>JAQPPZ010000103.1:0-2500000 GCA_028583015.1 Wollemia nobilis
GCTTTTCAATCATGCATATACATCTGTTCCCATGCATGTTCGACACCTGTCAACGTATAACTGTCGATCTAACATCAGTTACTTTTTACGTAATAGGCTACATGATTTTTTGTATGCTTTTTTCGACACGTGTCACCTTGCATGCTCCTGCGGGTTTTACCTGCCAGACTGTTACCTGTCGCGATATCGCGACACTTTTTGAAGCCATACACTTCATGCCCTTGCTATCGCGAAATCATGACCATTTTGGCTTTGAAAGCTTTCCCTCTGTTCATGTCGCGATATCGCGACACTTTCAACATTTGCTGACGTCATCCTTAAGCATGTCACGAAATCGCGATGCTTTCGACTTCCAGCAGCTTTCCTTGCACTTTGTCGTGATATCGCAACACTTTCTAACTTTGCTGACATCATCATCATTCTTTTCGCGAAAAAGCGATGCTTTCGGCTTCCAACAGCTTTCCTTGCACTTTGTCGTGATATCGCGACACTTTCTGACTTTTCTGACATCATCATCATTCTTGTCGCGAAATCGCGACTCTTCCGGCTTTTGCTGACGTCATCATCCTTCTTGTCGCGAAATCGTGACGCTTCTGGCTTCCGTACACTCTCCTTTGCCAGCAACAACAAAAATGGAACATGTCACGAAATCACGACACTTTGCTCTTCCGTACAACTCTCCTTGCAGACTCCAACGAAAATGGAACATGTCGCCAAATCGCGACGTTCACTGCTTCCGTACGCTCTTTTTTTCATTGAGTAGCGAAATCGCTACAACTTTGTGCCATGTGCTTTTGACTTGTTACATCTTTAATTTTTGCAACTTTGAATGGTAGCGAAATCGCTACACCTTTGTTTACATGCATTTTGTCATGCAGCAAAATCGCTACACCTTCTTGTTTGTGCTTTTTCACTTGTAGCGAAATCGCTACACCTTCTTTGCCCTTCATTTCAACATGCAGCGAAATTGCTGCACTCTTTCGCCTTGACTTTCAAACTTGTAGCAAAATCGCTACACCTTCTTTGCCCTTCATTTCAACATGCAGCGAAATCGCTGCACTCTTTCGCCTTGACTTTCAAACTTGTAGCGAAATCGCTACACTTCCTTGACTTAGTGCATTTTCCTCCAACATGTCACGAAATCACGACATCTTTTCACCTTGCTTCCTTCTCTGCCCGCATGTCACGAAATCGCGACAAATTTGTTTGCATCTTCTCTCTCCTCGGACATGTTGCGAAATCGCGACCATTTGGCATGAATTTTCTCTCTCCTCGGTTATGTCACGAAATCACGATAATTTTTCTTTCTGCTAACAGACCTCTCAACCTGTCGCGATATTGTGACAGAAAACTTATCGCGATATCGCGACAATTTTCTTACCTGGTCTTTTCTGCAATTTTTTGAATCTGGGTGACTTCTGTTTTCTTGCAAATTTACTGTACTTGATCTGACTGACTTCAGAATTCTTGTCCATTGCTTCAACTGCATCAATTGCTATCTGTGTTGACAACAATGACAATACTCTTGTTGTACCTTGTTCAACAATCTCCCCCTTTGGAATTGTTGGCAACACTCACGCACTTTCCTGTAATTCTTCTCCCCCTTTACAATAATACCAAAGGGCTGTTGCAGACTCCCCCTGAGTCTCTGCACACCATTCTCAGACAAATGTTGTTATAGTTAGCAAAAATCATAAGTATAAGCAAAACTATAAGTATAGGCATAAATGCACCCCTTGAGAATGTGATCCCAAAAGATAGTCAGTTCTTGGGAATTGTGACCACTCCCAACTTATTCCGAAGATACTCAAAAACATCCTTGGGCAAAGGTTTTGTGACTATATCAGCTACTTGCTCTGTAGTTGGAACAAAGTCCAATTTTACCTCTCCTTCTGCAACTTTATCCTTCAAGAAATGATATCGGATTGCAATATGTTTGGTTCTTGAATGCATTACTAGATTCTTGGATATGTTGATAGCACTAGTGTTATCACATTTAATTGAAATTGGCTCTTTGAAATGAATACCAAGATCTTTCAACGTTTGTCTCATCCATAATATCTGAGTACAACATGTTGTTGCTGCAATGTATTCTTCCTCTGCAGTGGATAGAGATACCGATTCTTGTTTCTTGCTGTGCCATGCTACCAGCCTGTCTCCAAGATAAAATGCCCCTCCACTTGTGCTCTTTCTGTCATCAATACATCCTACCCAATCAGCATCAGAATATGCAATCAAAGTGAAATCTTTACCTTTTGGGTACCACAACCCATAATCCATAGTGCCCTTGAAATATCTGAAGATCCTCTTTACGAGTTGTTACATGAGTTTCTTTGGGACTGGCTCGAAATCTTGCAACCATGCATATTGCTTGTAATATATCTGGTCTAGTGGCATGTAAATACAACGAGGCTTCCAATCATAGACACAGTACATAGTTTGATCTACATCCGGGGATTTATCATCCTTGCTCAACTTGCGACTCGTTGTCATGGGAGTGCTAACCGATTTACTATTTCATCCAGAGTCTCTTCATCCTCAGATTCATGTTCAGCTTTTATATTTTTATGTGCTTTAAAAGCTGCTTCTCTGTCTATAGACTTGGTTTGTCCTATTCTCATTTCATATGTTGTCAGAGAACCATGCATGTCATCCAAGCTGAAGTTGTTCAGATCTTTTGCCTCTTCTATTGCAGAAACTTTGGAGTTAAATATTTTGTGCAGTGTTCTGAGAACCTTTTTCACAACAACTACATCATCAATTTCTTCACCGAGTCCTCTGATTGCATTAATGATTCCGTTGACTCTCAAGGATATAAGCCTCTATGTTCTCATCTTCATTCATTTGCAGGTGCTTCGAACCGTGCTCGATGAGTTTGCGGTTTTGCTTCTTTGATCTTCTTGTCTCCTTCATGGATGCTCTTCGATTTATCCCACATGTCTTTTGCTTGATTTACTGACTCATGACTCTTATCGGTTCACTCGTCAACAAGCCCACACATTATAGCATTCTTAGCTTTGGAGTTGTTCTCAAATTTTTTCTTCTCAACGATATCCGTTGGAGGGGTAGTGGGTGCTTGTGTATCCACTATCTACGTGAATCCCAAATATCATATCCCAATGCACTCAGATATGTTTGCATCCTGAGTTTCCAGAAAGTGTAATTTGTTCCATCAAATAAGGGGGATTTTTTGGATGAGAATCCTTCATCGCCTGCCATTGTTTCTTCGAAGATCTCCTTAGCTGATTAAGCTTGTACAAGGAACCTTGCTCGATACTAATTGATATTCACACAATGACACCGAGAGGGGGGTGAATCAGCTGTAGCTATTTAATTTTTATATCTACAACATTTAATATGAAATAAAGAGAACTTGAAAACAAGAAAAGCAGATTGAACAAGAGAGCACACCACAACACTCAATATACCGAGGTTCACCAATTTGGCTACTCCTCAAAAATGACTCGCTTGGACTTCAATCCAAATCCAGCCTTTGCAAAATACCAATTTTACAAATACTTTACCAAAGATCTACCGGAAGGAGCACCAACCCCTTAATTTTCTCGCTGCAACGGCATGGAGCACCAACCCCTAGTACCAAGCACCAACTTGGACTGCAATTCTGATCAATTTAGAATGACATAAAAATGTCTTCACTTCATGCATGACCCCGACCGGTCCGCAATTAACCCAACTCGCACACTCTCACGGCTCTGCTAATTTTTCTCTTGACTCTTTTCTAACCCTCCTTTTACAGCAATTTCTCTCTAACAGTAGCAACTTATTTTTTTGCACGACTATCCTTTTTATAATCTAGCTTTTCTCATCGAAACTCTTTGTCTTCCATAGCGTTTCAATCCTGCATGCAGTCGGATTACATTCTCGAGCCGTTCGAATTCTTTTCTCCTTTCCAATGCGGTTGTTCGAATCCTTCCAAATACGACTATTCGAATGCTGCACATCCTTCTTCTCGAAAGCTTTTCGATCCTTCCTATTTTATGTTTCGAATGCTGCAAATACGTTTATTTTAATCGATTGTTCTAATGCATTTTCAATCGATTGTTCGAATGCATTTTCAATTTACCTTTCGAATGCTTTTTCAATCCCTATACGATCACTTCGAATGCATTTTCAATCATGCATATACATCTGTTCCCATGCATGTCCGACACCGTCAACGTGTAATCGTCGATCCGACATCGCTACTTTTTACGTAATAGGTCGCATGATTTTCTGTATGCTTTTTTGACACGTGTCACCTTGCATGCTCCTACGGGTTTTACCTGCCAGACTGTTACTTGTCGCGATATCGCGACACTTTTTGAAGCCGTACACTTCATGCCCTTGCTGTCGCGAAATCGTGACCATTTTGGCTTTGAAAGCTTTCCCTCTGTTCATGTCGCGATATCGCGACACTTAGAACTTTTGCTGACGTCATCCTTATGTTGTCGCGAAATCGTGACACTTTCGGCTTCCAGCAGCTTTCCTTGCACCCTGTCACGATATCGCGACACTTTCTGACTTTGCTGACGTCATCATCATTCTTGTCGCAAAATCGTGACGCTTCTTTTCATCATCATCCTTCTTGTCGTCAAATCACTTTCGCTTTTACTCATCATCTTCTTCTGAAATCGCGACACTTTGGGCTTCCGTACAATCCTCCTTGCAAACTACAATAAAATGGAACATGTCACGAAATCGTGACACTTTGCTCTTCCGTACAACTCTCCTTGCATAATCCAAAAAAAATGGAACATGTCACGAAATCGCGACGTTCACTACTTCCGTACACTCTTTGCTTCATGCAAGAGCGAAATCGCTACAACTTTGTGCCTTGTGCTTTTGACTTGTTACATCTTTAATTTTTGCAACTTTGAATGGTAGCGAAATCGCTACACCTTTGTTTCCATGCATTTTGTCATGCAGTGAAATCGCTACACCTTCTTGTTTGTGCTTTTTCACTTGTAGCAAAATCGCTACACCTTCTTTGCCCTTCATTTCAACATGCAGCGAAATCGCTGCACTCTTTCGCCTTGACTTTCAAACTTGTAGCGAAATCGCTACACCTTCTTTGCCCTTCATTTCAACATGCAACGAAATCGTTGCACTCTTTCGCCTTGACTTTCAAACTTGTAGCGAAATCGCTACACTTCCTTGACTTAGTGCATTTTCCTCCAACATGTCACGAAATCGTGACATCTTTTCACCTTGCTTCCTTCTCTACCCACATGTCGCGAAATCGCGACAAATTTGCTTGCATCTTCTCTCTCCTTGGACATGTCGCGAAATCGTGACCATTTGGCGTGCATTTTCTCTCTCCTCGGTTATGTCGCGAAATCGCGACAATTTTTCTTTCTGCTAACGGACCTCTCAACCTGTCGTGATATCGTGACAGAAAACTTGTCGCGATATCGCGACAGTTTTCTTACTTGGTCTTTTCTGCAATTTTTTGAATCTTGGTGACTTCTGTTTTCCTGCAAATTTACTGTACTTGATCTGACTGACTTCATAATTCTTGTCCATTGCTTCAACTGCATCAATTGTTGTCTGTGTTGACAACAATGACAATACTCTTGTTGTACCTTGTTCAACAATCTCCCCCTTTGGAATTGTTGGCAACACTCATGCACTTTCCTCGTAATTCTTCTCCCCCTTTGACAATAATACCAAAGGGTCGTTGCAGCACTCCCCCGAGTCTCTCGCACACCATTCTCAGACAAATGTTGTTATAGTTAGCAAAAATCATAAGTATAAGCAAAACTATAAGTATAGGCATAAATGCACCCCTTGAGAATGTGATCCCAAAAGATAGTCAGTTCTTGGGAATTGTGACCACTCCCAACTTATTTCGAAGGTACTCAAAAACATCCTTGGGCAATGGTTTTGTGAATATATCAGCTACTTGCTCTGTAGTTGGAACAAAGTCCAATTTTACCTCTCCTTCTCGCAACTTTATCCTTCAAGAAATGATATCGGATTGCAATATGTTTGGTTCTTGAATGCATTATTGGATTCTTGGATATGTTGATAGCACTAATGTTATCACATTTAATTGAAATTGGCTCTTTGAAATGAATACCAAGATCTTTCAACGTTTGTCTCATCCATAATATCCGAGTACAGGATGTTGTTGCCGCAATGTATTCTCGCCTCTGCAGTGGATAGAGAGACCGATTCTTGTTTCTTGTCCGTGCCATGCTACCACCTGTCTCCAAGATAAAATGCCCCTCCACTTGTACTCTTTCTCGTCATCAATACATCCCGCCCAATCAGCATCGAATATGCAATCAAAGTGAAATATTTACCTTTTGGGTACCACAACCCATAATCCATAGTGCCCTTGAGATATCTCGAAGATCCTCTTTACAACTTGTTACATGAGTTTCTTTGGGACCGGCTCGAAATCTTGCAACCATGCATACCGCTTGTAATATATCCTCGGTCTAGTGGTCAATTAAATACAGCAGAGCTTCCAATCATAGACCCGTACATAGTTTGATCTACATCTCGGAGATTTATCATCCTTGCTCAACTTGGCACTCGTTGTCATGGGAGTGCTAACCGGTTTATTGTCTTCCATTGTGAACTTTTTCAGCATTTCTTTTACATATTTAACTTGAGAAATAAAAATGCCTTTTTCATTTTGATTGACCTCGTAGTCCTAGAAAATAAGAAAGTTCACCAATCATAGACATCTCAAATTCTTTCTTCATTTTAGTTGATATGTCTTTGCAAGTATTCATCCATGTCGACGCTAAATATTATATCATCTACATAAACAACAAGAACAATAAGATGGCCCTTCTCTCGCTTTGACATATAAGTTGTTGTCCACCAAACCTTTCTTGAACCCTTGTTTAATTAGATAATTATCCAAACCTTGCATACCATGCTCGGGTGCCTCGTTTCAAACCATATAATGCTTTCTTTAACCTCGCAAACAAAATCTGGGTTTTCACCAAGTTGGAAGCCATCTCGGTCGTTCAATGTAAACCTCTTCTTCCAGCTTTTCCATTCAAAAATGCTGATTTTACATCCATTTGATATACTTTGAAGTTTTTATGAACTCGCTAATGCCGTAAACATTCCGATTGCCTCTAGTCCCGCTACCGGTGCAAAAGTTTCCTCAAAATCAATGCCTTCAACCTCGAGCATAGCCTTTACTGCACCAATCTTGCCTTATTTCCGACAACCTCGTCCATATTCATTTAATTTATTTCGAAAAACCCATTTAGTGCCAATTATGTTTTTATTTGTTGGTCTAGGTACTAATTCCCGGGTATTGTTTTTCTCAATCTGATCTAGTTCTTCATTAATTGCCTTCAACCAACTTTCATCATTGCTTGCTTCAACAACATTTTTAGGTTCAATGCTAGATAACAGAGAATAGTTCCGCACTGTCGCTTCTTCTTGTCCGAATACCATCTGTGGGATCCCCAATAACTGCTCACTTGGATGATTTTTCTGCCGACTTGCTCGTTTTAAATTTCCCTGTTTTCTTCTTCTTCGATTCAGTTTTTACACCATCCGGATCAATTTTCTCGATTCTTATCTGCTTTCCTTTTCATCATCACCTTCAATGACTTCTTCATATATAGGGTAGTTTTCTTGATAAGTAGTTTCTTGTTCTCTACCTTCATCAACTTTCACATCAAGACTCTCAACAATTTTCTTTAGCCTCTTGTTGTAACATGTGTAGGCTTTGCTTTTTGTTGAGTAACCAAGAAAGATACCTTCATCAGCTCTATCTTCAAATTTATCGAGATTATCTTCAATCCGTTTTATATAGCACTTGCTGCCAAATACTTTGAAATGTCTTGTTGTTGCCTTTCTGCCAAACCACAGCTCATAAGGTGTTTTGCTTTCATGTGGTCTTAGCATGCACCTGTTTTGAATGTAAACTGCAGTATGTACTGCCTCTTTCCAAAATCTGTCAGCTATTTTGTTTTCAGCCAACATTGTCCTTGCCATTTCCTGCACTGTCCTATTTTTCCTTTCTACAACACCATTCTGCTCGAGGTGTTCTAGCCGCTGAAAACTGTCTTCTTATCCCATATTTTTGACAAGTATTCTGCAAATTCTTCCGAAATAAACTCTCCTCCTCTCGTCCGATCTTAGGCATTTAATTCTTTTCCCTGATTGATTCTCAACAAGATTTTTGAAGGTTTTAAACATCTCAAAGGCTTCTGATTTAAGTTTCAGAAATAGTACCCATGTCATTCTTGAGTAATCATCTATACACAGCATAAAATATTTGTGTCCATTTATGCTTTCAGTTCTCATGGGTCCACATAAATCAATGTGAATTAATTCTAATGGCTTGCTTGTGAAATATTCTTTTGCTTTGAAAGTGGCTTTGGTTTGTTTTCCCTTTTGGCATGACTCACAAATACTGTTTGAAGGTTTACCAATAGTTGGTATGTCTCTTACTGCCCCTTTTGAGCTGATTTTTACCAGATTATCAAAGCTTATGTGACCGAGTCTCTTGTGCCACAACCAGTTTTCTTCTTCCTGACCAACCAAGCAAGCTCCTTCTGAAGTCTCTGAAAGTGTATACAGATTTCTAGAAGTTCTCAGTCCAGTGGCTATTATCTTTCCATTTTTTGTCTTTCTTACTTCACAGCCCTCCTTCTTGAAGATTACATCATGGCCTCTGTCACGCATTTGACTTACACTCAGTAAGTTATGCTTCGCACCAATCACAAACAAGACTTCTTTTGATTTTATATTGCCATCACTGATCTTGACTGATCCCTTTCCAACAATCTTTGCTCCATCATTATTTCCAAATTTCACAGAACCACCTTCATAATTCTGCAAATTCTCAAATTTCTGCTTGTCACCTGTCATGTGACTGGAACAACCACCGTCAAGTATCCAAGGTGCAGATTTGTTCTCGAGCTTTAAAGGCGGTCTGAACAATTAAAGATTCCTTTTCTTTCCATTCTGGTTTGATGACAGATTTGGCTACTTGTTTTGCCTTTGTCTTCTCATTAGCATGTACTTGTTTTTCAGGAAATTTCTTGTTTTGTTTCAACTCACTTGGTTGAGATTTTCTACCCTGATAATTATTTGCTGCAAAAGTGCTTCTACGGTTTCTAGCAATATGTCCAAAATTATGACAATTATAACATTCAACCGCATAATTCATTAAAGGAGAAAAAACATTTCGCTTGTGAAATTCCTTTGAGATACATTATGCCCGCAATCTGAAATCTTATGGCCATAAGCATTGCATTTAAAACAAGTAACCAAAAAAGGAATGATTAAACCTCGGGTGCCGGTCTTTGCCGCTTGAAGTAGGAGCCATAAATCTTTTCCTTCTTGGATGTGTGACTTTTATGAAGCCATCTTTGTCAGCACTCTTCTTGAGTCTGGCATTATTGCTTTCTTGGGCATGTTTTGTTTTTTCTAGATCAACCCTGATCTTTTCTTCTTTCTTTATGGGTTCTACATTCGAGGCCTTTGAACCCTTTGATGATTCTCCTTCATCGAAGCCTAAACCAAATTTGATGCCGAAAGGCCTTTGGTTATTTAACATTTTATCCAGCTTTACAGTACTTTCTTCAAACTTATGAAAACAGTTTAATTTTCTATTCATCTCCTCTAACTGCATTCTTAACTTAACCATGTCTTCCTCTAGCTTGCTGCATTCAACTGTCTTTACAGTTAATTGTTCATCAAGAACTTCAGTCATTTTCTTGAATTCCTCTGTCTATATTTTTAAACTGTTTATTATGTCAATGGCATCTTCTAGTTTTCTTGAAAACTTTTTGTTCTTTTTCCTTTCAACACTCAACTCTTCAAGTGCAAGCAACCAATTCTCCTTCCAGATAAACTTCAGCTTCATCTTTAAAGTTTTCATCACTTTCCTGATTTTCTTCTCGTTCTTTCCTCTTCAAGTGCCATGAACAGAGCTTCACCTTTTTCTTCTTCGTAATCCTCATCCGAGCTTTCTTCGAAGTGCCGACATTCTTGGATATGAAGCTTTTCTTCTTGAAGTTGTTCTTTCCGAAATTTTGTTTCTTCTTCCAGTCACCTTTTTCTTGGTGTGAGCCTTCACCATTTTTGGTTTTCTCCTGCATTGGACATTTGGCCGCAAAATGACCGACTCCTCCACAGATTGAAGCATTTGAAAGGTAGCTTTCCTCTATATTTTCCTTTTCCTTTTGTGAGTTTTCGAACAAAATTAGCTTCTGTTTCATCCAGAGTCTCTTCATCCTCAGATTCATGTTCAGCTTTTATATTCTTGTGTGCTTTAAAAGCTGCTTCTCTGTCTATAGACTTGGTTTGTCCTATTCTCATTTCATATGCTGTCAGAGAACCATGCATCTCATCCAAGCTGAAGTTGTTCAGATCTTTTGCTTCTTCTATTGCAGAAACTTTGGAGTTAAATCTTTTGTGTAGTGTTCTAGAACCTTTTTCACAACAACTGCATCATCAATTTCTTCACCGAGTCCTCTCGATTGCATTAATGATTCCGTTTACTCTCAAGCATATAAGCCTCTATGTTCTCATCTTCATTCATTTGCAGTGCTTCGAACTGTGCTCGATGAGTTTGCAGTTTTGCTTCCTTGATCTTGTTGTCTCCTTCATGGATGCTCTTCAGTTTATCCCACATGTCTTTTGCTGATTTACAGCTCATGACTCTTATCAGTTCACTGTCAACAAGCCCACACATTATAGCATTCTTAGCTTTGGAGTTGTTCTCAAATTTTTTCTTCTCAGCAGTATCTGTTGGAGGGGTAGTGGGTGCTGTGTATCCACTATCTACAGAATCCCAAATATCATATCCCAATGCACTCAGATATGTTTGCATCCTGAGTTTCCAAAAAGTGTAATTTGTTCCATCAAATAAGGGGGCTTTGTTGGATGAGAATCCTTCACCGCCTGCCATTGTTTCTTCCAAGATCTCCTTAGCTGATTAAGCTTGTACAAGGAACCTGGCTCTGATACCAATTGATATTCACACAATGACACCGAGAGGGGGGGTGAATCAGTGTAGCTATTTAATTTTTATATCTACAACATTTAATATGAAATAAAGAGAACTTGAAAACAAGAAAAACAGATTGAACAAGAGAGCACACCACAACACTCAATATACCGAGGTTCACCAATTTGGCTACTCCTCAAAAAATGACCGCTTGGACTTCAATCCAAATCCAGTCTTTGCAAAATACCAATTTTACAAATACTTTACCAAAGATCTACCGGAAGGAGCACCAACCCCTTAATTTTCTGCTGCAACAGATGGAGCACCAACTCCTAGTACCAAGCACCAACTTGGACTGCAATTCTGATCAATTTAGAATGACATAAAAATGTCTTCACTTCATGCACGACCTTGACTGGTCTGCAATTAACCCAACTCTGCACACTCTCACGGCTCTGCTAATTTTTCTCTTGACTCTTTTCTAACCCTCCTTTTACAGCAATTTCTCTCTAACAGTAGCAACTTATTTTTTGCACGACTGTCCTTTTTATAATCTGTTTTTCTCATCGGAACTCTTTGTCTTCCATAGCGTTTCAATCCTGCATGCAGTCGGATTACATTCTCGAGTCGTTCGAATTCTTTTCTCCTTTCCAATGCGGTTGTTCGAATCCTTCCAAATACGATCGTTCGAATGCCGCACATCCTTCTTCTCGAAAGCTTTTCGATCCTTCCTATTTTATGTTTCGAATGCTGCAAATACGTTTATTTTAATCGGCTGTTCTAATGCATTTTCAATACGACTGTTCGAATGCATTTTCAATCGGTTGTTCGAATGCATTTTCAATCGGCCTATACGACACTTCGAACGCTTTTCAATCATGCATATACATCTGTTCCCATGCATGTCCGACACCTGTCAACGTGTAACTGTCGATCTGACATCAGTTACTTTTTACGTAACAGGCTGCATGATTTTCTGTATGCTTTTTTGACACGTGTCACCTTGCATGCTCCTACGGGTTTTACCTGCCAGACTGTTACCTGTCGCGATATCGTGACACTTTTTGAAGCCGTACACTTCATGCCCTTGCTATCACGAAATCGTGACCATTTTGGCTTTGAAAGCTTTCCCTCTGTTCATGTCGCGATATCGCGACACTTAGAACTTTTGTTGACGTCATCCTTAAGTTGTCGCGAAATCGTGACACTTTCGGCTTCCAATAGCTTTCCTTGCACCTTGTCGCGATATCGCGACACTTTCTGACTTTGCTGACGTCATCATCATTCTTGTCACGAAATCATGACGCTTCTGGCTTCTACTGACGTCATCATCCTTCTTGTCACAAAATCATGACGCTTCCGCTTTACTCTTGCTGACATCATCATCCTGTCGCAAAATCGTGACACTTTGGGCTTCCGTACAATCCTCCTTGCAAACTTCAACGAAAATGGAACATGTCACGAAATCGTGACACTTTGCTCTTCCGTACAACTCTCCTTGCAGACTCCAACAAAAATGGAACATGTCGCGAAATCGCGACGTTCACTGCTTTCGTACACTCTTTGCTTCATGTAGTAGCGAAATCGCTACAACTTTGTGCCTTGTGCTTTTGACTTGTTACATCTTTAATTTTTGCAACTTTGAATGGTAGCGAAATCGCTACACCTTTGTTTCCATGCATTTTGTCATGCAAAGAAATCGCTACACCTTCTTGTTTGTGCTTTTTCACTTGTAGCGAAATCGCTACACCTTCTTTGCCCTTCATTTCAACATGCAGCAAAATCGCTGCACTCTTTCGCCTTGACTTTCAAACTTGTAGCGAAATCGCTACACCTTCTTTGCCCTTCATTTCAACATGCAACGAAATCGCTGCACTCTTTCGCCTTGACTTTCAAACTTGTAGCGAAATCGCTACACTTCCTTGACTTAGTGCATTTTCCTCCAACATGTCGCGAAATCGTGACATCTTTTCACCTTGCTTCCTTCTTCGCCCACATGTCACGAAATCGTGACAAATTTGCTTGCATCTTCTCTCTCCTCGGACATGTCGCGAAATCGCGACCATTTGGCGTGCATTTTCTCTCTCCTCGGTTATGTCGCGAAATCGCGACAATTTTTCTTTCTGCTAACGGACCTCTCAACCTGTCGCGATATCGCGACAGAAAACTTGTCGCGATATCGCGACAGTTTTCTTACTTGGTCTTTTCTGCAATTTTTTGAATCTTGGTGACTTCGTTTTCCTGCAAATTTACTGTACTTGATCTGACTGACTTCAAAATTCTTGTCCATTGCTTCAACTGCATCAATTGCTGTCTGTGTTGACAACAATGACAATACTCTTGCTGTACCTTGTTCAACAACGTTTGTCCAACGTCCAACTAGCTAAAGCATCAACAATCCTATTATGTTCTCTGACCACATGATTGTTGGAATATATTACATTATTTGGTACATGCTAATGTACCATCTTGGGTACATCTTTAGATTAGGAGTGTGTCTTAGATTAGGGTTTGAGTATTTACTTTATGCAATGTAATAAATGCACAACTATTGTTAGAATGTGCAATGATGTAAATGTGCATGTTGTCCATGTGTACATGAGTCTATAGAATAGGAAGATGAAGAGTCATGGGAAGGTGAAAGGCCAAGAGTCACATCCCATTATATATAGGCCTTTGATATAGAAATATAGAGAGAGAATAGTAGAGGAGTAGTATAGAGCAAGGTAGATACAATGTAGAGCATGTATGAAATATGGAGAGTTTGAGATCTCCAATTTTTGTATGAAGATACTATTTTCGTGAGCTTTCATTAATGGTAGTTTTATGAGTAGTTACAAAATTTTCTTATGAGTTTTACATGCTTAGTATATTACCATTATCTTATATTTAATATTGCATGCTCATTTTATACCTTGTGGTAGTTATTTCATTAAATATATAGCATCAAAAGCTAATAGTGGTATCAAAGCCACAAGGGAGATTGATAGGAGATAGGGAGAGCCACAAGAGAGATTGAGATGAGATAGGGAAATCTCATTTTCAAAATTTTTAAAATTGCTTTTTGGCTAGAGTCTTTCCATAGGGTTGTAGGAAAACTTGTGAAGACTAGGACTTAGCATAGATCTCTTTCCACTAGATTGAAGGATAACTAGTGAAGTTTATTGATTTTTAGAGATCTAGAGATTTATATGAATTTGGTTGTTGTTGTCTAAGTTTTTTGTTGCAAAAAATTAGTTCTTAGAAGTTGAGAAGCTTCCTACAATGGATAGAGAAGAATTTCATCTTTGATTACCTGAAAGTCTATGTGCTTTCCTCATGCAGGGATTAGTTCTTTGTTGCAGAAAAAGAGTAGACATTGAAGATTAAGGAGGTCCAAGAAAAAGGCCCCATTGGATATTGAAGATAGAATATTGAGGAGACCCAAGAAGAAGGTCCCCATAGAAACTTGAATATTGAAGACTCTAGATTGAAGAAAGAAGAAAATAACTCTATTGAGAGAAAGAGGCCAAGAGAAGCCCTATTGAAGATTGAAGAAATAGGAGATCCAAGAGAAGAGATCCCATTGAAGAACTTCCATATTTGGAAGATAGAAGATTTAAAAAAGATAGAGGAGGACTAAGGAAAGGTCCAATTGAAGAGTTCTAGAATTTGAAGACCCAAGAGAAGAGGTCTCAAGCAAACTTGGAAGGAGAAAGAAGAAGGCTAGAAAAGCCATATTGAAGAAGTGGTCATTGGAGAAGATTTGAAGAAAGCTCAAGGTAGAATATTGCAAGAAGGAGTAGCTCCTAAAAATAAGAATTTGGGACAATTATTTCCATCCAACAACAAGCCCAAAAGGAAAAAGGATTTGGCAAGAAGTTTGTCAAATTTTAGAAAGGATTCTTGAAGATCTCAAGACATTCAGATTCTTGAGGAAGAGACCAACGATAGAGGTCAGATTGGAAGATAGAATCCAAAAAGAGCTAAGGAGGAGAAAGAAGATAGAAGAGGCCACCAATTTGAGAAATTTGAAGATTACCATTGCAAAGGAGAATATTGCTGATTATCACAACAAAAGTTGAAGGGTCACAGGACAACAAGTTGAAGGTGACATATAGATGCAAAATTGAAGAAGATTTGGGTAGATTTTGAAGTGCCTTTGAACAACCAATTGAAGGAAGGCTTGAAAACAAAATAAGGCAGCAATTTGGAGGAATTGAATGTTGTTTTTGGACAACAAGATAAAGAGGAGAAGTCAGAATTTTTTGAGGCAACGAATTTAAGAGTTTGTAATTAGCAACATTAAAAGATATTAAGACATATTGGAAATTCAAGATTGAGAATTTGGATAGCATTTAGTCAAAGAAAGGTGCCACAAATTTTAGAAGTTAGAGGCAGCATATTGGACAAAGTTAAAGCTGCAAAATTATATAGTCATGGATAACATAATTGAAAGAAAAATAGGCAGCAACTTAAGCTAGCAAATTGAGGAAAATAAGGGCAGATTTAAAAGCATTCTTGGTCAACATATGAGCTAGTTTTGGGCAGAAATTAGAGATATAAAATTTATAAGTTTGGGGAAGAAATTGAATAGAAAGGAGAGCTACAAATTTTGCAAATTTCAGGTAGCAAATAGGTGAATAAAAGCACTGATAAGACTAGCTACAAAAGGAGACCAAAAGGTGTGTAATAGTGGTGCTATGAAAGTTCATTAATTTAAGCATTAAAACTAGTTCATTACAAGGTTTTTGAAAGAACCATATTAGAATTATTTAAGGAGAAAAATCTAGTTTAAGTTAAGTATCTCCAAGCCAAGGAAGGAGACATCATTATCATCTTGAAATCTGCAAAAAAAACAACAAAATTGAAGTTAAAACTTGCTTGAAAGGGAGTGATAAGAAGAAGTAGCATATGTTGTTTTTATAATTGAAGTGCAATTTTTTAAGTCCTATTGAGTAAAAGAAAGAGATTTAATAGTGATCAAAGGCAAGGCAGATTTGAGGTGTCTAAAGACACCAAGAGGTGTGCTAAGAATTGAAATATTTTGGTGAAGACAAGTCACCAAAGGTGTAGAAGAACCACCATAGTGAAGGAGATAGACATTTTTACCATTATGATAATATAGAGCATTGAAAATTTCCATCAAGTTTGGAAAGGGAAAGCCACCATTTCAAGGAAGCAAGAATAGTTATTTAAGAAAGAGTGAAAGTATAGTTCAGGTAGAACTGAGTACAGGGGGGTAAGCATTCGAAAGCCATGTGCTAGTGTCTCCCTAGAGCTACGAACAATAGCCAAAAAAGCATCATGAGTCAGCAATAGCCAACAAGTAGCCACAAAATAGCAAGGACAAGTCATTGAAGTACCATTGGAAAGTGAAGTGGTGCAAGAGTTGAAGAGCCAAGGTTACCTTCAATCGTTGAAGAGTTGCTTAAGGGAAGATGAATAGAATAGAGTAACATAGCATCTACAACCAGGCAAGTGCTAGGGCAAGCAAAAATATCAAGTAGAAACTATTCATCTAAGGCTTGAAACATCTTGGAAGGAGTGCCATCATTGGAGCATTGGCAAGAGATCATTTTCTAGGTGAAGAGAATCAAAACCATAACGCCCAGGAGGAAGGAGCACCATTTAGAAGCATGTGAAGAATCTATGTGCCACATGTCATCGTAGAAGGAGGAGCACCAACCATCATGCAAGCAAGGTGAAATATCTTCTTACATGTATTAATGGAGTAAGACCAAACTTAGAACATCCAAGAAGCGGTAGAATATTTGAATGAGCATTACGAGGAGGAACGAATATTGAGGAGGAGATTAACCACCACTGATCATGATTTGCACGTGCCCATTACAATGAGTAACATAGAAAGAAGATTAAGAATGCCTGAAGAATATGAATCATTAAGCACTATGCAAAGACATTGAGTGCCATGTGGCACGTGAGAAGAGGAACGTTAGCAATCTTGGAGGAGCCCAAACATTTTCTAAATGCATATTAAGCCCATTGTTGGTTAGAGAAGATAGAGACAATGCAAAGGAGAATCAAACTATTGAAGACTGAGTTTAATAAGCATCAAGGAGCATTAAATATGTTGTAGTGAAGGAATATTACCTTGAAGAGCGCAGGTTGTAGAGTCAAAGAGAAGCAAGTCAAAGTTTTACGCACCATATTCAAGGAGGTATGAAATATTTAAATTGATTTAAAACCTTTGCAAAATATTAAGGAGATATAAGGCATAATATTATTGAAGTCAATATTAATTAATTATACTTAAGGTTATTTGAATAATAGGAGAAATAAGGTGATGAATTATAACCTTAGAAGAATTATTGAATGCCTTAGAAGATATTTGAAGTAAGAAGCATTTTGAAAGATTTTGGAATTACTTTATTCAATTTTGAAATTCATATTGCATAGAAATATTTGCAAATAGTTTAACTTGGAGGAATAAGGATTTCTACATCGAAATATTAAATTTGCAAATACATTATTTTTCTAAATTTCCAATTAGGGAGTTATAAGGAATTCAACACCAATTTAAAGTTCTTGAAATTTAGAAACTATATTATTGAAAATTGAAACACAACATAGAGTTGTTGAAAAGTTGGAAAATTATATTGGTATTAGTCTCTTGCTCAAATTAACGAGACATAAGGAATCCAACTTATAGTTCTTGAAAATAGAGGATCTTATCAAAATTGAAATTGCATCAAAATTATCTCTAGCTTTCCATTCATAAATAGGGAGTCAAAAGGGATTCAACTCAAAAGTAATTTAGAAAGCTAAGTATCATATCAAAGCCATATTAAAACACTAGGGAGATATAAGGTATTCTACAAAATTTGAGAATTGAAAAAGATATTATCAAATTTGATCTTATATTCAAAATACTAGGGAGCTAAAAGGAATTCTACCTAGAGATTTGAAAAATTAAATCCTTACCAAAACTATTGGTTGATCATTATTCAAGCACTAGGAAATACAAGATATACTACAAGATTCGAAGAATTAAAAATTAGTATTTGATCATATACTCAAATTCAACTTAAAATTTAGAAGTTGAAGAGATTAGGAGACATAAGGAATACAACAATAAAACTATTTTTTTGAAGATAATAATGGATAAGTTGGCAAAAGGAACATATCATCACAAGGTATACTATGAAAGGATTCAAGATCAAAATCCATATAATATTCCATATCAAAAATATAAAATTACTTCAAGCACAAATAACTCTACAAGTCAAAATGGAAAAGATATTTGGTTTATTGATTCTGGTGCAAGTCATCACATGACAAGAAATTTACAATGGTTTGATTGCCTTGAAGTCACTAACAATCTTAGGTTGAAAATTGCAGATGGAAAAACCTATCTTATACATGGATATGGGTGTGTAACACCTAGTACATCATTTCTAAATCTTTTGTTACATGATGTAATGTATGTTCATGGATTAACATCAAATCTTATTTTAGTAGCCAAATTGGTAGAGAGCAAAAGGATGGTTGATTTTAGATATATAAATGGATTCAATAAGTGTCTCATTATAAATAAAAATGAGATAGAAGCTATAGGATCAATTCACAATGATATATATGCTCTAGACTCAATTGGGATTTCATAAGATATTGTTGTAATTCAAAACAACACTAATGGATTTTCTGAGGAACATATTATAGGAAATGAAAAATCTATTTATCATAAAAGTCGATGAGAAAATTGAAGATACAAAATGAGAAATATGAGAGGACAAAAATACTTTGGATTACTTAGCCATATACATATTAAAGAAGAAGAACATGAACCTGATCCAGTTGAAGAACATATGAAATATGAAGATCCATATTGAAGACTAAAGTCTTCAATAACCAAATAATGTAATACAGGGAGGTGTTGGAATATATTACATTATTTGGTACATGCTAATGTACCATCTTGGGTACATATTTAGATTAGGAGTGTGTCTTAGATTAAGGTTTGAATATTTACTTTATGCAATGTAATAAATGCACAACTATTTTTAGAATGTGCAATGATGTAAATATGTGTGTTGTCCATGTGTACATGATGTAAATACCTAAAACATGTCATATTGAGGAGACTACCTGAATGGAATTCTTTTAGATCACATAACCCACCTTGGGTAGCTTTAGGGCTAAAACAGTGGTTTTCACCACTTAAATAGGCACAATTCCCTATAACCTGTGGTCGTCTTGACCCGAGACGACCACCAAACTAGGGTCATATTAACCTAATATGATCACCAAAATCAAGTGTTAAAAATAAAAATACATGTAACTAGTAGCCAAAACTACCAGTTAACCCTATGCATGATCTCACAAAAAGCATTAAATGTCCTACATGGGCCAAAATAGAAAACACATGCAATTATTAATTGCATGATATTTCAAAGATAAGCATTCATTTTTCTTAATGTGAACTGCCTCTTTGATTTTTCATGTAGGGTGCTTTCACCATTTTTAGCTTCCATCTAAGAAGTCTATAAATTGGCACTCACCCCTCATTTTTAAAGGTCCAACTTTCGATTTTGTGCAACGAAGTGCTACCAAAATCCATATATAGGGTTCAAGCTTTCCCATAACAAAGTGCTACCCTTTTTGATCCTCTGAGCCATCCCACTACTAAAAGTCATGCTACTAGATTGCTGAAAGGGATTAGAAGTTGCGCTCCCATATTTCGTGCAATCAAATACCCTTGCTTCGATCATTTATTTGACCCATCGAGTCGCTCTTACAACACAACACTTTATCAATAAAATCCTAGGTTAATCTTAAACACCGTCTTGACTCAGCCACAAAGAAACACAGTCCCAGGATAGCAACTGTTTTGACCCAAGATGACTCGTAGGCAAGGCCATCCTAACTTGAGACAACCTCTAGCAAATATCTAGTTTTTAGTACTTTTATTTTAGCATAGCTTACATCAATATTATTATTATTTCTACATTTAGATAGATTTCAAATTTTACATGTTTTAGTCTGGTTTTAATTTCATTTATCGTATTCATTATCTTCAATACGAGTTCAATCTCGATGGGCTCTTCATATGCTTTTGATATGTTTTCAGTTTCTTTGTGTGCAGATTATAGGATTCAATTGACGACAAAGGAGCGCAAGATTCACATCATACTCACTACGACAATCACAAAAAACCCACCCCAAATTATTTGTGATTGCAAGAAGATAATTCAGTGCATTAGGATATTTTAGAGGGGAACAAAACCCTTGCTTTTTGTATTGAGTGTATTGCATTGATGAACTTCATTGAGGGGATATTATTGTAATATAATTTGAGAAAATATAGACTATAATTAATAAAATGGGACTATATTTTACTATTTTTATCATCATATTTTAGTTACATGCTTTGTGTTCATTTATTATGTTTATATTTACTTTATCGGTGCATGGTTTTTGAGATCTCAGATGGCAATCACAGTGGGACCTAGTCCTATTTTAAGCTTTTTGATTGATTTCTGATAAATTTTGCATTTTACAAGTACTTAGGCTTAACTGTCTCAGGTCAAGATAACCCATGTTCTACAGTCATCTCATCTCAGGATGACCTATGATCAGAAGCAAAAACAACAGTAAAATTGAATCTTCTACAAACATAGGCTTTCACAATAAGTTTTGCTTTCTCTCTTTTTGTTTTTAAAAAAGGCAAGCATAAAAAGATAAATTTAAAGCATTTACAAAAACTTTTTCAATTTTATATCAGTTTGACAATAGTCATCTCAGGTCGAGATGATCTCTATCTATGACCGTATTAGGTCTAGAAGACCTCTGTCCACAACCATACCAGCATTAGATGACATCTATTTACTATTGTTTGGGTTGCTTGCCTTATTGCTTGCTAAAAGACTGAATTTCATATAGGGTTTCTGAATATCAAATGTAAATTTTTGTAGAAGTGAACATCATCGTATGCTCTTTGATTTCTCTTTTCACAAAGAAGTTTAAAATGAGCCCTCACACACACACAAGATAATATAACACCATTTAGTTAGATTTCATCACCAATGATCAATAATAATAACGCAGCATAGGCATTAATCTCCCACCATAGATTGGTCCCTTACAAACCATAACAACCTCCCCAAGTGGCTTTCTAGACTTCATCACCAAAAAGTTCCCTACTATTGGGTGCATCCTAGGGTAGGTTAGGATTAGACGCCCCTTAACCACAAGGCTCAATAATTAGTGGATCACAACTATTGATATTGTCCAAGTATAGTGTGAAGTAAAAGTCCATCTGGGCAAGTAGTAGGACTCAAATAGTGTGACCTATTTCGAGAGGTAAATTATTTCCTTAGGATACCTATCAACCATATCCAAAATCCTAGGAAGATATTGAAAAGTTATAACTAGACTTATTCTAGAATAATAATGCAGAATTAAATAATTCAAAAGAAAATAACAACTCACAAAATACATGCACATAGAACACAAGAGATTTATCTTGGTTCACCCAATATGGGCTATGTCCAACAAATAAGAGCCACACCTCCTTTTCTATTATTGTTCACATTACCCGTAATGGTACATTACAATCAATATAAAATAAACTCTTACAACCCTAAACCACAATGTGGTATTAGAATATCGTGGGCACAATACCATGGGCTAAAACCACCCATACCCACCAATCACGAGAATCCCACCAACACCTCCGAAAATAGCTCTAAGAAAATCTTCGAAAAAAGGGGACTGTTGAAACAAGGGCCTGCCATATAGTACTTCCTCTACAAAGGATGAGACACATCCAACATCTATTTTTATTGTTTGTGTTGCATTCCTCGATAGGAGGGTGTGTGCAAACCACCTTTCATAGTTTCATTTCATTTTCCTACTAGTTTTCATAGGAATAGGTTTTAAATCAAAACACACCAAAATCCAAAACAAAAATAAAAAAAATAAAAAATCATCAACAAAAAAAATAAAAAAACAAAAAAATTATTTTGTTGCTTGTTTGTTTATTTTAGTGTTTGCATAGTTTAGAAAATAGTAACAACACACACTCAAGCTCAATCAAGAGCCAATGCTGTTGAATACCCACAAGGAGAAATGGAACATCTTTGATATAGTCCATAGGATCTTGCTATTCTTGAATGGCACCCTAGCACATGTCGTACCTAAGATATCTCATTTAAGGAATATGACATTCAAGAAATCCCTATTCAGGAAGCATCCACAACTCCTAAGTATGATCATAAAGGAGAATTTCTTGATCTATACACTTTGATTGATTTCTATAAAAAGAATCATCCATTCATTCAAGAGCATTGCATTTCTATGTTGCTTGATTACATAAAGCTCACTTTTAAACCTGAATATCATATCAATGCGACCTTTAGGGATCACAGGAAATAGGTTGTAGATTCTAATAGGAGCGAGAGACAAGACAAACCCATCCACATTTTAGATACATGGGTAAATAGACCCCATACATCCGAGTAAATAAACTGCACTCATTAGGCACCTAGACCAAACATTAACTAATAATAATAGTTGGATCAATTACGGTTAGACCACCAACGATTAAATCAACAAGTGGATGAACAATGATCACACCTACAAAGGTTGCATCAAAAAAGGGTACAACAAGAGCAATTACAAAAGACATTGCATAAAATGGTACCTACACCTAGTATCCATAGGCTGAAACAACACATAAGGCACCCTACGCAATATCAAAACCTTCAACCACGGTCAAACCAAAATCATCCACCATGTGCACGACCAAATCAATAGCCCATACATCCTCAAAGGCCCCAATTTCTTGAACAACATATGTCACACACTTATCTAGTGGAGTATAACCCCTATGAGGAACTGCAATCAAAATATCAAGAACCAATCAACATATACCCTAAAATACCTTATAGGGACATGCGTGCTGGCAACATCCAATCGCCTCCGCTTCCTCCTTGAAGGCAGAGGCAAGCAAATAAAATCATTTTTCTAGATGCATATAAGTTGTTGATAGACCACATTAATTTTTTAGATAAGCAAACTTTAGGCATAGGTTACCAAAAATCTACCTTTCATCATCTTCACAACCAACCATTGCATCCATCCATCCCATCACCCCCATATCCTGAACATTTTGAAATACCAAAATTAGACAAGTTCAAAGTAGAGGAAGACACTCAAGAGCATGTCACTCATTTTATGAATGTATGCTTTCACCTTCATGATGATGACGACCTTATGGTAAGAACATTCCTAATAACTCTTGCAGGATCAGCTCTAGAATGGTATACTCATTTACCATGACACAACACCCATTTTTTGAACAACTTGCAAATGTATTCTTAGAACACTTTTCATTTAGAGTCAAAAAAAAGGCAACATTGATTGACTTGTAAAATATTAGACAATTGGAAGATGAGCTAGTCATGGACTACGACAATCGATGGAGAGCAATAATAACCAAGTTGCCTTTCACCTTGCCCATAACGGAGCTTACCAACTTATTCACTAGGAGTTGTTCGAAGCAAATCTTGCTTCTATTACAACTACAACAATATCGAACCTTCGAGGAGGCCCTTACACAGAGTAAGGTCATTGAGGACATTAAGATCCAGAAAGGTGATATTAAGCTCCGTAAAAAGGAATAGACAAACAAAAATGCTAAAGGAGGCAACACACAACAAAAGGCGACCCTAGTAAATCAAGTTGTTTTGAGTATCCCTAAATCCCCAAACCAAGCAGTGCCTCCACAACCATAAAATTAGCCTAATTACTAGGCTTAGCCTCCACCAGCCTAGTACCATCCACAACAGAACCAAAGGCAAGATCAACAGTGCCAACCACCAATGTAATATACTCCTTTATCGAAAATATTAGCATTGATTTTCAATTGATTATGTGCAGTGCACATAATCAATCTCCCTGAGGTCCATCCACTAGATCCTAATCGGCCTAGATCAAAGTCTCATAGGGAGGATCTATACAGTGCTTACCATAGACAAAGGGGTCATGACATCAAGACATGTTACTCCTTTAAAAATCTAGTACAGAATATGATCGAGAGGTAAGATATTCAGATTTACAACCCTCTTACTCCAAATAATCAACACATAAGAGTCTTCAAATACCCTTTGCCCACACATGAAACAAACACAACACCTGCCAACCAAGTAGAGCAACCAAAGTAAGTGAATAATGTGCATGTCAATCCACCTCCCTATGTGTCTTAACATTAGAGCATATGGCATTTCATCTTTAGTAGATCCCCATCATAAATATTATTGTACCCTTTTCTACTATCACCTATCAAACATTTTTATGAAATCTATTATTAAGTTCATATAGACCTTAACTGGTTGTTATTCATATAGGACTTAACTAGCCGTTGTTCATTTAGGCCTTAATTGACCACTATTCATTTAGTCCTTAACTAATTGTTATTCATTTAGACCCTAACTGGCTATTATACATATAGGTATTAACCGATCATTGTTCATATAGGCCTTAACTGGTTGTTGTTCATCTTGGCCTTAATTGGTTGTACATACAGGCCTTAACTAGTTGCTATTCATATAGGCCTTAATTGGCCACCATTCTTATAGGCCTTATCTAGTTGTCATTCACTTTGCTCATAGCCCTTCTCTAGCCACTATACATAGTTATTATACTAAATTATACATAGTACATATATATGACTTAACTCACCACTATTCATATAATTCTTAATTGGTCATTGTACACAATTTTTGTAAATATTATGTTAATATTGTACATAATTTCTTGCTTATGTTTGTATATGCTCCTATAGGCCTTAACTAATTGATGCCCATCTTGCTCATTTAGGTATTAATTGGTCATTGCTCATCTTAGGCCTTCACTATATTTTGTATATAGTTTTGTAAATATTGTACATAGTTTGTAGCTCATATTTGGTTATTTAGGCCTTAACTAACCATTGTTCACTTTGCTCATATATGTCTTAATTGGTCATTGTTCACCTATTCATCTAGACATTAGCTAGCCATTGTTCATACATTTAAGCATTCATTGAATGTTATTCCACTTTTGTAAATAGTGTAGATTCCATCACTAACTCACTTGCAAGCTAATCTAATCTCCATCTTCCCCTTATCACCGCATCAATAACCCCTAAAATCCTTAAACAAATAAATTCATCAAAAAAACCATACCTTCCTAAACCATAATCAATTTCAATCACATAGATTGCCTACATCAATTACTCGTAAGATAACCTATTTTCCTTACATATTTATTCACTATGCAATTAATCTATATTTTTTTATTATTTTAGAATTACCATCAATATTCATCAAAATAAAAAATTACCACTAAATCCCTCTATACAATAATACATTAAAATTACCAAACACTCCCAAAATCATACCACTACCCCTCACACACATTTCATCAAATAAATCATCACTTGGCCATCAATGTCCAAATCTATGAAAATTATATATTTCTTTTAAATTTTTATCATAATCAGTTTATTTACAAAATCATCATAAACAAAAATTTCTCAAAAGTTTTGTATGATTATAATATTATACAAATCACATCTCAACATATTTACATCATTCATATCATTATGTATGCATTATCATAAAATATCTAAGTTATTTTTTACCTTTCTTAAAACCTCCTTCACAAAAATTAACTAAAAATATTATAACACCACGCAATCATGAAATTCATTCTAAAATATCATTTATGCATCAAATAATATATCATAAACAGATCCATCACCACCTATCTCTCGACAATCTATTTATTTTATATTTTTACCATATACAATTCATTAGCATCACATAACAATATCCATAACACAAGAAAGACCAAATAATCAAAACATATCTCTCTATATCATACAAAATCAGTCATATGCATCCATTATTAAGTCAGTGTACCATAATCACAATATTGGTATATTTGACCATAAGGATATATCAAAGTCTATCTCAAAGGCAATAATTGAAATAGCTAGCCATAAGCAACATATGTAAGCCATCTCTCCTTAGCTTTAGGAGCTAGAATCTCTTAGAGAGAACTATGATGTCGATATTCCAATTAACTGAGACACTATCCTCAACCTAGATCATGATTATGAGTGACTTCATGAAGGGGATGATTGTATCTACTCTATTGGCATGATCTAATGACATAGGTCTCTATAGTACTCCTCCCTCCATGAGTCTTCTTGAGCTCTATCGAGCTGATCTAATGACTATTGCATAAGTAGATATTAGCTCTACCTTGAGGTCACATATGCCTTAGCCTCATCCCTCTCCTATTATAATTGAAACACATATTTAGCTAGCTACTCAATCGTAGTCCTCTTTACCTCTCTCTCTACCCTAACTTGGTCTAACTCTCCCTATAATTTGGTCATCTTGGCCATCTCTTGCTATGTTGTTTCTAATCTTGCTTGAAGACTTGCCACCTATGTCTCCAAATTCCTAATCTTCTACATTTTCTTTGGGGTTTTTCTTGGTCCTTCCACCTTAGTTGTGCTAGTATCTAGAGCGATGATACAAAGAGGTGTTGTCAATACTATTGTCTCTACTGTTGATCCATCCCTTGCTCGATGACTTTGGTTGGTTGTCCTCTAGCTCCTCTAAAATCATTGGGTCACCCTAGGACCTTGAGGCCTCCTCTCTACTATAAGTTGCCATGGCATGATGACCATGTACTATTGCTAGTAGCCCCTAGAAACTCCAACATCATCTATCTCTAGGAGTGTAACAATGGGGTCCTTCACATCCTCCAAAAAATTGGTATAATTTGGTCTATCCTCCACTTTGGCTCCCTAAAAAAATGCTTGTATTAGTAGTTGCCCCTCTTGAAACCTCTTGTAGCTATATGAATTAGCATTATACTTAGTCATATCTATAAAAATACTTCTCTCTTCAAGGGCTCACCATCTACTTGATACTCTATACCCTTGCCAACTCACAATAATCATCCTATAACTTAGGGTGACCCTACCATGGTTTCCAAATGGTGTGTCTAACATAGAGCTCATCAATCACTCTCGAGGCTTGTACCAATCCTCCTCTATAGGACTATATTTGCATCTCAAAATGTTATGCCCATCGGTATACTATAGGCCTCATGAGATCATCTACTCTGCCTAGAAGACCCATAGGGTGTCACATAGGAAGGTTCTCTTAGCAGCACACTTGCAATAAAGTATAACAAACCAAACTCTTGATACATAAATTTATATAGTGTCTGGTATAACCATACCAAAATCAAGGGGGGCCATGCAAATATCCTCTACTCATCCTAAATTTGAGCTATTACTTCTGCCTAGTTCCATGTCAATACCTTCTTGCTCATGTGCCCTATCAACAAGCCTAACATCACTGCACTTAAGAGAGCCATCGTTGTATCCACGTTAACTAAAATATGGTTGACATTGACTCCAATAGTGATAATATGAAAAGCAAGATCACCCATCAATAGTTACAAGGATTACCCCTTAAAATTAGTACTCCAAAAATCTGCCATACATCCTCTAGTGTGATAATCATCTCTCCTATTGGTAGCCTAAATATATTACTCTCTAGGTACCACCACTCCACCAATGCCATCAATAGTGTATGATCAAACTCTACCTTGGGAATTAGCACTAAATATGCCAACTCAATCACCTCTAGAAGTATGATGTATGTTGGAACCACGAACTCCAATAATGCATCTAAAATATAAGGGTGCCTCTCTCCTCTCACCAAAATCTTAAACTACATAAACAAAACAATGTCATTAAACATACACAAACTTTCTTACACCTATCCTAGATTTTTCCAATTTGTAAGTGTGAAATTGTGGCTAACCCTAGTAATTTTTTTATATTATAATTTTCCCCCTACCCTAATGATTTTGTTGCTTCAATTAATTTATTGCATGAGGCAACAATTTTACAACAGATATTGGTTGACGAAATCACCTAGTGCTTAGGAATTCATTGATAGCATTTTCATTGCATCAATGGTAAAATTTAAAATATATTTTAAAAGCAAAAAAATAAATCTGAGTTATGTTTTCAAGATGTACCTATGGGCCACCAACTCCTCCAATTGTTGCATTTCAAACGAGTTCCACATGATGTTTAAACCGCTCCTTGTGTACCATTGAAAATACAATTGTAATTTATCTCCAAAGCTCTCTCTACCAACTCTAACAGTGAAAATGAATTGGTTTTCACTCCCTCTCCCCTATTTCACCCTCGATGACCATATTCTCCAATCTTCTTTGCATTTTTTTCCCTTCTTCACCTTGTTCTTATCCTAACCTATTTGAGTTTCATAAGGAAAATCGAGTTTTATTTTGAAACTCAAGGGGGCACCCTGGCTAAGGGTATGTTGGAGCATTATGCTACATATTTACAAATTTTTAAACCATCCAAAAAGCAAACCAATTTTCTAGCATACCTTGTCATCAACATATAAGCCCATAAGACATGTCATTTATTGAAATTGGGGTATCTATGACAATATTTTATTATTATACAATAAATACATAAAAGAGGAGGTAAATGTAGACACCTAATTTTGGTACATCATTTTATCCAAAAACATACAAGACATCTAAACAAACTTCATAAACCATTATTAGTTAATATTTTAGTATTCTTTGCTTAGTGATAGAATTTCCTACTAACACTGTGATTTTACAAAAAATACATTAAACCTTCAAAACCCACCAAAGTTAAAGTCTCCTGCCCTGTCCAACATGCAATGACTAGGGTGACAAAATTGCCTAGGTGATTTTATCATTAGGTAAACTTGTTACACTTTCCAGATCCTTATAGGCCATGATATGCTACCCCTAAGCCACTTAACAATAATGGAAAAGACCTTGCCTTAGGTTGACAATTAGCTGCAACATTTTCAAGATTATCATTTTAGCGATAAGTTTCCCTTACATTTTTATCTTTTCCTTCCAAGGTTTCCTCCCAGTCACTCTTAATTGAAAGGTCCCACTCCCCTCCCTAAGGCTTTCAAAACTGTATATATAAGCAATTGAAAACTCTTTACAACATGAGTTTTCTTACTCACAAAGTGCTACTTATTTTATTCTCGAACTCTCTCTTTGCAATCAATTCTCTTGCTCATGAAGTGATGTCCATTTACTCTCTCATCGTGCTCACATGTTCATATTCACTGGGTTTCCATTTAGCAGTCAACAAATGAGCTAGCATTGGGGGTAAAGGAAAGGCTCCAACTCAAAATTATTAGGCTATGATCCTTTCCTCTTGTCTTTTTCTCTTAAAGGCCTAAACTCTTATTCTTTCTTTTGAAGACATAACTTTATTTTCGCATACTTTTTTGGAATTCATTATTAGAAGCTAATTTATCTTTCTCTATATGTTGCGACAAAGACATTTTCATTTTTTTTCTAATCTTTTGTTATAGGTCATCTTTGGATACCTTCCATAGAGGGGATTTCTCACCCTTTCCTTTTAGCATGTAATCTTTTATCTTGTTATTATAGAATACTTTGCTCTAAACCTTTCAGTAGTTACAATCATATCTCTTATTTTTTTTAATTTTTAGTGTTTAATAACTTGAATGAAGATTAATTATATTTAATTATCAATTTTAATAGTTAATTAAACACAAATTTTAAAAAATATATTAACATTAAATTTAAAAAAAGTGTTATGAATTATACTTTCTAAAAATTACTATAGTATTAATAACTAATTAATTGCAAATGACAACAAAATTGATATTAAATTTATGTTTATACAAATAAATTTAACAAAAATATTAACAACAACCAACCATCATTGAGTTAACATGGTTAACATTTTTTTTATCTATTAAAATAAATAAATTTCTAAAAATTACTTAAATAATATAAATATTAACATAATAAAATAAACACTTTTTAAAAAATTTGTTGATCCTAAACTTTAATTACACTTAAATACTGAATTGCATTTCATTGTGATGAATTGTAACTTCTTTTATTACACATACTAAAACTTTCTTTCAAATTCAATACAAAATATACCCATCTCTTCACTTGTAGATTTAAGGAAGGGCAATTTCTATGTTACCCTTTTTACTTAAAAGAAATAACCTTCAAAAGGCTATATTGTTTGTTATTTTGCTTCGAACATTTAATATAAAAAACCATTTCAAATCACACCTAAATATATATAAATTAAAATGAATTAATTAAAATATATTTTAAATATTATAATTTAAAAAAAAAAATATATTATACAAAAGATCACAATGAATTGATCACTTAATTAATTGGAAATAAAATGAAGGAATACATAATAAAGGAGTTAGAGGAAGCAACAATAATTCTTAGAAAAACAATGGGAAACCATGGGAATAAGGCTATTCGGTCATGTCACCTCGTCTGAGGTATCTATATCTATATATGATGCAATTCTTTATCAGTAGAATATTTCACGTACCATGAAGGTGGAGCACAGAACCTGTCAGGCTTCTCACTTTTATTATTCTTCACTAATTTATAAGGTTGTGAATTGAATTCTTTTTAAAGATTAGAGATAAATATAACAACATAGGGAATAGAATATTTCATTATGAGAGATCTATCCCGCCTTTTCTACCTTGCCTTCATACCAACGCAATCTGTGCATTATAAATAGGTCGAATTTGAGCTAAACTTGTTAACGGGCAGCTGGTGTTTCTTCCCCGAGGCTTGAGGCCGTCATCATTCCAAGGTTACCGGGATCAGATCTGATTAGAGGTATGCATATCTTATAGCTATTGCGATTTGAATTGTTTCCTTTGACAGTTGAATTTAATAACGGTTAGGGTTTGGAGAAACAAAATTTATGAGGCGAGATCCGGTGTTATGGTTAAGGTGAAATAGAAAGAAAGAAAGAATGGCCACAACTCTGGTTCTGCTGGGGCGCACCGGCAATGGAAAGAGTTCGACAGGGAATTCCATCCTTGGCCGCAATGCCTTTAAGTCGGCATTCGGTTTCGGCTCTGTTACAAAGGACTGTCATCTCGAAACTGCTTGCGTAAATGGCCGGACAGTGAACGTCATAGATACGCCTGGTTAGTATACTACCCTGCCTGTCCTTGAAAGGATTCTGCACTTCAGTTTTTTTAGTTTTATTTTAAGACTGGAAGAGAATATATATAAACTAATTACATTATACAAGAAAGAGGAATAGTCATTATCACAACTACAAAAAAAAAATTAATGAATATGAATTTCAAATGCTCATTGTAAGTGCTTACAAGGACAGTCATTATCACAAAAAAAAAAAAAAAAAAAAAAAAAAAAAAAAAGTATGAATTTTAATGCATGTTTTGATTGGTAAATAGGGTTTTCGTAACTTTTTACAAAGAGATGAAGGTTGGGAGAAGAGTTTCCAACTGAAATATAATGGAATATGTAAATGGATGCATTATATACACTAACGACTGACTTCTAAATTTTACTAAGCACAAAAGTGTGAGGTATATAACTTCTAAGTTTTTGCTAAGCACAAAAGTGTGAGGTATATAACTTTTAAATTTTTGCTAAGCACAAAAGTGTGAGGTATATACATGTAAGAGTATTTATGTGGAAAATTAGATTTTTAAAAAATATAGTATGATTGGATAAGGTGTTGGAATAAATTTTTACAACTAGGATTTATGGATCCTTCGTTTATATGTGTTTTCAAACTAAAATAATACTTGTAAAGTTAATATTTAAATATTTTTGAATAAGAGTTTTATTTATGTTTGTTTATGAAATGTATTGATTCATCTTAGAATTCTTGATTTCAAGGTATTTTGGTTGAGGTATGTGGCATTTTTGGGTATGGTTTATGCTTAAAATTTTCCAAAAATATTTTGTTTTTTTCTTTTTATTAAATCCTAACCATAATGTTAGGGGTATAACTTTGTTCTCATGATTCCATTTTGATCCATTTAAGGACCAGCAAAAATATTAGAGGTAGAATAACAATTTTAGTAGGCAATTACATCATAGACTAAGTTACCAACAACTTTGTTGAAAAATATTTTGGAAGCCCTAAAAAATGCAAAACAGAATTTTTACTAAAAATAGTAAGTTTCTATATGTAGATTTTTGTAGTCAAAATACATCTCTAGCCATTTTGATGCATCATTAGAAGATAAAACACAAAGGAGAAGTCATATGTATGTGATTTTCAATTAACATGCACATTGTAACTCATTGGAGGTGAATCCCCACACTTTCATATGAGTGACCTTCTAATTCATGGACGGTGAACCACCATGTTTCCAAGTGGGAGACCTTTCATATTCAACATGATGGATATTCAACACATCAAAAATATTATATAAAGAGAGATTCACCCCTAACTATAAAAATATAATTTAATAGCCTCACACTCTTCTTAGAGATTACGTACAATGTACTTCATTTTTTTTAGCAATAAAATTATTAAATTATTTTGCTTAGATATATTTCTATGTTTGTATTTGTTATAATATCTTATTTATGTATTGTACTCTTTCATAATATTCTTTAACTTAGAGTTTTAAATTTTGAATCAATGGTATTACAGTGATCTATATTTTGAGTGTATGTTTATAATTACAAGATTAGAATAACAAACGTTTGTGTATTAAATATGATATACCAATTATGTATCTTGTAATTCCAAATGATCTTAGATGATAACTAGAGTGGACAACATTGAGATAGTTTTCCTTTCAAGAAGATGTCAGATGAAGCCCATGTGGAACAAAGAAATGAGATGATGGATCAATTTGCTCAAATTTTTCAATGACTCTCTATTGTAAATTCTACAACCTTCTTTACACAACCTCTCACTACCCTGGCATCATTTGGTGCTCCCAAATATTTTAAGGTGTAGGTGAATGTTGACCTTACTATTTTTAAAGGAAATATTAATGCTCATGCCCTAGAAAATAGGTTAAATTGGTTATCTTCATACTTATCTACAAATAAATTTAAAGATAATAAGAAAATCACTTTTGCACTCTTAAAAGCTTCATTACCTATTCAAAATTGGTGGGAAGTATATTATAACATGGTTACAAAAGATAATGAAGATAAAGCATTGTTCATATGGTATTACTTCATGAAGGTTAATAAGAAAAATATTGTCCTATGGGAGTCTATGAAGACTAATACCTATGATAGCTACAATTGCATCAAGGTAAAGACTAGTTTATTCAAGATTATACAAAGGCTTTCTATTTCATAGAAATAAAACTAGATCTTCAAGATACCAAAAAGCAATGAATCCTCATGTATTATAGTGGGTTGTAATGGTACACTCGAGAGGACATGGGTCTCTTTGAATTCAAGATATTGGTAGAGGCATAAAATCTTTTTGTTAAATTGGAGTAGAAGCATAAAAACAATAATTAAAAAGGAGGATGATCAAATAACAAAAACTAGAACACTAGGTACCAACCAAAGAAAGACAAGAGTGACACTTCAATGAATAGGATAGAGAACCCCAAAATTAGAATTGGAAGCAAAAGAAGGATCTCAAGAACATAATCCCCCAAAGGCTAAGGTTGGAAAATGGTAACATTCAATAGAGGAGTATTGAGTGATTTAGCCATTATTTGATGAATCACATTATTTTATATCCACTAAGTCACACCTCTATATCCATAAGTTAAGGAAAGAGAGAATTAGACCATAAAATATGAACCAAATATAACCACTACCACTAAAATTAATGCACTAGAGGAGTCAAGTATGGATCGAGGGTAAGCCATTGCATTTTATTGTTGGTAATGGAAGTTAAAAGAATCTATTTTTTGTCCAAATTGTAAAGGATTTGAACATGTCTATCACACCATACCCATAACTGTGTAACATTGGATGACTATGATAAATGAAAGATATTCATGTAACTCAATAATATCTCCTCTCTTATGCCATCAAACCCTTTAAAGATGAAATTTGTGTGGTGTTGTTCCCTTGGATGGTTATGATGTGATTTTGGGCTAGTCATTCTTGTGGAAGAGACATGATGTGTATGAGTTGAGGTAATGAAGTGTCATAATCACTATTGAAGGTTAGTGCTTTAGGATATCATAGGTATCTCATCCTACCTCATTTTTCTCATTTAATAAAAAATAATGCATGAAGATGATATCCAAAATAAGAAAATTCATTTTATCGATGGTCAAGATACAAAGCAAGAGGGTCATTGCTGCATCAATTGTTAATAAAATTTATTTTATTGATGATCAAGCTACAAAGCAAGAGGGTAATTATTACATCAATCATAGGCTCTACACAATATAAGTAGATGGACTAAAATGTAGTAGAATATGATGACTTGTTCAAGTCACCAATTGGGATTCCACTTTATTATTAGGTAGAGCATTCCATTGATTTATTCCTTATATATTCTTCGATTAATGTACATATTTATAATATATCTAAAATTGATAAAAATAGGAGGTAGATCCAAGAAATTATTCAAAAGAAGCACATCAAACCAAGTGCACTATATTATAGTAGTTTAGTTGTCTTAGATCCAAAGAAATATGGAATGTGGAGACTTTGTATAGACTATAAATATTTAAATCAAATCACTATGAAGAAGCATTATCCACTCCCTTAGATAGATGACATGTTGGATCAATTCCATGGTATAAAGTTCTTCACCAAAATTGATCTCAAAGTTGGTTATCATCAAATACCCATAGATCCCATTGATGTATGGAATAGTACATTCAAATCCAAGGAGGATTTATTTGAGTGGTCGGTTGTGTTTTTTGGACCAGTTAGTGCACCTGCCATGTTCATGAGGATGACAAATAATATGTTGTGTCTCTATACTAGCTCATTTATGGTAGTCTACTTAGACAACATTATCATCTATAGTACGATATGGGAGGAACATTCACAATATGTTCAATAGGTATTTTAGACTCTTCAAAGAAATAAGGTATATGATAATTTGGAAAAAAAATCACATAAAATGGTAAATATTTAGTGACTCAGGTATAATATTGAGAAAGAGAGAATCCATGTTGATCTTAAGAAGATTCAATGAAGCGGAGTTACATTAAACAAGCACATACAATCCAAAAAATATAGAGAAAATGCCAAATGAGCCAAAGCTTTCTTGCATTCTATTCCTCAAATATAGATCTTACAAAGACTAACTGATTATAAATTCAAAATTCCCCCTTTTTGAACCCGTTTTCCCTTTTTCCCACATAAAACCATCAAAATTCAAATTTGAATTTTAGGGGCAACTTGCCAAGGTCATAACTTCGCGCTCGTTGACCTGATTGACTATTACAACATGTTTTCGAAAAGGGCACGAGACGAGCTAAGCGGGGCAGCCCTTGGCTCTTCACGCCAAGGCCTATGTCTAGCTGAAAATCCTCAAATTCAACCTCTAAGACCTTCAAAAATCTCCTGCAAGTTAAACTAGTTTTACAAAATTAAACAATTACAATTTTTTTTGGTGATGCAAGATCACTCTTACACCACTGGATGCTCCTGCATCATTCAAGTAATTAAATATTGGTCTATCCAAAATACTGTAACAAAGGTTCACATTTTTTTATAATTCCAATTTAAATCAAAGATTAAATTAGGGTTCTAATATTTGTATTAGGATTCTTACACATTGCTTGGCCACTACACCAAGTGACAAAAGGAGGTGCCAAATCCATGTTTTTTTTGGGAGGTACACAACAAAGGGTATCTAGGAGTTTGAAGAACCAATTGTATTTAGCTCCTATAATTTACATACCTAATATTAATCAAATTATGAGGTAATGGATGTTGCATTAGAGAATGCATTATGATCTATAATCATACATAATAGACATCCAATTATCTTCTTATAGTGAAACATTCAACAAAATAATTTTAAAATATCCCACATATGACAAAGAGCTCTATCTAATTATACAAGCATATAAACAATGAAAAAATACATCCTGGGTAAGAAAATCATCATCCATATAGATCATAAAGCTTTGGAGTTCTTTCATATGTAGAGAAAAATAAGGAATGAAAGATACCAAAAGTGGGCCACATATCTGCAACAATTCCATCTAATATTGAGGTACAAGAAAGGGAGTGTCAATTCAATAGCTGGTTGTTTGAGCTAGCATCCAATTATTGTACTTATTACTATTCTTAATTTCTATGGACATGATACTTCCAATTGGTCTATCTTATATGAACTAGATTATGATCTTGTAGATATAAACTAAGCTCTTTATATGGCTAAGCATATTCTAATTTTTATTTACAAGATAAATTCCTCTATCATATATCATATATTTGTGTACTAGCTAGCAATATCTCAAACATGATTTGGAAAGTACACTTCAATAATGAATTTGGTAACTTTGTGATGGAAATAATGTTGAAAATTCTTCAAAATTACTTCTATTGGTCTAAAATTAAGAATGATATCAAGAGGTACATTATGTTATGTTCTCTTGTGTTGTTACTAAACCAACTAATAAGAAGTGTAGACTATATATGCCATATTCAATGCCATCCAAGTCTTGGGAATCTATCTCAATGGATTTCCTCTAATGTTTACCAACAACTAAGCATGTTAATAATTGTGTTTATGTAGTAGTTGATATTTTTCCAAAATGAATATCATGATTCCTTGTAAGGAATACATTTAGTGGAGGAGATTGCTAAGATTTGTTTTAGTCATTGTGTAGCTTAGATTTGTATTTCCAAAGTCCATTGCTTCTAATAGAAGTAACAAAGTTTTGAACATTTTTTGTCCATCCTATGGAGCATGATAGACACTAAGTTGACCATGTTCGTAGCCTTCTATCTTGAGACTAATGGATAGAAATAATTATGAACCAACTAATTACACATCTTATTTAAATGTACTCTTTCAATCATCCATGCACATGGGATGATATCTTATTCTACATTTGACATGTGTGCAATTGAGCTCTACATAAATCTATCAAACATATTTCATTTAATGTATTTTTAATGTCTAGCCCTTAGCACCCATTGATGCAACTCTGACTATGCAACCTATGAGGTACTCATATCGTGGATAGAAAGAAGTGGAAAAGAAAACATTATTTATAGAATATGTTAAACATATCTAACAATAAGTTCATGAACTCTTGAAGAAGATGAATAAAAAATACAAGCAATGCCATGACCAACATCAAGTCTTGCATTAATTCAAGGTTAAAGATAAGATATGGTAGGAATATTAGACCTATTCATTGTGGATTAAGGTGGGAGAAAATATCTTTGAACTATATCTTACAACTTATCTTATTTTATATTAAATCTTCAATGTTAAACTTCTCAGGCCCTATCATCCAACCTTGTTCAATAATTTCATAGTAGAAGAATAGTTGGACATTAAAGAACTCAATCTAAATGATTTAGAACCAATAAATGAGGATCATATTGTTCACACATGGACTAAGACTAGAAAAATGTAGTTTATTCATATGTACATAATGATCAAGGCAAAACAAGTTGGTCACCAATGAGAATGGCTTAGAAAATTAGATAAAAAAATAATTTTTGCATATGATGTCAAGAGTTGATAAAATGAGGATGAATCATTTTCAATAGGTATGAATTATTGGATATATGACCTTTTACAACATGGATATATACCCCAGAGTGTCAAAAAGGATATTTAGTTAATCCTAACCACATTGTTAATCCTAACTTTGTGTTTAGGACTCTATTTTGATCCATTCAAGAAGGGTTAAAAAGATTAAATAGAGAGAAGATTTTTCAAAAGGAAACTCTACCACAAATATATTTTCCATCAAATTTATTGAAAAATGCTCTAAATATGCTAAAATTTCAAGACTATATATATATAATTAAAATAGGAATAATCTATTTTGAGATTTTCATGGTCAAAATACATCTCTATCTATGTTAACACATTGACAGAAGATAAAATACAAAGAGATAACTCATATGTATATAATTTCATTATTATGCATTTTGTAACTCATGGAAGTTGAATCACCAAATTTTTATATGCATGACCTTCTAACTCATGGAAGGTGAACCATCGTAGTTCTATATGGGTAATATTCCATATGCAATATAGTGGATTTCCAACTCACCAAAAATATAATAGTATAAAGAGAGATGCATCAATGACTATAAAAATATAAGTAATGAATTCAATGTTATAGTCTCACATCTCTTCTTAGAGATTGCTTGAATAATAATATGTTTTCTAAGCAATAAAATCATTATGCTATTTTATATAGATATATTTCTTTGTTTGGATTTGTTATATTTTGTTATTTTTCTATTGCACTCTTTCATGATCTTCCCTAACTTAAAATTTTAAGTTTTTTATCACATTAATCTAACTATTATATCAATTTGTGATACCCCTCCTATATATTTTAGACTCTAGATATTCCAAGTACAAATTTAAAGTATTATTTAAGACCTTATTGATGTTCGAGAGAAGTTTTAACACTAACATAAAGTAAATCAAAATAACCTAGAAAGGATGGATGTGAGAAATCATAGTTTCCCAATGGTAGAAAATAATATCTACATAAACTATTTCAAGTTTTCCAATATTTCTAGTCTTTAAAATCCTTGCTAAAGATATCAATCAGCCCATCCCAAAGTTGAGCATCAATATATTAGTTTCAAAGAGTTCAATAGCTAAATATTTGCTAGTAAAGAAAATATTTTAGAAAATTGTATATAGTCATGAACACTATCTTGTATTCTTAAGTATATAAAAAAGTATGAATTGTATTTCAGTAAATTATGTATTTTTCTCTTTATACAAGTTCATCATCATATCAAACAATTCTTAAAAGGTCAATTTATTTTATCAATATATTATACATGTAAAGCTATTATTTTTGAGGCTATATAAGGCATTCAATTTACTTTATATCCCTTTTTGAGTAGTGGATATTCTAAAGTATTTTTTTACCATGATAAGTAAATAATTTCATAATAATTGGGAGAGAATCAAATGGAATTAACACATTACCTAGAATCATAGAAGTATTAAAATATAATATCGAAAAAAATACAAAAAACTATGATGGGGTCCAAGTAGACACCGATATTCTTTATTTATGATAGAAAAAGGAGGCCTAAAAAATACCTAAAATATTGGGTGAGTGGATGTATAAATATCTAAATAATACATGAGCGCATATATTTGTAATAATCAAATATGCTTGGTCATTCATTCTTCCCCATTGCCTTTAGCAATTGTGGTTAGAAAGAAACAATAAAATCTTTAACAATATTTCCAGAAATCATCAAGCCTGCCAGAGTTCTACTATTTGCTATTGAGAATGCCAATATTACCACTTCCTCAGACCATCCCAAGTCTGACTTCGAGTCAAAAATTTCTTCAAAACTTAATATCCTCATTTATCCATAATCCAGAGATATCCCTTTGAGCAGAGATAATGTTTTTTGGGAACCACCGTTGGCTGGGTGGTCTAAGATTAATTTTGATGGAGCCTCAAAAGGTAACCCTAGGAGTGCTAGCATAGGAGGTCTCATCAGAGATGAACATGACAAAATTCAACTTGCTTACAGTGAATTCATAGGAATCCAATCCAATAATATGGCTGAAGCTTGGACAATGTTGCAGGGGATTAAGGTTGCCCATGACCTCAACATTCAAAATGTGGTGATTGAGGGAGATTACCCCAACACCATAAATATATTGAAGAATAACACCAACCCCCCTGTGGAGTATTACCGATATGATAGAAGAGGCAAGGTTGTATGTTTGTGAGTTTACCAATATTTCTATTCAACATATTTATCGTGAAACCAACCAGTTGGTTGACATCATGGCCAACTTGGGCCAAAGAATTGAACCTTTGAAGATACGGGTGGAAGATTTTCCCCAATTTTTTATGGAAAAATGTATCTCAAATACTCCAATTTCCTTTGTGTAAAGTCATCGGTCTTGGTGTTAGTTGCGGGTCTGGGTTTTCTAAGTTGATCCTTGGCCACGTCTATGCTGATTCTTGCTAGGAAGGTTATTCACAAACTAAAGTAGCAGAAGGTGGATATGCAATCTCCAACCATTACCAAGGTGATCAAGGACCTTCAGGATGATCTTGGCACCCATAATACTGATGAGTAATGTGTAACTCATCCTCCCTAGTGTTGGTGGTTTGCTTCGATCTTGGGTTATTCTAAATTTTTTTGGGATGATCCCATTTTGTTTTAGGTAAGCTATTTTTTTTTACGTTAGGCTGGTTCGTGTGTAGCCTCCCTTCTCTTCTTCATCGTTGTAGGCTTCTGCTATGGGTTTTCCTTCTTCTCTTTGGTCAAGGTTTTGGGACCTTTCAACACCCGGTCTTATCAATCAAAAAATTATTCATAGAGATATATAGAATATAAATATAGGTTTGTGGGTCATTATAAAATACAAAATAAAACTACAATGTTGAATCTCACTAAGTGAATGACTACACATTCAAAAACCATCCTTGACATGAATAGGGACCATGGAGGGAAGAAGTTAGTGGTAGTTATCCCAAACTAAGACTAACCTATAATTTGACAAAGGTAACCTCAAATATGAATTTAGGGAAAACATATTTAAGATAAAATATAAAAAATTATATATGTATATGAGATAACAACATAACCATATCAATTAAACTTCAAATTATAACACATCCAAATATTAATACATTGGGTCCATTGATGTCCTACTATATTGCATGCCAAATAGAGAGCACATTAATTATAAAAATAAAGTATTCAAGCATTTTTAAGGAATATCCCCGAATGTAGGAAGAATATCCATCCACTCAATATGCATTATTACGAAACATATACCACAACATGTTACTTTTGTAAAAGATAGAGGTATACTTTGTTTATTTTTGAAACACCAAGAAATAAGTCTAAATTAATAAGAAAAATAAATAGCTTGAAGAGGACTTATAATCATCAATATAAATAGACTAATCTATATCTAATCAACCAACAAAATAAGAGGTTCTTCTCAAGCATAATCAATCATTTGAAAAACACCTTTTAAATAAGAGAAAAATATTCATAGAAACCTTCTATTAACTCTCATGAAGTAGTGCTTGTATATGCCTAAAATAAATACTTATGACAAATATGATGTCTAATTTAATCTGAATAAGATACAATAGACTAGTTACCAATGACATATAAAGTATAGAATCAATAAAAGGAAAATGACACTTAGCCAAAATATTTACCCCTAGTGTAAACCAAGTATGATATGTATTACAATCCTATATATTGAATTATTACAAAGGATCTAGTGACTATTCACAACAAGAAAGTGAAATATTTGAATAAGATTAAAAATTTGAATTCCCAAAAATAATGAAGTAAACCAAAATCTATCATATGAAAAAAATTCCTATATCTATATATTCATGTTCTAAATCATATAATTCGAGTTATTAGTTATAATTAGGTCATGAACATAAATCACAATAATCATAGTTTGATCCTCATGATGCTTAATATAAATATCATGCTCACACTCACAATAATGAAATCCATAATTAATACACAATATTAATCTTATCATACCATGCTCATGCTAAGTACTTAAGCCCATACATACAATTATTGGGTTCACAAGTCAATGCTATAGGACCATATTTAATAATTGGATTTTACTAAATACAAATATATTTTTAAGATTTATACAAACAAAAATAATCTTGATGTACATTTGATGAGACTCATATATTATAAAGATGCAATGAATAATATTATTTGAATGGAGTTCGTGCATGAAACAAGATAAAACATTTCATTAAAATGAGTTCAATTTTTGATTAACACTTCTTACTTGAACAACCTCTATTCATATCATAAAGTAATCTATTTTCTATAAAATACAGTTATGACCTATGTTAGACAATGAATAGATCTTGTCTATGAATTCTAATCATCACTACTAAAATGATTTGGCAATAACTATTGGCTATAGTGGAATAGGTGCCTTTATCTATTTTTTAACAAATATATAATAGGAATTGCTTTTCTTTTTGCATTGGAATGCACCTAAAATAATTTAATGTTAGTATTTCCCCACTCATAGGATCTTATGCATTGTAGTGTATATCAAATAATGACCATCTACATCATGTTATTCTTGGAATAAGTTCCATAGATTTTTTTTCTTTTAACACACTTAAAACCGACCATCATATCCTTCATGAAATAAAACCTTGTCAATCAACCTATAACTTATAGTTTTTTGTCTAAATTTATTTTTAAGCATTAGTGTGAGACCTCATCAAATAACTTTATTATACATATAATCATTAATTTTATGGATTCATCTAGATTAATCATGAGCATTTGGTTGTCCCATTTGAAATTCATGATCATTAATGAATCTCACCTTGGCATCTATATATTATTTGACTAAGTTCTCACATAATACTTTGGATCTTAGTAGGTTGATTGATTTGATTTTGATATCAAAATCCTATAAATTAGTTATCCAGTTGACTTGTTTCTCCCCGAGTTTCTCCTATAATATAAATGATTTAATATCTGGATGCACTATAAATATAGTTTTCTTACTCTACAAGATATATTATTTGAACTTCCTCAACTCTTTGATCAATGTAATACTACTTAATGACAAAGTTGTACCTTTACTCATAGTTGTGTATTGGTTTGGCTAAAAAATTCTATTAGAATCTTCTTCTTTATGGTTTTCTTAAGTAATCATGGTAGCAATACTAGTGCCTATCCCAAATACAAAATGAATAATATCCCTATTATATTCTAGATTGACCACTATCGAAGCCTATGATATAATATTCTTGATGTCTTGAAATACTTGTTTATTTTTTTTTCCAAGTGAATGTTCCATCATTTTTTATCATCTTGGTGACCGATCTGATGGTTTCATTAAATTTGGTAATGAACCTTATTACAAACTCAATCTAACCCATTAATGGCTTTGCTCCTTTCTTAGAATGTGATAATGGAAATTCTAGTATGGTCTTGATGCAATCAAGGTCTATTATGATTCCATATTTGGAACCTACATGCCCCAATTGTTTACCCTCATGTATGTCAAACAATGAGTTCTTTATGTTTAGTGAGATTTTAAATTTTACTACGTCTTTCAAACGCCACATAAAGGAGATCCATGTGTTTTTTTCTATCCTTTGAGAAAATTGTCAGATTATCAAGATATATTAGGATAATCTCATTGATAAAATCCAAAAATACTATATCCATGGTGTGTTCCAAATTAGAACCTACATTTCATGCACTAAATGATATTTCTTGATATACAAACTACCTTATTTGATTGTGAATGTCATTTTGTACTGATAATCATGTTTTACCTAGAATTGATTATAAATAAAAAAATCATCTACCAAGGACAACATTTTAGACTTAACCATTGTTTACAACATTTGATCCATAAAGTATGATGGGTAATGATCCCTCAATGATTTATTGTTTAGGTTTTGAAAATCAACACATAAACTAATATTTTTATTTTTATTCCATATTAGTCTTAAATTTACAATCTAGATTGAGTGTTTATTGGGTAGATGATCTACACCCATAGTAACTTTCACAATTCATTCCTCATTACTATTTTGATTTTTAGTTTAAAGGGTTATGCTTTTTCTTGAATGGTTTTGATTCTAGCACTATGACAATGTTATGTTCAATAATTATTTTATTGTATATATTTATATCATTATATACCTAGATGATGGTATCATTCTTCTCTATGTAAATTTTCTTGAATCAAGCAACTTCTTCTTTCATATGGAGGTAATCAACCATTCTACTTCACATAGTACATCCAATTTGCCTAGCAATATAGCATTGTAGATATTTTGGTATTTATAGTTGTTCATATTTAGAAATACTTTATGGTATTTTGACTTGTAAACTATGTGATTACCTCCTAGGATTGCTACATGAAATCATTTTGTTTGGTAAAAAACTATTTTTATCTTCCAGCAATGGCTAAATATGTAGAGTTCTGAATATATTAAAGATTTGTTGGTGTTAAATTCCTATTATTATAGCTATAGATATTTTATTTAATTTATTTTGATGGAGGTTGTAGTTCTATTATCAATACATCCTTGCTAGTGATATTGTTTATATATCAATATTCCTCATCAGTATACTTTCCTTTATAGTTATAGATCTTTGAAATATTTAATTTATGAATATATGGAAGGATCATTATTCCATTTGTCCATATGATATTTTCTATTGAATTTTTATTTATCCATAGGTTTATACCTTGTTGATTACAATGCACTCTTATTTATCAAGTCATTGCTAGCTTGAAGCCTAATATTTTGATTCGTTGTCTTAAGTTTTTTATTTTTATATTTTCAACGTATTTTTCTAGCTAGTAGTATGTTCAAATAATCTTTGTCTTAAATTCCATCTCTTATATTAGGTTTTAGTCCACCCACATAACATTGAACCAAATGGTTATCCATGATATTAGTTACTAATGCTAATAATAATTTAAATTCCAAGGTGTATTTATTGATAAACCTCCTCTATATTATTCATACCAAATAATTAAAATAATTAAAATAACAATTCTCTTTAGGTTACAATAATCACTTATAAAAATATATTAAGAATTCTATACATAATTATGTATTTCCTTATGTCTTTTTGAGCCACTATGCATATTATTTCCATGTATTTCTTTCTAAGTATAAGCAAGTTACTTTAATATCATTATCAAATTATTGCTAGGGTTTAAATCAAGATAGTTTTTAATTCTTATCATCTACTCAATAGATTCATGTAGAGTTTCACCATTTAATTTAGATACATTGATCATGATGTTTGAATTGATTGAGTAGTTCTATCTAAAATAAAATTGACTTGATTGTTATTGAGTATGAGAAATTAAATTTTGATAGATATAATTAGGATGTATCCCTTGACAATAAAATTGTATTGATAAACTATAAGGGTTGTTTTGAGTGATCAACTTTTGAATACCTGATTTAATTATAACTATTTAACAATTTGGTTGATCAGAGAGAAATTGTGCCCTTGATCAATGGTATAACAAAAATATCGATAAAGATGGGGTTATGCATTTCATTGAGATACCTCTAGATAATTGTAGCTTCCTTGAATTTTTATCACTATCTCACTAAATTCCTATGAAAATACTAAAGAAGGTATAACTTAAAAGAAAATAAGACAAATAAAAATGGTGATGCATCAAGCATGTGATATCCAATTAATATAATTTGATAATGATTATAATATCTTCTAAGCTTTTGAAGGTAAAAATAAAGACACAATACCATAATGTCATCCATAAATAATAATTCTAATAGAAGGAAAAAACCACTTATACATAAATAAAAATATGAAGCATACATCAAGGGTATGCCCACACTAAATCATCAACTAATATTTGTACTAATATGAAAAATATTCTGCTCATAAGTCTTCAAACAACATAACACAAAAATAAGAGAAGGCTTGCATGAACTACCAAAGGAAGAATGAAGTCTTCTCTAGAAATCTATGCAATATTTACAATTCTTTTCTATCAAAGAAACTCTAAAACTGAAAAAATTTAGAGAAGGTAAGAAGAATCTAAAGAAGACTTGGAGAATATAAAGAGGAAAGAATATTCTTTGATTTCTAGAAAAGGATTTTTTATAGCCTATCTACATCACATTGGAATCATGAGTTATTAAATTCCATCTAACCATGGGATGGGTCATGTTTACTTCAATAACAATTTAGGAGATATATTTTGGTTACTTATTCCATAAGTAATGTAGAATGATCATCTAAAAATAGGGTTTTCATACATTGATTAACTCTATGTTGAAAATATTGTAAGAAATAATAACAGGAGTTTGTAGATGTTGAGTTTTACACCAACTTTTAAAAAAATAAATAGAAGTAATCCATTTACTCTAATCTTATACAATAATAATAATAATAATAATAAAAGAGTGATGACCACATAAATGAACTTTTTTCATTGAGATTCAATATCCACTAAAATATCCATATATAATAATAACAACACTTTGATTTCATTGGTTGACTTTTTAGGGAGTATTTATACCAATACTTGAACTACAATAAATAACATTAACCTAAGCTGACATATCATAAAGACTTAAGATTAACTACAATTTAGGGTTTAACCATGACAAGGTTAAATGTGGGATTATAAAAATATATAAATAATAAATAATTAAAATGCATAATGATTTCCCATAGGCTTACATAGATTACATTCTACAATATTGACCTTGGCCAGTAAAGCAAGATTAAAACTTTCAACACCCCATATAATCTAAACTAAGGGGCTAAGAAGAGAAAATATTAGTGACAATAACATTTCCCTTCATAATGAATGCTCTAGTGGGTATCTATGTTTGAGGAAGACTCAACTAAATTCCCTTCATCATATGGAAGACAACCATATATCTTCTTAAATTGTGCTTCAATCATCCTTGAATTTAATAGAAAATTCTTGGTTAGATGTCCTTCCCTCTTACAATATACATTAATCATCTTTAGTTTTCTTGAAGGCTTAGATTAAACCTTGGGTCTCATGTCCATTGTATCCTTAAGTTTAAATTTCTTTACATGAACTTGTATTTGAGATGAAGCACCACTATTTCTTATAGCTACCTAGAAGTGAACCAGGAAAGAAAAAATCTAATCAAGAGTTGAATATTTTTATGTTTAAAAGAATATATGAACCACACAAACCATTAGTCGAAGCATTTTAAATTAAGAAGACAAATTAGAAGGGATAATCTTGATGTATTTTACATAGCCTTTCTTGTTGCCTCAAGCAAATGCAATATCTACTTTCAATACCTTACATTTTATAATAAAGTCCTCACAATTATCCATATTAACAATTTTAAGAGAAGTAAGATTTAATTTTAAGTGGATAACCTCCATAGTATTTTCATTACCAAATAAATCATAATTTTTTTCCATATATTAGTAGGATCATATTCATATTTGATGTAGAAAATAAAATATGGTTTAATCAACAAGGTAAATAAACCAAGATCTTTTTGTCTAGTAGATTTCTTTATCAATAGATGTAATTGTCTCTATTTTGAAGATACACGAAAGGTTATTACTTCATAATAATATAGTATTTGGTTTGACCAAATGCTATAATTTCATCCATTGAGGTGAACAAGATAACCTTGAGGATCCATCTCATATAATTTATCCCTAAACACTATGAGAGGTCCTTAAATTGATGTTATGTGAAATGCTGAAAAAGATTGTACACCAAGTAATAAAATAAAAGATAACAATTATGTAACCATTATGAAAAAATAGAATATAAAACAATGGTGCCCTTAATATTAATAACAAATCTATCTTTTCAAAATGGTTACAATATGATCCCCTTTGAGGGGATTACTACCAAATTTTGCTATAATGCATACAATCATAAACGGAATATAGGTGCACTTCATAGGATCTTCCTCGCACTCACGAACTAACTTGGAGCAGGTTTTTAGGACTACCACAATAAAAAAGTGATGTGGAAGTTTTACGCTTCTCTTCTATTGTAGAAACATGTATTCTACACACAAGGAAGGTAAAGTAGTTAGTAGCATGTGTAGATCCCTTTGATATAGGGCTCGTATTAATGATAATAAAATTGAAATAAAGCAAACCATATGCATTAACATAAAGTAAATTATTGTAAAAAGTAGAAAATATGCTATGCTAAACTACTGTACTAAGAAAAATAGAAAAAATAGATTTATGCCAGAGGTCATATCTGGGTAGGACAACCTTACCTGTGGGCCATATCGGATAGAGACAACCACTGTTCTAAGACTGTGTTTCTTGTGGTTGATATTGAGGCGACGTCTTGGTTTGATTTATGGTATTTTTGATGGATTGGGTGCACTGTTGCAGTGGCTTGGTGGGTCTGATCAATCACCAAAGCTAGGGTGTTTAATTATGCAAAGAATGTAAGTACAATATTCAACCCTTAGAGCAATCTAGTGGCATAGCTTTTGACAGTGAGAGGGTTCAATGGATATGGAATAATAGCCTCTCGAGGTGCAAAAGCTTTGAAGCTCATGGTTGGATTTCGGTAGCACTTTGTTGCTTAGAAATTCTAAAACTCTGGATATTAGATGAATGCAAATGAATGAAGGTAAGTGTCAATATGTAGATTTCTTAAAAGAAATCTAATAATGGAACAACCCTATGCATGAGAAAGCAAAGAGGAAGTTCACATTAAGAAATGTGAATGTCTATCTTAAAAATATCATGCAATTGATAATGTCATGCAGTTTCTTCTAATTTGGATTGTGCAACACACTTAATCATGGTGCAGGATCATGCACGAGATTAGCTAGTAGTTTTGGCTACTAGTTATGTCCCACTCTTTTTTTATTTTGCTTCTAGCACGATCCTCTCAAGGTGAGATGATCCTGACTGGAGGCCATGTTGGGGTGATATGGCCATGGTTTGGAGGTCATATTAGTGTGAGACAACAATGGTTGCAAAAGGATAATGTCCTCGTTTGAGTGGTGAAAACCACTATTTTAGCCCTAGGGCTTCCTAAGGTGGATCATATGATTGAAGGAGTTCATATAGGTAGTCTCCTCAATATGACGTTATTTTAGTGTCTATAGATACCCCTTCTTGGGATGCATTGTGTGAAGGCACAATGTGGAGCAAAAATAGATGACTTAAAGTCAAATTGAGGACTGATGATGTTCATTGATCTGATCAATGTTAGATGCTCCAATCATGGAAAGAGCATACGCATTTGAACCATTACTTTTGACAAGTTGAAGAACTTACGTTTTTGGTAAACTTTTCAATCATGAGTAGACATTATTAGTCTGCAGGCAATGGCAGTAGAATCATTAGCCATTGGTAGATATTTTTAATCCACAGTTGATTACTTCAAGTATACCAAATAGGTAGTAGAATCTTTAGCCTGTTTTTGTTTGATATAAATTTTTGCTTGTTATTTTCCCCAAGTAAGAAGGGTGTGATTGTCTTTGGCAATAATCTTGAATGAATGCAATGTGCATAATTGAGTGTTTGATTATGAATTTTGTAATGTATGACTACCCCTCAAGCGACGAGTTGATGAGAAAATGGAAAAATAATGAAAGTGATGAGTCGCTTGACCAATATGACTTGGTTTGGGTTTTCTAGGGAAATTGCAAAGGGCATAAGACCCCATTACAACCTTGATTTTGACCCATTTTTATTAGTTTTTTTTGTGAGTGGCCTTATGGTAATTTACTCATCCTACCAAATTGCATGGATAATTAGTCGTTGCAACTGCCAAGTTAGTAGAGTAAATCACTAGATACGAGGTTCACTCAAGCTTTTTGGATTGATGTGACCAAAGGGGTTAGGTGCCTTTGGAGCCTTTTGTATTGTTGTGACCAAAGGAGTTTGGGTACCTTTGGAACTTTTTGAATTGACTTGACCAAAGGGGTTAGGTGCCTTTGGAGCATTTTGTATCAATTTGACCAAAGGGGTTAGGTGTATTTGGAGCCTTTTGGATTGATTTGACCAAAGGGGATAGGTGCCTTTGGAGCCATTTGGATTGATTTTACCAAAGGGGTTAGGTGCCTTTGAAGCCTTTTGAATTGATATGTGAATGGAATCTAAGTGTCCTTATGGTAATCTACCCATCCTACCAAGTTGCATGGATAACCAGTAATTACAACTGCCAGGTGGCCAGAGTAGATCACTAGATACGAGGTTCACTTGAGCTTTCCAAGCTAGTGGATAAAATTTATGAATTGAGAGTTGATTGATTGAATGCGAGGCAAAGGACACAACCTTTGAAAAAAGGATGCAACCTTTTGAACCTAGAAATTAATTTGATGATTGATTGAATGCAAGACAAAGGGTGCAACCTTTGACAAAAGTATGTAAAATTTTGAGCCTAGCATTTGATTGGATGATTGATTGAATGTAAGGCAAAGAACGTAATATTTAATAAAAGGATGCAACATTTTGAACCTAGCAGATGATTTGTTGATTATTGTACGGTTGATTGATTAAGTGATATAATTATTTGCCAAATTGGTGGGGAAGGTGCAATACCTAAAACATCCCTATGGCATGCTGATGATTGTTTGATGTGATGTTGACTGGTGGGGAAAGCTGCGATACCTAAAGCACCCCTAGTTGTCTGATTATTTGTTTGTTTGATGGATCGATCAAATTGATTTAGATTTAATTTGTTGGGAGGAAAGGTATGTTACCTTAAATACCCCCAAGTGGATTTATTGCTTGTTTTATTTCTCGTTAGGAGAAATGTGTGATACCTTGATTGCATCAAGGTTGTTGATTATCAAACAGACCTAGACAAATCTAGACAAGGCCAAGGTAGTGGTGAGAGTGGTGGCATAGGGCCATCTTGATGGTTGAGTTTGCTATGTACTTCTCTTGTTGAATATGACCAAAGGGGTTAGGTAACTTTGGAGCTTTTTAAATAGATGTGACCAAAGGGGTTATATGCCTTTGGAGTTGTTTGAATTAAGATGGGACCAAAGGTGTTTGGGTACCTTTGGAGCTTTTTGCATTGAAATGTGAATTTTTTCGACCAAAGGTATTTGGTACCTTTGGGGCGTTTGAATTGGAGTGACCAAAGGGGTAGGTACCTTTGGATACTTTTTGAATTGAATTATGACCAAAGGGGTTAGGTGTCTTTGGATCTTTTTGAACTGATTTTACCAAAGGTGTTAGGTTTGTTTGGAGCTTTTTGAATTGAAATGTGGATATTTTTTTTGACGAAAGGTGTTTGGTGCCCTTGGGGCCTTTGAATTGGAATGAACAAAGGGGTAGGTATTTTTGGATCCTTTTAAATTGAAATATGGATTTTTTGACCAAAGGTTTTTGGTACAGTGATCGCCATTGAAATGCTAAAAAATATTGTACAACAAGCAATGAAATAAAAGATAGAAATTATGTAACCATAATAACAAAATAAAAAATAACATAATGGTGCTCTTTATATTAATAGCATATCTATATTTTCAAAATGATTACAATATGATCCCCTCTGAGGGGATTACTACAAAATTTTGATACAATGGATACAATAATAAATGGAATATAGGTGCACTTTATAAGATCTTCCTTGCACTCATGAATTGACTTGGTGTAGGTTTTTAGGATTACAACAATGAATAGTGATGTGAAAGTCTTACACTTCTTTTCTCTCATAGAAACCTGTATTCTACACACAAGGAAGGAAAATTAGTTAGTAGTTTGTGTAGAGCCCTTTAATATGAGGCTCATATAAATGATAATAAAGCTAAAATAAAGTAAACTAGATGCATTAACAAAAAGTAAACTGTTGTCAAAAGCAGAAAATATTCTATGCTAAACTATTGTACTAAGAAAAATGAAAAAAACAAATTTTTACTAGAGGCCATCTCTAGGTAGGATGGCCTTACCTACGGGCCATATCAGATAGAGACTATTGCTATCTTGAGACTTCGTTTCTTATGGTTGATGTTGGGGTAACATCTGGGTTCGATCTGTGGTATTTTTGATGGATTGGGTGTGTTGTTACAATGGCTTGGTGGATTTGATCAATCACCAAAGTTGGGGTGTTTGATTATGCAGATAACGTAAGCACAATATTCAACCCTTGGAGAAATCCAACATCATAGCTTTTGAGAGTGATAGGGTTCAATGGATATGAAATAATAGCCTCTCGAGGTGCAAAAGCTTCGAAGCTCTAGGTTGGATTTTGGTAGAACTACATTACTTAGAATTTCTCAAACTCTGGATATTGGATGGATGCAAATGAATGAAGGTAAGTGCCAGTATGTAGATATATTGAAAGAAATCTAATAATGGCACAACCATATGCATGAGAAAGTGAAGAGGCAGTTCGTATTAAGAAAGGTGAATGCCTATCTTTCAAATTTCATGCAATTGATAATGTCATGCAATTTATTATAATTTGGCTCATGCAATGAACTTAATCATGGCACGAGATCATGCACGAGATTAACTGGTAGTTTTGGTCACTAGTTATGTCCCACTTTTTTTATATTTTACTTATGGAATCACCCTATCGGGGTGAGACAACCTCAACTGAAGGCCATATTGGGGTGAGACAACCACGGTTTAAAGGTCATATGAGGGTGATATGGCCATGGTTGCAAAGGGGGAATATCTCTATTTGAGTGGTAAAAACCACTGTTTTAGCCCTAGGGCTACCCAAGGTGGGTCATATGATTTAAGGAGTCCATATATGTAGTCTTCTCAATATGACGTGATTTTAGTGTCTACATTATGAATACAAAGAGCTCAAAATATCATGCAATTTAAAAAATAGGTTAAAATGATTTCATATATAAAATTTATGCCCTTTAGATATCTTACCCTAATAATCCTCAAAGTGAAAAACAAGCCTCCCAAATCTTATAATACCTTTAGCCAACCATAATTTTCCACTAGGCATGCACTAATTCACTAATGACTACCACTAGTATTCTACCACTTGTTTATCTTTAGTGTAATTGTAACATGTTGAGGTAGCTACTAATGACACTATAATGAATGTTATTCAGCTCTAAGATCACAATAATTAGCTAACTAGAAGGAAAGGTATGGGGTTCAAACATAAAATCTCAACTTTACCATAAATAATATCTTATTGCTTTGACCAGTGTGCAATTTATCAATGCTAAGATGAAGGAAACAAATTACCACTTATCTCTTGATTTATTCTATGTTATGCAAGTGAAAAGACAAATAGATTGAGACTCAATCTAGTGACTAAAAAGAAAATGATCTTTTACCATACTAATCTAACTAAAACACATTCATATTTAATAAGGTAGAAATGCATGCCTTCTCTATAATCAAGGGTAACACATCATATAACAACAAAAATATTTGTCATTTAGATAAATTAACATGGCACACATGATTTAAACCATTCTAATAACATATTGTGATGCCTCCCTTTCCTCCTTTTATGCAAAGCATGAGACATCCAAAGTGGGACAAAAAAATATAACTTTCCCATCTTCTTTGCCAAAACACAAAGTTTAATTTATAGAAGAATTATGCTATATTCTTTGTGATAAGAGAAGACATCCTTTTGAATAATATCTTATTAGTTTTCTCTATTGTAGATCACTTGACTCTATACTAAAAAGGATCAAAAGTGTCCCAATAAAATAATAGAAATTTAAGTAGGCATAGATTCAATAAAAATGGTTAGAGATAAAAAAGAGGATCTCACCTTTGCCTCTTATGTTGAAAACTTACGAATATCTAAGAAGTAATTCACTCTAGTGATAAATTTTTTTGGGGGAGCTCTAAGTAAACCCTTTATATGACCTAGTAATATTTCTCTATACTTTCTATTATACCAATTTGTATTTCACATCAATTTCCATAAAATAATAGAATAAATATATTTACTTAAATCCTAAACAACAAGGGAAATATCAAAAGGAAAGAGTGATAGACTTAGAAGTAAATGAGTACCCTTGAGAACTAATAATCACTAAAATATCTATACATACAATTACAAAATTTGGATACTATGGATTGGGTGGTTGGGGATAGTTATACAAATATTAATCCTAAATAAACAACATTTACCTAGGCCGACAGATCATAAAGGCTTAATGTTAATTAAAAGCTAGGGTTTAACCATGACAAGACTAACTATGGCCCCATTTGCAATAAATAAATAATAGCATTCACATTGAATAATGGTTGCTTTCAGGTCTACATAGATTACATATAATATGAACTTTGACTAATAAAGGTTGATTACAACTTTTAATATGAGGAACCTTACTTTATGCAAGTTGGTCATGACCATGTCTATATTTAAATTTTTATGTCACTATGCGCCATTGATTATATTTCTTAAAAGTATTTTAAATTTATGTTTACTATAGATGGGACAATGACATAGATTATTTTATTACCTAATGAAATGGAGTTTTTGGGGGAAGGAACACACTGGAACACTTTTTTTTAACAAAAATTGAATTTAAACATGTAAAATAGCTATTCAAATTTATAGAGACTAGTTTTTTATAATAGTTATTTAGGATTCTAGTTGTTCATAGATATATGAACTAGTGGTTTGGATGTGTGTAGAATGCATATATATATATGCAATTTTGTTAATCATTATTCAATAGTGAGATTATTAGTGCCTAAGGACATCTTATGTAACAACCCAATTCTAACCAACTCGAGAGAGAGAATATTATATATATATATATATATATAAGTTCACAACTAAGATACTCTCATACTCTTTTTTCATAATTAAGGCATAACCACATTTGAGTTCTTGTCACTATGAATGACACTCAAGTGGATAGGATAGACCAATGTCCCATAGTTGTTTTTGGGGTTAACTTTTCTAAACCTTTGTGGATAGAAAAGATGCTTTTAGTGGTTTCCCCACATTCCTTATACTCCCTTCGAGTATAAGGAAATTTAACCATAGCATAGGGATTATCCCTTTTAGTCCATCAAAAGGGGATGCCATTTCCCTCACCATACATAAGTCAATCTATGTAGGTGTTATCTAGCATAATGCCTTAAAGTCTAGTTATCTCATCTCTATGATGAGACAACTAGTACTTAGTGCTTAATTACCACACCTTCATGATGGGCTAATTAAGGGTATTATCACTCCATGTGATAATACACTTGGCCACCTTATCCTTCCCGATCAAAGCACCATCACATGCTCATGATGTGAATGATTCTCTAACCTCTATGATAGGATTTATGGTTCAAGATCCATGCTTAAGAACCTTACTCAAAAGCTCTACACTTTTGGAAATACATCTAAACCTCGCCATTCAGATGTAATCATTATAACAGACCTAACTATTGCCTCCCTACAACTAGCCAAGTCCAAAGGAAAGATCTAATTTAAGAGTTCTAACATGGCTTACTAAAAGCATACTTTTCCCAAAATCCTTTCATAATCCAAAAACATAACATATATTAATACAATTAACATATCTCTCTCCAAAAGTAAATAAACTCAAGTAGGATGAACTCAGGCGATATCAAGAAATTTGAATTTCCATCCAATGGGAACTCTGGCTTAGGTTGGATCGATGATAATAAAGGAATTCTAGTGCAAGCAATGGCATAAATGATTCTGGGTCCAAAGATCTCCTAAGAAGGGTAGTGGAATTCATGGGTGTTGGGGGCTCCCCAATAGACCATCAAATGCTTAAGCTTATCTCCTTCATGGAGACATTCTAAAATAGCTCGAGAACTACTCCTCCATCTCACCAGCTTGACCCTTTTTTTTCTCATTTCTACAGATAGAGATCTTGTCATTCATCCCAATATTAAAATTCTTTATCCTTAGTCAGTAAATTTATGGGATCCCATCCAAACATCAATCCATCGCAAATGGACCTCTTCTAAGTGGTGAATCTGTGGCAACATGAACTTGGTAGTGCTTCCCAGAGGATTCTTCCTCATGATGAGAGTCAATAATTTGGATACTACCAGTTGTATTCTTACAGGAGGACCATGGTTCTTCAATCGATGTAATATTTTTATTAGGAGATGGACAAAGGGCTTTGATATCGAAATCTAAAGCATAAACATGGCAACCATCTAGGTTAGACTTCTTAGAATTCTAGTTTAGTTTTTGCATGATGAAATTTTAAAGAGGAATTACTCAAACCATGGGAGATATTGTTGCCTTTTATCTAAAAACTAAAGCAAAATTTTGGATGGTGATGCCCACTTATGCATCAATGCCAATATTGACTCTGGATTACCTATGTTCGTGAACTTGATATCTAGCTCCTATTCTAGGTGCTAAGCCATTGAGTATGAAAACAAGCCAACCTTTTACATCAAATGTCACACTCAAGGTCTTATCAGAGCTCAATGTCCCTCTCTCAAAAGGGATACCAAGAAAATATGAGGCTCGACCAAAGAAATCTTCGAAAGCTCCTCTAAGGAATGACCCTATTCAAAAGAAGCTTCCTCCCAAGGTGGACCATCCTGCTTCTAAGGGTAAATATCTAGTTTCATCTCTATATGTAGAATCCCAAGACTATGTATACTCTCTTTTTGCATTTCCCAATTGCTTCAACCTCTTATCTAAATCAATTATTGCTTCTATTGAGGTTAATCACCCTATTGACTTCTTGTTCCTCCAATATCTTTAGTGCCTTCCTTGAGACTCTATTCCCATAAAATTTCTACTTCCTCACTCCTCATTAAGGTCTATTCCTTATTACCCTCCCCCCACCATATCTTTATGGACTTCGTCATTGATTTTTCCTTGCATGCTGATGATCCCATCAATGACTCTCTTGAATACCTTAGTCTGCTTAAGCAGAATACCAAAAGCCATAAGAAGGCCTCCATCGACATGGGAAGTGATAAAAAGAAGGAGAGACCTTCCATCCTTGAAAAATAAGAAAAGAAGTTGACTATGAGATTGCCAATGGAACCCAAACCACCCTTTTCTTAGCCCTTGCCAATTCATCCAAGGATGATGGAAAGAGAACCAAACCTCCCTTGGAGCAAGGTAGAGGAGGGAAAAAATCTTCCACCAAAAGTCACAAATGAAGATCCTCTCATGGAATGTGAGAGGTCTCAATGGATCAACCAAGAAAAGGGTTTCATCCATGAGGAAAGAACTCAGACCCACCATTTTTGTGCTTCAAGAGACCAAAATTGAAGAAAGCAACATTGGGAGAATCATCAAATATATTTGGAGAAATAGTGAGTTCATTGCTAGCCTAGCTTAAGGAACTTCAGGAGGAATTATTTTCTTGTGGGACCCTAACAAAGTGGAAGGAAGACTTTTATCCACATCTAATAGAATCTCAAATGTCCTCTTTTATTGCAAAGACAACAAAGAAATATGGATCCTCTCAAATATCTATGTCCCCAATAATCCTCAAGGGAGGCTAGCTTTATGGAATACCTTTAGCTATATGAGAACCATTTTCTCAAATTGGATGCTTGTAGGATATTTCAAATCCCTCTCTATTTGTCTGATAAAAGTGGAGGCATCGCTATCTCACCAAGATACTATGAATATTTCAGTGAATGTGTTGATAACAACGAGCTAATGGATGTCCAACTCAAAGGAAAAAAATCACATGGAGTAATAGGAGGATTGGAAGCCAAATTATATAGTTGAGGCTTGATAGATTTCTCTTGTCTAAGGAAGCCATTCATCTATTCGGGAACACTTCCCTACATTCCCTCCCCAAAATCGGATTGGACCACAACCCCTTGGTTCTCTAAGGGCTCAAACCTACTTCAACCTTCAAAACTCCCTTTAGGTTTGAATCCATGTAGAACCAACACCCTAATATTAGAGTTCGTATAGCTGAATGGTGGAATTAAAGCTTCTTTGGCCCTCTCATCTCCCAAATCATTAAAAAGTTGCACTTCATCAAAGATAACCTTCAAGTGTGGAACAAGGAGATATTTGGCAACATCTTTAAAATAAATAGAACATCAAGGTACATGTAAAAGCTTTAGATGATCAAATCCACCTAGGGAACCCATCTCTGTAGTCTAGGGATGAAGAAAGGAGACTTTTGGCAGACTATCACAATGTTCTTGCAAAAGAGGAAACCTTTTGGAGATAAAAATCAAGAGCCCTATGGTTAAAATAAGACTCTAACACAAAGTTTTCCCATGCCTCAACTCTTAGGCATAGTAGTTTCAATAAGATAAGAGAACTAGTCAGGAGTGATGGATATATCACATCAAGTATTGTTGAGGTTCATGCTGAAGTTGTTGTCCACTTTGAAAATCTTCTTGGGACTCATCACCTTGCTCTGCCTAATCTTGTAACTCCTTGCTCCAAAACATCCCATGCCTCATCACTCTTGTCACCAACCTGCACCATAAATTTTTTTCTCTCATGATGAAATCAAGGAGGCTCTTTTCTCCATGCATGTTGATAAAGCCCTAGGTCCAAACTGACTTTGGCCTCACTTCTTTATGTGTTTCTAGGACATCATTGGTAGAGATTTTTGTGAGGCCATCCAAGATTTTCAGAAGTTGAAGTTCATACCTAGGAACGTCAACTTGATTTTCCTAACTCTCATACCAAAGTCATCTATCTATGTAAATCTATCTAAATTCAGGCCAAGAAGCCTTTGCAATATCGTTTACAAAATTATTACCAAAGTCATGACCAACAGGATGAAGTAGATCCTCCTACACATCATTGATCTATGCTAGGGAAGCACTATCCAAGGTAGAACCATCATTGATGGGATCATCACAATTCATGAGCTTATGCACTCTATTTATAAAAGCAAGAAAGTAAGTTTCTTCCTCAAGCTTGACATGAACAAAGCCTTTGACATATTTTCTTGGGATTTCCTTCTTGTTGTCATATCAAATTTTGGGTTCCATGATGAATGGATTGATCTCATCAAAGAATACCTAATATTAGCTTGGTTCTCTATCATTTTCAATGGGTTTGTTGCTGGATACTTCAAAAGCTCAAGGGGATTAAGACAAGGTGATCCTCTGTCCTCCTTCCTCTTCATCATACTTGTAGAATCCCTAAGAAGAGCCCTTAAAGTAGTGTGGTCCTTTGGAACCATTGCTAGTATCAAGGCTGCTTCTCTCCTTAGGCCTATCACTCATCAACAGTTTGTATATGACACCATTCTGGACACCCTAGCATCCTTCCTGGAAGCTAAAGCCATTAATACCATTCTTGAACTTTACGAAGAGGTTGCTGGTCAATTGGTCAACTACCTGAAGAGAATTTTTTTCATCAATACTCTTATGAAAAGATAGATAAATATTGCTCGTGTCCTTGGGTGCACCATATCTAATATGTTGTCCTCTTATCTTGGCCTCCTCCTTTTCAATGACAACCTGAATGAAAGCATGTGGAATAATATTCTTTAAAGACTCCTCAAAAAGCTTACCAGTTGGAAAGGACCTCTCCTAAGTAAAGCATCCAAAGCCACTATTGTGCATGCTTATCTCCAAAGTATTCCAATGTATTTTATATCCATCTTCAAAGCCCCTACAATTATCTACCATAGAATAGAGCAAATCCAAAAAATATTTTTGTGGTTAAGGCCAAAGAACAAAAAAAGGTTCCCCCTCATGGTTTGGGAGAAAATATGCACCAAGAAATCTCAAGGAGGACTACGATTCAGGAAAATTGGTAAAATGAACATGGCTCTAATAGCCAAACAAGCATGGAAAATATTCACCAATGCCAACATTGAGTGGGTCTCCATAATCAAAAGAAAATATATTTAGAACCACAGTTTCATGGATGAGGGATCACCCCCAAGAGGCTTTGCTTTTTGGAATTATGTTATTAAGTCCAAATGCATTATCTAGAAAGGAACCAAAAGGAATATTCTGTAATGGGTAGCTCATTGACTTTTGGAAGGATCTATGGATCCATGATCAACCCCCGATTGTCAACCCCAATCTAGCCATGTTAAAACCCATCATGATCACCTCTTTGGAGATAAAATATCTCACTTCTTAATACACACCCATGATAGACATACCTGGAGGTCGATCCCCCTAACCAACCTCAATAACAACCTTATTTTTGTTGTAAAATCATTGTCATTTATCCTTAGATCCTATGATATTCCCAATAATAGTCCCCTGGACTACCCAATCTGAAGAGAGTGCGACAATGGTCAGTTCACAGTCAATACCACTTATTTCCTTTAGGATGACTCCACTATTTATCAGCTTCTGAGCAACTCCATCTAGATTAAATGTTTGATCCCCAAGATCACCTTATTATCTTGGCTTATGGCTCAGAAAAAAATTTTGACCATTGAAAATCTCCTAATTAGAGGTATGATCATCCCCAATTATTGCTATATGTGCTGATCCAGGTGGGAGTCAACTCACCATATTTTTTTTGATTACTCTTTATCTAGTTTGATTCTTAGCTTCCTCCTGTCAACCTTTAAAATTGGGTGGGTTAAACCAAACTTGATCTTCGAGTTGTTTATACAATGGACCAATCCTTTTCTAAACATCCATCTAAAAAATCTTTGGTCCTTTTGCCTCCACCACTTCCTATGCCAAGTGTGGCTTGAGCGCAACAAAAAAGCCTTCTCTAACATTTCTAAAGACCCTCTTTCTATTGGAAATAGAGTGTTGTGTGCCATCATTGAGAATGCCCAAATTGTCCCCTATCCGAAGGCCCTTGACCTAGGCCTTGAGACCATCATTTCAAAATATCTCAACCTATCCTTGGAGTTGTCATGCATGACTATCCCTTTAGTTGATAGAACCAATTTTAGATGGACTCCTTCCCTTGAAGGTTTGTTAGAACTAAAATTTGATGGTGCAGAAAAAGGCAATCCAAGAAAAGCTAGAAGTGGTGGCATTGTTAGAGATCATTGTGGTAATGTCATCATCGTAATCAAAGAATACAGGCTCTCAAAAAAACCATGTTGTAGAAGCTAGAGCTCTTTTTTGGGGACTATCCATTCTCAATGATATTCCATACAATATTGTAATTGAAGGAGATTCATTGAACATAATTATATCAAAGGTGATAAGGTACCTTCCTGGAGAGTCTTCAATCTCATCACCGAGTCTAAGTGGTTCCTCTGCAACCACAACAATATCATTATTCAACATGTTTTTAGAGAAGGAAATCATGTTGTTGGTTTGATGGTGAACTTGGATCTCCACATAGAGTCTCTCAAGGTTTGGAACAATACTTTTATTCAATATCTCATTGATGTTTCTTCCAATGATTGTTCCAAACCTAAGATTGGTCTGTGGATATTCCTAGCCTTTCACCATTGTGTCAATCATTACGATGTATCTATCATCCCTCACTCCCACTTCCTTTATGCAACTAATTCCACTACCACTTGTCAATCTTGCTGCCATCAAATCTATCCCCGTTTTGGCCCCATCACCCCTCAAGCCCCTTTCATTTTAATAGTGACCCCTTTACCAATTTTTTACCTCTTCCTTGGTTTTCTGGTAATCTCATATCCACCATGGCTCCCTATTCCTATTCCTTATCCACTATGGCCCCTCGTTCCTATCCCACCTTGTGCCAACATTACCATTTTATCGAGGCTTTTTCTAACCTTATCCTGATTGGCATCAGTATTTTCAAGGTCACCTCCTAGAATAATTATTTCCAAGGCATCCTCATGCCCAACTCCATCGATGTTAAGCATGACCTGAGTTCTCTTCCTTGATACCTTTCCCATGATATGATCTTCTTGCATGATAGGGCACACGTTTCAAAGATCTTCATTTACAATGCTCATCAATGGCTCCTAAAAGTAGATTACCTCCAAAACCTTTGGCATGTATCCTTTGCAAGCTTCTATAGGAACATCCCTCATGGAGTACTTTAAATTCACCTACAGGGACTGTCTAAACCATCACCATTGTTCAGGTTCCCTATCATGCCTAAACTTGAAGCGTGTTTTAGTCCTAGAAGAGTCCAATCACTAATTGAGAATGGCCCTGTTAGAACCTAAAAATCTACAACTTGACCAAATTGTTAAGTATATCCTCACCAATTATGGCTTCATGCTCTTTTTGAAGAAGTTCAGCGGGAATGATCTAGAGCTCTTTGATGAGTTTTTCAAGTCACGGGTTAAAGGATGCATCAATTCTCATGGTATCCAGTTCAAAGTCAATGTTCTATTATTTGTCGAGATTACTGAACTCCTGAACAAGGGGCTAGCTATCCACCATGACAAATACTCTTTAGTGGAGGAAACCAACCTCTTTGTTGATAAAGGTAAGAATCTCACCAGAGAAAAATGAGGAATCATAAGGAAGCCCCTTTCGATCTCTTGTGATAGATTCATTGTCTCGATGATGCAATATTTTACCATAAAAAAATTGACCTCCCCCTCCAAATCTTTCACCTTGCCTTTTTAAACCATCTCAAGGACATCAAGGCTATTAATATGCCTGATTACCTTTATAGCTCCCTTGATATCTCCATTGAAAATGTAAGGAAGGGGAATTCCTCCCATCCTATCCCCTATGGCTTACATTTGATCCTTTATAGGCACACCCTTCAAAAACAGACCCAAAAGTCACTAATATCTTGCACCATCAACCCTTCCGATCTATCCCTTGTTTAGAGCTTGAGTTAGAAGTTCCCTATCAAAGTGGTGGTCAACGAAGAAGGTGGTATGGCTATTGAGTCCCTTAGCATGTCGAAATTAGGTAGAAAATCAAATTTTGGTCTAAATTTGGAAGATACACCTCAGTTAGGAAATTTTGAGCTTTGATGTCGCTTCTTGAGGAGCAAAAAGCTTGAGAATAAGTGTAATGATAACCCTGATACTATCTAGAAGTCCCCTTGAATGAAGTTCTAGACAGTGAATACCCAAGGCTCCCCCTAAATATGATTATGGAAGATAATCCCACTCATGTGAGATTATATAAGCCCTTGAGAGGACCCACCACCAGCATGTATCAAAAAATTATTCTTGACCCCCTAGCTAGCATCATGGTGAAATTGTCTACTGTAGCCAATACCTCCAAGACTACCTAGATCCTATAGAAGCAAGCTGCCAAGGTGATGGAAGAACTTCAATGATAGCTTAAATATCTCAATACTAATAGAAATGAGTATAATTAAGTTTGAGTCCCCTTTAATTACTTTTCTTTAGTTGCTTTTATTGCTACTTTCTCTATTCTAGAGCCTCCCGAAGACTCCCTTTTGGTGTGTTGGGGTTGCCTTTGTGGCTCCTCTGATTGTTATTTGTTGTCATAGGTTTGTTTCTAACATGTTGCTTTTTGTGCTCTTTTTGTAAATAAGGTTTTAGGGCCCTTATCAAAACCCACTCCTCCAATCTATATAAAAAAACATATCTCTCTCTTACTAGTAAATCATAATTAATATGATTATTTGAAAAACAGACATGAATAGATCACTTCTAACTCATCTAACAAAAGCATGAAGTATTTCAAAAGGTTTACACTTTATCTAAGAATGATTAACCTCATAAAATAAATATAAATGCTACAATAAATATTAATTTCCAACCCATATTCATAAAATAGAAACATAAACACTCGTTTACCATTACCAACAACAAGTTGTACTATTTTTCTCTACATAATGAAAGCATATGTAAAGCATGAAGCTTAACTATCAATTTTCCATTCATAAAGATTAAACTCTTTTCTCCCTTTGTTAGTTAAAAATATAATATTCTTCTTTTATAATGCAATGAAAGCATATGTATATCAATTATTTAAGGCATTAATTATCATATCTATTAATGTAAAGGAAACCTTCCTTGAGCAATGTTTTCCTATAATCATAATATCTCTACATAAAAATTCATGATCAAGGTTAAATCTCATAACCAAACAATAAAAAATATTTTTACAATAAGTCTTCTTTATTTAAAGTAGATTTATATTACAATTATTTATAAAATATTGCATAATCTTGGTAAGATAGAATATTATCTCTTATTCTATAAATTTAAACTCTTATTTCCTTAGGAGGAAATATTAACTCTAAGAATAGAGTTAATATTTTCTCCTAAGGAAATAAGAGTTTAAATTTATAGAATAATATTAATTATTCTATCATACCAAGATTACACAATATTTTATAAATTTTGTTTCCATTGTGAGAATAGTGACGAATATTTAGGGCATTTGCTATTATAGTGTTCTTTTGCATGGGAAATTTGGCATCTTTGGTGGAGGGTGTGGAAACAGTCTTGTTGTCATGCCTCTTTTCTTGTTGAGTTATGGAGGAGTTTAGGAAGACCTCCTGCTAAGTTTTTTTTCTTCAAGTTTCGTGGAGTATTGGGCCCTCATGTATTATATGGCAGATTTGGCTTGAAAGAAATAGAATAATTTTTCAAGGTATAAAATTAACTATTTATTAGATTTGGTAGAGGATAATTGGTATGATCCAAGAAACTATTTCTTCTAAATATCAGATCAGTCTTCCTTTGGAGTAGTATGAGATTTTAATGATGCAGGACCTGGGTTTAGTGGAGAATGACCCTCGTCCTTCTTTATCGGTTGAGAGGAGAGGCCTCAATAAAAAAGTGCAGAGAGATGGTAGATGGCTTCCTCCGCCTCGAGGGGTGTTTAATATAAATACTGATGGCTCTTCCAGAGGTAATATTGGGTATGCAGGTATTGGTGGTGTTGGGAGAGACAGTAGTGGTGCAACTCTTTTCATTTTCTCCTATTATAAGGGGAAGCAAACTAATAATTATATGGAGGACCTTGCTATTCATTTTGCTTTGGAAAAAGGTTATGCTCTGGGATGGTGAAAGATAATTTGTTATTCGGAATCTTAGATTATTATTAATTTGTTAAAGACTCATAATATTTCTAATGTTCATTGGTACCTGGTGTTAGTTTCAAATTTATCAGTATATGGAGTTTATTTCCTTTGTTCATATTCTCAGGGAATGGAATAGTGTGGTTGATTGCTTGGAAAAATGGGCTTATGAGTTTTAGGAAGACTGGAATGTTAGGGAATGGTATTAGCTCCCATTGGATTGTTCTCGTCATCTTGCTAATTTACTTGTTGCGGATATGCCTGGTTGAGGTTGTTGTTTGTTGGGTGTCTTTTGGTCGGGTGCTCGGTGGTTTTGGGGGAATTTTTCTTCTAGCCATTGTAAGGGTAATTGTTTTGGGATTCTCTATTTCTTGTATGGTTTTATTGATTCAATAAATTTTTATCAACATAAAAGAAAATATTAACTCTATTCTTCATTAGAAAATTAAGCTCTAATTTCTCAATGTAAATTATTAGTTAATGATTTTTCTTATAAAAAATTATTAACTCTAATTCTCAATAAAACTTAAGCTCAATTTATCAATGTAAAATATAAGCTCTAATTTTTTCTTAGCATAAATCATTAATTCTATTTCTCAATAAAACTTAAGCTCAATTTCTCAATGTAAAATATAAGCTCTAATTTTTTTCTTAATATAAATCATTAACTCTATTTCTCAATAAAACTTAAGCTCAATTTCTCAATGTAAAATATAAGCTCTATTTTCCTAACAAAAATTATTAATTCTATTTCTCAATAAAACTTAAGTTCAATTTCTCAATGTAAAATCCCTCATGGAGATCCCTTCTCCTTCTACCCTTAGACCCAAAATTACTTAGACCTTTGGATCTAAAGTGGTAGATTTCATTGAAGAAGTGGGTGGTATGAATAAGTGGAAGGATATTAGGAGTCCTTTTCTAAACCAAGATGATGCGACATCCCTAAAGACCCTTGCCCTTAGGCTGAGAATCCAAGCTATCAGAAAATATGCTTGTGAAGACTCTATAATTTGAAGGGAGGATGAGAAGGGTATTTTTTCTATTAAATCTACTTTTCATATTGTGGCTATAAATAATTTTGGTTGATTCCCTTGCTCTAAAATTTGGTTCAAAGAGCTCATTCCTAAGGTGAATTCCTTCCTTTGGCTCATCCTCCAAAATAAAATTCTATCCCTAGAAAATCTTAGAAAGAGAGGATTAATTTTGACCAACTATTGTTATCTCTATGGTTTGAATGAGGAGACCACCCAACACCTCTTTTTGGAGTACCCATTCTCCCTTGAGATCGTCTCATCACTTCTTTCTTCCTTAGAGACATAGACCTATTGGGTGACTCATAATTCTTTATTGTACCTTTTTGAGCAATGGTCTCTTTCTCCTTTTTGTTCCCTCTTGTGTAGAGTGTTGTGGAAATTTTGCCTTCTCCATTTTTTTGGGGGGGTTTAGAAAGAGCACAATAATAGGGCCTTTAATAAACCTTCACAAAACCTAACCCATGTTATTTCTAGAATTTGTTTTGCTCTTTTTGAAAATATTTCTAATATACCCTTTGGCATTTCTCCCACTCTCCCTTCGAAAGCTCCCCTAATTGCTACCCTAGGCCTATCTATCCTAGAAGGCTCTCAAGCCAACCCTCTTAGATGATAAACCTTATGAAATCCTCCTCCTATGGATTGAATCAAATTTAATTTTGATGGATCTTCTAAAGGTAATCCTTGCCTAGTACGGGTTGGAGGTCAAATTAGAAATGATAAGGAGGAGATCATTATCACCTTTGCTAAAAATCTTGGAACTCAAACTAGCCATTTTGCTTAGACAAGAGTGCTCTTCCAAGGTTTGGACCTTCTTTCTAGGATGGATGTTAGAAAAGTGCTTATAGAAGGAGATTCACTTTTTATCATCAACAACATAAATGGTAGCTCCTCCACTAGTTGTAATGTAGCTAATATTTTGGATGAATAAAAAAAGGTCCTAAGTAACTCTAAAAACTTTCAATTTTGATATACATACAGAGAAGGCAACTCATATGCGAACCTTCTTGCTAATTTGGGTATCCAAATTGAACGACTAAAGGTGTGGAAAGAGAAATTTGCACATGATCTCATTTTGGCAACACAAAGAGACTATGAGCATCTCAATGAAGATTTATAACTTGTTACTTGCCAAGAGTCTTTGGGATTCCCTCTCTAGGACTATAAAGATATCAACTATCTACATAGAGGAACTCACCTAGATGCTCAAGTATTTCAAATATCCTCATGTCTCCTTATCTAGAAAACTTGAGTAGTTTAGGGGGTTCTCCTACTCTCTTGATTTCTCCTGTTTGCTCTTCTTTCTCTATCATGTATTTTTGGTTGTTTATGGGTTTGTTCCCTATCTCATTTTACTTCTGGGACACTTTGCTTATGGTTCTTACGATTGGTTTAGTTTGTGGTCTTCACCCCTATTTTTGTTTTGGTCTTTATGACTCGTATGAGAGTGTTCTCTTGTTGGTTTCATTTTGGACTTGGTTCATGTTCACCTCGTGTTACGATCTATCCTCTCTCTTCCAAATAGTGATGTAATTATGTAAAAGTTTTGGGGACCATTGTAAAACCCTTTCTTTCCATCTCATCAAAATAAATTCTCAATGTAAAATATATGCTCTATTTTTATTTTCTTTTTAGCTCTATTTTCCAATAAAAAAATTAAGTTCACACTTAGCTATTCTAAGAAATAGAAGATGTTGAACTCATATAAGTCACACATGATTTTGAAAATGAATTCAAAGTAAGCATATGCACATTAAACCTTGATTTAAAACACATAAAATGCTCAGAATTTTGGAAATGCAAACAAGGTAAACATATACATATTAACACTTATTATATAATCTACCCAAGCTTTTGAAGATGAAAAGAAGATAAGCATATACATATTAAAGCTTAAATAAAATATTTAATCTGCCCAAGATTTTGAAGGTGGAAAGAAGGTAAGTATAAACATATCAAAGCTTAAATAAAAATATAATCTATTGAGGATTTTGAAGGTGGGAAGAAGATAAACATATACATATTAAAGCTTATTTAAAATATATAATCTACCCAAGATTCCAAAGGTAGAAAGAAAAGCATAAACATATTAAAGCTTAAATAAAAACATGCAAAATGCATAGGTTTTAACATGTGGGGTGCATAGGTTGAAATTAGGTAAACCTATTCATTTAAATCCTCCATTTATTCATATAAATGTACAAGTTTTAATATATAAATTGCATAGACTGAAATAACATTTTCTCCTTCAACCGGTATCAATATAAAAAAATTAGAGATTACCTTAACTTTAATTCCAATGAGGGATGTATGCAATGAAGATTTCATTCCATTCTTCAATGCCCAAACACACTTACTCTTAACTTACTCTTCCATACATGCATTGCGTTCTTCTAAGCTCCCCCTCTACTTGTGTATCCTTTTCCTCTTATTTATTTTTTTAACATTCTTTTATTAACTCATGCATTTAAATTAAGAATGTCCTAGTTTAGTGGGAAAAATACACGTAATTTAAAATCTTATCAAAATCCTCCACTTTCTCTTTTTAAAAGGCATGCTAAATTAATTAAGTTTTATTAAAGGAAAGTGGGTGGGGAACAACAAATTACCTCCATGGCTAATCCACCTCTACATTATTTCTTTTATTTCTCAAAGTTAATAATTCCACATTATTTTTTTCTAATGTTAATGCATAAATATAATATTAGCACAAAATATGATAATTAATAATTCCACATTATTAATAATAGAAAATTAATAATTCCACATTATTAATAATAGAAAATTAATAATTCCATATTATTAATTTTCTTTCTAATTCTAATGCACAAATATAACACTAACATAAAATATGATAATCATTTGCATCCTTAATTAATTTAATTAACTTCACAAGCTAATATTAATTATTAGCCTTGAAATTATCACTTGGGTATTAATAAAGCCATTAATACCTTCCTTAGTGGATCTTTTGCCAAATCCATTTCTTAGCATAAACACACGCATAGAATCATCACATTAAAATAACACATTGCAAAAACATTATACCACCACTTGTTCTTAATTAGTGTGTTTCTTGATGACTACCCTATCATAACCCATCTACTAAGAACCACAACCTTGCTTCAGCAGATTCCTAGCCAGTGGTATAATTTCTTTTTCAAACATGTATATATGAAGATGCAACTACATGAGGGTATATCCTACCCTAAAATTATCATAGACTAAATTAGTCTAGCCATCATTTTCCATAATTCGATCTCTCATTCTTGGTGGTCAAATTCCTCATCCACCAACGAGAGTACCTAGTCTTGCAACCATACATAACATCAGCAGTACCATATTCTTGTACAATATAACCAATCATATCAAATGCAAATTAACCATTCATAATCATCATGCATCAAAGACTAAGCATTGAATAATCACACATTAATACATAATCCATGTTATTAATGAGTCTTGCCAAGGAGGGTTGTGACACCTTACATATATGTATTTTTTTCTTTCAATGATATGCATTGCTTTGCTAAGTAATGTGTTTGATTTCATTCATTTATAAATATTCTACAAATTTCGATAGTGTGATATAAGAATATATAAGGAGAGGTGTATCTTACATATGTTATTAACAAGTAATTGATTACGACTAACCAAGTGAAATACAACAAGATTTATAAATGATGGCATGTATAAGAGAAATAAAGAGCATTGTCAAAATATAAAGGAGATCATTTTGATAATTGTAAAAATTGTATGGTTATAAACATGTTATCCATTCTATTTTGTTAGACCTTATTATATTAATTAAAATTATGTAATCATTTTGATATTTGTAATCATTGGGGGATAGATAAATTTATTATCCTATGCGAAAAAGTAAATGGATACTAAATTTATTATCCTATGTAGAAAATTAAATGGATACATATCCCATGAGATAATATAAGGATATAAAAATACAACAAAAGGTGAAATATATAGAGCTACAAGAATTGAAGAGTCTCTCAAAGGTGAAGATACATATAGACCCGGGTGTTGTAGGTGAGTTGGAGAGGAGAGGGCAATCCTCCAAGGGAGGTCCCAGGTTCAAATCTCCACCCTACCAAAAAGCTGAATTGGGTATCCAAAATCCAATTGATAATGTTGGTGCAAGCAGGGTCGGGTGTGACTCCCGGGTGATTTGACGGTGTAGAACCCCCTGTTCATGGTCTCTCAGACCAAGGTAGCTCTGCAAGGGGTTTTTCTCTTAAAAAAAGAAGAAGAAGATACATATAGCTATAGTAAATATGCATGTTGATTGTGAGTTATTTGTATGAAATACTTTGTGAGTATTGATGAATAATAATGTATATTGAGATATCTTGTTGTGTTCAAGTTTCTATAAATTTATTCTATGACTATTATGGTTGCTTGTGTGTAATGTTACCCATATATTCCAACATGTGGTATTATATCCATGGAGTTTTGTGAGGAGCCAAGGTGCTGGTTAGAAATTGTGAGTGGAAAATATACTATAAAAAATATAATCATCATCATATGATGACATGCCCTTATAACTTATCTTGTACTACTCTTAGCTATATAGCAAGTTTTATTTGAAGGTAGTTGAATGCCCTATTTGGATTTTTTGTTGAAGGTGATCAAGTGCTTGGAGGAATAACATTTAATACCTAGAATATAAAGACTTGGAAGAGAGCATTTTAATGTCTTAAAAATAGAAAGTATAAAAGATAAATTTGAGTGTCCATATAAATATTCTATATGAAATATAAAACCTATCATGTGGAGGAGACAAAGGATTTTATTGAAGATATTTTTGTGCCCTAAAATATAGAAGAATATGTCTCATTGAATGCCCAAAGCTACCTTTAAAAAAACATTAGTGAAAAGTGTAAAGGGGAAAGGTTTGAGCAAGGGAATAACAACATCAACAACAACAAGGGATGGTGCTCTAGATTTTACTACTATTGTCACTCTTTAAAAGGGTCCATGAGAATGAGAAGCAGAGGTAGGCATAGTGTGAGAGGTCATGGGAGATTGAATGCAGGGATATCTTAGTATAGTGAGCCTTAGGGTAGCTATACCCCCAATCCAAATTTTGACTAGGAGAAAGTTTGAGATGAAAGGCTTGCTTCTAGATGGCTTCAGGCAGCCCTAATTGCTCAATTTGGGTTAGTTCCTATACTAATTCTTATCTCTTTGCTAGTGTTGGTCCCTTGGTTGTTTTACCTACAGTTGGATTAGTTTTGAAATTAGAAAAATCTATGAGCTCTTCTCTTTCTAATTCAAGTGGTGTGTCCTAGCCAAACTCTATTTTGGAGTATTGTCCTTCTCTTGCAAAAGTTTCCATTCTAAATATCTCCTCAAAAGTAGCCATGAGACTCGATTCTCTCCTCTATTTTGAGGATGGATTCAAATGAGCTTGTAGTCATGTGTGATGATATTAAAGAAGACTATGATCAGTTGGAGGAGGTTCACCCTTTGATTACTGAGCTATATCAAAATAGGGATGAATTTTCTAGCTTTTATCTTTTCAAGAATTGTATTTATAGAGGGAGAGTCTCAAATGTGGGCATTGAGGTTTGTGTGGGCTAGAACTTGACTAAGGGTGTTGAGGCTTGTGTGGGCCAAGTTTCAACTATTGAGGTGGAACAAATTTTTGCTCCTCCTCCTGACTCTCAAGGTAGTGTTGACAGAACGAATCCCATTACTTCTTATTCTTTGGTGGGCCCTTCCAGGGCCTCTAATGCTTACCATTTTGTAGAAAAATCTTATACTGTGGATGTTTCCCATCAAGGAAAGAAAGCTCTTCTACCATACTACTTGTTTGATCTTGATCATGTGCAGAGATATTTATCTGTATCTTTAAATATTTTAAAGCTTACTATGGAAGAGAGAGGGACTTCCATTGTTGGAATTGTTTTGGGGAACTCTAGACTAGACTTAGACTCGATCAGAAGATGAGAATTTTTGAAGTGGTCTCCTAAAAGTCAAATGGACTTAGTAGCACTTCTAAAAGGTTTCTTTCTTATCAAGCTTTCTCTTCAAAGGGATTTCAAATACATATTAGGGTGAGGCCCTTGGTTTTTTGGATGAAGGAGTATTTTTCTATGAAAATGGGGAATGTATTTTGATTCAGATACTTAGAAGATCAACACTACTCCTATCTAGGTAAGGATCCTTGGTCTTCCTTTCCACTTTTGGCATGAAGTAGTTTTGAGAGGGATAGCAAAAATATTGGGTGATTTAGTTACAATTTACCTGACATCTAGAGCTAGATCTTGGATGGTCTTTGCTTAGATGTGTGTGGTCATGATTTAGATGTAGAGCTACCTAGTAATGTTGAGCTTCTTTTGGATGTTAGTTCTAGAAACCAACCTATTATTTATGAGAGTTGTCTTTGTAAATATTGGGTGATTTAGTTAAAATTGATCTGACAACTAGAGCTAGATCTTGGATGGTCTTTGCTCGGATGTGTGTCGTAGTGATTTAGATGTAGAGCTACCTAGTAATGTTGAGCTTCTTTTGGATGTTAGTTCTAGAAACCAACCTATTATTTATGAGAGTAGGCTGCTTCTGTGCTCTAACTATAATAATTATGGTCATGAGTTTTCTTGTTTTCCTTAGAGAAAGACTATTCTAGTTGTTTCTTAGAAGGATTGTCTTTGTGATGAAGAGATGATAAAATCTAACCCAAAGATAGTTTTATTTGATCCAACTCCTATGTCTGATGGGGTTCTTCCAAATGTTTTTTCTACGACAAACTCTAAGTAGGTTGTGCCCATTAGCGATGCTAATACCTTTTAAGAGAATTCTTTTGAATACCTAGAAATAGGTGAGGACCCTCTTGATGAGTTACCACCTTTGAGTGCTTCAAAATTTCCCAAATTATTATAGGATAGAGATGTTTCTCTTGGAAAAATTTAAGAGTGATGCATCTCTTGGACCTATTACGAGCGGATAAGCTAAAGGAACCCATCTTGATAGAATGGGGAAACCACCTCTCACCATAACCATAGCTAATTATGAGATTATGAATATTTAGCCATCTCTTAAAAAAATTTCCAACCAGAAGGTTGGGGGAGGTAGACGCAAAAAAAATTCTTTTATATATCTTGTTTGATCTACATCTCAGCCTTCGACTATTTGGGCAAGATTTCTTTCAAATTTTCAAATTGAAATTGAGGCACATAGGTGCTAAATTGTTTGATTTTGAAATCAAAGCTTTTAATGATGTATTTATTTTTGTTGTACTCGTCATTTGGAATGACCTCTTATTCCTTGTTCTTTGGTCCTTATGATTTCGGTTTCTTCTCTTGATATATTTTAGAAATTTCTATGAAGATCCTTAGTTTGGGCTCTTTTTTTGTTCCCTTTGTTAGCTTGGGGTCTCCTTAACCCCTTGATGTAAAGGTTCAGAATTCCTTTAAAAATCCCTTTTCTATCTAATAAAAAAAAGGGTCTATGAGAAAAGAAATACTAGAATGACTCTCAAGTAGTTTCATTTAGTTTTCTTTCCAACTTGTCATTTTTAGGCTAAATGATATTTAATAACTAATAACAAAGGCATCTAGACTATTAATGACCATCATGTAAATACTTTAGGAAAGCTTTCCCTCACTACAATTCTCATTATGTCTAAGAACTCCATGTTATGCAAAGTAATACAAACTTGTATTTAAATTGGTCAATCTCGATTCAAACTCAAATTTAAATACACATAGGAGAATATGTTCAGAAGATTTCCAATAATAGAAGGTCCTCTTTGCAATCAATTTATTTTTTCCAATGAATAATAATTATATTTTGGTGCACACATGGATGCATAACACTATAATATGGGTAAGGTATGTGGTCAATTTGAAATAAAATAGAGGGAAACAACTTATTGTTTCATTTGCTTTTATTGTTCACAACTACACAACATACAAATTTAGGGGTTTTCTTTAGCAAGCATCATTGTAATATATGTGGCAATGTTTATCGTAGAGAATGCTCTAGAAAAACAATATTGTCAGATGGCAATTGAATTTCTATAAATAATAATGACTCTAATATAGAACATATCTACAATGATTGTTCTATTTTTTAATTGCCTGTTTTAAATATGAAACCAAAGTGTGAAATACTAATGCAAAATAGAAAAAAATAACCTAGTAGTTTAAAGAATTTTTTGTGGTATTAGCAGGAAATTCAATTTTTTATTTGGACTATTTATAACATATCAAGTTCATCTATTTGATACATAATTTGGAGATGAAAGAACAATCCAATACTTTGTAATAGCCAATGTAGTTGGGTCTGTGGGATCAATATGATACATGACAATAACTAAAGATAAACATGGAGGATAGAAGAGATGCTCAATTGACTATCATTTGTATGTAGAAGGTATTTTTTTAATTTATGTTTTCCAAGTTGTAAATTTCATAGTAAAAGAGTTGGAGTTGGTTATTGAAAGAAGTATTAAAAGTTTTAAGAAGCAAGTCATGGGTTCAATTCTCTTAGTATAAGAAATAAATTAAAGTTTATTTATTTAAATAAAGAGTAAATATTATTTTATAATGTGCATTTTAGGAAGACAAAAGGCATCATTAAGGAAGCTAAATTTGTATAGGAGTTTCATTATTTTTAAAGTGGGCATCAAAATTTTTGTAATATTTGAAGTGTATAGGTACCATGTTCTTTTCTAAATATATTTTGTAAGAAAGTTTATTTTGTAATAAGGTGCATTTTCAATGGTGACTCACACCTTAAATTTTTATATTTGTACATCAAAAACAAGATCTTGTAAATATAAAAATAAAAAAATATTGCATAGGGTGAAGCAGAATTAAAATCAAATTGTGAAATAGCACATAAAGTTATCATGGCTAAGGAAGTGTCCATTATGGCAAGGAAATATCTAAATTAGAAAATTATGATCATAGTAAACAATCCAAAGAACTATCAAAATCAAATAATAAAGGGGTTTATAAATAAATTAAGAAAGAAGAAATAAATCCAAGTTGTGTACCATAAAAAGATAATGAAGGTGGTGAATTCTCAAAACTAAGATCTTGTTTACAAATAATACTTAAGAAAGTTGATGAAGGATACTTTAAATAAGGTGTAACAATATCAATTGATGCTATAAAAAGAATGTGTATGGAATTTTTTACCCTTTATATCCTGTAAGTATAATGTCTATGGCAAATTAAGATAATTGAGAAGTTCAATAATAATCCCAAGATAAAAGATGTCTCGTGATACTCATGATATTTGTCAAAAGATAATTGTGAGTTGTGATACTTATGATTTGGCACCCACAGTAGCATATGAGAATTGTGATACAAGGGATCTTGCATAGGGGAAATATATAGCATAGGTATATATGATTAGAAATTTGTTTATGGAGATAAATGTGATGCAAAAGATGATTGTGATGGCAATGACGAAGGCCATGTTGTTAGAATTTATTGTAACAGAAATTTTGTAAGACATTGTGATAGTGACACTTCAAATTGTGTGGAAGGCCATTGTGATGATACATGATTTAGGAATTTTAAAAGGTATACAAAAGGATTTGGCTCAAAATTATTGATAAAAAGAGGATATTGTGGTGTAGGTTTAGGAAGAAATGGGTAAGGTGTGAAAGAGTCCATAGTACTAGATATAAGGCCAAATAATAAAGGCCTTAGATATATAGGACACAAAAGTGGTTATGAGACCAAATTTATGAAAAAGAAATCTTTTACAAAAGAAGAAAATAAAAATACAAGTCAAGAAGGAAGTAGTTCCAAAAAACTTATGACAAGTGGTAAAAAAAAATTGTGAGAAGGGAAAATAAATTTTCCAAGATGAGTTATTATATACATTGTTGAAGAACAAGACATATGTTGGAAAATTATTGGGACCTTGATTCTTGTGAAGTTTGTGGAGGATATAATCATTCTCAAAGAAATTATCAATATAAGGAGAGAATAATAATAAAATGCAATTGAATAATGGATTGATAATTGTATTTCAATGGGATGAATTAAAAAAAATGTTGAATGATTTCCATAAGAGGATACTAAGTGTGATGAAACATCAAAGTTTGTTGAATGTGAAGAATTATATAAGTTTTCCTATGGTGAATTGTGTTGGAAAACTTGAAATAAATAATTTTAGTATTAGAAGATTATGATTCAAGCACAACTTGAAATATGACCTATAATGACAAGGACCTACAAAAAATGCATATGTAGAATATTCTAAAAGATATAGTATAGTGATGATTTCCCATAGGTGATGGTCAAATGAATATTACAATGGTTGACCTAGAGGTAATGTTGACCCAATGGTGATCTAGAGTGGAAACCCAAAGGTATTTATGGGTGAATGGTGACCCAAAGAGGTAACCCAAAGGTAATGGTGGTCGAGTGATGACCTAGAGAGGAAACCCAAAGGTAATGATAGCCAATTGAAAAACTAGAGAGGTGACCCAAAAGTAATGATGGCCAAGAGGTAACCCAAAGGTATTAACCTAGAGATAGATTCAGATAATTCATAGACATGGATCTAGTGGATCTTACATAGATTCAGTTGAGATACTACCAAAGGAGCTAGATCCAACAAAGTGAAAGCTAGCCAACAAATGACAAAGAATGAGATACCAGAACCAAAGAACAGTTCCAATGTATCACTCCTGAACACAGGGGGGGTAATGATATTTTTACCAAATAATATAATAGGAGGGGTTGTTAGACCTTATTACATTATTTGTAATTATATATCATTTGGAATTATGTATTAATTTGATATTTTTAATTATTGGGGGATAGGCAAAATTATTTTCCTATATGGAAATTTAAATAGACATGTCTCCTATGAGAAAATACAAGGAGATAAAAAAACAACTAAGGTGAAATGCTAGGAGTTGCAAGAATTGAAGAGTCTCTCAAAGGTAAAGAGATATATAGTTACATTAAATATATATGCTAATTGTGACTTATGGTTGGCAAAGTGTATGGAAAATTCAAATATTTGTATGAAACACTTTGTGAATATTGATGAATAGGACTACACACTGAAATATCTTATCTTGTTCAAGTTTTTGTATATTTTTCCTATGAATATTATGGTTGCTTGTGTGTAATGTTATCCCCAAATCCTAACATATTTCTCTAGGAAATAAGAATAGAACAAACTAGTAACCCCTAGTGAATGGTGTTAGAACTTATAATCATTAATACTTTAAATATATAGTGAGTCTAACACTACTACATATTAGTAGTTATGAAATTAATATTGGCATCTCTATGTAGCTAAATTGATGGTGCTAGTACCAAGTTTGGTAGCTGGTAAAAGGCTTTTATGGTTATCACTACGTGCACCGTGCAACCATATGCTTACTTGGGTTAACTATCTCCTTCTAAAAATCAATCAATCTAATGCTTTTATATTTGGATCTATAAAAGGATACTTCTCAAATTGATTGCAAGTAATCCATATTTTTTCGTGGATAAGTTGACCTAATTTTATCACTCAAAGGAGTATAACCTCTTAAATCATCATGAATTTAAAAGTAGTATTCATTGTCTAAACTATTTTTATTATATTGGTATAATAAATGTATTATTTTGAATATTGTAGATCATTTATCACATTTGAAATTTCAAGTAGAGGTGGATAGAATGGGTGAAGAAATTCCACATAAAAAACTAGACAAAGGCCCAAGTATGGAGAAAGACTTAAATAAAAGGAATTGTATCTTACCTTCATGGTGATAATATCATATGTATAATGAACATATCTAATATTTTAATTTTATCCTTATATTTTCTCCTTTTGAAGATGAAGTGAGATTTCATCTCCAATCAAGTACTAAAATGACACACAATCCTTGTCATGGTTCTCTTGGTATATGGCATTGGCCTACTAAAATTGTTATTGATTTATTATTGAATATGTTAAATATTCTTAAAAATGCACTTGTTTTATCAAAACAATTATAGTTGGGTTAGAGTCCACTACATATTATTGAAACCAAAGTGATATAAATTAGTGCTAATGGTTAGAATCCAATACATACATGAAATAGGATTTGGACTATAGGGTTGATAGGAACATTATTTTCACTATGCTAGCCAAGGTATAGGTTCTCTTATCATGTATGTGGATTCTTGGTATTATACATCCTAAAATGATGTATAATATTGTAATTTACCATCTTGGTCTATCTATTTGTTGAGAATGAAATACAATTGAATGTGTTGGATTTGAAATCTACATATAGTTTAATAACAAATTATATATATTTTTATATTCCTTATCTACCTCATATGAGTAGTTATATGATATTAGTTCTCATTTATATTCATTAATTGACCTATACAAGTTGTATGATAATATTAGTTCTCTTTTCATGGAGACTATTTTCAATTCCTCTATCTCTTTAATATATATATATATATATATATATATTCTTGTTGGCCTTGTAAACAATCCCACCTTTGTTACCCAAAGTTTCAATTTTGGATTAGAATATTTTCCTTTGATCCTAGTGGAGCGCTCAAAATTTTGGTTAAGCACCCCAAATTTTTGTGTCATGCGCCCCACTTCTAGTGGAGTGCACGAAGGTCTTAAGGGGCGCACGAAGTTGTGCACCCCACTTTTGTGATGCGTGTCCCACTTCTAGTGGAGCACACAAAAGTTTGAAGGGCACACGAACTTTGTACGCCTTGATTTGAGTCGTGCAACTGATTTTAATGAAGCGCACAGGTGAATTCAAGGTGCATGAATTTTGTATACCTCCTATTAAAGTCGCACATCCCAAATTTAAAGCATGCAAGTATGTCTCACCTGAACCAATGAGAAAAAGACACGTGGGTGGCTTTGATTCCTCCCGATGAAGATCCAACTAAGTAGATTGAGAAGGAGTCCAATTAGCACCTGGTGAAGGATTAATTCGTGCACTTGACCCCTATGGCACGACGAATAAGGTCCCCTCAGCAAATAGGGAAGCAACATTCCACCTAATGCTATTTATGCAATATATTTAAAAGGAAGGTGGTGAACTTACCTCATAACATCGATGAGAGTGGATTGATTAGGTGGATGTAAAGTGCATAGCAAGTACCAGTCATGAAGGTGAATTGAGCTGGTGAGTGATTGAGAGAACGTGGGTGCACAAGAACATCCCCAGTCCATAATCACTTGACCTAATGGTTTCAACTAATGCAGTCACAATTGGGATAACAAATGTGAAAGACTAAATTAGAAAATTAACAAGGGCTCGATTGGTGGCATATGATCCCAAAAATAGGACTATCAGGAACCACGCCAACCAGGTAGTATGTTGACTCACATCTAATAGAATCAAAAGGGTGTTCAGGCTCTCCATAGTCTCATTAATATTGGACTTTTAGGTATTGTCCCTGTAGTCCAATTTCATGCTTAAAACCTCCTTTCTAGGTACGCTCTTGAAGATGAACAAATGTATGCCTCTTGAATTTCCCATACGAAAATCCATTTTATGCCCTTGGGCATAGGATTACGCAGATATGATCAACCTAATTCCAGGGAAAAAGGACTTAGAGTAGGTCACTAAGGAGGTCATGTTTCTAATAATTTAGTGCAACAAGAGGGACAAGATGCCTATGTATCGGTGGGAGGAGGTCATCAATGACAACATCAACAAAGAATTGATAGAACTACAAGAAGCCATCCTAGAAAATAAAGAATAGCTCCCTCCTTTCTCCTACTACTCATTTTTAATTCACTTGGTTTTAGGCCAATTGGATAAGTCCTTGATCACCAAAATAGGGGGAGTCTACACTGCCACAATTCAAGATAGATTATTGTGTATATAGGAGGGATGCTTGAGTTATGTGGATTTATTCAAAAATGTTCTTCCAATGATCCATGCTTGGATATGTGGAAAAGAGCCTGACATATTTGAGGTTAGAGTAAAGATGTTTCTTCATGAAGTAAAAGTAGGAGATTTCTTCTGTACAGAAAAAAAAATACATTAGAATGTAAGGGTTAAAACTACCCCCGAAAGCTTTGCCAAAGAATTGCCCAATGTCTATAGCTATTTTTAAGATAACCAGGTAGATTGTAGAGGAGGTAAAGATTTGATCTATAAGAAATAAGGGAGGAGTTCCATGGCTATCGATACCCTGCATAATAGGCCCCTATACATACCTAGGCCACTTATTTTTACTTCGGGCCATCTAGAATATGGACACATACTATTTTTGGGAAATTACTTGGAGGTCCTATGACCCTCATGGTTATCATAAACATACTATCTCTACGAAGCTCTCCCTCTTGTAGGTTACACATAGGGTGGATGACTTTGAGTATGAAATGCAAAAGGCTCTTAGGTAGGGCTTGTCATTAGAATTAGTGTAGAGGATGGATAACGAATCTCACAACAAATTAGAAGTAGTAGGGGATTACAAATCTGACTTGAGGCTGCATAGATAATTGTTGATTGAAAAGGTAGTCCCTCTGGTCTCTATTGCTACTCCAGAAGAATTCCATCACCCCACTTTTCAGATCGTTCACCAAGATTCAAATTTATTTGAAGTTATGATGAAAATAGTAGGCACAACCCAACAAGAGTAGGTAAATCTCCCAACATATTCTAGCTTCCACACTACTACATCAAAGGGAAAGGAGTTAGTAACTCATTCCTCACATCAAGTGCAAAGTTTTGTATCATCGACCAAGGCGTTGATATCCCCATCCATCCAGACTGACCTAGTGGTTGGCCAATCCTCTTTGTTCTCTACCATCCTAGTGATTAATCAAAAGGAACACCCTATTCCTCCCAAGGATCTAAAGAAAATATAAGAAGTAGGGTGACTATCAAACATACTCAGAGAGTATGAAGTCTAGGTAGAAAGCTCCTCACAATCTCCCAATTGAAAGAGGACCAGGTCTGAATCATCAACTCCAAACACAAAGAACTTCACACTATCTAGGGTGAGATATGCAGTCCAATTCATCACTTATGAAGAATATCAAATACATGATATGGAGGAACAAAGATCTCCCAGTAAAGGAGTAGGCAGGGCCAAGAGGACAACAAAACAAGAAACATGCAACGTATCCACTACCACATTTTCCATCCTCCTGCCACCAAGCCTAAAGGAAGCCATGATAAATTTCAACAAAGGAGTAATGATGGCTAAATCTAGCCCTATATATATGATAAAATCATACATGGCCTCTCAAGTATAGGTGGTGGAAGCTATGGAAAAAGAAGTCACAATATTACATACCAAGGCTTCAGAAGCATAGCAGTTACAATGTAAAGTGCAAAAATTGCTAGCTAAGATAGATTAGCTCAAAAAAATACTGAATCCCTCCCAGAGTGCTATTGTGTAGGCCAGTGATCACTCTAGTACCATTGAGGAACTTAAGTAGGAGATGAACGATAAAATAAAGAAGAGCATGGCTGATATGATAGCAGTATTTTATAATATTTATGCCACCATGCATACTGCGGGTATTTTAGAGAACCTGTTACAACAAGTGAATCAAAGGATAAATTTGATATACCATGTATTCCATAAATTAAAAAATATAATGTGGAAATCAGTGTAAGGATGGTCACCTTGAGAGATGGATCATTCCATTTCTTTGCAGAAGAATATGCAAAAGTTTTCATTTACTTGCAGAACAAACCAAACTAGCTTCGATGGAGTCAAGAGATAGTAAGCTATGAGAAAGAAGTTGAAAATGAACTCAATGACTGTGGCTTACCAAGCGCCCAGTATTGAAGATTTTATCTTTAATAAAATACAAGAATTTGACTTCACTCAAAATGTCAAGCTTACAAAGCAGTTTACATATTTGGTTGAATTGGTGGATCGTTTATGTGTATTTTATGAGAAAACCATGGAATGGTCCAAGGAGTGGGTGAATAAGATCACACAAAATATCAACTTGCTAAGATTCACCCCAACATTTCACAATGAGGCATGGGTCTATATTGATCATAATCTACATAATCATGGAGAGAGAAGAGTAGTGGGGGACCCACTGGATGAAGCACTTGGTGATGAGTGAAATGAGGTGGGACCCAAAACAACAAAAGGAACACCATATCAAGGCACAACCGAGATACCTTCTCAAGGTGATGAGGAAATTGGCACACAACGATAGCATCCATAGGAGGAAATATGTGGGCCACCTGTCTATTTTTGCCTCTACACAGTTTTGTGTAAGACAGGAAATTAGGCTAGGTGGAGGGCCGATGGAGAAATGGTTACAACACAACTTGGTTGTTCAGCTCTATACATAGAACCATTGTAGTAGTGACATTTTTATCAAGCCTTAGAGAGCAAAAATTTTAGTCCAGGTATAACCATGTCTAAAAGTTAATCGTATTTTCCTCTGTGTCTATCTTTCCTTTATTTCTTATATCACCTTTTCCTCTATAATTATCCAAGAACTGCCCAGGAAGCCCCATCAACTGAGATTATTTCCAACAGACGCGCAAAGAGTTGGATACTCTCACATCACTGCAATCAGGATGGAGAGGAATACCCCCTGTTATGATATTCGAACAAGGGGTGAAATTGTAACTGTGGCTGCATAAACCCAAGCACTCTACTGGGTTATTTTATGTAAATATTTTGATAAGTATAAATACCAAATCTATTCCTGGCATTTTATGTGTTAATGATCTGTGTGTTACCTATTTGTATATTACGGTATCCTAATGTGCAAATAACACTTTCTCTTCACTAGTTTAAATGGTTCATGTTTATTACATCATTTTAAAAATTTTGAATGAACTAGTTTATTTCTCCCCTCTTCTCTTCTGGTTCATGAAGTTTATCAATTTACTATGATTACCCAATGGACATGGCACTGATATAGTATAAATAAATTTAAATGCTACATGTTTGGTAAAAAAGAACAAAAACTAACGTAATATCATTAAATATGACAAGACATGGGTTATAATATTAGAATGGAATATATCCAAATCCATTGTTTGAGGTTTCCATACTCGACCTAGTCTATTTAGAGTCTTATAGATAATATTTTCCTGGGTCAAAGAGGTAGATCCACCATAGTCTACAAACTGGTTGTGATTCTTGGGATTCTTGTGATGTGACACATTTTAAGGAGGTAAACAGGAAATCCCCACAATCTATTATTCATTTAACCTCCACAAGTAATTTGGTAAAAAAAAATAGTCCCATATAGATGTTTATAGATTATACTTATCTTTCTATTGAGTTGATTATTTAATGTTATTAATTTTGTCATGATTACTAATAACAAACAATCTACATGTTTCAATGCTAAAGAAAGACAACTAGTGATGCTTAAGATACATATTTAAATTACATGATATACCAAGCTTTTTCATTTTATTTTATTATAGGTGGTTGTTTGATAACTTTTCGATTATTGACTTTGACCATGATTAGCACTAGAATTTTTTACATAAAATAATTTTTTTGTTTGTGTTTGTCATTGCAGGTCTATTTGATTCAAATGTATCTAATGAAAATATTGCAAAAAAGATTGTCAAGTGCATTGAACTTGCAAAATATGGCGTGCATGGAGTTTTAATTGTGGTTTCTCTTAAAAACCGATATACTCCAGAAGAGGCACAAGTTCTAGATATATTGCAAGTCTTGTTTGGTCCCAATATCATAAACTATATGGTGGTTGTCTTTACTGGTGGTGATATGATAGAAAAGGGAAAACTTCAACTAGAAGACTTCTTTAACCAGTGCCCACCAAATCTCAAGGTTAGATTTTATCTTATTATTCTTTCATATATTACATGACATACAATTTATTTTTAATAAGCTATGTGTGGATTCTATTAAGGGTCACTCCCATCAAAATAATAAAATGTTATATTTATTATTAGGTTAACTAAAACATATACAACTTTCCATTTTATAAAATATATTCTTCATTATCTTTTTTGTCAAATATATTTTTCACATTACTCAAATTGACATGTTTCTACAATAAACTCCATGAAATCATTTTCAATAAGAGATTAAATCTCACTTAGATAGTTGCCTTCTAAAATTTGTATTTCACCAATACCAAGATCAACATAATGACTGGATAAATTATTTGCTACCATATTTTATTCTTTATAGATATGATAACATTTACAATAAATTTATTCCAATAATAATTTATGAGAATTAGCAGTAATGTTATTTTCTATCCAATCCCCATAAATATTTTTTTATTTAAACCATTAATGATAATTTATGAATCAGATTCAGCTGAAATATATTTCCATTATTTTTCAATTTTTATTTTGAACCCTATAAGAAGTTCCCTAACCTCTATATAGTTTTAAATTAAAGTTCCATGTGATTATGTGTAAGTAAATTAAAATTTTCTTCTATTATTTTTAAAAACACCACCTTTACTAGCTTTTCTAAACTTCCTTTGGAATTGCCATCAAAATAATTTTTGATAAATGCAATGTTTGGACATTTTCATATTACGATAGATAAAATCAAATCCTTTCTGTTATCTCTATTGTGGTAGATTATCCTTCCATGTATATTCAAATCCTATAACCAAGAGGCCAACAATTATTTTTTACCCTTGAGAATTCCTATGATGAGCACCATATCTATAAACATTTTACAAAAGACACAATAATATGGTTTCAAACTTGGGCATGATTTTGAAATTTATTTTTAAAAATAAAATTAATCCTTTCAATATATAAACTACAATAAATAATGGAAAGACTATTCCTCTAGATAATGTGTAATGCTTTAACATTCAAATCATTAATCCAAATTTTCATCAACTCTTTCACTGCTCATGGAGCTACCTAATATATTCTCATATTTAAAAAAAAAGAAACAAAAAATGGTTTTAAGTAAATCAATAATGAATAAGAAAATGATATAATGTTTTTATATCCTTCTCACACAAGGTACACCTCAAAGTTCCATGATATCCTCTTCTTTATATACTCACTCCTATATGAATGTCCCTTTGGACTACTAACCAAAGAAATGTATAGGGAGGACCTTTCATAACCAAACATTATTTGAAGGGAAACCCTTTATAGTAGGAAATTTGATTGCTTTATATATTCATATATCAACTTGAATGAGTAATCACCATATTTTGATTTTTCCAAACCAATTAATCCTTTCATGTAAAAATAGGAAAATAGAACTCTTGAATCATTTTTGAATCTCATCTATTAATTTTTCTTTAGTTTCTCTCCTTCAACAAGGTTACTAATAAATATCTATGATCTAGAATTGTTGCTCAATTTGACCAAGTCCACTTATGTGGTTTTCACTTTATATTATTTGCCTTCTTTTTGTTTCTCCTATACCCAACATCATAATTCCATTTGATGAATTCAATCCATCTATCAAAGCTCTCTGGTTCAATATTAGGGATTGGGTGAGTTGATAGGGTATGTTCATTATCCTCTATGACTAAAAACTTCTTTCTATCTTGTCTATAAAGCCTCACTTTGAAAATTTCTCTAACATTGATTTAACCATTTTCAATTCTACCATTAATCACCATGCATTTAACAAACATATTAAGAATATATTGCCATACTTTCTAGTCTATTGATTAGTGTCCTAAGAGATTGTCTATACTCTCCTCCACTTTTTATATTGAACATATTATGAGGGGCCATGGAAACCCCTTTTCATAAGGTTATCCCAGGATAAAATTCTTCTATGACCTGCTAGCCAAACAAACATTTTTACTTTAGGAATTCTTAAGCTATCCCAAATATCTCTTCATATTATCAAGGCATTCATATTTTTTTGGTGCTTAACATTATATATGCCTCTTGTTTTGTATTCTCTTGAGCTATTCAACTCCCAAATTAGCTTATCCTCAACTCACCTCAAAATAATCACTATTGTTATCTTTATACTCAATCACCTCCTAGTATCAATGTCTTCCTTCATGATCCTTGTACATAATGTTTGAAACTCTATCACCATATTTTCCTTAAAGTAATCTCATCCATCGTTTTAAAATTGGATCTAGACTGAGTGATTTTTTATCACACCAAGTATCCATCCAAATATAAATACGTTCTCCAATTTCCACCACCCATATTAGACCTTTAATCACTAGATCAAGTGATTTTTTAAAATCATTCCATAGTGCAGAACCATCTAGTAGTGAAAATGTAGTAAATATTAAGTTTGAGTCATTGGGCTCAATTTACTTAGAAGAATTATTTCTTGTTGTCTTTGAATAAATTTTTACAATCTCCAAATTGTTTTTAAGCTAAGAGCCAAGTTTACATCTATAAGAACTCTTAAACCAATACCTCACCTAGTTTTATCATCACACACCTTACTTCATTTAACCAAAGAAAATTTCCTTTATCATGTAAATCTGACAACAAAAATGATTGCATAATATAGATTAAAAATTTTTCTATTGATTTTGGCATAGTATACAATGACATATAATATGTTGGAATGACATATGAGACTGATTTTATTAGCTGCACTCTTCCTGATCATGATAACTATCTACCTTTCCATGGTGATAGTTTATTATAAACTTTACTTATAATTCTATTCTCATTCTCCCCTCAAATAAGGGTATCCCTAGATAAATTGTTGGATAATTTGCCTCCATTTGAATTAACCTACTTATCCCTACTTTTATTCTAGTTGGAGTGTTTATGAAGTTAATTTTAGATTTTGTCCTATTAAATTTCTACCCTAATGCTCTTTCATATTCATTTACTATGTTATTCAAATCTTTGGACTCATTATCCTTTCCCTCCCAAAAATGGCTATATCATATACAAATTGTTGATGGATGATGTTGTCAATGTTATTACTAGTCTTAAGTCTATTTATTAGCTCATATTTATCATCCTTCTTCAAGTTCCTACCCAATATCTCTACCATAATAATGAACAAATATGGTGATAGAGGATCTCCATGTCTAAGACCTCTCTTGGCTTTAAATGATTCTATTACTAACCCATTGACCAATATTGTAGAGACACATGCTTTCATCCATTTGACCCATTTCTACTCAAATCCATTTTTTTCTAATATTAAAAAAATAAAATCCAATTTAACCCTATCATAGGCTTTATTTGTTTTAAGATCATTTCTCTCTTTTCTTAAAGCTACTAAATGCATAACTTCATGAGCTACTATGATCCTATTTAGAATCTATCTCCCTTTCACAAATTATCCTTGCTCTTTAGAAATAATTTTGTCTAACAGTGGTTCTAACCAATTTGCCATCACATTGGAGATTATCTCATAGGTCATATTACATAGGCTTATGGGACTAAATGAATAAAACAAATGTATCCTTCTTGTTTGGAATTATGGTAAGATATGTTGCATTTATTAAGATATATATTATTTTACCCTAGACTATTCGACTACCACCAATAAATAATCCTTCACTATATCCCAATTATGCTGGTAGAATGCTACAAAGAGCCCAACTACACCTAGGGATTTATCCTTATAAAAATAAAAAATAACAAAATGAACTTCTTCTAGTTAAATTTCCTAGATTAACCTAATCTACTGGGTTTTTTCCATGGAAAAAAAAAGAGAAAAATGATAAAATCTAAATAGCCTAACTAGCCTAAGATAATGGTGGTGATGCTCCAAAGAATAAAATTTCCATCTTGCATACCAGTGGGATGAATGAATACATGCATTGGAATATGATAACAAAATGGTCTCAACCATATATGAGTACAGATTGAAAGACCTTTTATTGAAACCAAGATGGATACTAGTCATAACCCCCATAGAAATATATGTTAACATAAAGATCAAAACATATATTTGAGTAGTCACAGCTCCTTGAATTCATATATAAAAGCACATTAAATTCATATATAATTTAAATAAGCTCACTGACCTAAACATGCAATGAATAAAGGGTCAATTCTAGACTGATATACAAAATGGAAAGAGGAAAATTTTCTCAAGGTTAGATACTAGACATGATAATAATTCAACCTCCCTACTTAGCCACCAAAATGGCTATTTATAATATTTACATAAAAAATTCAAAATTCAAATTCCCTCCTGAATAGCTATGGGTAGGAGCACCTACATCACTCTTGGTTGCTAAATCGAAAGGACTAGGATGCATTTGTTTTTGGGAGATCTAGAGTTGAATGGGGGATCAAATTTCCATAAATGGTTCCATAGGTAGCATAATATCCTTATGGATGTGTCATTAATGAATTTACCTTCTTCCATGGAAAATCGAGCTTGAGTGGTGGCTTTTGTCAATAGGGCTTTGTATTGGTGTCTAGACCTTGTATTTTCTTGATTTTTGATCCATCTCACTATGATCTCCATCTTTCTAATAGTCCATTGGGTTCTAGAAATACTTTGGTCTTGATCCTTTATTTCAATGATTCGATTTCTGTAGTGGCTTTTATTATTGCATCCTTGGTTGACTTCCTATCTTGACTGATGTTGCATCTGATATTGCCTTGATTATTTTGATTGTTGATAATTTAAAAAATCCTCTACATAGGTTTCCACTAGATCTCATTTGATGTGCATACTTTTGGTCCGATGTGGTTTTTGCATGCTCTTCTTGCCCCTCTTGCCATTAACAAGATCAAATGATCTTATTGAATCTTTACTTGAATCACCCTATCCCCCTCTAATTTCTCTCTAAGATATTTAAGATTTTTCTTATGGGGATGTTTCTCATGCTATTCAGCAATTTCACTTGGGTATATAAAGTGTTGCAACCTAATTACCATAAGAAAGTAACCTAGTTTTGGGGATCACCAGCCAAATTGGCAAATGGGTTCTAGTAAATTGAGCTAATAGAGACCCAACCATCAATGAAACATTCTTAGTTACCACTAGAAGGGTTCTAAGGCTCTTTTTGACGGTGGGATGGAACTTAGTCACCATAAAAAAGGCTATGGTTCTTTACTAGTCTAGTCTAGGTGAATGAATTTACCTCTTGACATGAGGAACTTTGAGCATGCTAGTAGTCTCTAGCATAGACTACCCCTTACTGGTGTCTTCTTCAAATCAACTACTTGATATATGGAGGGAACTTTAGGGCCTCTCATTTATTTGGTTTTGTAGTATGGTATTGTCTAACTTCTCATCAGGGTAAAGGTCTACCCCTCTATAGCAAAATTTTTATTATACATTCTTTAAAAGATTCTTAGTCCGCTTGGGTGTTGGATGAACTAAGAAATAATTATATATATTTTATTATTATTCAAAATTAAAAGCTAAAACTAAAGAATCCAACTCAAAATCACCACTCACCTCATCACATAAGGCTAAAGAAATCTAGACTGATGTAACCTGTTCATCATACCCTGAAACTAAAGAAGAAGATAGTACATGTCGTGTTGCCAATGAAGGGGTCAAATCATAGGTAATGGGCATCCACTTGAAGATGAATATGGATAAGATGAAGATAGAGAAGATGCTCTAAAAAGAACAGATATAACTAAAATATTAGAAAAACAACTAGATTTTATATGGCCAAAGGATTAAAAAGATAATTTACCAAAAGCTTAGGTGATGTAGTGGAAGTGTTAGAGTTAGATTCTATTACATCATTTGGATCATGTAAATGTACCTTCCTAGGTACATACCTAGGATATTAGATTAATTTAGGGGGAAGTTATCTAGTTACTTCATATAATGTAATAAATGCACACGTGTCAATTTGCAAGTTGTAAAAGTGCAAAGTGTCCCTTGTACAACTAATTAGAGTGTTGGGCAAGCAATCTATGTTCCACTATAAGAAGCCCTCATTGTAAGAGTTTGATAAGCAAGTCAATAGGTAGTAGTAGTAGTAGTAGTAGTAGGTGACTCCATTAGTTATGGAGCACATTATGATTCTTTAGCTTATTGCATGGAGTTTCCATTTCATCCATAACAATATTGTATTCATTTTTGACATTTTTATTTATAACATACTTTAGAAATCTGGTGATTTTACTTTATTTAATATTTTAGCATCTTGTGATTGTTATCTCTTATTGTGATTTACATTGAAAGCTAACAATGGAATCATATCTAGTCATATTAGGTCAATAGGAATACCACCATTATTATTGAATCTGAGTTTTTTTTCAACTTGATGCACCATTGAACTAGTCATTATCAAAAATTATCAGAAGAGTCTAGGTGGTAGAATTAGAGAGAGTCACAAGAGAGGACTGAAAGAAATATCAATTTCAAAAAGTATTGAGATTGTATTTGACTGAAGTCTCTCTACAGAGTTACAGGAAAACTCATGAAGACTAGGACTCAATATTCAACCCACTAGATTGATAGATCATCTAGTGAAGATCATCCAAAATATCTAGAATTTGGTAATTATTACCAGAAGGTTCTTCTTACTATAGGGAAATATCTCTCAGATGATTAAGACACCTCCTACAACATAAATCTAGGAGATTTCAACTTCGTTGCCTGAAGGTCGGAGTGCCTTCATAGTGAAGATATTAGTTGTTGTAAAAGAGGAATAATATAGAAGAGACTCTAGGAGAAAGAGTCATAGTGAAGACTAGATATTGAAGATATCTATTGGTAAAATAATCTTCATAGAAGGAAAAGTCCATAGAAGCTTTAATATGAAGAAGGCCACAAAAGCCTTAATCCAAAAAGGGTCACAGAATCCTTGAACCTAAAAAAGACTCTAGAAGGGAGTACCTAATTCAGAAGCAGATGCAGATTTTAGTACTAATTATTTGTTGCAAGAAAAGAGGAGTTCTAGTGAAGTTGATAAACTTACTACATTCAGAGTTAGGAAGAGTATTTGCTTCAGAATAATCCAACACCTAAAGTGAACTTGAAGGTGAAGAGATCAATAGAATATCTCATTTAAGAAGCTTCCATTCTTGGAAGGATGAGAATGACCAAGAGTTTAGGTAAAGATATTAGAAAAATATCTTATTGAAGAAGTTTCCATTCTTAAAAAGATGAGAATGACTAGGAGGAACCTGTTCAGATCTAGAAGCAGCAAAATCAAGAGATACAAGAAGGAGATCTCAACTCCAACATAAGAATACCTCAAGGAAGACCAAAGTAGCTACAGAATCAAATACCTAGAAGATGTCTCAATAAAAAAGGTTTGGAGAAGCCTTGTTGTTGAAGCAAGATCATCAAAGATTTCCTGGAAGAACTCATTAGAGAAATTCTCCATCAAGGAGAAAATTTCTCACAAGGGAATACTTGGGATAATTATCGCCATCCGACAACAAGCCCAATCAGGAGAAGAGGAATTGGCAAGGAGTGCCAAAGAAGATACAAAAGACCTCAAGATATTTATAGTCTTGAGAATAAGAAGATCATGCTTGAAGTTAGAATTTGACAAGAATACTCGAAGAAAAAAGGAGTTTGTCAAAGCCAAGAGACTAGAGGATCACCCAAAGAATCCTCTATATCCACAGCAGGAAGGAGAAGACCAAATCACCAAAATTTAGGCTCATGAAAGCAATTTCGAGATCTAATTTTGGTGAAGGAGGAGCTACTTGAAAAGTTGTAAAAAAGGTAAGCAACTATTGGTTAAAGCACCTTATGCTAGATCAAAAATTGCAAAGGGAAAATTGCATTATAAGTCTTCATAGAAGTGCAAAAAGGAAAGTTCATTTCAAGGTTTATTTACACATTATTTTTGGAGTTGATTAGATTACAAATTGCATCTATGTATCAACTACCTGTATTACATATTGGAATAGAAGATTGGATCCTAAAACTATGTTTGTAGTGAAATTTATTGATTATATTTGAAACGTTGTAGTGGGATTATTAAGAGCATATTTAAGAAACCAGTGGAGCAATAAGGTGAATTTATTGTTACCATTTATAGTGCATCCATTAAGCACTATTCTAGTTAATTTTTTAACTAGTTGATTTATATTTGTTTGTGTTGATTAAGAAGCACAAAAACAATCTACAACACTGTAGTGGCCAAAAGAAGCCACCATTATAAGCAAAGAGGTGGAGTAGAAAAACCACCATTGAAATCCTTGAAGGAAGCCTCAAATCGAGACCTTGGTAGTCTCAAGACTCAAGGAGAATAATAGGATTCTTTCTTCAAGCACAGAGTGCAGGAATCCTTACTTTCAAAAACTTGGATTGACTATCATCCAAAAGAATCAAGAAGGATTATAAAAAAATTCATTTTAGGTGAAAAATATTATATTACAAAAGGCACCTCATTTTTTCCTTGAGGAATAAAGGTTTTACCATTTAAGGGGGGCAAAAGGATATTTTTTATCAACAATTTTGTGGCCAAGTGAAGGAGCTATCTAAAGATCACACTAGCAGTATATCTATGACCAAAATGAAGAGCTATCATAGAGCTCACACATACTCATTTCAATAGATTTGAAGCTAGGTGAAGAAGCCCATACGAACAACAGGGTTGCAACCAAATAAGGAGCTACCGAAGAGCTCACATGTCCAAGAACTAAGGTGTTTAAAAATACCATTCTTACCGTCTAAATCAGCCCTATAAGGCAACACATCACCTGCATTAGTAAGAGCCATTGGAAGAAGATATTAGCACTCATGTGTACATAGAAAGGAGGATAGTATTCAACAAAGGAATATCTATGTAAAAGGAGTAGCATTGGGTGTTCTAACCAATGACAAAGGAGTTTAATACTCTTGCATACGTAGAAATGAGGACAATATCCAATAGAGGAATATCTATGTAAAAAAACTAGTATTGGGTGTTCTAACCAGTGATAAAGGAAGGAGTTTAATACTCTTGCATACGTAGGATAGTATTCAATAGAGGAATATCTACGTAAAAAACTAGTATTGGGTGTTCTAACCAGCGACAAAGGAAGGATAAAATCAACATTAGAAGTGTAGAAAGAGAGTGGAAGCTATACCTAAAGAATCCATTGAAGCAAACATCCACAAAGATAAAATATCGAAGGTGTGCCGAGAAGCTATCCAACTGTGGCCATCTGTCAGCCTCTCCAAGCCAGCTAGCAAAAGAAAGATTGTGTACCAAGTAAAAGTAAGCTCATATAGGGTGCAAATATAAAGGAGGAATCAGGGTTACTTGGAGCATTAGAAATAAAACTTACATGTACAAGCCACTTGACATGAACTCTCTATGTCTACCAACGTTTGAGTGCTCACCTAAAGGGAGTTACAGACAATTGGAGGGAGTTGATATTCGTTGGAGGTTACCACCAACCTCATCATTGCCAAAGAAATGCTCATTGTCGAATGAACACTCACTACCAAAGAGTATTCATTATATCGAAGAGAGTTGGATAGTAACGCTTCATGTGAAATTTGTCATGAAGCCCATCCTTATTAAAGACATCAATCCAAGAGAGCGAAGGATAGAACAACAAAACACAATAAAGCAAGCAAGGGGTAGTAAAAAAATAGTTAATGCTTCAAGGTGAAATGTCTATACAGTGCAAGGAAGATAGTAAATATGCTGTCATTTGGAGAATACCAATGAAAGAGATTTGAAACCATCATATTTTAGAGGCGTTCGATCACCATTCGGAGGAAGATTTACGCTGGTCAAAGAGGGCTCTGAATTTCCCACAAGCGCTACACAACACGCAACAACGAACCTTCCCGACATACAACAATGATGAACTGTTAAGGTAAAGTTCTTTATGCTTGTCTAAACATAAGGTTTATGGAGTTATAAAGAAATACATGCTTATTAAAAAAGTATACTTTACATATCATTATTTGCAAAAGTTACCAAGGAGGAATAAGGGATATTATAATTGTTTAAATTACTTGCAAATATTATTTTTCTAAATTTTCCAAACTTGGGAGTTATAAGGAATACAACATCAACTTAGGAATTAGAAATTATAAAACATTAAATCAATTAAAGAAGGGTATTAAAAGAGGTTTATTAAAAGGTCTTCAAAATTTATTTTTTTTATAGTGTTGTATCAAAAAACTTAAAGAAAAGAAAATATACACCAAATTCAAAACCTCTTCAAAATTAAAAATAGTGCTTAGTTCAATAGGAGTAATAAGCAGATTGAAAATTTATTTTTTGTGTTTATAAAATTTTACAAAATCAAATTAGACTTGAACTACAATTTACAAAAACACTATATTGATGATACATTCTATCCTAGGGAGTCATAAGGTATTCTACAAAACTTGGTAATATTAGCATCAAATAAAAATTATCAAGTTTAGATTTTATTGGGTAGATATAAGCTTGATACAAAACCTAAAACTTATTAGGTTTGTGAAATCTCATCATTAGGGAGATATAAGGAAGTCCACAAAATCTAAAGAGTTGATAAAGGGGAATATAATGACTTCCAACAATTTTTTCCTAGCTGAATCTCAACTACTCAAAGGGTCAAATTACTTTTCATGGAAGAATAAAGTAAAAGCAATTTTGATAACTGAAAAACTTTGGGATATTGTTCAAGGGAAAACAAAGAAACCTATCACAAGAGATACAAATATTCAAAAATTTGAGAAAAATGATTCAAAAGCTCAAATGATCATAACATTTGCTATCACTAATGAAATACAACCCTATATCAGTTTAAAAAAATATCTTTTGAAGCTTGGACAAGCTTAGAAATTTTTTTTGAAGGAAAGAATAAAGCCACTATTATTCATCTACAAACTCAACTACATTCCTTAAAAATGAGCAGTGGGGAAAGCATAGAACTTTTTCTAAGGAAGGTAGTAGATATTAAAGGGAAATTGTTAACTCTTGGACATGAGCCTAAATATGAACTCCTTACTCAAGTAACCATGAGGGCACTTCCAAAACACTATAAGCATTTGGTCACATCTCTACATATCCTAAGTAAAGATACTTCTTTTGATGATTTGGTCAATATTCTTTAGGAATATGAAGTTGAACACACCGTGAAAGATGAGATGACTAACACTGCATTGACATCAAAAAATAATCCATAGGAAAATATTGTTTTATCAACAAAAGGACAAAGAATATGGTACTATCAAATATGTAGAAAGAAAGGTCATAACACCGATTATTGCAGGTACAATATCAAAAACCAAATTTAAGGGAATCAAATAAATAGTGAAAACCAGTTTCAATCAAGACAACATCAAAGGAATACTTGACAACAGTAATTTCAATGACCAACTAATTTTCCTCAATTGGAATACAGAAAGGGAAATAAGAAAGGACACCTGGCTCAAAGGATAGAAGAAATAGAAGAATTGGATGAACACTCAAAGAATTTTGAGGAGAAAGCTCTAACAACAAATGTAACTTTTTTGCTTGAACAGGTTACAAAGAATCCAGAGAAAGGATACAAAGTTTAGTATGAAGATGAAAATGTATATTAAAGACTAAAAGTCTTTAGTACCAAAATAATGTAATACAAGGGGGTGTTAGAGTTAGAGTTTATTACATCATTTGGATCATGTAAATGTACCTTCTTAGGTACATACTTAGGAAATTAGATTACTTTAGGGAAAAGTTATCTAGTTACTTTATGCAATGTAATAAATGCACAAGTGTCAATGTGCATGTTGTAAAAGTGCAAGGTGTCCCTTGTACAACTAGTTAGAGTGTTGGACAAGCAATCTATGTTCCACTATAAGAAGCCGTTATTGTAAGAGTTTGATAAGCAAGTCAGTAGGTAGTAGTAGGTGACTCCATTAGTGATGGAGCACATTATGGTTCTGTAGCTTCTTGCATGGAGTGTCCATTTCCTCCATAGCAATATTGTATTAATTTCTAACATTTCTATTTATAACAAACTTCAAAAATCACAACAACACAACAAGGATCTATGAATAAGATTTTTTTGAGTGTTAAGTTATCTAATCCATCTAACCATAATCTAGTTCTAGTCCAATGACTTGTTATCAAATGGAACAATTCACACAAACAACACAAAAAAGACACAATTGATAAATTCCCTATTTCACTTATCTAAGGACCATTATAAGCATGGAGCCATGAGTAGATACAACATGGAATGGTATGCATCCCATTGTAATGGTCTACTAGAAGATAAAACATCCACCAAATGAATATGGAGGAGGAAAACGACTACCAAAATGCACAAAGAGAAGGATTTCAAGCTAAAATGAATTGAATAAGCAGTCATTTGCTGCCAAAGTTTACGCAATGATACAATTTACTATTTTTATGTTAAAACTTAGAAGTTAGGGTTTGTTTCAAGTAATTATGACTTAGTTAAGATATTTTAAATATAAATATGAGTTAAGATTCATCTAGAAAGGATATTTTTTGATTTGAAGGTTATAATTGCTCTTTTAATCATAATACAAAGTAGATGAAATTCTACGATATATCCATTTCATCTACGATATATCCTTATGGATTATACATGGTTATTTACTCTTTCTCTTTTCTGTAATTGAAACAGAGATTATAGTTTTATCTTTTATTTATTTTTTCCCACTGTTTTGGCGATGGATTGTAACTACATCATTTGCATGAAATATCAAATAAATCATTCTCATTATTATAACCTTATAACTATATATTTCACAAAGACTTTAACAAGTCTGGTAAATTATATAACTAACACAAATCCAACATTCATAACTTGACATTGATTTAAAGACGACGTTAAGCTAGCCGCCCTCAATTCAGAAGTAGTAGTAGTGTTGTTTATCTTATGCCTATACATGGTTTTCAGCCTTTGATTATGTCCTTTTTATAATTTTGGTCGTGTTGCTTTTGTTTGAGTTGAAAATCGGACTTTGGTGCTGACTTTGAGATCTATATTTCTTGTTGAAGACTCGATCTGTAATTTTTTTTCATGTTATCAAAAAAAACAAATTTATTTGTTCTGTTGAATGCTGCTTCTCTGGTCTGAACCTTTATTTGTTATTCTCATCGTATTGCTTGGGGTTCTACACTCTTTTCGATAAACACTACTTCAGGTCATCATTTCGATTTGCGAAGGAACTCCATTTATCTCATTAGTGGAAAACACAATGTCCAATGAGGATTAAACTCAAAACAAAACTAAACTAAAGAATAATATTTTATAGGCACAATGTTAATTAAATAGTTTCTCACTTAGTGGTATAGTCCTGTGATTTGGTTTTGCATGCCGGCTGGTTTGGGTCATTAAAAGTAGATTCAAGAGATAACATAGATACAGTTCCACGGATCTCTTATCAAGCTAATTACTTGTCTTGTTTCTTAAACATTTACTCTAGAGGGGCTTAGGTTCAGCAAAATAGAAAACTGAATAGTCTACTACATTATAAAAGTTAATAAAAATGAGTAAACATAATAAATATATATATATTACTTTATTTTATAATATTATAAAAGTGATTATATTTAATTACTTTAACATTTTATGTAATTATATAACTTAAACATTGTTATAATATATCTTACAACATAAATACATTCTATTAAGAGGTTTAAAATGATTGTGGTATGGTGCTATAGTGGCAGATTATTTGAAGATATGTGTGGCAGCTAACAGCGCAGAAAACTGTGACCGCCATAAAAACCAAACAACCTACCGATTTGTGACGATTATTGATTTAACCATGTAAATTAAAAAAATAAAATAAAAACATTATTAATCCACATTCAAACTAAATTAATACATATACAAAACTTAAAACAAAACAGCCTATACATCCGTACATATACAAAACTTATAACAAAATAGCCTGAATACGTCCGTCCATTGCCAGCTTTTGTATATTTTCAACTTCTCCGTAATCGCCATACCCCACTCGACCAACTTCTCTGCAATCGCTATTGCCGTTTTTAAGTCAGATCTTGTAACATCGGTTTTTAAGTCGGACCTTGTAACATCTTCTGGGTTATATTTTTACTTTTTTAATTGAAGAGAAAAATTACTTCTAAAAAATAATATACTAGTAATTTTGGTACAATACTCTTTATTTTTATTATACAGTAGACTTATAACTTTTGTTACTATATTTATTAGTTTAAATTCAAATTGATTTAAATGGTATTATAATTTTATTGTAATAATTAAAGATAATAAGGTGACTCGCTATTTAATAGGCATATGACCGTGTTTGAAACCGTAAATTACAGTTTTAATTTTATGTTAACCGTAGATTTTTACTTGTTATTTTTACTATAGTCGTAAATTTTACATTTAAAAATGTTTGAAAACAGTAAATTTTGCTTTTAGTATCTAAAGTGTAGAATTTATATGTATAAATATATATGTAGAGTAAAGGTATACAAATACAGATGTTACCTCCTTTTTAGTTTAGTGTGTCCAGTATGTAATACTAATAAAAGTAAACATTAAATACATTAAATTGGAGCATATGTTATCTCATAAACAAAATCAATGAATACAAAACCACCGTCAAGACCAACCATTGGACGAATTAACATCCTCTCTCTTCCCCGATTTTCGGGAGTGTTCCCTTTCCTCCCCGATTTCCCGTTTCCCAGACCGAAACTAGGTGGGTTTTTTTGGTCAATAAAAAATGGTGTCTGGATTGGTCCCTCCTAAAGCCATCGAACAACACCAATCACAATGCTATCTTCCTATCACTCTTAAGGTCTGGCGCTCAAAAGACGCAAGGCAGTTGGGGTCTGGCCTAGGAACTAATTTTAGACCCCATCACGAGGTGAGGCGCCTCGGCTCTTTGCATTAGTATTATTAAAGAGTTCCAACGTCTTCAATTTTGGGTGACAGGTGTAGTTTTTTTTTTCCTTTCAACTTTTGATGGTAGAAGATTGAAGGAAAAACAAGTTTTAATTGTGGAAAATAAAGTAAAAGTAAAAGTAGACATTTTCAAGGAAAAGCAACTTTCAACTATGGAAGATGCAAGGAAAAGTAGACATTGTGGACTAGTTTCCAAATCTCATCCACCTCCAAGGCTCCAAATTATTAAGGTGCACATATTTTAAGTAAGGTGCACATATTTTAAGTAGTTATTACAGGCTTCATTTTTTTCTTTTCTTTTTAACTGGTTATATGGCTTTGAAATGGTTTATCCATAATACATTGTGACCCCATAATAGTATTATGACAACTTTTGTGTAATTTTTACCTAGAATTTTGTTGGGAATTCACCATGTACAGACAATACACAGTCTATGGAAGAAAAACAAATTATAACATCGACAATGAAAAACAATTTAAACTTTAGTTAAGCAGTGTAAAAATAACAATCACATAAATGAGACACAAGATTTACGTGGTTGTGTACCCTACTCTACGAAGAAACAATCACTCGTATTTTTACCAATACAATATTTAAAGGGAGTAATCCTGCAACACAACCAACTGCAAATTCCTCTTCAAAACACCATCATCTCCACATAATTACTTTAACAATAATTCAACATGCAAACACCCTTACATCAAGCTCTACACCAAGATTCCTTGTCTTTCTACAAGATATACATAATACTATATATTTCCCATAAAGAAGATACTCGAATACATAGAATTATTACAATAGTTGTTTTTTTTTTAAATATTTACTGGCAATTAAATATTTAATGCTAATTAAATATTTAATGTTGCCTCTTGGAACCCCGTTCATGTTCCTATTGTTGAATGTTGCCCATCAATATTTAATGGCCTTGGAACTCCACCAATAATAATGGCCTTGGAACTCCACCAACAATATTATTTAAATAATTTCTTGTTATCAATTTGGCTCCATTACCTAACAATCTCCCACTTGGAGACAATATTGATGCAACATCCCTGCATCATAGGACTGAAAGTTTCTCATAACATGAACTTACTCCTTAAGGCCAACCGAAGTAGAGCAAAAGCTCAAATTCTCCCTAGTTACAATTTTAGTAAGCATATTAGCAAAATTTAGGGAAGTGTGAATCTTACCCAAATTTACCAAACCATCCTCCATTTTTGATCGAATGAAGTGATACCTCAACTGAATATGCTTTGTCCGTGAGTAAAAATCAAAGTTCTTAGCTAAATGAATGGCACTTTGGTTGTCAGTCCCAAGTGTCCCATCTCCTTGCTCCTAACCCAACTCCTCAATCAACCTCTAAAGCCATATGAAATCTTTGGCAACTACTGTGATGGCTATATACTCACTGTTGAGTGGTATTTTCACACACTTGTGAAATTACACTCTTCCTTACGATTTGGGTTCCAAATCCCCTCTTGCAAAGAAGTTAAACAACCAACTTCTCCAAGGTCTCCACTTGTATTAGCATTTGCAACTGTGTATTAGTAATCTCAGATAAAGATAATCAATTTAAATGCTTGGAACACCTTAGTGATTGCAAGTAACTGTAAACAAGGGGCAATGTAGATTTATTTCATCATAAACTTTAGTGATTGTTCATTTTTTTTTTTAGATTTTATAATTTTTAAATATTTGTTTTAACTAAGTCGAACCTTCTGGAAAATAAAATAAAAAATGAAACAGAAATACAGAAAATTAAACATTGAACACGTTCAGTCTGATGCTATCCTATTTCGGCAAAACCGAATACGTGAGAGTTTCGTACATGCAACCTAGCCTATTTGACCTGCAAAACAAACACAATCAAAGTAAACTAGGTGCTAGCTCCAAGGGTTTAAAATAATTTCCAGATAGCAGACATTCACATGAAATAACCCAAAACAATGGCATGTATTTCATTTATAAATCCGAAATCTGAAAAGAGAAAAATAGAACAATTAAAATGAAGCATGCAGAAAATTTCTCATCCTTTCTTGCCCATAAAATGCAAATTTTTGAACAATTCTGCATTAAATAAATATGTCCTGTTACAACAACAGAATCTTTGGTTTTTCTCAAAACCAACAAAAGGTGGAAGAAAAGCACTCCATAGCAGGCCCAGAACGGCTAATCACCATCAACTCTACAACACTGCTCGTAGCGGTTTTCGACCTCTGTACCAATCTGCGCTTCTACTTTTATACTTTCTGGCAATGCTCTCTGTTTCGCCTTGTGACGCTTCGTTTCATCTTCTCGATCGATTCGTTTCGTCTTCCAGATTGCTTCGTTTCACCTTCCCCACTTTTTCACTGATTTTGAATTCATGCTCGAGATCTTCTCTGTGAACTGTAACGCCTCTGCAGCCTTTACACATGTACGCCACGTGTTCCGCACTTTTCTGCATGTTCTGTAACGGCCCCATGAAAATCGTGCCAAAAATAGCATGTAACTCTGTTCCTCTGCCTGCACAGCGAAAACGCGACATGTCGCGATATCGCGACATTTTTTCGTCAGCAGCCTTTCTGTCTTCATGCATAGCGAAATGGCGACATGTCGCGATATCGCGACGTTTTTCTGTCAGCAGCCTTTCTTGCCTTCATGCACAACAAAATGGCTACATGTCGCGATATCGCGACAACTTTTCATTCCGTACACTTTGCTGTTTTTCTGTCACAAAATCGTGACACTTTTCTCTTCGGCATCACTTTGCTGTTTTCTATCACGAAATCGCGACATTTTTCATCTCCGTACGCCTTCGGCCGCAACCTGTCGCGAAATCGCGACGCCTTTTCGTTTCTTTCACTCTGGCAGCTTTCTATCGTGAAATCGTGACACTTTTCTGTTTCGTACCATTTGCCAGCTTTTCGTCGCGAAATCGTGACGCTTTTCTATTTCGGGCTGCTCTTGTTGTTTTGACCGCGAAAATGTGACATGTCGCAAAATCGCGACGTTTTTCACTTTGTGCCCCTTTGCTACTTTTTTTGTCGCGAAATCGCTACGCTTTTCGTGCCTTGCCCTGTTTGACTGGTTTGACCCGTGATTTTGCGACATGTCGCGATATCGCGACACTTTTCATTTTTTGCCAGCGACCGCGCAACACGTCGCGAAATCGTGACACTTTTCATTTTTTGCTAGCGACCGCGCAACACGTCGCGAAATCGTGACACTTTTCATTTTAGGCCAGCGACAGCGCAACACGTCACGAAATCGTGACACTTTTCATTTTCTGCCAGCGACCGTGCAACACGTCGCGAAATCGTGACACTTTTCATTTTCTGCAGTGACGGAGCGACATGTTGCGATATCGCGACACTTTTTCATTTTGTGCAACTTTGCCTTTTTTCTTGATTTTTAGCATCTGGGTCACTGAGATCTTCTCTGAAAGTATGCAAAAAAGGTGGGTCCCCAAGTTTGGGGTGTGTTGTGGATCAGCCACAACAAATGGCGACTCTACTGTCAAATGCTCTTGAGCATTTTAGTGAGAACCCTATCTGGAAGTATATAAACTCGAAAACATGTGTTAGCACATTATAAATATAAACAAATGCCCATAGATCAAAAATACATGAATCATCAGAATTGCTAAGTATCAGCTCGGTGTGTGCAATGTGCTTCATTCCCTATCATTTGAACTTGTTCAACATTCCATTGTCAGTTTCACTTATGATTTGTATGCAAGGCTATGAATGATTTGTGCAGGATTTGATGTATGATGAAGATGCTAGGGATGTAACAACCTACTTTATAAATGCTCAAACCTTCTAATATCATGGACAAACATAATAAAAATGTCAAACCCTCTTAGGACCAAAAATATGTATACTGAATTAATTTTACTAGATCCCAAAGTTGGTTATGTGTCACTACCATCTTGAACCCATGTGCAAGTGTGAGTGAAATCAGAACTTTGGGGAATAGGATTCCCAACCTAAGCGAGATGGGAATTTAACCCTATCCTTACTATTATGATTTGGAGTTCATTACCTCATCTTGAACAAAATAATTTAACTTGTTATGGATGAAATGGTCGAGCTAGTCTATCCATATGAGCAATCAGTGGTCTTGCTTTTAGGCAAGACATGTTGCCACGCATGAGCATACTTACCCCATAATCCATGACTTGGCTTCATTCATTATTTTTCTTTTATTTCTTGGACCTTTGGGATGACTACCCATCCTTGCTAGGGACATGTAGTACGATCCTTCCAATCCAAGATTTATGAAATGGGAAATATTAATTTTTTATTACTTGGACCTTTGGGATGACTACCCATCCTTTGCAAGAGGACACGTAGTACAATCCTTCCAATCCAAGATGGAGATGAAATGGAAAAAATTAGTTTTACTTTTATTGCTTGGACCTTTGGGATGACTACCCATCCTTTGCAGAGGACATGTAGTACGATCCTTCCAAACCAAGCTTTATGATGAAATGGGAAAAATGGAAGCTTTGGGGAATCAGATTCTCAACCTAAGCGAGATGAGAATTAAGTCCTATCCTTACTACTCCATGTAGGTCAAATCAGAGCTTTGGGGAGTTGGATCCTCAACCTAAGTTCGATGAGGATTTAACCCTATCCTTACTACTTTGGTTTTAGGCTTTAAGCTTGATGGAAATGGTAAAAACCACTATTTTAAGGATTATGTTGCATGATAGGACAGACATGAAATATTCTTTTCACCTCACCTTTTCATCCAAGTATGGTTTTGACCATTTTGCTCAAGACTCTTTTTTATGTGCATGGAATGTGCTTGGTTCAAGATAGCTTGGGCAGCAGTTCCCAACCTTAGGATCCTTTTAATATATGTTATGAAATAATCCTAAGAGGATTCAACACCTTCTCAATAATTGCCCATGGAATGAAAATGTAACTAAGATGACATGTATATGCAATGTGGAATATGACATAAGATATGAATGCACTGCTTCTTTTGGAAGATATCATCTATTTTACCATAATGTGCAAAGCTGACAACTTCATGCATCACAAGATTCAAACGATATTATTTAAATGTTTGTGTTACTTGTGGAGCTTTCTACAACACAATTCCAATGTTTCATATTCTCCTGATTTTAGGCATAAGTTAACATCTCAAATTTTCTTCTTCTTCTTTTTTTTATCAAAACAAACTAAACATGTCAAATGAAATCAACCACACAACTTAAAACCTAATCCAAATAGCAATCCCAAAATGAAACCTCAAAACACAAACCCAAAAGACCAAACCCAAACCAAAACCAAAATTTATATACAATATAGTACAAGATGATGCCAAGCTTGGACTATTACTTTCCTGGATCCCAAACATGATTAGAACATTTCAACAAAAATATAACATGATATACATGCCAAATGTTGTAGGAATCCAACAAAAACAAGACTAGACCAAACAATGCAACAAATTTCCACTTGCCATGCTCACCATACCAATTTGATTTAGTTCCATTAGTATTCCCATAGGTGAGCTTCAAATCTAAAATGATTAGACAATGGTTGATATTCAATTTTATCATGTCTATTCTTTAAAATGCAAGTTTCATCATTCCACTCATGATTTAGAAGTAGGCTTTCCTTTTCAAATGTGAGATATTGCCAACAAGAGCCTATTTCTAAAAGTCTTGAATTCAAATTATTTTTCAAGATTTTAAAGCAATCAAAATCAATCAAAGCTTGACCAAGACTTGACATTTCATCATCAATGACCTTAGCATCCAAAGGGACATCATGTAACCCATCACTTAAAATCTTTGTGGCTACTACCAACGGTAAAGATTTCACCTTGTCACCCATACTCAACCCATCATGATTAGAATTTATCACAACTTGATGAGTGTTAGTAGCCTTTTCTTTTTCTTCATTGTCTTCTTCATCATCCCACACCTGTTCAAAAACACCAAAGTTAGGCACCCAATCAAACATGCGTCCATATCTTTCAAAACAAGAGTCTAGTTTTTCAAGACATGTGTCACGTGACACCTTTCCATGATCAATGGCTTGAGTTGCCTCAAAATCCATATTTTCATTAGGATCATCAATAGTATCAAACCCACACCACTTAGGCTTTGTAATTTCATCATTTTGAGATGGCATAGACATTGTAGAAACAATAGGTGGATCAAGATTTTTGATTTCTTGCCCCCCAAGGGGAACAAAAACAATTGATTCTCCTTCTTCATCCATGGTAGTAAAATCATTATCCTTCTCCAACTTTTGATGAGATTCCAATCCTTCTTCCAAAACATTCTCAGATTGTACAAGACTTGTAATATCCTCATGTGAAAGGGCAATTGTATCATCCTGCATATCAATAGGCACACAAATTTCATTAGCTAGTTTTGGAGTGAGCATACTCTTCCCAAGAATCATAATGATCATCTTTCAAAATCAAATTGTGATGCTCAACTATTTCTTCTTCATCTTTTAATTCATCAACATGTTTCTCATCAAATTTATCTTCACCTTCCTTAGATGGTTCAATTACTTCCAAAATTGGGTTATTGCTTGTATTCAAATTGATAAGGCTATCATAATCCACATGTGTAACCCATGATTCAAGTTTAACATGATTTGGAAGGTGTGAATTTTCTTGGCCATCATTTTCAACAATGTCATCCGAAACAGATTCATCCTCATAGAATTCATCTTTTGGTGAGTCAAGGGTTTCCAATTTGTCACATGTTTCAATACTAGTTGGATCTAGTACTCCTCCCTTGCCTAAAATCATATTCTTATGAAAATCATTAAAATTGATTTTAGAAATATCCTTTGAATCAAGATGAGTATTTTGAAGTTGATTCATACTTAAGAAAGATGGTTGATCTTGCATAGTAGGTTGAGGATTTTGAAATTGATTGAAGCTTGGGAATGATTGTTGATTCCGAAATTGATTTACACTTGAATTTGGTTGAGGTGGATAAATCATTGGATGGGTAAAGGAGGTATTAAATGATTGAAGATTATACGATCCAAAACCCCCACCATAATTTTGACAACTCAATTGTTGCTCAATTGCCATTGCTTGAGTATAGGCTTGTGTCAAAGATGTGATTTGAGGCATCCCTCGCAAATATGTGGAAATGAGTGGGTCAAGAGCATTTACATATATTTGGAGAGCCATTTCTTCTTGAAGAGCATAAAATGTCACTAATTGAGCATATAATCCAAAGAACCTTTCAGAAAATGACTTCACATTTTCACTTGGTCCTTTTTTAATAGTGACAAACTGCTGATACATGCGGATTGGGTCAACTTGCTTTTTGTTGAATTGATTAAGAAATGTTGCCTCTAGTTGAGCCCAAGAAGTGATAGACCCTAAAGGCGGACTTGTAAACCAATCAAATGCCACTTTGTCCAAGGTGTAAGGGAACATTTTACAAACAACATCATCATGCCAAATTGTTAAGTGATTCACAACAAATTTGAATGCTTGAATGTGTTCTCTTGCGATATTTGTCCCGTTAGACAAAAATCGAGGAAGACATCTCTCAAAACCAACGGGCAAATAATGTTGAACTCCTGGTATGTTCAATGGGCTACCTGTCATCCACGGTGAAAACATAGCCATTAGTAAATCTTAAAGAATATAACTTTAATATCAATTTTTATTTTTTTATTATTATTATTTTTTTTTTTTAAATCAAATCAGATCACATTATTCCTGTATGAACAATCAAAGCGTTAGACCAGTGCATAGCAATTCTTGTCCTCCTTTTAACAGTACAAAGTTGTATTGTTAAAAGAGGGCTAAAGATAATAACTAATAGGGCATGAAATATTCAAAATTTAAATCCCTATAGCATTTAAATCAATCTGAAATAAACCGGTTCAAGCCCTCCTTCTAGCGCCAAAATGTTGAGTGGTGTTAGAGGAGGCCGAAGATGCTAATCAAATGGACTTGAAATATTTAGCAATGGAAAGCTCTTAAACAATTATAAAGCACATAAAGAACCCCGCCCTCCTCTAGCGCCAAAATGTTGAGTGGTGTTAGAAGGCGAAGATGCTAATCAAATGGACTTGAAATATTTAGCAATGGAAAGCTCTTAAACAATTATAAAGATCACGATAAAGTAAACCCTTTCATGCCCTCCTTCTAGCGCCAAAATGTTGAGTGGTATTTTCACACACTTGTGAAATTACACTCTTCCTTAGGATTTGGGTTCCAAATCCCCTCTTGCAAAGAAGTTAAACAACCAACTTCTCCAAGGTCTCCGCTATATTAGCATTTGCAACTGTGTATTAGTAATCTCAGATAAAGATAATCAATTTAAATGCTTGGAACACCTTAGTGATTGCAAGTAACTGTAAACAAGGGGCAATGTAGATTTATTTCATCATAAACTTTAGTGATTGTTCATTTTTTTTTTAGATTTTATAATTTTTAAATATTTGTTTTAACTAAGTCGAACCTTCTGGAAAATAAAATAAAAATGAAACAGAAATACAGAAAATTAAACATTGAACACGTTCAGTCTGATGCTATCCTATTTCGGCAAAACCGAATACGTGAGAGTTTCGTACATGCAACCTAGCCTATTTGACCTGCAAAACAAACACAATCAAAGTAAACTAGGTGCTAGCTCCAAGGGTTTAAAATAATTTCCAGATTGCAGACATTCACATGAAATAACCCAAAACAATGGCATGTATTTCATTTATAAATCTGAAATCTGAAAAGAGAAAAATAGAACAGTTAAAATGAAGCATGCAAAAAATTTCTCATCCTTTCTTGCCCATAAAATGCAAATTTTTGAACAATTTTGCATTAAATAAATATGTCCTGTTACAACAGCAGAATCTCTGGTTTTTCTCAAAACCAGCAAAAGGTGGAAGAAAAGCACTCCATAGCAGGCCCAGAACGGCTAATCACCATCAACTCTGCAACACTGCTCGCAGCGATTTTCGACCTCTGTACCAATCTACGCTTCTGCTTTTATACTTTCTGGAAATGCTCTCTGTTTTGCCTTGTGACGCTTCATTTCATCTTCCCGATCGATTCGTTTCATCTTCCAGATTGCTTCGTTTCACCTTCCCCACTTTTTTACTGATTTTGAATTCATGCTCGAGATCTTCTCTATGAACTGTAATGCCTCTGTAGCCTTTACACATGTACGCCACGTGTTTCGCACTTTTCTGCATGTTCTGTAATGGCCCCATGAAAATCGTGCCAAAAATAGCATGTAACTCTGTTCCTCTGCCTGCACAGCGAAAACGTGACATGTCGCGATATCGCGACATTTTTTTGTCAGCAGCCTTTCTGTCTTCATGCACAGCGAAATGGCGACATGTCGCGATATCGCGACGTTTTTCTATTAGCAGCCTTTCTTGCCTTCATGCATAGCGAAATGGCTACATGTCGCGATATCGCGACAACTTTTCATTCCATACACTTTGTTGTTTTTCTGTCGCGAAATCGTGACACTTTTCTCTTCGGCATCACTTTGCTATTTTTTGTCGTGAAATCGTGACGTTTTTCATCTCCGTATGCCTTCGGCCGCAACCTGTCGCGAAATCGTGATGCCTTTTCGTTTCTTTCACTCTGGCAGCTTTCTGTCATGAAATCGTGACACTTTTTCGTTCCGTACCACCTTCCAGCTTTCCGTCGTGAAATCGCGATGCTTTTCTATTTCGGGCTGCTCTTGTTGTTTTGACCACGAAAACGTGACATGTCGCGAAATCACGATGTTTTTCACTTTGTGCCCCTTTGCTTTTTTTGTCGCGAAATCGCTACGCTTTTCGTGCCTTGCCCTGTTTGACTGGTTTGACCCGCGATTTTGTGACATGTCGCGATATCGCGACACTTTTCATTTTCTGCCAGCGACCGCGCAACACGTCGTGAAATCGTGACACTTTTCATTTTCTGCCAGCGACCGCGCAACACGTCGCGAAATCGCGACACTTTTCATTTTCTGCCAGCGACTGCGCAACACGTCACGAAATCGCGACACTTTTCATTTTCTGCCAGCGACCGCGCAACACGTCACGAAATCGTGACACTTTTCATTTTTTGCCAGCGACGGAGCGACATGTCGCGATATCGCGACACTTTTTCATTTTGTGCAACTTTGCCTTTTTTCTTGATTTTTAGCATCTGGGTCACTGAGATCTTCTCTGAAAGTATGCAAAAAATGTGGGTCCCCAAGTTTGGGGTGTGTTGTGGATCAGCCACAACACTCACCCTTCGTAGTAGAAAGAGCTACAACACGTTGTAGCTTGTATATCCAACTCACTGCTATACCTCCAACTGTGAATACATACCCAGTAGTGCTCCTCCCACCATCCAAATCACCTACCATATCTGAATCCACATAGCCATGTAACTCAAATTTAAAACCTCCAAAATTCAAATAGAATTTTGAAGTCCCTTTCAAATACCTGAGTATCCATTTCACTACTTGCCAGTGAGATTTACCTGGATTACTCATATACTGACTCACAACTCCCACTATTTGGGCAATGTCTGGTCTTGTACACACCATAGCATACATCAAACTCCCAACTACTGAAGCATAGGGTACCTTCTTCATGTACTCTTCCTCCTCCTTTATCTTGGGACATAGCTTCTTTGAGAGCTTAAAGTGCTTTGCAAGAGGTTGGGCTACTTGGTTTTGCATCATGCATACTGAACCTCTTAAGCACCTTTTCCACATAATCCTCTTGATACAACTTCAGTGTTTTCTCCTTCCTGTCTCTAGTGATTCTCATGCCAAGGATTTGTTTGGCTTCCCACAAATCCTTCATGGCAAATTTACTTGTCAAATCCCTTTCCAATTTCTTAATATCCTGCATATTGGATCCTGCCACAAGCATATCATCAACATACAATAAGAGAATAAGGAAGTTATCATTTCCTATAGCCCGAAAATAAACATAATGGTCACTCTGGCTCCTAGTAAAATATGCTCAATCATGGAAGTATCAAACTTGAGATACCATTACCTTGGAGCTTGCTTCAAACCGTACAAGCTCTTTTTTAGTTTACACACAAGGCTCTTCTTGCCTTTGACCTCAAACCCCTCTGGTTGGTGCATGTATATATCCTCCTCTAAATCCCCATGAAGGAATGATGTCTTCACATCTAACTGTTCAAGATGAAGATCTTCTACTGCAACTATCCTCAAAATAGCCTGAATTAAAGTCATTTTTACTACAGGTGAGAAAATATCATTATAGTCAATACATTTTCTCTATGCAAATCCTTTCACAACAAGTCTTGCTTTGTATATCTTGCTGCCAACAACTTCGTCCTTCACTCTGTACACCCATTTTCTATGTAATGCTCTTTTGCCCTTGGGAAGCTCAACCAAATCCCAAGTTTGGTTTTGAGTCAATGAGTCCATCTCATCCTTCATAGCATGCTCCAACTTGCTCCTGGTTTCCAATTGCAAAGCCTCATGAAAACATTCAGGCTCACATGCATCAATGTATATAATGTAATGCAAAGAAGGAGAATACTTATTTGGTGCTCTTCTTACCCGAGTAGATCTCCAACCTTTTGATATTAGTGGTGATGGGGGTGATGGTGGAGTAACAACAATTTCCTATTCATCTTGCTCTTCCTCATGAGCACCATGTTCATCAATCTGAACAAGAGGCTATATTTTTACACCATGCTCTGGTATTTCATCCAAGTCAACAAACTCAGGTGCATCCTCTTCAACCTGTATGTGCCTATCCTTGTACAACCTATCCTCATTGAAAATCACATCTCTACTCCTGATAACTTTTTTGTCAATGTTATCCCATAGCCTATACCCCATCTCATCCACACCATAACCAAGAAAATAGCACTCTCTAGACTTTGCATCAAGCTTACTCCTATTTTCTTTATCTATATGGGCAAAAGCCTCACAACCAAATGCTCTAAGTAAAGAGTAGTTTACAGGTTTACCTTTCCAAGTCTCCTCTGGAATGCCTCCATCCAATGTAGTACAATATCATTTGTTTATCAAATAAACTGTTGTATCAACTACACTAGCCCAACAGAACAATGACAACCTTGCATGCAATCTCATGGCTCTAGCACGCTCCATTATAGTTCTGTTCATCCTCTCCAAGACTCCATTCTCCTGTGGTGTCCTAGGAGTAGTCTTGATTCTCCTAATTCCTTCCTTTGTGCAATAGTCCTCAAACTCCTTACTACAATATTCACCACCATTGTCAGATTTAAGGCATTTAACATTCTTACCTGCTTCATTCTCCACTACTGCTCTCCACTTCTAAAAAGTGTCAAAAACATAAAATTTATGCTTGATTGTGTATATCCATGTCTTCCTACTGAAATTGTCAATGAAGGTAACATAATAAGAGTAGCCCTCAAGAGAAAGTATCGGTGAGGGACCCCACACATCCGAGTGAACTAACTCTAATTTTTCTTTCTTTCTTTTTGGACCAAATTTCAGAAATCTTACCCTTTTTTGTTTTTCGTATACACAACCTTCACAAAAACCCAAATCCACCTCGTTGAGTTTTGGCAATAGTTTTTTGGAGTGAAGTATTTTCATCCCTTTCTCACTCATATGACCCAACCGCAAATGCCATTCTTTCGCATCATCTTGAGCAGCATAGTTCATTGTACAATAAGATGAGTTTTGCAGTAAATACAAAGTTCCAATCAACTCACCTTTTGCAATCACCATTGAACCCTTTTTCACTCTCCATTACTAGTTTTTGAAAGTCATGTTGCATCCCTCCAAATCAAGTGCATTGGCTAAAATCAGGTTCCTCTTTAGATCAGGAATGTGCCTAACATTGTTAAGCACCCAGATATTTTTGTTTGGTAACTTTACATTCACTATGCTAATACCCACAATATCACATGGACAATTATTGCCCAATAAAACCTCTCCATAATGACTTGGAGTATAATCAACAAAGTACTTCCTATGAGAAGTGACATGATAAGAAGCTCTAGAGTCCATAACCCAATACTCACTTGTGCAATTTATTGCAAGAATCAGGGCATCCTGATAAATTGCACCTGCAATATTTACCTCTTGAGCATCATTCCCATTATTGTCCTCATTCTTCTTTCTATCTTTGCACTCCCTCTTGAAGTGTCCACTCTTCCCATAATGCCAACAATCAATCTTGCTTTTGTATTTGCTTTTAGATCTACCCTTCCATTTTCCCCTATTCTGGATTTTCCATCTAGCTTGGCCTTTTGCTATTTCTTTGTTTCTCCATCTGATTTCTATAGATAGTGCTACTCCAGATGATGAAGCCTCCCAAAAGGTTTTTCTTCTCATATCCTCACTGAGGATTGTGCTAACCACATCATCAAACACCAATTTGCGAGATCCAGGCACAAAATTACTCACTGCCATTACAATGCTATCCCACGAGTCTGGTAGTGAAAAAAGAAACCTTAAAGCTATAACCTCATCATCAAAATCAAGCCCTATAGATTTTAAAGAATCCATAACAACATAAAACTCGTTAAGGTGTTCTTGGATAGATCCACCCTCTTGCAATTTCATAGTAAATAACTTTCTAATCAAAAATTTTTTATTTGAAGCTGAGGGTTTTTCATACAACTTAGCTAATGTATCCATGGCTCCTTTGGTGGTCTTTTCCTTCCTGATGTTATATGCAATAGAATCAGCCAGGCTCAGCCGGATCACCCCTAGTGCCCTCCTGTCTATCAGATCCCACTCCTCATCATACATCAAGTTAGGTTGACCATCAGTCTTCCGTTTTAGAGCCAAATATAGATTATCCTTCTGATATAGATAATCCTCCACTTTGGTTTTCTACATACCAAAATTTTGTTTGATAAACTTCTTCAATTTAAACTTTGATCTTTCTCCCATTTCTCCCACTCGAATAGAAAACTCTCCTGTGAGTGCCCTTTCCAACAAGACTGCTCTGATACCAGTTGTTAGGAATTCACCATGTATAGACAATACACAGTCTATGGAAGAAAAATAAATTATAACAACGATAATGAAAAATAGTTTAAACTTTAGTTAAGCAGTGCAAAAAAAAATAATCAAAGAAATGAGACACAATATTTACGTGGTTCGGATCCGCCCATGTAGAGGAGTTGGAGAGCAAGTGGGTAGTTAAACCTCTCTAGTTGCTGAGAGGCCCAAGTTCAAATCTCTCGCCTCACATGTTGTGGATATGTTATGTAATGGTTCCCTCGTGGTCACAGTCTGTTTACCCCTTGTGGCCACCACCAAAAAAAAAAAAATATTTACGTGGTTCGGGCAGTGTACCCTACTCCACGGAGAAATAATCAGTCCTTGTATTATTACCAATACAATATCTGAAGGGAGTAATCTTGCAACACAACCAGTTGCAAATTTCTTTTCAAAAAACCAGCATCTCCACACAATTACTTTAACAGTAATTCAACATGCAAACACCCTTGCATCAAGCTCTACACCAAGCTTCTTTGTCTCTCTACAAGAGATACATAATCCTATATATTTCCCATAAACAAGATACTCAAATACATAGAATTATTACAATAGTTTTTTTTTTAAATATTTATTGGCAATTAAATATTTAATGCTGACTCTTGAAACTTCGTTCATGTTCTTATTGTTGACCGTTCATCAATATTTAATGGCCTTGGAACTCCACCAACAATAATATTTAAATAATTTATTGTTATCAATTTGGCTCCATTACCTAACACATTTTATTTTCACACAGTCTTTCTTTGTTTTCTTTTCTTTTCCTTTTAACTGGTTATATGACTTTGAAATGGTTTATCCATAATACATTGTGACCCCATAATGGTATTACAACAGCTTCGCTGCAATTTTTACCCAACATTTTATTTTCACATAGTCTTTCTTTGTTTTTTATGGTTCTTTTTCATTTTCTTATTTATTTATTTATTTTATTTTCTTTTTAATTGGTTATATGGATTTAAAATGGTTCGTCCATAGTACATTGTGACCCCACAACAACAGTATTACATCTGTAATTTTTAAAGTCTAAGATTTTTAACAACTTATTTTCAAAGTTTAATATGAAACAATGGTCTACATACTGTCAAATTCCAATAGCTTATGCATATGGGCTTTTGAGATTCTTTTTCACCATGTCTTTCTTTGTTTTTTAAGGTTTTTTCATTTTATTTATTATTTTTATTTTTTCTTATAATTGGTTATAGGGTTTTGAAATGGTTCATTCATATTACTTTTATAACACTCAATGAATCAAATTTAAAAATGAAACTTTTGACTTTTATTTTGCAAGCACTTACGCATACACATCTCTAATAGGTAATTTTATATACAACTAGTGAACTCGTAGAAAGAAGAGGCTCATACACATCTTTAATATGATAACTTTATATACTCATATCTAATATGGTAATATTATATACAACTAATGAACTAGGTATAAAGAAGAGTAGGTAATTTTATATAGAACTAGTGAACTCGTAGAAAGAAGAGGCTCGTACACATCTTTATCTTTAGTATGATAACTTTATATACTCATATCTAATATGGTAATATTATATACAACTAATGAACTAGGTATAAAGAAGAGGCTCATGGCATTAATGACTTATACATTTGAAGGAAATCTCTCAAATGGTAATGGCCATGGCCATGCACTTGAGGTGTTATATGTGAAATGCAAGTATTCTAAGGGCGGGAGGACTTGATCCTCAAATAATTAAGATAGATAAAATTTGTGAAATACAAGTATTCTAAATGCTTATAAATAAAATTTTAAACCGTAGTCTCACAACCAATAAAAAAATTGTAACCGTAGTAAATATTCCTATTGACAAGGTAATTTGTTTTTGAAATTCCAGCCCTGCTTGCTAACCTTCCCAAGACTTTAAACTATAATTGTGCACGAACACACACTCAAACTAAATCTGTGTTTGATTGCAAAGACAGGCAGCTCTTGGCCAAGAATTAGTCTCTCCGCAGAATTTCCGTGACATACATAATTGGCAACTTGCTCTCTCACTTCTTAAATGGAGCGGATATCAGTAAACTAAATTGTGCATGTCGAAAGTACATCAGACAATTACAAGTATGAATAAGTAGATGCCTCTGCTCTGCATCGGTTAAAAAACAAGGGAAAAGAATCTACGACTATATCTCTGTGAGGAGGCAACGATATCTCTCGCTATTAAGATAAGCCGTCACCAATCTTTATAATTAAGAGCCCCTTCGTCATGTTTTGAAGAGACATCAGACACCATTTCTGAAATGGAAACAACCGATGCTCAAATCTATATTTTCAGAAAAGTATATCGTACGTAACGATCTACTCGGATTCAGACATCTTATTCGCTGGAGATTCCATCACCGGATTCGTTCAGTTGTTATTGTTTCGCATTAAAATACATGCAAGTGTTCGGATAGTCTCTGCTTGGGAGCTGAAAATTTTCCGGATAAGATTTACCAGAGCAGAGCAGATGACACGAGGACTAAATAGTAGCGCGGCAATTTAATCCAATTGCCAAAACCATTGATAAATTAAATTTACAGGCTTAAAATGGCGTGGTACGAATTACTAGAATCGAATATTTGATAATTAAATTATTCTTATATCATCACCGTTGAATTACCAAATAAATTATCTCATAATTACATTAAAAACGTCATGCATATACTCGTATATGATAAATCGTAAACCCATGGAGCCCTAATAATGTAGGGCATCACGTCACCCGCATCCATTCATGTCGCCTGCGACTCCGAGTCCGACGTTTGTCAGGGCAGATTGGATATTAAGACTTAAATCATGCGTGTAATAGTATGCTATTGCTTTGTTGAGACAATGCAGAGTGCATTTTGTGCGCTGTTGTTTTCTTGTCTTGATGTGTAAGAATCTTCCGTGTCTTATTATTATGTTATCCCAATCCTATTGCCGGGGCTGCAATTTTTCTTCTTCTAGACGTGACAAGCATTGATGTGCCATAGACCACATAGATGTATGAATATAAAAACACCATTACATTAAAAATATAAAAAAAAATACAAGTAAATCTTTTTATTACAAATAGTTTCATCGAGGCTTTCACAAAAAGGAAGATGTGTCCCTTTTTATAAAGTGATACGGTGGTACGACAAAGATCTTTATGCCACTACTAGAGGTTTGAGTGGGCAATGGTACAACAAAGATTTTTTTTTATATGTTTTTTTGCCACTACAAGAGGTTTGACTAGGCAGTGGTACAATAAAGATTTTAATGTTACTATAAGAGGATTGAGAAGGTTTTTAGTGATCATCCTTGATAGAATGGGTCTTACAAGATCAAGAGGAGGGAATGACATGAAAGTGACTTGGTAGCGAGGGGCATCTAGGTGGCAAGGATAGGTAAGTGGAAAAATTTGAAAAATCTCATGTGGAGAATGGTGCATCCATCTCTATAAATGATCTTGGGTGGAGAGTCCTTGAAAGAAGCAATTGCATACACATTGGATGAAGTGTAAGGTAATATAAAATTACCAAAAATATGAGGTGGAAGGAGGTACATATACGAATAAATGAGTTTAATTATAGAAGGGTTGACTTGGGTTTTATTTTAATTTTTGAATCATTTGCAAAAGGCAAAAAAAAGGGTAGGAGAGTTTAGGCAATAAATAGTGGGAGCTTCTAAGAGATTTCATGGGGATTTGGGGAGGATTTGGCGATATCTAAGGATTTTTTAAATTAATAATGCAAATCTCCTAAGGATTGGTTATGGCTTAAGATGGGATTAAGGATTGATGAGGGGCTAGATTAGGGGGATTAGAGGGGTAAGCTAGATTATGGGAATTTTGAGGAAATTGGGTGGAATAAATGAGGGATTAGATGGAAATTAGAGGATTAGGGAAGCTAAGAGGGGATTAGAAGAATTAAATAGGAGTAGGGGGAAATTAGAGGAATTTGGAGAATTAGAGGAAATAAAAAGAAATTAAAGGAGAATTAGAAGGCTTAAGGAGATTTTAGAAGAAATTAAAGAAATTAGAAAGGAATTAGAGAGAATGAGAGCAAGTTGGAGGAAAATTAAGAGAAATTAGAAGGATTAGAAGGAAATTAGAGGAAATTGAAGAAATTAACTAGGAATTAGAAGGAATTTAGAGAAATTGAAATAATTGGAGATAGAATAAGGAATTTTTAGAGGAAATTAGGTAGATTAGATGGAAAATTAGGATTTTGGAGGAAATTAGAGAATTTATCAAAATTGATTAAAATGATTTTAAGGCATACAAAATGACATATTTTTGGTGTCTATAGATACCCCTTTTTGTACCGTGTTGTGTGTAAACACAATGTGGTGCAAAAATAAATGATATTGTTTGCATTGATGATGGATGATGTTGAATGGACGACGATGGTTGGCAAGTGATGACAATGAATTTTGGCTTGAAGAGGTAACGTAAGATTATCTCAAAGTCAATTGGCGAGTGATGACAATGATAATTGGCTTGAGGGGCTACAAAATTTTTCTTCTGAACATGACAAGCATTGATGTGTCATAGACCACATAGATGTGTAGACATAAAAAAGTATCACTACATATAAAGGGGATGATGTCCTTTTATTACAAATAGCCTCCATCAAGGCTTTTATAAAGGGGATGATGTCCCTTTTTACAAAGTGATACAATGGTACAATAATGTTTTTCTATGCCACCACAAGAGGGTTGAGTGGGTTTTTAGTGACCACCCTTGGTTGAATGTGTCTTTCAATGCCTACACACAAGCAACACAAAAATTGGTTAGTAGCACTTGTTTACACAATAAAAAACATTAATAAAAAGTTGAGCCAATGCATTAAACATAACTTAGAACAAGTTAAAGAACATACTAAAGCATTTTACTCACAAAGCATAAGTAAATCCTAGAGAAATTTTAGCAGTATTTTGGTATGCTAAATCATATGTTCATGAAATGAGAGAGAAATAAGGGAGATTTATAAAATTTTGGCCAAGGGGAGGGGATGACATGGAAGGGACTTGACAACAAGGTGGCATCTAAGTGGCAAGGGTAGGTAGGTGGAAAAATCTAAAAAATATCATGTGGAAAATGGTGCAAACACCTCCATAAATGGTCTTGGGTGGAGAGTCCTTAGAGGAAGCAAAAAGAATTTAAAATTTCTTTTTGCATGCACCTTAGATGAAGTGTAAGGTAATCCAAAATTATAAAAAATATGATGTGGAAGGGGGTGTACATGCAAGATTAAATGAGTTTAATTATGGAAGGGTTGACTTGGGTTTTATTTAAATTTTTTATTCATTTACTAAATGAGGGAAAGGAGGTAGGAGAGTTTAGGCATTAAACAGTGGAAGCTTCTAAGAGATTTCATGGAGATTCGAAGATATCTAGGGATTTTATTAATATTTTTAAATTAATAATGCAAATCTCTTAAGGATTGGCTATGGCTTAAGATGAGATTAAGGATTGATGAGGGGCTAGATTAAGAGGATTAGAGGGGTAAGCTATATTATGGGAATTTTGAGGAAATTGGGTGGAATAAACGAGAAATTAGATGGAAATTAGAGGATTAGGGAGGCTAAGAGGGGATTAGAAGAATTAAATAGTAGAGGGAAATTAAGGAAATGAGGGGAAATTTAGAGGAAATAAAAGAAATTAAAAGAGAATTAGAAGGCTTAAGGAGATTTTAGAAGAAATTAAAGAAATTAGAAAAGAATTAGAGAATGAGAGCAAGTTGAAGTAAAATTAGGAGAAATTAGAAGGATTAGAAGGAAATTAGAGGAAATTGAAGAAATTAACTAGGAATTAGAAGGAATTTAGAGAAATTGGAAGAATTGGAGGTAGAATAGAGGAATTTTAGAGGAAATTAGGCAAATTAGATGGGAAATTAGGATTTTGGAAGAAACTGAAAAATTTATAAAAATTGATTAAAATAAATTGAAGGCATACAAAATGACACATTTTTTGTGTCTGCAAGATGTTACATGTTTAACGAAATAATTTTTGTGCAGAACATGAGTAGTTGCCACGTCATTATAAATCTGAATAATTTAAGTAACTGATTCAAAATTTCAACAATCTATTTCTTCTTTAACTCACATATAATTTTCCATGGATATACAAGTGATTAATATTTTCAAAAAATTTGACCAACCCTACATATAGAGTTTTTAAATGTTCAAGACAAATCTTGTAGCATATTTTGAGCCTTACTTTATCTCACATGTTCAAGACAAATCTTGTAGTATCTTTTGAGCCTTACTTTGTCTCACAGGTTTGACTTATAGTTTGATAGTTAAAAAGTAATATAAAAAAAAGAAGAAGATATTTTAACAATCAAAACATACAACTAGATATAAGAGGGTCACTCTTCCTATCTCTACGATATAAATCCAAAAATTTAATTATAATTTTTATGTCAATTTAATATGTATGGTTTTAAATTAATTGTTTTTTATATAAAATTTAAAAGCATAAACCTAGGGATTTTAATTATTTGTTTTATTTATTATTTAAATTTTATACAATTAATAAAAGGCTTGTAGAAATTTTTACTAATGTTATTTTTTAAACTTAAATAAAACTGAAGTGGATAGTAAATTAGAACTAAAACAAAGTTATGTGAAATATTTATTAATTTTAACTTTAAAATTTTATCTTACAATTAATTTTTATTAATAAAACAAAATTTTATTCTTTACTAATTTTAATTTTTATATTTTATTTTATATTTATTAATTTTAATTCTTATGAACAAATAATATTCAAACGGTCAATATTCAAATAAGTTAGTCCATTAAAATTTAGTCAACGTTAATTTCAGGCCTTTCTTTCCTTGAATTTAACTTTAAAAAATCAAACTCCAACTTGCTCGCAGACTCTCACGATGGAGCCCACAATTATGACGACTTCAAGCTCTGCACATGGAAAGGACAGACAATTAAAAGGAACACGTGGATGTCACATGCTCTGCTCGGCTCATCTGAACGAATCTGCCATGAAGCAAGCGACAACGAAACATCTTGGAATAACTCCAAACTTTACACTTTTCAACACCTTAAACATATTTGAAGGCACGCCCAACATCATTTCTGAAAGAGAAAAAACAAAAAAGCTTCACATCGAAGTTATGTTATTAACTGATACCCAAAGCCATTTGCAGAAAACATATGTCGCATGTAAACCATCAATTCTAAACCTGACCATAATCGTATTTCTTAACTTTCGGGACATAAAATCACTGAGAACACTGTCGAAATGTGGAATGCCTGTGGGACGGAGTTGTTATAGTTTCACATCAGAAATAAATACAAATGTTGGGATAGGCTCTGCCTCGAAATTGAATCTCCCCGCATAAGTTTTACCAGAGCAGAGCAAATGACAGATGGATTGAATAGTAAGTAGCCTTCAAAAGTTGCGGCAAACAAATCCAATTGCCAAAACCATTGTTAAATCAAATGGAAAGCCTCTCGCAGATCAAAGCGTAAATCAGAGACAGATGGCTCCACGTATTGTCCAGTGTCAAAAGATTTGTATTTTGAACTGTTTACAATAAATAATCTTCACTATTTCACCAAAACTTTGTAATCCATTCATATTGAAACATAATGCGTTTAATAGTTTGTTGAGATAATGTTGCACAGTGGGAATCTTCCACAGTTATCATGCTCTCCCCCTGCTTTTCCTAAACCCGACAAGCATTGATGTGGAATAGCCGCATAGATTACACATACGTGGAGCCAAACCTCACGCTGATATTTGAGGGGTGTAGTAAGTGGGCGGTCCACTCAAGTGTTACAAGTTCAAAACGAAAGTATTAGAAGTACTTCATATCTATGATTGTCCACTTTAGTCCCGGATCAAAACACACTCGAAAAGCAAAATTATTGTAAAAATGTACTGGTGAACCTTGTTTTGTTGGAAATATATAATTTCCAATAATAGTGAGAAAACTTGTTGTCGTAAAGAATGAATTCCAAAAAGACTAACATAACGGAACCAATATTTCACACAGAATATTAAGAGACATGTAATCATACATTTCATTGGATTTTTAGATGGCCTCACTTTCAAACTGGGATATATATATATATATATAAAAGGTTAATCACTCTTACTTTTTATTCATTATATTTTTATTTTTGTAGGTGGTTGTTTTTTAAACTTGATTTTTCAAAATTTTCATAAAATTTTGACCTGAGCCTCATCATGATAAAGAGGGCTTGAGCCTCACCATGGCAAAGAGGACCTGAGTATCACCGTGGCAGAGAGGGCTCGTGAGGGTTTCCTTTGTGAGGGCTTCTTTCGCGAGGGTTTCACTCCCGCTCTGGTTTCGACGCTCTGAAACCCTTTGAGCAGGAGGCTCCCTTTCTTCCATTTTGGATCTGGCTACGAGTCATGCTTAGTTTCTCTGTTGTGGTTTTTGACCAGGGTGTTTTTCTTGCTGGGGGCCTTGTTGGTATGTTCTGCTCTATTATGGGTTTGACATTATCACTCTTATTTGGGGCAGAGGGTCGAATACTAACCCAAACCTGTAGGGGTGATCTTGGGCCGTTATAATGTAGTGGAAAAATTTTGGTTGTTGATCCCTTGGTTGGCTCTCGCTTTAGTTGGTGGGTGTGTTGGGTGGTTGCATTTCTTGGGTTGTTTTCTAGTTTCGAGGACTTGGTTGGATTGTGCAACATTTATTTTGGGTTTGGTAGTTTCATGTTTTTTCTGGCTTTCCAGGGAGAGGAAAGGGCCATCTACCGACCCAAACCCGTTGGGGTGAGCTTGGTATAGTGTTTGGTTGTAGAAATATGATGGTGTTCCCTTTGGATGACTTCGAATCTGATGGCTTGGCTACTCTGGTTGGATGGTGCTTGGATGGCTCTGTTGTTAAGGTTCTCTACCAGTAGTGGGTTCGTGGTTGGTTTGTGCCGCTTTCTTCTGGGTTCGGTAATTTCTTGTTGTATCTGGTTGTTCCGGGGAGACAGGTCCAAATATCGTCCCAAACCAGTTGGGGTGAAAGTGGGTTGTTATGTTGCGGTGGTTTTCGGCTTTTGGCCCCATGTCTCTGGTGGGTTTCCTAGCTTCGATGGTCTGCAAAGATCTCTTTCTCTAGTTCCAACAATGGTGGTGTGTTTGATCCTAGGGTTCTAAGGCTTATTTTTTTGGGATATTACCCTTCTCCCTCTTAGGTGTGGTGCGAAATGTTGCTATCTCCTTTTTCTTGTACTTGAGAGTAGTTGTTCTTGAAACTTTTTTGGTTGGCTCTAGTAGGATTTGTGGGTTTCATGGAATTTTTTGTGTAGATCTCCTGGATTATTTTTATGTTGTGGATTCAGTTGGCCGGTATTTCTAGTGTTATTTTCTTAAACCGGTTATTATCATGAGGGGTTCTCCTGTTATGTGCTTTGTTGGATATATTTGTTGATTGTGATGATAATATTCCTCTGTTCTCCTTTCATGTTAGGCGGCAAATGCTTCGGTTTGGGCAGTTTTTATTTGTAAATTTATTTTTAATCGGTAGCATTTTCATTATTTTGTTGTTTTTCTCCATTGCTTTAGATTTAGAGCACACGGTGGTTTGACCATGGGACAATCTCTTGTATTTTCTTGATAAAAATCTATGACTTATTTTCTAGGAGGTTGTTTCATTGGATTTTCGAGTTTGATTCGTGAAATCCAACTTAGTCTTTCTTGATATCTTATTGCTAGATCTAATGTTTGGGGGTGCCTTTCAAAACCCTACTTGTAATAGGTTTGGGAAACCTTTTAAAACCCCTTCTACTATGAATCAAAAAAAAAAATTACATAATAAATATTAAATATCGTAACATTTTCCTTTAATGTTTATTTTGGATAATATTGGACATGACATAGTAAAATGGATCTTGACAACTTGACTTGACTAGCTACCCATTTATAAATAGAATGCATGTCTCTTTACATTCTCAAAGGGAATCATGGTTGATGAAAAATTCTAAATAAGACAATTGATGGTAAGTAATGATTTCATGAACTACCCATAATCATTGCATGATGACTCTATTTTCAACAAGCCATCATCCATGAAAACTATTTTATAAAGTAACCAAGGTCCTTTATGACCCAACATCTTCTATTCTTACTTTATAAAGTTGTAATGCTTATCAAACAATTTAACTTTCCTTTTGGAAACCATACCATCATAAATTTAACATGCTTTTTATTTTTGAAATCATATCAAATTGAACTCTTTTCACTATTCCTAATAGTATCTTTATACCAACAATAAGAAAAAGAGTGTTTACAACCATTGAATAATTTACATAGATACAAGTTCCAAGATTGACTTGAATAATGACAAAATCGACCATAAAGTTGCAATTACTATTTCTTAAGTTTTATTTTTGCTTATAAAAGTCACATCTTTGTGATCATGCTCCCCTTCATTTTATTTGTTATTTTTGTTGCATACGCAACCTCTATACACCCTAGCCTGTTAGGTAAAGACAATAAACAGGACCTCGACTATCCAAGGAATTGAATTGGGACATCCTACCAACAAGCACTCGACCACTACCAACCGACCTATCCATTTTGGATCAAAATTTAGGGTAAAAATGTGGGTTTTTGAAAGGGATCCTAGGCCCCTCACACCGAGGTTTGAACTTGGATCTCATGGATGAAAATCCAAAGATATACCACTACGATATCCCTCATGAGAATGATCTCCTTTATTTTGAATTTCCTCATTGTGAAGTAATATCTCCATTGAAAATTTGTTGCCCACTTTGGATTGTGTGCTTGAATCACAAATATCTCCTGATTTCAACTTCAATTGGTGTAACCATGACTTGGTCATTCTTACCAAGCCCTTTTCCTTTGTAACCCATATTTAACATCATTTGCAAGGCAAATCCAAACAACGAAAGTTGTAACAAGCTACATCCTCTTTTAGTAAATTAACTTTTCTAGAATCCTCAACATTTTGACAAGTTCAACATTTTCTTGAAAATCATAGACACCATCATCATCAATATTACCTATCACATGAAGCAAATCTACAATTCCCCAAGAAGAATGAACCAAATTTATGAAACATGCAATGTCACAAAAGCAATCAATCAATGGAGGCTTAATTTTTAACTTATCATTCTCCTCAACCAATAATAAAAAAATTCATTCTCCACCATCAAATATCATGCAATATAACCAAATCAACATGAAGATCTATATTTTTAATAAGTTATTGTTTTTTCACATGGAAATTAGAATACTATTCATTATTCTTCTCTCTAAAAAAATTAGAATATTGAACTAATTTCTTATTTGATTCTTCCTTAAACTATTTTTTTTGTTTTTACGATTTTTGATAAACTTAAAAAAAAAAATTAAATGCTTGTGAGAAAGCTAAAACATTTTATAATATTTAAGAAAACTCAATGCTCTAATATTTGTATAAAAAAAAACTTAAAATAAATAAATATAACACAACCAATAAAAGATATGAATCTTTTAACACCACTAAATTATTTCACTTGCATTCAATGTTATTTATATAAACTTATTACACTAGTTATCTAAATGGAAACTCACCCTTATTTTTATATATATATATATATATATATATATATATTTGTTTGTTTGCTTGCGGAGACAAAATATATTCATACACACGTATGGATACACATACGTGGAGCCAAACGTCACGCTGTGATATTTGAGGTGTAGTAAGTGGGCGGTCCACTAAAGTGTTACAAGTTCATAACGAAAGTATGAACAAGTACTTCGTATCTATGATTGTTCACTTTAGTCCCGGATCAAAACACACTCGGAATAAAAAAATTATTGTAAAAATGGACTGGTGAACCTTGTTTTGTCGGAAATATATAATTTCCGAAAATAGTGAGAAAACTTGATGTACTACAGAATGAATTCCAAAAGATTAACCCAACTGAACCACTAATTCACACATAAGATTAAGACATGTAATCATACATTTCATTGGATTTTTAGATGGACTCACACTTTCTAGATGGGATATAGATATTGAATATTAATTATATATAATAGATTCATAGTCCTTCAAACCACTCTTAAAAAATAGTAATTATATATAATAGATTTATTGTTTTTCAAACCACTCTTAAATTTTTAAACTTATTTTTTTTTGAAAGTATTCGTAGAATGAATATTACATATTAAAATTTTATAAAATGAATATTATATATTGTAAAATCTTCTTTTAATGTTTATTTTAAGTAAGATTGGACATGACACAATAAAATGAATGGATTTGATAACTTGACTTAACTAGTTATAAAATGAATGAATTTGATAACTTGACTTAACTAGTTATAAAATGAATGGATTTGATAACTTGACTTAACTAGTTACCCAATTATAAATAGAATGCATGACTCTTTACATTTTGAAAGGGGATTATGGTGATGAAAAAATTTCAATAAGATTATTGATGGTAAGTAATGATTTCATGGATTATTTATAATCATTGCATAATGGTTTTATTTTTAACAAGTTATCGTAGTAAAAAAATTATTTTATAAAGTAATCAAGGTTTTTTTTTATGATCCAACATCTTTTATTCTTATTTTATAAAGTTGTAATACTTTTATCAAACAATTTAACTTTATTTTTGAAAACCATATCCTCATAACTTTGACATGTTTTTTATTTTTGAAATCATATCAAATTAAACTCTTTTCACTATACCTAATAGTATCTTTATACTAATAATAAGAAAAAGAGTGTTTACACCCATTGAATAATTTATATAGATACAAGTTCCAAGATTGATTTGAATAGTGACAAACTCAACCATAAGAGTTGCAATCACTATTTCTTCAGTTCTCTTTTTGCTTATAAAAATCACATCTTTGTGATCATGTTCTTTATTTTATTTATTTTTTTGTTGCATAGGGCACCTTTATAAACCATATCTTGTTAGGTAAAGATAGTCAACATGACACTTGACTGTCCAAGGAATTGAACTGAGGCAACCTACCAACAAGCAGGCCACTACCAACCGACCTGCTCCTTTTGGATCAAAACCTACTCTTTTTGGATAAAAAATTTAAAATAAAATGTAGGTTTTTGAAAGGGATCCTGGTCCTCTCACACCAAGGTTTGAACACTTAGATCTCGTGGATGAAAATCCAGAGACATACCCCTAAGGTTTGAACACTTAAATCTCGAGGATGAAAATCCAGAGACATACCCCTACTGTATCCCTCATGAGAATGTTCTCCTTTATTTTTACTTTTCACTTTATATTAGTTTAGATTTGTCATTGTGATAATTAAAGATAATAAGGTGAATCACTAACCTTCCCAAGAATTTAAACTATAATTGTGCAAGAACTAACACACAAACTAAATTTGTGTTTGATTGCAAAGACACGCAGATCTTGGCCAAGAGTTAGTCTCTCCACAGAATTTCCGTGACATACATAATTGGCAACTTGCTCTCCCACTTTTTGGATGGAGCCCACGGATATCACTAAACTAAATTGTGCATGTTTACAACGATGAACAAGTGGATGCCTCGTGCTCTGCACAACTCATGTAAAACAAAAAGAAATGAATCTACAACTATATCTCTATTAAGAGGCAACGATCCTAATCCACTAAGATAATCCGTCTCCAACCTTTATAATTAAGAGCCCCTTCCCCATGTTTGAAGAGACATCAGACACCATTTCAACCGATGCTCAAATCTATATTTTTAGAAAAGTATATAGTACTTACCGATCTACTTGTTTTCAGAATTTCAGACATCTTATTCCATGGAGATTCCATCACCGGATTCGTTCAGTTGTTATTGTTTCGCATTAAAATAATTGCAAGTGTTCAGATAGTTTCTGCTTGGGAGCTGAAATTTTCCCGGAAAAGATTTACCAGAGCAGATGACACGAGGACTAAATAGTAGCCCACAAATTTTACGGCAACTTAATCCAATTGCCAAAACCATTGATAAATTAAATTTACAGGCTTAAAATAGTGTGGTACAAATTATTAGAAACGAATATTTGATAATTAAATTATTCTTATATCATCACCGTTGAATGGACATATAAATTATCTCATAATTAGTCATTCATATACTTGTATATGCTAAAACGTAAACACATGGAGCCCGAATAATGTAGGGCATCACGTCACCCGCATCCATTCATGTCGCCCGCGACTCCGAGTCCGACGTTTGTCAGGGCAGATTGGATATTATGACTTAAATCATGCGTGAAATAGTATGTTATTGTTTTGTTGAGAATCATTGGAGGAAACAAAAAGAATTTAAAATTCCTTTTTGCATACACCTTGGATGAAGTATAAGGTAACCTAAAATTACCAAATGTGAGGTGGAAGGGGGTGTACATAGAGGATTAAGTGAGTTTAATTATGTAAGGGTTGACTTAGATTTTATTTAAATTTTTAAAGGAAGGAAAGGTAGGAGAGTTTAAATATTAAATAGGGGAGATTTCATGGAGATTTGGGGAGGATTCGAAGATATAAGGATTTGTTTAGGATTTTTAAATTAATAATGTAAATCTCCTAAGGATTGGCTATGGCTTAAGATGGGATTAAGGATTAATGAGGGGTTAGATTAAGGGGATTAGAGGGGTAATCTAGATTATGGGAATTTTGAAGAAATTAGCTGGAATAAATGATGGATTAGATGGAAATTAGAGGATTAGAGAAGCTAAGAGGGGATTAAAAGAATTAAATAGGAGTAAGAGGAAATTAGAGGAATTTGGAGAGTTAAAGGAATTAAAAGGCTTAAGGATATTTTAGAAGAAATTAAAGAAATTAGAAAAGAATTAGAGAGAATGAGAGCTAGTTGGAGGAAAATTAGGAGAAATTAGAAGGATTAGAAGGAAATTAGAGGAAATTGAAGAAATTAACTAGGAATTAGAAGGAATTTGGAGGAATTTAAAGAAATTGGAAGAATTGGAGGTAGAATAGAAGAATTTTAGAGGAAATTAGACAAATTAGATCGGAAATTAGGATTTTAGAGCAAATTGAAGAATTTATCGAAATTGATTAAAATAATTTTAAGGCATACAAAATGACAATTTTTGGTGTCTACAAGATGTTTCATGTTCAATGAAATAATTTTTGGAGAGAACTTGAGCTCGTGTCATTATAAATCTCACCATTTTAAGTAGCTGCTTCAAAATTTCAACAATCTATTTCTTCTTTAACTCACATAATTTTCCATGAAAAGACAAGTAATTAATATTTTTAGCAAATTTGACCAACCCTTAAATGTTCAAGATAAATCTTGTAGTGTCTTTTGAGCCTTATTTTATGTCAAAGGTTGCTCCCTTCTGGATTATAATTTGATAGTTAAATAGTAGTATCTAAAAGTAATTTAAATAAAAACATGTGTAAACTTAATTTTTTCTAAAAATTGTGATTGTAACCAATTCATCTATGTAACCACAAAAAGAAAAGAAGATAATCAAAACATACAACTCGGGATAACAAGGTCAGCCTTCCCATCTCTACAATATAAATCCAAAACTTAATTACAAATTTTTATGTCAATTTAATATGTATAGTTTTAAATTGGTTGTTTTTTTATATAAAATTAAAAAACAAAGCATAAATATAATAAATAAAATTTTATATAAGTAATGAAAGGCTTTGTAAAATTTTAACAATAAAAACTTTTATTAATGTTATTTTCTAAACTTAAAATAAATTTGAAGTGGATATAGTAAATTAGAACTAAAACAAAGTTTTATAAAATGTTTATTAATTTTTACTTCAAAATTTTATCTTACAATTAATTTTTATAAATAAAACAATTTTTTATAAAAATCTTACTCAATTTTAATTTTTATATTTTATTTTATCTTTATTAATTTTAATTCTTATGTTTTACCTTACAATTTGATGGATCAACACATAAAATTTAAACGGTCACTATTCAAATAAGTTAGTCCATTTAAAATTTAGTCAACTTATAATACCATACTTTAATTTCAGGCCTTTCTCTCCTTGAATTTAACTATAAAAAATCAAACTCCCAACTTGCTCGCACAGTCTCACGATGGAGCCCAAGCTCTGCACATGGAAAGGACAGACAATTAAAAGGAAGATGTGGATGTCACATGCTCTGCTCGACTCATTTGAACGAATCTGCCATGAAGCAAGCGACAACGAAACCTCTTGTAATAACGACTTTAATGGACTTGGGGCAATCCGGCTCCAAATTTTACACTTTTCAACACCTTAACCATATTTGAAGCACACCCAACATCATTTCTGAAAGGGAAAAAACAAAAAAGATTCCTTAGTACTAATGCATCACATCAAAGTCATGTCATTAACTAATACCCAAAGCCATTTGCAGAAAACATTTGGAGATTCTTAACTTTCGGAACATAAAATCACTGAGAATACTTTCGAAATGTGGAATGCCTGTGGGACGGAGTTGTTATAGTTTCACATCAGAAAAAAATAAAAATGTTTGGATAGGCTCTGCGTCGAAACTGAATCTCCCCGCATAAGTTTTAGGTGGATTGAATAGTAAGTAGCCTCCAAAACTTGCCGCGAAAATATCCAATTGCCAAAACCATTGTTAAATCAAATGGAAAGGCTCTCACAGATCAAAGCGTAAATTAGAGACAGATGGGCTCTACGTATTTTCTAGTGTCAAAAGATTTTTATTTTGAACTTTTTACAATAAATAATCTTCACTATTTCACCAAAACTTTGTAATCCAATCATATTAAAAGTGAAGCATCCCGATTTAAGACCCAAAATAATGTTTAATAATGCGTTTGATGGTTTGTTGAGATAATGGTTTATCACCCAGCAGAACCTTAAGCTTATGCATTGCCTTGTTATTGTACGAATTCAGCCTGTCGTGCTCGAAAAGCTAACAAAGAAAGTTGCATCTGTTCCACGACTTTATGGATACATTTACGTGGAGCCAAACTTCACGCTGTGATATTTGAGGTGTAGTAAGTGGGCGGTCCACTGAAGTGTTACAAGTTCAAACGAAAGTATTACAAGTACTTCGTAGCTATGATTGTCCACTTTAGTCCCGGATCAAAACACACTCGAAAAAAAAAATTATTGTAAAATGTAGTGGTGAACCTTGTTTTGTCGGTAATATATAATTTCCGATAATTCACACAGAAGATTAAGACACAATTATTTTGAAATGATTTATTCATGATAAGTCATTACAATATATAGCTTGGAAATGTAATTGAAGAATCTCCCAAGTGGGTAAAAGACAGATACATGAGAATATGTAACAGACGAATCTCCCAAGTGGGTAAAAGACAGATACATGAGAATTTATAGCCTTTGGAGTACAACAGAAGAATCTCCAAAACAGGCTAAAAGACAAATATGGCTTAACACAATTTCTGCAGTTACAGGGCAGTTCAAACCGCATTCTAAGTTTAGGAGATCAGTTTTCCAACATTCTCCCCCTTGATGCTGAAAGGACTCATTTCATGAGTTCTGAAGCATCACAAACTGATGAACTGATCTTCGTTTATGCTTCTTCCAGTTTTGAAGTAGAAAATTTAAGAACTCAAAAAAGTTTTGTTGGCACCCACCACACTTCCGCTCTTCTTGCGGGCTATCCATTAAGTTTGCTTTCTTCAACAAAATAAAATTGGGTGCCTTTTGATGATCAAATTCCCCTTCATCAAATTTCTCTTGGATTGTGGTTTTCAACAACCACTCTCTCTCATCTTCATTATGGTCTTTAAACCATTCTTGCAAATCATCATCTTTTGCATCATTACAATACCATACTTCGCATGAGTATGTGTTAATCATCTCATACTGATGATTATACCAAACTACTCTCTCACAAATATCCACACAAAAAATCAAAACAAACATGGACATGAAATACCCTATTACATATCATCACTCAAAAAATCACACCTCACAATATCTTTACAATATTCCTCCTTCCAAGGAATTTTAAACACATCATTTTCATTGCCTTCATTTGAGTCCAAGTGACTCAAGCTCCCAAACTTTTTCTTCAAATAAATATTCAAAAGGCAAGTCTCAAAACTTGCTAATTGTGCTCTCCATGAGAGATGTGCCTCTTGCAAACAATGCAAGTTTTCATATGATGTTTTGATAAGACATTCTCCATATTTCTTCTTCAAAACAACAAATCCAAAATTATCCACAAAATATCTATCAAAGAAATCAATAAAAAATGAATCAAATAACAAAAAAGTATCACCTCCAATGATTTGTTGAGTAGATATCCAGAAGCCTTCCTTTGTTTTTGCCAAGATGTCATATTGCTGTAATGATAATTCTTCACAGAATGTCGCCTCTTTAAGAAAACCATCATACTTTACTATAGTCACTCCAAGTGAGTGATCTCCATCCACAATAGCCTCTATTACACCATGAAGTCCATCAATGACTATCTCACTATTTTCTATCTCCCCTTTGAGATAGTCTTCCTCATACAAAATAGTTTTCACTCTTGATGAGTGATCTTGAAACATATAGTTTATAGCCTCCATCTTCTCTTCATCAATATTTTCATGTGGATCAACATCCCACATAACTTGAGCCTTGTCAGTTTTCGCTCCATATGAGTGAGCTTTCTCCTTTGCATATTCATTTGTCTTCACTCCATTTGAGTGGTCTTTAGCTATGCAACACTTCATGTCCATCATCTTTATATTGCTATGGTTTGTCTTCATCATTCTCCTCCACAAGAATGGCTTCATCAAAATTTTGTGCCTCCTCTATGAAGCACTCTTCAACAAATAGTTGATTTGGTGTCTTCTCCATAAGACACTCTTCTTCATATGTCTCCTCCATGAGACATTCTTCACAATATGCCTTCTCCATGAGGTATTTTTCATCTTGCCGGTTTTCTACATACATGTCTTCCTCTTCAAGGAAGAATTCACCTTCATAACAATGTATGTCTTCTTCAAAAGACATATCTTCATATGAGTCTTCACAATACTCTCTAAAAACTTCTTCAAAGAAGCAAGACTCCTCCTTGCTTTGGATATTGCTACACATATCTCCTCCATAAGCATCTTGTAATGCTCTCCAAGCCATTTGGGTTGTTCTACATTTTGCAATGAGAGGGAAAGTTTTCTCTTTCATGCCTCTCCTCAAATCCATGAGAGCCAAGCAATTTTGATATTGTTGCTCTTTCTTCAATTTCTTCTCCTTTTTTTTTCAAGAGATCTCCAATTTGCAGGTTCTTCATATCCTTCTTCAACAATCTCCCAAAGTCCTTTTGCAATGAGCCAGTGCTTCATTTTATTACTCCAAAAATAATAGTGACACCCATCAAATTTGGGCACTTCCAAGCCTTCAAACATGGTGTCCATTGCTTTAAGAAATCCTTAATACCTTCAAAATGCCATCATCACTGCTGGCACGCTGCAGTCTGCGCGTACGCGATGCCTTGAACAGATCTGCCTGATCTGTAATATGCCAGTTCTATGGATAATCTCCTCTACACGCAGATATCCACAAACGAATCTGGTTTGGGATGGACGTTTGAATCAGGCGATGGCTGTGCTGAAAGGGGTCTGATTTTCTAAACCGTGAAATAGCAAGCAATCCCTACAATCATTTGTCTCCTCCCTTGTCGTTGGATTATTCGGTCGCCTTAACACACCAAAAACCTTTGGCTGTAACCTGGCCTACTGCACTTGATACCGCACATCACCAGTAAACACACATAGATAACCATGTTTTTTAATTTATTTTTTATCGCGTTCAGTAAATACTACATCACGACTTGATTTACAAATCACTAAAACTACCTCTCTTCCTGCTATGCGTACCGCGTGCTCTTTGTTGGCTGGAAATTGCTGGTGATTATGCATTGCGGGCCCCGAAGATTATCCTATAAGGGCGCAACGGCTCCTTACACACAAATGTATTTGGCTTCACACTCCTTCATAGCAAACAACAAACCTCGGATCAGCTCAAACTCGTCTCACAGCCTACGCATGATATAATATATCAACGTCACAACAAATATTCTGCTTCTTTTAGACACGTTGCTCCTTTTTAATGCAGCATTCAATCACTGTCTCCACGTCTTTTACTGGTAGAGAATTTTTTTTTTTAATACAGCATGCAACGTGTAACATTTTTAGAAGCAAAACAATTTCCGTGTTTTTACGCGTGATTTTTATCTGGCCTGCTCACGTCTCCTTCGCGTAGATGGGCCTGCGTTGCGTCCCCACGCAAACAACCTCTACACAGACTACTCCAGCAGTATAATGCTCTCAGCATGTCAACATGACCTGATAAATCAATGCTCTCCACTGTATATCCAACTTTTCATAGGTTTTTTTTTTTAAACCCAATAGATCTACATTGCTCCGATACCACATGTGAGCCGAAATTAGTCTGAACTGATTTATTCATGATAAGTCATTACAATATATAGCTTGGGAATGTAACTGAAGAATCTCCCAAGTGAGTAAAAGACAGATACATGAGAATATGTAACAGACGAATCTCCCAAGTGGGTAAAAGATAGATACATGAGAATTTATAGCCTTTGGAGTACAACAGAAGAATCTCCAAAACAGGCTAAAAGACAAATATGGCTTAACACAATTTCTGCAGTTACAGGGCAGTTCAAACCGCATTCTAAGTTTAGGAGATCAGTTTTCCAACAATGTAATCATACATTTCATTGAATGTTTAGATGGACTCACAATATATATTACAAAGAATAAGAAAAGTTAGAGGTGGGGCAGCAACATGTTTGTAAAGGTAGTAGTCACTCTGAATCCTTTGAGTGTGCGCCAGACTAACGATGACTGTGCAGATTTTGAGTGATCGATGGTCCCAACCGATGGTCCCCTTCACACTAGATCAATAATTATGAAGCGAAATAGGTTTGGTGGAAGAAACCCCTATGGTTTGAACCTTGCACTAGTTAGTTAGTGAAAATAATGTCGTTGTGACAAACTCTCCTATGTAACTAAGAATAAATTCATTGTTTTTCAAACCACTCATATTTAAGAGTCTCTTTATGTTAGAGTAATATTCCATCATTTGGGATAATTACCTATTTCCTACGTTAGGTAGATTTTATATTACCACATGGTAAAAAGTTATTTCTTGCTTTTTACCACATATATTTACTATTTGCTACTTACCATGTAGATATTTACTGTTTCAAATATCTAATGGTAAACTATGGTTAATTCCTAAATATCCTAGGTTAACAAACCTAAACCAAACTCTCTACCTCCTATGGCGCGTTGGTTAGCGTGGATAGTGGGAATATAGTTTGGTATACTATTTTGTAACCTATATATATTGCTTAGTATTTCCTAAGCTAATGTTAATGAATATATTATTTTTCTCTATCGAATCCTACTGATCCTCATGGCAACATTGGTACCAGAGCTGGATTAAGGGTTTGATCTGAGTTAATTTTTTTTTTTTTTTTTCTGCCATTAGGCAGATGAGGAGGAGCAGGACAGTCAACAGGTATTTAGTGATTCCTTGAGAAGGGAGAGGAATTCACTTACTGATAAAGTGGGGGGAGGATATGCTCTCTTATATGGGGTGAATGGGAAAGTGGGGTCTTGAAGATAAACCTCTCCATCCATAATTGCACCAATGGCTAAGAAGGGAGATCAAATTGCTTCCCTCTAGCATGATGTGCCTAGGAAGGGAGATAAATAATTTCTAGCACTATAATTGAGGTGATGGACAAGATACAAGATCCCTAGGAATGAGTTAGACAAAATGTTCTAGATAAAAGTGTTGGACAAAAGAAGCACAAATTCATCCTAGATCAAAGATATGCATCCACCACATATCATAGAAAGAAAAATTGGATATGCATCCATTATATATACTAAAAACAACCATCATGATTGGATTCAAATGCATGGTCCAAAGAAATAAATGTGAATCTATGAGTCCATTCCAACTCATTTTTCTCTCTATCTCGGTATTATTCCCGACTAGTCTTGCCATGTGGCATTTGAAGTTGTTATCCACTTCCCAACACTAGGAATATGAGGAAGAATTTTCCACTTAGATGCTTCATTCTTTCCATGATCTAAAATTAGAATGAATTATATTTGGAATAAGCATGAATTCATTCATATACATAATATTGGTTAGACGTAGATCCCACTATCTCATTTCTCTTTAGTCAAATTTGACTAGCAAAAGCAAATTGGAGCATCCATTCAACCCCAAATAAAGTGCCTCCCCATGAAAGCAACTCCATATGTTGTGTGATATTTGTGTTTAGCACTCAAAACCTATCTTGACCTCCTGTATTACTAACCAAGGCAACTTAATGATCAGGTTTTGCTTTGAACTAGTGGATAACTCTTGGATAAGACGTGTGGGAACAATACACCTTTGGTGCCACCCTACCATGTGAACTAGGAAAAGAACTTCCCTAATCATTTTAAATGGATGAACTTGTGTTTCTTCTTCAAAATCATACAAGAGTAGATAAATCCAACAAATCAAAGGAAATATGCACCTAATATATTGCATGTAAGGGGCATACAACTTCAATATAAAAATATGGACTATTAAAATGATTCTATGTATCACCTATATATCATAAAAGAAGTTGAGTTCCAAATACCATACCTTGGGTTGGCCCTCTCATACAAGGTTGGGGTGAATAATCTAGAGACACACAAGACCTCAAACTCCATGTTAAGGATAATGAAACATATTCCTTCAAAGAGTACTCATACTAAGGTAGAGCTCTCAATAGAATAAGGAAGCTTACCTAAATCAATCTAGAGTCATTGAGGAGTTTTTTCTATTGATGCAAAACATGAAGGAATAAGAACCTCCTTCCATTGAAATGAATCTAAACCCTAAATTTATGGATAAATAAATCCATAACTTTGGAAAAGAGATGATTTTCCATCTCATTCATGTAAAAACTCATGGTCTAGAGATTGATGGATCAAAAATAATATTTCTTTCTCTCATTAGATCTCTCTCCTAGGCATCCAACTAGCTAAGGAGATAAATTAATCCATTCTCATTCTGTCAAATAAAACTATTTATTTTCACCTTCTTCCTCCTTGTTTAGCGAGGTGGTACAAACTCCCTTTTGACTCTTTTGAAGCACTAAGACATGGTTAGGACTCCTTTGGGGAGGAAACAAATTAGCGCCACCTAAACAAAATAAATCTAGTCTTCACTTATTGTATCTTTGCATTCAAGCCTTGAAGCTACTTCTTTCTCTTCTCTATCCAAACATGCATTGTCGAATAGAGTACTCATGTCTTGTTATACCCATCAATTCCAAGTGGAACAAGAGATGAAAAATAAGTTGGGCCCTTATCCCTAATTGTAGATATGAATTTGATTTTATCTAGGAGGACCAAGGGAAGCAGAATAAGGCCCAACTTATAATATTATAATGCGTTCTCCCCCCAAATATTACAGTAAAGCATTTTGTTATGGGAGAAGATACACCTACTTTTTAGATACTATTTTCTTCTAATTAACAGGTATTTGAGAGGTGGATACTAGTAACTAGAGCTAGATATCTAATAAGATGTTTTTCTTTTAAGTAGGGTTTTGAAAGGGTTGCCCATTCTCTTTTACATCAACTTAGTCACATTGAGTTATTTGGTATCATCGATATTTGAACCTTGGTGTGGGCTACATCAAATATTTATTCCAATTGTTGAAACAAGGACTCATTGGAACTATCTAATAAGATGTTACATTCTACCCATACCCATTCATTTATTCATGGATCAACTTCGATCAAGAGAGAGACCTTCTATCAACATGCATATCTTATATATTTTTATAATTCTATGTAATCATTTGGAATTTTATTTGTTATGAGATTTTAAGGATTTTCTTATTTTTCTATAAATGCTCATAAAGGAAATATTGAAGTGATTTCTTTAGGTTCAATTCCACTAGATACCAACATCATTTCTCTAATCTTATTTCTAATGCATTAAGGAAATAGTAAGGTGAGAAGAAAGATCAAACTAAATGAATATCACTTTGACAAAGCCTTATAGATCTATAGTATCATGATGAAAGGTAATGTTGTCGACCCTTTGTGTTGTTGATCAGGGCCAATGGAAGAGAAATAGCTTCTGCTAGTTGGTTAAGAATGACAATTACTTTGAAGCTCCCTCATGGTTTGATCAAATCAATAATGGAAAATATATAAATGACTTATGGTTGGAAAGGATATTGGAATATATTACATTATTTGGCTCTTTACTAACGTACCTTCATGGGTACATATTTATATTAGGATTATATTAGAAGATAAATAGTTTAGTAGAGTAATTTGATAAATGCACAAGTTTTAGAATGTAAAATGATGTAAATGTGCATGTAGTACACATGTACATGAGTCTTAGGGTTGAGTGAGAGGCAAGAAATTTATTTTTCTATATAAAGGCCTCATTGTGAGTGTTTGAAGAAAGAGTATGTAGTGCATAAGTGAAAGTAGTAGTAGGTCACGATGTAGCTCCATTTTGATATTATGGAGGAGTTGTAAACTCCATGAGAGGAGCATTGTAATTTTTGTGAGCTTTCTTATATGAGTATTTCTAGAGCATTGTATCAAGTTTTCTATCATATTTTCATGCATGTTAAGTTTCCATTATTATAGTTATAACATTGCATGCTTATTTCTATACTTGTGATCACATTTCCTTTAAGTTTAAGGTTCCAAAAGCTAATAGTGGTATCAGAGCCATGATGGATCAAAGGAAATCTCAAAGTGATCACCATTGCTATTATTGAATATTTGCAAATTGGATCAGCCATAGTGTGTCGCTGCATGTAAATACCATCACAATAGATTTTTTGATAGAAGTATCTCTAGATAGAAGAATAGAAAGTAGAAGTAGCTCTATATTTTTTGATTTGTTGATGATTTATGATGCCCTCAATGCATGTGAGCTTCTTTGTATGAGTGCCATCGTTTGTATACTTGGGAGTGTTGTATGGACCTGTATAAACCTACAAAATTATGTTAGTGTGTTTGGGGACCTGTCATGGATCAGACCCCATGTTTATACAAACAAAATGACCTTAAAAATGTAGTAAAACTTGATAAAAACTGATGAAAATATTGTAAAAACCATAAGCAAAGTATACCTACCTGATTTCGAATTGTAGAGTTGTTGTAGACCTAGTTCGTATGGTGGGGTGTGAACCTTCACTTGAGTTTGCATGGCAAGGTGCGAACCTAACTATGGTTGACTGTTCATTGTAAATTTTTTTTCTAAAAGTGATCAAGGTGTTGTTTTTTATGTTTGGTGGATGCAAAAATAGCAGAAGGTATTCTAGGGCAATTTCAGCAGAGTATGGGTATGTTAGCCAAAAGAGTGAGAGAGATAATAATGAAGGAAATGGCCCTCTATTTATAGAGTGGGCCAAGGTTAGGGGGGAGTTAGGTGTCTTAGACTCTAGGGTCAATTTCTACCATGGTGAAGTTAGGGTTATGAAGTGGCATGCTTAGTCATCCCTTCATGTGCCCTAAAGGAAATATCCTAGGTGCACACATGTGAGCTAGGATTAGGGTTAACCTTGATAAGCTAATCCCTAGGTTATATGGAGGTTAGGTTAGGTGTCTTGGAAAATATTCTAACTAAGTGGGTGCACACATGTGTAAGGGTAGGATTAGGGCTAATTTGGCTTTTAGCCCTAATTAATCCTATTCAAGTGATAAATTACACTTAAGTGAAAAGTGACTTGCAAATTAGAATTGTAGTTAGCATAATTAGGGTTTTTGGAGGGAATGGTTCAATGAGGGCCCTAATGATGTGTAGAAAACGGCTTAGGTGGCCTAAAGGGACTTGTAGGTGGCCCTTTCGTGAGTATGGGGTGTTTTAGGTGTGTTTTGTGTAGTTTTAAAGGTTTTGTACCTATAGATGAGTATGATTGCCTATGATGACCTATAATAGCATAAAATGGCCTACGATGGCCTACACATGCCTATGAATACCTACAGGTGACTACGAATACCTACAAGTAACTATGGGTGAGCATGTGTGACTTTTGGGTGTCTAAACATAGCTTATCACTTGTAACCTTGTTTAATGAATACATATGCATTCAGACCAATGGTTGTGTTGCATTGTGTTTATGTAATTGAGTTTTGTGTTTAAACGTGAACTCTATTAATGGAAACCCCACATATTAATCTTGTGAACATGGTGAAGACTTCAAACACTGGTTCATTAGGTATAGTATTCGTGTGCTAAGTAAGCAAGGGTAGGGGTGTCATGGAGGGTCATCAGACATCGAGAGGCTAGTCCTCTAATAGATGGTATCAGAGCTAGTTCAAACATGGAGCTAAACCAATGTATAGAAGTCATTCACAAAAATGCATGGGTTATTCTAAAGAATGATGCTCTTTGTTTAAAGTCTATAGATGACATACATTGTTGGTAAGAACCCATTGGATGGTGATGCAGAAGATGGTCATAGAGCCTCAAGGAATCGTGTTGTTGGAGATCTCAAGCAACGCATGAGTAACAAGGTCGATGAGGTAGAAAGTTCAATCCTTTCACTACAAAATTTATTTCAAGACTAGAAGGTAATGGTGGATGAAAAATTCTGAATAAGACTATTGATGGTAAGTAATGATTTCATGGACTACCCATAACCATTGCATGATGTCTTTATTTTCAACAAGTCATCGCCAGTAAAAAAAAAAAACCATTTTATAAAGTAATCAAGGTCTTTTATGACCCAACATCTTTTATTTTTACTTTATAAAGTTGTAATGCTTTTATCAAACAATTTAACTTTCTAATTGGAAATCATATCCTCATAATAACTTTGACATGCTTTTTATTTTTGAAATCATATCAAATTGAACTCTTTTCACTATACCTAATAATATCTTTATACCAATAATAAGAAAAAGAGTGTTTCCACCCATTGAATAATTTACATAGATGCAAGTTCTAAGATTGATTTGAGTAGTGACAAACTCAACCATGAAAAGAAAGAAGTTGAGATGCAAGCGGCTCATGATGAAGCCCTATGTAAAATGCAAGATGAAGTTACAATGCTCCACATGGTTGTTTTTGCTATAGTTAGCTAACATGCCAGTGGGAATGATAACAATGCAAGAACTGCTAAGGCATCTCGATTGAGGGAGCTAAAACTATACGATGGTGTCTATGATGATAAAGTCTTCGATAACTTCTTCTGAGACATCAATGAGTATCTTGCATCCCTGAAGGAATTGACACCTAATATTGAGGTTAAAACTACCACAAGGTATCTTGATGGTACCTCCAAAACATGGTGGAGAAAGCTTGCAATGGATACTGAAGCGGGAAAGATAAAGAAGGTTGAATCCTGGCTAGAGTTGAAGAAGGCCCTTCATACCCAGTTCAGGCCTGAGAACATTGATTGGTTGGCTAGGCACAAGTTGTGAAGCCTACACCATATCGACAAGCTCCATGAGTACATCAAAGCTTTCCAAGAGTTGATGGTTGATATCGAAGATATGGTGGAAGTCGATCGTTTGTTCTCTTTTGAAGTCAGTTTGTAGTTGTGGGCTCAGGTGGAGCTCGAGTGGCATAAATATAAATATTTGACATTGGAAATAGATGCAACTGATAGTTTTCTTAATTTTTGAGCGAAAGGTGCGACCAAGAAGAACATTCTAGGCCAAGGTTCAAAAGGTAAGCTGTCGACGCCAGGTGGTAAGGGATAAAATTAGGCCATGGGTAATACAAAGGGTCTATCGCCTAAGTAAAAAAATCCCACATCTCAGTCCATGGGGGCGCTTGAGAAATCAAACAAATTCCAAGTAGGTACAAATAGAAAGTAGACTGAAGGTGAGTCATCCAAGTCAACTGGCGATAAACCATGGTTGAGGTGTTGGACCTGTCAGGGTCCACATCCAAAAAAGGTATGCCTAGTTCGAACACGCATCACCACAATACTAAAAGAAGCTTAGATGGGTCTCTCAAGTCCCAATGAAGAATATATTATGACTATGAGGGAGTTTTATGCGCTGGACAAATCGGACATGTGGTTGAATGACAAAGAAGTTTGTGATAGGAGTCACTTGTTCTATGTGGACACGGTGATCTTTGGGTAGCATGTCATTGCCTTGGTGGATACGGGGGCAACACATAACTTCATCAATATCAAATGTGTTGATCACCTTAGGTTGCGATATGAAGGAGGGTATAAGCTCAAATCGGTTAATGCTTCGATCCAAAGAACCTACAAAGTATCCCATGACATGGCTATCCAAGTTGGCGAATGTGTAGGACACTTGGATATGTTTGTGGTGTCATTGGATGATTTTCAACCTTGTGCTTGGTCAATACTTCATCCATGTTACCACGATGGTGGTGTTTCCATACCTAGACTATTTGTTCATCTTTGACCCAAAGAAGCATTGTATAGTGTGGTCTATGCTAAAAAAACAAACTGGTGCAGTGCTAGCGAAGCAGCCAAAATTGCAATAATGCTTGACCATGAGTTTGCGAAAGGTTGCTCGACGTAAAGGTAAAGAACCCATGTTCTTGGTTGCAATGCTTGGAGGTTGGGTTGAAGAGGAACCTTTGGTCCCTGTCCCACCTAAAATTGAAGAAGTTCTACAAAAATATCAAGATCGAATGCCAAAACTTTGTTGTCCTACCTACCATCGTGATGGGAAATCGACCATTGCATTAAGTTGATGCTTGGTTTGACCCCATCATCCAGGGAGCCTTACTAATTAAGTGGACCAAAAATGCTAGAACTTTGAAATCAGTTGGAAGAACTAGTCAAGGTCGGATATCTCAGGTCTTCATGGTCTCCTTATGGAGCTCCAGTGTTGTTTGTGCATAAATATGATGGGTATCTACATTTGTGCATTGATTATCAGAACCTTAACAAATAGATGATAAAAATAATACCCCTTATTGAGGATCAATGATTGCTTTGATAGATTAGGTGGAGCATGAGTGTTCTCAAAGCTAGACCTGCATTTGGGGTATTACCAAGTCAAAATTGCATCGAGTGATGAACAAAAAATAGTCTGTGTATCGAGGTATGGGTCATTCAAGTTTTTGGTAATGCCTTTTGGTTTATCTAATGCATTGATGACATTCTATATTTTAATGAATGATGTATTCTGCCTCCTGCTTAATAAATATGTTGTTTACATCAATGATATCAATGATATGTCTATTCTTGAAATATGGAGGATCATAAATGACACTTGGTGGAAGTGTTTAAGCTTTTGTAGGCACACGATCTCTATGTGAAAAAGGAGAAATGCTCCTTTGCACAAGACGAGGTGAAATTCTTAGGCCATGTGTTGGGCAAGGGCACAGTTTGGCTAGACCCATAGAATATTGAAGCTATCCATGATTGGGAAGAGCCATATGACATGAGAGGAGTTAGACAATTCCTCAGCTTGGTTAATTTTAACTAAAAAATTGTAAGTCACTTTTTGAAGCTGGCGATCCCTTTAAACGACTTGACAAAGAAGGGCCACATATAAAAGTGGATGAAAATATTTTAGGTTGTATTTGATATTTTAAGGTCAAGTTGATATCTGAACCAATCCTAGCACTGACAGATTTTACAAAACCCTTCGAGGTGCATGTAGATGCGTCAGATTGTATGATCGGTGGTGTGCTTATGTAGGATGGACACCCTATGGTATTTGAGTCACACAAGCTAAGTGACGTGGAGTGAAGGTACCCCATCCATGAGAAGGAAATGACAACCATCATTCATTTCTTGAGGACATGGTGATATTACTTGCTGGCACCCATTTCAAGGTAAATATTGATAATGTTGCAAACCCATTTTTATGATGCAGGCTAAAATTATAGGAAAGCAAGTGCATTGGCAAGATCTTCTTACCAAATTTGATTTTGAATTAGTGCATATAGCTACCAAAAAGAACACTATGGCCGATGCATTGAGTAGAAATATGTAGTTGGCTACCATAGAAGAGGTGGCAAGCAGTAATGCCACGGTACACGAAGAAACCATGGTCAAACTCAGTGAAGAAATGTTAGCGCATGTAAGGGAGGGATTGGTGAAATATCCCATTGCTGAAGTTGTTTGCAGATAGGTCAGCATGGGGAAGTTGAACCGCTTCCAATGGAAAGATGATTTGTTGTGGTATAAGCAAACTCACTTGTATGTGCCAAGATGGGATGGTCTACATCGATATTTAATGAAGGAATACCATGACAACATTTGGGCAAGTCACCTGAGACAAGCACGTACATTGCAATTGTTAAAAGAGGTTTTTACTGACTGCACATGGACAAGGATGTCAATCAATATATTTGAACATACTCAAACATACCTTATTTACCAACAAGACAAGCTAGTAAAACTGAAGTCGAGTGGGCTATTGTAGTCGTTGTCATTACCTATGCGATCGTGGGCTAGTGTGAGCATGGAATTTATTATCAGAATCCTGAAGGCAAAAGGGTTTAATTTGGTCATGGTGGTGGTCAATCGATTCTCAAAGTACGTTGTGTTTATTCTTTACCCATAGCCTTTTCCAATAGAAGTCATGGTAGAATGCTTTTTCAAATATGTCATCAAATATTGGGGCATACCGCTAAGTATTATTTTTGATCGAGATACTCGGTTCATGAGTAGATTTTGGAGGGAATTGTTACGATGAATGGGGATGAAGCTCATGATGAGCTCGCACTTTCACCCCCAAACCGATGGATAGACCGAATGCGTGAATGTTGTGTTGGAGGCTTATTTGAGGCACTACGTGGATAGTGACCAGCTGAATTGGCCCGATTTACTTGATATGGCTCAGTTCTGCTACAATAGCCATAAGTCTCGATCAAGTCAATATTCCCCCTTTAAAATGGTAAGAAGCCAATAGTCATTAGTACTGCATACAATGTTGGATGGTTATCTGAGTGTCTACCCGTTGATAATCGAATACTGGAAATAGTGGCAAGCGTGGGTTGAATTGACACAAACACATTTAATCAAGGAAAATGAACGAATGAAGGTGCAAGTCAAACCGTTGATGAAGCCAAAAGTATTCAAACCGTTGAAGGGAAAATAAAAAATCTTGGTTCGTTGTTTTTATGGCCCATATGAAATAAATGAAAATATAAGCCTCACGAGTTATCAACTAAAACTCTCTACACATTTGTGGGTGCATCATGTGTTCCACATAGGCCAATTGAGGAGATTGAATGCTGACCCAGAGTGAATGAAACCCACTCGACCATCGATAAATATCAAGATAAGTCTAGATAGGAGGTAGACCGAGTGTGGGTTGTGAAAATAGTTAGACGAGGGAATCACCAACACAAATATATTTGGTGAGCTAGAAAGGTAGTGCAGTGGAAAGTTGGGAGCATGAGGAGGTGTTGTGGAAATAGAGGTCAAAGATCAAAGCATTCAATAGAAAGAATATCTTGAACTTGCTGATTGTACCTTGAGTAAACATGGTGGATCCAGTTGAGATTGGTGGCGAGCAATACCATGATGATGAGGGCATCATCGATTTTAGCAAGGGAGGATGTGGTAGGTATCAGGATAACCGTACCACTATGGGCCACATGTTCAGATGGTGGTATGGTCAAAGATACCACATTGGATTAAGGAAAGTCTACCTGCCAGGTGAGTAAGGTTGACTGGAATATAGGCACCTAATAACGAAAATTATGTGCTTGATAACAAAAGAAAAGCATCCGATGATGGTATATAGGTGCCTGAGTTTAATCGATGACTTGGTGAAGTGATGGAAAATGATTTCGAGTAGAACACTAATAGACCTATCAGTGTTGACAGTGTTGTTAGAAATATTGCTAACCAATATGTGACAAATCACAGTGTAGATATGTTGTAAAAGTAAAGCAAACTGTCAGTACTGGAATAAGGTAGTTACCTTGGGTTTGGGTTTACATTGTAAAGAGCTGAGTGGGTAACTTAGGTAGTTAGTGCCTTTATGACAGTTAGTCATTGTGCCATTTGTAAACGGGTGGGCGACCCATTGGGTGTACTCCGTTGTGCTGGCTACAATTAAGTGGCTATCTATCACACAGTTTTGAATGTTAGGCACACATGGGAGTGAGTCATTGGTTGTCTTAGCTACATGCTTATATAATCTTCCCATCAACCAATGTAAAGGGATTGATCATGGATTGTAGCTTATTGCTTGTAACCTTGTTTAATGAATACATTTGCATTCGAACCAATGGTTATGTTACGTTGTGTTTATGTAGTTGAGCTTTGTGTTTGAATGTGAATGTTGTTAATGGAAACCCTGCATGTTAATCTTGTGAATGTGGCGAAGACTACAAATGCTAGTTCATTAGGCGTAGCCCCTGTATGTTGAGTAAGCAAGGGTGTGAGTGCCACGAAGGATCGTCAAGCCTCAAGAGGCTGGCCCTCCGCCACACTACTTCAAGTCATCATTTTAATTCATGAACTTCATTTATCTCATTAGTTGAAAACATAATGTCCATCAAACATTGAATGAGGATTTAACTCAAAATAAAACTAAAGAATGATAGTCTATAGGCATAATGCTAATTAAATAGTTTCTCAGTTAGAGGTATAGTCCTTTGATTTGGTTTTGCATGTCTGTTGGTTTGGGTCATAAAAAATAGAATCAGAGATAACATAGATACAGTTCCACAGATTTCTTAGTAATTTTTGATTTTGATCTATTGAATATCAGCAATGTTCCCATCTAAAAGATATCATTATAATTATTTGTTTCCCCTCTGTAAACATTTACTCTAGTAAAGAAGACATGAAGAAACTTGGATTCTCTAAACCTCAAACTGACAAAACACTAAAAAAAAAACTAAATAATCTACTACTAAGTTATAGAATGAGTTTTCTTATTATTATATAAAGATTAACATACATTTTTTTTTGAAAATTTTGAAAAAACTTGTATTAAAACAAAGATCAATTACAATATGGGAAGAGACTCTTCCTAGCCAAAGTCAGAGAGAACACATGCTAACAATAGTAGAAGAATATTTGCAATGGAGCCAAATCTCCTAAACCATTAACTAGCTAGCAGGAGGATCAGCATGGTCAGTTGATGCAACTTGTCGCGATATCGCGACACTATTATTCTCCTTTGGCCGCGAAAATGCAACATGTCGTGATATCGCAACACCTTTCCCCTTTGGCCGCGAAAAAGCAACATGTCGCGATATCGCGACACCTTTCCGCTTTGGCTGCGAAAATGCAACATGTCACGATATCGCGACACTTTTCTGCTTTGGCCGTGAAAATGCAACATGTCGCGATATCGCGACACTTTTTCTCTCTTGGCCGCGATGTAGCAACATGTCACGATATCGCGACACTTTTTCTCTTTCGATCGCGACGAAGCAACATGTCGGGATATCGCGACCCTTTTTCACTCTCGGCCGCAATGTAGCAACATGTCGCGATATCGCGACACTTTTTCTCTTTCGACCGCGATGTTGCAACATGTCGCGATATCGCGACACTTTTTCTCTTTCGACGCGACGAAGCAACATGTCGCGATATCGCGACATTTTCCTCCTTTGTCCGCGACGAAGCAACATGTTGCGAAATCGCGACACCTTTTCTCCTTTGGCCGCGAAAATACAACATGTCGCGATATAAAAATTAACATACATTAAAAGACCTAAAAATACTAAATAAAAGTTAATAAAAATAAATAAACTTTTAATAAATAAACTTAATATAATATTTATATTAATATATAAACAAATTTATTTTATAATATTATAAAAGTGATTGTATTTAGTTATTTAAACATTTTTATATAATCACATATCTTATTCTTTGAAAATTGTCACAATATATCTTACCTTACTACTAAGCACAAATACATTCTATTATCTATTAACAAAATTAATCTACACATTCAAACTAAATTAATACAAAACCTATTATAAAATAGCCTGAATACATCCGTCCATTTCCAGCTTTTGTATATTTTCAAATGGTCCGTAATCGCCATACCCCACTCGACCAACTGTATATTTTCAAATGGTCCGTAATCGCCATACCCCACTCGACCAACTTGTCCGCAATCGCTATTGCCAAGTCAGATCTTGTAACATTTTCTCGGTTATATATATATATATATATACAATATAATATGATATGATATGATATGGTAAATGGTAGTTTTGAAAGGGTTTAAAGGAAAAATTACTTTAAAACAATTTAAATTAAAAAATAATATACTATATATTTAGATACAATGTATAACTTTTTATTTTTATTATAAAAAAACTTATAACTTTTTGTTAGTTTAAATTAAAATTAAATATAATGTGATTATAATTTTATTGTAATAATTATAGATTATAAGGTGAATCACTAACCTTCCCAAGACTTTAAACTATAATTGTGCACGAACACACACTCAAACCAAATCTGTGTTTGATTGCAAAGACGCGCAGATCTTGGGCAAAAGTTAGTCTCTCCACAGAATTTCCGTGACATACATAATTGGCAACTTGCTCTCACACTTTTTGGATGGAGCAGTAAACTAAATTGTGCATGTGGAAAGTACATTAGACAATTACAACGATGAACAAGTAGATGCCTCGTGCTCTGCACAACTCATCTAAAAAAAAAGAGAAAAGAATCTACAACTATTATCTCTATTAAGAGGAAACGATACCTCTGACAATAACCCACTTAAGATAAGCCGTCTCCAATCTTTATAATTAAGAGCCACTTCGTCATGTTTGAAGAGACATCAGACACCAGTTCTGAAATGGAAACAACCGATGCTCAAATCTATATTTTCAGAAAAGTATATCGTACGTAATGATCTACTTGGATTCAGAATTTCAGACATCTTATTCGATGGAGATTCCATCACCGGATTCGTTCAGTCGTTATTGTTTCGCATTAAAAAAATTGCAAGTGTTCAGATAGTCTCTTATTGGGAGCTGAAATTTTCCCAGAGCAGATGACACGAGGACTAAATAGTAGCCGCAAAATTTACGGCAACTTAATCCAATTGCCAAAACCATTGATAAATTAAATTTACAGGGCCTGGTACCAATTATTAAAATCGAATATTTGATAAAATTATTCTTATATCATCACCGTTGAATGGACATATAAATTATCTCATAATTAGTCATTCATAAACTTGTATATGATAAAACGTAAACCCATGGAGCCCTAATAATGTAGGGCATCACGTCATCCGCATCCATTCATGTCGCCTGCGACTCCGAGTCCGAAGTTTGTGAGGGCAGATTGGATATTACGACTTAAATCATGCGTGTAATAGTATGTTATTGTTTTGTTGAGACAATGTTACACTTCAGAGCGCATTTTGTGCGCTGTTGTTTTCTTTATGTGTAAGAATCTTCCGTGTCAAATTATTATGTTTTCCCAATTCTATTGCCTGGGCTGCAATTTTTTTTCTTCTGAACGTGACAAGCATTTATGTGCCATAGAGCACATAGATGTGTAGACATAGAAAAGCACCTTTACATTATAAATATAAAAAAATATTACAAGCAAATCTTTTATTATAAATAGTTTCAGTGAGACTTATGCAAAGGGGAAGATGTCCCTTTTTACAAAGTGATATAATGGTACAATAAATATTTTTATGCCATTACAAGAGGGTTGAGTGAGTTTTTAGTGATTATCTTTGATCGAATACTTACATACAAACAACACACTGGTTAGTAGCACTTGTTCAGACAATAAAAAGTATTAATGAAAAGTTAGGCCAATGCATTAAACATAACTTATAACATACTAAAGCATTTTACTCACAAAGCATAAATAAATCCTAAAGAAATTTTAGGAGCATTTTGACATGTGAGAGGGAAATGAGGGGGATTTATAGAATTTTGGCCAAAGGGAGGGGAGATGACATGGAAGTGATTTGGCAACAAGGTGGCATCTAGGTGGCAAGGGTAGGTAGGTCTTGGGTCGAGAACAATGCACCTATCTCCATAAATGGTTCAGAATCATTGGAGGAAACAAAAAGAATTTAAAATCCCTTTTTACTTACACCTTGGATGAAGTGTAAGGTAATTTAAAATTACAAAAAAATGTGAGGTGGAAGTGGGGTGTGCATAGAGGATTAAGTGAGTTTAATTATGGAAGGGTTGACTTGGATTTTATTTTAATTTTTAATTCATTTGCAAAATGAAGGAAGGGGTATGAGAGTTTAAACATTAAATAGTGGGAGCTTTGAGAGAATTCATGGAGATTTAAGGAGGATTTGAGGATAGCTAGGGATTTTCTTAGGATTTTTAAATTAATAATGTAAATCTCCTAGGGATTGGCTATGGCTTAAGATGGGATTAAGGATTGATAAGGGGCTATATTAGGGGGATTAGAGGGGTAAGATAGATTACTTGAATTTTGTAGCTGGAATAAATGAGGGATTAGATGGAAATTAGAGGATTAGAGAAGTTAAGAGGGGATTAAAAGAAAATTAATAAGATTACGGGAAAATTAGAGAAATTTGGAGAACTAAAGGAAATTAAAAAGAATTAAAAGACTTAAGGATATTTTAGAAGAAATTAAAAAATTAGAAAGGAATTAGAGAAAATGAGAGCAAGTTCGAGGAAATTTAGGAGAAATTAGAAGGATTAGAAGGAAATTAGAGGAAATCGAATAAATTAACTAGGAATTAGAAGAAATTTGGAGGAATTTAGAAATATTGGAAGAGGGGAATTTTAGAGGAAATTAGACAAATTAGATGGGAAATTAGGATTTTAGAAGAAATTGAAGAATTTATCATTAAAATAATTTTAAAGCATACAAAATGACAATTTTTGGTGTCTACAAGATGTTACATGTTCAATGAAATAATTGCTGGGAGGCTTGTGTCATTATAAATCCCAAAATTTTAATTAACTACTTCAAAATTTCAACAATCTACTTCTTCTTTCTCACATATAATTTTCCATGAAAAGACAAATGATTAATATTTTTAGCAAATTTGACCAACCCTACGTGTAGAGTTTTTAAATGTTCAAGACAAATCTCGTAGCATCTTATGAGCCTTATTTTACCTCACAAGTTTCATCCTTGTGGCTTATAATTTGATTATATATAAACAATCAAAACATACAACTAGGAATAATGGGTCACCCTTCCCATCTCTATAATATAAATCCAATACTTTAATTATAATTTTTTATGTCAATTTAATATGTATGGTTTTAAATTAGTTGTTTTTTATATAAAATTAAAAAACACATAGCATATCCAGGTGTTGTAGGTGAGTTGGAGAGGAGAGGGCAATCCTCCAAGGGAGGTCCCAGGTTCAAATCTCCACCCTACCAAAAAGCTGAATTGGGTATCCAAAATCCAATTGATAATGTTGGTGCGGGTAGGGTCGAGTGCGACTCCTGGGTGACTTTGATGGTGTAGAACCCCTGTTCGTGGTCTCTCAGACCAAGGCGGCCCCATAAAGGGTTTTTCGCTTTAAAAAAAAAAAAAAAACACATAGCATAAAGCTTTTAATAGTTTGTTTTATTTACTATTAAAATTTTATATAGGTAATGAAAGGTTTTATGTTCAAATATAAAGTAAAATTTTAAAAATAACAATTAATGTTATTTTCTAAATTTAAAATAAAACTAAATTGGATAGTAAATTAGAACTAAAACAAATTTTTATAAAATATTTATTAATTTTAACTAAAATTTTTTATCTTACAATTAGTTTTTATAAATAAAACAAAATTTTATAAAATCTTTTCCAATTTTAATTTTTATATTTTATTTTATCTTTATTAATTTTAATTGTTATGTTTTATCTTACAATTTGATGGATCAACAAATAAAATTTAAACTGTCACTATTCAAATAAGTTAGTACATTTAAAATTTAGTCAACTTATAATACCATACTTTAATTTCAGCCATTTCTCTCCTTGAATTTAACTATAAAAAATCAAACTCCAACTTGCTCGCACAGTCTCACGATGGAGCCCATGGTTATGATGAATTCAAGCTCTGCACATGGAAAGGACAGACAATTAAAAAGAAGATGTGGATGTCACATGCTCTGCTCGACTCATCTGAACGAATCTGCCATGAAGCAAGCGACAACGAAACCTCATTTGAATAACGACTTTAGTGGAATTGGGGCAATCCGGTTCCAAACTTTACATTTTTGAACACCTTAATCATATTTGAAGGCACGCTCAACATCATTTCTGAAAGGGAAAAAACAAAAAAGCTTCACATCGAAGTTATGTCATTCACTACCCATAGCCATTTGCAGAAAACATAAGTCTGACATCATGTGCGCGGGAGATTCCTTAACCGTATTTCTTAACTGTCGGGACATAAAATCACTGAGAACACTGTCGAAATGTGGAATGCCTGTGGGACGGAGTTGTTATAGTTTCACATCAAAAATAAATACAAATGTTCGGGTAGGCTCTGCCTCGAAACTGAATCTCTCCAAGCAGAGCAGATGACAGGTGGATTGAATAGTATGTAGCCTTCAAAATTCATTGTAACATGTTTTTTTTTTTTTTTTTTTGTGGTGGGATTGGATATGGGAGAGTAAAATAGATATTGATAACTTGATTTGATCAGTTATCTATTTATAAATAAAATGCATGATCCTTTACATTATGATTATGGATGAGAAATTTTTTTGAATAAAATTATTGATGGTGAGTAATGATTTCATGAATTACTTATAAAAATTGTATTGCATGATGACTCTATTTTCAACAAGCCATCATCCATGAAAACCATTTTATAAAGTAATCAAGGTTCTTTATGTCCCAACATCTTCTATTCTTACTTTATAAAGTTGTAATGCTTTTATAAAACAATTTAAATTTCCTTGTAATAACCATACCCTCATAACTTTGACATACTTTTTATTTTTGAAATTATAACAAATTGAACTCTTTTCACTACACCTAATTGTATCTTTATACCAACAATAAGAAAAAAAGTCTTTACACCCATTGAATAATTTACATAGATACAAGTTCCAATATTGACTTGAATAGTGACAAACTCAAGCATAAGAGTTGTGATTAATATTTCTTAAGTTCTATTTTTGTAGATAAAAGTCACATCTTTGTGATCATGTCCCCCTTTATTTTAATTTATTTTATTTGTTTTTTTGTTGCATAGGGAACCTCTATAAACCCTATCCTGTTAGGTAAAGACAATCAATAAGACCCTTGACTATCCAAGGAATTGAATTGGGGCAACCTACGGATAAGCACTCGGTCTATCCCTTTTGGGTAAAAAAATAGAGTAAAATGTGGATTTTTGAAAGGGATCCCAATCCCTTCATACTGAGGTTTGAACTTGGGTCTCATGGATGAAAATCCAAATATATACCACTACGGTATCCCTCATGGGAATGTTCTCCTTTACTTTGGCTTTCCTCATTGTGAAGCAATCTCTCCATTGAAAAATTTGATGCCCACTTTGGATTGTGTGCTTGAATTACAAATATCTCCTAAATTTGACTTCAATTGGTGTTACCATGACTTGCTTATTCTTACCAAGCCATTTTCCTTTGTAACCCATCTTTAACATCATTTGCAAGGCAAATCCAAACAACCAAATTTGTAACAAGATACATACTCTTTTAGTGAATCAACGTTTCTAGCATCCTCAATATTTTGACAAGTTCAACATTTTCTTGAAAATTAGAGACACCATCGTCATCAATATTACCTATCACATGAAGTAGATCTACAATTACTCAAAAAGAGTGAACCAACTTTAAGAGACATGTTATGTCACAAAAGCATTCAATCAATCGAGACTTGACTCTTGATTTATCATTTTCCTCAACCAATAATAAAAGAAATCATTCTCCACCATCAAATATCATGCAAATATAACAAAATCAACATGAAGATCTATATCTTTAACAAGTTCTTGTCTTTTCACAAGGAAATTATAATAATATTCATTATTGTTATCTCTAGGAAGATTAGAATATTGAACCAATTTCTTATTTGATTCTGCCTTAACCTACTTCCTTTTTTTCTTTACCATTTTTGATGATTTTTTCAAAAAAAAAGAATGCTTTGATACCTTGTAAAGAAGCTAAAACATTTTATAAAATTTGAGAAAACTCAGTGCTCTAATATTTGTATTGGAAGAATAAACTCCAAAAATATAAATACAACACAACCAACAATCTATATAGAGTATATGAATCTTAACACCACAAAAATATTTCACTTGCACTCATTGCTATTTATATGAACTTATTACACTATATATATAGATGGAGACTCACATTTATTAAATAAGATACTTCAATTGTTAGAGTGACAACATATATATAACACTACTAACAATTTTAATGATAGATTAATTGTCTCTCAAGTCACTCATCTCTAAAAATATAACTATTATTTTTTTTTAACAATTATTTTTCTATTTTTATCATTGCTTCTATTTTAATATATATTTTTGCAAATTCTTCTTACTATTTTTAGACCTCCAATTTTTACACAAAATATATATTAAATATTTCAACAATGTATTTGATCAAACTTAAACTTATTAGACCAATTGCATAGCAAGGATTATCAAATAAATTAGTGGACCTTTAGCAAGTTCAATGTCAACTATGTTGGACTAACTCAAATAAGGACTTCCATGTAGGTAAAGTTTCTCCTTTGATCTCAAAGTAAATGTGTGATCATGAATGTGGTTCCTAATGTGATCCCATAGTGGTTCTAAAATTTCTTACCAATGTGAACCTATAGTGATAATACATGCGATTTTAAAAGTGATCATAAACAAATCACCATTGAAATCAATCAAATTATGCTTTAAAACAAAGGGTTTACTTAGCTTAATTAAAGCTATTTAGGAAGAGAAATAAATGTGATTCTTTCTCCCCATTAGTCATATATGGAGAGACAAGGATGGATGGTGAACCTACTAGCATAAGTTATTCATGGATAAAAGGTTAGTGGGTTGCCTCACTCCTTAACTATTGATGAAAATGGATTTAAGGCTAGTGCTTTACACAAAGGCTCAATTCACTATCAATCACTCCACTTTATCCTAGGTCCATTCATAAGAGATTGACTATCTTTATATTCTTTCTCAAAATTCCTCTCCCAAATTAACAAGGTCAAGCACTTATCTAAAGGACATAAGGTCAGTCATTTAAATAAGGATAGAGGAGACCCTTTAAATCAAGCATAACAATATTATTACATATGGTTTAGTTATACCTTGAGAAGGGAGAGGGACTCACTCACTCATAAAGTGGGGGGAGGATATGCTCTCTTAAATAGGGTGAATGGAAAAGTGGGGTATTGAAGATAAACCTCTCCATCCATAATCACACCAATGGCTAAGAAGGGAGATCAAGTTGTTTCCCTCTAGCATGATGTGCCTAAGGAGGGAGATAAATAATTTCTAGCACTATAGTTGAGGTGATGGACAAGACACAAGATCCCTAGGAATGAGCTAGATAAAATATGCTAGACAAAAGAGTTGGACAAAAAAAGCACGAATTCATCCTAGATCAAAGATATGCATCCATCACATATCATAGAAAGAAAAATGGATATGCATCCATTATATATACTAAAAACAACCATCATGATTGGATTAAAATGTATGCTCCAAAGAAATAAATGTGAACCCGTGAATCTATTCTAACCCCTTTTTCTCTCTATCTAGGAATTATTCCCAACTAGTCTTATCATGTGGTATTTGAAGTTGTTATCCACTTCCTAACGTTGGGAATATGAGGATGAATTTTCCACTTAGATGCTTCAGTATTTCCATGATCTAAAAATGGAATGAATCATCTTTGGAATAAGCATGAATTCATTCATATACATAATACTGGTTAGACATAGATCCCACTATCTCATTTCTCTTTAGTCAAATTTGACTAGCAGAAGTAAATGAGAGGATTCATTCAACCCCAAATAAAGTGCTTCCCCATCAAAGCAACTCCAAATATTATGTGATATTTGGATTTGTCACTCAAAACCTACCTCTTGTCTTACCGACTAGGCAACTTCATGATTGAATTTTGCTCTGAACTAGTGGATAACTCTTGGATAAGACATGTGGGATCAATAGGCCTTTGGTGCCACCCTACCATGTGAACTAGAAAAAGAACTTACCTAATAATTTTCAATGGATGAAAAGGATGGACTTGTGCTTCTTGCCCAAAATCATATAGAAGTAGATAAATACAACAAATCAAGCAAAATATCCATCGAATCTATTGCATGTAAAGGAAAGACAAATTCAATGTAAAAATATGAACTATTAAAATTTTTTTATGTATCACTTATATGTCATAAACGAAGTTGAGTTCTAAAAACCATACCTTGGGTTGGCCCTCTTGTACAAGGTTGGGGGTGAATAAGCTAGAGATACACAAAGACCCCAAAATCTAAGTTAAGGCTAATGAAATATATTCCTTCAATAGAGTGCTCATACTAAGGTAGAGTACTCAATGAGATAGGGAAGCTTACCCAACTCAATATAGGAGTCATTAAGGACTTTTTTCTATTGATACAAAACATGAAGGAATAGGAACCTCCTTCCATTAGAATGAATCTAAACTTAGATTTATGGATAAATGACTTCACAACTTTGAAAAGGGATGATTTTCCATCCCATTCATGTAAAAACTCATGGTCTAGACATTGATGGATCAAAAATGGTATTTCTTTCTCTCATTAGATCTGTATCCTAGGCATCCAACTAGCTAAGGATATGAATTAATCCATTCTTATTCTATGTCAAATAAAACTATTTCTTTTCACCCCCTCTGATAAGATACTCAAATATCTCATTATTTTAGCTTTGTGAACATGAAAAACTGCCAATTTTTGACTAATATCATAGTTAAACCACCAAATGTTTGATTATTATTTATTAATGTGTTGATGTTAGCATGATGAATGACAAGGAATACTATTTTACTATTTAGAGAGTTTTTCGTATTTTTTGTGATTGTTTTGCAGGTTTTTAGCAATAAAGTAGCATAAATAAAATATGTTATATAATGGATTGAATAGTAAGTAGCCTTCAAAACTTGCCATAAACAAATCCAATTGCCAAAACCATTTTAAAATCAAATGGAAAGGTTCTCACAGATCAAAGCGTAAATCAAATACAGATGGCTCCACGTAGTGTTCAATGTCAAAATATTTTTAATTTTACCCTCAAGGGCTAGGTGGATTGGTAAGTGCAGGTGTGGCTCGACACTTACCAAGAAGAGACCTAGGTTCAAACCTTAGGGGGAAGCCAATCCTTTGTAAAGGTAGTAGTCTGATCTGAATCCTCTGAGTGCACGCCACACAAACGACAACGATACAAACCTTGCGTGATTGATGGTCGTCATCTTACATCGGATTAACGTAAACAAAACACCGCAGGGGCTATAGGAAGTAGTCCAAGATTCGAACCCTGTTAAATAGTAGAAAATGACTCTGGATGTAATCGATCCCCTGTATTAACCAAAAAAATATATTTCTAATTTTGAACTGTTTACAATAAATAATATTCACTTTTCCACCAAAACTTTGTAATATTGAAACATACTTGTTTGTTAATTGACATCCTGTTTTAAGACCTTTAAGACCCAAAATAATGTTTAATAATGCGTTTAATAGTTTGTTGAGATAATGTTGCACAATGGGAATCTTCCACATCTATTATGCTCTTCCCCTGCTTGGGCTACAATCTTTCTCGTCCTAAACCCGACGAGCATTGATGCCGCATAGATTTTCAATGCGATATGCAATCATCACCCAGCAGAACCTACGCTTATGGATTGCCTTGTTATTGTACGAATTCAGCGTTCGTGCTCGAAAAGCTAAGAAAGAAAGTTGCACCGATTCCGCGACTTGTATGGATACTCGTACGTGGAGCCAAACGTCTATTTGAGGTGTAATAAGTGGGCGGTCCACAAAGTGTTACAAGTTCAAAACGAAACAATTAACAAATGCCTCGTATCTATGATTGTTCACTTATAGTCCTGATCAAAACACCCTCAGGAAAAAAAACATTGTAAAAATGTACCGGTGAACCTTGTTTGGTCGGAAATATATGATTTCCGATAATAGTGAGAAAACTTGATGTCCTAGAGAATGAATTCCAAAAAGATTAACAGAACTGAACCAATAATTCACACAGAAGATTAAGACACATGCAATCATACATTTCATTGGATTTTTAGATGGACTCGCTCTAAATGGGATATATATATATATATAAAATAGATTCTATTGTTTTCAAACCACTCCTATTTAAGAGTTTTTTTATTCATTATATTTTTATTTTATAGTTGTTTTTTTTAAACTTGTTTTTCCAAAATTTTCACACAAAGAATATTATATTGTAACATCTTCCCTTAATGTTTATTTGGGGTAGGATTGAACATGGCACTCTAAAATAGATCCTACAACTTGATTTGACTAGTTACTCATTTATAAATAGAATGCATGACCCTTTACATTGTGAAAGAGGATCATCATTGATGATTTTTTTTTTGAATAAGATTATTCATAGTAAGTAATGATTTCATGAACTACTCATAGCTATTGCATGATGATTCTATTTTCAAGAAGTTATCATCTATGAAAACCATTTTATAAAGTAACCAAGGTTTTTTATGATCCAACATCTTCTATTGTTACTTTAAAAAGTTATAATGCTTTTATCAAACAATTTAAATTTCCTTTTGGAAACCATACCCTCATAACTTTAACATGCTTTTTATTTTTGAAATCATATTAAATTGAACTCTTTTCACTATACCTAATATTATCTTTATACCAACCATAAGAGTTGCAATTACTATTTCTTAAGTTCTATTTTTTCTTATAAAAGTCATTTTTGTGATCATGTTCTCCTTTATTTTAATTTAATTAATTTATTTATTTTTTGCATACGAAACCTTTCTTAAGCTTTATTTTTGCTTATAAAAGTCATCTTTGTGATCATGTTCTCCTTTATTTTAATTTATTTTATTTGTTTTTTTGTTGCATACAAAACCTCTATAAACCCTAGCCTATTAGGTAAAGACAGTCAACAGGAACCTCGACTATCCAAGGAATTGAACTAGGGCAACCTACCGACAAGCACTCGACCACTACCAATCGACCTATCCATTTTGGGTCAAAATTTAGGGTAAAATTTGGGTTTTTGAAAGGGATCTTGGTCCCCTCACACCGAGATTTGAACTTGTATCCATCATGAGAATGATCTCCTTTATTTTGACTTTCCTCATTGTGAAACAATATCTCCATTGAAAATTTGATGCCCAATTTGGATTGTGTGCTTGAATCACAAATATCTCCTAATTTCAACTTCAATTGGTGTTACCATGACTTGGTCATTCTTACCAAGCCATTTTCCTTTGTAACTCATCTTTAACATCATTTGCAAGGCAAATCCAAACAATGAAAGTTGTAACAAGGTACATCCTCTTTTAGTTAATCAAATTTTCTAGAATCCTATATTTTGACAAGTTCAACATTTTCTTGAAAATGAGAGACACCATCATCATCAATAACACCATCATCATCAATATTACCTATCACATAAAGAAGATCTACAATTCCTCAAGAAAAGTGAACCAACTTTATGAAACATGTTATGTCACAAAAGCAATCATTTAATGGAGGCTTGATTCTTAACTTATCATTCTCCTAACCAATAATAATAAAAATTCATTCTCCGCCATAAAATGTCATGCAAATATAACCAAATCAACATGAAGATCTATGGATCCATTGTATTTTTTTTTTAAAAAGGGGTGTTGTGTCCCTTTCAATTTTTTTTTTTGCAGACAGTCTGGAGATTGGATCCCTTGGCCATAGTTCCAGCAACAACATAGGTTATAGTCTATTGACAAAGATACATACGAGGTGGTCATTAACAGTACACCTTTCTCTTTGTGGCCTAAGCTTGGCTAGGTTGCTCGACAACCACTGTGGAAAGAGTGGAAATGGTATAAACATGTCCCTCTGTTTAATTACAGTACTAAGCAGTGATATAGCTGGCTTTCGCCCAATTTGCCTATGGTGCCCAAGCTTAATGCGTGCTGGGATTTGTTCTCTTCCAAATCCAGATGGAGAGCTCACTTTCAGTTCGCTTGGGCACCATATATTGAACCTAAGTAGACCTCTTTTGTTTGGAGTTTGTTGTATCAGGGGTTGCCGCTTGGCTCAAGACTTAGGCATTTGGGCATTGTTTCTCCCACCTGCTCCTTTTGTGGGGAAGCAGAGTCAACTTTCCATATTTTCTGGAACTACCATAGAGCTCAGATGGCCTCGAAATGGATGGAGTTCTTTTTTCAGCCTTTTTTGCTTACTCCTTTCACCTGACTGCATAATCTGTTAGGCGATCCTCTGCAGTTTTCTCAACCTTTGCTAGAATTCTAGAATATTTTAAGAATAAGTATATTATTTCATATATGGAAGGCAAGGAATGAGATATTTTTTGCTAATAAGACTCTGTCTATTAATTTTTCTCTCTCAGATAAGCTTATAGTATTTCATGATGCCTGGTTACAGATTCATGTGCAAGCTAATAAAGTTGCAATGGAGCTTAGTAATATCCAGGAGTTGATTGATCATTGGGGTAATGCCCCATGTACTATGAGTAGAGTTCCCCCGAAACATGAGAAGCATGCTCGTTCTAGATCCAGACAGCGTAGGGACCGATCGCCTTCTAGGGCTCGCACACAACCCTCTAGGGATCAAGCGCAAGGTCTGCTGCGTTCACACCATGCTTATCAGTTTTCTGCTTGGGATGCTCCCCCTCAACTGGACCAGTTGCAGGGTATGGCTAGTTGGGGAGCTCCTCAAGGCTTGGGAACTCCCCCAGTTTCTTCTGGTCAGGTCGGTTCTCAGAGGGGAAGTGATGGGGATGCTAATACTGGTTGGAGTTCGGGTACTGCTGGGGATGTTGATGGATGGAATACCCCTCTTGAGGCTCCTGCTCAGCCTGCTACTGAAAATTTTGTCACCCATCTTGGGTCGGGGTGGAATATTTAATGGCTGGTGTCCTTGAACTCTTTTTTTTGCATGGTTCTAGTTTCTTGTTGTTGATGTTTTGATCGTTGTCTTAATCGCGGTCCTGGCTATCTCTTAAGTCAGTGTGGGGTTTACTTGGAACTTGTTGTAGCTGATGGTTTTTTGGTTCCTGGCTGTTTTTCTCAACCGGTTTGGATAGTGCATGGGGTGTGACGTGGCAGTCCACCCACTTTTGTATGATTAGTCGCTATATTTAATATATTGCCTCTTCATTCAAAAAAACATTTTATAATATTAAAAAAAACTCAATGTTAAAATAATTGTTTTTCAAAAAACAATACAACCAATAATCTAAATAAAAAATATGAATCTTTAACACCACTAAAATATTTCACTTCCATTCATTGTTATTTATATAAACTTATTACAAAATGGAGACTCATACTTATTAAATGAGATACCTCAATCGTGTATATATATATATACACGATACACATACGTGGAGCCAAACGTCACGCTGTGATACTTGAGGTGCAGTAAGTGAGCGGTCCACTCAAGTGTTACAAGTTCAAAACGAAAGTATTAACAAGTACTTCGTATCTATGATTGTTCACTTTAGTACCGGATCAAAACACATTCGAAAAAAAAAATTATTGTAAAAATGGACTGATGAACCTTGTTTTGTCGAAAATATATAATTTCCGAAAATAGTGAGAAAACTTGATGTCCTAAAGAACTAATTCTAAAAAGATTAAGAGAACGGGACCAATAATTCACACATAAGATTAAGACGTAATCATACATTTCATTGGAGTTTTAGATGGACTCACACTTTCTAAATGGGATATAGATATCGAATAGTAATTATATATAATACATTTATTGTTTTTCAGACTACCCCTATTTAAGAGTTTTTTTATTTATTATATTTTTATTTTTTAATTAATTTTTTTAAACTAACTTGTTTTTCCAAAGTTATGCTACAATGAATATTACATATGGTAAAATATTCCTTTAATATTTATTTTAGATAAGATTAGACATGACACAATAAAATGGATTACTTGACTAGTTACCCATTTATAAACAGAATACATAATTTTTACATTTTGAAAGGGATCATTGTGGATGAAATTTTTTGAATAAGACTATTGATGGTTAGTAATGATTTCATGGACTAGTCATAACTATTGTATGATGGTTTTATTTTTAATAAGTCATCGTCATAAAAAAAAATTATTTTATAAAATAATCAAGGTCTTTTATGATTCAACATTTTTTATTCTTAGTTTATAAAGTTGTAATACTTTTATCAAATAATTTAATTTTCTTTTTGGAAATCATATCCTCATAACATGCTTTTCATTGTTGAAATCATAGTAAATTGAACTCTTTTCACTATGCCTAAAAGTATCTTTATACCAATAATAAGAAAAAGAGTGTTTACACCCATTGAATAATTTACATAAATACAAGTTTCAAGATTGACTTGAATAGTAACAAACTCAACCATAAGAGTTGCAATCACTATTTCTTAAGTATTTTTTTTGCTTATAAAAGCCATATCTTTGTGATCATGTTCTCTATTTTAATTTATTTTATTTGTTTTTTGTTGCATAGGAAACCTCTATAACCATATCCTTCTAGGTAAAGATAGTCAACGAGACACTTGACTATCCAAGGAATTGAACTGGGACAACCTATCAACAAGCACTCAACCACTACCAACCGACCTACCTCTTTTGGATAAAAATTTAGGGTAAAATGTGGGGTTTTGAAAGGGATCCTAGTCCCCTCACACCAAGGTTTGAACTTGGTTCTCATGGATAAAAATCCAAAGACATACCACTACGGTATCCCTCATGGGAATGTTCTCCTTTATTTTAACTTTCCTCATTATGAAGCAATCTCTCCATTGAAAAATTTAACGCCCACTTTGGATTGTGTGTTTGAATCACAAACATATCCTAATTTCAACTTCAATTGGTGTTACCACGACTTGCTCATTCTTACCAAGCCCTTTTCATTTGTAACCCATATTTGACATCATTTGCAATGCAAATTCAAACAACCAAAGTTGTAACAAGCTAAATCCTCTTTTAATGAATAAAATTTTCTAGAATCCTCAATACTTGGACAAGTCCAACATTTTCTTAAAAATCAGAGACACCATCGTCATCCATATTACCTATCGCATGAAGCAAATCTACAATTCCTCAAAAAGTGTCAACCAACTTTATGAAACCTTTTATGTCACAAAAGAAGTAATCAATGGAGGCTTGACTCTTAATTTATCATTCTCCTCAACCAATAATAAAAATAAAAATTATTCTTCACAATCAAATGTCATGTAGATATAACGAAATCATCATGAAGATCTATATCTTTAATAAGTTATTATACTTTCACTATTTATTATTGCAGGCTTATGCATAAGGGGTCGAACCCAAAATCTATTTATAAAATCAAGGCAAATTATCTCAAAATCTTGGTAAATTATGTCCAAGGATACATGGCGAATTGCATTCATTTTTCTTCAAAAAATTTTAAACCGTGGCGAATCAATTGAAAAAAAATTCTAGAGGTTTTGGTCGGTTGCAGAGGGTTTCAGTTGGTTATTTGCAGAGGCGTTTTTAGTATTTTACTCTGCAGCCAATCGACTTAGGCCAACTGACATACCTCTACAATCGATCGACTTATGTTGATCTATTGTAGAGGTGTGCTTTTGCAGAGAACCTTCTAGGAGGTATAACTTTTGATTCCAAAATTCGTTTTTAATGTTTTTTTAAAACCACCTAGCTCGACGAGATCTACACAAAAATCCTAATAAAATAGTCAAAAATAAGCTAAAATCGATCGACATGGATGCAATCGATCGATATGGCTACAACCGATCAGTTGTAGCCATGTCGATCGATTTTAGATTATATTTTTAAGGATTTTACTAAGATTTTTGTGTGGATCTCGTCGACCTAGGTGGTTTTAAAAAAAAATTGAAAACAAAGCTTTGGATCAAAAGTTATACCTCCTAGAAGGTTCTCTACAAAAACACACCTCTACAACCAATCAACATAAGCTGATCGGTTGCAGAGTGCAACTGATCGACATGGCTACAGTCAATCGACATGGCTGCAACCGATCGACATCTTCTAGGAGACATAAATTTTGATCCAGAGCTCTAGTTTCATTTTTTTTTTAAAACCACCTAGCTCGAAAAGACCTACACAAAAATATTATTAAAATCCTCAAAAAATAATCTAAAATTGATCGACATGGCTACAACCAACGAACATGGCTGCAACCGGTTGGTTGTAGCCATGTCGATCGATTTTAGATTAGTTTTTAGGATTTTACTAAGATTTTTATGTAGATCTCATTGAGCTAGGTGGTTTAAAAAAAATGAAAACGGAGCTCTGGATCAAAAGTTATGCCTCCTAGAAGGTTCTCTACAAAAGTGCACCTCTGCAACCGATCGACATAAGCCGATCGGTTGCAAAGGCATGTCAATCGGCCTAAGCCAATCAATTACAGAATGCAACCAATCGACATGGTTGTAGTCGATCGACATGGCTAAAACCGATTGACATCTTTTAAGAGGCATAACTTTTGATCTAGAGCTTCATTTTCAATTTTTTTAAAACCACCTAGTTCAACAAGATATACACAAAAATATTATTAAAATCCTCAAAAAATAATCTAAAATTGATCGACATGGCTGCAACTGACTGATATGGCTACAATCAATCGATTGCAGCCATGTCGATCGGTTTTAGATTATTTTTTTAAGGATTTTATTAAGATTTTTGTGTAGATCTCGTTGAGCTAGGTGGTTTTAAAAAAAATTGAAAACGGAGCTCTGGATCAAACGTTATGCCTCCTAAAAGGTTCTCTGCAAAAGCGCACCTCTTCAACCGATCGACATAAGATGATCAGTTGCAGAGGCATGTCAATTGACCTAAGTCGATCAGTTGCAGAGTGCAACTGACCAACATGGTTGCAACTGATCGACATGGCTGCAATCGATTGACATGGTTGCAACCAATCGACATGGCATAAGTCAATCGATTACATAGATATGTCAATTGGCCTAAGTTGATTAGTTGCAAAGTGCAACTAATTGGTATAAGATGATTGATTGCAAAGGTGTGTTAATCGACCTAATATGATTGGTTGCAACTCTGCAACTGATCGGCCTAGGCTTATTGGCATACCTCTGTAATCTATTGGCTTATGTTGATCAGTTGCAGAGGTATCAGTCGGTTGTAGAGGTTTTTTGGACGTATGTTTATTGGTACCCCTTTTAGTATTTATACGGGTAGTATATGTGGTGAATTGGGCAGGAAAAATAAATTTGTTTATAATTTGAAGGCGAATTGAGCGAGAAAAATAAAATTATTTATAATTTTAAGGCGAATTGTTTTCTGAATTGGGCAAAAGTGGTTGGCGAATAAAAATAAAAATAGGATAATTATTATCAAAGTCGAGCGAATAGATCCCAAATTAAATTCCGCCCTGTAAATTTCGGGTGAATGGGTCCTAGTGAAAGGTTCCAAAATTAGCAAATTTTAAATTTTAAAAATCCTAAATATAGCCAATTTACGATATTTTGCGCTTATGCATAACCCTACATTATTGTTATCTCTAGAAAGATTAGAATATTGAATCAATTTCTTATTTTATTCTACCTTAACTTGCTTTATTTTTGCCTTTACAATTTTTGATGAACATTTCAAAAAAATGAATGCTTTAATACCTTGTCAGAAAGCTAAAATATTTATAATATTTGAGGAAATTCAATGCTCTAATGTTTGTATTGGAAGAATAAACTCTAAAATGATAATTACAACACAACCAATAATCTAGATAGAGGATATGAATCTTAACACCACTAAAATATTTCACTTGCATTCATTGTTAATTATAGAAACTTATTACACTAGATTCTAGATGGAGACTCACACTTATTAAATGTGATACTTCAATTGTTGGTATATATATATATATATATATATATATATATATATATATATATATATATATATATCACTATTAACAATTTTAATGATAGATTGATTCTCTCTTAAGTCACTCCTCTCTAATATAACTACTATTTTTTTAACAATCATTTTTCTATTTTTATCATTGCTTCTATTTGTATTTTTATTTTTGCAATTTCTTATTTCTATTTTTAGATAAATTTTTACACAATAAATATTAAATATTTCAACAAACGTATTTGATCAAGCTTAAACTTATTAGATCAATTGCACAATAGGGATTCTCAAATGAAGTAGTGGGTCTTCCACGTTTAGCAGATTTAATGCCAACTATGTTGGACTAGATCAAAGGACTCCCATGTAGGTTGAGTTTTCCCTTTGATATCAAAGTGAACGCGTGATCATGAATGTGATTCCTAATGTGATCCCGTAGTGGTTCCAAAAGTGCTTACCAATGTGATCCCGTAGTGATAATACATGTGATTCTGGAAGTGATCACAAACAGATCACCATTGAAATCGATCGGATTATGCTTTAAAACGAAGGGGTTCGGTTAGCTTAACCATTAGCTATTTAGGAAGATAAAGTATTGTGATTCTTTCTCCATATTAATCATCTATGGATAGATAAGAATGGATGGTGAACCCGCCGCCCCTAAGCTGTTCATGGATAAAAGGCTAGTGGGTTGCCTCGCCCCCCTAGCTGTCGGTGGAAAGGGATTGAAGGCCAGTGCCCCGCCCAAAGGCTCAGTTCGCTATCGCTCACTCTACTTTATTCCTAGTCCATTCGTAGGAGATTGATTATCTCTATCTCCTTTATCAAAATTCCTCTGTCAAAATAATAAGATCAAGCACTTATCCAAAGGACATATGATTGATCATTTAAAATATAGAGAAGACCTTTTAAATCAAACATAACAATATTCTTACATATGGTTTAGTGATTTCTTGAGAAGAGAGAGAGATTCACTTACTAATAAAGTTGGGGAAGGATATGCTCTCTTATATGGGATGAATATGAAAGTGGGATCTTGAAGATAAACCTCTCCATCCATAATTGCACCAATGGCTAAGAAGGGAGATCAAATTGCTTCCCTCTAGCATGATGTGCCTAGGGAGGGAGATAAACAATTGCTACCACTATAGTTGAGGTGATGGACGAGACACAAGATCCATAGGAATGAGCTAGACAAAATGTTCTAGACAAAAGAATTGGACAAAAGAAGCACAAATTCATCCTAGATCAAATATATGCATCCACCACATATCATAGAAAGAAAAAATGGATATGCATCCATTATATATACTAAAAACAACCATCATGATTGGATTCAAATGCATGCTCCAAAGAAATAAATGTGGATCCATGAGTCCATTCTAGCTTCTTTTTTCCTCTATCTAGGCATTATTACTGACTAGTCTTGTCATGTGGTATTTGGAGTTGTTATCTACTTCCCAACACTAGGAATATGAGGAAGAATTTTCCACTTAGATGCTTCATTATTTCCATGATCTAAAAATAGAATGAATCATCTTTGGAATAAGCATGAATTCATTCATATACATAATATTTCTTAGACGTAGATCCCACTATCTCATTTCTCTTTAGTCAAATTTGACTTGAAAAAAGAAATGAGAGCATCCATTCAACCCCAAATAATGTGCCTCCTCATCAAAGCAACTCCAAATATTATGTGATATTTGGATTTTTCACTCAAAACCTATCTTGACCTCTTGTCTTACTAACCAAAGCAACTTCATAATCGGGTTTTTCTTTGAACTAGTGGATAACTCTTGGATAAGATATGTGGGATCAATACACCTTTGGTGCCACCCTACCATGTGAACTAGGAAAAGAACTTCCCTAATCCTTTTAAATGGATGGACTTGTGTTTCTTCCCCCAAATCGTACAAGAGTAGATAAATCCAACAAATCAAAAGAAATATGCACCTAATCTATCGCATGTAAGGGGTATACAACTTCAATTTAAAAATATGGACTATTAAAATGATTCTATGTATCACCTATATATCATACAATAATTTGAGTTTCAAACATCATACCTTGGATTGACCCTCCCATACAAGGTTGGGGATGAATAATCTAGAGACACACAAGACCCCAAAATCCACGTTAAGGCTAATGAAATAGATTCCTTCAATAGAGTGTTAATACTAAGGTAGAGTGCTCAATGGGATAGGGAAGCTTACCTAACTCAATCTAGGAGTCATTGAGGATTTTTTTCTATTGATGCAAAACATGAAGGAATAGAAACCTCCTTCCATTGGAATGAATCTAAACACAAACTTTATGGATAAAGAAATCCATAACTTTGGAAAATGGATGATTTTCCATCTCATTCATGTAAAAACTCATGGTCTAGAAATTGATGGATCAAAAATGATATTTCTTTCTCTCGTTAGATCTCTCTCCTAGGCATCCAACTAGCTAAGGAGACAAATTAATCCATTCTCATTCTATGTCAAATAAAACTATTTATTTTCACACCATCCCTCCTTGTTTAGCGAGGTGGGACAAGCCCCCTTTTGACTCTTTTAAAGCACTAAGGCATGGTTGGGGGACTACCTTGGGGAGGCAACAAATTAGTCCCACCTAAATAAAATAAATCCAGTCTTGGCTTATTGTATCTTTGCATTCAAGCCTTGAAGCTACTTCTTTCTCTTCCCTATCCAAATAGGTATTGTCGAATAGAGTACTCATGTCTTGTTATACCCATCAATTCCAAGTGGAATCAGATATGAAAAATAAGTTGGGCCCTTCTCCCTAATTGTAGATAAGAATTTGATTTTATCTAGGAGGACCAAGGGAAGAAGAATAAGGTCCAACTTATAATATTATAAGGTGTTCTTCCTCCAAATATTAAAGTAAAGCATTTTATTATGGAAGAAGATACACCTACTTCTTAGACACTCTTTTCTTCTAATTAACAGGTATTTGAGAGGTGGATACGAGTAACTACAACTAGCTATATAATAAAATATTTTTTCTTTTAAGTAGGATTTTGAAAGGGTTGCATTTTCTCTTTTACATCAACTTAGTCACATTGAGCTATTTGGTGTCATTGATATTTGAATCTTGGTGTGGGATACATCAAATATTTGTTCCATTTGTTGAACTAAGGACCCATTGGCACTATCTAATAAGATGTTACATCCTACCCATACCTATTCATGTATTCCTGGCTCAACTTCGATCAGGAGAGAGACCTGTTATCAACCTGCACATCTTATATATTTTTCTAATTCTATGTAATTATCTGAGACTTTATTTGTTATGATATTTTAAGGATTCTCTTGTTTTTCATAAATGCTCATAAAGGAAATATCGAAGTGATTTCTTTAGGTCCAATTCCACTAGATACCAACATCATTTCTCTAATATTATTTCTAATGCATGAAAAAAATAGTAAGGTGAGAAGAAAGATCAAATTAAATGAATGTCACTTTGACAAAGCCTTATAGATCTATAGTATCATGATGAAAGGTAATGTTGTCGATCCCTTGTGTTGTTTTTTAGGGTCAATGTAAGAGCAATGGATTCTACTGGTTGGTTAAGAATGATAATTAATTTTAAGCTCCCTCATGGTTTGATAAAATCAATAATGAAAAATATATAAATGACTTATGGTTGGCAAGGATGTTGGAATATATTACATCATTTGGTTCTTTACTAATGTACCTTCATGGGTACATATTTAGATTAGGATTATATTAGGAGATAAATAGTTTATTAGAGTAATTTAATAAATGCACAAGTGTTAGAATATCCAATGATGTAAATGTGCATGTAGTCCACATGTACATGAGTCTTAGGGTTGAGTGAGAGGCAAGGAATCTATTTTTCTATATAAAGACCTCATTGTGAGTGTTTGAAGAAAGAGTGTGTAGTGCATAAGTGAGAGTAGTAATAGGTCACAATGTAGCTCCATTTTTATATCATGAAGGAGTTGTAAATTCCATGAGAGGAGCATTGTAATTTTCATGAGCTTTCTCATATGAGCATTATTGGAGCATTGTATCAAGTTTTCTATCATATTCATGCATATTAAGTTTTAATTATTATAGTTATAACATTGCATGCTTATTTCTATTTGTGTGATCACATTTTGTTTAATTTTAAGGCTCCAAAATCTAATAATAGTATTAGAGCCACGGTGGATCAAAGGAAATATCAAAGTGATCACTATTGCTATTGTTGAGTATTTTCAAACCAGATCAGCCATAGTGCATTACTGCATGCAAATACCATCACAACATATTTTTTGATAGAAGTAGATATAGATAGAAGAATAGAAAGTAGAGAAAGCCACATGATTGATTTGGCTAGAGTTTTTCCACAGAGTTGCAAAAACTTGTGAGAACTAGAAATTAGCATTGAATCCACTAGATTGGAAATCCAACTAGTGAAGATTATTTTCTATAGAGTCATAGAAAATTTTATTATCTTTAATATTTCATTGCAAGAGAGAAAACAAATTTTCAATAAAACCATTGGGTTACTATCATCTAAGTTTTTCTTGTTGCAAAAAATTAACTCTTAGAAGTTGGGAAGCTTCCTACAACAGATAGAGAGGAACTCCATATTCATTGCTTGAAGGTAGATGTTACTTTCCTGTTGTAGGGATTAATTCTTTGTTGCAGAAAAACAAGAATTGAATATTTGGAGGCCTAAGGAGAAAGGTCCCATTGAAATATTTGTATATTGAAGAATCCTAGTTGAAATTTTGAGGAGAAAATCTAGTGGCCAAGGAAGCCAATTTGAAGATTGCAAATCTAGGAAGGAGGTCCTAGAAAGAAGATCCCATTGAAGATTTATAAGACTCAAGGAGAAGAGTCCTAGAAAATATTGAATATTAGTGATCTCCATTGAATACTAAAAGCTTCACATTGAAGAAGAGGTACATTGAAGATCCTATTGAAGAACTTTCATATTAGGAGATTAAGTATTGAGAAGAACTAACAAATTTTCTATTACAGATTTTAGTGGCAAAAAATTTAGGAGATCCTAGAAGAATATCTCACTATGAAACTTCCATAGTTGAAGATTGGAGAGGCCAAGGAAGGTCTCATTGAAGATTTTGAAGCTGCAAGTTTGAGGATATTGGAGAGGTCTCAAGGAGAAACAAGAAGAAGGCTTGGTGAGCCTCATTGAAGAAGTTCCTAGAAGAAATCATTGGAGAAATTACTACGAAGGAAGAAGCTAAGGAATTGGGACAATCGTCGCCACCCAATGGTAAGCCCAAAGGAGAAGGTTTGGAAAGAAGATTGTCAAATCATAAAGTAGTATGGAATAAATCTCAAAATTGACAAGATTGTTTGAGGAAGAGATCTAGTTTGAAGTTAGAATTTGGCAAGAGAAAGGATATAGAAAAACCACCAAATCTAAGAGAACATATCAGCTGTGATTTGGGGGAGGATCCAACCAATTTTTTTGTATTCAAGGAGAGTTTTTCAGTGAAGGTATTGATTGCCTTACAATTTAAAAAAAATTATATTTTAAGAACAAATAAAAGGTAGCATATTGATAGCACTTAGAGCTACCAAAATATAGATTTTGTGGACAATAAAAATGTAACAAATTGAAGGAGATAACTGTTGTATTTAAAAGAATGATTAAACTTGCAACTTTCACAAAAATTGGATAGCCTTTTGGATAAGGAAATTAGTTGCAAATTAAGGATATTTGGGCAGCATTAATAGTTACCAAAGATCAGATTTTAGAGGTACATCTTGAAGGAGCATTTAAGCCACCAAATTATAGTATTGGGCAACATATTAGTCAAGTATTGAAACTGCGAAAAGGTAAGCAATTGAGCTATTTTGAACAACCTAGAAGAACTACAATAATATTTACAAAAGGTAACAAATTAAGGTGACCTTAATCACCATCATCATCACCATCTACAAAGTAAAAAAAAAAAGAGATGCAATAAAAAGATGCAAAAGTTCATTAGTTAAGCCTTTATATATCGATTCTTATTAAGGTTATTATGCACCAATTTTAAGTTTTAAAGGTTGCATAAATAGTATTTGTTTCAATTCTTCAAAATTAATGCAAAAGGTATCATCTACAAGGTTCAAACCTGCAAATAAGAGAAAAATGGAAGTTAGGTACATTTCAAGAGAAAGAAATTGATCAACATTCTATTGTTTACTCTAAAAAAAAAAATACTACAGATTACATAAAGTTAATAAGGTTGGATAGTGAGTATTAAATTAACCAAGCAAGGAAGGAGTTGCCAAATGTTGAAAACAACACTCAGTTTCACCCCAGCCAACATTACAAATGATGAAGAGAACTAGTTCAAGATCATAGAGAGGAAATGCATACTCTATGTTTGCATAGCATCAAGATTAAAGGTGTCATAAGAGAGCACATATTGAAAGCACTCAAAGTGCAATAGTTAGGAAAGCTAAGCACTATTCAAGAGGGAAAGTTACTAAGAGCACCATGCTTAGAATCTAAAGCATAGCTACATAAGAACAAAGGGATAACAAGAGTAAACCTACATACAAGTTGTAGATAGCAAGGAGGTGATAGCCATAGAAGGAGAAAGACATTTTTTCAAAGACGTCTATCATCAAAAGAGACATTGGAGACGATATAAGAAGGTGAATAAAAATACCTTTTGTGAAGGAAAAGAAAGGTTTGTCAAAAGGTTCGCTCATCAAGGAAAGCACATGCAACATATTGATGTCGAGAAAGAGTGTGAATATAGCCAATACGCAGTTAATAGCACACATTGAATACGGGTTTAGTTGAGTGGATAAAAAAGCTCACAACATTAATTGGAGTTCACTATTACACACACATCAAGAAGTTAGGCTCTCATCAAAGATAAAAGTTTGAATAATAGAGTTCTAACACGTATAGGAGGTAACCAAAGTACCAAGTACTTAAGATCTTCAAACTTGCAAAAGATGGTAAAAATTTGTAGTAGAAGCACATTATTGAAACCTTTCAAACACTCACAGGTGTAATGAAGAAAGAAGATATTGTTACACAACGAAGGAAGAAGATAACCATGCACCAAAAAAATATCCATGGAGGCAAAGGTCATGCATAAGTGAAAGAAGACACTTGACAAACTCTACAAGGAAGAAAGTACCACTTGACAGAAGGTGTAATCATTTCGTAATGTTTACCACCAAGATAAGCACTCATGCAAAGTGTAACTCCCAAAAGGAAGCACTCCATACAAAGTGTAACGTCCAGAAGAAGATTGTTACCACTTGTATCAACCTTCCAGAAGGTATAGCACTCAAAAGGGTATCATTTATCCTGTCTGATCCACCTAATAATGCCCAACCAAAGAAAAATTTATTTTTTTTGAGATTTGTCACACTTGTCACAGTGGATTGCCATCCTTTGGAAGTGCTTATATAAGAGCATGTAACAAGGAGTGAGAGATAAAGTAAAAAAAAATGTATATCAAAGTGTTAAGGAGCATTAAATCCAAAAGGAGTTCATTGAAGAACGTAGGGATAAAATTGAAGAATGAAAAGCTATCGTAGAAAAGCACTGGATAACATTCTACCATTGGAAAAAACCACAAGGTGACTACCAGATTCAAACCATAGTAAGCAAATGCTTGATATAAAGGTAATATCTAAGTTTTATTGCCTTCATAAAGTTGTAAGGAGTAATAATATTATCAGCTTTAATATTAAAATGGAGATATTTAGTAGGAGTTATAAGGTAGTGGAAGATACCCTAGAAATCACATTACTTATTTTTTAAGAAAGAAGAAATTAGAAGTATTAAAATATTTATTATTAGTGCTTCAACTATTTGCAAATTTTAAAGGAGATATAAGGAGTAGAAAAATCTAATTTGCAAATGTTTAGTATTTCTAAAACTTCTAATTAGGGAGATATAAGGAACCTACCTAGCCTGAATTTATAGAAGTTTAGAAACCTACCAATGCATTGAATAATAGTTGAAGAGATTAAGTTATTAAGTGCATCAAAATTATAGTTGGAATATTAATATAGGACAATCCAACTAAAGATATTGAACTCCTATCTTTGAAATTGCATTTCTAAACACTTTCTACAAGAAAAGAAAAAAGTTATAAAAGTGTTAGATTTGAATTTCATTCTAAAAGATTTAATCTCTTTAAGATCATAATATGCCTTAGTCTCTAGGGATTCAAAAGGAATTCAACAAAATTCAAGATTAGAGAATCAAGCTTAAGCATCAAGTTCATAGCTAGAAAGTTTTGAGATTGTTCCTACAAACAAGGAAAATAAATAAAATTCTATTAATATGGATAGATTGACAAGAGGAACATATCATCACTATAATAGGACTCAAGATCAAAATACATCCAATATATCCTATAAAAGGCATAAAATCAGTATAAACTCAAATAATCTCACAAATAAGAATGAAAAGGATATATGGTACCTAGATTCATGTGCAAGTCATCATATGACTGAAAAATTGCAATGGTTTGATTATCTTGAAGTCACCAATAATTATAGACTAAGAATTGCAGATGGAAAATTATACAATATATATGGTTATGGATGTGTAGTTATAGCAAATTATTTCTAAATTTTGTACTACATAATGTCATGTATGTTCTAGGGTTATCATCCAATCTCATTTCAGTAGCAAAGCTAGTAGAGAGAAAAAGGAAAATTGACTTCAAACACTCAAATGGAGTCAACATGTGCCTCATAATAAATCAAGGAGAAATTGAAGCTCAAGGAGAAATTGAATCTACCAGAGCAATTCATAAAAATATATGCTTTGGAATTTATGGGAATATCACAAGATATTATTGTATTTCAAAACAATACTAATACATTTATTGAAGAACATGATGCAACATATGTAGAACCAACATATCACAAGAACAAACAGAAAAATAGAAGACTCAAAATTAAGAGAATGAGAGGACAACAAAACTTCACTCTATTCAGCTATCAGTAAACCAAAGAAGGAGAAGAACCTCATCAAGATGAAGGATCCTTATTGTAGACTAAAATATTCAAAACCAAATAACATAATGCAGGGGGGTGTTGGAATATATTACATCATTTGGTTCTTTACTAATGTACCTTAATGGGTACATATTTAGATTAGGATTATATTAGTTGATAAATAGTTTATTGGAGTAATTTAATAAGTGCACAATTATTAGAATATGCAATTATGTAAATGTGCATGTAGTCAACATGCACATGAGTCTTAGGGTTGAGTGAGAGGCAAGGAATCTATTTTTCTATATAAAGGCCTCATTGTGAGTGTTTGAAGAAAGAGTGTGTAGTGCACAAGTGAGAGTAGTAGTAGGTCACAATGTAGCTCCATTTTTATATCATGGAGAAGTTGTAAACTTCATGAGAGAAGCATTGTAATATTTGTGAGATTTCTTATATGAGCATTTCTAGAGCATTGTATCAAGTATTTTATCATATTTTTATCCATGTTAAGTTTCCATGATTATAGTCATAACATTGCATGTTTATTTCTATGCTTGTGATCACATTTTATTTAAGTTTAAGGCTCAAAAATCTAACAAAGGAATGGAGGTTGATGAGGAGAGTTAACCAATTACTTGCTCTCTATTGATTCTCTAGTGCTTGCCATGGTTGGGTGAAACTTTTCCATGAAATAAATAATTTTCTCTATCTCTCCTATACTTTCTTTTCACTTCATTCCTATATCACTACTCTTTTCTATCCATGTGCCTTGCCCACTTTCCCCCCATTCTTCAAGTGGTTAGGTTCCAAAAAAATATCATTGATTTAGCAATTTGATTTGTTCATCAAGAAGGATCAACCACTAGGTAGAACAATGGACAAGGGAATTACTGGTACAAAATGAGGTGACCCTATGATTTCTTGCATTGCTATTGCTTGATCGTTATAGAGGAGGAGGAGCCTTAGCCTTCTATTACTTTTAAATAAATATAAGTAGAATTTTCTCTTGGAATAATTAGAATGAACAACACGATCCTAGCTATAGGATTAACATACACAATATTGCTAGTCATATGCTTAACATATTTAAACTTTTAATTTGATACTCTATTATTATCTCTCACTACATTTTGATGGTTTACTATTGCTTATTCCTTAGAAAGTAAATGCTCATCTATAGAGTCAGTCATATTACATATAAAACCTCATATCTAATCGAGTAGGATTCATGGTTCTATGTGAATTGCTCTTCCATTATGGTTTAAAAGTTAGTGGTTGGTTCATACTATCACTGATTATAAATAGAGAGTTGGAACCTGTGTTATTTTGATGGGAAATCCTTTAAAACTTAAGATGGGATTGTATATTCTACTTAAAACCTTTTAAGAGTAATAGAAGGAATGGTAGAGGGATCTATTTCTCCCATTATTCATAAATACCCTTCCCTCCTCTATTCAAGCTAGTTCCAACTAAGAGAGGTCTTGTTTTTAGCTTTGACCCTTCATGAAGAACAATTTTGATTTAATTTTTTGTCCTCTTTGAATAGTTAGAAATATTTTCTTTGTAGAGATTGAAAAAATAAAATCATCTGATTTGATTTATTCTCAATAGCCATGAGATAATCATATTTTGGTGATCTTTTAATTGACAAATTTTTTTCATACACCCTTTAAAATAGATGATTTTTTGAAGGATGTGTTAATATCTGAAAATGTACGCCTACACTTGTACCCACACAGAATATCAACATGGGATTATTTCTCTCGTGTGAGATTCCCTGAGAGGAAGAAACCTCTAGAGAGAGTCAACTCTCACAAAAACCAAAAATAAAAATAAAAAAACTAACCCTAAAAAAAACTTACTGTCGGGAAAACACGAACAACCAACAAATAAAATAAAAAATAAAAACTACAAAACTAAAAATAAAAAACACTGCACTTACTTGCCTAGGAAATAAAAAATAGAAACTAAAAAATAAATAAAAATTGTAGACCCACTAAGAAATGAAAATAAAAATAAAAAACTAAACTAAAAAAATAAAATAATAAATAAAATTGCAAATTAAAAACTAAAAAAATAAATAAAAACTGCACTAAAAAAAAAACTAAAAAAAAAAAAGGTAAAAATAAAAACTAAACTAACACTTGCAGGGGAAAAGGGAGAGGGAAAACAGACGAAAAATAAAAAAATAGACGGGAAACTAAAAATAGCAAAACACGATACAAAAAACATGAAAAAAATAGGCGATTGTGCCAAAATAAAATGGTTGACCGATTAACCACAATCGCAAGAAAAAAGGATGGGGTTGTAAAATGAAGTGTTAAACAACCGCAAGAGGTAAGGCAAGGTGGACCAAGGACCAATGCCACATGCAATTCAACCAAGGCTAAATATACATAGTATACAACCATAAAATTCCATGATATTAAATCCGCCCAGACGTAGTGCAACACACACGAAAACAACACAAATACCACAATAATTGCAGAAGGTAAGGTTGGTGTGAATGAAATTCTCCCAAATGAAATTTACACAGAAACAACCATTTTTGCATTGAATCCACGAGGTTACACTACTGTCACAAATGGTAGTGAAAATAGCCCACTGGGGCCAAAAGCCTCAAGACCAACAAATGTGAATTGATCTTCCATTATGGTTCTATGTGAATTGCTCTTCCATTATGGTTTAAAAATTAATGGTTGGTTCACACTATCACTGATTATAAATAGAGAGAGTTGGAACCTATGTTATTTTGATGGGAAATCCTTTAAAACTTAATATGGGATTGTATATTCTACTTAAAACCTTTTAAGAGTAATAGAAGGAATGGTAGAGGGATCTATTTCTCCCATTATTCATAAATACCCTTCCCCTCCTCTATTCAAGCTAGTTCCAACTAAGAGAGGTCTTGTTTTTAGCTTTGACCCTTCATGAAGAACAATTTTGATTTAATTTTTTGTCCTCTTTGAATAGTTAGAAATATTTTCTTTGTAGATATTGAAAAAATAAAATCATCTGGTTTGATTCGTTCTCAATAGCCATGATATAATCATCTTTTGGTGATATTTTTATTGACAAATATTTTTCATACACCCTTTAAAATAGATGATTTTTTGAATGATGTGTTGATGTCTGAACATGTACGCCTACACTTGCACCCGTGCACAACATCAACATGGGATTATTTCTCTCGTGTGGGACTGCCCAAGAGGAAGAAACCTCTAGAGAGAGCCAGCTCTTACAGAAACAAAAAATAAAAATAAAAAACTAACCCTAAAAAAAAACTTAATGTCTAGAAAACACGAACAACCAACAAATAAAATAAAAAATAAAAACTACAGAACTAAAAATAAAAAACACTCCACTTACTTGCTAAGGAAATAAAAAACAGAGACTAAAAAATAAATAAAAACTACAGATCTACGGAGAAATAAATATAAAAATAAAAAACTAAACTATTAAACTAAACTAAAAAAATAAAATAATAAAAAAACTACAAATTAAAAACTAAAAAAATAAAAAATAAAAACTACACTAAAAATAGAAACTAAAAAAAAACTAAAACTAAACTAAACTAAAATAAAAATAAAAACTAAACTAACACTTGCAGGGGAAAAGGGAGAGGGAAAACAAATAGAAAATAAAAAAAACATACGAGAAAATTAAAACAATGAAACACAACATAGCAAACACGAAAAAAAAAAATTATTGCGCCAAAATAAAATGGTTGACCTATTCACCACATTCGTTTGAAAAATAGGATGGGGAGTGTAAAATGAAGTGTGAAACAACCGCAAGAGGTAAGGCAAGGTGGACCGAGGACCAATGCCACATGCAATTCAACTAGGGCTAAATAAACATAGTATACAACCATAACATTCCTCGATATTAAATTCACCTAGACGTAGTGCAACACACACGAAAACAACACAAGTGCCACAACAACTAAAGGAGGTAAGGTTGGTGTGAATGAAATTATTCCAAATGAAATTTACACAGAAACAATTATTTTTGTATTGAATCCACGAGGTTACACTACTGACACAAAATAGCAGTGAAAACAACCCATTAGGGCCAAAATCCCGAGCCAAAAGCCTCAAGACCAAAATTTGAGTTTACAATGTGCACACATCCTTATTAAATAGAGCACGTGACACTTATAATTTAATTTTAAAATAGAAAGTGGCAGATGACAGTAATTAAAATTATCTGCAGGCTCTGGAAGTTTCTGACCACCCAGTCCCACAAATAAAATGGTCCTCCTCGCTGCCAACAATTTTAAACTCTGTGAATAACCATGTACAACCAACATTGCACGTTACATTACAAATCTCATTAAGATAGTTGGTGTTACACCAACTCACTGACATTACTCAATTTCTCTCTGCTACTCATATCTTTAATTTTCCACATTGATTAATAAACATAGCAAGACTGCATAATTTTATTTTTTTACCTACTTACTCGACTAAAACAAATATTCTCGATTGTCTGTAAAAATTCGTAAGATTTTCTATGTACGAAAATATTGACAACTCACTAAAGGAGAAGACAAAAAATAATAATTTAAAAATAAAAGCCATGGGAAATAAAAATGTTATTTATTTATTTAAAACAGTTTCCACTCTGCCATTAAAAACTGTGAAGGTCTTTGGTCAAAAAGTCAGCCATGTGTGTAGTCAACCCGGATATGCATAGTCAAACTGGTCAAGTGGGAGATAGGCACCAGATTTTGAATGGGATTTAGGTGCTAAATTTGAACGGGAGTCAGGCATCAGATTTTGAACAGAAGACAGACACCATATTTTGAATGGGAGATAGGTGCCAGATTTACTAAAGGTTCAAATACCATCTACATGTACTGATCAACTTCATCAATTATAAACACAAAATCATCCACCATGTATCATCAAAATTTTAAAACTTTTAGTCATGGACACAGGTTGATCAAGTCTATCCCACACATAAATGGTTGCATGTAATCGTTAATAAATTTGAGCGAGAGGCTCAAAATTCATAAACATTTTGACGACTCACAGGGGACATATACCTGCAATGTAAAAAGAACCCAAAATACTAGATGGCCTTAGCATCCATTGGGCACAGAGTCAACAACATTGACAGATTTTCAATAGATCCCAAAAATCTCAGCCAACAAATATACCACGAACCCACATAATTGAAACACATGGCAATAAAAGACCTTTCAAAAATTGAAAGAACAAAAAGTAAGGCAAATTGGATTCGGTTCTTTCAGTAGAGTCTCCAAGTTCTTAAAAAATGCTTCAAGCAGATAATAGTCAAGACAAACAGAATAGATTTGTACAAATATTTTAGAGTAAAATGCAGTTCTGTCCCATCGGGCGTGCCAAAACTATTGATGTCTAAAAATATCTTTTGTTTATCTTCAATAAATGGTTGTAATAAGGTCTTAATGATCATAAACTTAGTAAGAGAAATGAGGAATCTATTGGGGTATTCTTCTTGTTAGTGGAACTCGATGTACTTTTCCATATCAGAGAGAAGACTAACCCCATTGATGAATAGACTAATTTGAAACATATCTATGAAAAAGTAAGTGTTAGTGAAGTTATAGAATATAAATTGAGCTCTCCAATCTCAAAAGTCTTGAATTTAGTTATGTCAAAGACTATATATCTCACTTCAAAGCTTTAAAATATATCTAGTTATGGTAGGAGGTAAGGTAAAAAGTGATAAAAAGTATGTCAAATCTATTATTTCCAATATTTCTCTTTCTTTTCATACAGTTGGTTTGGTTCTTTTATGTGAATGCTATGAATATCAAAGAGCTGCAACCCATCTCTCTTGAAGAACTTTTCAAGCTTATAATCTATTATAAAGTGGAAATAATAAATTGTGGAGCTCTTTCTCATGCATAAACTCATCTAAAAGACTTCAAGTCAATGTAATCTAAGGCTTAGGTTCCTAAGGGTAAGTTTACGTTTTCAAATAAGTCAAACATTTGTGAGTATTGTAAAAGGGAAGGACACTCTATCAAAAATTACATTACAAGGATGAAGAAGATTGAGATAAAATTCTTGAGGGATGGACACAAGCTTTCTAATGATTAATATAAGGATAAACAAGGAACTATGGATGCCCACTAGAGCATCCATTATGGGGGGGAAGGTGTTACCTCTACTTTCTTCTCTCCGTATCCCTCTCAACTTACATTATAGAGGGTGTTGAAATATGTGATCTTGTTTAGGCCAAGGTCAAATGTGTGATGAGGTGCTTATCAACACCATTTATGTAGCCTATAAGCATGTGATTATGTAATCCTATAATAATTACTCATTTATGTAAGTATACCAGTATGTATATGTAAGCATATGGGCCACTTTCATATTTCACCCTTAGTGGGAATGGTTAGCCCATGTTTAAGGATATCATTCACTTATAAGAGTAAATTATTGGAAATATTAAGTATATTGGTTGCCATTGATGTCAAATGTGAAATGGTTGATAATTATCGTCAAGGTTGAAATATTAAAGTGCAAGGCAATTATCTTCAAAGGGTACATGAGATAGTGTCAAAGGTACAAAAGTTGTCAAGGCAAAAAGATTCTCCATGGTTGTGTTTGCAAGAAAAAAAAGGCTTTATTTGGTTAGAAAAAGTTTTAATTGCAAAGGCCCAAAGGCTAAAAGTTTAAATTATAATATTTAAATATTTTAGATTTAAATTATTTTAATTAAATAAAAGTTTAAAAAAAGGGGCGGCAAAGAAGCAAAATAAAAAATTATTATTTCAAAATTCTAGTGTCGACGTCATGAAATTGAACGGCAAGGACATATATATATGGAGCATAAATTATTTTTGAAGGCTAAGGCAGAGTGCAAGCGCCATTCAAAAAATTTCATTCGCATTTCATTCATGGAAGCAGAGAAGAGAGAAAGGACAAAGGCACACATTTTTAAAGGATGAATTCGCAATTGAAAAGGGAGTGCTCGTGGTGGAAGTTTCATCTAGGCAGCTAGCCCAGACAGAAGAGAGTCCTTGTGCTAAGTTGCTGGCAGAGAAGAGGTTGCGGGTTCAAGGCATGGTATGGTCATTTTTGGTGAATATTTTTGCTGAGATGGATATAGCATCATAGAGGCAGATTGAAAGCACTATTTGTACGCTTTGGTTGTTATGTGGGCAACTAGCCCACATGGTAGCCTAGCACTGAGCTAAGGCGTAAACCTAAAAGAGGTGGTAGGTTAAATTCGCGATGACTGCAATAGTGAGGGCAAAATTTTTTGAATTAAATTTATCCTAAGGTCTAAGGTATGCGCTCCATTCGCTTGCATTAGGGAGTCATAAGGTTAAAATTTTTGTTTTATATTTTGAGGTCAAAAGGACAACGTAAAATTTAAATTCAGATCTCTGGCTGTAAAATGTGCATGAGATAGAGTTGATATTATGATTTACACCTTGAATTTTTTAGTGCATTAAAAATCATTTTATTTCAAGTAGGAGGTATAAGGTGTATGTGGTAATTTCAATATTGTAATTTGTGCCTTGTAATGGTAATTGTATTGAAAATTATTTTATGAAAGTAGGAAGCATGAGGTGTATGTAGTTGATTTAAATAATTGTAAATTGTACCTTGGTTTGTTAAATGCTATAAGAAATATTGTGGTGTGTTGAGAATTATTTCTTGTGAAAGGAGTTATAAGGTGTTATTATGGTTCAATTTTTTATTGTAATTTTTGTGTGGTGGAAAAGAAATTTGAGAGGTTTTTGATGCTTTATCTTTTGAGAACAAAAGGAGAGTCATAGAGCATTATTTTCATATTCTATTGAGCACATATTTTTGAGGAAAAAATTAATGTGGATGATTTGAAAGAGAGATCTACTAACCAGTTTTGAAGTGGCACTTTGAAAGGAAAATTCTTTTGAGACAATTTTTTGAGGGCACATCTTCATAAAATAAATTTAAGAGGTATTGTAATATTATTCCTTCTTTAAGGTGTTTGGTTGAGCAAACACCTCTGAATCATAAGGTGGAGAAATAAGAATTATATATGTGCATTGTTGGAAATATATGTGCTAAGGTTTGAGAACAAGTTGTGCTTCATTGTTGAATGAGATTGGAAACACATGTGCTAGGGTTTGTGAATAAATTGTGCTTCATTATTGAATGATATTGGAAACACATGTGCTAGGGTTTGTGAATAAATTATGCTTCATTGTTAAATAATATTGGAAACACATGTGCTAGGGTTGAGAGCAAGTTTTGTGAATAATATTGATTGATATTGGGATAAACTAGAAAAGGTCAAAAAGTATTTTTGTGAAGTAATTTGTGCATTGGCCTTGAGTGAAATTTGGAAAGAACATATCGTGAAATTGTATTGCATATAATTTTCTATGTGATCTTGAACAAGAATTCTAGGTGGAATATGTCCGAATTACTTTGATACAAGCATGTGTTATGAGCAGGTTTTGAGCATGTGTTAAAGAAGATTTAGGAATATTGGAGCAAGTATTGTGAGAAGACTTGAAACAGGTTTGAGGTATATTTGAGCAAGTCTTGTGAGAAGACTTGAAGCAGGTTTGAGGTAGATTTGAGCAAGTCTTGTGAGAATAATTGAAGAAAGTTTGAGGTAGATTTGAGCAAGTCTTGTGAGAAGACTTGAAGTAGGTTTGAGGTAGATTTAAGCAAGTCTTGTGAGAAGACTTGAAGCAGGTTTGAGGTAGATTTGAGCAAGTCTTGTGAGAAGACTTGAAGCAGGTTTGAGGTAGATTTGAACAAGTCTTGTGAGAATAATTGAAGCAGATTAGAGCAGTATGTTGAGAAGATTTTGTTGCATATTTGAGCAAGCCTTATAAGTAGGCTTGGTGCAGATTTGGGCAGATTTATGAGTAGGTTTTGTTTTTTATTTGAGCAAGCCTTGTGAGTAGGCTTGGTGCAGATTTGAGCAGATTTATGAGTAGGCTTTGTTGCAAATTTGAGCAAGCCTTGTGAGTAGTCTTGGTGCATATTTAGGAAGATTTATGAGCATGTTTTGTTGCTAATTTGAGCAAGCCTTGTGAAAAATTGGAGTAGATTTGAGAAATGATTTAAATAGATTTTGAGCAAGCCTTGTGAGTAGTCTTGGTGCATATTTGGGAAGATTTATGAGCATGTTTTGTTGCTAATTTGAGCAAGCCTTGTGAAAAATTGGAGTAGATTTGAGAAATGATTTAAATAGATTTTGAGCAAGCCTTGTGTGAAGGCTTGGAGTATTTTTTAGCCAGATTTGGAGCTGACTAGAGTAGAGAGGAGAAGTGTTTCCTATGGATAGAGATCCATGAATATGATTTGAGAGGAGAGGTGTATCCTGTGGATAGAGATCCACAAACAAGAGCAAAGAGGAGAGGTGTATTCTGTGAATAGAGATCCATAAACTAGAGTTTAGGGGATAAAGTTCTCATGTGGATAGAGGTCCATGAACCAGAGTTGAGGGGATAGAGTTCTCCTCTGGATAGATTTACACGAACCAAAGTTGAGGGGATATATTTCTCCTATGGATAGAGGTCCATGAACCAAAGTTGAGAGGATAGAGTTCTCCTATGGATAGAGGTCCATGAACCATATTTGATGGGATAGAGTCTCTTGTGGATAAATATCCACAAACTTGAGCATAGGGGATTGATGTCTCCTTTGGATAGAGGTCCATAAAAATTGTAATAGGGATTTGGTTCCCAAGATATTTGTTGAGAAAATTTAAAAGAAATATTTTATCTATGGATGTAACCCACATTAGGTGAACCGCATTAAATCTATGTCTCTCTTGCATGTGATGATATGTGTATTACTTTGCTACTACTATTGATGATATTGGTTAACACTACTTTGGAAAGATATTGCAATTGATAACATTGGATAATATTATTTTGGAAATAAAAGCAAAAGTTTATCTTATATTGTTCACCCCCCTCTCAATATAAGCTTATGTTCTTCAATTGGTATCAGAGCGGGTTCCTTTGAAAAAAATCTAACAACTCGAAGGAAGATCTTACAGGAACACATATGGCTTCTCAGAATGGATCTTCAACAAATAAGGCTCCAATATTTTATGGGAATAATAATTATTTTTGGAGCATGAGGATGAAGACTTATTTTATGGCACAAGTATATGAAACATGGAAATCTATTGAGGATGGGTTCAAACCTACAACTACTCCTCCCATAGATAAGTATGCAAGCAACTATAAGTAAATAATGCCAAGGCTATGAATGTAATATTAAGTGGATTATGTCAATTAGATTTTGTGAAAGTAATGAAATGCAATTCACCAAAAGAAATATGGGACAAATTGAAGCAAATATATGAAAGAGATAGCAAGGTTAAGTTGGCAAAAATTCAAACTCACAAGAGGAGATTTGAAGAGTTGAATATGAAATATGACGAAGATATTGCTAAATAGTTACTTTGTATTGATGAAGTTGTTAATACCATGCATGGAATTGGATTCTAAATTGAGGACTCTAGTTTTGCTCAGAAAGTATTAAGATCACTCCCTATGAGGTATGATGCAAAGGTTTCAAAAATATAAGAGATGAAGGATCTTGATAAGTTAACAATGAATGAGTTACATGGAATTCTCACAACTTATGATATGAGGACATAAAAATATTAAAATTCCAAGAGAGAGATAGGATTCAAATTTTTAATGAAGAAAAAAGATAAGAAACTAGAATCAAGTGATGAGTCAAGCAGTGATGAAGAAGCTAACTATGTGAGAAGAAATAAGAAGGGCTCAAAAAAACACAAAGATATGAAGACTGTGAAATGTTTTAATTGTGGTAACTTTGGTCACTATGCATCTAATTGTCCACAAGCTGGAAGTAGTAGCAGTGAAGAGAAACATGATTATTCAGGTATGAAAAGAAAAATGGGTATGGTCAAGGTAAGCATGAAAAGAAGATTTTCTATGTTGAAGAAGCAAGCAGTGCTTCAAGTGATAGTGATGAAAGTTTCTTAGATAGTGAAAAAGAAGAGATTCTATTTTTGGCAATAGAAGAGGAAGAGGACACTCCTATTTAATATCAAGTAGACGATGTTCCTGACCAAGTAGAAGAAAAAGTAGATGCTCCTATAATTGAAGACCTAGAGGAAGGTTAAAAAAAAATAGAAGAACCCATAGTTGACCTAGAAGAGGAACTTATTATTGCTCTTAGAGAGTTGAAAAGAGTTATAAAGAAGAACTCAATACTGAAGGCTCAAGTTCAAGAAGATGAGGAAATAAAGGAAAAGCTTCTACAAGATCTCAAAAACTTAAAAGTTAAGGCAAGGAGATTTGAAGAAGTTATGGTTGAAAAGTTAGAGGTAAAAGAGTTAGAATGTGAAATATTAGAACATGAAGTGGTTTCTCTAAGGATGGAAGTGAAATATTCTAAGGATAAGCTACATAGGTTTGGTAAAATTTCAAAAGCTTTGGATAACATTATCAAAGCACAAAGATTTTCATTTATCAAAATAGGACTAAGCTATGAAGAAGGTCAAGAGGTACAAAAAGAGGAGTCAAGCTCAAAAGCAAATGAATTCTCAGAGGAAGAGATTGAAGAAGAACCTAAAACCTATGTTGATAAGTTGAGGAGTGGAAGCATCATTGAGGAAGAAAACAATGCACAAGCAAGAAACATGGATCATCACAGAGAAGGCAAAGAATGGACCAAGAGACCATATTTTTCAAGGCAAGATGAATGTTTCTTACAAGGGCATTGTTTCTCATGTAATAGTTTTGGTCACAAAGCTATACATTACAGGTTTCATGATAGGAATTATTATGGCTTCACCAAAAGAAACTTCAATTCATTTGCATCTTTCAAGAACTACAACATCAGGTGTTTCAATTGCAATAATTTTGGGCATAGAGAAAAGTGGTGTAGAACAGTGTTTCAGGAACTTCCAAGGACAAGCAAGGACAGAGAAGCTCAAAAGGTTCAAAAAGGTATGGCTACAAAAATATGGAATAAAGTTGAGAAAGGAGAAGAGCATTGTAAGTTGGGAGTAGTCTTACTCCCACCCCAAAATTGATCACCTCAAGGAGAGGAGGTGGTGAAAGAGCTGAGATAAGAGTCTTATTTTTAGCCCCAAAGGAGTCCTTTGCCATTGATGTCAAAGGGGAGAGTTTCAATAAGAGGGAGAGAAATCAGCAAGGGGAGCAACTTCTCAGGGGGAGCAGATTTGCAATCCAGTGGTAGTAAAAGAATTTTTTTTAGAAGGATTGCCATCAATGACAAAGGGGGATATTGTTAGAAATATTAAGTATATTGGTTGTCATTGATGTAAAATGTGTAATGGTTGATAATTATCGTCAAGGTTGAAATATTAAAGTGCAAGGCAATTATCTTCAAAGGGTACATGAGATAGTGTCAAAGGTACAAAAGTTGTCAAGGCAAAAATATTCTTCATGGTTGTGTTTGCAAGAAAAATATAAGGTTTTATTTGGTTAGAAAAAGTTTTAATTGCAAAGGCCCAAAGGTTAAAATTTTAAATTATAATATTTAGATATTTTAAATTTAAATTATTTTAATTAAATAAAAGTTTAGAAAAAGGGGCAGCAAAGAAGAAAAATAAAAAATTATTATTTCAAAATTCTAGTGTTGATGTCATAAAATCGAAGGGCAAGGACATATATATATGGAGCATTAATTATTTGTGAATGCTAAGGCAAAGTGCAAGCACCATTCAAAATATTCCATTTGCATTTCGTTTGTGGAAGCAGAGAGGAGAGAAAGGATAAAGGTGCACATTTTAAAAGGAAAAATTCACAATTCACAAGGGAGTGCGCATTGTGGAAGTTTCATCTGGGCAGCTAGCCTAGATGGAAGGGAGTCCTTGCGCTAAGTCACTAGCAACGAAGAGTTCACGGATTCAAGGTATGGTATGGTCATTTTTGGTGAAGATTTTTGCTGAGACGGACCAAAGCTAAGAGGAGAGGTGTCTCCTGTGGATAGAGTTCCATGAACCATATTTGAGGGGATAGAGTTCTCCTGTGGATAGAGGTACACAAACCAGAGTTGAGGGGATAGATTTCTCCTATGGATAGAGGTCCAAAAACCAAAGTTGAGGGGATAGAGTTACCCAGTGGATAGAGTTTCACAAACCAGAGTTGAGGGGATGGAGTTCTCCTGTGGATAGAGGTCCATGAACCAGAGTTGAAGGGATAGATTTCTCCTGTAGATATAGGTCCATGAACCAGAGTTGAGGGGATAAAGTTCTCCTATGGATAGAGATCCACAAATTTGAGCATAGGGGATTGGTGTATCCTTTGTATAGAGGTCCATAAACATTGTAATAGGGATTTGGTTCCCAAGAGATTTGTTGATAAAATTTAGAAGTAAGATTTTGTCCGTGGATGTAATCCACATTGGGTGAACCCGGTTAAATTTGTGTCTCTCTTGTGTGTTATGATATGTGCATTGATTTGCTACTTCTATTGATTATATTGGTTAACACTACTTTGGAAATATATTGCAATTGACAACATTGGATAATATTATTTTGGAAATAAAAGCAAAAGCTTATATTATACTATTCACCACCCCTCTTAGTATAATCTTGTGTTCTTAATAATTTATTTTTATTTTATTGTAAGGTTAACCTCAAAGTTAATTTTATTTCAACCTAGGGCTAACCTCTCATTGGGGATTTACTATCACTATAAATACCCCTCAATGAAGATCCATTTGTATTATAAGTGTTAATAAAATATGATATATTGAGGTGCCCATGGACACCCACCATATACTTCTTGTCATCTCCCTTTGTTTATTTTCCATTGTTTACTATCACTATACTTTAATTACCCTTTTCTTCTTTTTGGCACATGAATATGGTGAATGTATGTTTTAGAAGGTTTCTAGAAAATATTATAAATTCAAACATAGTGGGCCGTTGTAATTGAGGTATGCATAATCATCTAGAAGATATCCACCTAGATTCAATAACTTAGCTTCAATGCTTTCCCAATTTTGTAAGTAATTCTTCATTGGATGTTCCTCTCTCATAATATCTACAAGTGGCATTTATTTTATTTAAATACTTTCCCTCGCCCTTGAACTCTTGAGTCTTAGCCTCATATTTGAATTCATTTGCATGAGCCTTTATTTATGGAGTCCCACCACAATTTCACATTACCACATGAAAGTGAAGTAGTAGAGAAAAAACTAATTAAGAGTAAGATTATTTTGGGATTCCAAGAATATAAGAATCATATGAACCATTAGGTTCAACTTTTGAAATAAGGGAGAGATATTAGAAAAGATAATCTTAACATATTTTAATCATCTTCCTTTTTTTCTCTAGAAGATGAAATATCTACTCTCAAATCCTTTAACCTCATAATATAGTCCTCAATGTTACCTAACTCAATTATTTTAACTTATCAAAGCTCTAAAACCAAATAAAATAGTTTAATAGTATTAACCTTTCCAAAACTTTCATGCAGTGTTGACCATACCTTAATAGGGTATATCTCCTCTTTGATGTGAAAAATCAACTCTAGTGTAATTAGTAAAGAAAATATATCTAGATCCTCTTATACTTTTTTTAGTGAGTTTCATCATCAAGAACAACTACTTTTTCCCCCTAAAAGATGCACCATAGGTTCTTACTTCATAGGAATTGATCATCTCAGTTGACCAAACACTATAGTTTCACCCATTAAGGATTATAACTAGGTATTTGTGGCGCATATTACATAATATAACCCTTAACACTATAGTAGATACATAAACTAATGGTACCAATGCATAGATCTCAAAATATTATGTGATTCAAAAAATGGGCTCAAAATGATTTCATATGCAAAAGTAATTACATTTAGAGGTTTTCCCTTTATGGAACCCAAAAATTTAAAAAATAAAGGTTAAAACCCTAGGGTTGAAATGGCCAAAACCAACATGTTACTTGAACAATTTTGATTTATCTGTATGATCCAATCACTTTTTTCCACTTTAGCTCCTTTAATCCTCTGAATAAAAAATAAGCAACACCAATACAAGAATAATATAACAATAACAATAAGAATAGTAATACACAAAATATTGCACAAGATAAAATTTTTATTATTGCGGGTGGATCTCAAGTGTTACAATCAATATGCCCCAAATGTGGGGTTTTACAATGCTTATTTTGATACAAAATTACAAATAATAGGGTTCTTCGAAACCCTAGTTGAAAAGAATGGCTAGTGTCTTCACGGTTGTCTTCGAACCCAATGAGGTTGCAGGTGGGCTTTTCTATCCTAGATAGGACCACCTTGGCTTCAATAACTACCAAATGTGTGATTCATGTACCTGCAATAAAAATAAATAAAAGAGATTACTAGTACCTATGAGGGATCCATAGTGTGAGGCCCTCAGAAAGATAAGATGATCACTAAACCCTAGATGCTGCAATTTAAAACTGAAAACAAAGTGCAAGAATATGAAAATGAATACAAATAACTTTCTTACCTTGTTAGTATACCTTATGTTTCAATTTTTGCTTACATAAATGCTACCAATGATAGTCATGAAGATACCCTAACAACACCCAAGGATCGTAGGGTTGTAGATCTAGTGCATGAGAAGCTTGCGGGTGCTCAGGGATGACCAAAAATACCTAGAGGTGCTTTGGGAACTCTAGTGGAAACTCGAAGGACTCTGGTGAGTGCTTGGTGAATTTTTGTGGGCACTCGACAGGCTCTGGTGGGCACTCGATGGGCTCTATAGTGCATTCGAGGATTAATGGAGATGGTGCAGAACCAAATATGGTTCACACGGGAAGGATGGTGGTAGAAGCGGAGGGCTATGAATGACGATGATGGAGGTGAGGATGGAAACTATGGGGTGCTAGGGCTTAGACTTCAAAAATATCCCAAGGAACTTAGCGAACTTAGGCACCTAGGGATTCAAAGAACTTAAGGATTCCAGGGACCCAGGGTTTGAGTTGTCAAAATGAATCCTCTTTATAAGCTTCCCTTAGACATGTTAGGGTTTTGACAACACAATTTAAGTGACCAAGATTAAAACATGAGGAAGGATTGAGATTAAATTTGGGCAAGTGGCATAGATTAAGGCGGATGGATGGCTGAGATTAAAATATGGCAGAGATCTAGGATTACTTGATATAAATACTTATATATTTATTAAATATATATAAATATAATATATAACATATTAATATATAAATATATATTAAATAAATATATATAAATAATGGATAATTATGATGGGAGGTTACAGATGGATAAGTGGCTAGATTTTGGTGTCTACAAATCCACTTAGTCATTGAAACTTGCCTTAATTTGATTGGTTGAATCAAAATAAATACACAAAAAATGGGTTGACATGGAATGAAAGTGGCCCATGTCGACTTCCATGTTAACCACAACATGAGTAGGAAGATCCAAGCTACTCAAAAAGACATTTATATACATTTAAGGGATTCAAACCAAGGTCTATTTGGTGCTACATATAGGGCCCTAGGCATCTTATATTCTTACTTCATAAAGTTGTAATACTTTTAATAAACAATTTAACTTTATTTTTGGAAACCACACTCCCATAACTTTGACATGATTTTCATTTTTGAGATCAAACCAAATTGAACTATTTTCACTATATCTAATAGTATCTTTATACCATCAATAAGAAAAAAAGTGATTACATTCATCTAATAAATTGAGATTGACTTGAATAGTGATGAACTAAACCATAAGAATTATACTTACTATTCCTTAACTTCTCTTCTTGCTTATAAAAGTCACATATTTGTGAACATTTTCTCTTTTATTTTGACTTCCTCATTATGAAGCATCTCTCCCATGAGAATTTAATTCCCACTTTGGATTATGTGCTTGAATCACAAACATCTCTCTATTTCAACTTCAATTAGTGTTACCATGACTTGATAATTAATACCAATCCATTTTCCTTTGTAACTCATCTTTGACATCATTTACAAGGTAAATCCAACCAACTAGAGTTGTAGCAAGCTACATTCCCTTTTAGTGAATCAACTTTTCTAGATTTCTCAATATTTTTATCAAGTTCATCATTTTTTCTTGAAAATAAGAGACACCATCATCGTCAATATTACCTATTACATAAAGCAGATCTATAGTTTCAAAAAAAGAGTAAACCATATTTATAAAACCTATTATATCACAAAAGCAATCAATAAATGGATACTTGACTCTTAATTTATCATTCTCTTCAACTAATAATGAATTTTGTTATTTTCCACCATCAAATTTAATGTATATATAACAAAATCATTATGAAGATCTATATCTCTAAAAAGATATTGTATTTTCACATGGAAATTAGAATGCTATTTATTATTTTTATCTCTATAAGGATTAAAATAGTGAATCAACTTCTTATTTGATTCTACTTTAACTTGATTTATTTTTGCCTTCATAATTTTTGATGAAATTTTCAAAAACAAAAAATGTGTTGATACCTTGTTGGAAAGCTAAAGCATTTTATAATATTTGAAAAACCTCAATGCTCTAATGTTTCGATAATGCTCTAATGCTCTAATATACATACAACACAACCAATAATCTAGATAGAAGATATGAATCTTAACTCGACTAAAATATTTCTATTGCGTTCATTTTCATTTATATAAACATATTACACTAGATATCTAGGTGGAGACTCACACTTATTAAATGAGAGACTTCAATTGTTGGAGATACAACATATGTATAACACTACTAAGAGTTTCAATAAGATATTGATTGTCTCTTAGATTCCTTCTCTCTAAAAATGTAACTACTAGCTTTTTAATAAATATTTTTCTATTTGCATTATTATTTTTATTTTTATTTTTACTCTTGTAGTTTTTTATTTCTATTTTAGACTTATTTCTCCAATTTTAACACAAAGTAAACATTAAATATTTCAACCATGCATTTGATTGAGCATAAAATTACTAGACCAATTGCATAATAGGAATTCTTAGAGGAAGTAGTGGGCCTTCATTGTTTAGTAGGTTTACTACCTACTATGTCAGACAACCTCAAAAAAGTACTCCCACACAAGCAAATTTTCCATAATGATCTCAAAGTGAATGTATGATCATGAATGTGATTTCTAATGTGATCCCATAGTGGTTCCAAAAGTGCTTACCAATGTGATCCCGTAGTGATAATACATGTGATTCTGGAAGTGATCACAAACAGATCACCATTGAAATCGATCGGATTATAATTTAAAATTAAGGGATTCAATTATATCAATCATCATCTATTTAGGGAGATAAATACTTTTGGTTCTTTCTTACCACAAATTGTCAATGGAAATACAAGGTCGAATGGTGAACCTATCAACCCTAAGTTGTTTATGGATAAAAGAATAGTGGGTTGCCTTACTCCCTAGATATTCATGAAAAGGGATTAAAGGTAAATGCACCACCCAAAGACTCATTTTACTATAACTCACTACACTTTATCCCCACTTCATCCAAAGGAAATCAACTTTCTCTATCTTCCTTCTCAAAATTCCTCTCCCAAATTAATAAGGTTGAGCTCTTATCTAAAGGACTTAGGTTGATTATTTAAATGAGTACAGGGAGAAAACCTTTTAAATAAAGCATATTAGTATTATTACATATTATTTAGAAGTGCCTTAATAATGGAAATAAATTCACTTACTAATAAATTGGGGGATGATACACTCTCTTATATGGGATCAATGGGAAAGGTAGCTATTGAAGATAAACCTCTCCATCTATAATTACACCAATGAATAAAAAGGGATATCAAATTGATTTCCTATAACATGTCATGCCTAAGGAAGGAGATAAATTAGTGCTAGCACTAGATCTAAGGTAATGGATGAGAAGCAAAAGCCCCATGAACAAGCTAGATGAAATAGGATAGATGAAAGAGTTGGATGGAAAATTTTTGAATCCATCCTAAACCAGAGACATGCATTTATAATATAGATTAAAACAACAATTATGATTATATTCAAATCCATGCTCCAAATAAAGAAATATGAATACATGAATCCATTTTGAACCATTTTCTACTATATTTGGGTGTTATTCCTAACTATTCTCACCATGTGACATTTGAATTTGTTGTCAATTTTCTATAGCTAGGAATCCAATGGAAGGATGTATTGCTTAGATGATTTGTTCTAATATGGTAGAAGTTGAACCTACTGAATTGATCCCCCAAGTATTTTATTAAAGGGGGGTTGAGTGCTCACTTTTCAATTATTAAGTGATTGGTGCAAGCCATTTATATGCATAATAACAACTTCAATCCTCCAAGTATTAATATTAAAAGATTTATAAGATCTTTAATATTGAAAGTGCAAATCTCTTATATAAATATTAACAACTTGAAGCTTTTTATTTAAAAAAATTATAATATAGAGAGGTCGAGTCATTTTGTATACTTTTTAACAACTAAAGGCCATATTATATTAAAGGATTGATAAGCTTAAATAGATGGTCCAACACGTCTTCAAATTCATCTCCTATCTTTTCTAGAAAACCCATTTAAAAAGGACATGTAAACCTATAATATTGAGTTCCAAGAGAATATAATTAGATTATCTACATGATGAAATATTACTATATTTCATCTATGCTTATCCAAATCCATGGAAACCATAAGCCACTAGATACCTACACTTGTCATATCATACTTGCAAAGAATAAAAATATCACTTCTAAAAGAGCATATCCACATAAATAAGAGCTCATGTTCAAAGATATTATGGATATCAACATGCACATCCCATATCCATATAGAGATCCCATTTACAAAAGGAAAATCCTCATTTAAGAGTGAAAACATCCCCGATGATGTTATAGCCATGCACAAAAGTACATGAAATTTGGACAACATCCACATAAATAAATTTAGAAGTATGGAAGGAGACGAAACTTATTATAAATGAGGAATGCTACACATAGAATATCTAGACAAGAATCAATCCCCCCTACCTTTGTAATATCTTATATACAAATTAATAACTTGCTAGGAATCTCTCACTAGAGTGCTTTGATAGATACAAATTACACAAGAAATACAATACAAACCACCAATGAAAAAGATTATGACTAATGGATGGATTATATTCAATATTAAAGAATGAATTTGAATATATCATTATATTCAATATTAATAAAAGGAAATAAAGATCCATAAAATAAAGATGAAGGTAAGCCTTTATTTAATAAGAAATTAAAGAATTAATGAAAGAATTAAATTCACAGTAAAGATAATGTGTTGAGCCTCTGTTGAGTTTAGACAATCCCTTAATCATGGATAAAATAAATACTTCATATGCTTCTATCTATTCATTGGTATATTCCTTCATGGAGAGATATCATTCATTGAGTTTGACCAAAAAAATAATTTCACTAGAAAGTTTAATAGAGGACAATGATACTAGGCCCACACTAGGCCACTAGCTAGAGATAGTCAATATGCTACTAACTAGGGATTAGTTAATCCATATTTTATAGATAACATTCACTTAAAAGGGTAATTTATTATTTTATTGTAAGGTTAACCTCAAGGTTAAGTTTATGTTAGCCTCTTGAGGTTAAGCTCTCATCAAGGATTTGGTATTACTATAAATACCTCTTAATGAGGATCCAATTATATTACAAATATTAATAATATGTAATATATTGGGGTGCCCATAGAAAAACACATTATACTTCTTACTATCTCCCTTAATTTATTTTTTGTTGTTTACTATTTATATCTTTTAATTGCCTTTTTCTTCCTTTTGGTATACAAATATGGTGAATGTATGTTTTGGAAGGTTTTATGAAAATATTGTAAATTTGAACATGATATATAAGTCTCAAACTCATGTTTACAGGCACAACACCAATCTAGTGATGAAAAATCACAACATTTGATTTAATAAAAGTAATTCTAAATTAAATAAACACTTGTATGTGAATAATATCCTAATAATTTCTTGTTTGAGTTTGACAGACCTATCATAGGCTATTGATATGATAGATCAACCAAAAGCTCCAACCATAGTGGATCTACCATAGGATACAATGGTAAAAAATCTACCATGGGCTATTGAGGTAGTAGATCAACCATAGGCTACTGCAACAATGTCATATATACCATAAACTACAATGAAGATGGATCTACCATAGGCTATTGAGGTGATAGATCAACCACAGGCTCCAACAATGAGAAATCTACCATAGGCTATGATGGTGGTAGATCTACTATAGGCTACTAAGGTGATGAAACAACCATGGGCTATTATGATGTTGGATCTATCACAAGTCGAGGTGGTGATAGATCTATGATAGGATATGATGGTGGTGGATCTACCATAGTCTACTAATATGATAGATCAGCCATAGGCTATGACGACAGTGATAGATAAATCACTAGCTACTGAGATGATGAATCAAACACAAGTCGTTGAGGGGGAAAGGATAAATATTTTTTTGGTCTCCATTAAGGGTTTTTTGGGTCTCTATTGAGGGTTGTTTGGATAAGGATGGAGAGCTTGAGATTGATCAAGGGGAGAATTTTCATCCAAATCTAGGTAGAGATAAAACTTGGACAAAGTTGGTTATGGGAGTAGTGAACCCTAATAAGATTTTTTTTATCTGAATCAAAATAAAATAGAGGAAGTGTTGACTCTATGGGTTCCACAGGTTATTTTGAGTAAAACCTCCAAAGAAAGAAAAAATAACCTTGTTGGAAAATTCATTGCTGTTAGGCCAAATCTAGATATAGTTAAAAAATGGGCATCCTACAAATGGAAATCCAAAGGTAACCTAAAGATTATTGTGCTAGCAAAACGATTTTTACTATTTAACTTAATTTACAGGAAATATATGATGGGGGATCTATTGAAAGGCTTATGGTTTTTTGGAAGAAGAGGTCTCTATATCCAAAAATGGAAACCAATATTTGACCTAAATATTGAGAAAATAAGTGTTGCACCATTATGGGTTAGACTCCTAGGACTTCCAGTTGAGTTTTGGGATGAAGACGCCATTGAAGGGATTGCTAAAGACAAGAAAATTAATATCTTTTGATCCAGATACTCAATCCAAAACCAAAATAGTTTTTATTAGATTATGTGTGAATGCATATTTGATCTAGTCATTACCTCCCTCAATAAAATTTGTTTCTAATGTGGGGGTGTGGAGTCAACCAATCAAATATGAGTCATCAATGGTAGTTTTTTTTGGATGTAAGAAAGTATAACATATTATAGCTCACTACCTAGAAATAAAATAGCCTAAGAAAAAATAAAAGATACAAATATAGATAAAGAAGAAAGAGTTGAGACAAATAGATGTTTTTATAGAGAAAGTTGAGTTGTTGAATAAAAATAACCCAAAAACCAATAAATTCTAATCCTTGCAATTTATGGAGGAGGAGATCATGAGAAAACTAGATATAGAGGAGGTTAGAGAAGTTGACAAAGGACTAGAGAATGCAGATTTATAGGCTTAGGAGGAGAATCAATTAGATCTATTGAATAAATATTTAGACCCAAAATTAGAAGACGAAATAGTTAAAGAAACTCTCATGGAGTAAGAAGAGGTTGAAGAAATAGAGGCAAGAACATAACCTGAATCAAAGGAAGTATGGTTATCTTTGAAAGAGGGAGAGGGCTTCAAAGAGGTGGCATACAAAAGTAAGTTAAGAAGAGGTAAATAATTGGAGAAACAAGAAGTTTAGTAGCAGCAAAATACCAAGGGTGACAAGGGGAAAAAAATTCTTCCACAAAAGAAACCAGTATGATGAGGCTAATAAGAAATACATGGAAAATCATAGATCTGGGTAGTGTGAAAAATCTTGGAAGACCCAAAATGGTAGATACAAGGAATAAGAAAGCATATCAGGATATAACAAATGGAACTAAATAGGTGTTGGTACTGAGCAGGGAGAAATCACCCACCAAAGGTAAAAAATGAAAGATATTTTTTGGAATGTTCAAGGACTGAACACCCTAAACAATCATAGGATAGTCAGAAATATTACATAAATGCATGGGATATATATCCTTTTACTCAAGAAACAAAAATTGGAGAAGGAAATTTAGATAAGATTAAAAATATGGTATGTAATAAAGCAGAAGGTACCTATAGAATATCTAGAGGTGCTTCTAAGGGTTTGTGGACTCTATAGAGTCCAAATAACCTAGAAGGAGAGTGTGTGCAACAAAATGATAGATTTATTTTGGTCCTCTTTCAATGTAAATTGACTAATTTTTGTTGGTTAGCTACAAATGTCTATACCCCTAATTCTCAAGTGTATAGGAGAAGGCTTTGAGATGATTTAGAGAGATTTTGTACTTTAGTTAGTCTTCCTTAGATCATAGTAGGATACTTCAATACTACTCTCTTATCGAGTGAGAGACAAGGAGTAGTTGACTTCACAAACCATATGGAGGATTTCAAAAATATTTTCTATTCTTTAAGCTTAATAGATGTAGATCTATAGGGGGTCAATTTCACTTAAATTGAAGAATAGGAGGGGTTCTTATCCAATCAAGGATTTATATAGTAGTATTTTATGCTGATTGGTATGGAAAATTGTACTTTTTTTCTTTGAGAGCCTTACCAACTTTGATCATAGCCCTTTTCTTTTAGAGTTTTCTAAGGAATAAGGACAAAAGGATTTCCTTTCTAAATTGAGATGATATGATTGAAGAATACTCAAATTGAGGATAGGATCAAATATTGGTGGACCACAAATGTGTATGGAACTAAAATATTCTAAGTTGTTAAAAAACTAAAAATCAAAAAGGCGAATATCAAGAAATGGAATCAAGATGTGTTTCGAAAATTTTTCCAAAAAAATTCTGAGCTTTTAGATAACCTTAAGAAAGTGGAATTGAATCTTCAACAGGATGGAAGAACTTTGGATTTGGATTAAAGAGAAAGAGAGGTTCTTACATAGTTTCATAATGTTTTAGCAAAGGAGGAAATTCATTGGAAGTAGAATTCAAGGGGAGCATGGCTAAAGGAGATTGTAACACGAAGTTCTTCCATATCTCAACCATAAGGTATAGGAGTGCCAACAAGATAAAGGACTTTTAGCTAGATAATATTTATGTAGTGAAGGAGGAAATAGTAGCATCAACATTAAATTTCTTCTACTCTCTTTTCTATAGATCAGGATGAATATTAGGTAGCAATGGAATCCCTTCTTAGCAATATTCCCTTATAGATTTTAGAAGAAATGAACAACCTATTACTTACTCCCTCCTTGGAATAAGAGGTCAAGGAAAGTGTATTTGATATGATAAAAGATAAGGCACCAAGTTCAGATGGTTTTTTGGTTGGCTTCTTCCAAATGTTTTGGCACATAATAGGAAAAGATGTTGTAGAGGCAATAAGAGAATTTCAAGTCTCTAATTCATTACTTCAGAATATTTTTTTTTACATGGTGGAATAGGTAGCCGCCACGAATCTGGGTAGGTTGTCCAGATTTTATGGCCTCCATAGTATTCTATGTTGTCCACCCTGGAAGCCGCCACACAGATCTTCGTGCAGTCCGCCTCTATAACTGCTATACCAAAATCATTTTAAACCTTTTACGTCACTGAAAGCACTAGCAAAGGGACAAGCGTTCAGTTCGACGAGGCCCAAGATTTGAACCTTGGACCTTCGCCCCCTTATGGGGTTTGGATGAACCAATTGGTCTACACCTTAGACCTAATTACTTCAGAATTGGAATGATACTTTTTTGTTTTTAATCCTAAAGAATTATGGAGCCTAGACCTGTTAGCCTTTATAATTTCATATACAAAATCCTCATTAAGACATTGGACAATAGACTCAAGAAGGTACTTCCAAGGACCATATCTTCTATGTAGGGAGGATTTATTCAAGGGAGACAAATAATAGATGGAGTGATGATAGTACATGAAACATTGCATTTGATGGATAAGAGGATTGTTGCAAGTATGTTGTTTAAACTAGATATGAATAAAATATATGATCGGGTGTCATGGATTTTCTTGGATAAGGTAATGCAAAAATTTGGTTTTGACATTAAGTGGAGATAGTAGATTAAATATGTATCTCTTCAGCAATTTTTTTATCATAGTTAATGGTAGATCAACAGGTATTTTAGGGGTAGCGAGGTCTAAGACAAGGAGATACCCATATTTGTTCATCATCATGGCTGAAGCTTTAGGTAGAACTTTGGGTGCAACCACAACCACAAAAAATATAAGAGGGATTAAACCTATAAGTAATGTTGTAGTAATGTCTTACTAGAAATTCATGGATGACACTATCATCTTGGGTGAAGCCTCAATAAGAGAAACAAAAGAGATACTCAATATCCTACATATTTATGAAAGAGCTTCCAATTAAAGTGTTAATTTCAATAAAAGTCATGTCTATTTTATCAACATAGCTAGATATGTGCAACATAGAATATCTACAATTTTGGGATGTAGCATAGTAGAATTTCTAGCTACCTACCCTGGATTACCTCTTTTCACAAGCATATTAAAAGAAGAAACATGGGCTCAGTCATAAACTAGATTTAAAGGAAGTTGGTGGGGTGGAAGGGTAATATGCTATCTTAAGTTGGGAAATTATAGCTTCTAAAGGTAACATTGTAGGGTATCCCAATTTACTACATGTCACTTTTCATAATCTCTTACAAGGTCAGAAATAGAATAGAGCAAATATTCAGAACATTTATTTGAATAGGGGTAGAATATAAACAAAGTTTTTCTCTAATATCATGGGATAGAATTTGCTCTTCGAAGAGGGAATGTGGTCTAGGGATAAGAAAGTTAGAACAATTCAATAAAGCACTACTAACTATAATAGGTTAGAGATTGACCAAGGAACAAGATCTATTTTGGGATAATATTTTAAAAGTAAGTACTTGGAAAGTTTCATACCCTTCTTTAGACTTTTAGACCTTCCTAAAGGATCAACAATTTGGAATGGAATTTAAAAAACTAGGAAATTATTGAGAAGTGGACTAATATGGATGGTAGGAGAAGGCAAGAAAATATTTTTTTGAGAAGACACTTGGATTGTATATAGTTAGGTACAACAGATGTAGGATTTCAAAATAATAAAAGACCCCTTCAAAAATATGGGCTTCTAGTCAAAGTTTACATAGAATTTAGGGAATGTCAAAAGTTTTGGAAAGAGCTAACTTTGGATTCTACTGATTCAAAACTACAATAATATTTGCTAAATATTAATAGGTTGTTGTAGCAATACCACTTACCTCAAAATGAAGATAAGGACTCTTTGATTTGGCTCCCTACTTTCTCAAGAAAATTCTCTATGAAATCAACTTATACACTACAATTTGGAGGTGTGGAGCGGGACTTTCCTGTAAATAAGGTTTGGAATAAAGAGTTAATCCCAAATTAACTTTATTTCTTTGGTTATATTTACAAAGCAAGATATTAAATCTAGATAACCTGAGTAAGAGAGGTTTTCAGATGCCAAATATATGCTCTCTTTGCATGAAGGATGTTGAATTAGTCGACCACTTGTTTATTCATGATGAGTTTATAAATAAGGTACTTAATAATCTAATAAAGCTATGTTATGCTCTTGGGTGGTCCCTAGTACTTTTAGATAGATTTTTAACCAATGGAGATGCCATTTTAGTAGTAGCAGGTTATCAAAACTCTAGAATTTATTGCTACCTCATTTTTTGTGGGGTGTTTGGTGGGAAATAAATTAAAGAGTTTTCAGGGGGAAAAGTAAGGATGAACTTTCAATTTCTAACATAATTAAAACTATCGTGAGGGAGAATTTTCTTACCTTTTATAGTAGTATGGAATTTGAGATCAATTTGGAAAAAGAGGATAACTATAGAATGGAACTCGGGAGAACCTATAGCAACACCCTTGTCAATTAGTTTAAAAATAGAAAACACTAGATGGCTAAAACTGGAGGAAGACTGGGTAAAGTTAAACTTTAACAAAGATACGAAAGGCAACTTAGGTAGAGCTAGAGGAAGAGGTGTCATTCAGAATGAGAAAGGTTAAGTATTATGGTATTATGTAGAAAGTTATGGGATACAAACCAATCACTATGTGGAAGCTAAATCCTTATACTCTAGTGTTATGTTGTTGAGATAGAAGAATATAAGGAAGGCCATCATAGAAGGGTACTATATGAATATTTTCAAGGATATTAAGAAATGAGAAGTTGATAAATGACAATTTTCAAGTTTAATTAAGGATACCTCATCCCTATTAAAAGAACTAGTAAAGGTAAAGATATTACATATATATCAAGAAGGAAATACTGTAGTTGATTATTTGGAAAATATTGGAGTTCATTTTTATTAGAGGAAGATATGGGAAAATAATTTTTCCTTATCTCCTACAAGAATTATCTCATTGAAGGTAGAATAAAATTCTATCCCACATGGTATTATATTTTTATATTGTTGGTATTGTTGTTGCTTCTAAGGTTTTTTGATGCTCTCAATGTGACTGTATATTACTACTATTACAAAATTTATAGCTCTAGCAAATGCTACTATAGTGTGATTTTTTTTTTTGTTGCATATTATTTAGAATTAGAGTCACTTATACTATTTTTGGTGTGGAAGGGAGGAATAAACAATAGTTTAGTCAACCTTTGTTCCTTTACTAGAAATAGTTTTTGATATCAGCCACAGTGTTGTTTTTTGTCACGCTTTGTTTTAGGATTTTTGTTGCATTGTTGTTTTTATCTCAAGCTACAAACTTACATCTCCTTTTGATGTTATCTAGGGATGAGGTTGATTTTTATTTTGTAACCTTGGAAAGCTTAACTTTGTAACAGGGTTAGGGCCCCTCCAAAACCCCTTTTTTTCACCATTACCAAAAGAAAAAACAATTCTAAATTTTGACTTTTTTTTTCTAATTTGAGTGCTAATTTAACCAAATATTTTAGAGGTAATAATTTTTGCACATAGAAGCATTTGGAGCCCATATTTTTTTAGATCACATGAATTTTAAATCTCTACATAGTGGTGTTATCAATTTATAGACCTATTATAGATTTGTTTATTGTTTTTGTGTAAAATAGACTCCTTAGGGTATGTTACCTACCTTAATGAAACAATTATAGCACTTGGACAGTCCAAGTGGTAGGATTACTTAGAAGAAAAAATATCTTGTTTATATTTAATGAGTTAAACGAATATCTCGATGATTATGAACTAAATAAAAGAAAGGATGAAGCTTTTGGGCTATTCTTCATAATAGTGGAACTAAATGTACTTTTCCATTTTAAAGAGAAGACTGATCCTATTGATGGTATGAAATACTTTGGAATATCTCTATGGAAAAGTAAGCGTTAGTGAAGTTAATAGAATAGAAATTAAGCTATACAATCTCAAAATTTTTAGAATTCTGTTATGTTAAATTCTATATATCTTACTTCAAATCTATAAAATATATCTAGTTATGGTAGGAGGTAAGGTAAAGAGTGATAAAGAATATGTCAAATCTATTACTTCCAATATTTCTCCTTCTTTTCATACAATTGTTTTGGTTCTTTATGTTAATGCTATGACTATCAAAGAGCCATAACCCATCTCTCTTGAAGAACTTTTCAAGTTTTTGATTCATTATGGAGTGGCAATAAAGAATTGTTGAGCTCTTTCTCATACACAAGTTCATATAAAAGACTTCAAGTCAATGGAATCTAAGGCTTAGGTTCCTAAGGGAAAGTTTATATTTTCAAATAAGTTTAACATTTGTGAGTATTGTAAAAGGAAAGGACACTTTATCATAAATTTCAATACAAGGATGAAGAAATTTGAGATAAAATATTTTAGGGTTGGACACAAGCTTTTTAATGATGAATATGAGGATGAATGACGAACAATGAAGGCCCACTAGAGAATCCATTATGGGTGGGAGGTGTTACCTCTAAGGCCTTCTTTGCTTGGACCTTTTAGCTCATATTATAGAGGATGTTGAAAAATGTAATATTATTTAGACCAATGCCAAATGTGTGATGAGGTGCTTATGAGCACCATTTATGTAGCCTATGTGAATGTAATTATGTAAGTCTACTTGCATTCCTCGTTTATGTAATTCTATGGGCATGTTTACGTAAGCCTACTATCCCCTTTCATATTTCACCCTTAGTGGGATTGCTTACTCTACCATTATGGATAAATTTCACTTAAAAAGGTAATTTATTATTATTTTGTTATACATTTAAACTCAAGGTTAAGTTTATGTTAGCCTAGGATTAACCTTTCATTGGGAATATGGTATCACTCTATATACCCCTAAATGAGGATCCATTTGAATTATAAGTGTTAATAAAATGTGATATATTGGGGCTCCCATGGGAACCCACCTTATACTTCTTGTCTTATCCTTTTGTTTATGTTCCATAATTTACTATTGCTATATTTTAATCACCTTTTTCTTATTTTTATATGGTGAATACATATTTTGGAAGGTTTATAGAAAATATTATCAATTCAAACATAGTGGGCCTCTATAATTAAGGAAAATCCTTATTAATCTCCCTCATTATATGAAATATGTCTACCTAGATTCAAGAACTTAGCTTCAATAAAAAAAATTCATTGGATGCTATTATTTTTCATATTATCCATAAGTGATCTTCATTTTATTTGAATACTTAGCCTAGCCCTAAACATTGGGTCTTAGCCTCCTTAGATTTAAAATTTATTTTCATGAGCCTATATTTGTGGAGTATCATCATAATTATACATTGCCACCTAAAAGTGAACTAGGAGAGAAAAACTTATCAAGAGTCAGAACCTTTTGGGATTCCAAAAATATAGGAATCATATGAACCATTAGGTTCAACATCTTAAAGATGAGGGAGAGATTAAGGACAATATTAACATATTTTGCATCATCTTTATTTTTGCCTCTAGAAGATGCAATATATGCCCTCAAAGCCTTTAATCTCACAATATAGTCCTCAATATTATCAAACTCAACTAGTTTAAGAGAAGAAAGCTCTAATTCCAAACAACTTACTTTAGTAGTATTAACCTTTCTAAAAAAGTTCATGTAGTTTTGATCATACCTTGATAGGGTCACTCTATTATTTGATGTGGAAAAGTAACTCTATTTCAATCAATAAGAAAAATAGACCTAGATCCTATTCTGCTTTTAATGATGATTTTCATAATCAAGAACTTCTACTTTATCCTCCTAAAATATGCATCACAGGTTCTTACTCCATAGGAAATACATCATCTGAGTTGACCAAATACTATAGTTTAATCAATTAATGTGAGTAACTAGGTATTTATAGCCCATATTATATAATTTGATCCTTAATACTATAGTAGGTCCGTAAAATGATGCCAATAATGCATGGAGCTCAAAAAATGGTATGGTTTGAAAAATGGGGTTCAAAATGCTTCCATATGCAAAAGAAAATGGTCTCTAGAGGTTTTTCCATAATGGACATCAAAAATTTAATAAATAAAGGCTCTAACCTTAGGTTGAAAGGGTCAATACCAAATTTCCACTTGGTAAAATTTGATTCACTCATGCAATCTAATCACCTTTTGCCACTTTATCTCCTTTGATCTACTTAGTTGTTGACACTTGCCTTAATTTCATTTGTTGAACTAGAATAAATACACAAAAAATGGGTTGACATGGAATAAAAGTGGGCCACATTGATTGCCATGTCAACCACCATATGAGTAGGAAGATCCAATCTATTAAAAATTATATTTTCAAGCATTGAAGGGATTCAAATCAAGGTCTCTTTGGTGCTAAATATAGTGCCCTAGCCAAGTATTAGTTGCTACACTTAAGAAGGGAAGTTGATTCCAAATTATATGCCTAATTTATTTTTGTTAGTGACAAGCAAAAAATTGTGTCTATGATTCAAACTAGTAACCCCACCTTCCCACAAACATCTTGTTACCTTTCCATCCATGATATGCAACCATGCTTAGATATATTGAACTTACATAGATGACTAGATGCTTGATCAACTACATAAGGGAGTGGAATCATTCAATCCCATGCCCTCCCTTTTTTAATGCTTAATTTGAACCATCATGCCATGCCAACAATCAAGTGATACCACAATATTCCAAAACTCTAATCTGCCTCTTATATGTTGTCATGGTTTATTGGAGGATGCCCATGAAATAAACTGAATTCATGTTGACAACAAAGCATTTTGGGCCCCTTCCCTTTGGCTATAAGGGTCATCATATTGGTTGAGTCAGGGTGCATCCCTTCTTTACAAAGAAGGGGACTACATGCCTCAAAATATTTGGGAGTTAACACCAAGCTATAAGGAAGGAACCATGGCAATTTAAAATTTAAATTAAATCAGGAGGTTTTTAGTCCAATGGAAACTAATAGATAATTGTTTTGAATGATAATTTTAGAGGGAAAAACCAATTTTTTTTGACATTTTATCGAGCAAAGGATTCTAAAGATAGAATATCAAAAAAAACATTTGCATAAAAAAATCCTAAGGTTCAAAAGAATATTTAGAGGTACCAAACCTTCTTTTTATGTGACTGAGGATACAAAAATGCAACACCAAACAATGCTAAATAAATTGAACACAAAGAAGCCAGAATTGCACATTAGATGATCTTATATTAATGGGGGGAGCCTAAAAACTCCATTGTTATAATGTGGATCCTTGAATCCTTTTTTATACATATTTAAAATTGGCTAGGGTTCTCTAAAACCCTAGAAAACAAGGTTGGTGGTGTCTTCAAGTGCATCCTTGCTCCTAATAGAGTTGAGTGGGCTTCTTGATATCTGATTTCAGGTAACTCCAGCTTAAAAAATTGTCCAATATTGATGTAGCACCTTAAGATCTACACACAATCACACAAAAAACATATTAGTAATACCTGTGAGGGCTCCACAGTGTGAGGTCCTCTATAAGCAATAATAAAACCCTAACTATCTGTTACAAATATAGTGAACAAAAAATAAAAGTGCATAACTAAAATAATAAACAAATAAATTTACCTTACGTTCTTACTATTTTATGATTCATGAAATTTGTTGCAATAAATAGGCACGATGATACCCTAGCATCATTTGAATGCTAGGAGGTCCTTAGAACACTTACGTAAAATGCCCACGGGCACTTGGTGACTGCAGAAAATGCCCGTGGGTGCTCAAGACTGGTAGGGAGGTGCCCAAAGGTGCTTGACGGATGAGGGGAAGAGCCCAAAGGTGCTTGATGGTGACAAAAAGTGCTTAGATATGTTCAATGGTTGAGGAAAGATCTTGCAGAAGCAGATTTAGAGAGGGAATATGGACAATGACAATTGCAGGATTTATGGTGAGTGAGGATGGAGGCAGAAGTACTCGGATACTCCAAGGGAAGCTGAAACTCAAGGTATTTTAGGGTACGAATTGCTTAGAAAAATGCAGGATTAGAACTCATGGGTTGAGCCATAAAAATGGGTCCTATTTATAATCCAACCTAGGGTATACTTAGGGTTTCAATGACACTAATCGTGTGGCTGAGATAAAAGCACATCGGAGGGTGGATATTAAATTTAGGTTGTGGCAAATTTTTTTGACTTTTTTGGAAAAAGAAGGATGGCAGAGAGCAGGATCGCAAGCGAAAATGCAAGCGGGAGGCCTTCTGGGAGCCCTTCGGGATCCACCTCCCTCGTTTCTGGATTCGGTGGTCCAGAGCCTGATCAACCCGAGGAAGGGGAAATTCCCCCCCGGAAACCCCCTGACCCTTCTTCACCTTCCCAGGGATCGTATGCGCACGCGCTTTCTAAAGGGACCTCAAGCCCTATCCCCTCTCAAACCCTGCTCCCCAACGGCTCCGACTTGGTGATCCCAGGGGCGTTGCTGGACAGCTTTGCTATTCAGGAACAATTCACCCTCATTGGCAAGTTCATCGGAGGTAGACCAGATATGGAAACAATCCGGAAATGGGCGAGCAGCAAATGGCGCACTTGTGGGAGCTTGCAGCTGATAGCCCTGTCCCGAGGCTTTTTGTGATCAGATTAAATAATGCAGAAGATTCATGCAATATCCTTGCTGGGGGGCCCTGGTTCCTGGGAAGGCGAAGCCTTTTCCTCCGCAGGTGGGGAGAGGATTTCAACCCAGATACGCAAAACATTAATGTGGCGCCTATTTGGATCCAGCTTCCAAACCTTCCCTTCCACTGCTGGCGAGAAGAAGTCCTGAGAGGGATTGCCCGCACTATTGGAGAGCTCGTTGCTGTAGATTCGTCTACTAAGGTACGCTCCCGCATGATCCACGCTCGCCTGTGTGTTAATGCCAATTTGGAAACCGACCTTCCTTCCTTTGTCAATCTGTTCAAGGATTCCATCCTCATCAAAAAGCAGCCCATTGTTTATGAAAATAAACCCGCGTTCTGCTCTGCATGCAATACCCAAGGGCATCTGATCCACCAATGTCCCCAAGCTCGAGTTTTGAAGCCCTCTTCGCAGGGCCCTCCTGGTAAAGGCGAGGATCTCAATGTTCCTAGGCGTGCGAAGGAAGTTCCAGTCCTGGCGGGGAATCCCCCCATCGTCCCTTCAGAATCCCAAGGTTTGGGCCAGGAGGGGCGTTTCAAAGGCAAATCTCGAGATCCTGTTTCAAACCCTAGCGCCAACCTCGAACCTTCCCCAGAGCCCCTCAGAGCCTCTGCCATCAATACAGAATCTTTAAACCCCATCCTTCAGGAGATCGAGAACTTCCTACCCCAGCAGTCTTCGTCTGGGAAGTTTAGTCCAATCAACACCAGAAGCAAAGGGCACACCATGGATTATGGAGCCGAGAGGAAAAGAGGACGCCCTTCTACAGCCGAGCAACGTATCAGGGCCACTGAGGATGACTTAGCTAACGGCTCCCAGCGGACTCTTTTCCTAAATTCTGACGAATCCCTCTCTGATGATCCTAAAGTGTCTAAACCCCCCTTCCAGCAGGCGAAGGGAGGCAAGAAACCTCTCAGATCTTCTAGATGAAAATCCTCTCCTGGAATGCGAGAGGGCTCAACAGTGCAGCCAAGCTCAGACTTGCTGCTAATATGCGTAAGGATATCAGACCCTCCATCTTCATCATGCAAGAAACCAAATGTGACGAGAAGTCCTCCAGGAAAGCAGCCAGGACCATCTGGTCTCAAGGCGAAGCTCTGCACAGCCCCGCTCTAGGTTCCTGTGGAGGACTTATGTGTCTCTGGGACCCGTCCCAAGTGGAAGGTAGGCTTCTATCATCCTCCAGTAGAGTCATTAATATTCTCTTTCATAGCATCTCCAGTAATCAGTCTTGGATCCTGTCCAACCTGTACGCTCCAAATTCCCCTATTGAGAGATCTGAATTTTGGAATTCCATCTCCCGGATGAGGGACTCTTTCAGCACTATCCCTTGGGTGGTTGCAGGGGATTTCAATAGCCCCCTGTACCCAACGGAGAAAAAGGGAGGGTTGGCTGCCACCCACCATTCTACTGAGGATCTTAGGGAATTTGTGGATGCAAACGAGCTCATTGATATTCCTCTCAAAGGGAATCGCTATACGTGGAGCAACAGAAGGATTGGAGGTAATCTGATACAGGTCAAATTGGATAGATTCTTGATCTCCCAGGAAGCTATTCCTCTTTTTGGTGACGCTTCCCTTTTGGCTCTCCCCAAGATTGGATCGGACCATAATCCCATTTTCCTCCAGATGGGCAGGTCTCCTGGGTTTCGAACCCCCTTTCGGTTTGAGGCTATGTGGCTCAAACACAAGGACTTCCGTGAAAAGATGAGCCAGTGGTGGAATCAGCATGTCCATGGATCTCCCATATTCAGGATTACTCAGAAGCTCAAGTTCACCAAGGAAAACTTGCGCAGGTGGAATAGAGAGGTGTTTGGCAACATTTTCAGCCGAAAGAAGTTAATTTCAGATCAACTCCAAGCCATTGAGAGAAGGGTCGAAGAAGGGGATTCTAGGGCTACAGTGAGGAAGGAGGAAGGGAAACTTCTTGCTGAATTCCACTCCATTCTTGCCAGTGAGGAAACCTTCTGGAGGCAGAAATCCAGAGAACTATGGATCAAAGCGGGAGACTCCAATACCAGATTCTTCCATGCTACAACCATGAGACACAGAGGCTCCAATAAGATTAGCAAAATTCAATGTAGCGATGGTTCTAGCACTGAAGATATCCACGAGATCAGATCTGAGGCTGTCTCTTTCTTTCAAAACCTCTTAGGATCCTCCCCAGAAAGCTCTGCCTCTGCCAAGGCCGCCCTTCTGGAGAACATCCCCAGTCTGGTTTCTAGTGACTCCAATTCCTCCCTCCTCAAGCCCTTCTCCGACTCGAAAATTAAGGAGGTGGTCTTCTCCATGCAACCTGATAAAGCCCCCGGGCCGGACGGATTTCCTCCCCGGTTCTACCAAGCCTGCTGGGACCTGGTAGGACCGGACGTCTGCGCTGCCATTCGTGACCTCCAATCCCACCCCATTCCCTGGGCTGTTAACTCCACCTTCATTGCTTTGATCCCCAAGTCCCCTAATTGCCGGTCTATGGCTGACTTTCGCCCCATCAGCCTCTGCAACGTCCTTTTCAAGATCCTCTCCAAAGCCATGGCGTCCAGGATGAAGCCTATCCTTCCCTTCATCATTGACCCCCGCCAAGGAAGCTCGGTCAAAGGCAGAAACATTTTGGATGGCGTCATCTCCATTCATGAAACCCTTCATTCTGCGGTCCAGAACAAAAAAGCAGGTCTTTTCCTCAAACTTGATATGACCAAAGCTTTTGATCGAGTCAGCTGGGAGTTTCTTCGGGACGTCCTTCTGAAGTTTGGCTTCCACCCCAGATGGGTCCAGCTTATCCATAACTGCTTCTCCTCTGCCTAGTTCTCGGTCTCTGGTTAATGGCTCCCCCGCTGGATTTTTTCCCAGCGTTAGAGGACTCCGTCAAGGAGACCCGCTATCCCCTCTTTTGTTCATCATCTTGGCGGAATCCCTTGGCAGAACCCTTTCTGCGGCCAGAGTGGCGGGGAAGATCTCCGGCATCCCAGTGGCGTCCAACTCCACTCCCACTACTCACCAGACAATTTGTTGATGACACCATCCTTTCTACGTAGGCGTCTGTCTTTCAGGCTAGAAACATCAAGCATATCCTATCCCTCTATGAGGAAGCGGGTGAGGCGAGCAGGTTAACTTCTCCAAAAGTAAGCTATTTTTTGTTCACACCCCCCCGGACCGTCAGGGCAGGATTGGGTGGATCCTTGGGTGCTCTGCAGGAGCTCTCCCATCCTCCTATCTGGGGCTTCCCCTTTTTTGGGGAAGACCAAAGGAGAGTATGTGGAACAACGTTGTGGAAAGATTCCATCGAAAGCTGGCAGCCTGGAAAGGTAAACTTCTGTCCCAAGCGGCGAAAGCAACCCTATCAAGTTCAACCCTCCAAAGCATCCCCATTTACTTCATGTCTGTCTTCTCTCTTCCCAAGTCAGTGTGCAAGCTTATTGAGCGCATCCAAAAAAAATTTCTTTGGTCAGGTGCCGAAGACAAGGCTAAGATTCCCCTTGTGGCTTGGGACATTGTCTGCAGAAGTAAGAAGCAGGGAGGGTTGGGTTTCGAAAAACTGTCAAACATGAACACAACCTTGCTAGGCAAGCAGGCTTGGAGGATTATCTCGAAAGACCCTACGGAGTGGACCTTGCTGGTGTCTAAGAAATACATGGGAAACCTTTCTTTCCTGGATTCTGGCATCCACCCCAATGGATCTGCCTTCTGGAAGGTTGTAACTCATTCCAAAGTGCTCATCCAGAAAGGCCTCAGATGGGTTTAAGGGGACGGACAAAGTATTGATTTTTGGAGCGACAGATGGTTATTGGATGAACCCCTAAGCGGCAGAGCGGACCTCGCCATGCTTCAAATGGTCCCTGACTCTCATTTGGGAATGAAGGTTTCTGACTTCATAGTCTGGGAAGATGGTCAACCCCGATGGAGGCTCCTCGCGGGCACCTCTCCTAAGGCTACTGCTCTCAACATTATGCTCCAAGCTACTACCATTCCCTTTGAGCAAAAGGATGACAAGCCTGCCTGGGCTGGGTCTGACAAAGGGCTGTACACTGTTAAGTCTGCCTTCTCCCTCCTGAAGGATCATCCCGTCTCCCCTTCCCACATTGCTTGGAAGAAGAACCTCATTTTGAAAGTGGCCTTCTTCTCGTGGATTGCCTTCCAAAACAAATCCCTCACCACTGAGAATCTCATCAAAAGAGGCATCCCCCTCCCTAACAGATGTTACCTTTGCCTGTCCAATTGGGAATCCACCGATCACCTGTTCCTCCACTGTGAGTTCACCTCGGCTGTGTTTGGGTTTACCCTGTCTTCCTTTCAGGTCCAATGGGTTCCTCCCAGGTCTTTGTGTGATGCCTTCTACCAATGGCCCCAACCCTTTGTTAATCTTAAGCTCCGTTTCCTCTGGGACATCTGCCTCCACCACCTGATTTGGCAAGTCTGGCTTGAGAGAAACTACAGGATCTTTGGAACCTCTACCCGGGATCCTCCCTCGGTGGCCATCAGGGCTATAGCTTTCGCTTTCGAAAATGCTAATTCCATTCAATGCCCCAGCCCTTGTCCTCTGACCCAGGAAGGGCGTATCCTCTCTTCTTTTAATATTTCTGATTGTCCCCCCCTGGGGAACCCTCTTCCTCACCCCCGTACCCTCGCTAAGTGGAGTCCTCCCCCTCGGGATGGATTAAGCTTAACTTTGACGGGGCTTCCAAAGGGAACCCAGGAGCGGCGGGGGTCGGCGGCGCTATCGAGAGATCATCGTGGTATGGTTATCCTCGCCTTCTCTGAAGATCTTGGGATTCAGACCAACCATGTCACGGAAGCCAAAGCCCTTTGGAGAGGGTTAGCCCTCATTTCGGAGGACTCCAGAGCTATCATCATAGAAGGCGACTCTATGAATATCATAAACTACTTGAACAAGGATAAGACCCCTGCCTGGAGGGTCCACAACACCATCGGAGAGATTCGGAGGATTCTCCGCAGTAGGACCCACAGATGCCAGCACATCTTCAGGGAAGGAAATTCTTTGGCTGACCTCCTGGCCAACAGAGGATCCTCCTCCGGCAAACTCACCACGTGGGATCTCGAAATCCCTCAAGATCTTGCTGACGTGGCGGCGTCAGAGTTCCTAAAAGCTCAATGATTCTCGCCAGATCAGCTAGGTGGGACACGTCAGAAGTTCTTGGGATGGAGGACAGTTGGCGATTGGGTTTCTTTCGGCATCCAATTACTGCTCTCGGTGAGACGACCCCCGACGCGGCCGTCAGGGCCCATGACGTGGGCGGCAGTCACGAGTCGGCGAGCAGCTTCTTTCACGTTCTTAACGCCTTTCTAGGCATGATTTTCTTTCGTCATCGGGACCGAGCGAGCCTATCTCCTCCCTATCCGACGGCTCCCCTCTTTTCGGCTGTTTCCCATGCATGCGGCTTTCGCGATCCGTCGTCCTTCCGACGCAAGCTTCCTTTCTTTTTATTCCAAGGTGGCGAAACGGGTGATTTCATTTATCTTTGTCATCGTCCCAGAATCGTGTGCAGTCATCCCTGTACTGCAGCGTCTTCCTGCCTTAAGGCCTTCTTCCGCAGATCCCCTGCCCCCCCATGGCTGTACCTTACATTGAGCCAGAATTCTCTTCCCTGTCTGAGGAGGAGAAAATCTTCATGAAAGCCCTCGGGCTAGTCCCTTTCCTTAGAAAGTTTCAGGGCCCGGATGATAAAATTACGTCTGATTTCATGGAGACCTGGCAAGATGGGGAGGTTCGGGTGAAAGGTGTCCACCTGAAGGTCACCTTTGATCTCTTGCTCGAGATTACTGGGATGCCGGCCACCGGGCGTTTCATTCGACGGGACAAGCACAACTGGCAAGAGGAGTTGGACCAGTTTTCGGACAAAGGGAAGAATTTAGGCTGGGACAAGTCCTCCCTCTTCAGAGAGGAGCTGGATGAACCGTGGAGCTGGGCTTTGAAACCGTTGATGCAGTTCATATGCTGTGACGATCCGGACAAGCCTCTTCGCAGCTACCACATCAGCCTCGTGAACCACTTGCGGGCATCCAAGAAGCTGTGCTTCCCGGACTTCCTCAACTACTCCCTCGGTTGTTCCATCGAGGCCGCTCGGAAGAGCAAGTCCAGGCCGCGGCACCAGGGGCTCATGGGCGTTATCTTCCACCACTGTCTTTCTAACAGGGCCCCCCCTCAGATCGTCCCTCCCCTCTCTTCCAACCCGCCTGCGTCCCCGGGCCCCGACGCTCCCAAGACCGAGTCTCCCTCTCCTCCCGACCAGGCCACCCCCAGTCGCAGTCGCTGTCGTAGGCGGGCCAAGGCAACTCCTCCGAATGGCAGACGTTCCAGACGGCTCAAGAAAGCCAAGGCCGAAGTGGAGAACGACTCTCCTCTCCACCTGAGCTCGGATTCTGAGTCGGTGCAGAAAAAGGATCAGGAGAAGGTTCCCCTGAGCTTGCTCATCGATATGGCCATCGACGCTATGGGGAACATCTCTAGGGCTGCTGAGTCGGCAATCCTGTGCCTCCGTAATCTCAAGTCGCATGCTGATGGGTCCTCTGGGACCCCGGAGAAAACTACTGCCAATTAAGGCTGCTGTCGGTCCCTGGTCGGTTGGTTTTTGAGCCTCGTGGAGGCCTGCTTATCCTTTTCTCTCCAATGCTATGACAGTTTCAGTTTCCCTTTCTGTTCAGGTCTGAGGCTCACTTTGAGACCTCAACCTTGCGGCTGTAATGGGTTCACCCCATTTTTGTAATAAGGTTTTTGGGATCCTCTAGAAAAACCCAATTATGTATATAAATGTTACTTATCAAAAAAAAAATTTTTAGGTTGTGGCATGAATTGATGTGGATGGACGGACGAGATTAAATGAAATTGTATGGTTGGGATTAATTCATTTATATAAATATATATTTATTAAATATATAAAATATAATATATACAATATTATTATTTAAATTTATATATAATAAATATATAAAAATATATATTAATAATATTGCAAAAATGGCAGGAAAGTTAGGATGGGTGACAAATGACTAGGTTTTGGTGGTGGAAATGATAGGAAAGCATGGATGGAGGAAAAGTGGCTAGGTTTTGGTGGTGGAAATGGTGGGAAAACATGGATGGAGGACAAGTGGCTAGGTTTTGGTGGTGGAAATGGTGGGAAAGCATGGATGGAGGAAAAGTGGCTAGGTTTTGGTGTCTACAAATACCCCTTTTTGTACTACATTGCATGAAACACAATGTAGTGCAAAAACACGAGACACCTATTTTGGCCAAGTGCAGAAGCAACTTATCTTGGGATGTGGGACATGATCTTGGAGATAAAAGAATAAAATAATTTGAGTTTTGCATAGCTTACCCCTTCAATTGGTGAATGAGTTTGCAAATGAATCTCACGAGCCAATTGAAAAATTTGTGCAAATAAATTATGGATGATGTGATATGCGATACCATTTTTTCCCCAATGGTTGGAAGGGGATTGGTGAGAAATGTGAAATTATACGTATGTTATTGCCCCAATAGATGAAGGATTTTGTGAAAATATGTCTAATTTTGCCCCAACATATGAAGGGATTTGTGAAAATGTGTGATGGAAGAAAATGCGTATATTTTTACCCCAAAAGATGAAGGGATTTTGCCAAGTGTGGATGCCATGATCATGTAAGATGTATCCCATTGTGGGAAACTCAAAACCAAATGTGGTTGCCCCAACTTGGGGTGATTCGATATTGTTGAAGAATATGCCTTTCGACATCATTGATATGCAGTGATGCATAATGTAAGAAGTAGTCAACTTCGGAGGGCCAACTAGTGACTGTTAGATAATTCCTAGGATTGGAACCAATCACCCTAGCTAAAGCTAGTCACCATGATGACTTTCAAGGAAATGTGTAATTATGAAGTTTGATTTTTGTTCAAGTTTTAAGCCCCACAACCTAGGCCATCAATGACAACGTTTGTGCAAATTGTTCTTGGCAAGGTTTCACTAAAAAATGTGAAGTACCAAATATGATTGTGCTTTTGAACAATGAGATATGGAATTATGAAAATGACCAAGTTTCCTTATGGTAGATATTTCATCTTATCAATTTGCATGGATGCAAGTCGTTACAATCACCAAGTATATAAAAAACCCACTATATATAAGATTCACTTGAATGTTCATTTTGCACTTGGCAAATATGTAAATGATGATGTGGTGATGTATAAATGATGGAAATGATTATGATAATAATTTTGTGAATATTTGGACCCTTTTGGGGTGCTTTTGTAACTTGTTTGGTGAATTTGCATATGTGGTCGCAAATGAAAATTATGCATCCAAATCAGTTGGAATCTTCACAAAACCTGATAAAATATGAAATGAATATCTGGATGCAATTTGGATTTATTTGATGAGGATAATACACTATTTTGTGATGTTTTGTTCTTTTATCGAATTTGGTACCAAACGCCCATTAGCACTTTTGGTACTTAGAAATGCTTGTCAGTGTTTGAGCATTTTGTAAATGCCCATGGGTGCTTTAGTGCACTAGGAAATACCCATGGGCATATCAAGGTGCCTAAAGTAGCTATAAATAGCTACCATGATGAGAAACCAAGGTCATTTGTGCATTTGGGAGTTGAAGAAGCTACGTCTGGGAGAGTGGAGTGAGGTGAGGTGAAGCGTTTGGAGTGCATAAGCTATGGTAGCAGAGGGATTTGGTGTGGAGGTCGAGGCTGCAACTAGAGTGCAGGCTATTAAGGTAACATTTTTGATTATATACTATGCAAATTTTTTGTATTGTTTTTTATTTTTGTTTTTTTTGTAAAATTATTGACAAATGTTTTGTGTTGTGCTACAGCTTAGGATTTTGGAGGCTCCACACTGGTTCTCACCTTACATATCTAGGATGAGGAAGGTAGTTTTAGAGGAGGAGTGAGAGTTGCTAGAGGAGGTGGGGCTAGCAGAGGTAGCCTGGGTGGATGTTGTGAGGGCTAATGAGGGGTATCTCTCTACCTTGGCAAAGAGGTGGGATGCGGATAGGGGGACCTTTCAGCTCCCCATGGGTGAGGTGATGGTTTCCTTGGAGGATGTATATCACATCCTCAAGGTGCCAGTGGAGGGAATTCGGGTTGAGGTCATGCTCAAATAAAATATAGAGATGATGAGGATGTTTGGGGATGCATGACAGGGAGTGAAGGTGGAGAGCAAAGATATTCCATATTTTTCCATGTACATGGAAAAGAATTTGGACATCCTTCGAGCCTTGGTCATGCTTGTGTTGGCCAATATCATGGCCCCGAATAGCATCGGGTGTATGTTCCCGTAGAACCTAGTAGGAGTAGTGAGCGATATGATCACAAGGCAGTAGGTGTATGTGTGAGATCTCACTTTTTTGGTGTAGGTATATCGAGAGTTATATGATGTGAAAAGGCAGGGGAGGAAGGGATTGGGGTGTTGTTTGCTACTGTAGTGTTGGGCATAGGAGCACTTTAGTGTGGCTCGGCTGGAGGGCTTACCAGTAGAGGGTTTGGGTAGGGAGCCGAGTTGGATAGTGAGGGTGAGCTAGTGGTATTGAGAGCTATGGATTGGATTGAAATTCAACCAAGTGATATGGAAGTCATGGTAGGCTTACAGGTGGACCGATGATGCAAAGCACTTGCAACAAGTGTGGCAGGCTCAATGGATGGTTGGGATATAACATAGTGAGGTTGAGTACTTTTAGTTCTCATGAGTACTCTAATAGATCAAGCTGAGGTAGGATGTCCCAGATGAGCCAATGTGCTATAGAAGACATCAGGAGGAGATAGGGCTACCATGTGTGAAGCTATGGAGGGTGGATTACGAGGACAATGAGGATATGGATCTCCTAGATGTGGAGGATGCAAGGACTACTATGGAGTATGATGTATGGTTTATGACTTAGTCACCATGGGCACCTCCTTGAGGAGCAGTCGATGGGGATGATGATGAGGCTAGGGAGGAGAGGACCCAGGAGGTGAGGGATGAGGAGATCCAAGAGACCCCTAAGCAACAATGGCACCTTTGATCAAATAGTCGAAGGAGAAGGACTAAGGGTATGGTGAGGTAGGCTCCTGAGATTGGGGGAGATGATGGAGATGGGGAGGATAGGGAGGAGGTTTTGGATGGACCTCCATATCAGAGTGAGGATTGGGTATGGTTGGAGCAACAGGTGGTGGAGCGAGACGTGAGGATTACAAGGATCTAGGAAGAGCTAATAGAGAGAGAGTGATGACATAATGTTGACCTAACATATATTTGAATTTGACATAGATATATTGAGGCATTGGAGGATAGGTTGATGGAACATCATATTCCACTTCTAGATCCTCCAACCTCATCTATATCTAAAGCTACTAGGTATATCGATTCTAGGCATATCTCTAGGTCTAGGGCTCCTCCTAGGTCATAAGGGTCCTCTTGGACTATATAGCTAGTGCTTAGATGCACTTTTGTATATGAGCTTTGGTGCTCTATTGTATGTACTATTTTGGGCATGCGATATTTATACATATATATACATGCCTTTTATCTTTTGTGTTATATGTGTATTTGTGTGAATGCTTTTTGTGGATTGCTTTTGTGGAATGCATGTTTCATATTGATGATTAATGCATATGGAATGCTATAGATGATTAATGCAAGGCGCAATGTATGGATGATTAATGCAAGGTGTAATGTATGGATGTTCTAATGATCAGTGATAGTTTAGATCTTGCTTGTCCATTTTTTTAACATTGTTGTTTAATCAGGGGCACAAAACTTGGTTGCAAATGGGATGAATGGCTTGTTGGAAATTTGAGCAAGTTTTGTTTTCATTGATGTCAAGAAGTTTGATGTCCAGTTTCATCGTCATTAATGTCATAAGGTTGTTTTTCCAAAAGGCAAGGAAGTGGTTAAAGGAAAAAGGATATAATATTTATTTTAAATATTATATGCTTAAATAGGCCTAAATATTGAAGACACAAGGAAAGATAAGTGGGTTTAAAAAGAAATAATAATATTATAATATTAAACAAGGTCCAAGGAATCATTAAAAAATAAATCCTCGAAAAGACCCATTGAGCAAATTTTAAAGGTTATTATTTAATTTATTTAAATTAAAATATTTTAACCTATGGTTAAAATTTTAATTGAAATAAATCATAAGATGCCAAAATGTTTAAATTTAAATTTGAATTAAAATTTGAATTCACCAAGCCGAAGTGTTGAGTGCAAAGGACAATGTATATAATGGGGGAAATGCTTTTCATTTAAATTATCCAATGCAATTTTTGAATATTGAAGACACAAGGAAAGAGAAGCAGGTTTAAAAAGAAATAATAATATTATAATATTAAACGAGGTCCAAGGAATCATTAAAAAATAAATCCTTGAAAAGACCCATTGAGCAGTTTTTAAATGTTTTTATTTAATTTATTTAAATTATAATATTTTAACCTAAGGTTAAAATTTTAATTTAAATAAATCATAAGACACCAAAAGGTTTAAATTTAAATTTGAATTAAAATTAGAATTCATCAAGACGAAGTGTTGAGTGCAAAGGATAATGTATATAATGGGGGAAATGATTTTCATTTAAATTATCCAATGCAATTTTTGAATGCCAAGGTAATGAATTAATTGTGCGCTGCATTGAGAAATAAGAAGAGGATTCACGTTTTTTAAAGTTTAAGGAGGCAGACTTTATATTAAATTCATGTGGAATGCCAATTTTTTTCCAAAGCGCTGGGTAGAGAAAACGGTGGTCGGAGGTTGGTTAAAATGTTCACACAGGGCAAGTCAAGGGTTCGATTTGCGTCCCCTTAGTTTTGACACAACAAGGTTCTTTGGTTGTTTTTCGAAAAATGCAAAAGGGAACCAATAATTCTCAAGTTTTTTAGGTGTGGAAACTTTGGCCATCTTGAATATCATTGCACAAGGAATGGATTCAGTTTCAATGAAGATGAATATGAAGATGCTCTTGAAGGTCTAGAAGAAGAAAGTCTTCTTTTGGCAATAGAATAAGAAGGAGGTGCTCCTATTGAATATGAATTAGAAATGAATGAAGATGCTCTTAAAGACAAAGGAGTAGAGGAAGAATAAAAAAATGAAGAGGAAGGAGAAATTGATCTTGAAGGTGATATTATTTCTTATCTTAAGGAATTAAGAAAGGTAAGAAAGTAGAACTCAAAAATCAACCTTCAGTTTCAATAATGTGATGAAGAGAAAGGAAAGATTATACAAGATCTAACAAACTCAATAGCTAAGACAAGGATATTTAAAGAGAAGTTAGAGGTAAAGGTTTTAGAATGTGAAATATTAGAGCAAGAGGTAGCTTCACTAAGGAAGGAAATGAAAGAGTCTAAAGACAAGCTACACAAGTTTGGGAGAAGCTCAAAGACCTTGGATAAGATTATCAAGGTACAAAGATCTTCATCAAACAAAACATGACTTGGTTTTGAAGAGGAACATAGAGAACAAGGAGAGGAGTCAATCTCAAGCTCCAAAGAAGAAGAAGCTTTAGAAGAAGAAAGTGTAAGAGAGAGTGAGACTTCTAAGGATGAGTTCGAAAATAGAAATTTCAATAAGGAAAGGAACAATGCACAAATAAGGAACAGATGGAACAAGAAACATCATAGGGAAGAAGAGACTAAGAGACCAATGGGATCAAGGTAAGGTTTCTTCAATGGACGTTGCTTCTCATATCATAGGTTTGGTCACAAGGCTACATAGTGTAGGACACATGAAAAATAGGGATATGATTTTACCAAGAAAAATTTCAGAAGTGGGCATCTCTTTCAAGGGTATTGCTGCTTTTATAATCAGTTTGGTCATAAGGTAATTAATTGCAGGGATAGTGATAGGAATGGATATGGCTTCACCAGGAGAAACTTCATGACATTTGCACCTTCAAGGAACCACAACATTAAGTGTTATAAGTGCAATAATGTTGGGCATATGGCTAAGTGGTGTAGAACAAAATTTATAGAGACAAGCAAGAACAAGAATATTTAGAGGAATCAGAAGGATCAGTTGAGGAAGAAGGTGGACAAAGAAAAAGAGCAATGTATGTTGGGAGTAGAGATACTCCCACCCCAAAATTAACCATCTCAAGAAAAGGAGGTGGGGAGGAGGATGAGCTAAGAGTCTTATATTTAGCCCCAAAGGTGGCCCTTTGCCATTGATGTCAAAGGGGGAGAGTTTTAAGTTAGGGAGACAACATTCAATCAGGGGGAGCAAAACTAAAAAAGGTAAAATAAATGCTTAAAGGAAAAAGAGTTGCCATCAATGACAAAGGGGGATATTGTTGGAAATTTGAACAAGTTTTGTTCTCATTGATGTCAAGAAGTTTGATGTCCAGTTTCGTTGTCATTAATGTCATAAGGTTGTTTTTCCAAAAGGTAAGGAAGTGGTTAAAGGAAAAAGGATATAATATTTATTTTAAATATTATATGCCTAAAGAGGCCTAAAATATTGAAGACCCAAGGAAAGAGAAGCAGGTTTAAAATAAATAATAATATTATAATATTTCGGGCAAAAGGTTAAGGTGAAGAAAAACAAGGTCCAAGGAATCATTAAAAAAAAATCCTTGAAAAGACCCATTGAGCAGATTTTAAAGGTTAATATTTAATTTATTTAAATTAAAATATTTTAACCTATGGTTAAAATTTTAATTTAAATAAATCATAAGACACCAAAAGGTTTAAATTTAAATTCGAATTAAAATTCTAATTCACCAAGCCTACGTGTTGGAGTGCAAAGGACAATGTATATAAGAGGGCCAATGATTTTCATTTAAATCATCCAATACAATTTTTGAATTCCAAGGTAATGAATAAATCGTGCCCTGCATTGAGAAATAAGAAGTGGATTTAGGTTTTTTAAAGTTTAATGAGGTTGAATTTATATTAAATTCATGTGGAACGCCAAATTATTTCCAAAGGATTGGGTAGTGCAAACGATGGTCTAAGGCTAGTTAAGACATTCATGTAGGGCAAGTCAAGGGTTTGATTCGCATCCCTTTCGTTTTGACACAGCAAGGTTCTTTGGTTGTTTTCTAAAAAATGCATAAGGTAAGGCATAAAGTGCAGATTATGCGCTTTGAGTTTTGTGTGGGCGTGTAGCCCAACAGTAGCTTAGCCTTGGGCTAAGGCGTTGCGGTGGTGTCAGGTTGCGGGTTCGAGTTTGGGTGCAGTCATAAAGGGTGCAATATTTTTGTTGAAGACCTAGGCCAGCATTTATAAGGTAAGCATATTTGATTTTAATTTTTTCCAAGGTTGTGTAAGGCGCTAGAGGCCACATGATTATTTTTGCAAAGGTGGAAAGAATAAGGAGTCATATGGCTGATTAAAATATTTTAATTTTTTTGGAAATATAAATAAAGTGATTGGAGTTATAAGGTGTTAACAAAGGAATTAATTTTTATTTTGTTGAATGTTATTTTGTGAAGATTGGAGTTATAAGGTGTTAACACAAGAAGTTGATTTTTATATGTTGAATGTTATTTTGTGAAGCTTGGAGTTTATAAGGTGTTAACAAAGGAATTTGATTTTTTATGTATTGAATATTATTTTGAGAAGTTTGGAGATTATAAGGTGTACTTGAGACTTGATATTTTTGTATGGTGAAATAATTATTGAGGAAAATATTTGTGTGGAGATTTTGAGATAGGTTGTTACTATCTAACCTTGAAATTGGCAAAGAGGATTTGATTGTGATTAAGAAATATTTTGAAGATATATCTCCATCAAAACAAAAGGTATGGGCACATCTTCCTTATGAGTGAAATATTGTTGGATTGAATGTTGTGAAATGCAAAGTTGGAGTGAAAAGGATTGTTTGATAAGCATTTTTGAAAATGTTTGAGTGAGTTTTCATGTGCATGATTTGTGGATGTTGAAATATCATGAGTATCATTGTTATGTGAGATTGAGAACTATCTTGAGCTAGGGTTTGTGAAAGAACATGAGTATCATTGTTATGTGAGATTGAGAACTATTTTGAGCTAGGGTTTGTGAAAGAACATGAATATCATTATTATGTGAAATTGGAATTATCTTGAGTCAAGGTTTGAGATTCATAGTGTGAGTGATTATAAGTATAGTGAAACACTTGGTTAGGGTTTTTAAGCAAGTTGTGTTTCATTGAGTAAATGGTTGAATAAAGTTTCTTGAGCATTATTGATTGAAAGAATTGGAGTGATAGTTCAAATTTTGTGAAACAAATTATACTTTATTCTAAATTGATTTGAAAGAGAGTTTGAAAGTGATTGAGTGTATTGTGAGTGTGAAACATATTGAGTCTTTGATCATTCTCTATATGTTTATGTGGTTAAACAAGATTTTGAGTGAAACTTGTTTATGTGATTGAAGAGGTTTTTTTGAATGAGATTAAGTTGATTTTTGTATGCAAGTTTTGTAGTTGTTTGAGAAAGCATTTGTGAAAGCTTGTGGGCAGATTTGAGTAAGTACTAGAGGGGACTTAAGGAAAAAATTGAGTAAGCTTTTGTGAAAGCTTAAGGACATATTGGTGTGAGCTTTTGTGAAATCTTGCAAGTAGATTTGAGGTAAGTCTTTGTGAAGACTTTTTGAGCAGATTGAACAAGTTATAAAGAGGACTTGTTGGAAATATTTGAGGTAAGTCTTAGTGAAGAATTGAGACCATATTGAGAAAGTTCTTGAGAGGACTTGTTGAAAAAATTTGAGGTAAGTCTTAGTGAAGACTTGAGAGCATATTGAGCAAGTTCTTGAGAGGACTTATGGATAGATTTGAGGTAAGTCTTTGAGAAGACTTGAGAGTAGAATTGATTGATTGATTTGTTCAAATCTTTGTGGTAAGGCTTGAGATAGATATAAGTAGAGTTGATTTATGATTGGATTAAGATTTATGTTAAGGTCTGAGGACAAATTTAAGGATAGATTTTGGTGCTGATTTGAGGGTAGATTTTTGCCAGACCAGAGATAGACTTGTGAGCAGATTTGTTCTAGATCAAGGATAGTGTTTAGTGCATATTTGAGATAGATATTAAGCATATCTGAGAGCAATATTTGGAGGTGATAGAGTAGAGGATAGTAGTCTCTAGTGGATAGATATACATTAGCTAGGGTAGTGAGGATAGAGGTATTTTGAGTGAGGATAAAGGTCTTCTGTGGATAGAGATCCACAAGCCAGTGTAGTGGAGGCAGTAGTCTTCTAGAAGATCACTAGCTAGAGCAGAGGAGGAGTTCTACTATGGATAGAGATCCATGAACTAGCAAAGGAGAAGGAGTTCTCCTATGGATAGGTGTCCACAAACTTGATTAGGGGATTGGTGTCTCCTTTGGACAGAGGTCCATAAATATTGTAATAGGGAAGGATTTCCAAGATATTTGTTGAGAAAATTTTAGTGAAATATTTTCTCCGTGGAGTAGCCCACATTGGGTGAACCACATTAAATCGGTATCTCTATTGTGTGTGATGATTTGTGCATTGATTTGATTACTGTAGTTGATATTACCATTGATATATTGGATAATATTGTTTGAGAAAAAAAGTAAAAGTTGATCTTATACTGTTCACCCCCCTCTCAATATAATCTTGTGTTCTTCATAGCTCATGAACTGTCATTGATGTTGACATGGAAGAAGATATGGATGTTGATATGAAAGAAGATATGGATGTTGATATGGAAAACTGCCTATTTTACAGAGACTCAAACATACTAGTGGTATCAAAAAAACTCATTAAACTGTCTAATCCCTCTAGGACCAAATGTGTGTGTAGTAAATTCATTTACCAAATCCAGAGCATGGTAATAACTCAAGGCAATCAAAAACCAATGTGTGTGCAAGTGAGTTCATTAACTCATCTTGAGTAAATTGGGTAAATCTGTTATGGATAAAACCAAGAAGCTAGCTTGTCTGTATGAGCAATCAAAGGTCTCTTTAAAAGATACATTTCACCATGCATGAGCATACTCAACTACCATTCGAGCCTCTATAGCTTCGGTGGAGGCTAACTACATAGTCCATGAATTTTGTTTTTGATCTGTTAGGTTTTGTGGATGACTACCTAATCATCTAACTAGAAATGTAGTATGATTCTTACAACCCAATGATCAGTGGTGTGTGATGTAAAATATTTAGAGTTTTTGTTAGGGATTTTTCTCTACTCTTTATTTTATTTTTGAATTGTGGTAGTGGTGAGAATCACTATTTTTATGGACTATGTTGCATTATGGGACTAGCAAGGATGACCCTTTTCACTTCGAGGTTCATACCAAGTATGGTGTTATCTCTTTTTGACACAAGATGTTTTTAAGATGTGAAATTATGTTTGGTTCAAGAATATTTTAGATTCAATTCCTAAAACTCAAGATTTTCTTAGTGTAGACACCTAAAACACATCATGTCAAGGTGGCTACTTATATGGGACATGCTAAAAGACCATATGAAAGATCTTGGATAGATTTCAAGGTGAAGCAGTGTTTCTAACCACTCAATTTAGGAATTTTGGCCTAATTAGTGTTGGTCGCGGCTGACACCCACGATTAACAGAGCTGGCCACGCCTCAGAGCCACAACTAGCCTTCAAAATTAGTTGGACCTTGGATGGCCCAAAATTGGTTACAATGGTAAATTGGTTGAAGATCCAAATGGTTAGAGGGCAGAAAATTCCAGAAGCTTCCATCCAACTGCCCCAACTGCCCTTTCTTGATCTTGGCTTCTCCATGAAGCTAAGACAAAGCCTTCCCAAATGCTATAAAACTCACCCTCAAAATTGGGGAGAATTATGAAAGGATATTGATTTAAAACGTAGTGAAGCCCTATAAAATTGCACACGCACTTACATCCATTGAGAGGAACACTTTTACTGCCTATTTGGAGATCACATGGCATTTGGAATCAAGAAGGCTATGGAGGACTAGAAGAAATCAAGAAAATTAATTGAGCCCAATCCATCACAAATATAAAAAATTCAACCACAAAATCTATCAGAGGACATCCAGGTGATCCTTGATCATAAATTCAAAAGGGAAATTGGAGGTCTAAGACTGCCATTAGAGAGCAACTACATTTTCAGCTCATCCACAACTAACAGTGCTAGCTGTACCGTAGACCTGCGGTCAAGTTTAATTTCCTGTTTCTCTTGGTTTTAGTAGTAGTTCACTTTTCATTTACAGTAGATTACATGATTTTAACCTATATTTGTTTTATTTGAGATAATTGTGTAGTAGAAGTAGGAATTTAAGACTTATTTCCTTCATTTCTTGTCATTTGATAGTTAGATTAATTGTGGCTATTTCTTATGTTTTCATGCTTCTGATTGTTTAATTAGGATATTAGATGACTAAATATATGTCTATTTTATATTCTTTGTGGTAAATTTACCATGTTTTAGCATAGATTCATGTCTTTACATGATTTCTTGATTTCATGTTTCTTATAGCATCTTTTATACAAGATTTGGATTAAAGGCCTCATCAAGAGAGGCTACCTTTACTTTTAATATTTTTTTTGTTGTTTCTTGGATGCAAGGTGTAGCACCCTAAAATTGGCGCAGTAAAAATGCAATAATTACATTCACCTTAGTAAATAATTTAAAATTCAAATTTAACCTCCCAAACCGCCCGTTAACCGCCGAGAAATCCGTTTCCCCTTTTTCGTGCCATTTTTAGAGGTTGTTTTGACCGTTTGACGATATCGTCGCCGATCAGACGATATCGCCCCATATTTGACGATTTCGTCTGGACTAGGACGTCCAGACGATCTTGTCGCAAAACTGATTTTGCAAAGTTGGAATTTGTTCCAACGGGTCTCCAATCTGGGTAGAAGCGTGTCTGCATCGTTGGGACCCTCCCCCATTGGAGATCTCCCAAATTGGGATGATCTCCAACCTCCTAACTACTCCCCTAAGCCTATTTAGTCTCTAGGATTTTCCCTTCCCAACCCCTGGCCGAAATTCTCTGCAATTCAATTCCATATACGTTAAATCATCTCTATCTTGCACTTGCACTAGTTCCACATCAATTTTGTTGTAGGTACAACACTGTTTTTTAGCCGGAGCCAGCACCTATCGTCGTCGACGAACCTGTTCAGATCGGAGGCGAACCTGTCGAATTCGAGGCGATTTCATACTGATGCGAGACGATCTCGACTGCAGTCCGTATTAAGGCAATCGCTGCTCGAAGTTTGCGTTCCTCAACCCTTTTTCTCGTCATTTTATTCTCGCAAATTATATAATCTATTCAGTGTTTTATATTATCTTGCATTTGGAGTTCACCCATTTAGATTAAGTGCATAATTAAATCTTAATTATCATCAAATTAGCACAATTCATTTCTGTTTCTGTGTTTAAGTTGCAGATTGATAACATTGCTGCCATTTTATATCATTTCCTCCTGTTAGCACTGTAGTATTTTTTGTATTTTGCATCTGTTTTCGGTTTTGCAGGTCTCTGACGAATTCGTCAGATCTCAGATGATCTTGTCTGATTGCAGATGATTCTGTCGAATCTCGGATGATCCAGACTACTTCAACATCAGAATCTTCTTCAGACATCCGGATCAGGTATTCCTCATCTTGCATTTTGTACTCTCTGTTTCTATCTTTAAATCTGTTTTTTGTATTCATTGAACTTGCATTTTCATATAGATTAATATAGATTCATTCGGCCAAACCTAGGATATGAATGCTTAAGGTTAAAATGAACACATTTAAACACATTCCAAAACCTAGGCGTGGAAACTGCCATCAAATGTTTCCCCGGTGAACCCACCATCCGTCGAAAAATCATCAAAATACACCTCCCTTGAGAGGCGGGACCTTCGCAAAGTCCTCTCAGTCCGAGGTACCGCACCATCCTTTTCCCATCCTCCTTTCGGGCGTGGATCCTATAGCCTGAAGGTAGGGATGCGAAAAATTTGGAGCGATACATTTTGGTGAACCCGACGTGAATGCATCATAACCTTTTGAAAAACAAAAACAAAAACAAAAAAATATATAGAACAACTGAAACATAGATGCATTTTAAAAATTTAAGTTTGAAAACATGTTTAGATGGTAGCTCCTAAGAAAAGGTTAGCGGTTACTATAAACGTAGAAAATCAATTGGCAGCCATAGAAGTTAATTCTCGTCCTTAGTGTGCCTGAAACAAGTAGAAATCAATTCCCGTGGAACGAACTTGATAGAAGACTTAGTCTCATCTCATCTAGGTCCACACAACTTAAGCAAATCAAGAGGCTAGTCCTAGATAGAATCCTGGATCCTCACCAACTAGTTTTTTATCATGAACTTCAGAGAGCCTGCCATAGATGGTTAGCCTATAGGAGAGCTTTAGTATCTTCAGAGTTGTTCACCTTCGAGGAATACCTCGAGAACGCAGCCATTGTGCACCAGTTCCTAGGTTGTGTAGAAGACCAAGAGGTTGTTCTTACAGATAGGGAAATATGGAATAGAGTTCCGCGAGCCGTGTTATATCGAGAGTATTGCCACGAGCTTTACTTTTATCAACCAAAGATCTCGAAACAGCACAACATCACTATAGCTCTTTTCATCAAATTTTTAAAAGAAAACTTTCAATTTGAAGAAGAACATTTCATGACTCCTGAACAACTCGAACCTATCAATGATATTCATAAGTTGTTTATAGAAAATTAAATTATTACTTCAGTAATTATTTCTAGCATTTATTGTGTTATTTGCTGTCTTTATTGTATTGTTTCAAAAAATTAAAGAAAAACTAAAAAATCAAAAAACTTAGCAAAAACTTAAACATTTCATTTTCAAATATTATAGTAGGTATATAGTAAATATATACCTCTTAATTTGTTGCATATATATATATATATAAAAAAAAATATATATATATATATTTGCTGAAATCAAAACTTAGCACCATGCCTAAACTTAGGAATGGTAAAGAAACTTTAGGGGAAGGAGAAGATTGGTTACAAGATACAACTAAAGACCCAAATGTCCTTCTTGGAGATACAAATCCGGAAGGAGAAACTCTAGGTCAATCAGATGAAGACTTAGGTGAAGATAAGGAACAAGAAGGAAGTGTTAAAGAGGATGGATCCTCATCCCCTAGAGTAGCTCCTAATGGAACTATTGCCTTTGACAATGCAGAGCATTTCAAGAAATTTCTCATAGATAACATTGATGACCTTAATGTGGCAATTCGCCTTGATAAAGGGCAAATCAGTGACGCTCAAGCAGCTATAGAACAGGCGTTTAATATGCGCATTAATCCCTTGTCTTTCATTGATCAAGAAAGTGACAAGGCTGGGCCATCCAATACGGATATGGTCACTATGGCTCAAAACATGTCAAAACAACAGGTTACCCAACCTCCTAAGGAACCTGTTATTCAACCTAAAATCACTCCCACACAAAAGAAACCTTCCTTCACTACTTTATTCCGTCAAACTATTGAGCAATATGCTTCAAATAAACAAAAACCTAAAACAAAGCCAAATACAAACTTTCAACAATCCGAAATACAACATAATCCAACTTCAAAATTCCTCCATAATACTTTTCCTACCAATACTTTACACAACAAGTAACATGGCATCTAATCTGCATGTTCCTCCATCCTACGCCCATAAAACCCATGTCAATGCCCTACCAAACCAATATGGGGGGCAAACTAGTAATCTGGAAGCCATGGTGAAACAATTGGCTTCACGTATGGACCAGATAGATCCCTACCGTCCCTCGTATAATTATCGAGAGATCTGTAGTCAACCTTTGGATCCCATAGTTGTAGCTCAACCATACCCTAAGCATTTTCCCATGCCTGTTCTGCCTATATATAAAGGAACCGAAGATCCCATAGAGCATCTTCGCATGTTTAGGATAGCATGTCACGACATATCGCATGACGACTTGCTATTACTAAAAATGTTCCCCAAAAGTTTAGGTGGGATGGCATTAGAGTGGTACTATCAGTTGCCCACTCATTCTTTGAGAAACTTCGAAGAAACAGGTTGAATCATTTGTCCATCAATTTAGTGCCTACATCGAGAGGCATGTAACTATTAAAGACCTATACAATTTAAAACAAGACAAGGATGAATGTTTTGCCGATTTCTTAGCTAGATGGAGGCAATTGACAGGAAAACCGCACTTTGTGCTGCCTTATAGGGAAATGTTGGACATTTTCATCAACAATTTACAAGAACAGATATCTTATGAGCTATCAACCGCTACTTTAACTACCTTCGATCAAGCTATAGATTTAGCTCGAAGAGTAGAAGATGCCCTCATTAGGAGAGGCCAACTTAGGAAGAAGGATGATGAGAAAACATCCAAAAATCAATATAAAAACAAACAAGTTGTCGATGACGGAGTCACTGACAGCAGAAACGTTGCTAATATCAATGCAACGAAGACAACAAAAAAATTCATATTAAAACCTCCTGACAAGCCTCCTCGAGAATTCACTAGATTAAACCAACCTTTATCAACTATTTTACCTCAATTACTTGAAAGAGGTTTGATCCAATTACCAGCTATCCGGGAACCTGACCCAACTATACCCGGATACAGTAGCCGACTTGCACCGTGATTTCCATAGAGGACCAGGACATTCTACCAACGCTTGTAAAAGATTGAAACATAAAATACAAGATTTGATTGACAATAATGAAATGGAAGTACAAGCCTTCCAACCTAAACAAAACCCTCCTAATAATACTCAAAAGACCATTCCCCAAAATCAAAATCAAAATGCCAATCAAACTCTAGACATATTTCAACACCCTTTACCAAGACATGGTAAAGAGGTAGCCAATCAAATCGAACATCATAATGTTCCCCCTCCTACCCGATATGTAGGAACCATTAGCGGACAATTACCTGTTCAGGATCCTCAAATATTTGACACGACCTTATCCCCGGTTACGACCAGGCCCTTACATAATTTTCAAACTTCTGATTCTAGTGATATAGAATCAGATAGTGAAAGTGAACTAGACATTACTTCAAACCAATCGAATAGTTCTAAAAATGAATCAGATCCTATTCAACCAGTCACAGATGCTAATGTTCCAGAAGAACCATTCCCTAGAAGAGTCACTACTCGACCCTCTTCCAATATATTCCTTTCTAATGAACAAGCCATTAATGCTCAACCGAGACCAGTTCAACGTCTTCACTATAACATCGTAGGTACCATTGGAGTCGTTACTCGACAACAAGCTCAAAACTCCCAACAAGAACCAAACCAGAACGATGGATCGGCTCCATTCGTTCTGAAAAACCCTAATAAAGGGAATCATGCTCCTAATATCCAATCTAAACCCCCTTACAACATTAATGAGCAATTGGCCAATACTACGGCCATAATTTCTCTCTTAGATTTATTAAGATCCTCTCCCACCCATAGGGATGAGTTGATGCTTACATTGAGCCAAATGATGGTACCTCAAAACATTCAACCGAAGCTATGGCCAATACTATCATCACTCGAGAGATTGATTGTATTGACTTCCGGGATAAAGATATCCCACAACACAGCTTTACATAAGGACAATCCCTTATACATTATCGCTTTAATTGGAGATGTAGTCATCAAACGAGTTTTGATTGATAATGGCTCATCTCTAAACATTTGCACCTTTGACTTCTACCAACGATTTGGCTTTAGAAGTGATGAAATGAAGAAAACCGATATGATTATCAAAGCTTTTAATGACGAAACACAAGAAACGTGTGGAGTTATTACCCTCCCATTGCAAGTTGGTCCTAGAACCCTAGAAACAACCGTGTTTATTGTACATTGCCCAACGTCGTACAATATACTTTTGGGTCGCCCTTGGATCAACGCCATGCGAGCGGTCCCATCAACTTTACACCAATGTGTTAAATTTGAATTCAAAAATCAGTTGGTCACTATTCATGGTGACCCTAGACCTTTTGATATGTGTGCTTTGGCAAAACCCGTTGGAGTGCAATTTTGCCCACGCTCGTCATCCACACATCCTAGTTCTTATTTTTCATCTAAAACTGTGAAACATACACCCATAACTTCCCCTATTTCCCTCCATTAACTTCATCCTCCTATATAGATCAACAACCCTCTAAACAAATTATTTTAGAACCTCAAACAGATCTTAAGTCTACAACCAATCCTTCAAGTTCTATCCTTATAAATTCAAGACCTATAGACACATCTATCATACCTTCCACAACTAAAGACATAGGTAATAAGCCTTCTACATCTTATGCCCTTTTTGATGACCTTTTACCAGATTTATCTACAACCTTAATATCAGAAAAAATGAATGCTTTCATGCAAGATTCAAACCTTTTAAATAACTTGCCGCCATCTCCTCGTACTTTGGGCCTCCCACAACCTATGGGAAGTACTTACCAAGTCGGGAGTTGTGCCTTCATTTATAAAGGATATGACTGGGGAAGAATCCCTCGGAATATCAAAACTCACCATGAAGGATACGCTCGGTGTTATTTTACCAATGATTATATTAAAGCTAAACCCATGATGCTTAAAATGGGATATGAAGGGAAAGGCTTGGGACCTTTCCAAAATGGCATGAAAGAACCTTTCGAGGTAGAACCGTGGCCTGCCCGCTGTGGTGTGGGCCTATTTCCTAGTAAGGGTCAACCCTTTCCTTTTGAGGATGATGATCATCTCATATGCTATCAAGATTATTTGGATAGGCATGTTGATTTGCCTCTTAAAAATCAGTCGTTTTCATGCAACATGCTGTCCATAGCATACCCTGAAATGATTGCCGACCCCGATGAAGAGTTGGAAGGAGATATCTTCCATGATGTCTCTTTTTGAAGAGATGTTACACAATGGGTTTTATTTTGATGGTTCTATACCAACTATAGCTCAACTTGAGGCCACTAATCCTCAAGATGAATTATCTAAATTAACCTTACAAGAATTACAAGAATTGGGCGTTTCACCCGCCCCACCTAATTTTGAAAGAGATCTACACATGGAGGTAGAAAATGTCATTAAAATTAACATTGGAACTGAGGACAATCCTCACATAATCAATATTGGATCAGAATTAAGTCAAGAAAAACAAGAACAATACATCGCATTCCTTAAAGAGTATGAAGATGTCTTCGCTTGGACATACGAAGATATGCCAGGTCTAGACCCTTCCGTAGTCATGCATCATCTAGTGGTCCATCCGGATGCTAAACCTGTCAAACAAAAACTTAGAAAAATGCATCCCAAAGTGGCTCTGCTAGTCAAAGGGGAGTTAGAAAAACTCCTGAATGTTATCTTTATACAAGCTATTGATTATGCTGAATGGATCTCAAATGTAGTTCCAGTCACCAAGAAAGAAGCTACCAAAGTTAGGGTTTGCACGGACTTTAGAGATATTAACGCTGCATGCCCTAAAGATGACTTTCCTCTTCCAAACATGGACCAAATCATTGACTTCACTATCGGAAGTGGGATGATGTCCTTAATGGACGGATTCTCCGGTTATAATCAGATCAGGATAGCTCCTGAAGACCAAGCTAAAATAGCCTTTATTACCCCCTGGGGTACCTTTTGCTGGAAAGTGATGCCATTTGGCTTAAAGAACGCTGGTGCAACTTATCAACGAGCTATGACCTACATTTTTCATGATATGATGCATGATATCCTACATGATTATGTGGATGATATTATAGCTCGCTCTATTATTGAAAATAATCATTTAGATGATTTAAGGAAAGTCTTTAATCGATTACGAGAATATCTCATTCGATTAAATCCAACAAAATGCATATTCGGAGTTAAATCCGGCAAACTATTAGGGGTTTTAGTTTCTTTACGTGGTATTGAAATCGACCCTCTCAAGATTGCGGCCATCACTGATATGCCCGCACCGACTAATATATCTGAGTTACGAAGTTTACAAGGTAAGCTTCAAGCCATCCGTCGCTTCATCGATAAGTTGGCGGATAAAACCGGTCCCTTTCTTAAACTCCTTAAGAAGGATGTCCCCTTTAATTGGGATACCGAATGTAGAGAAGCTTTTGAACTTCTCAAACAATACCTCCTTAATCCACCCGTGCTTTCACCACCTAAATCCGATCGCCCATTTCTCCTATATATTTCAGCTTCGTATTCTCGCCTTAGGGGCTATGTTAGCCCAACTTGATGATGAAAAGCGAGAACGTGCTAATTATTATATTAGCCGAACCTTCATCAGTTATGAAACCCGCTACACAGCATTGGAAAAACTATGTCTAGAAGTCGTGTTTGCTACGCAAAAATTATGACATTATATGCTTAGCCAAAAAACTTATGTCATTGCTAAATATGATCCCTTAAGGTATCTCATGAGTCGACCTTATTTATCGGGTCGCACAACCAAGTGGGTTCTTGCTCTAAGCGAGTTTGATCTCACATTCATAGGACAAAAGTCTGTTAAGGGTCAAATCATAGCAGATCAATTAGTTGCTGCACCCTTAGAGTCTACCCATCCCCTCATCATCGAGTTTCCAGATGAATGCCTTCAATTAGAGGCAGACCATCCTGAACAATGGTCCTTATACTTTGATGGAGCCCGATGCATGAGTGGGGCCAGTGTGGGTATTATTTTAATATCTCCGCAAAAACATCTTATTCCTTTGTCCTTCAAACTAACCTTTGCTTGCACCAACAATATTGTTGAGTATGAAGCTCTAATCCTTGGATTACGAGCTGCTCTAGCACTAAAAATTAAACATCTTTTAGTTTTTGGTGATTCCCAACTGGTTATAAACCAAATTAATGAAGTTTATCAAACCAGAGATGATAAACTGCGCCCATATAAGGCCTATGTTTTACAATTAATGTCCCTATTTGATCAAGTCACCTTGGAAGCTATTCCTCGAACTAGCAACCGTGCAGCTGATGCTATGGCCGTAGCTGCATCTCTCTTGCCCTTGGAGTTAGATGACGAATATGCCACTATCATTATTCGTCGACTCCAGGAACCCGCCTCAAATAAGTCATGCTTAGAGCCTTTGGATGTGTTTCTAATCAATGAAACTACTCCCGAGCCTTGGTATACAGACATATTTGATTTTCTTCAAAATGGGACTTTCCCTGCCAATTCTAATAGAAACCAGCATCGGTTATTACGTCGACGAGCAAGTCGATTCATAATAATTGGCAATACTTTATATAGGAGATCTTTTGAAGGTATCCTATTAAGATGCTTAAACTTAGAAGAGTCTAAATCAGCCTTGAGTGAAGCCCACGATGGATCTTGTGGAGGACACTTTAGTGGTAGTGTTATTGCTAAAAAGCTCCTTCGGATAGGATACTTTTGGCCTACCATGGAAACGGATGCACATGAATATGTGCGCCATTGCGACAAGTGTCAAAAACATGCTGACCTTGTCCATGCGCCTGCACAAGAGCCGTAGAGCTATTTCATCTCCATGGCCCTTTTCTAAATGGGGCTTGGATATTATTGGCAAAATCAATCCCGTGTCATCCGATGGACACAAGTTCATCATAACTCGCCACTCGAGTATTTCACGAAGTGGGTTGAAGCTATGCCTTTAGCTTCCCGCACCGGCACACAAGTTTCTAAATTTATTTTTAATCAAATCATTTGCAGTGTTCGAAATTCCCGCCAATCTCATCTCTGACAATGGAACTTGCTTCAAAAATAAAGATGTTAAAAAATTATGTCAAAAATATAAGATTCAACATCGCTGGTCCACTCCCTATTATCCTCAGGGTAATGGTCAAGCATAAGCATCTAACAAAACCCTAATCAAAATTCTCAAAAGATTGGTCAATAAAACTCGGCCGTGGATCGGCACATTCAATTATATCCAACCTTGTGGGCCTATCGAACTAGTGTTCGAACCCCCACTGGAACTTCACCATTTGTTTTGGTGTATGGTGCTCAAGCAGCTTTTTCCATTTGAATTGGAAGTTCCTTCTTTGGCTCTGCTACTTCAAGATACCGAAGTAGGAGATGAATATCGTGCTGGCAGACTCAGTCAGCTGGAACTCCTAGATGAAAAATGCATCAATGCTTTGGAGCATCTCCGTGCTTACCAAAACAAGCTTAAAAGATCATATGCTAAGAAAGTTCGTCATCGCTCCTTTGAGATTGGCGACCTTGTTTTAAAAGAAAATCAAAAAAATACAAATGCAACTAAGGAACTTAAAGGTAAATTCGAGCCCAATTGGCTTGGACCATACATTATTACTGCTAAATTTGAATCAGAGCATATAAATTATCTACCTTAGATGGTAAAGAACTTAAAGAACCCATGAATATTTTGCATCTTAAACGTTACTATGCATAAATCTGGTCATTTCATCCATGTATATATTTGTTCAAAATTACTATCTTGTATTTCTTTCAATTTATTCAAAAAAAACACCAAAAACATTCATAAATCTCCAAAAATCTTCAAAAACTATCTATTGCATTTATTTAAAGCACTTGTTAAATTGTTTACTCAAAAACAAAAATCAAAATAATGATAAAAACAGCTATATGCTTGACTCTTTCGAAACCAAAACAATATACAGAAGAAAGAGAGAGTCAACATTCTCCAAACTTCTCAAAAAATCATTTATATATATTTTCTTACAATTATTGCAGTTATATGTTTCAACTTATTTTGGGATAAATTAGCATTTATTTCGAATCCCTCACTTGCACACTCACAACAAATAAATATCTTGATTTTATCTGGCATGATTACTAATCTCTCTTATATCAAAGTCCACAAAATTCAATTAAATAAAGTTTGAGCATAGAGAATTGATCTTGTTATTTACTTAAACCAAGCACATCTTTTCACAATAAAATGATTATATTTGTAATTTCCATGTTTTGCTACATAGTAGAACCGATTTCTTGAGCGAAAAGTTTCCCCCGCTATCCTATCATGCACATGGTCTAGAATCTTTGAGAATTGGCAAAAGGACAAGCTCACCCCTACCCGTAATAAAAATCCCTTGCTCTACAGCTAATCCGAGCAAGTATCCCTAGCAAAGAAAAAGAAAAAGAAAAGAAAAATTCAAGAAAAAGAGAAAAGAAAAATGTTCTTTTATATCATTACAACAATGTTACAAGCATTATCAAGCAAAAGAAATACAAAAAGAAAAATAAGCAAAGTTCAAAAGAAAGCAAGAAAGCAATAAAATCCCTTTCCCTACCCTTTGAAAAGAAAAGAAGGGTTGATGAGCTTGAATCCCTGGAATTCTCAATTATTCGAAAACCGTGAGGTAAGCCCCATAACAGGTGGTTTGTGCCCAACCTCGCTTGGCCTTGGGTAACTCCTAGCGTGGTGATATGTCTGTCACATTAGCGACCTTCTTTTGTATAGACCTATGTCTGCTTATGGATTAGCTAGCTTTTGATAATCCGATCTACATAGTAGCCTAGTATGGTTATATGCATCTACATCATGGTTAATGAACACTTATTTGGTTTCTTCAAATCACTTGTATCATAGTATCTTGCTCAAAATTGGTAAATGAACAATGCAATTGCACACACATTTGTATTTGAGAGATTTCGTGTATCATTATGATAAATCAAGATCAGAAATGAATTCACATATGCACATGGGATTCCTTATAAATCTAACTTTTGTCTTCAAAATAATTTGAAATATTATTTTTGCAACTTGTTTGGAATAAATCAAGTACAATTGTTTACCATAAAGACAACTATATAATAGAAAAATAAAAAATTTCTTTCAAACTACACAAAACATATACATATATATCTGGTTGACTTTCGCGACGATGGTATAGTTTCAAAACCAAAATTGGAATTTTATGCCTAGCGCAAGTCCTCATTTTCATATTTTCTGTTCATCAAAAATCAACCATGCAATAAAACTATTTTTTTTGGATTTTCGCGATGATGGTATAAGTCTATACCTACATATTCTATGCCTAGCGCAAACCATTGTAACAATTTTTATTCCCCATTTATTCAAAAATCATGAAAACCATATGGCTTAATTCATTATGTTACACAAATTATGCTTTTCCAAAGCAAACACATTTTCATTATTTCATGTCATTATGTCAACCTTCAATTTTGCAATGATGGTATAATTCCTAAGGAATTATCCAAAAAATTTTATCACCCTTAGGAATTTATGCCTAGCAAAAATCATTTTAAAACATCATTTCATGCACAAACATTTTTATGAAAATCTGAAAACAAACCATCATCATCATTATCATTTGCACTATCACAACAAAGTCTTAAGACAGTCTCTTAAGCACTCTTTTACTTTTAACAATATTTCTATCCTGGGATTAGCTTGACGACCGAGTGAGCAGTGACTCCGTGAAATGGTCTATAATAGCGACAATGTCCTTTGAAATTATTGTTAGAAGTCTCTTTTTATTTTTTATTTTTATCACATTTCATCATAAACAATCAATTTGTTACATCAGATTATTTCATTTAAAAATATCACCATGACATTCAAATTATAATATCTCCAATGACATAATTACATCCAATTATCAAATCAATCAATCAAAACATAAAAGCATCATAAACATACACAAAGACACAAGTCATATGATCAAAAATATCTCATATATATATATCAACATATGTACATCATCAAAACTAGATTGGTATGCCACAATCTGTACCTCGACATACTCAATCCTCTATAAAAAATAATCATATCATACAAATGTCAATCCCGCCCTCTAGCCTCGAGAGCCTCTCGAGCTCTCTGCCTCATCTCCTCCCCCGCCCTGAGGTGGAGGAGGTGGCCCCATCACCGTCTATGTAGTCCTCGTCCTCGATCGAGACGTAATCCTCGAGGACCCAATCCTGATAGGGTCAGCAATGCCGGCTGGCAGCTGTACCCTCTGACCCTCTGGCACCATCTGGAAGTAGATGCCCTGGTAAAACATGGTCTGAGCAATCGACCGCGCCAGCTCCTGTGTGCTCGCCCCTCCACCCCGTGCCCTGAGGCATGCAATCTCATCCCGTAGCTGTGACACCTCAGCCCGATGTCGTGCAGCCGCATCATGTAGCGTCTACACCTAAGCCTGCAGACGATCTCTCTCCGCCCGAAGAGTAGCCATCTCGCTACTCTCTCCTGTGTCCACACCCTTGCCCTTATCGGGTGATGGTGGCCTCTGTGGAGATGGGGGTCTCACCTCCCTCCTCTCCCTCTCTCTCTATCATGGTCGCTCCTGTGCCTGTGGCCGCCTCACCTCTCTCCCGCAGCGACCCTGGGCTGCCTCCATCACCGCCTGGCATCGCCTCCCTATCCGATGCACAACTACGTGGATCGAACCCTGTGCCCTCATTATCCGAGGAGGGCAAATGCCTGTGTACTAGGCATCGTAGCCATCGGCTACCCCTACGTTGTCCCCATCCACTGGCTGGATGGGGGCATCATCCGTGTCTTGGCTCCAGAACCGCTGCATGTCCGGAGCCCCGCTAACCGTAGTGTTATCCCGGACAATCCAGGAAAACTCGTAGTCTCCGAGGGATGGGATCCCCTGCTGTAGACCGAACTACCTCAAAACTTGATCGTACCTGTGGAGCTCCACCTCTCCCCTCTCCATCCTCAGCCAGCAAACTTGCCTGATGCGAGCCAGCTCCTGTCCATCCTCTGGCCACCTTGGATGCTCTCTCCACGGCCTCCAGGTGATCTGGTCCGGGACTAGGTCATCCAATAGCCTTCGGGACATCGGCAAGTCGATCCGCCACTGTGACCCTCTTCGGAGCCACCAGTAGAAGACTCGAGGCTTCTCCCCGTCAACCCTTGTCAGAGGAAGCCCTACCGGCCTCTGCACTGCAATGTGCTCCCAGCACCAAACCTGTAGTAGCGATGTCATAACCAGACATCGGCTGCCCTTGTACATGAACCCATACAGGATCCTGTACAACCGACATAGAACAAAACTGCTTCAAGCAAACCTGTAGCCGTGGTCTCTCATATCGCAGATCACATCTACGAGCATCCATGGCACCCTGCACCTGCTCTGGTGGCACAGCAGAAGTCCACCAACTACTCCAGTTAGCACCTATGTGAGTGTAGATGCCCTAGGCATCTGGCGTAGTGCCTCGATTTTAACTTCGCCCTTCTCTAGGGCGAAGCTCGGGTCACCGCATAACCATCCCATAGCGCGGCCCTGATTGGTCGTAGGAGTAATGAGTCATCCTTGTATGGGGATTCTCAGAATCCTCCATACGTCCTCTAGTGTGGGAGTCATCTCCCCTATCGGTAGCCAAAAACATGAAGACCTCGGATACCACCTCTCTGCTAGGGCCGTCAATAGCCCCATGTCTGTAGATACTTGTGGCATTTCGACCACATGCAGTAAGCCGGCCTGTGCCAGCTGATCTCGCTCCGCTCGTGTCGAGTGGCCAAGTCGTCTCTCAAACCTCCATATTTCCATTCTCTCGCTCTTTAGTAATCCTCTCTCGCAAACATAAACAACAAAACAATAAACAATCATTAATCAACAATTCAAATAATCAATAATGCAAATTAAAAATTCAACTTTGTGCAATTGATGATATCGCCCACTATTGGACGATATCGTCCCAAATTTGAGCATAATCGTTTCCGATTTCGCAGTTTGAAATCGTCTCTAATTTGACTAAATCGTCCCCCTTTCGACGATTTCACCCTCGGGCGAAATTGCCAAAATTGAGATGATTTCGTCGAAGTCGGGACGATTTCGTCCCGACGATGTCGACGGCCCAAAAACGGCCGCGATGCTCAAAATTCATCTAAAATTCATCTAAAAAACATGTAAAGTTAAAATTAAAGCATTCTAGATCAGTCTCGACTCTTACCCATAGACCGCGTCGAACCTCTGTTGATATGTGCGTCGTCTCCACCTTTTTTGCTTCCAGAGCTCTAAAACCAGAAAATGAACAGTAAAAATGAATTAGGGTTTTACCCTATTTTTTTTAATTTTATTCAAAAATAATTTTTTGCTTTTTCACGTTTTTACCTCAAACGTTCGATTTGGGTAAAAACACGGAGGGGGCACCATAGTAAGCTATCGTACGATTCGACCAAGAATCGTCGCCTAAAAATGGGAATAATTTTTTGCTTTCTCATAGATCGAGAACTCATCTTTAACGCATTTTCTTCGAAAATTTCGCTAAATAGGGGGCAAAATGTAGCACCCTAAAATTGGCGCAGTAAAAATGCAATAATTACATTCACCTTAGTAAATAATTTAAAATTCAAATTTAACCTCCCAAACCGCTCGTTAACCGCCGAGAAATCCGTTTCCCTCTTTTTCGCGCCATTTTTAGAGGTTGTTTTGACCGTTTGACGATATCGTCGCCGATCAGACGATATCGCCCCAGATTTGATGATTTTGTCTGGACTAGGACGTCCAGATGATCTTGTCGTAAAACTGATTTTGCAAAGTTGGAATTTGTTCCAATGGGTCTCCTAACTACTCCCCTAAGCCTATTTAGTCTCTAAGATTTTCCCTTCCCAACCCCTGGCCTAAATTCTCTACAATTCAATTCCATATATGTTAAATCATCTCTATCTTGCACTTGCACTAGTTCCACATCAATTTTGTTGCAGATACAACACTGTTTTTCAGCCGGAGCCAACACCTGTCGTCGTCGACGAACCTGTTCAGATCAGAGGTGAACCTGTCAAATTCGAGGCGATTTCAGCATCGATGCGAGACGATCTCGACTGTAGTCCGTATTAAGGCAATCAGTGCCTGAATTTTGCGTTCCTCAACCCTTTTTCTGTCATTATATTCTGCAAATTAGATAATCTATTCAGTGTTTTATATTATCTTGCATTTGGAGTTCACCCATTTAGATTAAGTGCATAATTAAATCTTAATTATCATCAAATTAGCACAGTTCATTTCTGTTTCTGTTTTTAAGTTGTAGTTTGATAACATTGCTGCCATTTTATATCATTTCCCTCTGTTAGAACTATAGTATTTTTTGTATTTTGCATCTATTTTCGGTTTTGCAGGTCTTTGACGAATTCGTCTGACGAATTCGTCAGATCTTAGACGACCGTGTCTGATTGCAGATGATTCTGTCGAATCTCAAACGATCCAGACTACTTCAAAAATTAGAATCTCCATCAAACATCCGAAATCAGGTATGGATTTTCTCATCTAGCATATTTTCTGTGTTTTATGTTTAATTTTATTTTCTATATTCATTTAATCTGCATCTTCATATAGCATAGCTTAGACGCATTTTGGCCAAACCTAGGACTTGAATGCTTAAGACTAAAAACGAACACATCAAAACACATTCCAAACCTAGGCGTGGAAACTGCCATTAAATGTTTCCTGGTGAACCCACCATCCGTCGAAAAATCATCAAAATACACCTCCCTTGAGAGGCGGGACCTTCACAAAGTCCTCTCAGTCCGAGGTACCGCACCATCCTTTTCCCATCCTCCTTTCGGGCGCGGATCCTATAGCATGAAGGTAGGGATGCGAAAAATTTGGAGCGATACACAAGGTTAATAGGGTCTTGTCATTCAAAGCAACAAATGCCTCTAATCATGGAGAAGAAGGCCATATTTTCCTTGGAGTAGTTTGTATCAACCTAGGAAGCCTATGTATTACACCTACCCTTGCGTGGGGATTTTTTATGATTGTAATAATTGTATCATATTGGGTATCCCTAAGAGGGATGGATTTGTAATCAAGTTTCAATGAAAATATAATAAAATAAGCCCTTCTTTGTGGTTATTTGCAAATTCATCCATTATTTTATGCTTTATGTGATTTTTTAGTTATTATTATCTTAGGTTTATGCATCCTAGATTGATACATAAGGTGATCATGGTGGGAAACCCATATTTTATGCCACAAAATATTGACTTATTGTGTTTTATGATGACAAGTATTAGCCATGGCTGACAGCCGCAGTTAACAGTTGTCACCATGCCATAGAATCATGGAAAACAGTTGTAGTTGTGCTTGATCGATACGGTCAATAAATAACAAAATGGCAGCAGATATCAGACACCACCATCAAAATTGGATCTGAGGTAGGGTCATTTTTCCCTCTCTGTATTTTTTTGTCTGTGTTTTTACAAAAGTAGAATGCAATAGATGGATGTTAATTAGAAAATATAGCAAAAAGTAGAATGGAAAATTCGTAAAAGCTTTTTAGTTTTCTACTAGCCATTGCTAGGAATAGCAGATCTTTGATTGCAGTCCGCCCTAGAATCCAGCGGTCTAGGACATTTTGTATTTAGAGTTTGCATGTATGAGGCCCAATCCGTGGTCATTTTCCTTATAGACAGTTGCATTCTTTGAAAATCATCTAGTGTAATAGTGCATTCTCTTAAAAGTGAAATGTTCTTTTTTCAAAGCATGTAGGAAAGTCATGTGAATGTTGTTTTATGCATTTTTATTTCATGCAAAGTAAAAAGAACCACACACACCATAACACACTTTAAATGCTAGTGAGTTGGAAGTCACATCCAACCACTAGTAGGGTTCAACGATGGTGGCAGTGATTTCCATACGTTGGCCCAACTCCCTTGATCCTTTTGTTACTAGACCAATATCGGATCCAAGAACTCACATAGCCCATGGAAAATTTACATGTATCTCTCTTCAAAGAGGTATATCACTGACTGCGGGTGAACAGGGTGAGGACCGGGAGGATCTGTTCTCCCTGATCATGTGTGGACTTCATTACCACACATTATAGGTGGGATTACATGGTCTGGAGTTCATTGTCAAGTTTTCGAGCTGCAAGTATACAGGTGAAAGCCCTTAAACAATTGAGTCTATCATCAACATTTTGAAAACACGATGAGAGTTACTTTTTGATACAACAAATCTCAAAATACATCAAAATAGTTTAGGCCTCACAAACAAAAATTTAAAAGAGATAATCATAATTTTTTACTTTGTTTGCCTTAAATTTTACATACGAGATAATATAATATCATGGTGCAAACATGGAGAGACCAATTTGGGCATAGATCCAAGGTCAAGATCGAAGCTCCACCCAATGCACAATAATATGTGCATGATCCTCAACCATAAAATCCTCCTGAATGTTGTTCGATGAGTATTAGAGGGGATAATTCTATGCATGGGGATCCTGTTGAGAATACCCCGGTTAGAGGAGCCACTAGACACTCCTCGAGACACAAATCAGAGCATGGGGCTTCCCAACATGGGGTTCCAAAATATGGTAGCATTTATCATGATCACACTTCGCATGCATCCACAGGATCTACTAAGGAGCATGTCATAGAGGGATCCATATTGGTACCCATTCGACCTATAGCTAAGGGAGGCTCAAGGTCCCCACCATATGAGTATAGACAAGCCCAATATCCACCCATTCAGGGTTAAACAGAGAGGTCCACTTTCGAGCGTAGACCCATGCAAACTCCCAATAGAAGTGAGCCTTGTAGGATCACCATAGATATGTCTAAAGTGGGAGTGAATGGTATTCCACATCATGAGCCATGGTGTAGTAGACATTTATATGGTTTGGATAGAGTCTTAGGACAACTAGGTTATAAACCTTTTCCTACGCCTTCTCATTCTGCGAGTGTGCGTAGTGAAAGTAAAATTAGAACCATCATAGAACCCAAAGAATTCTCCAAGTATTCTCGTGATATGAATGCCCTTGCATACCATGCAGGAATAGAGTATAGGTGAAATTTGAACACAAATACCATCTTCACAAACAAGGGCAAGAGCGTAGCATCTCAGTCTATTTGGGGATACACCCACAAAGTTGTTTGAACAGAGTGCACACACCATAGGCCTCATACAACTAATCACATAGATAGATCTCACAAGTTGATATCAGAGCAGAGATGTTAGATCCTTCAATACCAATTGGAATATGTTCATGTAGAGCAGGAATACCTCAAAAATGAGGACACTCAGAGAAAAAGGTTCATAAGATAATAATTATATGAATAATGCATGTGTGAGCAATGCATCCTTGATCAAAAGGAGTGTGTTGAGAGGGAGGATCGATTGGCCAGTGTTGGTTTACCTCCCCACAGTGAGTACAGGGAGTGCATTGACAAATGAGCTACTACACAGTTCGAGTTGCACCCTAAGCATATATACACCCATACTCATCATACGACCCAATACAAAGATCGACGTCCTACATTCGAATATCGTGAGCATAGGTAGTATGAAGAAGAAGTGGAAGATGAGTTAGATCATGAGTATCCTAAAATATCCCAAGTCAAAATGGATTATGATCCTAGTCCTCCACCTCGATCGAAGAGGAATCTACCTCTAAAGGTGTCTCAAAGTTAATCTAGAGAAGAGGAGTTCCTATCTTCATAGGCCTATAAGGCCTTGGCAGAAAATGTTAAAGCTATAGAGAAGCAAGGAACGACTTATAAAAATCCAACCTTAAACAAGATTCATAACTAACCTTTATGCCCATCAATGCCTATTCCAACGTATCCTGAGCATTTTGATATGCCTAGGCTGGAAAAGTTTAAAGGAGAGGAGGATGCTCAGGAGCACATCACGAGTTTTCTAGACATGTGCTTTCAGTTCTAGAGCAGTGATGCCTTGCTCCTATGGACCTTCATTAAAACCTTCTCAGGCCTATCTTGAGAGTGGTTTAATCAACTCAAAAGGTACATCATCACCAACTTTGAGCAACTGGCCGATGCATTTCATGAATGCTTCTTCTTCAACGTCAAGAAAAAGGTGAACTTATCTGATTTGGCTACTTTAATGCAACATGATGATGATCCAGTTATGGATTACATGGAACCATGGAAAAATATGATGGTAAAGCTGCTATTCTCCATCCCTACCTCTAAATTAACCTAGATGTTTATGAAGATTTAAGTAAAGCTCATTTTATTGTTGTTGCAGTTGCAACAATATTAAACATTCGAAGAGGCTTTATCACAAGCCAAAGTGATAAAGGATATCAAGTTACAAGAGGGTAACTTGAAACTGAGAAAAAAGAAGGAATGGAATAAGAAGATCACTAAGAAACAATAGGCCAAGCTGACCCACATTAATCATGTGGTTTTAAACCTTCAAAAATGGGATAAGGGGAAATATCAACAAAATTATCAAGCCCAACCTCCTCCTGCGCAATATAAGCAGTGCAACAACAACCAGAAGGGTAAGGACAAATAAATATGCCCTATTTGCATATTCACTCAATTATTAGAATCGTTGACATTGATTTTCCATCAATTGTGCGAGGCAAAGATAATAAACTTACCAAAAATAAAATTAGTGGATCCTAATCAGCCCAAGCCTAAAGGATATAAGGATGATCAATATTGCATATTTCATTTAATGAAAGGTCACGACATAGAGGTATGTTGGTATTTCAAACATTTAATGCAAAATATGATCGAAAGAGGTGAGCTTCTTGTGGATAACCCACAGGCACCAGACAATCAGAATATGGGGATTTACAAAAATTCTCTACCCAACCATGAGGTGCCAAGAAACAATGCTGGCCAAGTCAATCAAAGTACACATCGAACCACCAACCCATAGGTTCATCGAAATGGTCAACGTCATCACAAGACATGCGAGGTATGAAATAAAAAATCAACCTCCAACGTCTATTATGATCCAAGCTATGCCTCCTCTAAGGCCAACCCAAAATGCACCAGGCCCACCAACTAGACCAGTAGTGATAATCAGGAGTAGGTTGATTCAAAATCTATAGATGACTCCAGCAAAGTTGTCTATTTATGAGCTTATTCAGCAGTCTCCCAAGAATAGGGTGACACTTATGGATATTATAAGGTCCATAGAAGTGCAATACCAGGATCCTAAAGCATTCACACACTTCATGAGACATGTGCACCAGTTTCAAAAACTGATCATACAATTTTATAATCATGAAATCAAGACGATTTTCACTATCACGACAGATCCGCCACTCCACGTCATTACAAGTGTAAATCACATATCTTTCAAGTGGGTTTTGATTGATACGAGATCATTAATCAATATAATCATGACCAAGGCACTGAAATACCTGAAGTTACCAAAGATGCATATCATACCTTCTACCTTCACATTGAGAGCCTTTAACGACGCATTATGCTAAACTATCAGCATGATAGTCTTACCTATTCAGGTGGGATTAAAGACCATCCTAGTGATGTGTCTTGTGATTGAAGGTGTTATGCAGTATAATATGCTTTTAGGGAGACCCTGGATAAGAGAAATGTGTTGTGTCCCTTCCATTCTCCATCAATGTATTAAATATGTGCATGAGGGATAGGTTCACGTGGTACCTTCATATCAAGAACCATTCAAATACGTGAATTTAGTAGATTTGTCGAGGGACTTCGTGCTCCCCTCAATGCACCTGGAAATATGGCTAGTGTCATTGATCAAAGAGCCAGGAGGTAAAATAAAATAAGTGTGTGCCAAACCTATGACGTCCGCATCTCAACGATCGGAGCACATAATAGTTACTTCTACTAAACCGTCTGCATCCATAATGCATTAGGATGATAGGAAGCTAAAGGTAAAGATGGGAAAAAAAGAGATAAAACAAACACCCAAAATAGTTGTCATTGAGGTCCCTACTCCCATGGAAGTAGAGGATTCTCAAGGAGAAGTCAAAGAGGCACCTTAGCCTACTTCGCTTACATATTTAGTAGGGTCATCTGCACCACAGGTGACCATTCATTTGGTTAATCCTAGATTAGGGAAGTATATCATGTAGAATATGACATTTACACTAATCATTGAGACTACGTAGGATATGGATTGACCACAAGCCCATCATCTTCCCATAGGAATGGTGGTACCATTGGGGGTACCTCCTAACCAAACCAATTTCATCTATGGAGGGCTCAATCAGCTTCCATCTCGCACTGCCATGGATGATGATGATGAACCATTCACTATAAATATTCATTCTCTCTAACTCAGAATATACATTATGATATTTTGAGTGCTACCATTGATATGGTTATGGTCTCAAATTATTTGAGCATTGGTGCGAGAGGCCTTACGAACCATAGTATCAGTTACCGACTGATAGGTTCAGGTTAGGATATCATATAAGAGGATAGGATGAGATCCTCGTGGCATCTTTAGATCACCTGTACCTCAGTCTGGGGGGTGAAATCAATTTCAATCCTTATCACCCCAATCCCTTCGCATTTCAAAGGGATAACCGGTTAGTGTCTTACATCATTATAGAACCGCCTGAGATATATCACGAGAACATCTTGGTGGAGACCAGTCCATAGTACATACCAAGAGATAACTTGGATGAAAAAATTTGTGGGGTAGCCTACAACACAGGCCTACAAGTTCAAAATATTAGTATATCAGAAGAATTCAAGTTAGAAGATCATTATGATGAACATTGAGCAGAGTCCATCTTTGAGATAGGGGGATCGAGTTGTATGTATGAGAGTGATGATGATGACAAGTCCTCATACAATGTGCAATTTGAGGATGAGACTGAGTTGGCCTACCTAAGCCCTCAAAATTTACATTATTTGTTACCCTTGAAGATAGTCATCGAGGATGAGAAATACTCCAATGATGATAGCAGTTATCAAGAGTGGGTTTACATGGGCCCCATATTCCTAATATCCCAGTTCTAGTAGGTAGCGATGAGGTTTTTTATTATGACAGTTATGACAAAGATGAAACAAATAGAGCCTATTTGGGGCCTCCCTACTTGTGTCAACGTAATACGCCATACACTGCAGAGGAGATGTATAGAGATATCAATCTCCACCCTCACCTTAGACAAAGACCACCTAATTTGTATAGGATTTATCATATGGTCTTCCTTGATCTTTCGACATATATGAAGCTCCTAGATCCTAGCGATCATGTGTTTGAGTCTGTCCATAGACCCGATCTAGAGATCCCCATACCCCCAAAACCACATATTAGGTATGGAAGTTATAAAAATTTAAAGTCACATGCACGTGGTCCTGGAGATATGATCCATTCCATAAATATGATCTCCATTTATTTGACCACTCCACTTCACAATCCAACCCACCCATCCAAACCATTGTATCTTAATGTAGATGCTATTGATTGGGATCGCACTGACTCACCACTAGAGCCTAAAAATTTCTTCCCCAACGAAGAAATGCTGCAACCTTTTCATTTTATGCCAGGTTGTGCACATGATGTTTATCAGGCTGAGGATGCTTCCAATGTGGAACCCATAAACCTAGCAGATGACATCCACTTGATCCCTACACCTCACCAGCTTGAGAAGGGATACCACATGTCAGTAGAGGAAACCTTTGAAGTGGATATCAAAAGTGATCCCATGAATCCTAAGAAGGTTAAATATGGAGAAAATTTATCTCCTAATGAGCATGCCAACCTCATACCTCTACTGAAAGAGAGACCTGATCTCTTTGCTTAGACTTATAAGGACATGCTAGGTCTAGATCCGAAATTGGTTACTCATAACCTTTCTCTAGATCTCTTGAAAAATGCAGTCAAGTAGAAACTCAGGAAGATGCATCCAATAGTAACCTTAATGGTTAAGGATAAATTGCAAAAGTTGTTGGATGTAGAGTTTGTCATTTCCATCGACTATCCGGAATGGGTATTAAACATGGTGCCTATAGGAAAACTTGATGGAAGGATTCGTATTTGTACAAATTTTAGAGACCTCAATAGGGCAACACCAAAGGATTTATTTCCATTGCTAAACATAGATGCTCTCGTAGAAGCAACTGTAGGTCATGAAATGCTCTCCCTAATGGATGGTTTTTCTGGTTACAACCAAATTCAGATTAATCTCGAAGGCCAGCATAATAATGCATTCATAATGCCATGGAGGACATTTTGTTATAAGGTTATGGCATTCAGCCTTAAGAATGTTGGTGCTCAATATCAGCGGGCTATGACATATATCTTTCATGACTACATGCACAAGATCTTGGAAAAATTATATTAATGATTTATTGGCAAAGTCATTTCTACATTCAAAGTATGCAAAGGTCCAAAAGGTATTCGATCACCTGATAGAGCATAATTTTGGGTTGAATCCCAAGAAGTGCATATGCAATGTGACTTCAAGAAAACTCTTGGGATTCATCGTTTCAAAATGAGGGATCAAAGTTGACCCAAAAAAGATCGAGGTCATTTTAGAGATGCATCCTCCAACAAATATCAAGGAATTAAGAATACTACAGGGCAAATTAGCATCCATAAAGCGATTTATAGCATAATTATCAGATAAATATCGACCCATGAATCGACTTCTACACAAGGGGATCCCATTAAATTGGGACGAGGACTGTCAAGAAATATTTTTTGAGATTAAGCACTACCTGGTGACGTCACTAATGCTAGCTTTACCAAGACCAGATATACCATTTTTGCTATATATATCGGCTATCAAATTTGCATTGGAAACCATGTTAGCCCAAAAGAATGTGCAAGACAATGAACAAGCCATATATTACATTTGTCAAACCTTGGTGAGTTACAAGCTAGGATATTCCTACGTGGAAAAGCTATGTTTAGTAGTGGTGTTAGCTACAAAGAAATTACAACACTATATGTTAAGTCATATGACGTATGGCATATCAAAATAAAATCCTTTGTAGTATATGATGAGAAAGACATATCATAATACACGTATTGCAAAGTGGATCATGCTATTGATAGAATTTGATTTGGAATTCATTAGCTAGAAGTCCATCAAGGGATATATCAAATTTGATCAAATGGTAGAGATACCTTTAGAAAATAGTAGACCTCTCACCATTGAGCTCCTTGATGATGCAGTCTTTGCATTATCAGAGTCTCTTGAACCTAAATAATTAGATAATAAATCTGATATGACCTTGTTCTTCAATGGTTCGAAGTGTGAGCAAGGGGGTGGTGTAGGAATAGTGTTGTTCACACTGCAAGATGCTCCCATGCCCTTGTCATTTAAGTTGGAATTTCCTTGTACCTAAAAATAGCTATCGCCATGAAGATAAAAGGTTAAATATATTTGGCAATTCTCTTCTCATTGTCAACCAAGTGAAGGGACTTTTTCAATGTAGGTGTCCAGTCTTGAAGGCCTACAAAGATCTTGTTGATACTTATCTAGCTCTGTTGGAGTGGTATGACATCGAGGCAATTCCTCGTTCATCAAATAGATTCATAGACACCATGGCATATTTGGGATCCTTAATCCCTTAGAATCCGTCTACCAATTTTACTACCATCCACGTAAAAATATTGTCACCTTCTGCTATGCAGTGCGAGGCTTTGGATAACAAAGAATCAGTCAACATGATTCATATAGAAGAAAACCATGAATGGTTCTACATAGCCAGAGAATTTCTCAAGAGGGTGCCCTAAGGGTCATTTATTTCAAAAGGTTCTACGAGGAATGGTACTACCATTCACAATAAGGTTGTTTCCCAATCTGCATTTGCAAATGTTAAACCATAGGGGGGACATGTTGTCTTAATAGTTGAGGCTGAGGTCTATTAGAAATAGGTTTCACAAGTAAATGACTTCTTAAAACATGGTGTGATCCCTCAGGGATTATCGTGTGCCACAAAATGCACATTTAAACATAAAGTGAAAATGTATGTCTTATTAGGAGACAATTTGTATCATTGAAGTTACGATGGAGTTCTCCTTCATTGTCTTGAGCCTCAAGAATCAGCTTGGGCAATTTTGCAAGCTCACAACGGTACATGCAGTGGAAATTTTAGTGGCATGGCTATCATCAAGTGCATCCTTTATATGGGATATTATTGGCCTACTATGGAGAAGGATTGCAATGTGTATGTCAGGAAATGCGTTAAATATTAGCATCATGCTAATATTGCGCACTTGCCATCATAGGCCTTACAACCCATTCAAGTGGCTTGGTCATTTGCTCAATGGGTTTTGGATCTAATTGGTAAGATCTCTCCTCTGACATTGGGTTGACATACATTCATTATAATGGCTACTGAGTACTTTACTAAGTGGGTGTAAGAAATCCTATTAGCAATGACAACTGGAGCGCGTATTGCGGAGTTTATACTCACCAATATCATAAGTCATTTTGGGATACCATCCAAAATAATCTTGGATAATGGATCGCCATTCAAGAACAAAACTGTGAGGGCTTTGAAATCCAAGTACAAGATCAAACACAGTTTTGCGATTCCATTTTATCCGTAGGCAAACGGGTAAGCTGAGGCTTCAAATAAGACAATGGTATCCATATTGAAAAGTATGGTACATGAGCACCACAAAGATTAGCATACCTAGTTATTGCTTGCATTATGGGCTTATAGGACTAGCATTCGGACACCCACTAGGGCAACTTCATTTTCACTAGTATATGGCACTGAGGCTATTATACCCCTAGAGTTGAAGATTCCAACACTGCGCATTGCATTGAAAGAGTTCATCGATGACTACACTACACGACAAGCTCAATTAGATCAATTGATGCTTCTTGATGAACGTCATGTGAATTACCTTGAGCATCTCCACATTTATTAAGAGCGCTTAAAATGAGCTTATAATAACAAATTCCATCTGAGAGACTTTGAGGTTGGTGATCTTATGCTGAAAGAGAACCAACATAACTCAAATCTGCTTCCAGAACTGCGAGACAAATTTATGGCTAATTAGTTAGATCCTTATATCATATCTGAGAAGGTTGGGCCTAAAACATATCACTTGGAGTTGAATATCCTGAACCTCTCAACATCCTTCATCTTAAGGCATTCCACACATAATAATTCAAAAACCTAAAAATGTGGAAAATTTTAAAATTCATAAAAAAGCACAAAAAGCTCCAAAGGCATCATAAACCCTTTGGTCAATTCACAAAATGCCCCAAAGGCATCTGTAAGCCCTTTGGTCATCCCATTAAAATGCTCCAAAGGCATTTGTAAGCCCTTCGATCATCCAATAAAAGGATCCAAAGGAATCTAAAAGCCTTTGGTCAAATCAAATCTTCAAAATCCATAAAAATTAAAAAAAAAATCAATCAAATCTATAAAAAAATATTGCACTTCATTTTGCATTACTGCATCGCATTTGCATTTTGCATTCTCATTTTGCATATGGATTCATTTAAATGCACTGCATTTAGGCATTTCCATCCGTCGCACTTGCATTAAAATAGGTTGTGTTTGCAATCTTACAAATGACACCACATTTGTGTTTCAATCATGCATCTATGCATTATCATCATCATACATCACCCTTGTGAGTAATTGTGTTTTTCAACACAACCCTGTATGTTGCTATGAAGAAAATAATAAGGTTTTTCGATCATTCAACCATATCTAGTGGTCTTCTCAAAAGTTTGAAGAAATCTTGCTTTGCTTTTGAAGATAAGGTCTAGTTTTGATAGCACTTAGCATATCAAAATCCCATCACTAATCAAAAAATTAAACAAATCCTAATTAGGACAAGGGAAAGTTGAAATTTGTGAAGCGTTATTAGGTATCCTAAGGTGAAAAGTGTATCTTGCTCATCCCCCTATGCAAACGGTTTGAAAATGCTAAAAATTAGCAAAAGGACAAGTTCATCCCCTACCCAAAGAGAACCCTTGCTTAAATCAAAATGAGAAAAATCCTAGATTCAAATTCTATCCCTTGTTAAAAAAAAAAGAGAAAGAGAAAAAAGAGAAAAAAAAAGAGAGAAAATAAAATAAAGAAAAAAGTAAAAGAGAGTATATACAAAATAAATAGTGATTTTTGTCACTATATATGAGCAAGTATCCCAAAAACTAAAGAAAATAAGGGGTTGAACTTGAATCCCTCATTGGGGAACCATCAGGTGATACTTACACATGATGATATGTTTGTCACATTAGCATTTCACTTTTGTATAGACCAATGCTTTAACGTGGAAGAGCTAACTTTAGGTGTCATGTGCTTCCTAGTAGTTTAAGTCCAATTGAAATCTAAACCTAGGATTTGGTGAGCATGGGGTGATCCTCATTACAGTAATGGGCTGAATGAATCCCGCCTGGCAATGAGGTAAGTCTTGTGTCTCATCAAAAATATTCATTTGCACACACAGGGGTAATGAATAGTTGGGTTTGTCCTAGCAAAAACTTTATTTTTTTAGAAGTCTAGTATAGTCAGTATACATCTTCTGATAAGTCAACTAGGGTGTTTGAGTCTCATGGAAAACCTAAAAAAAAATTCCCAAATAGCAACAACCAATTTTTAATGCAATCATCAAATATCAAATTCTTTTATAAGAATTTGTTTATTATAATTTTTTATAATATAGGTTAGATATCGGATGGATGGTAGAAATTATATTGAACAACAATTGACTATGTTATCCATATTCTTTTAATTTAAAAAATCTTGTGAATAGAAACAATACATCATTGCATCTCACATATGGGTGTCCAATTTATTAATTCTTATAATAAGATATAGCAATTACAATTCATGACTGTTATACATTTTGTGGTGTCATCCTGTAGATTGTTAAACTCATATTGCATTCATACATTATGTTTTAAGTGATTAAAGCATACATATCCATTTACAAAAAATCATCATGAAAATTAGGTAGTATATACATGGCATGAATCATGTCATAACATCATAAATTAAATGCATACAAGTACAATAAATTAAACATGCATTTAACATCAAATATTGCATCATTATAAATCCATCATAAGTAGTCCATCTACACAAATATAGCATTGCATCTAATAATACATCACATAGCTATCTAGCACATGTCATATATACATCACATCATATAGCATAAAATAAACATAACATATCATCATTGCATCCATATGCATCTCATAAACATAAAACAAATAAAATCTCCACATATAATGAGTCCCATAAAAGTCTGGTCATATATATGTGTATAAAAAATAAAGAGTACATCAACTTATATCAAAAATATCCGTAGGCTACAACTATGTAGGTCATCGACCTTGCACTTAAAAATAGTACAATATCTATCACAGATTCGTACTAAGCAGCACCTACATCCCTAGTTTGTGAGGCTCCGTCATTGCCTCCACCCTCCCTGTGAGTCCACCCGGAGCTAGCACCTGAGGTCCTCTCAGTCCTATGTATCCTGTGACTAGAGCGAGCTGAAGACTACCCTATCTACCTAGTCTAAGTCCTCTGAGATCTTGGAGCTATGGTCCTCTCCAAAACCTCACCCCTGAGTAGCTCAATCTCTTGCACTAAGACAGAGATGTAGACAACATCTAATGATCGCTTGTTGATATATCGTTGTACTAGAACCCGTAGTCTCTTGATATCTACCATTGAGTCCATCACTGCTAGTCCCTATACTATTAGAACTACTGGAGCAGTTGGAGCCACTAGAGCAACCTGTGTAGCTGAGAGGTCTCCCCTCGTAGACCTGAGCGAGTCAAACTCTGTAGTCATAGCATCTTGTTGGGACTGTAGGAGGATACGTTACCCTATAAGGCCTTGGAAGAAAAAGTTAAATCTATAGAGAAGCAAGGAACGACTTATCAAAATCCTACCTTAAAAAAGATTTATAACTAACCTTTATGTCCATCAGTGCCTATTCCAACCTATCCTGAGCATTTTGAGATGCCTAGGCTAGAAAAGTTTAAAGGAGAGGAGGACACTTAGGAGCACATCACACGTTTTCTAGACATGTGCTTTCAGATCGAGAGTAATGATACCTTGCTCCTACAGACCTTCATTACAACCCTCTCAGGCCTAGATCGAGAGTGGTTTAATCAAATCAAAAAGCACAACATCACCAAATTTGAGCAACTGGTCGATGCATTTCTTGAACGCTTCTCCTTCGGCATCAAGAAAAAGGTGAACTTATCTGATCTGGATGCTTTAATGCAACATGATGACGAGCCAGTTATGGATTACGGGAAATGATGGAGAAATATGATGGTAAATATACCATTCTCCATCCCTACCTCTGAATTAACCCGGATGTTTATGAAGAGTTGTGCAAAGCACATTTTGTTATTGTTGCAGTTGTAGCAATATCAAACATTCGAAGAGGCTTTAGCACAAGCCAAAGTGATAGAGGATATCAAGTTACAGGAGGGTAACTTGAAACTAAGAAACAAGAAAGAATGGAATAAGAAGAGCACTGAGAAACAACAAGCCAAGCCAGCCCACATTAATCAGGTGGTTTTAAAACTTTAGAAAGGGGATAAGGGACAGTAGCAACGAAATTATCAAGCCCAACCTCCTCATGTGCAATATTAGCAGTGCAACAAAAACCAGAAGGGTAAGGACAAAGAAATACATCCTCTTCACATATTCACTCAATTATCAGAATCGTTGACATTGATTTTCTATTAATTGTGCGATGCAAACATAATAAACTTACCAAAAATCAAATTAGTGGATCCTAATCATCCCAAGCCTAAAGGATATAAGGATGATCAATATTACATATTTTATCGTATGAAAGGTCACGACATAGAAGTATGTTGGTCTTTCAAACATTTAGTGCAAAATATGATCGAAAGAGCTAAGCTTCTTGTGGACAACCCGCGGGCACCAAACAATCAGAATATGGGGATTTACAAAAATCCTCTACCCAACAATGAGGTACCAAGGAACAATGTTGGCCAAGCCAATCAAGTACGCATCGAACCACCAACCCACAAGTTCATCGAAATGGTCAACATCATCATAAGACATGTGAGGTATGAAAGACCAAATCAACCTCTAGCACCTATTAGGGTCCAAGCTATGTATCCTCCAAGGCCAGCCCAAAATGCACCAGGCCCACCAACTAGACCGGTGGTGACAATCAGGAGTAGGTTGATTTAAAACCTACAGATAACTCCAGTGAAGTTGTCTATTTATGAGCTGATTCAGCAGTCTCCCAAGAATAGGGAGACACTTATGGATATTCTAAGGTCCATAGAAGTGCAATCCCAAGATCCTGAAGTGTCCACACACTTTGTGAGACACGTGCAATAGTGTCAGGAACCGATCATAAAATTTTATGATCATGAAATCAATACGGTTTCCACTATCACAACAGATCCGTCGCTCCACATTATTGAGAGTGTAAATAACATACCTTTCAAGAAGATTTTGATTGATACAGGATCATCAATCAATATAATCATGACCAAGGCACTAACATACCTAAAGTTACCAAAGATGCATATCATACCTTATGCCTCCATGTTGAGAGCCTTTAACAATGCATTATGCTCAACTATCGACACGTTAGTATTACCTATTCAAGTGGGATTAAAGACCATATTGGTGATGTGTCTTGTGATTGAAGGTGCTATGCAGTATAATATACTTCTAGGGAGACCCTGGATAAGAGAAATATGTTGTGTCCCTTCCATTCTCCATCAATGTATTAAATACATGCATGAGGAATAGGTTTATGTGGTACCTTCATATCAAGAACCATTCAAATATGTGAATTTAGTAGATTTGTCGGGTGTTAGTCTTACAATGGCACTGAGAGGGGAGGGGGGTGAATCAGTGTAGCTCTTTAAAATTAAATTCACAACTCTTAAAACAAAAATAATGAAACCTTAGAACCAAATAAAGCAAGTATCACAAGAGAGCATCACACAACGCAAGATTTAACGAGGTTCACCATTTTGGCTACTCCTCAAGAATTACTGCTTGGACTACCATCCAAATCTAGCCTTTGCAAAGCTACAACTTTACAAACAATTTACCAGCACCCACTGGAAGGAGCACCAACCCCTGATTTATCTGCACCAACAAAAAGGAGCACCAACCCCTGATTTACCAGCATCAACTGGAAGGAGCACCAACCCTTGATTTACCAGCACCAATTGGAAGGAGCACCAACCCCTGATTTACCAGCACCAACTGGAAGGAGCACCAACCCCTGATGCCAAGCTGCAACCTGGACTTCAATTTTGAATCTATAAGTTTAACAGAAAAATACCTTCACTTTGACAAGACCCTGACTGGTCTACTTCACATTTGCATTCTTTGTGCACTCTGCTCGCTCTGTGCAATCACTTCGCACACTCTACTTCGTCACAGTCGAACTTCACGATCGTCTTCTCCCTCTCTGTGCACTACTACCGAACTTCGCACACTTTTCTTCCCTGCAGTCTAACCTCACGAACGTCTTCTCCCTTTGCACTCTCTGCGCCTTATGCTTTCTCTGTGCAATCACAGTCGCACTTGGTCGAATTTCAACTTCTTCGCTCTCTGCACACTTTGCTCTCTCTGTGCACTCATAGACGCACTTAGGATAATTTGATACGACTCTTCGCTCACTTTGCGCACTTTGCCATCATCTCGTCGCTTCTGTGCTTTCTGCGTTCTTACGGCCACATTTCACACTTCGACACACATTTGACGACACATTCCATAACTCTTAAAATCTCCAAATAGCCCTGCTTTTATAACATAATTCTTGTGATGAAAAACCTAATCTTAGTTGGCTATAAACCCTAATCTTAGTCGGCTGCAAACCCTAATCTTCGTCGGCTTACATCGGTCTTCGTCGGCTTCAACTGCCCCTGTAACTCTTCTGTTGTTGTTGCCGTGAAAACATAACATGTCACGATATCGTGACACTTTCGCCTTCGTACGCTTTCTCTTAGCTTTGGCCTGCGAGAATACATGTAGCGATATCACGACATTTTTTCCTTCGTACGCTTTCTCTTAGCTTTGGCCTATGAAAATACAACATGTAGCGATATCGTGACACTTTTTCTTCCTTGCTACTTTTCTTGGCTTGTACCCGCAAAAACACATGTCATGAAATCGTGACACTTTCGCCTCCTTCCTTCTTTTGTTTGCTTGTACACGTGAAACCACAACATGTCGCGATATCGTGACACTTTTGCCTCCTTGCTCTTCCTCTTTACTTTTGTCGTGATATCATGACACTTCTGCCTTCTTACTTTCTCTCTCCTCCTTTAGTAGCGAAAATGCGACATGTCGCGATATCGTGACACTTTCTCTCCTTTGCTCTTTCTCTTGCCTTCGGGTTGCGAAAACGTGACATGTCGCGATATCACGACACTTTCTCTCCTTTGCACTTTCTCTTGCCTTCGGGTCGTAAAAACGTGACATGTCATGAAATCGTGACACTTTTTCTCCTTAGCGCTTTATCTTGCCTTTGGGTCGCGAAAACGCGACATGTCGCGATTTCGCGACACTTTTTCTCCTTAGTGCTTTTTCTTGCCTTCGGGTCGCGAAAACGCGACATGTCACGATATCACGACACTTTTTCTCCTTAGCACTTTTTCTTGCCTTCGGGTCACGAAAATGCGACATGTCGTGATATCGTGACACTTTTTCTCCTTGGCGCTTTCTCTTGCCTTCGGGTCACGAAAATGTGACATGTCACGAAATCGCAACATTTTTCTACTTGCCTCTTTCTCTTCCAACTTGTCGTGAAATCGTGACACTTTTTCTTCCGTACTATCTCTCTTGCAATATGTCGTGAAATCGTGATACTTTTTCTTTCGGACTCTCTCTCCTGTAATATGTCGTGAAATCGCGACACTTTTTCTTTCGTACAATCTCTCTTGCAATATGTCGCGAAATCGTGACACTTTTTCTACTTGCCTCTTTCTCTTCCAACATGTCATGAAATCGTGACACTTTTTCTACTTTCCTCTTTCTCTTCCAACATGTCGCAAAATCGTGACAGTTTTTCCTGCTTGCACTTTCTTTTCGAACATGTCGCGAAATCGTGATAGTTTTTCTTTCTTCTCAACATGTTGCGATATCGCGACACTTTTTCCACTTGTCCTTTTTTTCTTCCAACATGTCATGAAATCGCGACAGTTTTTCTTTCTTCTTATCTCTCTTCCAACATTGCTGAATATGTCGTGATATCGCGACACTTTTCTTACTTGTCTTTTTCTTTGATCTTTTGCAAGTGGTCCACTTCGGTCTTCTTGAAAAATCACTGTACATACTCTGAGTAACCTTTGAACTCCTGTCTTCTGCATATGAATAGCTTTTGAACTCCCTGTCCACTGCATCAACAAATCTATCTGACTGTGTTGACAACAATGACAATACTGTTGTTGCACCTTGCTCAAAAATCTCCCCCTTTGGAATTGTTGGCAACACACGTGCAATTTCCTGTAATTCTTCTCCCCCTTTGAAAATAATACCAAAGGGCTGCTGCAGACTCCCCCTGAGTCCATGCACAACATTCTTAGGCACAAATTATTACAGTTAGCAAAAATTACAAACATGAGCAAAAAGATAAACAAATACACAAATGCTCCCCCTGAGAATGTGATCCCGATAGCTAGTCAATTCTTGGGAAACGTGACCACTCCACAATCTGTTGTTGGAATAAAAATCCAACTTAACCTCACTTTCTATAACTTTCTCCTATGTACAACACGCTGTCGTTGCAAAATATTCTACCTCTGCTATGGATAAGGAAATTGATTCTTGTTTCTTATTGTTCTACGTGACCAATCTGTCTCCAAGATAGAATGCACCTCCACTGGTACTTTTTCTGTCATCTACACATCCTGCCCAATTTGCATCTTATTTTCTAAATATTTACACGACTCATATTTGCTGCTGCCAAATATGATATCAACTTTCTTAAACCCTTGTTGAGAGAGATAGTTGTCTAGCCTTGCATACCATGCTCGGGGTTTACAAACCAAGTTGGGATCATCACCAAGCTGGAAACCATCTGGCTGCTCAATATAAACCTCTTCTTCAAACTTCCCATTCAAGAGCACTGATTTCACTTCTGACAAAAAAATGTCAAGTGACTCACACTTGTACCAAATTTTGTCCAACACTATACCGACACTACAATTTGACTGTCAACTTTATGCAAGCATCAAACACTGTACCACAACACCAACCAAATCCTTTTTTACATTTTCAACTTGGTCTATGTTTTCTACAGTCACCGCTGGTCACATCTTACTTTCAACTGTTCGAATAAGAAGACAATATTTTGTCAAACAATTCACGGCCAACTATAGTGCACCTTACTCAAACTCATACTTCTGGACCTCAGATAGGTATGATTCACAAAGCAAAGTTTCTCATCTTGATGATCTAAACATGAATCAATAATCAGACTTCAATATTTTTCACCACAACATCATAATGGATCTAACAATCTTCACGTCAATGTGTAGTTCAAATACACACTGCTATTATCGAAACACATATATGTGACTAGGGCAACATTCTTTCACTAACCAAATTATCTGACCTGTTATAATCCTTAACTTTGGACAGTTGCAGTAAGAACCATCACCAGTACAACAATGACATATAGCAATACTACCAATAATGACAACTCTCAATTTAATCACCACCCTTCACGACACTTCCACAAACAACTATATGAACTGAAAACACACTTCGACAACTATACGACAACTTCCCTGACTACTTGCCTTTCATCCTCAGGTTAATCAAACAAATACATAGGAGCATTAAAAAGAAACTTCAAGATTGCTCCCCCCGAGGATGTGCTACCTGGAGTTGCTTAGTGCAATAGCGGAGTAGTCTCCTTCAATCCAAGGAGACATGATTTCCTTTCTTCTATCTTTCTCCAAACTTTCTTGAACTCGGGCTTGGATTTTTCAACTACATCCCTGTTTTGCACCTTTTCATGAAATCAAACATTTCTCTTGTGTGGTTGTCTCTTGTGTATCCTTGATGAATGATTATTTTCCTTTCTTTTATGTACATGATTTATTCCCTGTCTGTGTTGCATTCTTTGCGTCTGATGAAATCTACTATTCTACCTTAGATTAGATACAAAAGTGCTTGGAAAAAACCTTGCTATGTGGCTATTACTATTACATTGAAAACATTGTACATAGTGTTCACTCAGCAATGCAGATGTATTTCTACCAGCATAACTCTTTGATTTATTATTCAATCCACAATAAGTTGCCTTGTGTCCATACTGGTTGCATCTAAAACAATAGCCATTGAAAGTATTATTAGGAATAGAGTGAGTGATAGAACCTCTTTTGTTGTGGTTTCTTTACTGTAGATATCCTTTGATATTTTCTTCCTTTTGAAGATTCAGCTTCAAACTTTTCTTGCTTCGATCCTTCAATAGTGAACTTCTTCTTCTCTGCAGAGATGGAAGATAAAGGTTGTTCAACTTCATATCCAAGACCATGCTTATCCGTGGAGCTTCTTTGTTGGCTTATCATTTTATCTAGCAACTCTGTGCTCTTCTCGAATTTGAGATTTGTATTGGCCTCTTCTAGTTGTTTCTTCAATAAAACAATCTCTTCCTCTTATTTGCAACAACCAATCTCTTTCTCATTGATCTGTGACCTGAGAGTTTCTTCAGTCCTTTTGAATTCTTCTGTTTGTACTTTCAAACTGGTTATTATTTCATTTGCATCCTCAAGCTTTCTTGAGATTTCCTTATTCATTTTTCTTTCTATCTTCAATTCATCCAGAGCTGCAATTAGTTCCTCTTTCAAATTGATTTCTGCATCAATTTCTTCTTTATCACATTCTTGTTCTTTTTCTGTTTCTTCTTCGAGTGTCATGAGAAGACCTCCACCTATTTCCTTTTTAGAATCATCCTCTATGTTCTCATTGTCATTTAACTTTAAAGCTTCGAACTGAGCTTGATGATTTTGTAACTTGGCCTCCTTGATCTCATCGTCTCCTTCATGAATACTCCTCAGTTTGTCCCACATTTCTTTTGCCATTTTACAACTCATGATATTTACTAGTTCACTGTCTACTAATCTGATCCTGATAGCTTTCTTTGCTTTTGAGTCATTCTCAAATAGATTCTTATCGACAACATCGGTTGGAGGAGTGATGGGTATTATCTATTCACTGTTTACTGAATCCCAGATGTAGTATCCCAAAGCACAAAGATATGCCTGCATCCTGAATCTCCAGATCACATAATTTGTTTCGTCAAACAAAGGTGCTTTGTTTGGTAAGAAGCCTTCACCACCTGCCATTGTGTTACTTCCAAGATCACCCTAGTCGGTTAAGCTTGTACAGGAACTTGGCTCTGATACCAATTGTTAGTCTTACAATGGCACTGAGAGGGGGGGGTGAATCAATGTAGCTCTTTAAACTTAAATTCATAGCTCTTAAAACAAAAATAATGAAACCTTAGAACCAGATAAAGCAAGTATCACAAGAGAGCATCACATAATGCAAGATTTAACGAGGTTCACCAATTTGGCTACTCCTCAAGAATGACTACTTGGACTACCATCCAAATCCAGCCTTTGCAAAGCTACAACTTTATAAACAATTTACCAGCACCCACTGGAAGGAGCACCAACCCCTGATTTATCTGCACCAACAGAAAGGAGCACCAACCCCTGATTTACGAACACCAACTGGAAGGAGCACCAACCCTTGATTTACCAGCACCAATTGGAAGGAGCACCAACCCCTGATTTACCAGCACCAACTAGAAGGAGCACCAACCCCTGATTTACTAGCACCAACTGGAAGGAGCACCAACCTCTGATGCCAAGCTGCAACCTAGACTTCAATTTTGAATCTAGAAGTTTAACAAAAAAATACCTTCGCTTTAACAAGACCCTGACTGGTCTACTTCACCTTTGCATTCTCTGTGCACTCTGCTCACTCTGCGCAATCACTTTGTACACTCTGCTTCGTCATAGTCAAACTTCATGATAGTATTCTCCCTATCTGTGCACTACTACCAAACTTCACACACTCTGCTTCGCTGCAGTCGAACCTCACGATCGTGTTCTCCCTTTGCACTCTCTGCGCCTTCTGCTTTCTCTACGTAATCACAGCCAAACTTGGTCGAATTTCAACTTCTTCGCTCTCTGTGCACTTTGCTCTCTCTGCGCACTCACAGACGCACTTAGGACAATTTGATATGACTCTTCACTCTCTTTGCACACTTTGCCATCATCTCGCCGCTTCTGTGCTTTCTGTGCTCTTACAACCACATTTCACACTTTGACATGCATTTGAAGACACATTCCACAACTCTTCAAATCTCCAAACAACCCTCCTTTTATAACAAAATTATTGTGATGAAAACCCTAATCTTAATCGGTTGTAAACCTTAATCTTAGTCAGCTGCAAACCCTAATCTTCGTTGGCTTACATCGGTCTTCATCGGCTTCAACTGCCCCTGTAACTCTTATGTTGCTGTTGTTGCAAAAACACAGCATGTCACGATATTGCGACACTTTCGCCTTTGTACGCTTTCTCTTAGCTTTGGCCCGCGAGAATACAACATGTAGTGATATCGCGACACTTTTTCCTCCGTACGCTTTCTCTTAGCTTTGGCCTGCAAAAATACATGTAGCGATATCGCGACACTTTTTCTTCCTTGCTACTTTTCTTGGCTTGTACCTGCGAAAACACAGCATGTCGCAAAATCGTGACACTTTCACCTCCTTGCTTCTTTTGTTTGCTTGTACCCGCAAAAACACAACATGTCGCGATATCGTGACACTTTCGCCTCCTTGCTCTTCCTCTTTACTTTTGTCGTGATATCGTGACACTTCTACCTTCTTACTTTCTCTCTCCTTTAGTCGCGAAAATGCGACATGTCGCAATATCGCGACACTTTGTCTCCTTTGCTCTTTCTCTTGCCTTCGAGTCGCGAAAACGCGACATGTCGGGATATCGCGACACTTTCTCTCCTTTGCACTTTCTCTTGCCTTCGGGTCAAAAAACATGACATGTCGTGATATCGCGACACTTTTTCTCCTTAGCGCTTTATCTTGCCTTTGGGTCGCGAAAATGCGACATGTCGCGATATCGCGACACTTTTTCTCCTTAGCGCTTTTTCTTGCCTTCGGGTCGTGAAAACGTGACATGTCACGATATCGCGACACTTTTTCTCCTTAGCACTTTCTCTTGCCTTCGGGTCGCGAAAACATGACATGTCGTGAAATCGTGACACTTTTTCTACTTGCCTCTTTCTCTTCCAACTTGTCGCGAAATCGTGACACTTTTTCTTCCGTACTGTCTCTCTTGCAATATGTCGTGAAATCACGACACTTTTTCTTTTGGACTCTCTCTCCTGCAATATGTCGTGAAATCGCGACACTTTTTCTTCCGTACAATCTCTCTTGCAATATGTCGCGAAATCATGACACTTTTTCTACTTGCCTCTTTCTCTTGCAACATGTCGCAAAATCGTGACACTTTTTCTACTTGCCTCTTTCTCTTCCAACATGTCGCGAAATCGTGACAGTTTTTCCTGCTTGCACTTTCTTTTCGAACATGTCGCAAAATCGTGACAGTTTTTCTTTCTTCTCAACATGTCGCGATATAGCGACACTTTTTCCACTTGTATTTTTTTTCTTCCAACATGTCGCGAAATCGCGACAATTTTTCTTTCTTCTTCTCTCTCTTCCAACATGTCGCAAAATCACGATAATTTTTCTTTCCTGCTGAATATGTCGCGATATCGCAACACTTTTCTTACTTGTCTTTTTCTTTGATCTTTTGCAAGTGGTCCACTTCGGTCTTCTTGGAAAATCACTGTACATACTTTGAGTAACCTTTGAACTCCTGTCTTCTGCATCTGAATAGCTTTTGAACTCCCTGTCCACTGCATCAACAAATCTATCTGACTGTGTTGACAACAATGACAATACTGTTGCTGCACCTTGCTCAACATCAGGGGACTTCGTGCTCCCCTCAATGCACCTATATATATGACCAATGTTGTCGATCAAAGAGCTAGGAGGTAAAATAAAATAAGTGTGTGCTAAACCTACGATGTCAGCATCTCAACGATCAAAGAACACACCAACTGCTTCTACCAAACTATCTGCACCCATAATGCATCAATATGATAGGAAGCTAAAGGTAAATATGGGCAAAAAAGAGATAAGACAAATGCCCAAACCAATTGTCATCGAGGTCCCTAATCCCATAGAAGTAGAGGATGCTCAAGGAGAATTCGAAGAGGCACCTCAACCTGCTTCACCTGCATCTTTAGTAGGGTCATCTACACCAGAGGTGACCATTCATTTGGTTAATCCTATATTATGGAAGTATATCATGCAGAATATGACATTTACGCTGATCATCGAGACTACACAGGATATGGACCGACCATAAACCCATAGTCTTCTCGTAGGTATGGTGGTACCACTGGGGGTACCTCCTAACCAAATCAGTTTTATCTATGGAGGGCTCAAATAGCTTGCATCTCGCACTGCCATGGATGAGGACAATTATGAACCATTCACTATGGATTTTCATTATCTCTCTAACTTGAAATATACCATATGATATTTTGAGTGCTACCATTGGTATGGTTACAGTCTCAAATAATTTGAGCAGGGGCACATGAGGCCATACGAACCATAGTATCAGTTTTCGACTGATAGGTTTGGGTTAGGATATTATATCAGAGGATAGGATGAACTCCTCGTGGCATCTTTAGACCACCTTTACCTCAGTCTGGTAGGTGAAGTTGATTTCAATCCTTATCACCCCAATCCCCTCGCCTTTCGAAGGAATAACCAGTTGGTGTCTTACATCACTATAGAACCACCTGATATATATCACGATAACATCTTTGTGGAGACCATTCCATAGCACATACCAAGAGACAACTTGGATGAACAAATTTGTGGGTTAGCCAATGACACAAGCCTACAAGTTCAAAAGTTAGTATATCGAAAGAATCCAAGTCAGAAGATCATTCTGACGAAGATAGAGCAGAGTCCATCTTTGAGATAGGGGGACCTAGTTGCATGTATGAGAGTGATAAAGATGATGAGTCCTTGCACAATGAGCAATTTGAGGATGAGACTGAGTTGGCCTACCTAGGCCCTCTAAATTTACATCATCTGTTACCCTTGGAGACAGTCATCGAGGATGAGCAATCCTCCATTGATGATAGTAGTTATCAAGAGTGGGCTTACATGGGGCTCCATCTTCCTAATCTCCCAGTTCCAGTAGGTAGCGATGAGGGTTTTTATTATGACAGTGATGATAAATATGAAATAAATAGAGCCTATTTGGAGCCTCCCTACTTGTGTCATTATAATGTGCCATACACTACAGAGGAGATGTACAGAGATATTAATCTCCACCCTCGCCTTAGAGGAAAACCACCTAATTTGGATAGGATTTATCATATGTCTTCCCTGATATTTCGATATATATGGAGCTCCTATAGCCTAGTGATCATGTGTTCGAGTCTATCCATAGAACCGATCTAGAGATCCCCATACCCATAGAACCACATCTCAGGTATGGAAGTTATACAAATGTAGGTTCACATGCACGTGGTCCTGGAGACATAATTCATTCCATCAATATGGTCTTCGTTGATTTGACCACTCCACTTCACAATCTAGCCAACCCATCCAAACCATTGTATCTTAATGTAGATGTTATTTATTGGGATCGCGCTGACTCACCACTGGAGCCTGAAGATTTATTCCCCAATGAAGAAATGTTGCAACCTTTTCATTTTGCACCAGGCTATGCACATGATGTTTATCAGGCTGAGTATGCTTACAATATGGAACTCATAAACCTAGCAGATGACATCCACTTGATCCCTACGCCTCACTAGCTTGAGAAGGTATCCCACATGTCAGTAGAGGAAAACTTTGAAGTGGATATCAAAAGTGATCCCATGAATCTTATGAAAGTTAAATTTGGAGAAAATTTATCTCCTGATGAGTGTGCCAACCTCATCCCTCTACTGAAATAGAGATATGATCTCTTTTCTTGGACTTATAAGGACATGTCGGGTCTAGATCCAAAATTGGTTACTCATAACATTTTTCTAGATCTCTCAAAAAATCCATTCAAGCATAAACTCAGGAAGATGCATCCAATAGTAGCCTTAATGGTTAAGGACAAATTACAGAAGCTATTGTATGTAGAGTTTGTCATTTCCATCGACTATACAGAATGGGTATCAAACATGGTGCCTGTAGAAAAACCTATTGGAAGGATCCGTATTTGTACAAATTTCAGAGACCTCAATAGGGAAACACCAAAGGATTTATTTCCATTGCCAAACATAGATGCTCTCATAGACATAGTTTTGGGCCATGAAATGCTCTCCCTAATAGATGATTTTTTTGGTTACAACAAAATTTGGATTAAGATCGAAGACCAGCATAATACTACGTTCATAATGCCATGGGGGACATTTTGTTATAAGGTTATGCCATTCGACCTTAAGAATTTTGGTGCTACATATCAGTGGGCTATGACATATATATTTCATGACTACATGCACAAGATCTTGGAATATTACATTGATGACTTGTTGGCAAAGTCATTGCTACATTTAGAGCATGCAGAGGTCCTAAGAAAGGTTTTCGATAGCCTAGTAGAGCATAATGTCAGGTTGAATCCTAAGAAGTGCGTATTTGGTGTGACTTCAAGAAAAATCTTGGGATTCATCATTTAAAAATGAGGGATCGAAGTTGACCCAACAAAGATTAAGGTCATTTTAGAGATGCGTCCTCCAAAAAATATCAATGAATTAAGAAGCCTACAGGGCAAAGTAGCATCCATAAAGTGATTTATAGCACAATTATCGGATAAATATTGACCCATGAATCAATTACTACACAATGGGGTCCCATTCAATTGGGACGAGGACTGTAGAGTAGCCTTTGCTGAGATTAAGCACTACCTAGCAACGTCACCAGTGCTAGCTCCACCAAGACTAGATATACCATTTTTGCTATATATATCGACTACCGATTTTGCATTAGAAACCATATTAGCCCAAAAGAATGTGCAAGACAAGGAGCAAGCCATATATTGCATTAGTCAAACCTTGGTGGGTTACAAGATAGGATATTCCTACGTGGAAAAACTATGTCTAGTAGTGGTGTTCGCTACAAAGAAATTGCAACACTATATGTTATGTTATACAACGTATGTCATATCAAAACAAAATCCTTTGTAGTAAATGACGAGCAAGACGTATCATAATACATGTACTGTAAAGTGGATCATGCTATTGACAAAATTAGATTTGGAATTCATTAGCCAGAAATCCATCAAGGGATAGGTCATAGGATGATAAAATGGCAGAGATACCATTAGAAAATAGTAGACCTCTCACCATTGAGATCCCTGATGATGCAGTTTTCGCATTATCAGAGTCTCCTAAACCCGAAGAATTAGATAAGAAAGCTGATATGACATTGGTCTTCAATGGTTCGAAGTATGTATCGTTTAAGTTGGAATTTTCTTGTACCAATAATAATGTTGAATACAAAGCCCTAATCTTGGGCCTCCAAATAGTTGTCACCATGAAGATCAAAAGGTTAAATATCTTTGGTGATTCCCTTCTCATTTTCAACCAAGTGAAGGGACTTTTTCAATGTAGGTGTCCGGTCTTGAAGGTCTACAAAGATCTTGTTGATACTTATCTAGCTCATTTGGAGTGGTATGACATCGAGGCAATCTCTCATTTATCAAATAGATTCACAGACACTATGGCATCTTTGGGATCCTTAATCCCTTAGAATCTATCTCCCAATTTTACTACCATCCACGTAAAAATGTTGTCGCATTCTACTGTGCAATGCGAGGTTTTAGATAACAAATAATCAGTAAACATGATTCATGTAGAACCAAACCATGAACGGTTCTACAGAGCCAAATACTTTCTTAAGAAGGTGCCCTGGGGGTCATTGATTTTGCAAGGTCCTAAGGGGAATGGTACTACCATTCACCATAAGGTTGTTTTCCAGTATGCATTTACAAATGTTAAAGCGTAGGGGGGACATGTTGTCTTGATAGTTAAGGTTGAGGTCTATCAGAACTGGATGTCACAAGTACATGACTTCTTAAAACTTGCTGTAATCCCTCAGGGATTTTCATGTGCCACAAAATGCACATTTAAATATAAAGCAAAAAGGTATATCTTATTAGGAGACATTTTTTATCGTTGAAGTTATGATGGAGTTCTCCTTCGTTGTCTTGAGCCCCAAGAATCAGCTTGGGTAATTTTGCAAGCTCACAATGGTACATGTAGTGGCTATTTCAACAGCATGACTACCATCAAGTGCATCCTTTGTATGGGCTATTATTGGCCTACTATGGAGAAGGATTGCAATGCATATATTAGGAAATACGTTAAATATCAGCATCATGCTAATCTTGCACACTTGACATCATAGGCCTTACAACCCATTCAAGCATCTTGGCCAGTGTGGTTTGGATCTAATCGGTAAGAGATCTCATCCATCATCGAGCCAACATACATTCATTATAATGGATACTGAGTACTTTACTAAGTGGGTGTAAGCAATCCTGTTAGCAACTACAACTAGAGCACGTATTGCAGAGTTCATACTCACCAATATCATAAGTTATTTTGGGATACCATCCAAAATAATCTCGGATAATGGAACGTCATTCAAGAATAAAATTGTGAGGGCTTTGACATCCAAGTACAGGATTAAACACAGTTTTGTGACTCCATATTATTTGTAGGCAAACGGGTAAGTTGAGGCTTCAAATAAGACAATGGTATCCATCTTGAAAAATATGGTACAGGAGCACCACAAAGATTGGCACACCCAGTTTCCCCTTGAATTATGGGCTTATAGGACTAGCATTCAAACACCCACTGGGGCAACTCTGTTTTCACTAGTATATGGCACTGAGGCCATTATATCCTTAGAGTTGGAGATTTCAATGCTACGCATCACATTGAAAATGTTCATCGATGAGAACACTGTATGACAAGCTCACTTAGATCAATTGATGCTTATTGATGAACGTCACGTGAATTACCTTGAGCATATTCAAATTTATCAATAGTGCTTAAAATGAGCTTACAATAACAAATTCCATCTAAGAGACTTTGAGGTTGGTGATCTTGTGTTGAAAGAGAACCAATAGAACTCAAATCTGCTTCCAGAACTATGAGATAAATTTATGGCTAATTAGTTAGGTCCTTATATCATCTCTGAGAAGGTTGGGCCTAGAAAATATCGCTTGACATCACTTGATGGATTTGAAGAGCCTAAAAATCTCAACATCATTCATCTTAAGGCATTCCACATAAAATTAATTCAAAAACCTAAAAATGTGGAAAATTTCAAAATTCATAAAAATGCACAAAAAACTCCAAAGGCATCATAAACCCTTTGGTCAATTCACAAAATGCCCCAAAGGCATATGTAAGCCCTTTGGTCACCCCATTAGCACATATGTAATCCATTTGGTCATCCCATAAAAGGCTCCAAAGCAATTTAAAACCCTTTGGTCAAGTCAAATCTTCAAAAATCCATAAATTTTTTAAAAAAATCAATCAAATCTAAAAAAAAACATTGCATTTCATTTTGCATTACTTCATCGTATTTGCATTTTGCATTCTCATTTTGCATATGCATTCATTTAAATGCACTGCATTTAGGCATTTCCATCTGTCGCACTTGTATTAAAATAGGTTGTGTTTGCAATCTTACAAACGACACCACATTTGTGTTTCAATCATGCATCTATGCATTATCATCATCATACATCACCCTTGTGAGTAATTGTGTTTTTCAACACAACCCCGCCTATTGCTATGAAGAAAATAATAAGGTTTTTCGGTCATTCAACCATATCTAGTGGTCTTCTCAAAAGTTTGAAGAAATATTGCTTTGCTTTTGAAGATAAGGTCTAGTTTTGATAGCACTTAGCATATCAGAATCCCATCACTAATCAACAAATTAAACAAATCCTAATTAGGACAAGGGAAAGTTGAAAGCTGCAAAGTGGTATTAGGTATCCTAAGGTGAAAAAGTGTATCTTGCTCATCCCCCTATGCAAACGGTTCAAAAATGCTAAAAATTGGCAAAAGGACAAGTTCATCCCCTACCCGAAGAGAACCCTTGCTTAAATCAAAATGAGAAAAATCCTAGATTCAAATCCTATCCTTTGTTTAAAATAAAACAGAAAGAAAAAAAGAGAGAGAAAAAAATAAATAAAAATGTAAAAGAGATTATATATAAAATAAATAGTGATTTTTATCACTATATATGAGCAAGTATCCCAAAAAAATTAAGAAAATAAGGGGTTGAACTTGAATCCCTAGAGTTCTCAGTATTGGCAAACCGTAAGGTGATCCTTATGCACGACGATATGTTTGTCACATTAGCATTTCACTTTTGTATAGACCAATGTTTGAATGTGGAAGAGCTAGCTTTAGGTGTCATGTACTTCCTAGTAGTCTAAGTCCAACTGAAATCCAAACCTAGGAATAGGTGAGAATGGGATGATCCTCATTACACCAATGGGCTGAATGAATCCTGCCTAGAAAACTATTCATTTGCACACACAGGGGTAATGAATAGTTGGGTCTGTCCTAGCAAAAAAATTATTTTTTTAGAAGTCTATTATAGTCAGTATACATCTTTTGATAAGTCAACTAGGGTGTTTGAGTCTCATGGAAAACCTCAAAAAAAAATTCCAAATAGAAACAACCAATTTTCAATGCAATCATCAAATATCAACTTCTTTTATGAGAATTTGTTTATTAGAAATGTTCATAATATAGGTTAGATATCGGATGGATGTCAAAAATTATATTTGAACGACCATTGACTATGTTATCCATATTATTTTAATTTATAAAAGCTTATGAATAGAAACAATACATCATTGCATCTCATATATGGGTGTCCAATTGATTAATTCTTATAATAAGATATAGTAATTATAGTTCATGATTGTTATACATTCTGTGGTGTCATTCAATAGATTTTTAAACTCATATTGCATTCATACATTATGTTTTAAGTGATTAAAGCATACATGTCCATTTACAAAAAATCATCATGAAAATTATACAGTATATACATGGCATGAACCATGTCATAACATCATAAATTAAATGCATACAAGTACAGTAAATTAAACATGCATTTAACATTAAACATTGTATCATTATACATCCATCATAAGTAGTCCATCTACACATATATAGCACTGCATCTAATCATACATCACATAGCTATCTAGCGCATGTCATATATACATCACATTATATAGCATAAAATAAACATAACACATCAGAATTGCATCCATATGCATCTCATAAACATAAAACAAATAAAATATGCACATATAATGAGTCCCATAAAAGTCTAATCATATATATATGTGTATCAAAAATAAAGATTACATCGGCATATGTCAAAAATATTCGTAGGCTACAAATGTGTAGGTCCTCGACCTTACACTTAAAAATGTTACAATATCTATCATAGATCATACTAAGCAGCACCTGTGTCCATAGTTTGTGAGGCTCCATCGTCGCCTCCACCTTCCCTATGAGTCCGCCTGGAGCTGGCACCTGAGGTCCTCTCATTCCTATGTATCATGTGACTAGAGCGAGTTGAAGACTACCCTATCTCCCTGGTCTGAGTTCTCTTAGATCTTGGACCTATGGTCCTCTCTGAAACCTCACCCCCGAGTAGCTCAATCTCTTTTGCTAAGATAGATATATAGGCAGCATCTAATGATCACTCGTTGATATGTCACTACACCAAAACTCGTAGTCTCTTGATCTATGCCATTGAGTTCGTCACTGCTAGTCCCTATACTGTTGGAACTGTTGGAGCAGTTGGAGCTGCTAGAGCAACCTATGTAGTTGAGAGGTCTCCCCTCGTAGACCTGATCGAGTCATAATTTTTAGTTATAGCATCTAGTTGGGACTGTAGGAGGATATGTTACCCTATAATCCTTTGGATCTCTATCTCTGCCATGGTAAGTTGTACCTAAAGAGATATTTTCTCCTTCTCATAATCGCACCACTAAGACTTCCCTGTTGTGAGCTGTGACTATAGGTCACTAATCTGTGCCTGTAAGATAGCTATGGAGGTGTCTTTCCCTAGCATCTGCATCTAAAGTGTACCTTAACTGAGTCTGTAGGCTAGCCACCTGAGCCCTAAGCTACCCAATTCCATCGTCAAGAGTTGCAAAATGCTAAATTAAAACTATCCACCTGATCAAAATTTACAAAAATATTAAACATAATAAAAAAATAAGATAATTCAAATTCAAATGTACCTCGTATCTAGTTATTTACCCTATACACTTGGCGGTTGTAGTGACTGGCGCTCCATGCAATCCAAAAAGATGAGTAAATTACCATAAGGACATTTAGGGTAAATTTTTCATCACCAAATTGATATGCTTCATTTCAATCTCGAAGAAGGCCTTGGAGGCTAGACCACTCCACGGGAATGAAGCAATCATGTCAATTATTCTATTATATTTTTAGTAGATCATCGACCAATATGATTCAAAACATGCCTAATAAGAATTATTATCATTTCGATTCCCTAAGAAGGCCTTCATGCTTGTACCACTCTGCAACATAGAAATATATAATTACTATTAATAGTTGTAATCATATTTGATTAGGCCTAGCCAAGTATGATGCAGGAGCATCCGACGGCAGCAGATCAATCTTGCATCAACCAAATTTTTGCAAAAGTAACCAAAATCTTCCTTCTAAAATGTCTAGTAGGAACAAGGCGGAAGTTGGAGAAACAAGGCAGAAGTTGGAGAAAAAAGGTAGAAGTTGAGGGGGGTCATGAAATCGTGACCTTAAAAGCCACGGCGAGACTTTGGCAAGTTTCGTCACGATATCGCGAAGTGCGATATCGCGACATGTCGCGATATCGTGACACACGATATCGCGACAAGAATTGGAGGCCTCGGCGAAGGGCAAGTTTCATCGCGATATCGCGACATGTCACGATATCGCGACATGTCACGATATCGCGACATGTCACGATATCGCGACGCGCGATATCGCGACAGCAAAGAGAGTGCAGGGTGAGAGAGCAAAGTCGAAGGTGGAAAGCAAGGCTCAAGGCATGGGCTAGAAGGCAGAAGCGAGAACAAGGCAAGGCAAGAGTTGAAGGGGGTCGCAAAATCGTGACCCCAAAAGGGCTACGGCAAGCGAAGGCAGGAGGGGGTCACAAAATCACAACATGTCACGAAATCGTGACCCCGAAGGCGACAGCAGGGCACAAGGGAGCTTCCGTCGCGATATCGCGACGTCACGATATCGCGACGATGTTGAAAAGGCAAAGGCACGATGTGGACTAAGGCACAGAGACAGTTTGGTCGCGATATCGCGACAGTTTGAGCAGACAGAGGCAAGGCAGTAGTTGGGTCACGATATCGCGACATGTTGCGATATCGCGACCAAGAAGAAGGTAGGCCAAGGTGAACATGCGGATGGCCAGGCAAGGCCAGTTTTAACACGTGGCTACCACGTGTATTAAAGCAACTCAACCAGTAAAATAAAAAGCTAGAAATGGACACGCAGGCTACCGCGTAAATTTTAAATGGAGTTGACAGCCGCGTGTATTAAAAATAGAGACAACCATCACAGCAGTTCGAGGGATGGGCATTTTAAAGGAGACCTCGGTGCAGAAGCACAGTCTGACCAAAACGGTGGTTGCAGGTCCAGGGAGGCCATTAATGCAAGCTTCATGGCGGATCGGGCAGTTGCCCATTTATGGCAGACAAATTTGAAAACTCGGCCGAGGGGGAAAATCAAATTTGAAATTTGATTTAGGCTGGGGCATTAATTGCTAGAGGGTGGAGACCTCGATAAAAACTCATTTTTAATGTATTATTCGAGGGGGTGGACTGGAGAATGGGGAGAAGTAGTACAGTTAGAGAGACTTAAGCCGAGCTTGGTCAAAAAAAAAAAAGCCTGCGGGCTGTTTTATTTTGATGTGTGTATAATTTTCCGAAGTTTTAATGAAAAGGATGAATATTGTGACTGTGTGAATTTCCCGGTCCTCGTCAGTGGTATCAGAGCCGAAAGTTCCTGAGTGTGTGACAGATCGCCGGACGTGAGGCAGTCGCACCAGGATCTGTGGGAAGGCTCATGAGAAAGTGAGAAGATGCCTCCGAGAAGAAACCCCGTTGGTGGGAGAGGCATGGCAGCAACAGATTTCCAAGCTTTGCAGCGGCAAGTTCAGGCCCTGCAAGAAGAACTGCGCAGAGGATACGAACCAAGAAGAGATGCAGACAGTGAAGATGAAGCGGATGAAGAAGAAAACCAGTTTGAAGAAGAAGAAGAAGTTATAGATCCGGCACAAGCCAGACTGTACAAAGCCATATCCCAGATCGGGAAGAGGCCGAAGATGGAAGTTTCCACGTATTCCGATAACTTGAATCCGGAGGAGTTGATCGACTGGGTCAATGATCTGGAAGAATACTTCGAGTATGAAGAAGTTGAAGATCTCGAGAGGGTCAGATTTGCCAAGACCAAGTTGAAAGGTCATGCCAGCATTTGGTGGAGGGGAATACAGCTGGAGCGAAACAGAAGAGGGAAGGAGAGAATAACAATATGGGACAGAATGGTGGAAAAACTGAAGAGACAGTTTATTCCGGTAGATTATCAGTTGGATCTGCTAAGGAAAATGCAGGGTTTGAGACAGATGAATAAAACTATCCAAGAATATACGGAGGAATTTTATAAAATCTCCATCAGAACCGACCATTTAGAAGCAAGCAAAGAAAAGGTTGCCCGTTATATTAATGGGTTGAGACCCAGTGTCCAGGAATATTTGAGCTTAGTGCGGGTGAGCACCATTGAAGATGCTTACCAGTTTGCTCTGAAGGTTGAAGAAAAACTGAACAGAAGGTTTGAGAGCAAGCAAAAAGGAAGAGGGCCTGGAGGAAAGACCGATGGAAGAAAGGAGGAGGGAAAGGAAGAGAAGAAAGAAGAGGTTAGCAGCAGCCGAAATCAGAAAGAAGATGAAGAACCCAAACCGCAAGTTCAGAACAATAGCTACCCAAGAGGAAGAGGTAGATCTGGACATGGGTATGGAAGAGGAGTGTTCTGGGGAACATGTTTTCACTATGGAGAAGAGGGGCATCGGGCATATGAGTGTCCCCAGCACCCCGAGAGAGTGAACAAGAAACAAGTGGGTCCTACCAGAGTTGTTGTGGTAGCGGAAGATGCTGAATCAGAACATTCTGAAGAAGCTGAGAAAGGAGAAGCCATGATCGTGAGGAGAACCATGCTGATTGATGAAGACAAACCTGAGCAGAGGAGAAGCCTGTTCCGCACATGGTGCAAAAGTGCAGGCAAAGTCTGTAATGTTATTATAGACAATGGGAGTACAGACAACTTAGTTTTCGAGGAGATGGTTGCTAAGTTGCAGCTGGAAAGGAGGAGACACCCGCATCCATACCGGATTGCATGGTTGCGAAAGGACCACAGAGCATGGGTCCGTGAACAGTGCTTAGTCACGTTCCAGATTGGGAGATACCAGGATGAGGTCCTGTGTGATGTTTTCCCCATGGATGCTTGCCATTTGCTGTTAGGAAGGCCATGGCAGTTTGATCGGAGTGCAGTGCATGATGGTCGTGCAAATACATACTCCTTGGTGAAAGATGGAGTGCGACACAAGTTGAAGCCTTTACAGACAGTGGATGAGAAGGTGTGCAGCAGTGCCAAAATTTGTCTAGTAGAAGGCAAAAAAAGTTTTTTCCAGGAGATAGGATTTGAGAGGGCTGTAGGGGCAGGTACACATTTGGAGCTGTTACAAAGGACACGGACCGAACAACATAGAAGTGAAGGACACTTCTCCATTTACCTTGGGTGTCTGATGCAGGAGCATTCGACGGTAGCAGATCAATATTGCATCAACCAAATTTTTGCAAAAGTAACCAAAATTTTCCTTCTAAAATGTCTAGCAGGAACAAGGCGAAAGTTGGAGAAACAAGGCAGAAGTTGGAGAAAAAAGGCAGAAGTTGAGGGGGGTCACGAAATCGTGACCTCAAAAGCCACGGCGAGACTTTGGCAAGTTTCATCGCGATATCGCGACAAGAATTGGAGGCCTCGACGAAGGGCAAGTTTCGTCGCGATATCGCGACATGTCGTGATATCGCGACGTGTGATATCATGACAACAAAGAGAGTGTAGGGTGAGAGAGCAAAGTCGAAGGTGGAAAGCAAGGCTCAAGGCGTGGGCTAGAAGGCAGAAGCGAGAACAAGGCAAAGCAAGAGTTGAAGGGGGTTGCGAAATCATGACATGTCGCGATTTCGCAACATGTCGTGAAATCGCGACCCCAAAAGGGCTATGGCAAGCGAAGGCAGGAGGGGGTCACAAAATTACGACATGTCACGAAATCGCAACCCCGAAGGCGACAGCAGGACGCAAGGGAGCTTTCGTCGCGATATCACGACGTCACGATATCACGACGATGTTGAAAAGGCAAAGGCACGGTGTGGACTAAGGCGCGGAGATAGTTTGGTCGCAATATCATGACGTCACGATATCGTGATGTCGCGATTTCACGACAGTTTGAGCAGACAGAGGCAAGGCAGTAGTTGGGTCGCGATATCGCGACATGTTGCGATATCGTGGCCAAGAAGAAGGCAGGCCAAGGTGAACACGCGGACAGCCAGACAAGGCCAGTTTTGACATGTGGCTGTCACGTGTATTAAAGCAACTCAGCCAGTAAAAGAAAAATCCAGAAATGGACACGCAGGCTATCGCGTAAATTTTAAATGGAGTTGATAGCTGTGTGTATTAAAAATAGAGACAACCATCATAGCAGTTCGAGGGATGGGAATTTTAAAGGAGACCTCAGTGCAGAAGCACAGTCTGACCAAAACGGCGATTGCAGGTCTAGGGAGGCCATTAATGCAAGCTTCATGGCGGATCGGGCAGTTGCCCATTTATGGCAGACAAATTTGAAAACTTGGCCGAGGGGGAAAATCAAATTTGAAATTTTGTTAGGCGGGGGCATTAATTGCTAGAGGGTCGAGACCTCGATAAAAACTCGTTTTTAATGTATTATTCGGGGGGGTGGACCGGAGAACGGGGAGAAGTAGTACAGTTAGAGAGACCTAAGCCGAGCTTGGTCAAAAAAAAGAAGCCTGCGGGCTGTTTTATTTTGATGTGTGTATAATTTTCCAAAGTTTTAATGAAAAGGATGAATATTGTGACTGTGTGAATTTCCCGGTCCCCGTAAAAGCATCAAGTGCTAAACCTTAAATTATCCAAGTCATTCATAGTGGCCAAGCGACTCGTCACTTCATTTAATTGTCATTACCCTCATCAACTTGTCACTTGAGGGGGTAATCATTATATCATAATCATAATCAAAGTCAACAGAATATCCCTTGATCTTGTCAAAATTGTGTTCGTCTTACGAATCATTGCCAACGACTATCATAAGCTTACCTTTTTGCTAGGGCAAAAAGCAAATATGACAATTGAGTTTGTTTCTCTCTTCCTTTCAGACACATAGGCTCAAAAACCTATAGTAGCACTGAAGCTACCCGAATATCTGATGACGAGTGCAAGCTCTTTCAATTTAAGCCTTCCATCCATATGGAAGTAATGATTCTAGGATGTGCATCCTTTTGCAACACTTGGGCATCTAATGTTGATGAGACTAATGATCATCATCTAACCTACGACATCATTTTAGGAGGTCTATTTTTGCTCAGCGTTGTTCGATCTCACAATGCATCTCAAAAGGAGCATTTGTAGACACCTAAAACATGTCATGTCGAGGCGGCTAGTCATATGGGATATGCTACAAGACCATATGAAAGATATTGGACATATTCCAAAGTGAACTAGTGGTTATAACCACTCAATTTAGGCATTTTGGCCTAATCAGTGTTGGCCATGGTTGACACCCGCGGTTAATAGAGTTGGTTGCACCTCAGAGCCACGACTAGCCTTCAAAATTAGTTGGACCTCGACTGACCCAAAATTAGTTACAACGGCCAATTGGTTGAATATCCAAGTGGTTAGAGGGTGGAAAATTCTAGAAGCTTCTATACAACTGCCCCAGCTGCCCTTTCTTGATCTTAGCTTCTCCATGAAGCTAAGACAAGGCCTTCCCAAATGCTATAAAACCCCCCCTCAAAACTGGGGAGAAGTATGAAAGGAGATCGAGTTGAAACGCAGTGAAGCCTTATCAAATTGCACACTCATTTGCATCCATGAGAGGAACACTTTTGCTGCCTATTTGGAGATCACATGGTATTTGGAATCAAGAAGGCTATGGAGGACTAGAAGAAATCAAGAAAATAAATTGATCCCAATCCATCACCAATCTGAGCAATTCAACCGCTAAGTCTGTCAGAGGACATCCGGGCGACTCTTGATCATCAATTCATCAAGGGAAATTGAAGATCTAACACTGGTATTAGAGAGAAACTACATTTTTAGCTTAGCTGCGACTGCCATCTATGGCTAACAGTGCTAGCTACACCGCAAACCTGTGGTTAGGTTTCATTTCCTGTTTCCCTTGGTTTTAGCAGCAATTTACTTTTCATTTATAGTAGATTACATGCTTTTAACCTAGATTTTTTTTATTAGAGACAATTGTGCGGTAGAAGTAGGAATTTAAGACTTATTTCCTTCATTTCTTGTCATTTTATAGCTAGATTAATTGTGACTATTTCTTATGTTTTCATTCTTATGATTGTTTAATTAGGATGTTAGATGACTAAATCTATGTCTCTTTTACATTATTTGTGGTAAATTTATTATGTTTTAGCATAGATTCGTGTCTTTACATGCTTTCTTGATTTCATGTTTCTTATAACATATTTTATAGAAGATTTGGATTAAAGGCCTCATCAAGAGAGGCTACCTTTGCTTTTAATATGTTTCTTGTTGTTTCTTGGATGCAGTGTTAACAGGGTCTTGTCATTCAAAGCAAGGAATGCCTCTAATCATGGAGAAGAAGGCCACATTTGCCTAGGAACAGTTCGTGTCAACCTAGGAAGCCTATGGATTACACCTACCCTTGCATAAGGATTTTCAATGATTGTAATAATTATATCATATTGGGTACCCCTAAGAGGGATGGATTTGTAATCAAGTTTCAATGGAAATTTAATAAAAGAAGCCCTTATTTGTGGTTATTTGCAAATTCATCCATTCTTTTATGCTTTATGTGATTTTTAGTTATTATTAGCTTAGGTGTATGGATCCTAGATTTCTACACTTAGTGTGTATGTGCAATGGTCCTAAAAATAACTTGACATGTATTTTGGAGGTTTCTTAAAACACTAGAAGTGGTTGAGTGACCGAAAACACATAGGACTTTAATGATATTGTGGCTTTGCAAATGATAATTTTGGCTTGGTGGAATGGTGTGGATGACATTGTGAGGGTGCTCCTGATTAAGGCAACATGAATTTTGTTGGACCAATTAAGACCTTAAACTTAATAAATAATCCCTAATATGAAATGCAAAATGTGGATGTGAATGCAATATATGAAATGTAATTTTGTGAAATAAAATATGAGATATGTGTGAATGCATTTTTTTTGGAATGTAGATACTAGTGAAATGCAATGTTATGAATGTATAATTTTTTTTTTGTGTATTAGCAATGTATATATACATATATAGAAATCAAATCATGCATAGAATGCTTTCAAGTGTATAACATTAAGTGGTTCGAGTTCTTCCTCTCCCTCTAGACTAGCAAGCCTATAAGTACCATTACCCACTCTTTGTGTAACGATGTATGGACCTAACCAATTAGCCATGAATTTATCACGAAGGTGCAATAATGCATTGGTATTTTTTTGGTTCTCTTTAAGGAAAATATCTCCTACTTGGAATTCACATAGATGAACTTTGGTGTTGTAATCACGTTTGAGGCGGTCTTGATAAACTCTCAAATGCTCTAAATAATTGACTCGCCTCTCATCAAGAAGTGAGAGTTGGTCAAGATGTGCTTGTATAGCAGTGTTGTCATCTATGAATTCCAACAAATAAATTTACAAGGAAGGGATCTCGATCTCAAGAGGTATGATTGCTTCAGCTCCATAGACCAATGAAAATGGTGTTGCCTCTATAGGCGTGCGGATGCTTATTCGATAAGTCCATAATGCCACAAAAATATGTGTGTGCCAATATCTATGATTTTCTTTGACAAATTTCTTGAGAATAGCAATTAAGGTCTTGTTATAAGCCTCAACTTATCCATTTTCTTGTGGGTAATAAGGAGTTGATAAACTATGTTGAATGTTGTATTTCTCACAAAGTGTTTGAACATCCTTGTTCTTGAAATACTTACCATTGTATGAAATGATTTTTGAGGGTACACCAAAATGACAAAAGATATTATGGAGTATAAATTTCACAATTCTAGGTCCTATCATACTAGTTAGAGGAATTGCCTCAACCCACTTTGTAAAGTATTCAGTGGTTGTGATGATGAATGTATGTTATCCTGAGGAAGGAGGTGAAATTTTGCCAATTAGATCTAGACCCCATTGTGAAAAGGGCCAAAGGCTTTGAATAGGCTATAAAGCTTGTGATGGTACATGAGTTAAATTAGCATGTTCTTGATATTTTTTGCAATATTTAACATATGTGCAACAATCATATTCCATTGTGGTTCAATAATAATCTATGCATAAAATACGCTTTATAATGGCCATTCCAATAAAATGACCACCACAAGTACCATCATGAGCTTCAGCAATGGCTCTTTGTGTCTTACTATACTCGAGACAATGAAGGAGGATTCTATTATAACCATGTTTATACAACATGTCCCCAAGAGAACAAAACAAGTTACATTTTGCTTGAATGTGTGTTTGGCAGTTCGAGATATGTGAGATGGGAGTGTTCCAAACTTGAGGAAGGCTACTATTTGGCTTGACCAAGGCTCATATGAATTTGATTGGATAAAGCACACCTAATTTTCATCCTTAGACTTAGCACAAACAATTACAGATTTAGAGACTATTGAAATGATAAGGGATTGTACCTATCCAATGGAATATTTTGGAATCAATGATCCAAGGGAGGCCATCGCATCTGCAAATCTATTAGTTGAACATGGTAAAATATTTGTTTCGTACCAATCAAACTTAGAGAGAAATTTAATTGCTACTTCATGATAAATCTTAATGGTAGGTTCTTTGCATTGGTATTCTCCGTTGATTTGTTTGACGACAAGTTGATAATCACCAAATATCTGAATACACTTAATTATCATAGCTATAGTTGATTGAAGACCTAATATTAAGGCTTCATACTCTACAGTGTTGTTTGTGAATTGGAAGTTGAGTTTGGATGATAAGACGATAGGTAACCCTTGGGGTGTATGAAACATGACTCCAGCACCTTGACCTTTCATGCACTTAGAGCCATCAAAGAATAGTGTGATATTGACGTCTTCCTCTGGAATGACATATTCTTCTTTCTCAGTGACAACAAATACTAAATCATCTGGGAGCTTGAGAATAAAAGGATGATCACTAGGTAGTGGAGCTTCTGCAAGTTATCGGCTATTACGTGACCTTTAATGGGTTTTTGGCTAATGAATTCCAAGTCACATTCAGTAAGGAGCATTATCCATTTAGAGGTGTGGGTGTTATTGTAAGTGCGAGACATCATATAATGCAAAGAATTTTCTCTAGCTATGACATAAGTTGTGTGGCTAAGCATGTAATGTCAAATTTTCTTAGTGGTGAAAACCACTACTAAGCACAGTTTCTCTACATAAGCGTATCTAGTTTCATAGCTTACCAATGTTCGACTAATGTAATAGATAGCTTGCTCTTGATTTTTCTCATTCTTTTTGTGCAAGCATTGTCCCTAATGCAAAGTTCATTGCTGAGATATAAAGATAAAATGGGACCCCCAAACGAGGAGGAGCTAATACTGGTAGAGAATCTAGGTATTGCTTAATGTCATCGAAGGCTTTTTGATATTCATCTATCCACGAGAATGGCACCCCCTTTTGCAGTAGGTGATTGAATGGCCTACATTTTTAAAAAAATTGTGCAATAAAATGATGGATTGACTGGATATTTCCTTGTAAACTATACAATTACTTTAAGTTAGTTGGGGGAGGCATCTCCATTATGGCCTTGACCTTGTTAGGGTCCACCTCAATGCCTCTTTTGGAGATAATGAATCCTAGAAGTTTTCTCAAGGTAACACCAAAGAAACATTTCTTGGGGTTCAACCTTACATTATGCTCTAGAAGTCCGTCAAAAACTTTCTCCAGTACACCAATATATTCTTGTCGAGTTTTGGATTTAGCCAAGAGATCATCCACATAGTCTTCGATAATCTTATGCATGTAATCATGGAAGATGTATGTTATGGCACATTGATAAGCACTTGCATTTTGATGCCAAAGGGCATCACCTTGTAACAAAAATTTCCCCAAGGTGTAGTGAATGTTGTTTTGTGTTGGTCATTAGGATTTATTCGAATTTGGTTGTATCCTAAAAAACCGTCCATGAGAGAAATCATTTCATGGCCAGCATAGGTATCGACAAGAGTATTGATATTTAGGAGAGGGAATTCATCCTTAGGACACACTTTGTTAAGATATAGAAAGTCAGTGCAAACATGTATCACCCCATTAGACTTACGAATGGGTACCATGTTTGAAATTCACTCAAGATAGTCAATAGGAACTATGAAGTTCACATCTTCGAGTTTTTAAAGCTCTATTTTTACCAAGAGGGCCATAGTAGGATGCATTATCCTAAGTTTTTGTTTGACTGGCTTAGCATTAGGCTGTAAGGTGAGATTATGGACAACCAAACTAGGGTCAAGACCAGACATGTCTTTATATGACCATGAAAATATACCCTTCTTCCTCTTGAGGAGAGCAATTAATTGCTCTTGTTCATCGAGTGATAAACTTTTGCCAAGCTTGAAAATTTGGGGATTTTCTTTGTTTGAACTAAGGTCCACATTGATAGTATCTTCAATGGACATGTGGGAAAATTCCTCAAGATGATAGGGTGTAGGGATCATATGAATATCATCTAAGATATCATCAAAATCTTCTAGCTTGTCTTCATCTATTTTTGCCTAGAAAACTTCGATATCCAAAGGTGAGGGTGAAGATGAAGGTGGAGGGGATGGAGGAATGTAGTTGGTAGAATCCCTTAACAACTCCTCTAACAAGACAAATTCAAAAAAGGATGGAGGTGAGGAAATCCAGTCCATATCAATGAGACTTATGTCAATTGGAATTGGCTTAGTCGGATCGTATGGATTACAAAGTGGGGTAAATAAATCAACAGGATTCATGTTGACTTATGGGCAAGGTGGCTAAGATCGTATGGAATGTAGGGAATCTAAGAATAAGTGCTAAGAGCTTGGTTAGCCTGAAAAGCAGTAAGAAACACAAATAAATGTATTTGTCTAAATGATATATTTACATATGTAATGCAAAGAAAGAAAATATTTTTGTTGATTTTTTTTATTTTTTTTGTAGTGGTGAAAACCACTATTTTTGTGTTATGTACATCTGTAACAAGTTGGATTATAAAATGGCTTAATGGAATGGAGGTGGTGGCTCACCAATAGGGGTGGCTCACTCTTGTGGAAGAAGAAAATGAAGGATGGGCTCGTGGATGGGAAACATATTGAGAGAAAACTCATCTTGTTCGGTATGGGGAATGATGGGCTTCGATTCTTCTTCAAATTCATCCAAAATTTTTGACATAATTTTGAATTCTTCATAGATTTCATTGTCAAAATTATTGGGATGGAGGGCTTCTTATCTTGAATTGAGATTAAGCCTTTGGAAGGCTTGTTCAAGAGAAGATGTGGTGGAAAGTGGATGGTAACCTAGACCTGAACGATCATGCACCTCTTGATATGGAACATCAATAGGTTGATGCACTCCCTATTCATGCAATCCTAGGCCATGACCTTGCCAATTGATTATATGGAAATAGTGAGATGAAAATCCTGACATGTTTGGAATGTTGGCAAGTGTTGGTTCCTTGGGTTCCTCTTGGGGAGCTAGATTGGATGATGGATCAATCCCCTCATAGATAAATTTTATGCAATTTGGAACTGAACCCATGCTATATACTACTCCTATAGCCAAAGGTGGGTCATGTGGGTGACCGAAATACTTAGCATTAGGAATGGTGAGGGGCATGATGGTGATGTCTTGCACCATATATTCACCAATATTAGGATTAGTGAGGTGGACCTTTACTTGGGATGACATGGAAGTACTATGACCAGGTGATGGATTGGGGAATGGTGATGTTGGAGATGTCTCACAATCCGTCAACTCAACTTGTGAAACATTAGGTGATGGTGATGGATTGGATTGGGAAGGTTGTTGAATGGATGATGATGATGAAGTGTATGGCAATGATGTTGATGATATGGACTAACTGTGACCACATGTGCATGTGGTCAATGATGAAGATGATGGGGGCTTAGAAGCTTGATGGTGATTGGTGATAGGGAGCTCCTCAAGAATGGGTTCCTTTGATGAAGAAATTGGTGAAATGGTGGACGGATTGGATGATGGTAAAATAAAAAGGTGAGTGGAAGGAAGCATGAACTCATAAGGATGTGAAATGAAATTGCAATACTTAAATGGCTTGATGTTCGTCGGTATGCAATGTACTTGTTCCTCATGAACATATTTCAAAAATTGATGTATTATTGAAGGGACACATCTCATTTACCTCATCTAAGATCTTCCAAGGGTTACATTGTACACCATGGATACTTCCAAAATTTGAAACATGGTGTGCAACATTTTGACCCCTACTTCAATGGGAAAAGCAATAGTGCCAACTGTGGAACACAAAGCATGGTTAAATTCTTTGAGGGTGAATGATGACTTAGTGATATGAAATGGAGGAAGGTTCAGATGATGAAGAGTGGATATGGTGATGATATTTATGGAGGAACCAGTGTCAATTAGCACTCTTTTAAAAGGCTTCTTTTCAATTAGAGCCATGATATGCAATGGAGGATATACTAATTCTGATGAGATTGGCTTAATCTTAAAGTCATAGAATGTTATGGAAGGCTTCATGTATGTTTGGATGCTCCCCACGAAGTTGTTAAAGGCATTACGATCTTGCAATTGTACTTAAATGGACTTGAGAATATCCATTAATACCTCACGATGCGGGAAGATTGTTGAATTAACTCATAAATTGATAATTTAGTGGAAGCTATTTTTAGACTTGTAGTTAACTGGCTACTCAATGAGATGATTGGTCGAGGTGGATGATTGATGGGTTGATTTGGAGGATTTTATTGGCTAGGGATATGGATGGGTGATGAAGTATTGGGGGAAACTTGAATGGGTGGTGATGTAGGAGGTTGTGACACCCTTGCTTAAGGTGTTTGCCTTTATTGGTTATTCCTTTGATCTCTAGTGACCACATGGATGGCCCCTAAAAACCCTTGTTATTGTTGAACATGATTGAATTTATTAGGAGGAGTTTTGGTGTTAGTTCCCCCTACATTTGGTTGTACTTCCTCATGATGAGGAAGTGGTGTTTGAAATATACCAAGGTTTTGGTTTTGTTGAGCGAGGGGATTATCAAGCTTGATCGCCCCCAAGGCAATAAGCTCTTGCACAATGTCTTTAAATGAATGACAATTGTTAATGTCATACCCATTTTACCTATGATAAGGACAAAATAGATGTTTTTGATAGTGCTTACTTTGTTTGGCGGGATTATCAAGTCTGATTTTGGATAAAGCAAGTTTGTTTGTGTCATATAACCTTCAAAAAATGGAAGCATATGACTCGGCTAAGGGGGATTATTGGCGATTTTTTGGACAGACTATCATTGGGGACAGTTTTCCACAAATGCCATTGTGTTTTGCATGGATTGTGTTGTTGAGGGTGTTGCATGATAAGCAATTTATTGTGGTGTTTGTTGCATAAATTATTGTTGAGCCATTACCGGCTAGCTCATGACCACTTTATTAACTTGATTGGGCTGACTGGATGGGATAGTCTATGTTTATTTTGGTTGGCTAGAATAGTTGCTTTTGTATTGGTCCTTATTTTGCCATTCTTTCTTTTTAGGCTTAAGTATGCCTTCTTGTATTTTGATCTCCTCAATGACACTAGCCTAAGCTAAAGCTTAAATAGTTGTCCAATGTTGATGTAGCACCTTTATACCTATACATAATCACACAATAAACAAATCAGTAATACCTGTGAGGGCTCCACAGTGTGAGGCCCTCTATAAGCAATAATAAAACCCTAACCATTTGCTGAAAATATAGTGAACAAAATATGAAAGTGCATAAATAAAATAACAAACAAACGGATTTACCTTACGTTGTTGCTTTCTTTTGATCTGTGAAATTTATTGCAGTAAATAGGCATGGTGATGCCCTAACGTTGCTCAAAATTTAGGAGGTTCTCATAACACTTACATAAAATGCTCGCAGGTGTCTGGCGACTATAAGAAATGCCCGTGGGTGCTCGAAAATAGTAGGGAGGCATCTAGAGGTGCTTGATGGATGAGGGGAAGTGCCCAGAGGTGCTCCATGGTGACAAAAGTGCTTGAAGGTGTTCGATGATTGAGGAAAGATCCTGCAAAAGTAGATCTAGCGAGGGAAGATGGATGATGATAGTTGCGAGGGTTATGGCGAGCGAGGATGGAGTCAAAAGTATTTGGATACTCCAAGGGAATATGAAACTCAAGGAATTTCAGGGTACAAATTACTTAGGAAAACTTAGGCTTAGAACTTAGGGGTTGAGCCATCAAAATGGCTCCTATTTATAATCCAACCTAGGGCATACTTAAGGTTTCAACGACACTAATCGTGTGGCTGAGATAAAAGCACATCGAAGGGTGGATATTAAATTTAGGTTGTGGCATGGATTGATGTGGATAGATAGACGAGATTAAATGAAATCGGATGGCTAGGATTAATTTATTTATATAAATATATATTTATTAAATATATAAAATATAATTTATAAATTGTTATTATTTAAATATATATATATATATATAATAGGCGAAAATGGCAAAAAAGTTAGGATGTGTGAAAAATGGCTAGGTTTTGGTGGTGGAAATGGTGGGAAAGCATGGATGGAGGTCAAGTGGCTAGGTTTTGGTGTCTACAGTGACCAAGTAATGTAGCTCCACACTTGCTCTAGTACCATGTTGGAATTCATAATATTTTATGGAAATGAATAGAATTAAAATTTTCACTTAAATCTTATATAGAAAGCAAAAGAAGGACAAAAGGGAGAATTTGATGGCCACCCATAGGCACCATAAATAATCACTATATCTATAGATAATATTACACAACACTTCGATAATTAAATGAGGAGTGTGAGGGGGATATTTATAGAAATACTAAAATCCCAAATACATCATAAAGTTTAACTTTAGCTAACATAACATTAGGTATTTAGGTAAATTACAATTCATAAATACGGTTCAACCATACTAAGGTTAACAATGTCCCATAAGGCTTACATAATAAATATTACAAAATAATTAATAAATTATACAATGAAATGTCATTGGGCCTCTCCAATACATTGCACAATATCAACTCCTAGACATGAATCAAATTACAATTTGAACATAGGTACGTGATCTACTTAAATTTAATGCACCCAAAATCAATCCATCTAACAAGCAAGAAACATGCATCATGATGACATCATTCAACCAATGAAAATAGTTGATTAATGAGAAAAGGAAAGAGGGTTAAGAAAACACATGGGATCAATTCAACAAGAGTATAACATATCATGTGTATTCGTAGGACACTTGAGAATACTCTTAAATTTCATTTCTACCTCTCAATTCTATATCATTAATTACCCATCCTAATATGTTAAACTAATATACCCATTATTTTCACCATGTACCATAGGTATAATTTTTATATGCATTTTATTAATATCCTTTCAATGACAAGAATATTTTTATTTTCAACGACTTCATGAATCTCACCATTTGTGAATTAGATAAATACAAGGTTGCTTTTGTTTTCAATATGAACTTGAATAGTGTTGGAATTATAAATTAATATTTTTTCTTTTTAGTCTTCAACTGTACCAATAATGATAATAAAGATGATAATGTTAATAAATCTATTCTTGATGATGAAAAAAGAGACACATTTTTCTTGTATTTTGTATGACCTCGAACCCCCTCGACCATCAAGGCTACCCCAACTACATATCACTTCAATTTAATTTAATCATTCCTTATAGTTAGCAATATTGTATGGTATGGTATATTATGAACGCATATGGTACGATATTGGGTCTATTATTAACCCCTATGAGAAAAGAGTATCAATCCACCAATTTGTTACAAGGTGACATGAGCATGACACCATCAAGTCTATTGATTTGTCAAGATAAATGAACAATCTAGAGGGGTTGATTTGTTGAGAAAAGGAAAGTGGCTTAACCAATTAGTGGGTTCCACATGGACAAACTATCATATTAGCACAACAAGGATCTAGGAATAGGAAATTTACCAAGTGTTAAGTTGTGTGATCCATCTAATCCCAATCCACTTCTAGTCCATTGACTTTCGATCAAATGGGACAATTCATAAAATAAGGTAAAAATGACACAAAATTTTGATAAAATGGCCTACTTCACTCATACAGGGACCATTATGAGGATGGAGACATGATTAGACATGACATGGAGTAATTGAGGCCCATTGTAATGGTCTACTAAAAGACAAAAAATCCACCAAATAAAGATGGAGGAAAATGACTACCAAAGTGTACAAAAAGGAGGACTTCAAGCTAAATTGGATCGAAGGAGTAGTCATTTGCCACCAAATTTTAGAAAATTTTGTAATTTGTTATTTGGGTGCTAAAACTTAGGGTTTGTTTAAAGCAATTATGACTTAGTTAAGAGCTTTTAACCATAAATATGAGTTATGACTCATTTGTAAAGGATCCTTTTGCCAATTTGAAAACTATAATTGCTCTTTTGGTCATAATACAAAGTGGATGAAGTTCCACAATAAATGCTTATGGATTATGCATGGTTATTTGCTCTTAGATTGTGTATATTTTTCTTTCTCATCTTTATAATTGTAAATGAAACAATGGTTGTAGTTTTTCCCTTTTATCTCTCTTAGTCTTTTTCATGTATGTTATTGTTATATGATGGATTGTACTTATATTGTTTGCATAATACTATGATAAATTATATAACTCATATATATGTGTGTTGGAATGCATGATTTCTCACAAAAATTGCAAGAAATCATGGCCCACAATTTTTTTAAATCTCTCGGTGTCAAGAAACTTGTTGACTCATGACAAAATTTCTCACAAGAAAATTGACTGTAGTTGCAAAAATAGTAGAAAAAGAAAGGCACGATTTAGTTGATCTAGTGTTGGACACTCAAGAGAAGTTGGCTTTGTGTCTGAGTTTAGGACTTGTTTTTTATTATTTGATGGTTGCACACTCCTTCGACGAAAAAGAAAGAATAGATGAGTCAAAACATGTTTTCACACAAGAAAGGTTTGCCCACTATAATATCATCCCCATGTTGACCTTATCATATATGACTGAAGTAAGTGATTCTCCGTGATGTACACAAGAACCAAAGCTTAAACCACATGAAATTACATACATGTTGCACTTTGGACCTTGGACCTCTCAAAGAGAGATCAAGGCCCTAACCATTGTGCTATCCCCACCTCTCCATGGTGTACACAAGAACCAAAGCTCAAACCACATGAAATTAGTCACATACATACCACATTTTGAACCTTCGACCTCAAAGGAACTTTTTTTTTTTTATTTGGTTATTGTGAGAAACCCTATGGCCGACGTACAGGGCTGAGCAGTCTTCTCCCAACCATGACCCCTCGTAAAGCCAAAAGCTATACTTATCAATAGGGAATTTAACACAAACCCACCACAAACCCACCCCTCACACACTTGCTCACGCCGCGGTTTGAACCTTCCCAAAAAAAACTTTTTTATTAATTGATTTCCATACCCATAAAAAATAAATTTATAAATTAATTTTAATGGCATAACACTTAATACCATCGTGATAATATCCCACACTATTAAAAACACTTGTAATATTAACTATATTACTATATATTATATATAATAGTATTAAATACCGTCATGATAGTATCATACACTATTAAAAACACTAAATAATATTAATAATATTACAATTATCACGATGACTCTACCGAGCGGGCTTATTCTATATAATATTATTGAATGCTTTTTCTCTGGTGTGAACTTTAATTGTCATCCTTATCGTCTGCTTGGGGTTCTACACTCTTTGCGATAAACACTACTTCAGGTCATCATTTTAATTCACGAAGGAACTCCATTATGATTGAACTCAAAAGAATGATGGTCTATAGGCACAATGCTAATTAAATAGTTTCTCAGTGGTATGGTCCTGTGATTTGGTTTTGCATGCCTGCTGGTTTAGGTCATCCTGTGACTTGGTTTTGCATGCCTGCTGGTTTAGGTCATCAAAAATAGAGTCAGAGATTCCATAACTTAGTCCATTGAATTTTAAGGTCTATTGAAATAAGTTAGTCTGTTTAATTTTAATCAACCTATAATACCATAGGTTACATTTCAGGCCTTTGTCCTCCTTGGATATAACTCTAAAAATCAAACTCCCAGCTTGCTCGCACACTCTCACGATGGAGCCCACAGTTATCACGAATTCAAGTTCTGCACATGGAAAGAACAGACAACTTAAAAGAAAATGTGGGGCAATCCGGCTTCAAACTTTACACTTGTCAACACCATAACCATATTTGGAGACACATCCAACATCATTTCTGAAACGAAAGCCAACCAAAAAAAGCTTCCTTATTACTAATACCTCACATCGAAGTTATGTCAGGAACTGATACCCAGCGCCATTTGAAGAAAAGTTATGTCGGAGACTCGCAAGTAACGACCGATTCTAAGTCTGACATCATCTGCGCTGGAGATTCCGTAACCGTATTTCAGGACTTAAAATCACAGAAAACATTATCGAAATGTGGAATGCTTGTGGGACGGAGATGTTATAGTTTCACATCAGAAATAAATACAAATGTTCGGATAGGCTCTGTCTTGAAACTGAATCTTCCTGCATAAGTCTTACCCAAACAGAGCAAATGACAGTGGATTGAATAGTATGAAAATGTAATGCTGCATGTGATATTAAAAAATGATAATTTAAAAAATTAAAAAAGCAATTGCAATAATAGAAGGAAAGATAAACAGAAAAATTAAAGAAATAAAAAGATAAAATTAAAGATTATACACAAAAGATCGTGATTTATTGGTTAAGAAAAGTTAATTATAATGTGTTAATATATTAATTTATTTAACATGAGTTTGAATTAGATTGTATGGAATGAAGTTAAATGATCACAAAATCTATGTGATATATTGAAGAATATTGTATAATGTTAGATGGCATTAAATCTATCAAAATTTATTATTAATTCAATGTAATAGTTGAACGGTGTACTCGTATTCAAATTGAGCATATGAATTGTATTGTGAAATATAATGTGTATATGAATGAATTAATTTGTATGCTTTTGCAATGTTTGATGTAAGAATAATATGAATGTTACAAAGTATATATGGTCCTAACAAATTTTATCAAAACATATAAGCCTCACAATTGGTATCAAAGCTAGTGTTTACAATTCAAGGCTAAAACTAGTGTTGAAGCTAGGAGTCCCAAGTACTCATCCAGTGGCTTGGGAAGACAATAGAGCAATGAGTATGATTTCTACTTTCGAATTGCAATTTGGTTTAAGGGGAGCCAAAAGTTCATTGGTGGAGCAACTTCAACACATTGAGGTAGGAGCAATAAGAGAAGCGTCAGAACAGAAAAGGTAGCAACAACATGAATATCTCAAAAGTGAGAGGGAAGTGACCAGGGAAACAATAGAGTGAATCTCATAAATAATTATCTACTCTATTACACTTGACAATTGTAGTGATTAGTTATCCATGCAATCTAGTAGAGTAGGATAAAAAAGTTATCATAAGAACACTTTTGATTGAGTCACGAGATGACACCATATTAAAGAAAAAAAGGTAATAGTTGAAAGTGTATGTGCAACAACAAAATAGTGAAAGAGTGTTGTTCAAGAAATTGAAGATTAAAACATAAAACATTAATGAGAGAATGTTAAAAAAGTTAATACTTAATGTAATAAAATTCATGAAAGTGCTTTTCTTAAAAGAAAAAGAAAATGAATTGAAAAAAATAAAAAAGCAGTTGCAATATAAAAAAATAGATACCAATGCAAAAATAAAAAGATAAATCTATACATAAAGAGCATAATATATTAATTAAAGTATGGAATGAAGTGAAATGACAAGTAATGAATAATATTATATAAAATTAAAGAATGCAATTGCATTCAATATAAACTAATTTATATGCTTTGAGGGCATTTGATATAAAAATTGAAGTATAAGAAAGTATACGGTCCTGATAATTGGTATAAGAACCTATGATGCTGACAATTGGTACCGGGACACTCGATTTTAACATTGTAACCCTCAAAACGTGCGGCAAACAAATCCAATTGCCAAAACCAATTGTTAAATCAAATGGAAAGGCTTAGGGTAAAGGTGCGCACTCGCAGATCAAAGTGTAAATCTGGGACAGATGTAACATCCCGAAAATCTCCTCGCTACAGAACAAATCTCCTCTGTCGATCTATGAATGAAGACGTTTCAACGGAGCAGGCGTGGAAAACGTAACCCCACGCACGTCTGTTGATAGAAGGCATCACGTTATTCATTCATACTTCATACATGTAACGTTCTCTATTGTCAGAGTCACAAAAGATTTGTATTTTGAACTGTTTTAATAGTTTGTTGAGATAATGTTGCAGAGCTAATTATGGTCTTCCCCTCCCCGTCCTAAACCCGACGAGCATTGATGTGGCATAGCCGCATAGAGTTCCCATGCAATATGGGATTATTGCCCACCAGAATCTAAGCTTACGGACTGCCTTGTTATTGTACGAATTCAGACTGTCGTGCTCGAAAAGGTAATAAAGAAAGTTGCACAGATTCCACGACTTGTGTGGAGGCAAACTACACGCTGCAATAGTAAGTGGGCGGTCCACTAAAGTTACAAGTTCAAAACGAAAGTATCTCCACTTTATTACTGGAAAACCTTGTTTCGTCGGAAACATATAACTTTCGAGAAATTTGAGAAAACTTGATGTCCTACAGAATGAATTCCAAAAAGATTAACAGAACTGAACCAACAATAATTCAGACATGAGTGTAATATTGTGATTTATACATTTCATTGGATTTTTAGATATTCTCACACTTTCTAAACGGTATATGGTATAGATATTGATAAGTAGCTTTTCGGAATTGAACTGTTTTTACAGAGATATGGAGCCTCTTGTAAGAAGAATATTGCCAATTCCTTATGTAACATAAATAAATAAATAATTTTTTTTTTTTATTAGATTAGAGTGAACTTTGGCCATCCCCATCTCAACCATGAATTTTCGGAAAGGTGAGAGCTAGCTTATCACCAGGGGCCAAACACACAACCATACACTCACCCCCCTCACATACTCATCCAAGACGCACTTTGAACTTTGGACCTCCCCTAAGAAGAACCAAAAACCAAAGAGAGTACTCTCCTAAGGGTGAGAACTCAGCTTATCAGTAGGGACCAAACACACAACCATACACACCTCCTCACGTACTTGTCCACGGTGCACTCGCTGACGTCACGTTTGAACCTTGGACCTCCCCAAGAAGAACCAAAGAGAATACCATTGCTTTGTTCAATAAAAAATAATATTGATTACTTTTGTTGTTCAAATTACTTGTATTTAATAATTTTTAATAATTTTTAATGATTTTATTTTTATTTTTATAATTATGTTTTCATTTGTTTTTCCAAAATTTTGACATGATAAATATCAAATATTTCAACCTTCTTCCTTAATGCTTATTTTGAGTAAGATTGGACATAACACATTAAAATGAGTCCTAACAACTTGACTTGATTATGTGCCTATTTATAAAAAGAATATACCACTCTTTACATTCTTAAGGGGATCATTGTTGATAAAAAAAAATTCTAAATACGACTATTAACTCTAAAAAAATTGGAATGTTTGAAACGTTTGATTGGGTATGTATCTCTAGAGAATGAATATTCTGAATAAGGTTTTGAAGAGTCTTTTCGCAACAGTGTTTGCTTTCAGGAGCGCTCATAGTTTCAGCTTCAATATACCGAGGGTATTTTCCTTCCATCGATGAATATTGTAAAGATTTGTGAAAAAATAGGGCACTCCTATACTAATTTTAGGGTTTTTACCTATCTTTTAATCCAGGGATTGAGATTTTCATAACAACAATGCCTATTCTGAATAGGTTTTGAAGAGCCCTTCTGCAACCGCTTTTGCTTTATGAATAGGGTTTTGAAGAGTCCTTCCATGGTTAGTTTTGCTTTTAGGAGCACTCACGATTTTAACTTTCAACATTTCAAGGGCATTTTCCTACCACTAATGAACATCCAAACATTTCAAAGATTTGTGGGAAAAAATAGGGTACTCTTATGCTATCTTTAAGGTTTTTACCCATTATTGAGTTTGTCGAAAGCTATGCATCTTTTAGGGCTTAGAGTGAAGAATTGAGACAATCATCACCCTCTAAAAACAAGTCCAACTTTGCAGTGGAGAAGCATTTGGGTACAAAAACGTTTGCACAAGATGTGAGGTTTCTATTATGGATAAAACTCCATCCCTCAATCTTCTTGAATCTTAGGTTCCCTTGACTACCATTGCGAACCTTGAAAACAATTCCATGGAGAAGCCTGCAAATCTGGAGAGCAAGAGGAGCTTACCAAATATTGACACAACCCTAATCCAACAACACCTCAACCACATGTAGAGCAAGGTAAGCCCCTTTCAGTTGTTCTTACTAATTCCTTTGCTAAAGTAGCTAATGACTTGTCTGAACGCATTATCATTTTATTTTTTTACGAGGGATACACCTGAGGTTAAATTTCTCAAATGGGTTAGAAGGGTTTGGGAAAATACTAGAGGTTGGATAGTTGAGGCTATTCGAGGGTTAGGAAGAAGGTACATAGCAGTCTCCTTTGCAAATCCTGAACATGCCAAGAAAACCCTCTAATACAGAACTTGGGTTATCTGTGGGTAAACTTGTTATTTGCAAGGTTGGTCTTTGGATTTTCATCCAAAGGGTCCCTCTAGGGCAAAATACCCTCTTTGGATAGAGTTGCCATTTTTATCTCTTTCATGTTGTCCCTTTCTCAATAAAATTGTTGTTCTTCTTGGTAAGGTTTTGTGGTTTCATCCTATGTCAGAAAAAATATCTAATTATAGAGTGCAACCTCATATTTGTGTAGAAATGAACATATACAAGTCGTTTCCCCCCTCCCTTGACCTCAATGGGCCATATTTCCATGTTAGTCAACCTCTTATCTACCTAAAATTAACAAATGCATGTTTTTACTATAGAGAAGTTTGACACTTGATCAAAAATCATTAAAAAATATTAGCTAAAAGGGACCAAATGGAAGCGATCGCTAAAAAATTGCAAAAAAAATCCCAAGTAATGGTCGTAATATGGAAGATGCAACTGAAAAATTAGCTGATAAAATCCCTACCAATGGCCCTCAACACCCCTTGTTCCTAAAAAACCTTCTCCTTCTTAGGTCGTTCCCCCCATTTCTTCGAAAAATCATCCTAATTTTCTTTGATGACATTCTGATGTATAACCGCTCATGGGAAGAGCATCTTGTTTATGTGAATTAGGCTCTACAGCTTTGGCACAACATAAACTCTATGCTAAGTAGTCCAAGTGTTCTTTTGGGTTGACAGCAGTAGAGTATTTGGGACACATTGTTACCAAGGATGGCATCAAATTTGACCCCAAGAAGATCCAAGTGGTTCAGGAATGACCTAAACCTCACACTCTCAAGGGTCTTTGGGGATTTTTAAGGCTTACAGGTTATTACCATAAATTTATACGTAACTATGGTAAAATTGTAGCTCCCCTCACTTCCATGTTAAAGGACTCTTTTACTTGGACAAGACTCGTTGAACAAGCTTTTTTAGAATTGAATAATGCTATGACCACGACATCATTTTTAGCTATACTGGATTTCTCCAAACCCTTTGTCATTGAAAGTGATGCTTTTGGTCATGATATTTGTGCAGTGTTGATGCAAGAAGAGATACCCTTGGCTTTCACTAGTAAATCACTCTCTGGTCGTAATTTAGGAAAATCCACTTTATGGTAAGAAAATGCTAGCAATTATGCATGTGGTAATCCATTGGCAATCATATCTCATTGGGTATCATTTCTTCATTAAAAATGACCATCAAAGTCTCAAATACTTTTTGGAGCAACCAGGTTGCCAACCCTAAACAATAAAAATGGTTTTCTAAGCTCATGGGATATGATTATAATATCACTTATAAGAAGGAAAAGGAGAACATTGTGGTTGATGCTCTCTCGCACCAATTTGATGATCACAGTATGTTATGCGCCATTTCATCATCCATTCCACAATGGACTGATTCCTTGCGATAGGAGGTACTTCAGGATTCAAGCTTGTAGACTTTGATTGCCTCTCTACACAATGAATCTACTTCCTGTCCTGGCTACGCATGGTATGACCATGATTTGTGTTACCGCAAACGCCTTGTTGTTCCCCGCACATCATACCTCCGAGAAATTCTCATGAAGGAATTGAATGCGCCCCATCTATCGGCCATTCATGATTCCTCAAAATATATGAGTGGCTGAAGCACACTTTTTTGGAAGGATATGAAAAAAGACATTCAAAATTTTGTGGCAGCTTGTGATACCTATCAATGGATGAAAGTTGAAACGATGCGTTCTTTAAGCACTCTCCAACCATTGCCCATTCCTGACCAGGTTTGGACCAATATTTCTTAGGATTTTATTGAAAGGTTACCTAAGTCTGGAGGTAAATCCATTATTTTTGTGTTAATGGATCATCTTTAGAAGTATGCTCACTTTTGTTCCCTCTCCCATCCTTACACAGCTTCCACTATTGCCCAAAATTTTCATGATTTTATCTTTTGCCTTTATGGTATGCCCACCTCTATTGTGTCTGATCATGACCCAACCTTTACTGATCACTTCTGGCAAGAATTGTTTAAGTTTTAGGGAACTCAACTCAAAATGAATTCAAGTTATCATCTGCAAACAAATGTCTAGACGAAGATTATCAACAAATGTTTGGATACCTACCTTCGTTGCTTTACCTCTAACCATCCTATGCAATGGGTAAAGTGGCTTCCCTTGGTTGAGTGGTTGTACAATACTTCTTATCACACAACAACTAGGGTTACCCCTTTCGAGGTAGTTTATGGGTGCCCTCCACTCACACCTTCCTCCTACATTCCAGGTAGCTCCAAGGTCCATGCATTCAACACTACTCTTATTCAACATGTCGATGTCCTCCATCAATTGAAGATGAATTTGGATGCAGCCCAGAATCGAATGTGCTAATAGGATGACCAACACCGTTACGAGTGTAGCTTTGATGTGGGTGATATGGTTTGCATGCACTTGCAACTGTACAAACAATTGTCCCTACAACTTTGCAGGTGCCAAAAACTTGCTATGAAATACTATGGGCCCTACCAAGTTTTATAGAGGATTGGTGCCATAGCCTACAAATTGGCCCTCCCACCTACATCCAAGCTCCATCTTGGTTTTCATGTTTTCTCTCTCAAAAAGGTGGTGGGCACTCAGGTATAGTTTCAATCTGCACTCCTAGAGTTAGATGAAGAAGGTTCTATCTTGATCGAGCCTAAAGAGTTGTTGGATCGTCAGACTTGCACTCTCTAAAACCACACCATTACTGAGGTCCTTGTTTAGTGGCATGAACTCCAACCAAAAGATGACACATGGGAGTCTCTCCATCAGCTCCAACACCACTTTCCTCATCTTCAACTTTGAGGATAAATGTTTTTAAAGGGGAAGGACATATTAGGATCTCGTCCTAACATTATTTTGTAATTCTCATTGATTATGTAATGACCCACTTCCAACGTGGGGATCTCATCTATAATGTTATTTCGTAATATTTTGTAACGTCTGTGACAAGTTAGGCTCCTAACCAAGTGGGGTCATTTAATGTAACCGTTATCAAGATTGTAACATCTTAGGCCTTTCTCCTTCTTGGATTTAACTCTAAAAATCAAACTCCCACTTTGCTCGCACACTCTCACGATGGAGCCTACGGTTATGACGAATTCAAACTCTGCACATGGAAAGGACATACAATTAAAAGGAACATGTGGATGTCACATGCTCTGCTCCAATCTGAACGAATCTGCCATGAAGCAAGCGACAATGAAACCTCCTGCAGTAACGACTTTAAAGGACTTGGGGCAATCCGGCTTCAAACTTTACACTTGTCAATAACATAACCATATTTGGAGACACATCATTTCTGAAACGGAAACCAACAACAAAAAAAACTTCCTTATTATTATTACCTCACATCGAAGTGGAGACACATCATTTCTGAAACGGAAACCAACAACAAAAAAAAAACTTCCTTATTATTATTACCTCACATCGAAGTCATGTCATTAACTAATACCCAACGCCGTTTGAAGAAAAGTTATGTCGCAAGTCACGACCGATTCTAAGTCTGACATCATCTGCGCTGGAGATTCCGTAACGGTATTTCTTAACTTTCAGGAACTTAAAATCACTGAGAACACTCTCGAAATGTGGAATGCCTGTGGGACGGAGTTGTTATAGTTTCACATCAGAAATAAATACAAATGTTTGGATAGACATAGGCTCTGTGTCGAAACTGAATCTTCCCGGATAGGCTCTGTATAAGAACCTATGATGCTCACAATTGGTACGGAACACTCGATTTTAACATTGTCAAAACCAAATCCAATTGCCAAAACCATTGTTATATCAAATGGAAAGGCTTAGGGTAAAGGTGCGCACTCGCAGGGATGTATCATCCCGAATATTTTGTGCGTGCAAGCACGGCGACAGAACAAATCTCCTCCGTCGATCTATCAATGGAGACGTTTCAATGGAGCATCACGTTATTCATTCATAGTTCATGCATGTAACGTGCGGTATTGTCAGTGTCAAAAGATCTGATCTGTATTTTGAACGTGTGGTCTTCCCCTCCCTGGGCTCCAATCTTGCTCGTCCTAAACCCGACGAGCATTGATGTGGCATAGCCGCATAGAGTTCCCATGCAATATGCGATTATCACAGACTGTCGTGCTCGGAAAGCTAATAAAGAAAGTTGTACAGACTCCACGACTTGTGTGGAGGCAAATTACAGGCTGCGATAGTAAGTGGGCGGTCCACTAAAGTTTCAAGTTCAACTTTCATGATCGTTTTTGCTTTTAGAGTACTCACGGTTTCAAGGGCATTTTCCTACCATCAATAAACATCCAAACATTACAAAGATTTGTAGGAAAAAAATAGGGCACTCTTGTGCTATTTTTAAGGTTTTTATTCATTTTTGAATTTATCAAAAGCTATGCATTTTTTAGGGTTTAGAGTGAAGAATTGGGACAATCGTGCCATTTAATAACACACCCAACTTTACATTAGTCATCTTCATCCCAACCATGATCTCTCCTAAGAGTGAGAGCTGAGTTTATGAATAGGAGCAAACACAGTCATACACACCCACTCCCTCACATACTCGTCCATGGCCAGCGCACTCTCACCCCACGGTTTGAACCTTGACCTCCCCTAAGAAAAACCACTCGTACCATTACTTTGTTCCCACAAAGACAATAAAAAATAATATAAATTAGTAGTATTGTTGTTCAAATCGCTTCTATTTAATAGTTTTTTAATGATTTTATTTTTATTTTTATAATTTTTTCATTTGTTTTTCCAAATTTTCCACGTTATAAATATCAAATATTTCAACCTTCTTCCTTGGGTAAGATTGAACATAGCACATTAAAATGAGTCCTAACAACTTGATTAGGTGCCTATTTATAAATAGAATACATGAATTTTTACATTCTTGAGAGGATCATGGTTGATAAAAAAATTTGAATACGATTATTAACTCCTTAAAAAAATTTGGAATGTTTTAAATGTTTGATTGGGTAATGTATCTTTAGAAAATGGATATTTTGAATAAGGTTTCGAAGAGCTCTTTCGCAGTAGTGTTTGCTTTCAGGAGCGCTCACGGTTTTAGATTCAACATACTTATGGCATTTTCCTTCCATCGGTGAATATTTTAAAGATTTGTGAAAAAATAGGACACTTCTATACTAAATTTAGGGTTTTTACCCATATTTCAATCTAGGAGTTGAGATTTTTAGAACAACAATGCATATTCTAAATAGGGTTTCGAAGAGCCCTTCTGCAACCGCTTTTGCTTTATGAATAGGATTTTGAAGAGCCCTTCCATGGTCACTTTTGCTTTCAAGAGGACGAACGATTTCAAATTTTAACATTTCAAGGGCATTTTCCTACCACCAATGAACATCCAAAAATTTCAAAGATTTGCAGAAAAAAATAGGGCACTCTTGTGCTTTTTTAAGGTTTTTACCCATATTTGAGTTTATCGAAAGCTATGCATATTTTATGGCTTAGAGTGAAGAATTGGGACAATCATCGCCATCTGACAAGTCCAACTTTGCAGTGGGGAAGAATTTGGGTACAAAAAATTTTGCACGAGATGTGATGTTTCTATGATGGACAAAAGTCCATCCCTCAATATTTTTGAATCTCAGGATTTCTTGACTCTCCTTGCAAACCTTGCAAACAATTCCATGGCAAAGCCTGCAAATTTGGAGAGCAAGAGGAGCTTACCAAAGGGCTACACTATTGAATCGTAAAAACCCTAATCCAAAAACACCTCAACCACATGCAAAGAAAGGTAAGCCCCTTTCAGTTGTTCTTCCTGATTCCTTTGCAGAAGTAGCTAATGACTTGTCTAATGTGCTGTCATTTTATTTTTTTATGAGGGATACCACCTAAGGCTGAATTTCTCAAATGGGTCAGGATAATTTAGGAAAATACTAAAGGTTGGATAGTTGAGGCTATTCAAGGGTTGGAAAGAGGGTACATAGCAGTCTCCTTTGCAAATTATGAACATGCAAAAAAAAATCTCCAATATAGAACTTGGGTTATTTACGGGTAAAACTTGTTATCTACAAGGCTGGTCTTTGGATTTTCATATAGAGGGTCCCTCTAGGGAAAATACCCTTTTTGGATAGAGTTATCATTTTATCTATTTCAAGTTGCCCCTTTCTCCATAAAATTATTGCTCTTCTTGGTAAGGTTTTATGGTCTCATCCTATGTCAGAAAAAATATCTAATTATAGAGTGCACCCTCATATTTGTGTAGAAATGAACATATCCAAGTCATTGCCCCCCTCCCTTGACCTCAATAGGCCAGGTTTCCATGTTAGTCAAACTCTTATCTACCTAAAGTTACCTAATGCATGTTTTTACTATAGAGAAGTTGGACACTTGATCAAAAAATTTTCAAAAAAATAGCTAAAAGGGAATAAATGGAAGCGTCCGCTCCCAGCTAATGGTCATCATATGGAAGCTGCAACTAAAAATTAGCTGATAAATTCACTATCGATGGCCCTCAACACCCTTTGTTCCCAAACGACATTATCCTTCTCAAGATGTTTCTCCCAAGAATCCTCTTGCCTCTTCCACAACTCAGACTAAATCTTTAGATACTCTTGTTAATACACAAGCCCCACCAAATTCAACCATGAGTCTTGAGTTAGCTCTCATTCCTTCATCGCAACTCTTGAAAGATAATCTTAAGATAGATGGGTGGAGAATGGTAGTCAAGCGACAATATTTGTCAACCCCCCAAAATCACTCCATCCATATAGAGGAAAAAAATTCTTTGTCAATGATTTTGCTAGATCCTTCTCTCAAGTTACTCAAAATAAGGTTCTTGCTCAACAAACATTAGAACATAGCCAAGTAGTTGTTGGAGAATTTTTGGATAATTTAAATCTTCTATCTTGGAATGTTAGGGGGCTCTCCCTCCCTTACTATAAGTTTCAAGTTTGAAAAGTAGTTTTCGAAAATCATATTTCTGTCTTTTTCCTTCTAGAACTGAAATTCATTGGTCACACTCTTACCCATTGTATGGACATCATTGGTGGTGGATACCTTTACTACTCATATTAATGGTAAAGGAGGTACTTCCATTTCCATAGCCAAGTCTCTTTGTTATGCTATTCTAGACCATGGTGAAGACCCTACTCACCGTTGTGTGTGGGTTATATTGGCTCTCAACTCTAAAGTTATTGGATTTTGTTTTATCTATGCTCGTAATGACCCTCCTAGTCATATTGCCCTCTGGGTATGGTTAGTTGTTTCTCTCCCTCCTACAAAATGAATTCTTGGAAGTGACTTTAATATAATTAAGAATTCTGGTGACAAAAGTTTGACTGGTAGTAGACCCCTTTCTAATGCTGAATTTGGTAGTTGGTTATTTTGTCGTAATCATTTATGTGTGCATGACCCTCTCTTTGGTATAGCCTCCTATCGTAGAGATAATTGGTTTATGTGGTCCAATTATCATCAAGATTCTTCTAGGAAGCTTATTTGTTTGAACATATTTTATTTCAATAATTAATTCTTGGATAAATTCTCCATCCATGAGCAAGTTCACATCCTTTCACACAAATTTCTCTGATCACCTTCCTATCTTATCTTCTACCCAAACTTCCTCTATCTCCCTTATTTTTATGCTTCTTCCTTTCAAATTAAATGTGTCCCACCTTGGAAGTCCTACCTACTGCCACCTCGTAGAGCTTGTCAAGAATAGATTTCCCATATCAATTGGTAATACTAGCTAGATCAAATGGTTTGAAACAACTATTTCCAATACGGTTTCATCCTTAGATGGTATGGGTGATCTATTTCCAGGAGAAAGAAGATTCAAGAAAGTCACCTTCATAAGGAGATCTCTCATCTCTATTCCATGCTTATGAAATACCCTACTAACATTGTTGTTCAATGTGATCTAGCTAATATTGAAAATCAAGCTAGATTTTATGAAATCAAGCTAGAGTTTATGAGTCTTATCATGCTAGAGGGGTGCATGTTAGATCTCACCTCAATTGGATCTCCTAAGGAGACAATGGAACTAAATTTTTTGTAACTACCTCAAACATAAGAATATTTCGAAAAGGATCATTGAGTTGGAGGACCCTTTAGGTCATTCTCTTTCCAACTCTAAAGAGATCATGAATCTTTTTGTAGCTCATTTATCTCAACTTTTTGCAATGGAGGCAAGGGATGACATCCAATGTAAATTAAAGGGATATGTACAAGAATATATTCCCTTTCTAGTAGACCCCATTATTCAAGATCAACTTGAATATCCTATTTCTATGAACGATCTACAAATTGCTCTTTTTTCTATGAAGAATGACAAAGCTCCTGGCTTGGATGGTCTTCCAATGGAGTTTTATAAAAAAAATTGGCATATTTTTTCTTCTGATCTTCATCGTGTTTACCTAGAAGCTCTCTATAATAGTTCCTTTACAGTTTATATCAATGTAGGGCATATCAAGCTGATTCCTAAAGGTATGGATCGTAACCAAATCTCCAATTGAAGACCTATTACCCTCCTCAATGTTTCATACAAGATCATAGCTAAAACTATAGCTTTAAAAATAAAAAATTATTGCTCAAGCGATTGTTCACCTAGAACAATCTGGTTTTCTTAAAGGTCGTTATATTTCAGATAATCTTATGATGGCCTAGGAAACTTAGCAATGGACTACTGACTCCAATCAAGATGCCCTCTTGGTTAAGTTAGATTTTGACAATCATATGGAATTTTATTTTTGGTATGCTTTCAAGGCTTGGTTTCGGTCCAAAATTTTGTAATAAAATTGGTATGCTCTTTGGTGATGCTTCAGCTTGTGTTACGATTAATGGAGCTCTTTGTCCCTCCTTCCCTCTCCAATGGTCTATCAGATAGGGTTGACCCCTTGCTTTTTTTATATGTTTTTGTTGTCAATGCTTTTGGTTATCTTCTTCATAAGGCTCATTTTGATGGCCTCATTCAAGGTATTAAGATTCCTAGGGATAAGCATGCTCTTAACTCATATTTTTCTTGTGGTTCCCTTCTTTTTCTTCAAAATACCCAACAAGAGGTGGAAACAACTAAAGAGATTGTTCAATCATTTGGTGATGTCTCTAGATCTCGTATTACTGACTCTAAAACTAAAGTCTTTTATACTTCTTCCTCTCCTCATGGATGCAACTCCTCGACTGATTGGAAGATCATCCCTCATGGTATGATTGTGCGTTATTTGGAAATTCCCTTTGGGATTAATATCTCTCCTAAGGATATGTGGAACTAGGTTATGGAAAGACTTAAAAAAAAATTAATGCTTGGCCAACTTGGTTTATTTCCTTAGCACGAAGAATTCAAGTTACAAATAAAATTATGGTAGCCTCTCATATTTATTACTCCTATTGTTGGATGGCCTCCAATGTAGCCGATAACAAATTAACTCAGGCCATTTGTAATTTTTTATGGAAAAAATGGGATGGGGAGGTGGGAATGACAACCATATCATGGAAACTTTTTACTCAACCTAAGGCTTTAGAATGTCCAGGTATAATTGATCCTTTTACCCAGAGTAAAATTTTGATTGCAAAATGGATTGCTAGAGCCATCACTGATGATGAAAATTGGAAACATCTATTTCATTAAAAAATATCTCTAGCTACTCACAAATATAAATGGAAGAAACCCCATGGAAGGATAAGGTCCTTAATGCACCTCACTTTACGGTTAAAGGATCTATTCTAGATACTCAAAATTGGAAAGCTTAGCAATCAATTTCTCATTTATTGGCTTGGAAGTCTAACTCCTTGATACAAGGTTTGAGCATTGATTTAAACAATATTTTGTGGTATAAAATTATCCTCCATAGTGATAAACCTTTAGTTTTATGCAAATCTATTCAAGGTATAGATTTTTTTAATAAAGGTACTAATAGAATTAGAGATATTTGGGATCTTGGTAGCTGCTCAATTTTTACCTGGAACCATATCTACAATTATTGCTCCCTTCCCTCTAGGTTAAAAGAGTATTATGGCTTAGTTGTGGCTTCCATCCCTTGTGAGGTCCTTATAAATTTGGTAACAACTACCCATAATATATGGAATGCCTAGAGATGGCTTAATGGTTATAGAATCTCTTCCACTACTTCTAGTTGGATATATAAAAATATTTTGTGTCTTCCTTATTTAGACTCTAAGCTTAATGTCAAGTGGCAAGTGAATTTTAACAATACCCAATGGTAGTCTCTTGATACTCAAATTTGAAAAGTTCTTGTTGAATCCAAAACTCAACTTCTTAGATAAAATATTTTGCATAAAAAACTTCCAACTTTTGAAAGTCTAGCTTTGATTTTACACATTTCCCCTCAATGCAATATTTGTAATGCTTTAGAAACTCTTATTCACTTGTTTTGGTTTTGTGACATGGCTAAACAGTTTTGGGATGTCTTCTACACTTTTCTTTTTCCCTCTTTCACTATATCTTGGAAGCTTTCTCTGCTTGGTTTTCTTAACTGGATCAGTATCCCAAAATTTGGGATGTTTGTAGACCCATCCTTCTCAAGCATGTTTGGAAGTGTAGATTCAAAAAGGTGTTTACTTGATCTTCTCCTGCATGGGATATAGTTTTAGTAGAATTGACCTTTGATCTTTTGTTACATGTGGGATGCATTCATTTCCAAGTCTATGGAACTTCCAACACACCTCAAGATGTTATTGATAGACTTCATCAGCTTTCTCATATGGTTTAGGATCTTTAGAAGGTCCAACAGAAACTAAAAAGAAGGTAGTTAATAATGATAAAAAAGTTTAGATTTTAATTACTTTTATTTCTTCTTTGAAAACTTTAGAAGATATCATGGAAGACAAGCCCAAAATTTTTCCTTATAACAGGCTCTCCCATAGATGAGTGTTGATATCTAGTGTATTGCAACAAGATATAGCTATATATGTTTTGTTGCTATTAGATTCTATTCTTATGTATATTCACCTATGGATGTTTTAATCTTTATCCATATCATTTTGTTTTTTAGCTGGTGGACAGTGTTAGCACCATAATATTGTAATGTTTCAGTTAATGAATTAATATTATCTAGCTTTTATTCAAAAAAAAGTATTAACTCCAAGTAAGGATTTTATTTTCAACAAGCCATCACCCATGAAAACCATTATATAAAGTAACCATCGTACTACATGACCCAACATATTCTATTCTTACTTTATAAATTTGTAATTCTTTTATCAAACAATTTAATTTTCTTAACAATACTCTCATAACTCTGATATGTTTTTCATATTTGAAATCAAACCAAATTGAACTCTTTTCACTATACCTAATAGTATCTATATACCAATAATAAGAAAAAGAGTGTTTGCATCCATAAAATATTTCACATGGATACAATCTCCAAGATTGAATTGAGTAGCTTTGAAATCGACCACAAGAATTGCACTCACTATTCCTTAAGTTCTCTTCTTGTTTATAAAAATCACATCTTTGTGATCATGTTATTCTATTCTTACTATATAAAGTTGTAATGCTTTTATTAAACACTTTAACTTCCTTTATGGAAACCATACTCCCATAACTTTGACATGCTTTTCATTTTTAAAATCAAACCAAATTGAACTCTTTTCACTATTCATAATGGTATCTTTATACCAATAATAAGAAAAAAGTGATTGTGTTAGGATCCCATCCTAACGTTAATTTGTAATTCTCATTGATTATGTAATGACCCACTTCCAATGTGGGGGATCCCATCTATAATGTTATTTCACAATATTTTGTAATGTATGTGGCAAGTTAGGCTCTTAGCCAAGTGGGGTCATTTAATGTAATCGTTATCAAGATTGTAACCTATATTTAGTAGAATATTCTAGCTAGAGTGACATTTTGCATGTAAGCAAACTCTTGAGCTTAGGGTTAGGGTTGCATGAAGTCTTTCTTTAAAAGCTATGAAGCCATGTACGAATGCATCTTTTTGCAAGTGAATGAAATATTGAAGGAGGTTGCCCCCTCGAAGAGGCCTCCGATTCAATGTTTATTGTGAGAGTGTTTAATTTTGCATTGTGATATTGTATGATTTTCTACTTAATTTTAGTAATTTGTGTGAGTTTTATTTATTTTAATAGTTGGTTCCTAACAAGTGGTATAAGAGCGCTTTCTAGGGCCTAGTTTTGTTGCGACTACAACAATTATTTCTCAGCAATTTTTTCCTATTAGGTATAGTTTTCCTATGCTTTTTTCATTCTGTTTTCTTTTATTTAAAAACCTAAAAAAATTAGCAAAAATCAAAAAGAGCAAAAAAAATATAGTTTTTTCCAGTAGTTGAGTAGGCTAGAAACCCTGTGCTAAGGGTTTTAAAATATCGTGAAGGAGTTGTAATTATTGGATATTCTAGATAGCACATAAAATTTCTCATGAAGTGAGGAACGATCAGGCTCCAATACCTAGGTCTCAGACAACACTCACTCACATAATTGAGCTCCTAAGCATCTTCGAATCTATTGGGAGACCATTTTATGATTAAAAAAAAAAATATCTAGAGGAAGTATTTTGGCCTTGTATCATCCATAGTCCACGAGACACAACATCCCAAATGATTACCCTTTCGTACTATTAGAGAGATAGATAGTGTGCTCATTGGTGTGTGGAATCCTCCTTGGGTAGTGGTCTAAAATATTGGTCTAAGAACTATTGTTCATCATTGCGGTATAATAGAGGACCTATGGGTGTTACATACTCCTCTACCTAGCATACCTTAGTTCTATAAAAAACTTCAACCTAAAAAACATCTCCTTGTTCGACTGAACTTGCATTTATGACCCCCAAAAAGTGAGCATACGAAATAAGACTTCCCTATCACAAAAGAACAAACTTGCATGCACCAAATAGTCAGAATATAGTCTACAAGTGTCTATCACAATATGAAATATTCTAGTACCATCTGTGTCAGTGATAGTAATAGTCAGGTTAGTGTTAGTAATAGTCAGGTCAATAGTTTCAGTAACAATCATCTATAACAAGCATAAATTATAGGTGATTAGGGTCAAAAAATAGAACCATTAGTGTCAATAACTACACAGTACAAAGGATCCCAGGGTTAGTGACATGAATAGTACCAATAACTGCAGTACAAGTGATAGGAACAGAGACAGGATAGTGATAATTGATCAATCGACAGAACTCACGGGTCAGAGATAGTTGATCTGGTTCCCAACTATTGAACTGTATCTCCAAATAAAAAATTGAACACACTAGTAGACTCGTCAAAATAGGGGATTAAAAATTTTTTGGGGTGCCCAAAATATGTGTTGTGGGATATAGCTCATTGTGACCATCTTTTCAAGCTGATAATTTTGATATATAACACCCAAGCACTTTTTCGAACTTCTTACTAAAAATAGTAACTTCTAAAACCACATTTCTATTTTTAGTAATTTAGTAAAAGAGATTCAAGACTATCCAAAATGGTTTGTGGCACTCATGGACATAAAAAAAATATAGATCAAGTCACCTCATTGTTGGAAACCCTATAAAGCACCATTGAGAGCATGCAAATATCAAATCAAAACATGATGGTAAAGCTTCAAAATTTTAAAGATGACTACGATACCTCTAGAACCCGTATAGAAGAACAACTTGCAGATGTTCAGTCCAAATTGCAAGGTGGTCCAAGCAAGTATGAGTACCATACTGAACACTTATATTTTGATAAAGGTAAAGGAAGGGCAACAAATGACTCCCACCCTCGTTATGATCATGATCCTACCTTTAAGATTCCTAAATTAGACTTTCATAAGTTTAAGGGAAGGATGTGGATGGGTGGTTATGTCGTGTTGCTTAATTTTTTAGAATCCATGATGTCCCTATATATTACCGAGTTCAAATGGCTTCCTTCAACTTAGAATTTGAAGCTTTGTAGTGGTACCAATGGTTGTAGAACACTACCCCTAATCCTTCTTTAGAAGACTTTGAGTCTCAATTACTCGCTCGCTTTGGCCCTAGTGAGTATGATGATTTTATAGGACAATTGACAAAGTTGAAATAAACTTAAACAATTCGATATTACGAAATATAATTTGAGAAATTGGCCAACAAAACTAAGGGATTGAATGAAGGGTTCTTTATGAGTTGTTTTGTTAAAATTTTAAGGGAAGATATCCAAGCTGAGGTCATGATGTTTAAACCACAATCCATGATGCAAGCTATCAAGTTGGCTTGTTTGGCCAAATCCAAATTTTTAGCTCAGAGGCGGATATCTAAATTTCCACAAGCAAGACCCTCCTTCCCTCCTAGATTCCAAAATCATAATGAACAAAAAATTGTTGCACCCAAATACCTGACTACCATAAAAATGGATGTGCAACACGCCCAAGGGTTGTGCTACAATTATTATGAAAAGTTTACTCACGGGCATAGGTGCACCCAAAAGAAGTTATTCCTAATAAATGTTGATAAGCCTGACACCAGCGACCAAAGTGATGATGACATAAAACCAGTAGAGGAACCACCCCAATCATTGGAAGAAAACAAAGAAGAACCATAGGCTAAATTTTATTGTTCATGCTCTTGCTGGCATTACTACTCCCCAAACCATGAAAGTTATGGGTTATTTCAAAGGCCTACATCTTACCATCTTGATTGATTCTAGTAGTACACATAACTTTATTGATCCTCACATTGCCAAGTAGGCAAATTATTACGTACATACATGTAATTCCTTTGAGGTTATGGTAGCCAATTGTAGGACCTTACCTTGCAAAGGTAAATATAGTAATGTGAAGGTAAAGATTGGGGACTATGAGCTCAAACAAGATATGTTTATACTTCAACTAGGGGGATGTGATATTGTGTTGGGAGATCAATGGTTGGGCATATTAGGAACCATCTCATGGAATTTTTCCAAGCTCTGGTTGTAATTTTCATAGAATGGATAGTCCCACATTCTCCATTTTTCAAAAGCAAGGTATTCATAGATTATCAGTTCAAGCCGGATGGAGAAGTAGTTAAAAAAATCATCTCAATATGTCAGCTCAAATATTTGTAATCCAACCTCACCCTTCAAAGGAGAATTTTGTTCCTATAGATTTGCAACTTATTTTGGCCAAGCACAATTCTATTTTTGTTGAACCATTAGAATTATCATCTTGTGGCTCTCATGACCATGCTATTCCTCTATTACCTGGAAATGCACCATCCAAAATTGGACCATACTAGTATCCTCATGCTCTTAAGTAAAAAATCAAGAAGTTAGTAGAAGAATTTTTAAAAGTTGGTGTCATTCGACCAAGCAACAATCCTTACTATTCTCTAGTTTTACTAGTGCACAAGAAATATGGGTCATGGAAGTTGTGTGTCTGTGATCATGAGCTTAATAAAATCACCATCAAGGATAAGTTTCCTATTTGGTGGTTGATGAATTAATGTATGAACTATATGGGACTATATACTTTTTTGAATTAGACCTTTGCTCTTAGTGCCATCAAATCAGGCTCAAGGATGAGGATATTTCTAAGATTGCTTTTCGTACTCATGAAGGTCACTATGAGTTTTTGGTGATGCCATTTGGCTTGACTAATGCTCCTTCCACTTTTCAAAGCCTCATGAATAACATTTTTCATCCATTCTTTCAAAAATTCATCTTAGTTTTCTTTGATGACATTTTGGTGTATAGTCACTCATGAGAAGAGCATCTTATTCATGTCGATCAGACTCTATAGCTGTTGGCACATCATAAACTCTATGCCAAGTGATCCAAGTGTTATTTTGGTTTGACATAAGTTGAGTATTTGGGATACATTATCACCAAGGATGGTGTCAAATTTGACCCCAAGAAGATCCAAGCAATTCAAAAATGGTCGAGACCTCGCACTCTCAAGGGTCTTCGAGGATTTTTAAGGCTTATAGGTTATTATCATAAATTTATTTGTAACTATGGTAAAATTGAAGCTCCCCTCACTTCCATGTTAAAGGACTTTTTTACTTGGATGAGACCCGTTGAACAGGCTTTCCTAGACTTGAAGCATGCTATGACCATGACACCATTTTTAGCCATACTGGATTTCTTCAAATCCTTTATCATTGAAAGTGATGCATCTGGTCACGATATTGGTGCAATGTTAATGCAATAAGGGAGATCCTTTGCTTTCACTAGTAAAGCACTCTCTAGTCATAATATGGAAAAATTCACTTATGCTAAGGAAATGCTAGCAATTTTACGTGTGGTAATCCATTGACAACTGTATCTCATTGGGTTTCATTTCTCCATTAAAATAAACCATAAAAGTCTCAAATACTTTTTGGAGCAATGGGTTACCACCCCCGAACAACAAAAATAGGTTTCTAAGCTCAAGGGATATGATTATGATATCACTTATAAGAAGGGCAAGGAGAACATTGTGGTTGATGCTCTCTTGCACCAATTTGAGGATCATAGTATGTTATGCGCCATTTCATTACCCATTCCACAATGGATTGATTCCTTACGATAGGAGGTACTTCAAGATTCAACCTTACAAACTTTGATTACCTCTCTACACATTGAATCTACTTCATATCCTGGATATGCTTGGGATGGCCATGATTTGCACTACCACCAATGCCTTAATGTTCCCCACACATCATCTCTCTGAGCACTTCTCATGAGGGAACTACATGTTGTCCCATCTGTTGGCCATTTATGATTCCTCAAAACATATGAACGGCTAAAGTGCACTTTTTATAGAAGGGTATGAAAAAGGGCATTCAAAATTTTGTGGTAGCTTGTGATACCTGTCAATAGATGAAATGATAAGCGGTGCATTCTCCAGGCACTCTCCAACCATTGCCCATTCCTTACCAGGTTTGGATTGATATTTTCATGGATTTTATTAAAGGGTTACCTAAGTATGGAGGTAAATCTATTATTTTTGTGGTAGTGGATCATCTTTTGAAGTATGCTCACTTTTGTTCTCTCTCCCATCCTTACACAACTTCCACCATTACCCAAATTTTCCTCAATTCTATATTTTGCCTTCATGGTATACCCACCTCTATCATGTCTGATCGTGACCCAACCTTTACTAATCACTTCTAGCAAGAATTGTTTAAGTTGTAAGGAACTCAACTCAAAATTATTTCAACTTATCATCCACAAATGGATGGCCAGATAGAGATTATCAACAAATGTTTGGAGACCTACCTTCGTTGCTTTACCTTTGATCATCCTACGCAATGGGCGAAGTGGCTTCCTTTTATGGAGTGGTGGTACAACACTTATTATCACACAAAAACCAAGATTACCCCTTTCAAGGCTATTTATGGGTGCCCTCCACTCATGCCTTCCTCCTACATTCCAAGTAGCTCCAGGGTCCATGAAGTCAACACTACTCTTAGTCAGCATGTTGATGTCCTCCATCAATTGAAGATGAATTTGGATGCGGTCTAGAATCGGATGCACCAATATGCTGACCAACATCATTCTAAGTGTAGCTTTGATGTGGGTACTATGGTTTTCCTTCACTTTTAGTCGTACAAACAGTTGACTCTACAGCTTTGCAAGTGCCATAAACTTGATACAAAATACTATGGGCCCTACCAGATTTTATAGCAGATTGGTGCCATAGCATACAAATTGGTTCTCCCACCTACATCCAAGATCCATCCTATTTTTCATGTTTCCTATCTCAAAAAGGTGGTGGGCACTCAAGTACAGGTTCAATCTACACTCCAAAAGTTAGATGAAGAAGATTCTATCTTGCTCAAGCCCAAAGAGTTGTTGGATCATCGAACTCGCCCTCTCCACAACCACACCATTATTGAGGTCCTTGTTCAGTGGTGTGGACTCCAACTAGAAGATGCTACATGGGAGTCTCTCCATAAGCTCCAACACTAGTTTCCTCATATTCAGCTTTGAGGACAAAGCTTTTTGAAGGGGAAAGACATGTTAGGATCCCATCCTAACGTTATTTTGTAATTTTGATTGATTATGTAGTGACCCACTTTTAGCGTGCGGGATTCCATCTATAATATTATTTCACAATATTTTATAATGTATGTGGAAATTTAGGCTCCTTGCCAAGTGGGGTCATTTAATGTAACCGTTATCAAGATTGTAACCGATGTTTGGTATTAGGTTCTAGCTCGAGTGACATTTTGTATGTAAGCGAACTCTTGAGCTTAGAGTTAGGGTTGCATGAAGTCTTTCTTTAAAAGTTATGAAGTCATGTATGAATGCATCTTTTTGCAAGTGAATAAAATATTGAAGGAGGTTGCCTCCTTGAAGAGGCCTGTGATTCAATGTTTATTGTGAGAGTGTTTAATTTTGCATTTACTTTTTGCATTGTGATATTGCATGAGTTTCTACTTAATTTCAATATTTTGTGTGAGTTTTCTTAATTTTAATAGTAGGTTCCTAATAGATTGCATCCATTGAATAATTTTAAATTTGAAGATCTTTGTACATATTTATATTTGCTCTAGATATTTATATTAATAAAATTAGTTGTTTTTTTTTCTCAATATCATGATAAATTATGTAACTTTTATATAAATATATATGTGGGGGGAGGAACTCATGATTTCTCACAAAACTTGTAAGAAATCATGGCCTGTAATTTTTTTCAAGTCTCTTGGAGTTGAGAAACTCGTTGATTCATGATAAGATAATAGTGAAAAACTACTTGATTTCTCACAAGAAAATTGAATGTAGCTGCAAAAATAGTAGAAAAACAAAGGCATGATTTAGTTGATCTAGTGTTAGATGCTCAAGAAAATTGAATGTAGTTGTAAAAATAGTAGAAAAACAAAGGCATGATTTAGTTGATATAGTGTTAGATGCTCAAGAGAATTTGGCTCTATATCTGAATTTAGGACTTGTTTTATATTAGTTAATGATTGCACACTCATTTGATGGAAAAGAAAAAAATGGAGGAGTTAAAACATGTTTTCACACAAGGAAAGTTTGTGCACTATAATATCATCCCCATGTTGACCTTATCATATCATTTGTGATTGAAACTTTTCCTTATTAATTGTTTTTGTTAACCCACAATGTCCACCATCATGACGAAACGAGTGATTCTCCATGATGTATACAAGAACCAAAGCTCAACCCACATAAAATTACATATATGTCACAATTTGAACCTTGGACCTCCACAGTACACACAAGAACCAAAGCTCAAACCACATGGAATTGCACATACATACCACAGTTTGAACCTTGAACCCTACTAAAACTTTCTTATTAATTGATTTCCATACCCATAAGAAATAAATTTATAAATTAATTTTAATGACATAACACTTAATAACATCATACACTATTAAAACCACTTGATAATATTAATAATATTACTATATATTATATATAATATTATTGAATACCATCGTCATGGTATCATACACTATTAAAAACACTAAGTAATATTAATAATATTACAATATATTATATATAATATTATTATTGAATGCTTGTTCTCTGGTCTGAACATTATTTGTCATCCTTGTCGTCTGCTTGGGGTTCTACACCCTTTTCGATAAACACTACTTCAGGTCATCATTTTAATTCACGAAGGAACTCCATTTATCTCATTAGTGGAAAACAAAATGTCCGATTGAACTCAAAACAAAACTAAAGAATGATAGTTTAATTAAATAGTTTCTCACATAGTGGTTCAGTTCTGTGATTTGGTTTTGCATGCCGGTTGGTTTGGATTATCAAAAATAGAATCAGAGATAGCATAGATAAAGTTCCATAAAATAATCCATAGAATTTTAAGTTATACTGAAATAAGTTAGTCCATTTAATATTTATCAACCTATAATACCATAGGTTACATTTCATTTCAGGCCTTTCTCCTCCTTGGATTTAACTCTAAAAATCAAACTCCCAACTTGCTCGCACACTCTCACGATGGAGCCCACGGTTATGACGAATTCAAGTTCTGCACATGGAAAGAACAGACCATTTTCTTTAATGTGGATTTTACGGCCTCTGCTCCACTCATTTGAACGAATCTACCATGAAGCAAGCGACAAAGAAACCTCTTGCAGTAACGACTTTAAAGGACTTAAGGCAATCCCGCTTCAAACTTTACACTTGTCAATAACATAACCATATTTGGAGACACAGCTTCCTTATCACTAATACCTCACATCGAAGTTATGTCATTAACTGATATTAAACGCCATGTGAAGAAAAGTTTATGTCGCAAGTGACGACCAATTCTAAGTCTGACATCATCTGCGCTGGAGATTCCGTAACCGTATTTCTTAACTTTCAGGAACTTAAAATCACAGAAAACATTGTCGAAATGTGGAATGCCTTTGGGACGGAGTTATTATAGTTTCACATCAAAAATTAAATACAAATGTTCGGATAGGCTCTGCCCGAAACTGAATCAAACTGCATAAGTCTTACCCGAACAGAGCAAATGACAGTGGATTGAATAGTATGAAAAAGTAATGCTGCATCTGATATTAGAATATGATAATTTAAATAATTAAAAAAGCAATTGCAATAATAGAAGGAAAGATAAACCAGACAAATAAAAGAAATAAAAAGATACAATTAAAGATTAAAGATAAAATATCATGTTCTGTTGGTTAATAAAAGTTATTTGTAATGTGTTTATATATTAATTTATTTAACATTAGTTTGAATTAGATTGTATAGAGTGAAGTCAAATTAGATTGTACAGAGTGAAGTCAAAATGACTACAAAATTTATGTAATATATTGAAGAATATTGTATAGAGTTAGATGGCATTAAATCTATCAAACTTTATTATTAATTCAATGTAATAGTTGAACGGGTACATGTGCAGCGCAATGGTTCGGGCTTTGGCTTTTCTTTGGGAGGTCCAAGGTTCAAACCGCGGCGTGGACGAGTGTGTGAGGAGGTGGGTGTGTGGTGGTTTGTGTTAAATTCTCTATTGATAAGTATAGCTCTCAACTTTAGGAGGGGTTAGGGGTGAAAGGAGACTGCTCAGACTTGTGTGTCAGTTATAGAAGTTTCTCACAATAACCAAAAAAAAAAGTTGAACGGTGTAATTACATTCAAATTGAGCATATGAATTATATTGTGTATATAAATGAATTAATTTGTATGCTTTTGGATATAAAAATAATTTGAGTGTCACAAAGTATATGATCCTAGCAATTTTTATCAAAACATATAAGCCTAACAATTGGTATCAGAGCTAGTGTTTGAATTCAAGACTAAAACTAGTGTTGAAGCTAGAAGCCCCAAGTACTCATGGAGTGGCTTGGGGAGACACTAGAGCAATGAGTATGATTCCTACTTTCAAATTGCAAGTTGGTTTAATGGGATCCAGAAGCTTATTGATGGAGTAACCTCAACACATTGAGGTCCTAGATTTAAGTCCTAGCTAGTCCATCCTTTTAACAGGGTGTGAGAGTCAAATAAAAACATAGGAGCAATAAGAGAAGCTCCAAAAAAGAAAGGGTAACGACAACAAAAATATCTTAAAATTGAAAGAGAAGTGAGAGCCAAATAAAAACACCCGAGTAATAAGAGAAGCTCCAAAAAAGAATGGGTAACAACAACAGGAATATCTTAAAAGTGAAAGGGAAGTGATGAGGAGAACAATAGAGTGAATCTCATAAACAATGATCTACTCTATTACACTTGGTAGTTGTAGTGACTAGTTATCCATGCAATCTCGTAGGGTAGGATGAGAATGTTACCATAAGGACACTTTTGATTGAGTCATGAGATGACACCCATATTAAAGAAAAAAAAAGTAATAGTTGAAAGTATATGTACAACAACAAGATAGTGTAAAAGTATTGTTCAAGAAATAAATAGTTTTATTCAAGAAATTGAAAATTGAAACATAAAACATTAAAGAGAGAATGTTGAAAAAGTTAATACTTAATGTAATAAAATTCATGAAAGTGCTTTTGTTAAAGAAGAAAAAAATGAATTGAAAAAGATAGATGCCAATGCAAAGATAAAAAAATAAATCTACTGATAAAAAGCATAATATATTAGTTAAAGAAAACCATTAATAATAAGTTTACATTTAATGAATAATATTATATAAACTTAAACGCCAGCAAATTTAGCAAATTGTTATACAATGATTATTAATTTAATGTAATAGTTAAACAATGCAATTGCACAATGCTTCCCGGGCATTTGATATAAAAATAATTGTAGTATAAGAAAGTAGAGAGTCCTGATAATTGGTATATGAACTGGAAAGGTGCGCACTCGCAGATCAAAGTGTAAATGAGGGACAGATGTATCATCCCGAAAATACAGAACAAATCTCCTCCGTCGATCTATCAATGGAGACGTTTCAATGGAGCGAGCGTGGTCAACGTAACCCCAGGAACGTCTGTTGATAGAAGGAATCACGTTATTCATTCATTCATACAAGTAACTTGCGGTATTGTCAGTGTTAAAAGATTTTGTATTTTGAACTGTTTTATAGTTTGTTGCAGAGCTAATTATGGTCTTCCCCTCCCTGGGCTACAATCTTGCTCGTCCTAAACCCGACGAGCATTGATGTGGAATAGCCGCATAGATTTCACATGCAATATGCAATTATCACCCAGCAGAACCCAAGCTTACGGATTGCCTTGTTATTGTACGAATTCAGACTGTCGTGCTCGAAAAGCTAATAAAGAAAGTTGCACAGATTCCACGACTTGTGTGGAGGCAAACCACACGCTACGATAGTAAGTGGGCGGTCCACTAAAGTTACAAGTTCAAAACGAAAGTATCTCCAAACGAAAGTATCTCCACTTTATTACTGGCGAAGCTTGTTTCGTCGGAAATATATCTTTCGAGAATTGTTAGAAAACTTGATGTCCTATAGAATGAATTCCAAAAAGGTTAACGGAACTGAACCAACAATAATTCAGACATAAGTGTAATATTGTGATTTATACATTTCATTGGATTTTTAGATATACCCACACTTTCTAAACGGTATATAGTATAGATATTGATTAGGAGCTTTATGGAATTGAACTATGCCTACAAGAAATGGAGACTCTTGTAAGAGACTATTGCCAATTTCCTATGTAACATAAATAAATAAATAAATAATATTTTTTTTTTATTAGATTAGTATGAACTTTGGTCATCCCATCTCAACCATGAACTCTCGGAAGGGTGAGAATTCAGCTTATCAATAGAGACCAAACACACAGCCATACACACACCCACCCCCTCACATACTCATCCATCCAAGACGCAACTCACACCACGGTTTGAACATTGCACCTCCCCAAGAAGAACCAAAGAGAGTACTCTCCTAAGGGTGAGAGCTCATCTTATCAGTATGGACCAAACACACAATCATTCCCTCACATACTCGTTCATAGTGCACTCGCTCACACCAGGGTTTGAACCTTGGACCTCCCAAAAAAACCAAAGAGAATACCGTTATTTTGTCCCCACCCTAAACAATAAAAAATAATATTTGATATTTATCATGTGGAAAATTTGGAAAAACAAATGAAAAAAATTTATAAATATAAAAATAAAATCATTAAAAAACTATTAAATACAAGTGACTTGAACTTGAAGAAGAACCAAAGAGAGTACTGTTATTTTGTCCCCACCCTAGACAATAAAAAATAATATTGATAATTATTGTTGTTCAAGTCACTTGTATTTAATAGTTTTTTAATTATTTTATTTTTATATTTATAATTTTTTTTTCATTTGTTTTCCCAATGATAAATATCAAATATTTCAACCTTCTTCCTTAATGCTTATTTTGGGTAATATTGGACATAACACATGTCCTAACAACTTGAATTTATTATGTGCCTATTTATAAATAGAATATGTGACTCTTTACATTCTTAAGGGGATCATGGTTGATAAAAAATTCTAAATACGACTATTAACTCCTTTAAAAAATTTGGAATGTTTGAAATGTTTGATTGGGTATGCATCTCTAGAGAACGGATATTCTAAATAAGGTTTCGAAGAACCCTTTTGTAGCAGTGTTTGCTTTTAGGAGCGCTCATAGTTTCAGCTTCAACATACCGAGGGCATTTTCCTTTCATTGATGAATATTACAAATATTTGTAAAAAAAATAGGGCACTTTTATAATAATTTTAGGGTTTTTATCCATATTTTAATCCGGGAGTTGATATTTTCATAATAACAACGTATATTTTGAATAGGGTTTCGAAAAGCCCTTCTACAACCACTTTTGCTTTATGAATAGGATTTTGAAGAGCCCTTCCATGGTCGATTTTGCTTTCAGGAGCACTCACGATTTCAATTTTCAACATTTCAAGGGCATTTTCCTACCATCAATGAACATCCAAACATTTCAAATATTTGTGGAAAAAAATAGGGTACTCTTGTGCTATTTTTAGGGATTTTATCCATGTTTGAGTTTATCAAAAGCTATGCATATTTTAGGGCTTAGAGTGAAGAATTGGGACAATCATCGCCATCCGAAAACAAGTCCAAATTTTTAGTGGAGAAGCATTTGGGTACAAAAATGTTTGCACAATATGTGAGGTTTCTATGATGGACAAAACTTCATCCCTCAATCTTCTTGAATCTTAGGTTCCCTTGACTCCCCTTGTGAACCTTGCAAACAATTCCATGGAAAAGCCTGCAAATCTGGAGAGCAAGAGAAGCTTACCAAATATTGACCCATAAAACCCTAATCCAGCAACACCTCAACCACATGTAGAGCAAGCTAAGCCCCTTTCAGTTGTCCATCCCGATTCCTTTGCTAAAGTAGCTAATGACTTGTCTGAACGCACTATCATTTTATTTTTTTATGAGGGATACCACCTAAGGCTAAATTTCTCAAATGGGTTAGGAGGGTTTGATAAAATACTAGAGGCTAGATAGTTGAGGCTATTTGAGGGTTGAGAAGAGGGTACATAGTAGTCTCCTTTGCAAATTCTGAACATGTCAAGAAAACCCTCTAATACAGAACTTGGGGTATCTGTGGGTAAACTTGTTATCTGCAAGGTTGGTCTTTAGATTTTCATCCAAAGGGTCCCTCTAGGGTAAATTATCCTCTTTGGATAGATTTTCCATTTTTATCTCTTTCACGTTGTTTCTTTCTCCTTAAAATTGTTGTTCTTCTTGGTAGGGTTTTGTGGTCTCATCCTATGTCAGAAAAACTATCTAATTATAGAGTGCACCCTCATATTAGTGTAGAAATAAATATATCCAAGTCATTGCCCCCTCCATTGACCTCAATGGGCCAGGTTTCCATGTTAGTCAACCTCTTATCTACCTAAACTTACCTAATGTGTGTTTTTACTATAGAGAAGTTGGACACTTGATCAAAAATTGTTCAAAAAAAATAGCTAAAATGGACCAAATGGAAGTGATCGCTAAAAAATTACAAAAAAATCCCAACTAATGGTCGTCATATGGAAGATGCAACTGAAAAATTAGTCGATAAATTCCCTACCGATGGTCCTCAACACCCCCTGTTCCAAAAAAACCTTCTCCTTCTTAGGTCGTTCCCCCCATTCCTTTGAAAATTCATCCTAGTTTTCTTTGATGACATCCTGATGTATAGCTGCTCATGGGAAGAGCATCTTGTTCATGTGAATTAGACTCTATAGCTTTGGCACAACATCAACTCTATGCTAAGCAGTCCAAGTATTCTTTTGGGTTGACATAAGTAGAGTATTTGGGACACATTGTCACCAAGGATGGCATCAAAGTTTACCCCAAGAAGATCCAAGTGGTTCAGGAATGGCCTAAACCTCGCACTCTCAAGGGTCTTCAAGGATTTTTAAGGCTTACAGGTTATTACCATAAATTTATTCGTAACTATGGTAAAATTGTAGCTCCCCTCACTTCCATGTTAAAGGACTCTTTTACTTGGACAAGACTTGTTGAACAGGATTTTCTAGAATTGAAGCATGTTATAACCACGACATCAATTTTAGCCATACCAGATTTCTCAACCCTTTATCATTGAAAGTGATTTTTTTGGTCGCAATATTGGTGCGGTGTTGATGCAAGAACGATACCCTTGGCTTTCACTAGTAGAGCACTCTTTAGTTGTAATATAGGAAAATCCACTTATACTAAGGAAATGCTAGAAATTTTGCATGTGGTAATCTATCAGCGATCGTATCTCATTGGGAATCATTTCTCCATTAAAATTGGCCATCAAAGTCTCAAATACTTTTTGGAGCAACCAAGTTGCCACCCTTCAACAATAAAAATGGTTTTCTAAGCTCACAGGCTATTATTATAATATCACTTATAATAAGGGAAAGGAGAACATTGTTGTTGATTCTCTCTCGCACCAATTTGAGGATCGCAGTATGCTATGCGCCATTTCATCACCCATTCCACAATGGATTATTCCTTGTGATAGGAGGTACTTTAGGATTTAAGCTTGCAGACTTTGATTACCTCTCTACACAATAAAACTACTTCATGTCTTGGCTACGCATGGGATGACCATGATTTGTGTTACCGCCAATGCCTTGTTGTTCCCCACACATCATCCCTCCGAACAATTCTCATGAGGGAATTGCATGTCGTCTCATATGTCGACCATTCAGGATTCCTCAAAATATATGAATGGTTGAAGTGCATTTTTTTTGGAAGGGCATAAAAAAGGACATTCAAAATTTTGTGGCAACTTGTGATACCTGTCAATGGATGAAAGGTGAAATGGTGTGTTCTCCAAGCACTCTCCAACAATTGCCCATTCCTGAATAGGTTTGGACCAATATTTCTTAGGATTTTATTGAAGAGTTACCTAAGTCTGGAGGTAAATCCATTATTTTTGTGTTAGTGGATCATATTTCGAAGTATGATCACTTTTGTTCCCTCTCCCATCCTTACACAGCTTCCACTATTGCCAAAAATTTTCTTGATTTTATCTTTTGCCTTCATGGTATGCCCACCTCTATCGTGTCCTATCATGACCCAACCTTTACTAATCACTTATGGCAAGAATTGTTTAAGATGTAGGGAATTCGGCTCAAAATGAGTTCAAGTTATCATCCGCAAATGAATGACCAGACAAAGATTATCAACAATGTTTGGATACCTACCTTCGTTGCTTTACCTCTAACCATCCTATCCAATAGGTAAAGTGACTTACTTTGGTTAATTGGTGGTACAACACTTCTTATCACACAACAACCAAGGTTACCCCTTTTGAGGTAGTTTATGGGTACCCTCCACTCATGCCTTACTCCGACATTCCATGTAGCTCCAAGGTCCATGCAGTCAACACTACTCTTAGTCAACATGTCGATGTCTTCCATCAATTGAAGATGAATTTGGATGCAGCCCAAAATAAGATGTGCCAATAGGATGACCAACACCATTACGAGTGTAGCTTTGATGTGGGTAATATGGTTTTCCTTCACTTGAAACTATACAAAAAATTGTCCCTACAACTTTGCATGTGCCAAAAACTTGCTACAAAATACTATGGGCCCTACCAGGTTTCACAGAGGATTGGTGCCACAACCTACAAATTGGTCCTCCACCTACATCCAAGCTCCATCTTATTTTTCATGTTTTCTCTCTCAAAAATGTGGTGGGCACTCAGGTACAAGTTCAATCTGCACTCCTAGAGTTAGATGAAGAAGGTTCTATCTTGATTGATCCCAAAGAGTTGTTGGATCGTCAGAATCATACTCTCTAGAACTACACCATTACTGAGGTCCTTGTTTAGTGGCGTGGACTCCAACCAGAAGATGATACATGGGAGTCTCTCCATCAGCTCCAACATCGCTTTCCTCATCTTCAGCTTTGAGGACAAAACTTTTTGAAGGGGAAGGACATATTAGGATCACATCCTAACATTATTTTGTAATTCTAATTGACTATGTAATGACCCACTTTCAACGTGGTGGATCCCATCTATAATGTTATTTCATAATATTTTGTAACGTATGTGGCAAGTTAGGCTCCTAGCCAAGTGGGGTCATTTAATGTAGTCATTATCAATATTGTAACCAATGTTTGGTATAAGATTCTAGCTCGAGTGGAATTTTGCATGTAAGCCAACTCTTGAGCTTAGGGTTAGGGTTGCATTAAGTCTTTATTTAAAAGCTATGAATCCATGTACGAATGCATATTTTTGCAAGTGAATGAAATATTGAAGGATGTTGCCCCTTCGAAGAGGCCTGCGATTTAGTGTTTATTGTGAGTGTTTAATTCTGCATTTACTTTTCGCATTGTGATATTGCATGACTTAATTCAGTATTTTGTGTGAGTTTTCTTAATTTTAATAGTAGGTTCCTAACAAATAACATCCATTCAATAATTTGAATTTTGAAGATCTTTGTACATATTTATATTTACTTTAGATATTTATATTAATAAAATTAATTGTTTCTTTTTCTCATTTATATATATATATATATATATATATATATATATATATATATATATGTGTGAGAGGAACGCATGATTTCTCACAAAACTTGCAAGAAATCATGGCCTATAATTTTTTTCAAATCTGTTGAAGTTGAGAAACTTTTTGATTCATGACAAAATTTATGTGAAAAACTACTTTATTTCTCACAAGAAAATTGAATGTAGTTGCAAAAATAATAGAAAAACAAAGGTATGATTTAGTTGATTAGTATTAGATGCTCAAGAAAAGTTGCCTCTATACCTGAATTTAGGACTTGTTTTATATTAGTTAATGGTTGCACACTCCTTTGATGGAAAAGAAAGAATGAAGGAGTTAAAACATGTTTTCACACAAGGAGGGTTTGTGCACTATAATATCATCTCCATGTTGACCTTATCATTTATGATTGAAGCTTTTCTTTATTAATTGTTTTTTGTTAACTTCATTGTACACCATCATACCGAAACTAGTGATTCTCCATGATATACACGATAACTAAAGCTCAAACCACATAAAATTACACACATGTTGCAGTTTGGACCTTGGACCTCCCAAAGAAAGGCCAAGGCCCTAATTATTGTGTTATCCCCACGTCTCCATAGTATACACAAGAACCAAAGCTCAAACCACATGGAATTGCATACACACATACCACGGTTTGAACCTTGAATCCTGCGAAAACTTTCTTGTTAATTAATTTCTATGCTCATAAAAATATATATTTATAAATTAATTTTAATAAGATAACACTTAATAACTTGGTGATAATATCATGCACTACACTAAAATAATATTAATAATATTACTATATATATAATATAATATTATTAAATACATCGTGATAGTATCATTCACTATTAAAAACACTAAGTAATATTAATAATATTAATATAATATTATTGAATGCTTGTTCTCTTGTCTGAACTTCAATTGTCATCCTTATCGTCTGCTTGGGGTTCTACGCCCTTTTCGATAAACACTACTTCAGGTCATCATTTTAATTCACGAAGGAACTCCATTTATTCATTCATAGTTCATGCATGTAACGTGCGGTATTGTCAGTGTCAAAAGATCTGATCTGTATTTTGAACAGTTTTAATAGTTTGTTGCATAGCTAATTATGGTCTTCCCCTCCCTGGCCTACAATCTTGCTCGTCCTAAACCCGACGAGCATTGATGTGGCATAGATTTCCCATGCAATATGGGATTATCACTCGGCAGAATCTAAGCTTACGGACTGCCTTATTATTGTACGAATTCTGACTGTCGTGCTCGAAAAGCTAATAAAGAAAGTTGCACAGATTCCACGACTTGTGTGGAGGCAAACTACACGCTGCGAATAGTAAGTGGGCAGTCCACTAAAGTTACAAGTTCAAAACGAAATTATCTCCACTTTATTACTGGCAAACCTTGTTTCGTCGGTAATATATAACTTAACTTTCGAGAATATTGAGAAAACTTGATGTCCTAAAGAATGAATTCAAAAAATATTAAAAGTATAACTAAAGCCCGTATCAATGTTTTATCCCCATCGAGATAATAAAAAATAATATAAATTAATAGTATTGTGGTTGACGTTACTTCTATTTAATAGTTTTTTAATGATTTAATTTATATTTTTATAAAAAAAAAAAAATCATTTATTTTTCCAAATTTTCCACATGATAAATATCAAATATTTCAACCTTCTTCCTTAATGTTTATTTTGGGTAAGTTTGTAAATAACACATTAAAATGAGTTTTAACAACTTGACTTGATTAGGTGCTTATTTATAAATAGAATACATGACTCTTTACATTCTTAAGGGGATCATGGTTGATAAAAAATTCTGAATATGATTATTAACTTTTTCAAAAAAAATTGAATGTTTGAAACGTTTGATTGGATATGCATTTCTAGATAATGGATATTTTGAATAAGGTTTTGAAGAGCTCTTTCACAGTAGTGTTTGCTTTCAAGTGCGCTCACAGTTTCAGCTTCAACATATTGAGGGCATTTTCCTTCCATCGATGAATATTTCAAAGATTTGTGAAAAAAATAGGGCACTCCTGTGCTAATTTTAGGGTTTTTACCCATATTTTAATCTGGGAGTTGAAATTTTCAAAACAACAACGCACATTCTAAATAGGGTTTCAAAGAGTCTTTTGCAGCCGCTTTTGCTTTATGAATAGGGTTTTGAAGAGCCCTTCCATGGTCGCTTTTGCTTTCAGGAGCACTCACAGTTTGAACTTTCAACATTTCAAGGGCATTTTCCTACCACCAATGAACATCCAAATATTTCAAAGATTTGTGGAAAAAATAGGGCACCCTTATGCTATTTTTAGGGTTTTTACCCATCTTTGATTTTAACGAAAGCTATGCATCTTTTAGGGCTTAGAGTGAAGAATTGGAATAATCGTCGTCATCTGACAACAAGCCCAACTTTGTAGTGGAGAAGCATTTGGGTACAAAACCTTTTGCACGAGATGTGAGGTTTCTATGATGGACAAAACTCCATCCCTCAATCTTCTTGAATCTCAGGTTCCTTTGACTCCCCTTGCGAACCTTGCAAACAATTCCATGGAGAAGCCAACAAATCTAGAGAGCAAGAGGAGCTTACCAAAGGGTTACACTGTTGACCCGTTAAACCCTAATCCAACAACACCTCAACCACATGTAGAGCAAGGTAAGCCCCTTTCAATTTTTCTTCTTGATTTCTTTGTTGAAGTAGCTAATGACTTGTCTAACGTGTTGTCATTTTATTTTTTACGAGGATACCACCTGAGGTTGAATTTCTCAAATGGGTCAGGAGGGTTTGGGAAAATTTTAGAGGTTGGATAGTTGAGGATATTCAAGGGCTGGGAAGAGGGTACACAGCAGTCTCCTTTGCAAATCCTGAACATGCCAAAAAAACCCTCAAATATAGAACTTGGGTTATTTGCGGGTAAATTTATTATCTACAAGGTTAGGATTTAAATTTTCATCCAGAGGGTCCCTCTAAGTAAAAATGCTCTCTTTGGATAGATTTGCCCTTTTACCTCTTTCATGTTGCCCCTTTCTCCATAAAATTGTTTCTCTTCTTTGGTGGGGCTTGTGGTCTCATCCTATGTTAGAAAAAACTGTCTAATTATAGAGTGCACCCTCATATTTGTGTAGAAATGGACATATCCAAGTCGTTGCCCCCCTCCCTTGACCTCAATGGGCCAGGTTTCCATGTTAGTCAACCTCTTATCTACCTAAACTTACCTAATGCATGTTTTTACTATAGAGAAGTTGGACACTTGATCAAAATTGTTCAAAAAAATAGCTAAAAGGGAATAAATGGAAGTGATCGCTAAAACAATTGCAAAAAAAATCCTAACTAATGGTCGTCATATGGAAGCTGCAACTAAAAACTTAGCCGAAAAATTCCCTACTGATGGCCCTCAACACCCCCTGTTCCCAAAAAACCTTCTCCTTCTCAAGTAGTTCCCTTAAATAACCCTCTTCCCTCTTCCACAACTCAAACTAAATCCTTAGATACTCCTATTAATCCATAAGCCCCACCAAATTCAACCACGAGTCTTGCGTTAGTTCTCATTCCTTCATCACAACTCTTGAAAGATAATCTTATGAAAGATGGGTGGATAATGGTATGCAAGAGATAACATTTTTCAACCCCCCAAAATCACTCCATCCATATAGAGGAAAAAAAGCCTCTATCAAATATCTTGCTAGATCCTTCTCTCAAGTTACTCAAAATAAGGTTCTTGCTCAACAAACCCATTTGGAAAACACACAATTGTTTCCAATCAATGAAAATATATTCCAGTATCTAATTCATGAGGTCAAGCAGCCTCTAAATCACCCCTCATGAATTTAAATCTTCTATCTTGGAATGTTAGGGGGCTCTCCCTCCCTTACTGTAAGTTTTAGGTTTGAAAAGTAGTTATAAAAAATCATATTTATGTCCTTTTCCTTCAAGAACTGAAAGTCAAGGGTCACACTCTTACCCATTGTATGGACATCATTGGTGGTGGATATGCATTCACCTTTACTACTTCTCATATTAATGGTAAAGGAGGTGCTTCCCTTTCCATAGCCAAGTCTCTTTGTTATGCTATTCTAGACCATGGTGAAGACCCTACTCACCGTTGTGTGTGGGTTAGATTGGCTCTCAACTCTCAAGTTATTGGATTTTGTTTTATCTATGCTCGCAATGACCCTCCTAGTCGTATAGTCCTCTATGAATGGTTAGTATTTTCTCTCCCTCCTACAAAATGGATCCTTGGAAGTGAATTTAATATGATTGAGAATTCTGGTGAAAAAAGTTGGACCGGTAGTAGACCCCTTTCTAATGCTGAATTTAGTAGTTGGTTGTTTTATCGTAATCATTTAGGTGTGCATGACCTTCTCTTTGGTAAATTATACTCTCATAGAGATAATTAGTTTATGTGGTACAACTATCATCAAGGTTTTTCTAGGAAGCTTATTCGTTTGAACATATTTTATTTTAGTAATGATTTCTTAGATAAATTCTCCATCCATGAGCAAGTTCACATCCTTTCTCACACAATGTTTTCTGATCACCTTCCTATATTATCTTCTATTCAAACCTCCTCTATATCCCTTAATTTGATGCTTCTTCCTTTCAAATTAAATGTGTCCCACCTTGATAGTCCTGCCTATTGCCACCTTATAGAGCATGTCTAGAATAGATTTCCTAGACCAACTAGTAATACTAGTTGGATCAAATGGTTTGAAACAACTATTTCCAATATGGTTTCATCCCTTAGATGGTATGGGCACTCTATTTAAATGAGGAAGAAGATTCAAGAAAGCTACCTTCATAAGGAGATCTCTCATCTTTGTTCCATGCTTATGAAAGACCCTACTAACATTATTTCTCAATGTGATCTAGCTAATGTTTAAAATCAAGCTAGAGTTTATGAAATCAAATTAGATATTATGAGTCTTATCATGCTAGAGGGGTGCATGTTAGATATCGCCTCAATTTGATCTCCCAAGGATACAAGGAAACTAAATTTTTTGTAACTACCTCAGACATAAGAATATTTTGAAAAGTATCATTGAGTTGGAGGACCCTGTAGGTCATTCTCTTTCCAAATCTAAAGATATCATGAATCTTTTTGTAGCTCATTTATCTAAACTTTTTACAATGGAGCCAAGGGATGACATCCAATGTATATTAATGGAATATTTACAGGAATATATTCCCTCCCTAGTAGACCCCATTATTCAGGATCAACTTGAATATCCTCTCTGTGAACGATCTACAATTTGCTCTTTTTCTATGAAGAATGACAAATCTCCTGGCTTGGATGGTCCTCCAGTGGAGTTTTATAAAAAAATTGGCATATTATTTCCTTTGATATTCATCATGTTTACCTAGAAGCTATCCATAACAGTTACTTTATAGCTTATATCAATGCAAGACATATCAAGCTGATTCCTAAAGGTATGGCTCATAACCAACTCTCAAATTGGAGACCTATTACAGTCCTCAATGTTTCATACAAAATCATAGCTAAAACTATAGCTTTAAAAATAAAAAAGTGTTGCTCAAGTGATTTTTCTCCTAGAACAATCTACTTGTCTTAAATATAATTATATTTTAAATAAGATTATGATGGTCTGGGAAACTTTGTAATGGACTATTGACTCCAATCAAGATGCCCTCTTGGTTAAGTTAGATTTTGACAATCAGATGGAATTTTATTCTTAGTATGCTTTTTAGGCTTGCTTTCGGTCTAAAATTTTGTAATCAAATTGGTATGCTCTTTGGTGAAGCTTTAGCTTGTGTTAAGGTTAATGGAGCTCTTTCTCCCTCCTTCCCTCTCCAACTGTCTATCATATAGGGTTTCCCCCTTGCTCATTTTTTATATGTTTTTCTTATCGATGCTCTTGGTTATCTTCTTCATAAGGCTCATTATGATGGCCTCATTCAAGGTATTAAGCTTTCTAGGGATAAACATGCTCTTAACTCACATTTTTCTTATGGTTCCCTTATTTTTCTTCAAAATACCCAACAAGAGGTGGAAACAACTAAAGAGATTGTTCAATTGTTTTATGATGTCTATGGCTCTCGTATTAATGACTCTAAAACTAAAGTCTTCTATAGTTCTTCCTCTCCTCGTGGATGCAAATCCTCGAATGAGTGGAAGATCATCCCTCATGGTATGATTGTGTGTTATTTGGAAATTTCCTTTGGGATTAATATCTCTCCTAAGGATATATGGAAATGGGTTACAAAAAAATTTCAAAAAAATTAATGCTTGGCCAACTTGGTTTCTTTACAGGAAGAATTCAAGTTGCAAATAAAATTATGGTAGCCTCTCATATTTATTACTCCTCTTGTTGGCTGGCCCCCAAGGTAGCCGATAACAAATTAAATCAGGCCATTCAAAAAAATTTATGGAACAAATGAGATGGGGAGGTGGGAATGATAACCATCTCATGGAAACTTTGTACTCAATCTAAGGCTTTAGGAGGTCTAGGCATCATTGATCCTCTTACCCAGAGCAAAATTTTGGTTGCAAAATGGGTTTCTAAAGCCATCACTGGTGATTAAAATTGGAAACATCTATTTCATTACAAAATATCTCTAGCTACTCACAAAGGTAAATGGAAGAAACCCCATGAGAGAATAAGGTTCTTAATGCACCTTACTTTACAGTTAAAGGATCTATTCTAGTTACTCAAATTTGGAAAGCTTGAAAATCAATTTCTCATTTATTGGCTTGGAAGTTTGACTCCTTGATACATGGTCTGAGCATCGGTCTAAATAGTATTTGGTGGAATAAACTTATCCTCCATAATCATAAACCTTTAGCTTTATGAAAATCTATTCAAGGTCTAGCTTTTTTTAAGAAAGGTATTAATAGAATTAGAGATATCTGGGATATGGGTAGCTACTTAGTTCTTACCTAGAACTAGATCTACAATTATTGCTCCCTTCCCTCTAGGTTCAAAGAGTCTTATGTCTTAGTTGTGGCTTCCATCCCTTGTGAGGTCCTTATAAATTTGGCAACAACTACTCATAATATATGGAATGCCTGGAGATGGCTTAATGGTCATAGAATCTCTTCCACTATTTCTAGTTGGATATACAAAAATATTTTGTGTCCTCCTTCTTTAGACTATAATCTCAATGTCAAGTGGCAAGTGAATTTTAACAATGCCCAATGGCAATCTCTTACTTCTCAAATTTGAAAATTTCTTGTTGAATCCAAAACTCAACTTCTTAGATGGTGGATTTTGCATAAAAAACTTCCAACTTTTGAAAGTCTAGCTTTGATTTTACACATTTTTCCTCAATGTATTTTTTTAATGCTTTAGAAACTCTTATTCACTTGTTTTGGTTTTGTGACATGGATAAACAGTTTTGGGATGTCTTCTACACTTTTCTTTTTCCCTCTTTCACTAGATCTTGGAAGCTTTATCTGCTTGGTTTTTCTCAGTTGGATCAGTGTCCCAAAATTTAGGATGTTTGTAGACTCATCCTTCTCAAGCACAGTTGGAAGTGTAGATGCAAAAAGATGTTTACTAGATTTGATATTGCATGGGATATAGTTTTAGTAGACTTGACATATGATCTTTTGTTACATGTGCGACACATTCATTCCCAAGTCTATGGAACTTCCAACACACCTTGAGATGTTATTGACAGACTTAATTAGCTTTCTCATATGGTTCAGGATCTTCAAAAGGTCCAATAGGATACTAAAATTAATGGAGTTAAGAATGGTAAGCAAGTTTAGGTATTGATTACTTTTATTTCTTCTTTGAAAACTTTAGAAGATATCACAGAATACATACCCAAAATTTCTCCTTATAACAGACTATCCCACAGATGAGTGTTGATATCTGGTGTATTGTAACAAGATATAGCTATATATTTTTTTGTTGCTATTAGTTTCTATTCTTATGTATATTCATCTATGGATGCTTTAATCCTTATCCACCTCATTTTATTTTTTAGCTGGTGGATAGTGTTAGCACCATAATATTATAATGTTTCAGTTAATGAATCAATATAATCTAGTTTTTTTCCAAAAAACTATTAAATCCAAGTATTTTATTTTCAACAAGCCATCACCCATAAAAACCATTCTATAAAGTAACCAAGTTCCTTCATGACCCAACGTCTTCTATTCTTACTTTATAAGTTGTAATGCTTTTATCAAAAAAAATTATTTTCTTAACTATAATTTCATAACTCTGATATGTTTTTCATATTTGAAATCATACCAAATTGAACTCTTTTCACTATACCTAATAGTATCTATATACCAATAATAAGAAGAAGAGTGTTTGCATCCATCAAATATTTCACATGGATACAACCTCCAAGATTGACTTGAATAGTGTTGAAATCAACCACAAGAATTGCACTCACTATTTCTTAAGTTCTATTCTTGTTTATAAAACTTGCATCTTTGTGATCATGTTCTTCTATTATTACTATATAAAGTTGTAATGCTTTTATTAAACACTTTAAATTCATTTATGGAAACCATACTACCATAACTTTGACATGCTTTTCATTTTTAAAATAAAACCAAATTGAACTCTTTTCACTATACATAATGGTATCTTTATACCAACAATAAGAAAAAAAATGATTGTGTTAGGATCCCATCCTAATGTTATTTTGTAATTTTGATTGATTATGTAATGACCCACTTCCAATGTGGGGAATCCCATATATAATGTTATTTTGCAATATTGTGTAATGTATGTGGTAATTTAGTCTCCTATCCAAGTGGGGCCAATTAATGTAAACCTTAATCAAGATTGTAACTGACGTTTGGTAGAAGATTCTATCTCGAGTGGCATTTTACATGTAAGCCAACTCTTCAGCTTAGGGTTAGGGTTGAATGAAGTCTTTCTTTAAAAGCTATGAAGCCACGTACGAATGCATCTTTTTGCAAGTGAATGAAATATTGGAGGAGGTTGCCCCCTTGAAGAGGCCTGTGATTCATTGTTTATTGTGAGAGTGTTTAGTTTTGTAATTACTTTCTGCATGGTGATATTGCATGATTTTATGCTTAATTTCAGTATTTTGTGTGAGTTTTCTTAAAAATAATAGTAGGTTCCTAACAAGCGGTATCAGAGCACTTTCCAAGGCCAAGTTATGCTGCGACTGCACCAATTCTTTCTCAACCATTTTTTCTTGTTAGGTATAATTTTCCTATGTTTTTTTCATTCTGTTTTTCTTTATTTAAAAACACAAAAAAATCAGCAAAAACTAGAAAGAGCCAAAAAAATATAGTTTTTTTCTAGTAGTTGAGTAGGCTAGAAACCCTATGTGAGGGGTTTTAAAATATCATGAAGGAGTTGTCATTATTGATTAAGCTAGATAGCACATAAAGCATCTAATGAAGTGAGAAGCGATCAGGCTCCAATACCCAAGCCTCAGACAATAGTCGCGCATGAAATTGAGCTCCCACACATCTTTGGGTGTATTGGGAGACCATTTTAGGCTTAAAAAATTATCTAGTAGGAAGCTTTTTGGTCTTGTATCATCCATAGTCTACGGTACTCAACATATTGAATGATTAACCTATCGTACTATTAGAGAGGTATATAGTGTGCTCATTGGTGTGTAGAATCCTCCTTGGGTAGTGGACTAAAATATTGGTCTAAGCACTATTTTTATCATTGTGGTATAATAGAGGGTCTATGGATGTTACATACTCCTTTGCCTAGCATACCCTAGTTTTATCAAAAACTTCAACCTACAAAACAACATCTCCATGTTCGGTTGAACCTGCATTCATGACCCCCCAAAAGTGAGCATACAAAAAAGACTTCCCTATCACAGAAGAACAAACTTGCATGCACCAAACAGTAAGGACAAAGTCTGCAAATTTCTATCACAATATAAAATATTCTAGTACCATCTATGTCAATGACAGTAACAGTTAGGTCAGTTTTAGTAATAATCAGGTCAATAGTGTTAGTAATAGACATCTATAACAGGCATAAATTACAGAAGGTCAGGGTCAAAAATAGAACCATTAGTGTCAGTAGCTGCACAAAACAAAGGATTCCAGAGTTAGAGATATTAATAGTATTAGTAATTGTAGTACAAGTGACAGGGATAGAGATAGGTGAGATATAGTTGATCTAGTACCCAACTATTGAACCGTATCTTCGAATAAAAAACTGACCACACAAGTAGACTCATCAAAAAATATGATAAAAAAATTTCTAGGGTGCCCAAAATCTGTGGTGTGGGATATAGCTCATTGAAACCATCTTTTCAAGCTGATAATTTTGATATATAACACTCAAGCACTTTTTTGGACTCATTAAAAATAGTAACTCCTAAAACCACACTTCTATTTTTAGTAATTTAGTAAAAAATGTTCAAGACTATCCAAAATGGCTAGTGGTACTCGTGGACATCAAAAATAGATAGATCAAGTCACCTCATTTTTGGAAACCCTACAAAGCATGCAAATATTAAATCAAAACATGATAGTAAAGCTTCAAAATTTTAGAGATGACTACGATACCTCCAGAACCCATATAGAAGAACTTGCAGATGTTGAGTCCAAATTGCAAGGTGGTCCAAGCAAGTTTGAGTATCATACTGAACACTCACATTTTGACAAAGGTAAAGGAAGGGCAAAAAATGACTCTCACCCTCGCTATGATCATGATCCTACCTTTAATATGCCTAAATTAGAATTTCCTAAGCTTAATGGGAAGTATGTGGATGGGTGGTTATGGCATGTTGCTCAATGTTTTAGACTCCACGATGTCCCTATATATTATCAAGTTCAAATGGCTTCCTTCAACTTGGATTATGAAGCTTTGTAGTGGTACCAATGGTTGTAGAACACTACCCCTAATCCTTCTTGGGAAGACTTTGAGTCTCAATTACTCACTCACTTTGGCCCTAGTGAGTATGATGATTTTATAGGACAATTGACAAAGTTGAAACAAACTTCAATAGTTCAATATTACCAAATACAATTTGAGAAATTAGCCAAAAAAACTAAGGGATTGAATGAAGGGTTCTTTATGAGTTATTTCGTTAGTAGTTTGAGGAAAGATATCCAAGTTGAGGTCATAATGTTTAAACCACAATCCATGATGCAGGCTATCAAGTTTTCTTGTTTGGCCAAATCCAAATTTTTAGCTCATAGGTCGATATATAAATTTCCACAAGCTAGACCCTCCTTCCCTCCTAGATTCCAAAATCATAATGAACAAAAAAAATTTGCACCCAAATGTCTGACTATCATAGATATGGATGCACAATGCGCCCAAGGGTTGTGCTACAATTGTGATGAAAGGTTTACTCATGGGCATAGGTGCACCCAAAATAAGTTGTTCCTCATAAATGTTGATAAGCTTGACAACAGTGACCAAAGTGATGATGACACAAAACCAGTAGAGGAACCACCCTAATCGTAGGAAGAAAACCAAGAAGAACCATAGGCTAAATTTTTTGTTCATGCTATTTTTGGTGTTGCTACTCCCCAAACCATGAAAGTTATGGGTTATTTCAAAGGCCTATGTCTTACCATCCTGATTGATTCTAGTAGTACACACAACTTTATTGATCCTCACATTGCCAAGTAGACAAATTGTTACATACATACATACATGTAATTCCTTTGAGGTTATGGTAGCCAATGGTAGGACCTTACCTTGCAAAGGTAAATGTCGTAATGTTAAGGTAAAAATTGGGGACTATGAGCTCAAACAAGATATGTTTATGCTTCAACTAGGGGAATGTGATATCATGTTGGGAGATCAATGGTTGGGTACATTGGGAACCATCTCATGGAGCTCTAGATGCAATTTTCACAGAATGGATAGTCCCACACTCTCCATGGCTCAAAAGTAGGGCCTTCACAGATTATCAGTTCAATCCAGATGGAGAAGTTGTTGAAAAAATCATCTTGGCATGTCAACTCAGATAATTGTGATCCAACCTCATCCTTTAGAGGAGGATTTTGTTCCTACAAATTTACAACTTATTTTAGCCAAGCACAATTCTATTTTTGTTGAACCATTAGAATTACCACCTCATCATGCTAATGACCATGCTATTCCTCTATTACTTGGGAATTCATCGTCCAATATTAGACCATATTGATATCCTCACTCTCATAAGTCAGAAATTGAGAAGTTAGTATAGGAATTTTTAAAAGTTGGTGTCGTTCGGCCAAAAAACAATCCTTACTCTTCTCTAGTTTTATTGGTGCATAAGAAATATGGGTCATGGTGGTTGTGTATCGATTACCATGAGCTTAATAAACTCACCATCAAGAATAAATTTCCTATTTTGGTGGTGGATGAATTATTGGACTATGTACTTTTTCAAATTAGACCTTCACTCTGGGTACCATCAAATCAGGCTCAAGGATGAGAATATTCCCAAGACTGCAATCTGTACTTATGAAGGACACCATTATTTTTTAGTGATTCTATTTGGGTTGACTAATGATCCTTCCACTTTTTAAAGCCTCATGAACAACATTTTTTACCCATTCCTTAAAAAATTCATCCTAGTTTTCTTTGATGACATTTTGGTGTATAGTCACTCATGAGAAGAGCATCTTGTTCATGTGGATCAAACTCTACAACTATTGGTACATAATCAACTGTATACTAAGCGCTCCAAGTGTTCTTTTGGGTTGACAAAAGTGGAGTATTTGGGGCACATTATCACCAAGGATGGCATCAAAGTTGACCCCAAGAAGATCCAGATGATTTAGGAATGACCGAAACCTTGCACTCTCAAGGATCTTCAGGGATTTTTAGGGCTTACATGTTATTATCATAAATTTATTCGTAACTATGGTAAAATTGCAGCTCTGCTCACTTCCATGTTAAAGGACTATTTTACTTGGATGAGACCCGTTGAACAGGATTTTTGAGACTTGAAGCATGCTACGACCATGACACTATTTTTAGCCATGCTGCATTTCTCCAAACCCTTTGTCATTGAAAGTGATGCTTTTGGTCATGGTATTGGTGCAGTGTTGATGCAAGAAGGAAGATCCTTGGCTTTCACTAGTAAAGCACTCTCTAGTCGTAATCTTGAAAAATACACTTATGCTAAGGAAATGCTAGCAATTTTGCATGCGGTAATCATTGGTGATCATATCTCATTGGGTGTCATTTCTCCATTAAAAATGACCATCAAAGTCTCAAATACTTTTTGGAGCAACGAGTTGCCACCCCCAAACAACAAAAATGGTTTTCTAAGCTCATGGGATATGATTATGATATCACTTATAAGTATGGTAAGGAGAACATTGTGGTTGATGCTCTCTTGCAACAATTTGAGGATCATAGTATATTATGCATCATTTCATCACCCATTCCACAATGGATTGATTCCTTACGATAGGAGGTATTTCAAGATTCAATATTGTAGACTTTGATTGCCTCTCTACACATTGACTCTACTTCATGTCTTGGCTAATGACAATGATTTGCATTACCACCAATGCCTTATTGTTCCCCACACATCATCCCTTCGAGCACTTCTCATGAGGTAACTACATGCTGCCCCATCTGTCAGCCATTTAGTATTCCTTAAAACATATGAACAGCTAAAGTGCATTGTTTCTAAAAGGGCATGAAAAAGGACATTCAAAATTTTATGGCAGCTTGTGATTATTGTCAATGGATAAAAGGTGAAACGGTGCATTCTCCAAGAACTCTCCAACCATTGCCCATTCCTGAATAGGTTTGGACTGATATTTCCATGGATTTTATTGAAGGGTTACCTAATTTTGGAGGTAAATCCATTATTTTATGGTAGTGGATCATATTTCAAAGTATGCTCACTTTTTTCTCTCTCCCATTCTTACACAACTTCCACTATTGCCCAAATTCTATCTTTCGTCTTCATAGTATGCCCACCTTTATCATGTTTGATCATAACCTAACCTTTACTAATCACTTCTAGCAAGAATTGTTTAAGTTGTAGGAAACTCAACTCTAAATGAGTTCAACTTATCATCCACAAACGGATGGCCAACAAAGATTGTCAACAAATGTTTGGATATCTACCTTCGTTGCTTTACCTCTGATCATCCCACGCAATGGGTGAAGTGACTTCCTTTGGTGGAGTGGTGGTACAACACTTCTTATCACACAACAACCAAGGTTACCCCTTTTGAGGCTTTTTATGGGTGCCCTCCACTCATGCCTTCCTCCTACATTCCAAGTAGCTCCAGGTTCCATGCAGTCAACATTACTCTCAATCAGCATGTTGATGTCCTCCATTAATTGAAGATGATTTTGGATGCAACGCATAATTGGATGAGCTAACAGGATGACCAACATCGTTCTAAGCGTAGCTTTGATGTGGGTAATATGGTTTTCCCTCACTTGCAGTCATACAAATATTTTTCCCTACAACTTTGTAGGTGCCAAAAACTTGCTATGAAATACTACAAGCCCTACCAGATTTTATAGCGTATCGGTGCCATAGCATACAAATTGGCCCTCCCACCTACATCCAAGCTTCATCATATTTTTCATTTCTCTTTCAAAAATGTGGTGGGCACTCAGGTACAGGTTCAATCTACACTCCCAGAGTTAGAAGAAGAAGGTTCTATATTGCTCAAGCCCAAAGATTTATTGGATCATCGAACTCACACTCTCCACAACTGCACCATTACTGAGGTCCTTATTCAGTAGTGTGGACTCCAGCAAGAAGATCCTGCATGGGAGTCTCTCCATCAGCTCCAACACTAGTTTCCTCATCTTTAGCTTTGAGGATAAAGCTTTTTGAATGGGAAGGACATGTTAGGATCCATCATAATGTTATTTTGTAATTCTAATTGATTATGTAATGCCCCACTTCCAACGTGGGAGATCTCATCTATATTTTTATTTCGCAATATTTTGTAATGTATGTGGAAAGTTAGCCTCCTAGCCAAGTGGGGCCATTTAATGTAACCGTTATCAAGATTGTATCCGACGTTTGGTAGAAGATTCTAGCTTGAGTGGCATTTTGCATGTAAGCCAACTCTTGAGCTTAGGGTTAGGGTTGCATGAAGTCTTTCTTTAAAAGCTATGTACGAATGCATATTTTTGCAAGTGAATGAAATATTGAATGAGGTTGCCCCCTCGAAGAGGCTTGTGATTCAATGTTTATTGTGAGAGTGTTTAATTTTGCATTTACTTTTCGCATTGTGATATTGCATGAGTTTCTACACAATTTCAATATTTTGTGAGTTTTCTTAATTTTAATAGTAGGTTCCTAATAGATAATTTAAAATTTGAAGATCTTTGTACATATTTATATTTACTTTAGATATTTATATTAATAAAATTAGTTGTTTCTTTTTCTCAATATCATGATAAATTATATAACTTTTACATATATGTATGTGGGGGAGGAACTCATGATTTCTCATAAAAATTGTAAGAAATCATGGCCCATAATGTCTTTCAAGTCTCTTGGAGTTGAAAAAGTCATTGATTCATGATAAGATTTGTGTGAAAAACTTCATGATAAGATTTATGTGAAAAACTATTTGATTTCTCACAAGAAAATTGAATGTGGTTGTAAAAATAGTAGAAAACAAAGATATTATTTAGTTCATCTAGTGTTAGATGCTCAAGAGAAGTTGGCCTTATATCTAAATCTAGGACTTGTTTTATATTAGTTAATGGTTGCATACTCATTTGATGGAAAAGAAAAAATGGAGGAATTAAAACATGTTTTCACACAAGGAGGGTTTGTGCACTGAAATATCATCCCCATGCTGACCTTGTCATTTGTGATTGAAGCTTTTTTTTTTAATCTTTTTTGTTAACCGCAATACACACCATCATGCCGAAACGAGTGATTTTCCATGATGTATATGAGAACCAAAGCTCAAACCACATGAAATTACACATGCGGCAGTTTAAGCCTTGGACCCTTGGACCTCCCAAAGAGAGGCCAAGGCCCTAACTATTGTGTTATCCCCACCTCTCCATAGTATACACAAGAACCAAAGCTCAAACTACATAAAATTACACACATACCACGTTTAAACCTTGAACTTTACTAAAAACTTTCTTTTAATCGATTTCCATGCCCATGAGAATTAGGAACTTCGTTATAGTATAATAGTAAAATCACTATTAAAAACACTTGATAATATTAATAATATTACTATATATATTATATTAAATATTATTGAATACCATCGTGATAGTATCATACACTATTAAAAACAGTAAGTAATATTACAATATATTATATATAATATTATTGAATGCTTGTTCTCTGGTCTGAACTTTATTTGTCATCCTTATCGTCTGCTTGGGGTTCTACACCCTTTTCGATCATCATTTTAATTCACAAAGGAATTCCATTTATCTCATTAGTGGAAAATGAAATGTCCATCAAACATTGAATGAGGATTGAACTCAAAACAAAACTAAAAAAATGATAGTTTATAGGCGCAATGCTAATTAAATATTTTCTCATATAGTGGTACAGTACTGTGATTTGGTTTTGCATGCCGGCTGGTAGATACAGTTCCATAACTTAGTCCATTGAATTTTAAGGTCTATTGAAATAAGTTAGTCTGTTTAATTTTAATCAACCTATAATACCATAGGTTACATTTCATTTCAGGCCTTTCTCCTCCTTGGATTTAACTCTAAAAATCAAACTCCCAACCTGCTCGTACACTCTCACGATGGAGCCCACGGTTATGACGAATTCAAGTTCTGCACATGGAAAGACCAGACAATTAAAAAGAAAATGTGGATGTTACGGCCTCTGCTCGACTCATTTGAACGAATCTGCCACTGGAGCAAGCGACAACGAAACCTCTTGCAGTAACGACTTTAAAGGACTTGGGGCAAACCGGCTTCAAACTTTACACTTGTCAACTCCATAACCATATTTGGAGACACATCCAACATCATTTCTGAAACGGAAACAAAAAAAAAAAAAAAACTTCCTTATTAGTAATTCCTCACATCGAAGTTACCCAACGCCGTTTGAAGAAAAGTTATGTCGCGAGTGACGACCAATTCTAAGTCTGACATCATCTGCGCTGGAGATTCCGTAACCGTATTTCTTAACTTTCCGGAACTTAAAATCACAGAAAACATTGTCGAAATGTGGAATGCCTGTGGGGACGGAGTTGTTATAGTTTCACATCAGAAATAAGTATAGACTCTGTCTCGAAACTGAATCTTCCTGCATAAGTCTTACCCGAGCAGAGGAGATGACAGTGGATTGAATAGTATGAAAAAGTAATGCTGCATGACAATTTGAAAAAAAAAAAAAACAATTGCAATAATAGAAGGAAAGATAAAAAGAAAAATTAAAGATAAAAAAGAAAGATAAAATATTATGATTTATTGGTTAAGAAAAGTTATTTGGTGTGTTTATATATTCGTTTGAATTAGATTGTATGAAGTGGAGTATGAAGGCCGCAAAATAGCTATGCTAAGTATTGAAGAATATTGTATAGAGATGAATGATATTAAATCTGTATAAAATAATTATTAATTCAATCAAATAGTTGAGAGGTGTAGTTGCACTCAAATTGAACATATGAATTAAATTGTGAAATGTATTATATGAATTAATTTGTATGCTTTTGCAATGTTTGATATTAGAATAATTTAAGTGTCACAGAATATATGACCCTAACTAATGGTATTAGAACATATGAGCTTGACATTTGGTATTAGAGTTGGTGTTGACAATTCAAGGTTAAGATGGGTGTTGAAGCTAGGAATCCCAAGTACTTATGAAGTGGCTTGGGGAGATGCTAGAGCAATGAGTATGATTCCTACTTTTGAATTGCAAGTTGGTTTAAGGGAAAGTTAGAAGGTCATTGGTGGAGCAACCTTAACACATTGAGGTCCTAGATTTAAGTCATAATTAGTCCATACTTTTAATAGGTATTAGAGCCAAAGAAAAACATAGAAACAATAAGAGAAGTACCATAAGAGAAAGGGTAGCAATAACAAGAATATCCCGAAAGGGAAAGGAAAGTGATAAGGGAAACAATAGGGTGGACCTCATAAACAATGATCTACTCTATTAGGATGAAAAAGTTATCATAAGAATACTTTTGGTTGAGTCATGATATGACACCCATGTTGAAAAAGAAAAGAAAGGTAGTAGTTGAAAGTGTATGTACAATAACATAATAATGTATAGGCATTAATAAAAGTGTATATACAACAACTAGATACCGAAAAAATGTTGTTCAAGAAATTAAATAATTTTATTCAAAATAATTAGAGATTGAAACATAAAATATTAAAAGGAAGAATGTTGAAAAAATTAATAGTTAATGTAATAAAACTCATAAAAATATAAATTAAAAAATAAAAAAGCAATTACAATATAGAAAAATAAATAACATGCAAAGGATATATATATATATAAAAGTTAAGTTTTAATAGTTTTGTATTTTGAACTGTTTTAATAGTTTGTTGAGATAATGTTGCAGAGCTAATTATGGTCTTCCCCTCCCCGTCCTAAACCCGACGAGCATTGATGTGGCATAGATTTCCCATGCAATATGGGATTATCACTCGGCAGAATCTAAGCTTACGGACTGCCTTGTTATTGTACGAATTCAGACTGTCGTGCTCGAAAAGTGTGGAGGCAAACTACACGCTTCAATAGTAAGTGGGCGGTCCACTACAGTTTATTGTTTTGGTGAACTTGCTTACAAGTTCAAAACGAAAGTATCTCACTTTAGTACTGGCGAACCTTGTTTCGTCGGAAATACATGACTCGAGAGAATATTGAGAAAACTTAATGCCCTAAAGAATGAATTCTAAAAAGATTAACAGAACAGAACCAACAATAATTCAGACGGAAGTGCAATATTGTGATTCATACATTTCATTGGATTTTTAGATGGACTCACAGTTTCTAAACGGGATAAAATAGAAGTGCGTACATCTGTCTCGTGCACTACAGGGATGGTGAAAAGACATGTATAAAGGATTCCACCACAGGGGTCATGATTTGAGATCCTGTTTTTTCCGGTACAAGAGCTCATGTATCGATGGGGAAAGCCCATAAAAATGAGTGAGGTTTAATAAATTTACGTCCTTTTTAAAACAGAGAGGAAAGCAACCTCTCCCTTTAAATTAAAGGCTCTAATCATGAGGGTAGTATTCCACCACGGTGTCGGATCCCAAGTTTTCACAAGATATGATAAAGATAGACAGTAGTATTGTTGTTCAAGTCACTTCTATCTAATATTCACATGTTGTAGGTAAGGTGTAGGTAAGGTGGAGTGGAGAGGAGAGGGTAATTCTTCAATCTTCACTTTATCAAAAAGTTGAAATGATTACCCAAAATTCAATTGATTATATTGGTGTTGGTAGGGCCAAGTGTGACTTGTGAATGACTTTGACGGTGTGGTCTCTCATACCAAGAAAGTGTTTTCGCTTTAAAAAAAAGTCACTTCTATTTAATTAAAAAAAAATTATAGTTAAATTTTTCAAAATTTTCACATATTAAATATTTAATGTCTATTTTGAGTAAGATTAGTTATGACACATTAAAAAGGAGTCTTGATAACTTGACTTGATTAGGTGCTTATTTATAAATAGAATACATGACTCTTTACATTCTTAATAGGGATCATGGTGGATAAAAAATTATGAATAAGATTATTAACTCTAAGCAAGGATTTTATGGATTCTCCATAACTATTATACAATAGTTTTATTTTGAACAAGTCATTGTCCATGAAAACCATTTTATAAAGTAACCAAGGTTTTTTTGTGACCCAATATCTTTTATTTTTATTTTATAAAGTTGTAATGCTTTTATCAAACAAATTAATTTTCTTAACCATACTCTTATGACTCTCATATAGTTTTCATTTTTAAAATCCGATCAATTTGAACTCTTTTCACTATACCTAATAGTATCTTTACACCAATAATCAGAAAAAGAGAGTTTGCATCCATCAAATAATTCACATGGATACAACCTCTAAGATTGACTTGAATGGTGTTGAACTCAACCATAAGAAATGCATTCAATATTCCTTAAATCCTCTTCTTGTTTATAAAACTCACATCTTTGTGATCATGTTCTTCTATTCTTACTTTATAAAGTTGTAATGCTTTTATTAAACAATTTAACTTTCTTTTTGGAAATTATACTCCCATAACTTTGATATGCTTTTCATTTTTAAAATCAAACCAAATTGAACTCTTTTCACTATACCTTACGCTATCTTTATATCAACAATACGAAAAAGAGTGATTGCATCCATCAAATAATTCACATGGAGAGAGAGTATTGAGGAAGGGTTTTGTAGCTTAGGGTTTTTTGATCACATGTTTCGTCTGTTTACTCTTTCTCCGCCCATCATATTGTTAGGGATCTCAATGTTCTTACTACACAATTCTATGTGTTATCTTCGCCTAGGGTGGGGGAATTATTCCCTTGTTATGGCTACCTCTCAGGCTGCCACTTCACTATTTAGTGAAGTTGCAACTACGGAGAGCCATGTCACCAGTCAAAAAACCTAAGAAGTTTATCCCAAGGATTTTCCATGAGATAATTCCTTTGTGTCAGACATATTTCTACCCATGTAGGATTTTGATAAAGCTTACAATAGGCTTAAGAGTCACACCCTCATTGGGCATTTTTTGGGGAGGATTCCTAGGGACTTGCTAATCAGTTAATGGATTCAACAAGTCAAGTAGCCATATGGCATAAAAGTTGATCACATTTAGAACCTTACTAAAGGCTTCTTTCATTTCCAGTTTGTCAAATTGCAACATGTCATTGCAGTTATGAGCAAAGGTCCTTGGTATATTAGAAATTCCCTTTTAATTTTTTAGCCCGAGCATCGTAATTTTATAGTCGCTGACGATGTTTCCTTGTGTTTCCTCATTTGGGTGGAATTCCTAGGTATCCCCTTACCCCTTTGGCCATTCTTGCCATAGCTTGTCGCACTCATTGGCAAGTATGCGCACCCATTGGCAAGTATGTGTGCATGGAGCCACCAAAATTCTACATTGTGCAATCATACAAATGCATCTACGTTAAAATTGATCTCTTAAAGGATCTCAAGGACTCTATTGATATTCAGGTTGGTGAGACCCGTTTTCAACAACGAGTGGTCTACATAAATCTCCCCAACACTTGTTATAATTTTTAGTCTACAACTCACAAGATAAAATATTACCCTCTTATGGAGGGTCTGTTGAAAAATTGATCTCTAGTAGAAGCGTCATCACCTTCAACCATAGTTCAATTTGCCCCTCTCACTCATGGAGGAGAGGATTGGATGTTTGTCACTAGGAAATTTGGTAAAGGCAACTGATCGTAACCTTTTGTGGGAGCTAGTAAAAAGGAGTTTCAACTAGGCTCTCAACCAAGAAGCTCTCATGTAGCTACTACAAAAATAACTTATGTTTCTCCTCCTACATGTACCTATAATGGTAGTACCCAACATGACTCCTTGACTCCTCAAGGCTCCCAAACAACTCAATTAAAGTTTGTCCCCTCAAGTGGATGCCCTATCTCTCCACCTAATCTATCTAGCAAATTTTCTTCATGGAACCCCCATCGCTCTCATAACCTAGCTAGGGAGTCCTCGGGCATCCCTTTGGAAAAGCAAAGAAAAATAATTTTTTTTTGAGAAAATCATAATAGGTTTCTAACGAAGGCCTTTGAATATTTGGCAGATTTTGAGGAATTTAATGTCATCGAAGGAAATATGCTTCTTAATCATGTCTCATGAAGTGCATGTCTTGGAATATCAAGGGTTTGATAGATCTTATACACAAGTACCTTGTACATTAGGGTCTAGATGATTTCAAGATCAAATTCAACAGTATTGATATTTTATGCCTTTAGGAAGTTAAAGTCATTAACTTCATTTTATCAAGTACTTGTTCCTTTCTCTGGCCTTAGGGCCACACATTTCACACTATGCATGACACAAGCAAAGGAGGGGTAATCATCTACCTTTTAGAAATCTACCATTCTAAGGTAATATCTTGGGGATGTGACCCTTCCAATAATATCACCTAGGTTATGATGGAGATTGATAGCCATATCCTTGGTGTGCTTAACATCTATGTGCCTAACAATTCTAACTACTATTGTACGCTTTAGTGATGTGTGATGCTCTCTCTCCCCTATTATATTTGGTTGTTCTATGGGGACTTCAATATAATTGAATTCCCATATAACAAGGTGGGTCTTCTTCCCATGTGATGGGCCATTGGGGAAAGAGAAGCATGGATTTTCATGAAAGAAAATTTGAGGCTCTTTAATCCCAATAGCTACTTCTTACCCTCTTTACTCCCTACTAATTCCTAGTTCACGTGGTCTAACTATTATTAGGGTGAGAGTCATGTGCTAAAAATATTGGATAGAGCCATGCTCTCAAATTCTGATATTTTCTCCTTTGAGTGGCCCTCGTCCTCTTTCCCATTTTTATTTATCCACCTCAAGATTTGTTTTTCTAACCATTCTCCCATTTCCTTTTCCATCTAGGTTTCTTTTGTTCCCATCCTCTTTCTTAGTTGTAATTCTACCTTAATAATTCTATCACCACCCCATATTGAGATCCTATAGTATCAAAACTTGGAATCAAATCCCTAGGTTGAAAGGTGCCTTAGGTTGGATTGATTAGTGGAACACTACTATCCAACGTACTACCAACTTCCTACTCTCACTAGGGTGTAATATTTCTAAGCTTCATCATTGCTCCAATGTTTCTCTCAAGTGAGATTTAGAGGTGGTTTCAACTCAACTATAGTCCAATCCTTTTAATGAAGAGCTTTAGAGGCACCTCATGGCACTCAAACACTAGCTTTTGATGGTAAATCACTATGATTCCAGAGGGGCATAGATCAAGGTGAGTTTACAATAGATTAAAATTGATGACAAGTTAACCATGGAGTTCTTTCAACACCTGCATCCGTGCAATCAATTTTTGGACATCAAAGCCCTTAACATTAATGGAGAGCATGTTTCTAAGCTTCCTCATATTCTATTTGCTTTTGAGGAACATTACCAAACTATGCTTGTGGCTTAGACCCACTTTGCTCAACATGATCAAGCTCTTAAATCTTTCCTCTCTATTATCTTGGTGAGGCTTTTGGAGTCTCAAAGAGTTACCTGTGAAAAAACCCTCTTTGAAGGATTTGGAGAAAAATATTTCTTAGATGGATGACAATAAATCCCCTTAGTCTTGATGGCTTCTCCGATGAGTTCTACAAGTCCCTTTGGAACACTATCAAATCTGATCTTCTTAAAGTTTATTAGAACGCCTTCTCCAAGGGTTCTCTAGGCCCTATTATTAATTAGAGGATTATTAAAGTTATCCCTAAGGATGATGATCCAAAAATCATCAACAATTGGAGGCCAATTACTCTTCTTAATATTTTCTATAATATCATCGCTAAAACCTTGGCTTTGCACATCCTCCATATCCTTCCCATCATCATGTACCCAGAGCAAACTAGCTTCATTCAAGGTAGTTTCATCCTTAACAACATTATTGTTATCTAGGAAGGCATGGAGTGGGATTGCAATTCCAATCAATGATCCCTGTTCATCAAAATTGACATTGAGAATTCCTATGATAGGATCAATTGGTTGTTTATTCTAGCCATGCTTAAATCTTTTGGTTTTGAGATCTACTTCATTAGCTCTATGGAGATGTTATTTGTTGAGGCTTTTGATGTTTTATTCGTTAATAGATATAAGTCTTTAGCCATTGGTATCTTCAATTCCATTTGACAAGGCTTCTTGTTGGCATCATCTTTGTATGTTCTCATAATTGAAGGTTTTGGATATTTAATAGCTCACCATGCCACTCAGGGTTCTACCCAAGGAATTTCTCTCCTCGAAGGTGAGTCTTAGCTGATCAACAATCATTTTGATGATGATTCTTTCCTCATGCTTATGGAGGATTAAGGTGTTATTCAATAGGCACTTGCCTACCTGGATACTTTTTGTCTGGATTTTAAATCCTCCATTCAATTGAGAAAGACTCAATGTTACAAGAAATATCTTTACCCAATGCCCTACTAAATTAGTCAATATTAGTGGAGGATCATCTAGGAGGGAAATATTTCACTTTTTAGGCATTCCTTTTGCTTTTAACAGTTCAAGGTCAGAGCTATGGAATTATGTCATTAATAATGTGCAATAGAAACTTACTTACTGGTCCACCAAGAAGCTCTCTCTAGCTAGTAAATTCTAAAGTTGCTCAAAAGTCCTTGCAGCCACCCATGTTGATTATTATTCTTGCTAGGATCCATCCAAAATATTGCTATAAGAAGCTTGATAAGCTTCTACGAGACTTTTTATTGTCCTCTTCCAATAATGGTTTGAGATTCCATTATATTGTCTAGGAGTATTGTTGTCCCTCCAGAAGTCATGGTAGGCTTGGCATTATCAATACCCAATGTCAAGGTTGGGCCCTCTATGTTAAGTGGGTCATTAGAGCCCTTATAGGCAATGAGGTCTGGAATATTATCATCTGTCATTGTACCTATGAAGGTTTCCCTTTTGGCTATAAGAGTTGGAGAGGCATGGGCTTGTCTTCCCGCATTATTGCTCCTATGTCTATCAAAGTGATAGTATCCTTCATCATCAAGAGCATTTGTAAGCTTGGGAGAGTGTAAGCCTTGGATGATATGGAATGACCAGAGCTTCTGGTATGACCTCTCCATAAACTAGATGTATGTTTGGTGGTCGCCTGTCATCACCTACTAGGGTTCTTTGCTTGCACAAGTTTTCTGGGTTCATGTACTTAATTTTTTTGCAAAAGTGTATGATGCATCATCTATTTCTTTTCTTGTCATACTAGGGATTTACTACCTTAGGATGAATTCAAATTTAAATTTGAGCTAAGGTACTCTGAAAATAATACTTTTGAGTCCATCAAGGCTACTCTTCCTAACTCCATGTTTCATAAAATTTTAGTTTTTTCATAGCGATCTTGGTGGAAGGACTAGAAGTAGTATCCAAACACTCTATAAAATTACAAGACCCATTTGGATTATGGTTGAATCTTTTCTTGTCTTCCCATGATTGATAAGCTCAATCACCAATGGAATGTCTCTTCCCCTCAACTTGTTTGGATGTGCAGGTTCCAGATCACCTATGCTCCTTTCTTGGAGCCCAATATTTCCTGCTTTTCTTGGAGTCTTTGTCACCAAGAGATTCCTGTTAGGGATAATCTCTGGTATTTAGGCATCCCCAACCTTTATTTCCCTTTTTATCTTCAATCTGAGTACTTTTCCATACTTTTTGTGTCTATGCTTGTGCACATTCCCTTTGGGAGTGGATTTATTTTTATTTTTTAGACATTATTCCTACACCATGTTTGAGTGGAAGCATATCATTTTGGGAGACCCGCCACCCTTTCCAATTATTTTCTTTGAAGTGTGGCACTTTTTTTGTATGGTAATCCTATACAACATATGGAAAGTGTTCTCCATCTCTTCACATCTTTGCTTTTGAGAAATCTAATATTATTTTGTCTATGTATTTTTATATTGTGATTAAGGCCAATAAGGTGGATATAGATCTCTCTCATCTTCAAGATCTAATTGATCATTAGAGGAATGCTTTTTGCATAGTCAATTAGGTTCCTCTTGAGCAATATTATCCCTAAAACTAATTTAGGTCCAGGAAATATCGTCACTCAGTTCTAAATTACACTCCTACCCTAGATCAAGATCCCTCTCCTTATAGAGTTTGCCTTAGTAACCTAATTAATCCTCTCTCTCCCCAGGCTCCTTGGATCAACATCTAGGACAAGTTGGGTACTCTAGTGTTTCCTACCAATGAGGATCCATTTGCTTGTGGTTGGAAAGATGTTTCTAACACTTATTTTAAGCAGGAATAGGGTTCAATTCCAAAGTATCTTGATGATAATGATGAGTAGGTTTCGATCCCAATGGTGGCTAAACTCGCGTAATGAATCTTCACCATTGCAAGTGTAGACACCAAATCCTAACCATTTTATATATATATATATATATATATATATATATATATATATATATATATATATATATATATATATATATATATAAAAAAAAAAAATATATATATATATATATTGATAAATCCTAGTTGTCAATCATACCTCAATCCTAGCTTGCCACTTGGCAACGCTACCTTGCCACTTCCAAACCCTAATCCTAACCTTCTAAAAGGTTATAAAATACCATTCACTTTTGTGAATGAGGGATCAAAAAAGAAGCATTGAAAATATGTAATGATATTCTATCAAAATTGTGAGAGTAACCCTAATCAAAGTTTGGAGGTCGAACCATCGAAGGTTTGAATTGACACATCCATTTTGCAATCAAATCTAGATGTGGTAGGGCACCTACATAGTTTCAAATGTGGCTCTGCATATGCAGAGGCATAGGAGTATACCTAACCAGTCCCCAGGTGTGGCCCTACATCTGCTCAGTGATGTTTTCAACCTCAAAAGTCACAAATCGAATCATATGTTAGCAAGGCTATTTTTTTTCTATATTTTGTGCATTTTTTTCACATTCTGCAAACATTTAGATTAGGGTTTTGTAGCTTTATCCATATCAAATAGGGCCTCGTAAAATGGAGGTCCTCCAAGTGCTACTAATATTCTTCTTGTTTACATTTTACACATATGCAAGAGACAAGTTTCTAAGAAGCTACTGAGGCAAAGAGCGGCCCACCAAGGATACACAAGCTCACTCACAAAATTGATTGTAGCAAAGGAGAGCATTTACACCTATCATTCAGTTGGATTTGTCAAATGGGCTTCACCCTTATGTACCCATTATGATCTAAAATATAAGCAAGTAAAATTATTTTGTAAAAATACCCCTATACATTTGGGATAAATTTCCTTTGTAAAAAGAAGAGATCAAGGCTCCTAAAAATTTCAATACAAAGAGCAATTTTATTCATTGCAAATCACTTATTTATTTCTTGCATTTTTTGGGTGTATCTTCATTACTTACAAAATGACGATCACGATGGAACCTCCAAAGGGTTCTATTTTGGATCTACCTTACTATCTTTAATTTACTAAATTGTGTTTGTTGTGTTGCATGTTTTGGATCCCCCTTGTGCGAAAAAAAGTTGAAAATTTGATTCGAGAGATATGGATCTTGTTTGGGTCTATTTTGAGACTGAGTAGATGTAGAACTGCATCTGGTAGATCTAAGTAGATGCATATCTACATTTGGAGTCCTGAGTAGATGCTCCTCTACGTATGAGATCATTCACATATGTGGTGCCATGTTTGGAGAGCTAGAGGAAGAAAGCGAAAGGCTCCCAAGTAAGCAATTTTTGAAATCCTAGCTCTATTTTTTGTACTTTTGAAAGACAAAGAAAAATAAATCTCTATTGTTTTATTTTCGTTTTCAATGTAAGCAGTAGATAAAATATTTGGTAAGCATTTTAAGTTTTTTGTAGGTATTTCAAGTGTTTTTGCAAAAATCCAAAATAAGATGGCATTTTAGGGCATTTCTTTGTCTTTTTAAGTTGCAAAAATCATACTAGTTGCATCTAGGGATAAATTTACATTCTAGAGAGCATCTTAGATCATATAAGGATTCCAAATCTATTGAATTCTATTTTTGACACGTAGTTAGAGATGCAGATCTACATTTGGTTAAGTCTGAATGTGGCCCTACATCTAAGAATACATAGCTCTACATCTAAGCAGATGTAGCTCTACATCTAAGCAGATGCAGCTTTGCATCTTATCAATCCCAAATGCACCTTTGCATCTAGATTTATGTTTTAGAAACATTTTAGGGCCTATTTGGAGCTTGTTTGTTTGCATTATGTTAGGGTTTTTTTCTGTTTTACCTTTCTATCTGCTTTTGTATATTTTTTTATTGTATTTGTAGGCAAGGAATCAAAATTGCATGGTAGATTTGCATCTTAGGGTAATTTTTGTATGTTGTTTTTATAAAAAACCTAGAAAATTAAAAATAAAACATCTCACACACTTTGCATGTCTTAAATATTTCACACCACTACATGAAAAGTGCGAGGAAAACCTCCTAAACAAGTTGGATTTCCTCACCAACCATTATTCGAGACCTAAAATTAAGCCCTACTTAGTACGATAGTTTCTTGGACTTCATCAACAAAAAATTGGTTACTCTTGAGGTTAGCTCAGGGTAATCAAGGTTAGATGCCCCTCATTCCTAAGGCTTAATAATTTGTAGAATCACAGCTATCGTTTATGCCCAAGATCGCACGAGGGTGAAGCAAAAGCCTAGATGGGTAGGTAGCAAGGCACTAGATAGCATGGCCTTTCTCGAAGAGGTATTTTGTTCCCCTAGGTTACACCCATCACCAAGCCTCATCTAGGAAACTCTTTTAGCCATTATTAATTCATCTTTCACCATAAAGTGGGTGCAAATACACATTTTTAGATTCATTCCACCACTCACCTCGCATAGTTTTCTAGGCCTAGGGTTTACATATAATACAAAAAAAATCAAAAAAAGAAATTAAATAATAAAAAAAACAAAACTTGTAGAAATATAGAATTTTTTTTTTTTTTATGTGATTGGGTGTTATTCATTTTTCATTTTTATTATATTTTCACACACAGAGACCACAATGGCCATCTAGTTGCACCCCTAGCTCATGGTAATGACCCAGATTTAATCCAGAGCTTTAATCAATATCCAAAGCCAACCACTCGCATCCATGGAGCATTTTTCTTAGGTTTCTCATGCCCTGTCCACTTTTGTGTTGGTCAAGTTTATGTGTTGCTTGTCTATTGGATCATCTCACATAGATATAATGCATAGGGTAGTCCACACTTCTATCCTTGAGACACCCTGCACTTAACTATCCATTCCTACTAATAATCACATCATCTACATAGATTTTGATGTCATCAAAGCCTATGTAAACTTGGCTTTCTCATATTTATCATCCCTTACCATCCCATATATTCCTATATTTTAGTAGAAACCCACCTATTCACACCCTAATAGCACTAGTCACTTCACTAACCCCCTCTTCGAACCAACATCCTTGAACCAAAATCCACCATTATAATTCAATCCATATATCTCAATTCCATTCACCCACACCACCATATGTTCTAACCCACTCTTCAAGACATAGACTAGTGGTGCTTTGAAAATGCAAACCTCCATACCACCTACATCATATGGATCCATTAATCTCATTCGGCATTCAATTGTATTATTCCACTAACCTTGACCATTACATGGCCACTCATCATATGTAAACTTCTACCACCCATGAAACCTTGCAACCCCCATTTACAACCATGCAACTATATGCAATTTATTTACACCAAACATTGCAATATTTACAACAATTACTTGCAGGTAGTACCAACCAAAATATTCACACCATACCACAACACCAATAACGGGTGGTATATTTCAATCATTAGCCCACCTTGAACCAAAACACCTTGTTCACTCAAGATTCATCCTGGGTGTCTCAACTACCCATAATAACCATACCCACCCATCCACTTAACCACATCATCACCTCATCAGCTCAACACACAACCATTCCTCTAACTCCACATCATCATCAATCCCCACCTCATCCACATCAATCACTTTATATCAAATTCCAACAAAACATTCTACATCATCAAATACCCACTCACATCAATTCCTTGGCCAACCAGAATCTCATCTCATCACAATAATTCATCACTCAACAAAACCCACCCACCTACACCTATCAAGCAAACTAGGGCTTCCAAGCACAATTGGAGGATCCCAAGTTCTAATTTTTGCATGACAGCTTGGCTATGCAAATGCCTAGCATGATATACCAAAAACCAACACTAAGACAACTGGTCAATTATCTAATCCATCCTTCGGTACCGTCGCCACCCTATCCAATGAATTTTACCTTACCGAATTTTTATTAATTTAAAGGGGAAGAGTATCCCAAAGAGAATGTAAGCATGTTTATAAACACATGTTTTAGGATACAAGACAATGATGCTTTGATGATTCAAAACTTTCCTTAGATATTTGGGGGAGACACTCTAGAATGGTATAATAATTTACCACATCATAACCTTTTCACTTTCGAGCAATTGGCAGATCAATTATTAGAGTGCTTTTCCCTAAATTTTAGGAAAAAAAACAACATTAACTAACTTGTTCAACCTATGACAATTTGAAGATGAGTCAGTTTATGATTTTGGAAACTACTAGAGGGCGGTCATCACCAAGTTGTCATTCACCCTGTTGGAAATATGAGCAGGATTTGTTGTCATTGATGTCAAGAGTCAGTTTCAGGACAAAATGATTTCAAGAGTCAGTAGTGCAATAAAAATATTGCTTCTAGACCTAAGGAAAATAATATTATAATGTCCCTAATTATAATATTCAAGGTGGTCAGATGAGGTCTAAAGAGCAATAGGAAGGCCCAAGAAAAACAATATTATAATATTTTATTATAATATTAAAGGTATAAGGTTAAGACCTGAAGTAGGGAAAAATGGTGCACCAAATTATGTAAAAAAATATGTGTATCTACCCCATCTCGCTCATGAGCATCAAAAAGGAAGCATGCATGTGAAAAGGAAAGAATACCAAACAAAAGGAAATGAATCAAAGCAAGTCTCTTCTAATTAATTTTTTGGATAAGATCCAAGGTTACATAGCAGTCCCCTTGAGGGCTCAAAATGTGATACAATTTTTACAATATCGGGTGCCCAAAGACCAAGTCTTTCATAGAATCAAGGTGCACATCCAATGTTTCTCCGCATACCCACAATCGAGGTGGGTGAGCCAATGCCGCTGCTGCTTGTATATTCAATATCTGATGTCGGATATTCCTTTACAATGCCTTATAATAACCTGAACCTGCACACAAGGAAGCCAAAGGGGTCAAATAGCAAGGATGTATGGTGGAAAACATGCAATCCCCACAGGGGCAAAATAGCGCATATATTAAAACTATATAAAAACATTTCCAAATGAATTGAAATTTTCATATATGTTGAATAGGAGGTTTTGGGAGGATATAACCAAAAACAGATCGGAAATTGCATCTTTAGACCCCTCTATTTTGCGTCGCTCGCTTGCAACCTACGAAATAGAAGACAAGCAAATACCGAACCTAAACATATCCAAAACTCATGAAATTTTGTCAGTATGCATAAATTGACATTTTAAGACAACCCATATGATTATATTTTCAAATTAGATCACGGATCAACCTACATCAGACTGGGGTGCCTGGATGGGCCCTACGAGCCTGCGGAAACTTAAAAATGCTATAACTCTTTCATTTTAACTCCAAATCACTTGAAATTTGAACTGTAGAATAATGGGACAATATAGAAAATTACTAATTAAAAATAGTAATGAAATTTTTTAATAATTTACCCTCGTACCGGGGGCGATGGTGACTACAACTATTTGGAGGGCACCCTAGGAGGGGATACCCACCAAATCTGGCCACTTTTTGCTAAAAAATCACTAGAATATGTTCCTAAACAGTCTAAGATGTTTTTTCATCGAATTTTGTGAATAAATTCACCTGGATGAAAAATTTATGCTCGGATTACCTTCTTGAAGTCACCCGATAACCTCCTTGGCATAAGGGAGATTCCGAGGGTAAAAAGGTACAATAAGGTGAGGGGGAATCTCGGAAGCACTCTGTTTCATATCCTAGAACTCCTCTCCATATGTTTTGTGTGGATATTGAATCCATTTTATAGCCCAAAGGGGCTCATGTGCAAAAAGGCATGCAAGGGCATGCATGGAAGGAGGTGCCACTTGTCAAACGGGAGGCATGCAATGGATGTGGAAAATAATCTCCAATTTGGGCCTCCATTAAGAAGTGTTTCATAAGGCTTCAGTGCCATCTGACCTGCATGCTCCATATGGTGTGCTAAATGGCAGTTTTTGGGTGCCATTTGGCCCATATTTGACTTTTTTTGGGTCAAACTTGCTCACCGTCCCACCCTGGGACGATGGCTCACCACCATCCCAGGGTGGGATGGTGGGAATATACCACCATCCTAGGGTGGGACGATGGTGAATTTTGGGCCAAAACCTCCCAAAATTGGGTCGGTAGCCTCCAAAAACCCTTCCAGAATGGCTAGAACCACTGTGAGCCTCCTGAGGGCTGCCCAAGGGGCCATATGATGTCAATTTGATCCTTGTTTGTGGATGCGTAATCGGGTTTAGCATATTTTAGTGTCTACAAGACCTAAAGATTAAATTAATTTATATTAATTATGATAATTTCATTATAAATTAATTAATAATTTAATTTGATTAACTCTAAGAGTTATTAACTTAATTATAAGTTAATTATAATTTAATAATAAGTTAGTTTATAATTTATTTTAACAAACGCTAAAGGTTAGGGTTATAAGGCCATAAAATATAAAATAATTCAAATTAAAATTTGAATTGAAAAAGTCATCAATATTTTGAGCACATGACATATTGCATATAAGAAGGGGCAAGTTTCATTTAAATCCACCATCCATGTGATCCATCGAATGCTATAGACACTCGTGCGCAAAGGGGAGAGAAAGAATCGCATGTGTTTTTGAAAGGTTTAAGGAAACAGAGCAAAGGAAAAATAAGTGGGGAGCCCACTTCACGTTTCAAGGCATTGGGTAGTGCGGTTGGTAGTCGACGGCTACGCTAAGATGTTGCAGGCACAAGGTTAGTGGTTCGAGTCTCGTGGTCTTCATTTTTGCAAGCGAAGAGGTTTTTTATTGCACCATCGAGGAAGGATCAAAGGGAAGGCGCATGCATTTCCATTTGTGTGGAGGCACGTAGCCCACTTGGTGCGCGCGCACTGTGCAAAGGCGCTTGGTATAGAAGGTTCACGTGTTCGAAACTCGTCGAGGCCTTTTTGATTGGTTGGACAAGGTATGCACTCACATTGTTAAGGTTTGATTGTTGCATCCAAAATTGCAAAGGTGGAAATTAATTTTTTAATTTCTTAAAGTTTTGTTGATTGGAAATTGCATATTTAAAAGGGATTAAAGAGTTATACAAGGGAGATAAAAGGGTATGCAAATTTTTATTTTTGTGTTTGATTTTTGAGTGGTTAACATTAATAAAAGGAGAAATAAGGTGTGCCAAGGGTGTTAGATATTTTGTTGAAATAAAGTTATATTATAAAGTTTGTTTTGAAAGGAGAGATAAGGCATAGTTGATTTTTGATATTTTGACTTGGTGAAATATTTTGAAAGGAAATACTAAGGACATATTTTTGTTATCTAACCCTTGAGATTGGCAAAGAGAGTAATTGTGATTGAGACAGGTTTTGAGGTCAAAACTTCATCAAACAAAAGGTATGGGCATATCTTCCTTGTTAGTGGAATATTGTTGGATGTTGTGAATGCTAAGTTGGACTGAAAAGGATTGTTTGATAAGCATTATTGAGTTTGATTTTTTGGAATGAAATTTGATACTAGAAACCTTGTTTGATAAGCATTGTTGAAAATATTGAAGTAAGCTTTCATATGCTTGAACTAGGGTTTGTGAAATATCTTGAGTATCATTGTTATGTGAGATTGTTTGATAAGCATTGTTGGAAATAATTGAGTGAGTGTTCATATGCTTGGACTAGGGTTGTAAACAAGGAGTGTTTCATTGAGTGATCTATTGAGTGGAGTTGATTGAGCCTAGTCAAGTGGAAGTGTTGAAGTGATAGTTCAAGTTCTGTAAAACAAATTGTTCTATATTCTGAATTGATTTGAGAAAGAGATTGAATGTGATTGAGCATTGTTGTGAGTGTGAAGCATATTGAGTCTCTAACAATTATCTATATATTTCTATGAGATTGAACAAGATTCTATGTGAAGCTTGTTTGTGTGATTGAAAAAGTTTTATGTGATACAATTGAGTTGAGTTAAGTAAGATTTTGTGGAAGCTTACAATATATATTTGAGGCAATTCTTGGTGAAGACTTATTGAGCATATTGGACAAGTTCTAGTGAGGACTTATTGAGCAAATTTTAGGTAAGTCTTGGTGAATACTTGTTGATCAGATTGGACAAGTTCTAGAGAGGACTTGTGGACAGATTAGAGTGAGCTTTTGTGGAAGCTTACAATGCAGATTTGAGACAAGTCTTTGAGAAGACTTGAGAGCAGAGTTGATTGATTTATTTTTTCAAACCTTGGGTTAAGTTTTGGGGCATATCTAGCATAGTTGATTCGTGATTGATTCAAGCTTTGTGTTAAGGCTTGATGATAGATTTGTGCTAGATCGAAGGACTGTGTTTAGTGTAGATTTGAGGATAGAAATTGAGGACATATTTGTGCTAGACCGAAGGGCTACGTTTAGTGTAGATTTGAGGACAGAGATTGAGCAAATTTGTGCTAGATCGAAGGACTATGTTTAGTGTAGATCAAAGATAGATATTGAGTAGATTTGTGCTAGATCGAAGGACTGTGTTTAGTGTCGATCAAATACATATATTAAGAAAAAGGGTTGTACTTAGTGCAAATTAGAGACAGAGATTGAGCAAATTTGTGCTAGATAGAAGGACTATGTTTAGTGCAGATAAAAGATAGAGATTGAGCAGATTTGTGCTAGATTTAAGGACTGTGTTTAGTGTAGATTTGAGACAGATCTAAGAGTAATATTTGGAGGTGACAGATTATAGAGGACAATAGTCTCCAGTGGATAAAGGTCCATTAGCCAGGGCAGTGAAGACAAGTCTTCTGAGTGAGGGCAGAGTCTTCAGTGGATAGATATCCATAATCCAATGTAGTGGAGGCAATAGTTCTTCTAGAAGATCACCAGCTAGAGTAGAGGAGAAGGATTTATCCTATGGATAGATATCCACAAACTTTATTAGGGGATTGGTGTCTCCTTTGGACAGAGGCCCATAAACATTGTGGAAAGTATTCCCAAGAGATTTGTTGAGAAAATTTTAGTGAAATATTTTCTCCGTGGAGTAGCCCATATTGGATGAACCACATTAAATTGGTGTCTCTATTGTGTGTGGTGATTTATGCATTGCTTTGATTACTTTTGTTGATATTACAATTTATATATTGCATAATATTTTTTAGTAAATAAAAGTAAAAAGTCTTATACTATTCACCTCCCCTCTCAGTATAAGTTTGTGTTCTTCACACCCTCCCTATGATAGAATTAATATGAATGTTCACAAGGAGTTGTTTCAAACCTATCTCCTTACTACTTCAATTGCAACAATATATAAAATTTGAGGAACCTCTCGCCCAAGCCTTGGTTATTGAAGAAATCAAGATTCAAGAGGATGAAATAAAGCTAAAAGGAAAAGAATGGAAAAAAAATAATCAAAGGGGGAACAATCAGGGCCAGTCAAAAGTTGGTCAAGTAAACCAAGTAGTCTTGAGCCAACCACCAACACAAATTCAACAAGCTCAATTACAACTTCAATACTCCCCATAACAACAACAACAATCATAACAATAAATATATCAAGTAGTTCCACCTCCATAATAGCTACAAAACCAAGCTCCACCTACAAACAATTGTTAACACTGATAGTAAACTTGGCCAACCTGCAACTACACCCTATTACGTGAGCCACTTGCCAACATTTTCCAATGGTTGTATGAGGCACAAATGATTACACTACCATAAATTAAACCTAAAGACCCTACCAAACATGGAAAAAAAATTAAGGAGTATCAATATTGCACCTTTCATCATCATAAAGGTCATGATATTAGTAGTTGTTATACGTTCAAAGATACAGCCCAAGATATGATAGATAAAGGGACTATTAATATTGATAACCCTTTGGCACAACAAAACTAGAACCTTGGTATTTACCAAAAACCACTTTCTCATTGTGAGGAAACATAGCAAACAACAGGGGCATCAACTTCTACACTTACCCCTAACCAAGTCAACCATATACACAATGCACAAAAATACCAAGGTTTTGTGGGTTATATCCACTTAGTCACCTGAGGTTAAAGGAATTCCAATCGAACACAACAACCAAACGAACCAACACCAATGGTACTACCTCCTATTTTTCATCACCTATCGTGTCTCTACAACCAAATTACTCTCATCCACCACCTAAAATTTATCTCTAAAACCAACCACCAAGACCAACCATCACACTGAGTCAGTTAACACAGCCTCAAGTTGACCTTGTTTAAACTGTCAATTTATGAGCTTATACAATAGTATCCCTTAAATAGAGAGGTATTTATGGGCATCCTAAAGTCCATTGAATTTCAAACTCAAGATCCTAATGAATTTAAAAAATTTGTGGGGAGTGTCTAAACGTGCATGGAACACTCGATTGCATTTTACGATTTTGAGATCAAGATAATGCCATTGGAGATACTAGTTGTTTCTTTGCATATCATTGCTTATATTGATTAGAAACCATTCAAGTGAGTGATGATAAACACGTGTTCCTCTATCAATATCATCATCACCACAACACTTCAACACCTTAACATTCCATCTTCACATATCACAAAATCAACCTTCACCTTGTAGGCATTCAATGATGCACTATGTTCCATAGTAGAAAATGTTGTCCTACCTGTAACAGTGGGGGTGAAAAAAATTCATATCTTATTCCATATCTTGGAGGAGGCCATGCAATAACATACTTCTTGACCACCCCTATATTAAAGACATGAAGTGTGTTCCTTCAATATTGCACAAATGTTTGAAATATGTGCATGAGGGAAAGATCCACTGCATTCCATCTAACATTAAACCATTTAAATACTATAACTTGATCTCAAATCCATATGAACCATTACTCCCATCCACTCATATATTCATCACTCCACTCGCCACTAGATTCACCTCAAACACAAACACATCATCCAAATTACCCATTCTAGAAGAACTTCCCATCACCAACCTAAACTAGGCTTCCACTTCAACATCTCATCACATTCTTCCTATATCTCACTCTTCATCACAACCTACACCATTTACATATGATCAGGTCCAATAATTGCATTAAACATCTACACAAGGGGGACAAGCCTCCACATCATTTACATTATCAATCATAAATTATCACTCATCAGGTCCATCACAAGCACCATCCATCATCCTATCTTAGCCTAGGCCCCTAACCATTAACCAATTCATTCAGCCAAATCAAACTCCACTTAAACTATCCAATGATGTACAAATCAATTTATCTATTTCTGAGATGTCATTGCAGCATACACCATTTCCCCCACTTGAGCCTCAAATCACCCTTGAGCGCTCTACCTTAGCACTTGAGTCATCCACATTAGCACCCACACAAGTTGTAGTCCATCTCACTAATCCTAGCATTGGTGAGTGCATGGTTCAAGATGTTACAATCACATTGTCTACTATTGAGACTATTAGAGACTATGATCATCCATAAGACCCACCTCTAGCCATAGGTGAGGTTTATAACATGGGTTTTTCTTTGAATAGAATTAACTTTATTTATGAGGAATCAATTCTTCGTTTAATCCACTTCCTCCTGATGAACCCAGACAACATGTTTATGCCAATATCAAATATATGTCCAACATAAATTTTCCAATGAGATACTTTTTTGGTGGGTTAACTAGCAGGGATATGGCTTAGGATGACATGAACAGGGCATGCATGATATTTTTGAACTTCACTATCAAGAGGTATATGATCGCTTTGGCTTAGGATATATGCCACAGTCTTCCACTTCCTCTTTAGAACAAATATTTCAATGACTCACTATAGATCCTAAAGAGGATGGTGAGGAGTATGAGGATAGTGACCATAGAGAGGATGAGTATGAGGCTTTATAAAAAATGTGACCACAATTTGCCATGATTAATGATATTTTTGCTAATGACTCTGGTGAATTATTAGGAATATGGCATGCACTCTATTACCTCTGATAGTTCTGAATAAGAGTTAGTTTCAATTGCACCTTTCACCGAGGAATATGAGTTCTACCTTAGAATGTTTTCCATCTATCAACCCATATTTTGCTTACTTATTTTGAGGGAGTGAGTTGAGTCACCCGTTGAACCACCTTGTCTACCTTAGAGACATAAGATTCATTCATCAATTCTAGGGCAACTACTCCCCCGAGAATAGAAATGATAAAACCCATCCTCCACATCGCAACCACCATTTTTCCACCAAGTTAAAAGGATTTATATTGACTTGATGACACCCCTTCGCAATCCATATGATTTGGAAAAACCAATTTCTATTGACATAAGCCTCATCGACATGGATCAAATATCATCACCCCATCCATTTATAGATTCATCATTTCGAAGGAATTATTAAGAGCTTCTACTGCTTACATTCCCCTGCAACCTTTGCCTTCACATCCACCCCTCGTTTCTATTTTTCACATTGAAACAAAAGAAATTGTAACAAAAAATTTCAATGATGTCATTGATGACATTCATTTAATCTTGATACCCCATCACCTAGAAGAAGGTTCACATATGGCAATTGAAGGCACTATAGATGCGAACCTAAAAATATATGCAGACAACCGATAAATTGTAAAACTTGGAGAAAGTCTATCTACCAAAGAGAAAGAGTGATTCATAGAATTACTCACAAGAAATAAGGGGATATTTGCATGGTCCTATAAATACATGTTTGGCCTTGATCCTAATGTGGTAGTTCACAACCTCACCTTAGGTCCTAACGCTATGTCGGTTAAAAAAAAGTTAAGAAAGTTACATCCTACCATAGTCCTCATGGTTAAGGAAAAACTTTAGAATTTGCTAGACGTGGGCTTCATTCAACCCATTGACTACCTTGAGTGGCTTTCAAATATGGTACTCCTTCACAAGTCTAACGGAGTGATTCGTATTTGCATTGAATTTTGATATCTCAATAAAGCATGTCCTAAGGATGACTTTCCTTTATCAAACATTAACACTCTCATAGATGCTACTATGGTCCATCAAATGCTTTCTTTAATTGATGGTTTTTTAGGATATAACCATATTCAAAATAATCTGGATGACTAATACAAAACATCATTCACAATGGCTTGGAGGAATTTATGCTTCAAGGTGATGCCATTTGGCCACAAAAATGCAGGAGCTACATACCAACATGCCATGACATACATATTCCATGATTATATACATAAGATCATTGAAGACTATGTATATAACTTGATAGCCAAATCTAAAACACGTCTGGATCACATCGATGTATTGAAAAAAAAATTTGATCGACTTATTGAGCATAACATGAGGTTGAACCCTAAGAAATATGTTTTCAGAGTTACATCAGGTATACTTTTAGGGTTCATTGTGTCCAAGTGTAGCATCAAAGTGGGCCCAAACAAGGTCAAGGTCATTATGGAAATACCTCCCCCAACAAACTTGAAGGAGTAGCATAGCTTACAAGGAAAGATCCAATCAATCTATCATTTCATTGCGCAACTCTTAGACAAATGAATATCATTCAATCACCTACTACAAAAGGGGGTCACATTTTTATGGACCAAGGAATGTTAGGATGCTTTTGACAACATTAAATGATATTTAGCCTCTCCACCAATTCTAACGCTACCTTACTTGGGGTTCCCTTTTCATCTTTATATCTCAGTAATGGGTTTTTCATTAGGGAAAATGCTTGCACAAAAGAATGTGAACAATTGAGAGAAATAAATTTATTATATTAGTTTAACATTGGTAAGTTATAAAACCAAATATGCGTATGTGGAAAATTATGTCTAGCAGTGGTTTTTTCCACTACAAAACTTAGATATTATATGCTAGGTTATACCACTTATGTCATGGCTCAAGAAAATCCTCTGCGCTATATTATAACTTACACATACAACAACACATGCACCACAAAATGAATAATTCTTTTGACATATGTCAACCTTGAATTCATTATCTAAAAATCCATTAAAGGTTAGATGATAGCCAATCAGATCATGGAAGCTCTGACTAATGATCAACCTTTATATATTGAGCTACCTGATGATTCGGTATTTAATATCACTACACAAGAGGAAGATATCATTCATAAAGATTATTTTTATATCACCCTATTCTTTGACGGATCCAAGTGTGAGAAAGGACAAGGTGCAGAAGTCATGTTTCATACACCACAGGGGATACCCATCCCTTTATCATTTAAACTTGACTTTCCATGCATAAAAAATAATGCAAAATATGAAGCCCTAATCCTAGGACTTTAGGTAGCTATATCTATTGACATAAAGTACATAAGAATATTTGTTGATTCCCAACTTGTTTTTTATCAAGTGAAGGGATCATACTAGTGTAGAGAACCAGTCTTGAAACTTTACAATGAAGTAGAAATGAAACTATTGGCAAAATTTGATTAATACAAGATCGATAACTTACCTCATTCAACTAATAGATTTGTAGATGCAACTACTTCCTTAGGATCATTTATTCCAAATAAATCTACAGTGGATGTCCAACCATTTATTATCATGATAATTTCTAAACCTACAATCTCATGAGCTGAGTCTAAGGATGAGAAGAATATTTGTTTTATTTAGGTTGAGCTATACAAGCCTTGGTTTAATGAGGTAAAATAATTTCTCAAGTTTCATATGCTCCCACTAGATCTATCGTGCACTATAAAATGAACTTTTAAATAGAAGGTATCTCATTTCATTCTCTTGGAGGATGTGTTGTATAGACGTGATTATGATGGAGTTCTACTTCGTTGTATCGACCCTGCAGAGGCACAACGAGCCATATATGAGGCTCATGATGGTACTTGTGGTGGTCACTTTGGTAGAATGGCCATTGTAAAGTGCATATTGCACATGGCTTACTATTGGCCCACCATGGAAAGTAATTGTTGCAACTATATCAAGAAATATCAAAAATATCAATAGTATGCCAATTTAACTCATGTACCATTGTAGGTGTTACAACCCATTCAAAGTCTTTGGCCCTTTTCACAATGGGGCCTTACAACTCATCGAGGCAACACACATTTATCATTACCATTGAGTACTTCATGAAATAGATCAAGGTAATTCTTATGACCAGTATTATAGGACCTCGAATTACGGAGTTCATACTTCAACATATTATATGTCATTTTAGCATTCCCTCAAAGATAATCTTTGATAATGGAAAGTATTTTAAAAATAAGGATGTTTGAGAATTGTGCAAGAAATATAATATCCAACATATTTTCTCGACTCCTTACTACCCACAATAAAATGGATAAGCTGAGGCAACCAATAAGACACTAATATCCATTCTAAAGAAACTAGTCAAAGAAAACAATCAAGATTAGTATACTCAAATCCCCTTGGCATTATGGACTTATCGAAAGATCATCCGTATGCCTACAGGTGTAACTTCATTCTCATTGGTCTATGATTTCAAAGCAATCATACCTCTTGAGCTCGATATCCCCTCCTACGTATTTCATTACAAGAATTTATGGATGACAACACAGCTATACAAGAACATTTTGACCAAATCACACTCCTTAACAAAGGTGAATCAATGATTTGGAGCACTTACAAGTGTATCAAGATCATCTCAAATGTGCTTACCATGCAAAAGTCCATCCACACAAATTCTAAGTAGGAGATCTCGTACTTAAAGAGAATAAAAAAAACACCAATACATTATCGTGTCTTTGTGATAGATTTACAACTAATTGGTTGGGTTTGTATATTATCAAACAGAAATTGGATCTAGGAACATACAAGTTTACCAGTATTTATGGAATAGAAGATCTTGAACCATTGAATATTATCGACTTGAGAGAATTCTATGCTTAATGCGAATTATATATGTACATATATACGTGGATTAAAAAAATTATCACTCAATCATTCACATTGCATTTTTTGCATCCATTCATGCATTCATAACTCATATATTCCACTTACATTGCATTCACACATTCCTATAATTTTCATTCATTCATGTCCCTTACCATATTGATGGTTATTCCATTAGTTTAGATAATTGTTAGTCCACTAAGTCTTGTCACCTTAATCAGGGGCACCTTCGATCTAGCATCAGTCCCATTTTGTAATCCAAAAATAGTTGTACCTCTAGGTATTTTCGATCACTTAGCTACTCCTAGTATTTCAAACAACCTCCATTTAATATCTTGGACCAAAGCACATCTTAAGTTTTGGGAGTTGACTCTACCATTTTTTAACCAAATACATATCACACTTATTAATAACATATTGTGTTAGAGAAGGATGACCCCATGTCTAGGTTGAACCTTGAAGTGAAAAGTTCTTCTTACTTGTCCCATTATTCACGTAGTCCAAAAATAAAATAATAAACATAATATTTTTCACCAATTTAAAATATTTTCTTAAATTTCAAAACAATCAAAAGAGTAGTCACGATAAGGGTAAAATTTTCATAGACTCGATTCTAGTGGTTGATAATATAATTCCCCAAATCTTTAATTATTGTCACAACAACAATCTCATCATAGCAAGAGTAGTAAGGATAGGGTAAAATTCTCATAAGGACTCGATTCGAATGGTTGAGAATCTGATTCCTCAAAGCTCTCTCTTGATAAATACAAATTAATAATAATAGCCCTTCAAGTAGTAAGGATAGCGTTTAATTCTCATTAGGACTTGATTCGAGTGGTTAAGAATCTGATTTCCTAAAACTTGAAGACTCTAATATTGGATTGTGCTCATGCATGGTGACACATCTTTCTTCAAGAGACCTCTGAACGCCCATAAGGACAAGCTAGATTTTTGGTTCTCTCCATGTATAGTTTAATCTCACCTTACTCAAGATGGGTAAATGAATTCATTTGCACACACAATGGTTCTTAATTGGCTTGATTCATTACCATACTCATGATTGGTAAATGAACATCCATTGCACATACAATTGGTCCTTGAGAAATTTGATTTTGCTTTGACAGATTAATAGATGAGTTTGTTTGAAATCACTAAGATGTTTGAGTCTCTATAGAAAAACTCTAGATTTTTTATCCTTAAAGAAAACAAAGTCATAAGTAATCTTACATTCCATATCATCATTGTATCATTACATAAGTTTCATAATACAATTCATATCTCATCATTAGATGTTAGTGTCCCTAATTAAGCAACAACGATAAAATTGGTCAAGCAAGAATCTATATGGATGATAATCCATCAGTTCATTTACATCCATCATCATAATAAAGTATGCACATCATTCATAATACATTCATATCACCATATGCATTCATACATACATCCACAATAAAAGGAACACAAAAAGCAAAACACAAAATGATACACAAAATAAGAGTCATATATCTATATCTATATATAAATTATAAGTACAAAGCACACTCGAAGGTTGTATACAATAGAGCATTAAGGCTCATATACTACAAAAAAAAATACTAAGCGCTACTAGCTAGTACCACCATGATCCCTAGGAGGTACAAAATGAGACCATGGCCCAAACCTTATGATGTTGATAGATAAATATGTCATGGAGCTCTAGAGCGAGAACTGTTGTGCCTAGACTCACTCCACTTGCTAGTGCTGGATCTCAAATAAGAGGGCCGTAAAGGTAGTGACATGCCTCCCTATGCAAGATGATCCTCCAGTAATTGAATGTATCTCTTATGATCCTCCTCTACATGAAGAAGAGGTAAATCCTATCTCATTCACCCATCCTTCTTTGCTATCTCTACATGACAAGAAACTATCATAGTTGTATCATCACTCTCACCTAAGGTACTTTGTAGTACCTCCACCTCCCTCCATAGCCATGCAATCTCGGTATCTCGAAGCCTCATCAAATAGAAATCTTGTACATCCTGCTCTACCAAAACCTATAGGAGCTTATCCTACTCCTAAGCTAGGCCATCTCATTTATCCTGAAGCATAACTCACTCCTCCTCATTTTGTGTTGGAGGTCTCTCTATAATCTCTCCCATATCACCCCCACCATCACCTCTAACCGTAGGAGGCTGATCTACCTCAATCCTCAACTGTCTCCTCCCACTACTGGCTCGATGATATCTCTATTATTGGGGAGTCTCCTTTGTCTTAGTCATAGTATTTCCATAATCACCACAGACCTCATCCACCACTTGACTCGATTCCCATGGATGCTAAGATATAAACCATGCATCGTAGTCATTTGTAGCCTTGACATCATCCCACATCCATGATATCTATATCAGTATCATCCTTCCACTCCACCACTCAATCATCTACATAGGATAAATCCAGCTCATCACCACTATATATATAGATCACTGAGGCATCAAGAACCCCCTATCACATCCTGAACTATCATAGGACATGTGAGAACTAGATCAAATCTAACTCGTTGCCATTAAATCCAACAACCCATTTGTTCCATCTAATATAATCCAATTGCTCCCCATCCATACCCCATCTAGCCCCTCACCATGATCACCAACACACCTAATCATGTGTCAACATCATCCATAAGTCTATATATTCCTGGTCACTATGACTAGGATGACTCGTTCGTATCTCCTCAATTTATCACCACTTGAGTGCATAGGGATGTGTCATATACCACTCATAGGGTTAACCCATAGGATGAGCTACATTGAAGTGCTCCCATCCCTAGATCTAAAGAAGTAGACTACAATCCAATCCTTTTTACCCTTGCCTCTTCACCTCGTACAAATCTATGTATACCTGAGCTAGTAAGGTAGGTACCCAAGCATACACCCGAGGCTCATCAATCATGTTGTACACCAACCTAATCAGGTTTTATTGAAACCTGCATCTGGTGTTGTTTGGCAAAAATATATTGGTCAAAATGAACATCACATAGGTTGGTAATACCTCCAACTCCTTTGAGTACATCACCAAATGCTCGATGTTGCTCCCAATATCCACATCCTCCCAGACATCACCATAAATGCGATTGAGCTCATATCCCTTATCATGTCCAATCCAAATGTATAATCCCTCTACAAGTATATGAGAGATATGATAGATATATTTTAGTGTCACTATTATCTCCCTTGTAGGGAGCTGAAAGGCCCTCCTATTCGGATCCCACCTCTTCACTAAGGCTAGAGTTATGTGTAAGGGGTCAGTCCCTAAATGTATTTATAAAAATTAAGGTGAATCAGTTTTGGAATCTAGGTTAACAATGTCCAAACTCATGTAGAAGGTCCATTATTATTAGGGGTAATGTTGGAAATTTAAACTTAAAATGGTCAAATTATTATAAAATTGGTGTGAATCGACCCAAAAAAATTGTATGAGACCTACAACTATTGGTCCACATGATACATGATACTATACAATATCCTATACAACCAAGCCAAAACAAATAGTCCCCATGAGACTTGCACCTATTGGTACCACATATATTTCATAACCTCTACCAATGACCATGGCATGTGCTACCTACTCATGTGGCATACCTAAATCCCATCCACCACCCTATAGAGTATGTAGGTTAGATCATCGATTTCATATCACTTGGTCATCTCATCCACATGTACCCCACTTTTTTGGATTTCATGGTATGGATCCCTTGATAGTCTCTACAATGTTGTATGTGGCATCTTAGCCCTGTACACTACCTTACCTTAGATTTGAATCTATAAAATCCACCACACATCCTCTAGTGTGATGGTGGCATCCCTTGTCAATAATCAAAAGGTAGATAACTCTAGGTACCACCTCTCCATATATGCTATTAGGAGTGCCCTATCATACTCCACTCAGGGAATCTTTGCTACATGAAGTAGCCCCATTATCTCTAGCACTCCTTTTTCTACATTAGTCAACTCCCTCAGGGATGTCTCCAACATCCTTGACCTCCACTCCTTGCTCTATATAACGTCTAGTTGTAAAACAAATCAACAATAAAAAATTCTCATAAATATCCATTATAAAAATCAATTCATATTATACCAACCCTATCTATCATTCATTATTTTCTCACACTTCTCCCTACTCTAATTTTATTCTATTTTTCTTCATTATTCTATCTTTCTTTTCTGATATCTTCTTCCTCCATAAGTTTTTACCCCATATTTCTAGGATGTGAATTCACGTTCAACATTCACGGGCTGAAAATTCACTCACCACAACCAACTGTAATTTCATGGACCCCTATCCATGATTTCTTGATCCTACTAAATTCATAGAGGATCCAAAAATTTGCGTTGGACTTCAAGATGATTTATTCTAAAATTTTCAAAAATTCAAAATCTACCCTAAATCTACTCCTAAATCCTAGCCTATCGAGAAGGTTCATATGCTTACCTAGGTTTGCTTTATCGGTGTGATAGCCTCGCCTCTTGTAATAATTGAATGGTGAATTGGTAGTTCCATTGTCTCCAAGGCTCTCCCTCCTCCTTCATGCATTGAAAATGATTTTCTTTTTCATTCTCCCCTCCTTTTTACCCTCCCTTCTCTCTCTTCTTGTTTTCTTTCTTTTCCCTTTTCTCTTCCATCCTTGTTCCTCTACCATTTCGAGTTTCTTCAAGAAATTTTCCTTCCCTCTAAAACTCAAGGGAGCACCCTAACCTTGGGGTCACCGATGCCATCATTCCACCATAAAGCATGCAAAATATTTAGAGTGTTTGGAATTATACCATTTTTACACCATCCCTTTGCCTAAACTTCCTACCCTTTTTAGTACCCACCTTTCCAAGCCCAAAGGTATTTACAATTTTCTTTGATGCACTTATCGCACCATAAATTCATCAAAGAGGGGGTAACCAAATGAGTCAATTTTCCCTTAGAAGCCTAATAAGCCCTTCAAAATTACCAAGAGAATTTTTTAAGCCCATAAACCCTCAATTTCTAAGACCTCTTTCATCCTTAGCAAATTTGTCATCCTCTTTTATGGATCGTAAAATCATGTGCCATGTTTCCTTAGGCACTACCTCCCTCATTGAATTGAAGGTCCAACATATAAGACCATGAAATCGGTTATCAATGCTTCTCGCCTAGTTTTTAAAGTACCATTTTCCATAATTTTATTTGACCACCAATAGTTACCTATATGAATTCATGATTGACCCTTATGAATTATAAAATTACATCTTCGAGGAAAGGACTCCAAGTCTTGGATTCTCTACCCACCTTGGGATTTTGGACCATTTATAGTGCCAACCTGAAGTGACCTCCCCCTACTACTAGATCCCAAGGTCCCTTCCCTCGTGCCCTCTCCAAATTCAAATTTAAACCACCCTCTTTAATGCCTTTTCTTCTCTCCCTCCATGCCCAAAATCTCTATAAATAGAGGCTTTAGGACTTCATTTTTGTGACACACTCTCAAGCTACCTACACTCTTACAAATTTATGACATAAATTCTCAAGCTTTCATTACCACATTGGAGGATCTTTGTAGGGATCACTAGGCTCATATTAGAGGACCACTCCTCTATTGGTTGTTTTCTCCCTTCCCATTTGTCTTCCCTTTGTGGTTATTTTCACTTATGTTATTTAGTTTATCATATATCTTAACTTGTTTTAGCTTTTTAATCTTATAATTTTGCTCTAACCTTGGTGTCCAAGATTTTGTATAGTTATAGGTTGACCTTAGGTTTATTCTTCTTGTAATGACCCTCTTTATCGACCCAAGGGATAAAGCTAATTTTTTTTTTCTACGAGGATTAATTAACTCTCTAAGATGACCCAATAATTTACAATGTTAAGGCATAACCAACTTGATTTTTTTATCACTAAAATTGACACTCAAGTGGACAAGAGTGGCCAACTTCTCATAATTCCTAGGATTCACTTCTTCTAACATCTCCATTAGAAAAGACACCATTAGTGGCCCTCCCATTTCCCTACACATCCTTGTACGAGACAACTTGACCACAACATAAATATTATCCTTTAAGTTCCATATCACTTAAAGTTGATGCCTATTCCCTAATCCTACATATTAACATATATTTAATATTACTATGGTGTAATGCCTTCGTGATTAATTGGTTTCCATATACCCATGAAAATCAACTAAGACCATTATCACTCACCTACTAATGATCGTGGTCACACTTGCCTACCTGCAAGGTTCCACAACTATATTGCTTTGGTTATAATGAATGGCCATCCTAAGCCTCATCGCTAGGATCATCCAAGCCTCATCGTTGGGTTTTGTCAAACACTTTCACCAAAATTTACCTAGTTGATTTGTCTACCCACAAACTCAACTATAATTGTGTGCAACTCAACTCTAGGGATTACTAATATGGTGCTAACATTCATGCCCATAATAACCCCATCTTAACTCAAGGGTCTTATTCAATATTTTTTCTATCTCACAAAAATAGAGTGCTATAATAAATCATACCAAAATTCAATATTAACATCAACCTATCATATTGATAAATACCAGAGAATTTAGGTACTTCATTCCAACATAACACCAGAAATAAGATATTTTTTTATTTACATGAAAGGAAGTAAAACAATATATAAAAGTTAAGACCAAATTCTCATTAGTTACTTTTCCTATTATTCCATCATCTTCTTTAATAATTACAATTTATCTCTCACACTATCTACAAATTCTTCTTTCAAAGAAACTTAACATAGAAGGAAAGCAATAATTCATTTTTCATCTTCTGAACAAAATTCTTGGCAATACATCAAAGATATTTACAAGACATCCATTCCTTCATCATAATCATTACATAGCACAAATTTTATATGGGATGCCTTTAAAGTATTTCTTATTTCCAAATACTATATTATATTTCAAAACATCAATACCAAATGGTCACTAGTCTCATCTTTTTTCAAAGTCTTCTTGATAAGTCATTTCTTCGTCAAAATTTTGAACATAAGTTTAGGGATCAAGGCAACTCTTTTAGATGAATATGCAGGTCTAACATGCATCATTCAATTAAAATAATGCAAGGACAATGCAAGGTTACAATGATAAATTTTTAAAACTTCTTTCGATGCTTAATAGACACAAATGAGAAAAGCCCATACTTCTCTCACTCAATTTTTATTTCTTTGCTACACAAGCTACATATTTATCCTTGGATAAATTTAATATTCATCTCTCAATAGAAAATAATATTTTCTCATTTCTAGATTATAGAGTTATTTGACACCCTTTCACGTTGTTAATGGTTTATGGTAAAAAAATGCAACTAAGAAACGTGTCATATGCTGACATAAAGCAAAACTTAATGCATAGGTAATAACAATTATTTTACAGCTATATTATTACATGCAATATTTGGACATTTATGTATAGATCATTGCAACTAATTAAAAATTATGTCATATATAAAATATATCAACATGAATAGAATAACGTAATACATAGTATTAATTAATAGTATTTACAAGGTATGGCAAAATGATGGTGCATGCAATAGTCATAGGCTATAAATTAATATAAAATATACTATAGTGAATGTTACTGGACATGGTAAAATAGAATGATTTAGTTTGCAAAGGGTATATTGATAGTAATAGGCATATTAACGATAAGCAAATTCTACACACCCACTAGCATGATTAATGTAACAACGCACAAATAGATACATTATGTAGTAACACAATATGAGATAATTTTATAGTATACATCCATAGGGGCACACAACTATTTATCGATAATCACTGATGTGTAATAATATAATACATGAATGCATCTCCTGATGTATATTATGAGCATACAACAAGATGGATCATCATTGCAACATCGGGTGTGTGGTATGGTGTTACAAACATTATAATATTATTATATTGTATGTATTGACAAGCATACAAGACATTAACAATAACAATGACACATTACATAGGGACGCATATCACTGTAGCAATTCATACACATTCACACAAGCGTAGTTATGATGCACAACACAACCAGTTAATTATAGTATAGATAATGCAAATATAATTCACAAATGCAAGCTATAATATACATATGCTAAATCAATATACGCACACATGTATAATCAAAATTTAAGCATTAGACTACAATAATGAATAGCAAATCAACATGCTAAATATCATATTTATACAATCCAGTGAGCATAATGTTAAACTTGATTTCAATGTGTATTTGATATCATGTATGTCCATCGCTATAACACTAATATATAGTGAACATATTAATACCAAATATGATAAACATCTAGAAGTAGGTTGTTATACATGTAGTATGCATTGCATACCATATAGTATGCCAATGCATAGGCATAATGTATACAAATCTAAAATATGTAGTTGTGGATAAAATGAGGCATGTATTAAATAGCTCTGATTATACATACATATACATATTAGTGTGTGTGTAATGCTCGTGGAACAATACTGGTATAAAGCAACAACATATAACAATGACTACACTTGATACGTAGATAAAAAATATATACATACATACATACATACATACATATATATATATATATATATATATATATATATATATATATATATATATATATATAAGCACATTACAATATGATGTCACAATGTATAATGTAGTAATGAATAGCAAAACATCATAAATACACATCATCCCTAAGTGCTTGTGTAAAGTTTTTCGCTAATCATGGTAGATGGTACGATAGAATTATGGAGAGCAATATGTATTTTGGGATTTGAATGCTTAGACTCAAATATACAACAATCCACTATGATTGTTACTTCAACCTCAAAATATAATTGTAGGATATTGGATTTGGATATTTTTAATGGAACTCAAAAATATATACCAACTCAGATATCCATTAACTAAACCCAAGCTAATGGAAGGTATTCAAATTGGGATTCAAGCAAGAATCACAAGCTTAGAAATGTAATTGGAAAAACTGATTAAAAAAATGAATAAATATTTTCACCCCCTCAAAGGAGGAAATAAAACTAAGTTACCTCCACCACAACAACTTGAATTCTTCCACGTTCTTCCTAATCCGTCTCACTCAACACTTCCTTCCAGCCAACAATCCTCCAAGCCTTGGCAACAAGAGGAATCAAATAGCATTTGGAGGAATTATAGAGACCAAAAGAATAGAGAAGAAGAAACTCAAGGGTCGAGGTGACTTCTTGTTTTTCCCATACGTTATAAAAATATTAACTTTCCAACATTTTCCAAATTGCTATGTTTCCAAAAATATTTACAACAATAATTATAATATGAACTTTTTTTTAATTTTATTTATTTACTAAACATGCCCTATTATAAGGTATTAACTTAATAAGTTAACATTAATTTACTAATACTTTTTAAGCAAGGTATTAGTAATTAAATCATTTACTCACTTCATAGTATTAAATTAATTAATACTATTATTAATTTATAATGCTAATATTAATTATTAACATTAGTATTTAATATTTTAAGTATTAATAATACTAATGTTATCATTAATACCTTACTTGAAAAATAATTAACCAATCAAGTTCTATGCTTCGAAACACATGTATCAATGCATCCTAATAATAAATTAAGAGCCTAAGCAACACAAGGGCTCTTGCTAAAAGTTGCCCTTGCTTGAACTAGGATGCATTCAACAAAGATATAAATTAATGCACAACTTATTCTCTAAGAAGGAGGTATCATGATAACTACAAGGTTATAAAGCATAGGGGTAAGGACCCTTTTACTTTTGCAACAACCTCCTTGCCTCATGATGCATTTAATCACACATACACAAATTCAAATGCTTCTACGTGATTTTTTACCCTTATGGGATGTTAGACTAAAAATAATCCATCATTTCCCCTTTCATACTTCTCTCAAATCTGATGGTTATCCCATACCAATGCACTAGTAAGAGTACTTGGTCCTGCAACCACATAATTCATTAGTAGTACCATGTTCTAAAAATAACATAATCCAACTCTTGTAAGCATAAATTACAATCAACTCATCTTGATAGAGCAAAATATGATCATGCATTAATTATCAACACATCAGTACATCAAACAAACAATAAGGGAAGTCCTACCAAGATGGGCCATTACATACTTCTCCCTAGGACTAAACATAGTCCCTTGTGATTTTTTGAAATAATAATAATAATTTTATTCAAACAAAAATGGGAATTACTCTCTTATCATATCAGCAAATTCCCAAGTAGCATAATTGTTAAAAAAAATGATTCCACTAGACCTTATATTGAACTAAGGTATGGTTTATTTATGTTTTTAAAGAGAAACCCTAAAATCTTGATAAGTTGAAACTCAATAGTCATGGGATATACCATTTGAAAGTTAGATGCATTCCACACATGAGAAGGATTAGCAACGTATTTCCTAAGTAGGGATATGTGGAAAGTGTCATGGATTTTTGATAGGTTGGGCGGTAAGGTGAGCCGATAGGCTACTAGACTAATCTTATTAATTATTTCAAAAGGCCCAACAAATCAAGGATCCAACTTAGTTGACTTGATGACACTTTTTTTAGTTCACATCCTTAAGAAGCCTTTATATCCTATAAATAATTCCCTTAGGGACATTTTCAAATCTATGTTGATATTTTGGTGATTAGTTGCATCCTTGAGAATTTGTGGAATCGCCTTGAGTTATTCCTTCATATCCTTAATAGTGTTAGGTTCGATCACTATTCGATCTTCCAGATTATCCTAAGATAGAGGTATCTACATATTCTTCCATATAATTCCTTGAATGGAGACATTCCCAAGGATGGATGGTATCCATTGTTATATGCAAATTCTACCAAATGCAAATAGTCTTCTCACTTAAAATTTTGATATATGCAATACATGTGTTGGTCAAAATTTTTTCTAATGGTAAGGATTACGTGCACCCATAGACCTCGACCAACTTTGAATGGCCCCAAGATCATAGATCTTAGGGTCAATCTCCGGAGAAGGCTAGCTCCTTGTAAATTCTAACTAAATGCTTGGGAAAAGGGGAGGGAAAGAGAACAAAGAAAACATAAAGCTAGAACACAATATGGTGCATATCCAATCACATCAAGATACATGCCCAATAAGTCTGAAACATAAACAACATTCATGGACTACCTAACAGACCAACCATTGATTTCATTAATCATTACGCATATAACTCTACTGAGAATTCTAAAATTAAAGAACAAACAGCATGAAATCCAGATATCAAAATTAAAGCTAGTTCATTCATTTAACTTTAGAAAAAATAATCAACAGAGCATGATCATACATACATGAAGACAATTGAAGGCCAAACAATAATCCACTTATATTGCTGAATGCATCAAACTGTACATGCAGGTTGTAATGACTGGAGAGCTGACACTAAAACATATATTACAAACATGTATATATAGCCCCTTTCATGAGCGGGCTTTCAAAAGACTAATTAATGCTTCATTAATGGTGGATCAGAATGTCAGTATCTAGTTGGTTTGGATGATCTCTTCTACGATCACTCTGTCATAGATGGAACATTCTCCATTGTGTTTAGACAAGAGCTACTGACATTCTTTGTCTAAGCCTTCCTTTGATGATTAATGAACCTGATGCTACCACTTCCTATAGATGTTTCTTTGTGAGTTGAGGTAGTCATGCTGCATCAATTCTTCATCTACCACCTTTCATACTCAGCCTGATCAATTATTAAATTTGCTCATCCACTGCATCCTTGGATCCATCACTCTGACAACATTGGTGGGAAGAGGAAGTTTGAAATTGAGGAGCCCTCTACATGACTGAACCCTTATGCATTTACTACTGGATAGGATGGAACTTTGGATTGAATGCACACCTTGGTTCGACCCCAAATCGTACATCTGGATCATATTTTCCTAGGACGGGGAAATGGGAGCCCTTGCTTATCTTCTTCTTTATTCTTTTTTTGACTTCCTTGTGGCTGGGTACCTTCAAGAGAAACTTTGGGTCTACCCCCTTTTGTATTTGCTTTCCAATTCTTCGTCCTTATGATTTTATCACTTGGATGGCAATCTGGGATCGCTTTTCTTTCCATAGTTCTCCTGATCTTCTGCCTGATTTTATTCGCTTGTGGATGAGACTTTGGGCATGATCATGATGGGGATGCAACCCATTCTTCCATCAGGGATCTCCTTTGACTTACCTTCTTTTATATGGAACTTTTGGATGGTCAATGGCCTGGAAGTGACTCATTCTTCCATCCATCCTTTTCCTTAGCCATTTTTCAAAATAATTCCCCCTTCTTTATGGAACAAAATAGGTGGGTGCAAAAAAATCACCCACATTCTTGGCAACTTTCGGGGGGCTTTTACTTGGTAGAAGGTACAGAACCCAGCTAACTATGATATATCAAAATCTTAAAATAAAATAACAAATAGATAAAATATTCTGGCCACATCCTTTGGGCCACGGAGTCAACAATAACAGAATGAGATTCAAAAATGGAACATGAAAGTCGTCTTCCATGACTTAAGCTAGACCCGATGGGTCTCTTGATTGTTGTACTGCTACTCGAGATGATTCAACATGAGGGAATGCTACTTGGGTGACTGCTCCACTCTGCAATTTGTTGCACATTCTTGCCCAGTTATCCATGGAAGGGACATGGGCACTTTTTATTTGATCCACAATATACTTGAGCTTGCACCCTTCTTGGTCGGGTGGGTCACTGTATCTTTCAACCATTTGATCAAAAATGATTGAAAGACTGAATAACTTGGAGATTAAATTGAAAAGTTGATCTAGTGTTATGGGTTCTTGCAATGCCATGATCATACTTTCATCTTCTTCAAGATCTTGGAACAACTTCTCAAGATTTTACTCTGAGTATAACTGATGATTGTTGTCCCAAAATCCTGGTGACCCAAGTGCTTTGAGTTGCTCATTAAATTCATTCATTGTCCCAAGATCTTTCTTCAACATATCCATAAGCTTGGTTCCTTCACAATACAAATCAGTCAGATGTAGAACCTGTTGTATCATGACTTCATACTATTCTCTCTCATGCCTTTGATAGATGTGGGGGTTGGTGTTGTGATTGATCAACATTATACGCAAAGTAGCTACTTGTGGGCTCATATTGTGTATGATGCCCTTCCTTTTGCTGAACTCAACCTTTGCTGCTATTGTGATCTCAAGACTGCTTTCTATTGCTAGTGTGAAAGGAGAAACAATCTTCAAGGCCGCTTCCCTTACTTTCCTTAAATGAACAAGCCTAACTCTTTTGAGGTTGTATTTTGAAATGGTAGGCCTAGTAGGCTTCTATTTCTCTTTATGTAGCTCTTCAAGGATATGATTAAACTCACTCTCTTGCCATTGCATCTTGCTTCTGCATTCATTGAGCAGGAGCTCCTGCTGTTGCATCTTTAATTTGAATTCTTCATTACATTGCTCCAACTTGCTGCTCATTACCTGCAACTCATTTTTGAGTTTAGCAATCTCTTCTTCCTTTTTCTGCAGGAGCTCAGGCGAGGGAACTTTGTTCAAGGTATCACTCAACATCTTGTTTCTATTTTCAATGGTTTTCTTTTCACGTTGTACCCGATGGAACTGGGCCTCAAAGTTTTCTACCTTCTTTTCTGCTGCCTTCATTTTCTTTTCAGCATTTTTTAATTTGAAGTACAGGGTATCAGAGTTCACATGTGATGCCTTCAATACTTCGATAGAGGGAATATCATCAATGTGCCTGGTGAGGCATTCAAACTCCTAGTCATCATATTTCATGTCAACTTTCACCTTTTTGACTCTGGGCTTAGCGATCACCTTATGTTGTTTTCCCTCAATCAGATCCAGTTCATGCAAAATCATCATGGTGGCCTCTTCTTGACTCTGATGCTCCTGCTGTAGTTGCTCTTCTACCCATTTATTTTGGTTATCTCTTGCCACATGCACAACCTTGAATATTTATGGTTCTTCTTCCTCTATTTCTTGGGATGGAAGTGGAAAAGACAACACAGAGGACAATGGGGACACAGGGAGTGTAATCAATGTTTGCTCTTGGTTTAAACCAATTGACTGACTAACGGTTTTGGCAATGATAGATGCCGATGATGAATGGAATTGTTGGGGCAAGATATGGGAAGGAGGTAGAGGAGTGATCAAGGGTATGGGAGTGATTGATGGATTGGATGAAGACATGGGGATGGATGATTCCAATGGATTCAGAGGAAAATCAGGCAAGGGGCCTAGATGTGGAGGAGGAGATAATGAGGGTTTAAGGAATTCTTTATCTATCATAGGCCTTGTGATGAGGATTTCCTTAGAAGGTAGGTTGACATGAGAAAAAGGGGGAGGATTATTCAGTGGATTTCTGGGAGGATTCTGGTTTGGAGAAGGTGTGTTGAGTTGTACCTATAAGGAACTTTGTTCTTCTTCATGCTCCATAATATTTTGACTTCCTTTGGAATTATGCATCGATGCTTTTGATCCTTTTGCTTGTACCACCTTGGACTACAATCTCTAGTGCTTGTGTCCTAACTCTTGCTCTTTTAGAACAACTAGACTTGAGCGAGTCCTTTTATTTTTTCTTTGCACCAATTTTTGAGGAGAGGATCCGGATGAATGACAAGTCTCTTGAAGGGTTTTTCTCGACCTCATTCTTCTACTGCTCTACTATTTCTGGGAGGATGATACCTCTGGCTTGACTTGTACTTCATGAGCTACTCCATCAGATTCTTCTTGAGAACTTGGATCCTCCAGTTCTTGATCTCCCTCTTGCTCATCACTGCTTCCTCCTACAACAGGCTCTACAGGATCATATTTCTTTAGTACTTTTGGGAAAATATTATCATCCTTTATTTCTCACCATTTGCCAATGTGAGCCATAAATTCTATTTGAAATTTAGTATCTGCTATTCTTGGGAGGATTTCCCTAAGATCATCCTTCTCACACTTCATTATCCACCATTGCTCAACCTTCTCTTCATCATCCCAATCCTTCTATTCTGCAACTCGCTCAAAGAAACTGATTCCTATTCTCTGGTCAGGGTTCCTTTCAGGATCAAATACCCTCTTATATGAATATGGGGCCCTCCATGGTGGGCACTTATGAAATTCAAACCGGGTAAATGGGACCATCTGATCATCCAAGAGATTCCTAAATTGTAGAACATCTAGATTTACTTCATTCTCCTGATGCTTGAATGGTTAGGGTTTGACATTGTTGGCAACCTTTCTTTTAATGACACCATCAAGATCATAATGCCACTAGGGAGGCATTACTAGAAGACCCAAAGCACGTAGCTTATTATCTAGATTTAGATATGTGGGCTGATCTCTGAAGGGATTATTGATAGGACTATGCGATACTAGAAACTAAAAAATCATTTTCTTCTTTACCCCTTGACCATGCTTATCCTCTACTACAATGGCTTACCTACAAACCTCTAGGCCAAAGACCCAATCTGTTACATAGTAGGGAAGAAGAAAGGGAAAACCAGAAAAACCATATAACCTAATGCATGTTCCTTCTACCAGAAAATACCAATCCCCTACTTCAAGGAATTTCATCCTTAAAAACTGCACAACTCTTTGAGATAGGTGGGGACAACTTCCATAAATGAATGCCAAGGCAGGACCAAGGAAATTTTTGTTAAATTCTAAGTAAGACTGACTCTTTCTAAGAAAATGCATCTAGTCAACAACTGGGTGAAGATCATCTTTCATGATTTGCACAAAATGTGTTGATCTAGGCATAAAGAAAAGAAACAACTAGGCTAAGTAAGAAGGGTAATGAAATCCCATACTCTGTTTGGACTGATAGTGTTCTAATTGCTTTCTTAGGTTCCTAGCAAAATTTTTTTCCCAATCCATCTTTATTGATCTAAGAGCCCTCAATACGGTATGCACCATGGCTATCCACTTCGAGAATACTATATTATTTGTCTCAACACCCTACAATATGGCTATCATGCACAAGACTGGTTGAACATCCTCCTTAATTTTTTCTAGCTATCAGGTCCTTTCTCGATAGTCTTCAGGCAAACTTCTCAAGTTTAAAACATCCATCATCCATGCTTTTGGGCCATCCTCCACAAGCTTCCCCCTTTGATATTTTTCCTTAATAATTCTAAGATGCTTTATGGATACATCTTCCAGGGAGGGTTCTGGAGTTGCAAATGCCTTTCTGATGTTTTGGGTGGTTATTTGAAATAAAGACCACTCATCCTACCCTCTAACCATTCATGTACTAGCATCATAGAACTTAGCCATGACATCTACTAGCTCGAGACACGGGTGCATAACAATTGGTAAGAACATTGCCAATTGTGTGTTCCATGGGGCTACCCCAGTGACACTCGAGTTGATTGATTTTACCTTTTTCTCCGCTCCTATTCATGATAATTTTGCTTTAGCCTTAAGGGTAATGCATGTGTCTGCAATTCCCTCAAATGAATCTTCCAACTTCTTCTTTGGCTTTGCCTTGGTCATCTTGCTCAACTCTATTTTGCTCTCAAGGGCTACTAGACTCAGAACACTTGGAGCTTGTCAGCTAGCAACCACCTCACATTTTAAAATGTATTAGCAATATTGAGTAGGCACTGTATCATCATGGGACTTGAATAGGCATCACCCTTTTATAATACCCAGAATGTAGAGCCAATGGTATAAGCTCTTGGAGCTGTTGCACAAGATCTTACTTGCTATGAGGTAAATCTTGTTGAAGTATAGTATTATTGTCAGATTATCTTCACCAACTCCTTTTGAGTTATAAACCTCTAACCAATAAAATGATCTAGGCGAGCAGACATCCTACTAAGATAGTTAAGTTGCTATTTTCCCAGGCTGATCATACTTTAGACCTCATTCTTCTATCATTTATGACACATGCTTAAATCATTCTGAAGAATGTGCTTTCACCACTCTTTCTATTAATGCACCTCTTTGATAGGTGCCAGATGGATGACCACACCCCCTTTCTGGTCGTTATGCGCATTGGAGTTTCTTAATATACATGCCCATGATCTTCCTCTTGATTTTATTGAGATGGAGCATTGGCCATTTGTACGTGCAAAATTATGCTACTGAGCACTCCTTCCAACTTGGTCATTAATATTTCTAATGAATTAGGGGAGCTGATGTTACCACTTGCACACCTCTTCTTGATGATTGACAATTGTAGGTTACAGCTCCTCTTTCTTCTCTCCTATTTGAATGGAATTTTGGGTCCAGCTCTTTTTTTGTATCGATCCCATTTTTCCATCCATGCTTGAGATGGACTTTTAGGTTGCTTCCCTTAATTGAACATTTTCCATTTATCCATCCATTTTTGGATTTGAATATCATGTACGAAGAAAAATCTTGGGGACCGAAAAGGCTTAGGTATCTTAATTATACAATAAAAAGGTATAATTACAATCTACTTCTGTACAAGGTAAAACAAAGGATATATACATATATACAACTACCCAAGGTAGATCAAACATAGTGTTTTAGATGTTGGTCATTCACTGGGATTGGAAGCAACTGACCCTCCAAATCCTATAACTAGTATGCATTTGAAGTCTTACATTCTTCAATGAGATATGGACCCATCCAGAATGAATCAAACTTATCATGAGCCCCTGGTTTAGCCAAATTTACATCCCATCTAAGTACAAGGTCACCCTTAGAAAATTCTTTTGATTTTACTTTCTTATCAAACCAATGTTTGACCAGACTTTGATGTTGGGTTACATTATTAAATACCTTTTCTCACTCTTCTTCCAACTGCATCAACTACACTAGTATTTTTTCAATTGGAGGGAAGTCTTCATCATCTATCTATTGCAAAAACTTTAGTGTCGGTAGTTCAAGATTAATAGGAAGGATAGCCTCTTTGCCATACACTAGAGAGTAAGGGGATGTCTTTAAATATTTCTTTGGAGTTATCCTATCTACCCATAATACCTGATTCAGCAAAAGGTGCCAACTTTTAGGATTCTACTCAATATTTCTTTTAATGATTTTTAATAGATTTTTATTTGAAGATTCTGCCAAGCCATTGCCTTGTGGATAGTAATTTGAGGTTGCATTCCAGTATATCCCATATTTTCTAGCAAAGTCCATTATCTTAGAACCTATGAAAGAAGAGCCATTATCTAAGATGATAGTGGTTGGGACCCCAAATCTGGTAATCAATCTTTCCAAGAAGTCAATGATTATTTGTTGGTCAACCTGCTTAGTTGCTTCAACTTCCATCCACTTAGTAAAGTAATCTATTGCTGTAAGAATATATTTATGATCGAATGATGAATTTGGGTTTATGACCCCAATGAAGTCTAGTCCCCATTTTTGAAAAGGTTCTTCTACTACTATCGACTTCAAAGGCATGGCATGGTGCTTTTCCTTCTCGATAAATCTTTGATATTTATCACATTTTCTGACTAACTTGAATGCATCTGAGAATATGGAAGGCCAGTAGAATCCTACCCTCAAGATTTTGGCTACTATGGTTTATGCTGAATAATGGCCTCCCAAGAATCTAGAGTGAAATTCCTCCAGTAACTCCCTTGCCTTTTCTTGGGGTATGCAATGCAACAACACACCATCAAAATTTTTTTTGATAGAGAGTGTTATTGACTAGTGTATACTTTCTAGCCTACAACTTGTATCTGCATCTTTGTGGTGCTATCAATCCTTCTAGGTATTTTCTAGAATTAAGATAAGAAGTCAAGTGGATGATCCATGGGTCAGATGATATTTTTGTTTGTGTTGATTCAAAATTATCTACTACCTCTATACACAGGTTGGAGTCTATCACTACTACTTCCACCAAATGTTGACAAAGGGCTCACCCCTTGACCAACTTTGTTGGTCAAATTTCTACATCAAACTCTTGAATATTTGTTGTCCAACTAGCCCTTTGATCACCCCATTCTCCTTGGATTATGAAACTCCTGACATCTGGGTGTACCACATATACTACTGTCTTACTTTGTGAGATGAAATGCCTAAATTTCTTGAGGGATTTCATAACAACATATACTTGTCTTTCTATGAAATTGTATATTTCCTCATGATCATGCAAATTTTGGCTAAGAAAAGCAATTGGTCTTTCATTACCATCACCTCCCTTTTGCATTAGAACTGTTGCATAACTTTCTTCTGCTCCAAAGGCATACAAAATAAAATCTTTAGAATAATCAGGATTAATGAGAACTGGAGCTCGTGAAATAGCTTCCTTAATGCTCCTAAAAGCATCTTTTTGATCATCCATCCATTTGAACTCAACATTCTTCTTTAGCATTTGAGTCATAGGCTTGACTATCTATGCAAAGTTAGACACAAACTTTTGTACAAAGTTGATCTACCCAAAGAAATACTGAAGTGCCTTCTTGTTCATGGGTATTGGTAATTCTAAGATAGCATTGACCCTATCCGGGTCTATGGTGAGCCCTACTTTTGACACAACATGTCCCAAGAGTTTACCTTCTTGCACAACAAAGATTGATTTCCTTGGATTCAATGATATTCTGAACTCTCTGCATTTCTCAAATATTTGTCGGAGATGCTCCACATGATCCTACCTTTTGTGAGAAAAGACAATCATGTCATCTAAGTAGATAACAATTACTTTATTAACCAATTCATCGAATGCCAGATCCATTGCTCTTTGAAAAGTAGCACCAACATTAGATAGGCCAAATGGCATCCTTTGATATGCAAATATTCCCCATTTAGTGGTGAATGTGGTCTTATGTTGATCTTCATATTTAACCCAAACTTGATTAAATTTCAAAAAGTCATCCAATAATGAGAACCGTTCTTCTCCTACCACTATATGCAATATTTGATCTATCTGTGGCAGAGGATAATGATCCTTCAGAGAGACTTTGTTTAGATTATGAAAATCTATGCAAAGCCTAATATCTCCATTCTTCTTTCTGACTGGAACTAGGTTAGCTACCCAAGTAGAATGCTTAATGGGATAAATTATTTTGGCATTTAACAATTTCAACAACTCTTGTTTCATCAGGGCTTCTATTTTTGGGTTCACTAGTCTCTATTTTTGTCGAAAAGGCTTTGCATCAGGCTCCAACTCAATGGTATGTTGAATCACATCCTTACTATATACTTTGAGGTCATCATATGTCCATGCGATAATATCATCATATCTCTTACACAACTCTTGAATTTGGTGGACTTCCTCATTTGAGCAATCTACCCCTATCTTCAAAACTTTTCCCACTGAGATTTGGACTTCCTTATATCCTTTGGAGTCAATCTTGATCATATGACCTTTTGGTCGATCACTATTGTCAAACAAGCTTTCCAGGGTGATTAGTCCCTTTGGAATGTGATTATTTTTGAGCTGGATAAACCCTTCCTCTTCTTTATCATCTTCAATTTCGGAGGACCCATCAACTAAATAGTTCATTTCATGAATTAAAAAATCCACTATCTGTTCATCATTTTCAAATACTTTCCAGAAGGTGTCCTTATCAGGGATGGATGGTCTATATACCAACCTAACTGATTTTGCTTTGTGAATGGTATTTGATACTGGACAAAAATTTTCTCCTATAGAAGCCAAAATATCAGCATGTCTATTTTGATCCCTAGGGATAGCTTTAATATTCAATGCCTCAAATGTTTCTAATAGGTCCCATACTCTATTCCTGTAGGCTTTTAAGTAATGTTGCTTACTAATACATTTTTTAGTAATTTGATTAATCACCAACTCAAAATCCCCAAATATTTGGAGCTACTTGATACCCAACTTTTCTACCTTCTTTAGTCCCAAACAAAGGGCTTCATACTCTATTGCATTATTAGTACAACTCCATGTTAATATATATGAGAAAACCTTTTGGGCTCCTTCAGGAGAGATCAAGACTATCCTAGCTCCTGCACCATTTTTGCATCTTGCTCCATCAAAATATAGTTTCCATAACTGATGGGATGGAGATGGAAGTTCTTCCTAGGTAACCAAATTTTTTTTCCCTGGTTTCTCAATTGTATAAGTACCGACCCCTGTTTCTATTATAGCATTGACATTTTTATAGAAAATTGGTCTTCTATTTGTAGTTCTTCTAAGGCTTCTTCTATGAGATCTCCCTCCTCAATAATAGCATTTACTATGGTTTCTTGTTGGTCCACTTCCTCTATCCTTTCTATATGAAAAGAAGATGGTTTTTCTGAGTAGATTTTCACCCTCCTTCCTTTACATGGGATTTCCATATGAGAGTAGTCAAGAGAAAGGTATCCCCCCAATTTGGCAGTGAATTCCCTAGAAAGGCACATCCCAAAGTATGGTTCCAGGTCTACTACCACAATTTCTTGTATAACAGTGACCTGAGGTAATCTATGGAGAACCATAGGCACATCCTTGATAACTCCAATGGTTTTTACTAGGGTACCATCCAACTGCAACACACTAGGACAACTTCTAGTGTATTCCATTCCCATGACATCACACACTACTTTAGGCATGACTGTAGTGGCAACACCTGAATCTATCATACAATTATGCACAACCCATCCTTCCATTTCTAAAGAAAGATAAAATGGTGAAGGTTTGTTCTTTCCACCTCCCATAATAGAGCTGCTTTGAACCAGATTCTATTCTGGTTGGACTTTGCTTTGGTCCTTAATCATTTTTAGGGAAGCTTGAAGTAGGTCAATCTATCCGAGGATGAGTAAAGCATCATACATACTAGCCCTTGAGGGAGTCTTCTTTAACTCTTCCACAATATTGAAGGTGGGGATTTTGGATTGTCTATCCTTATATTTTGGAGGGGTTTCAAATTTACTTCTATACTCATGGGTAGCTTCAATCCATTGATGCTTTGTCAGGGATGGATACTTAAGCTTATCTCTAGCCTCCATTTGAGTCTCCATTACTTTTGATTGAGGTTCACTGGGCTTAGGATCTTCCTTTTATTGTTGTAGAAGCTTTTTAAAGGGAACATTTTGAGGAGCATTACTTTCAGATTTCTTTTCTCCTGAATCATCGATAGTAGTTTTCATGGGGTTGGGCTCTTCAGGGTTCACTTGTAATGGTTTATTTTCGGCTCTCATCAAGATAGATACTTGCTCAACTGATGACACCATGAAATTATGTTCATTATTTTTGACCATGTTGATTTATCCCTTTTGAACTCTTTTTGCTCTCTCAATAGCCATTCTTTGCATATAATGTTGAGCATCATGTAGGTATTTTCCCCATGAGGATCATAACAGTAGAACACTAATAGTCTGAATCAAACATGGAAGTTGACGGCTCACCTCCTTCATTAACAAGGACTGCATTAGTTTTCTCCAATGGCCTACTAGTGGAAATGGACTGATATTTTACTACATATGGGAATCTTCTTGGTTAGAAATTTCTTTTGGCCTCCCTCATTTTCATCATGGTAACCTCATTGGAGAGATTTTTCATAAAATCTTGTATCTCTTGTAAGGTAGCAGCTTATGAATTCGAAGCAGGAAGTGCAGGTATTGCAGTTGGAGTAGGGAGAGACAATATTACAGGAGTGGCGAGAAGTGTCGGCATTGTAGGTGTGTTATACCATTGAGATAAGCTCATGGGAGGTGGAAGTGCTATATAAGTAGGTACTAGAACAACTAACTATGGTTGAAAATTAAGGAATTCAGGGAAAATAGGCATCAAAGGTTTGGGAGGTAACCTGCCTATAGCAATAAGGATTTTTTTCCACCTTTGTACTTCTTGGAATATCTGAGGGAAAGCAAGGACATTTTATTACCTTATCATCAATCCTAGATCTGAATTGAATGCTCTTAGGTAATAATAAATAGCTTGCTCATGGGTTGGTCTAAGACCATCAAGCACTCTTTTCTAGGTATGACTAAACCTGATATTGAAATCCATAATATCTTCTTGTGGATGTCTTTGTATTTTTTGGTAAGTAGTGTTTGTATTTACAGTGGGTTTTAACAAGGATCCCAAAACCTGATTACATAAGCAATGGGCCTAGGGCATCAATCCCTTGAAACTGAACACCAAAACAGAAATCCCGCCCAACGATAACAGTAAGCATGAAACAATCCCTCTCAGCGGGAAATAAAAAAATAAGAAAGAAAGTAGTTTTGGAGATCCTACCCAGCGGGGAGTAGCCAAAAACCACCATAGAGAAGATCCCACCCAGCAAGAAGCAAAGAAAAAATGTTACAATAAAATCCCGCCTCGCAGGAAGCAGTAAAAACCACCACAAACAGTCCTGCCTAGCGAGAAGCAGCAGGGAAATCTCGCCATCCGGGAAACCAGCAGAAAAGAAAGGATCCCGCCTCACGGGAAAACCGATGGATTTGGCGGATCCCGCCCTATGGAGAAACCATCCCGCCCACCAGGAAAACATATCGTTCAGCGAGAGCCATCCTACAGGAAGTCGACAGCCAGCACAGAGAGAATCCAGCCCATTGGGAAGCGACCAGAGAGCTGCACCATGATGAACCCACCCCGAGAAAAAATAAGAGGATCTCGTCCCGGTAAAACAAAAAGAAACAGCAGGTTAAGGGACCAGGGATCTAGGGACTAGGAATCTCGAGCGGGAAGAGGAACCAGTCACAGGGATGGGATCCTTAGGAACCAAAACAGTGGGAAGCTGTCCAAACCCTAAACCATCACCTCCACCACACCGAGAAACACAGGGGACCAGATCCACGTGAATAACCTACAAAAAACCCCAGGGGGAAGCCTGAGGGAAAAAGGGAAGGGATCCCCAACCAAACAGGGATCCCTGGGAAGCACCAGTCCGAAAAAACAACCAAGGAAACCCTAGCCGGTTGGGAGGGGCGCAGATAGTGGAGAAGGATCTCCCTCCAGGAGATCATCTGCAAACAACCACTCCCCGGGAGGGATGACCTGGGTTGAGCCAGGGACTGGGCAGGAACCAGGAGCCATGGGAGGGGGAGCAAAGGAGGGACCAGAGCCCTCCCCTCTCTACTTTCTTCCCTCCGTGGATGTCTTTGTATTATTATGAACAAAGTGAGCAAATAAAAGTGGTATGCTTGTTCATTAAAATATTCTATTAGCTTGGACACTAGAGCATTCCAAGATTTTATACTCCCATTGGGTAGAGTTCTATACCAATAAAGTAATTTTTCTTTCAGATAAGTGACCAGTAATTTGACCATCACATCCTCATATTGAATGTTATGCACAACAGTCAATGATACTACATCCTAAACATATTCATATATTATTTTTCCTGAACCATCATAGGTTGGAAGGGATTTTAAGGCTACTTTTGGAATCATATGTTGATCATCCAGGTTAAGAGGTCTTGTATGATTCCAGTTGGAAACTCTTGGGTTTTGATTTTAGGCCATTGTTGTTTGATGCAAAATGGATATTTAATATAAGGATACTAATTGAGTATGAATCTGATCTTGCTCTTGTTCTTTAGTGGAATCAAAGGCCTCAATAATCAACTCAATCTATTGCTTTCTGGAGGATAACTTCCATAACTCAATTGGTTCTTTTAAATACTGGTCCTATGTCTTGGAATCATGAAATAACTACAGGGTCGATATGGCTTTCTGGGTATGTCTTTGATAGAGTTGTCAGGTGACAAGGGAATATATAGAAATACAGGTATCACCAATCCCTTTTATTTATCCAAAATATGGGAAATGGTCCCATCGAGCATTCCAAAAACTATTGGTCGAAAGTTTGTATAATGGTAAGGATTACGTGTCGATAGATTTCAACCAACTTTGAATGACCTCAAGATCTTGAATCTCAAGGTCAATCTTCGAAGAAGGTTGGCTCCTTGCAGATTCTAACCAAATGCTTTGAGAAAAGGAGATGGAAAGAGAACAAAGAAAACGTAAAGCTAGACCACAATATGGTGTAAATCCAATCGCATCAAGATACATGCCCAATAAGTCTGAAACATAAACAACATTCATGGACTACCTAACAGACCAGCAACTAATTTTATCAATCATTACACTTATAACTCTACTGAGAATTCTAGAATTAAAGAACAAACAACATGAAATCCAGATATAAGAATTAAAGCTAGTTTATTCATTTAACTTTAGCAAAAATAATCAACAAAGCATGATCATACATACATGAAGACAATTGAAGGCCAAACAGTAATCCACTTATATTGTTGAATGCTTCAAACTGTACATGTAGGTTGTAATTATTGAAGATCTAACACTAAAACACATGTTACAAACATGTATATATAGCCCCTTTCAAAAGTTTTAGGTAATCCCATCATAAAATCCATTGATATGACCTACCACTTTTGAGTGAGTATATCATGTGGATATAGTTTACCTGTTGGATGTTGATGTTTTACCTTTACTTTTTTAAATTCTAAACACCTAGCAATGAAACCAATGTCATCTCATTTCATGCTAGGCTAATAAAAGATCTTTTTCATATTCTCTCTTATCTTGGCACCTCTTGGATGAGCAAAATAAGAAGAATAATGTACCTCTTGCATAATTATTCTTCTTAAGTCTCCAATTATTGGTATAAAAACCCTATCATTGAAGTACAAAAGCTTATTTTTTATTTTGAAATCCCCACTTTCATTAGGATTTTCTTCTACTTTAGTTTAGATTTTGATGTAATATGGGTCCTATAATTGCATTTTTTAAATTTTTCAATCAAGTCAACATGACTCTAGGTTAAATTTGTTATATGACTCCTCCTACTCAATGTGTCAACCACGTTATTTTCCTTTCCTTTGATAAATTCTATACCAAATTCATACTCAGGTAAGAACTTGATCCACCTTCTTTTCCTTGCATTCAATGTTGGTTGGGTAAAGATGTACCTTAGGCTTTGGTGATCTGACCTTATATCAAAATGTTTCTCTAATAAGTAATGCCTCTAGACCTTAAGAGCATGGATAGTTTTTGCTTGCTCTAGAACATGTATAGCATAGTTTAACTCATTCTTCTTAAGTTTTGTATATTCATAGGCTATTGTAGCTTCATTTTGTGATAAAAATCCTCCCAACCCTTCTAAAGAAGCATTTGTGCATACCATAAAATTCCCAAAAGGATTAGGTATTTTGAGAATTGGTGTTGTAGTAAGCTTATTCTTTAGAGTTGCAAAGGTAGCCTCACACTTCTCTATCCATTTGAACTATTATCCTTTTCTTTGGAGGCTAGTAATAGAGTATGCAATTCTTGAGAAGTTTTCCACAAATCATCTATAGTAACCAATAATTCCCATGAAACTTTAAATTTTGAACACATTGGTAGGTGCAGGCTAGCTTAGTATGGCTTTAATTTTCTTTGGATCAACAAAAATCCCTTCTATAGATATAATATGCTATAAAATATTATACTTGTGAAACATAGAAGTCACACTTTGACAAGTTCCCATATAGTTGATTTTTCCTCAACACCTATAAAACTAATCTCAAATGTTGACCATGTTCATCTTTGGTGTGGGAATAAATCAAGATATCATATAGAAACATCAAAAAAATGGTCTAGATATTTTCTAAATACATAATTCATTAGGTTCATAAAGGTTGTTGGTACATTTTTCAATCCAAACAGTAGAACCGTAAATTCATAGTGTCCATATTTTTTTCTAAAAGTTGTTTTGTGAGTGTCTTCCTCACAAATTCTCAATTGATGGTATCTTGATCTTAGGTCAATTTTTGAGAAAATGGTGGCATCTTTTAATTGATCAAAAAGATCATCAATTCTTGGTAAGGGATACTTGTTCTTGATGGTCACCTTGTTCAACATCTTGTAATCTATACATAGTCTTAAGGACCCATCCTTCTTCTTTACAAAAAATATTGAAGCACCCCAAGGTGACACACTAAGTTTAATCATACCCTTTTCCATCAAGTCTTGGAGTTGCACCTTTAACTCCTACAACTCAATAATGGTCATTCTATAAGGTGTCCTAGCAATAGATTCAGCTCCAAGTATTAATTTGATAGTGAAATCAAATTCACGTTGAGGTGGAAGACCTAGAAGATATTTCAAAAACATATCCCTAAATTCATGTAAAATTAAATATTTCTTAAATAATTTTGAATCTCCCTTACTTCCTTCCTTTCCATTTAATTTTACCACATACAACATTCCACCTCTTTTAATTGCTTTCTTAAGTTGCAAGGTTGAAAATAAATGAGGTTGGAAAGACCCTTGATTGCTTTGGACCCTTAATATTTACCTATATTTATCATTATAATCCATCCACCTTTCTTGGAAATTGATTATGATACCATGGACTCTCAAACAATCCATCCCTAAAATTATATCAAAGGCATGTAGTGATGCTACATATAAGTTCCAAACAGTTGATTCATTAGGTAAGGAAATCTTGGCTTTGGACAAACATTGACTCACCAAAAAGGTTTGCCTAGAACCATACTCAACTTTCCACTTTTATGCCAAAAATCCAAAAAAAATTGGCATACCCAATAATACTAGTAGAAATAAAACTATTAGTAACTCCACAGTCAATTAAAATATTTATATTTCTATTGAAAATTTTACCATATAACAATGTAGGAGTTGCTTGGACCTCCAAGTTCTAATTTTTTGTTGTTGCATAAATTCAATGAGGTTGCTCTTTGCTCTACCACTCTAATCTTCCCATTGAGGATACATGCTCACATAGTGGTGACATTAGCAAATGAAACAACCTATCCTAGGTGCATGAGGCTTTTATTGCCTTCTATCCCTTATATCATCCTCCTTTGTTGAGTCATTATATTTTTAAGGATGGGGCTTCTAGTTATCCTTTATCTAAAAGTTTTTCTTGTAAATATTCCTATTTTCATTTTTCTTATTTTTGAACTTTGGTCTCTCTTGGATTTTCTTTATTTTTCTTGTTTTGTTTATTAGACCATCTTGCAAACCTAGGGATTTTTCTCTTTTTGAGTTCTTGTCATTCTTCTTATTTCAATTCTCTACAATTTATAAAGGTCTTCTTTCAATCCAAATCATATGCTTTTTATAGTGTTTTAGGTTTAAGCAAGTTGATCATTGTTCAGATTTTAGGATCTACTTCCAAGAATCTTAAAATTTGGGTTCTTTCAATTACTTGTAGAACAATTCTATGTATTCAAGAAGATAAAAAGTTGATGACAACTCCTCAATTTTTTCTACATAAAATTGTTTAATTAGGAATGTCTTCTTGAATACCCTAACAAATTATTTTCATGTTATATCCGTCACTTAAATTCCTCTACCCACCTTAAATGTATTCTACCATTCAAAGGAAATATCTTATAGATGAAGGGTGACCCAATCAATTTATGTTTTAGATCAATTTATGTTTTAGACGGGTAGTTCTTAACGGAAAAGTAGGTCTCTAACTCATTAAATAATGATTCAGTTGCATCACCCACTTATTTTCCACTAAATTTAGGTACCCTTACATTATTCAAGTCCTTGGAAAGCTCAACCTCAATCTGGGCTTTACCTAAAAATTCACTAGTAGGATTTTCTTCTTGTCGATCCTCTAAATTTTTGTTATTGGATTTCTAGTTAAGAAGTGTTTCCAACATTTTGTATTGTTGCTCCATCTTCTCTTATAGCAACTTAACTATTGTTAAAATATTTACCATCCTTTTTTTGGAATCCTCTGATCTTCTAGATTGTTTTCCCCCTGGGGATGACCTACAATTTCTTCCTATGTAGTTGGCCCTGGCTTCTTAGAATATCCCTCCCTCAAAATAGGTATCATTCTTAGACACAAAAAGGAGCTAGGTTAGGTTATGGAAGGGTAATGATTCCCAAAAAGTACTTTCTAGGATTTTTACTCCTTGGTTTGATCGATCAATTCGATGTACAATTCCTACTTATCTTGTATCAATTTAAGGTCCTTTAGAAAAATTTAGCCTTCTTAACAATAGTACAATAATAAAAATACCAACTTGGTTCTTTTCAAGGAAGCATTGAGTCCTATGACCTAGGATCTGATACCAACTATAATGACCCTCTTTCTCGACCCAAGGGAGAGCTAAATAATTTTTCTACAAGGATTAATTAACTCTTTAAGACAACCTAATAATTCATTGCCATTGTAGTCAACACTCAAGTGGATAGGAGTGGCCAACTTCTCATAATTATTGGGGTTCACTTCTTCTAATCTCACCATTAGAAAATATGCCATCAGTGGTCCCCCCATTTTCTTACACATCCCTATATGAGACAACTTGACCACGGTATAAGGATTATCCTGTAACACCCATATCACTTAACGGTGATGCCTAATCCCTAACCCTAAATACTATTTTCTATGTAAAAATACTATGGCATAATGCCTTAGTGATTAGTTAGTTTTCATATACCCATGAAAACCAACTAAGAACATTATTATTCACTTAATAATGATCATGGTCACACTTGCCTCCTCGTAAGTTTCCACCATTATACAGCTTTGCTTAGAATAAATGACCATCCTAAGCCTCACTACTTGGATCACCTAAGCCTCACCACTAGGGTTTATCAAACACTTTCACAAAAATTTACCTAGTTGATTTGTCTACCCATAAAATTAACTAGTATTGGTTGCAACTCAACTCTAGGGATTACTAATATGGTGCTAACATTCATGCTCATAATAACCCCCTCTTAACCCAAGGATCCTCTTCAACATTTTGTACCTTTGTTGAACACAAGTGCCTAAATATCACATACTAACAAGGATTCGACCTTGTAAAAAACTCTCAAAGACCTTTGATTGATCCAAACTCCATGCTCTCGATTACGTCCTAATGTATTGCTCCATGTGAGGCACAATTATCATAGGTAAGGATAGTCAAATATAACATCACCTCTACTTGGATATCTTTCAAAATCATGCCTAAGGCATAATTTTGAATATAGTGAGAATTCACTATAGTTCTAGAAACCTAGTGAAAATTCATCTTGATGAAGTTAAAGAACCCTGACAGAGTTGCCTTATCTATTAGGCATGGAGTCAAGAAGAACCAAAATTAGGAAAGGAAGTAGAGGGAATGACAGTGGTCTTCACAACTCTACATGTTTTAAAACCTCCACAGTCTCACAAAACTAGGGCTACTCCCAATCGATGGAACCTAAAACCTAAAACATATGTTACATAATATATATCTACAAGGGTTGTGTGGGTGGTCTTATTCATTAGTCATGGAGTCAAATGAGGCCCTTAATAACTTCATAAGTCCTTTGTTTTTTTTTTCTTTTTCTAGTTCCTTGGGTGAAAAACCTTTATTGTTAAGGAATTAGGACTCTTGAGCAACTCCCTTGGTACAAATAAACATGTACTAGTGTTGACTTCCTTTTTTCTCTTGGCCCTATTATATCTTGTCTTCCACCTCCAAGTTACATCTTCTTCTACTTTTATGTCTTCAAAAGTAAAGAGTCTTCCTTATTGGACCAAATAGGTGTTCATGCTTGTTTATTCAAGGAATCTAAAGGGATCTAAAACCTATTCTTGAGGAACCTGTTGGACCATTGGATAATCTAAGAGAATATGTGGCCTACAAGGTGTTGAATTACCTGCTTCCTTTGCTCCAAAATAATCCTATTATTCATCCCAAATTTCCAAAATGTGACCAAAATTCATGGAACTCATCCTTGAAAAAGTATTTTTAGCTTGAACTATAGGGTATTAGTCTTACATCTGATAATTTTCCTCAAGATTAGTAGTGGGTTTTTGTGTAGGAAGAGGTTGGGGAGTGACAGGCTAGATAGTTGGGGTTGGATATATTTCTAGAGATATATGAATGGAAGGTTTGGGAGCTAACCCTTCTATTTGGATTGGGTTATTTTTGGCCTGAATAACCATCCCATCTGCCTTCTCTTTGAATCCTTCCATGAACAGGGTAGCAAGTTGGTCCTAGTCACCTTTGAGAATGGGAAAAGAGATTCATATTCCTCATGATACTTACCTCTAAATGATACCACCAATATTCTTAAATACATATTCTACTTTTTGATATTGTGCAATTGATACAAATAGACCATATTTTGTAGATGATTCAATGGGGTTGTCATATCTTCTTTAGTATAGTATGGTAGATATTTGAGTGCTAACTGTGTAATATCATCCCATACATCTGGTGGCACCATAGGTTGCAAGGGGCTTCTATCATTCCATGTTGGAAGTATTTTGGGTTGTGAAGTAAAAATGTTTGGCCTTGAGATCTTCTTATTTAAGGAATGGTGTTAAGTGGTGGGAGAAACACTTGAAGGTTGGAAACAAAAAATATTTGGTGGCTAGTATTTTTTTCATAAACTTTTGGATCCTTTGATTTGATCTAAGTCACTAGGTGAGTATTGCATTTGCTCCACAAGCTAGTAGATTGAGATTTTCATCGAACCTCAATTTGATGTCCTTTTGAGTTGCTACTTTTGGATGTTCATTCTTTGAGAAAATTCACCAAGTGAGTTTTTTAGATGGTTCAATAAGCATATAGGCAGGGACCTTCACCAAGGTCTCATCCTATTAGAGTTCTCTTGATTGTGGGATCAATAAATATAGATCATTTGGGTCCTACCAAATATGCTATTAAATTTTTGTCTTATTTGATTGTCTCGACCACTAGATGTAGGGACAAAATGGTTGGGACTATCATGCCTCACATGAAGTGACATAGTAGGGAAACTCTTAGAGCATGGGGTTTGTCGCAATTGGGTACCTCTAGGTTTTTACAATTTTAGCTCCTTTTAAGATGTGATCTTTAGCACACTTCCTACTCTATCCTAATATAACCAACTTAGGGGGAAAAGAGAAAGAGAAAATAAATATAGAAGAAATAAAAATATCCTAAGTTAACAAGGGTGATGCACCAAGATAAAAATAATATTCCTCTACATAACAACAATACACATAAATGCATGTGTAATGCACTGACAACTCAAAGGTGAACACTTCCTCCTATCAACATGTGAAGCACAATTCACGTATAAAAGAAACAAGACATAAATTAGTTAGTCATGGCCTTTAGTATATGCACATAAATACACATACATAAAAGAAATTAGATAGAAAGATCTCAATAATCACAACCTCAAGTATATGTATATGAATATGGTAAAATATAGACAATGCTAGAAGTGGGGGCCAGAAAGCTTGCTTGTAAGACAACTTAGGGTTCAGGAACTACTATACAAAATAAAATAAAAGGAAAGTTATGTAGCTTTTCAATCCTTTACAATGCTAAAATAGCTACTATTTAGAGATTATAAGAGGGGATTTTTCCCTCTAAAACTATGGAAAAAAATCAAAATGACTACTCTTTTGTGTGTCAAGTTACATCTTCATTGAAGTTTGTTGATTCCTTCAAGGTCTATGGATCCATGCTCATTGATGCAGAATATTTATGGACCTTTGGATATGTAACTACTACTATTATTACCATCTACTCTTTTGTAGGGATTCTTAAAGTCTGGGTGTGGGATATCTCTATAATCAATGCTCCAAGTATGAGGTTTTCCTTGTTGTAACTCCCATGTTTTTCCTTTGAATGTGTTAACCATTTTCTTGGGCTATCAGGTTTAAGTAGTATAGGTAGGTGGGCTTGAGGTTTTTACCTCATTGTTTACTTTATGATCTCAACTTCACCTTTGGGAGATGTGTTATTTTCTTAAAAAAAGGACTATACATCTCAAAAAATTATACACCTCAGTACAATGTACAAGATCTAGGGTAGCTTATTCTGCTCTCCTAAAATATCAGTCATGGATAGCTTAGCCTTCAAAATTTTTCTTAGTCCCATGACCTCGAAACTCTTAGATGCTTCATGGGCTGTCAACATGTTTATTCTTTATTCTCCTTAAAAAAATTTAAAACTTCCAATATTTGGTCATTTTACTCTTCTTTGTGCCTTTCACAACTTTTTCCATCTTTCAACTTTTAAGACTCCCAATATCGCAAGTCATCAAAATTTTTGCTTTTCCCTTTTTGTCAAAACTTTTGGAAAGTGGTGCCAGCCTTTGATTGAAACTTTTCATTATCTAAGAAGACTTGTTCCTTGAAACTTTTATCTTCCTTCCAAATTTGGAAACTTTTGATAAGAACCTTTGCCCATACTTTTCCAACACTTCACTCTTTGCTTCATGCTTGTTTCCCTCCACTTGGCCATCTTTCAAAATCATGCCTAAGGCATGATTTTGAGTGTCGTGAGAATTCACTATAGTTTATTTTTTATTATAGTTAAATGTTGTTATAGCACTATGAAATATTATCTTTTTATCAATGGTTCTCCTATTGGTTACTTCAAGTCATCTTGTAGACTTTTCCAAGGTGATCCATTATCTTCTTATCTATTCATTATTCTTGCAAAGGCATTAAGGAGAGTTTCTTAAAGGTAAAATTGTAAGGAAAAATTAAAGGTATTCAAATTGCAAAGAATGGTCCCTTTGAATCTCATCTCCAATTAGTTGATAATACTTTTCTTTTCGGCCATGGTCCCTTTGAATCTCAATGAGACCATGTAGTTTAAATCAATATTATCATATTATGATAAGGCTATTGGATAGTTAGTTAATACTACAAAATCTAGTATTTTTCAATAACATTGCCCTAAATTTACGACTTATTGTGAATATTTTAAGGTTTAAAATTGAAATTTTTTGTTCAATCTACTTGACTATTCCTTTGTCTCATATAGGAAATAAAAATAAGTTCTGGATGTCTTGTTTGGATAGAATGAAAGCTTAGTTGGCATGTTGGAAAGGTAAGTTCTTAATCATGGAGGGAAGGATCCAACTCACAAAGTCTACATTATAATACATCTCTATTTATAGGATATCACTTTCAAGATTGACAGTAGGTGTAACATCAAAAATTGACTAAACTCAAAGAGATTTTCTTTGGAAATGATGAATGGAAAAATTTAGGTTTCCTCTTTGTAAGTGGGATAGGTTTTGCAAAGGAAATAATATTAGAGTAGACTTATGGAATTGCAAACTTATGATTTTGGCATGAGGAGAAAAGCTTGGGTGGAGATTATTTAGAGATCAAGGAAAGAATTGGAAAAAAATATTACTTCAAAAATATATAGGTTCTCTTGATTCAATGAAATTATTTAGGAAAATAACCCTTCCCAAAGGATTTTCAACATGGAACTTCATATAAGATAGTTTGTGATTGATAAAAATTGTATTACATGGTCATTCAATGAGGTGAATTATGTAAGTTTTTGGTGTGATGCTTGGTTGAAGCCTTAACCTATTATCTCTATCTCAGCATAGCAACCCTTGGCTCAGGCATACCTAGCATGTAAAGGTCAAAATGTCAAAGACTAATTAATATGAATAACTCTAGATTATGGATTTATATTAGTAACTTAGTTGAACAAGAGGAACTCAAAAAAAATATAGATGAACTTCAAAAGATGCTTCAAGACTTTTATTTTCCAATTTTTACACAAAAGGATGAGTTGGTTTGAAATCTATCAAAATATGGTGGATACTCGGTCAAGTCAGGATATGAGTATTTAGAGCAATCAAAATTTCCTATTCCCACATAGTTTCATTGGAATAATGTTTGGTCACTAGAGGCTCTCCCTAGGGCATCAATATTCCTTTGGTTAGCAGTTCAAAGTAAGATTCTTATAGGAGAGTCTACAAAGAAGATAACATCATGGACATTTCAGATGTGTCTTGTGTGAGATGGATTTAGAAACATCAAACCATTTACATATGTATTGTCCCTTTGCTAACGCTATTTGGGTTTTTTTTTTTTAAATATGAAAATATATTAGGTACCTCCATCAACATTGAAAGAGTTGATAAAATGTTGGATTAATTATTTTAAAGCTAAATCATTATATATTTTGTGGAGGATTGGCCTTGCTCTCATTTGTTGGAATTTATGGCTTGAAAGGAATAATAGAAAATTTAAAAATAAATCTCAAATCCCAAGTTTTGCATATTATTGTCTTTTTTGAACAATTATTTATAGATATGGTGCTCATCATGGAAAGTGTCAAATGCAGAAAGAGGTGGTAACTTGGTTATAGGATTTGAACATACATGAAAGAGTCATTTGTGATAATGATATTAAAACAAAGGATCTACTTTGATATAGGGTAAAATAGAAATATCCAAAAATTGGGTTTATCAACATTAATTTTGATGGTGCTTCTAAAAGACATTCAGAAAAATATTGTGGAGGTGGTGTTTTTTGAAATAATGAAGGAAAAATTCTCCTCGCTTACTCAAAATCATATGGAACTTTAACTAACAACTATACAAAGGCTAGGGCACTTCTTACAGGGATTAAATTTATAGTAGAAAGTTGATGGAAATATATTTTAGTTGAGGGGATTCCCAAGTTATTGTTAATGCTTTCAACCAAAATGGATGTGGGGATTGGATAAAAATTAATATTATTGTTGATGTTCACCATCTATTATTGGAGGTAATCTCTTAGAAATATGAGCATACTTATAGAGGAGGAATTTGAGTAGCAGATAATTTAGCCAATAGTGGTGTTGATCTTCATCTTAGTGAAATTGAAATTGGAGGTAATCTCTTAGAAATATGAGCATACTTATAGGGAAGGAATTTGAGTAGCAGATAATTTAGCCAATAGTGGTGTTGATCTTCATCTTAGTGAAATTGAAATTTTAGAAGGAAACTATCCAAGTGAGGTTTTATCTCTTAATGCCAAGGGGTTGATTGTGGAAACATAGCACTTCAAGAAAGTTGAAGAATATATTTTATAGAAAAAGAAATGAAAAATATTTGTGATAAAAAGACATGTTGGATATAATTTAATTGACCTAATAACAAATGTAATATTTTTGGTGTTTTTATGGAAGTAGCCCTAATAGAAGTCACATATAACTTATTAAAAAATATATCTTGGTTTGAATAATCAATAAAATGCAATGAAATTTCAAAAAATAAATCAATCATAATTTATGTGGTAATAATAAAATATTGATGTCAAAAATACTTTGAATAACATTTACCATTACTACATAGATTGACATATATTTTTTTCCTCAAAAAAGTCATAATTTTATATTAAGTAAATATGAAATTACATTCTTCAGATGCCTCTTTGGCATTTCTTCAAAATTTCAATAGTGACCTAAAAATCAGGTTGTTTATACATCATAACTAGCTATCTCTATCAGGCTAAGTTCTATCCTTAGACACCTTCCCAATTTGTCAACCAATATCCTTTAAATCACTGACTTTTGAGTTTTTTGAAAAAGTTGCTTTAATTGTGCTTGCTTTAACTAGAGTGAATTAATCCCCCAGATAGAGATATGGACCAGTTGCAGTGCATTGCCCTCATTGAATTCCTATACTAAGCATGTACCTGGTTCAATCTGAAGTGCCTCCTTTGAGAGTTCATCTGCTTCCCTATTCAGTTCTCTATAAATATGCCAAAAAGTAAAAGCTTCACTTCGATCCACAACTTTTATTTGAGAGAAGATGGGTTGTAGAATCATGTTTTCCATCCTAAAAACACCAAGCATCCAGTTTATTACCACCTGTGAGTCTCCATAAATTTGAATTTTTTGTATTCCTTTTGATTCTGCCAACTGAACCAACAATTTGAGGGCCATAATTTCAGCATAATTATTAGAACCTTCTCCCAATCCAACCTTGAATTTAAAATAATGAGAGTCAAAAATATATAGTAATCCTCCTGCTCCACAAACTCTAGGGACCCCCTATCTAGCCCCATCAAAAAATCCCTAGGCCCTGATTTATCGATCTTTGGAGGGATGATTTGTTTGTTTACCTTTGTTGTTGTCGAAACCTTATAGTTATTGAAACTTCCAATGATTTGGGAGGAGACCTGCCAAGTAGGCTTCTCTTGATCCTAAAAAATTCTTGCATTCCTAGATAACCATACTCCCCAAGACACAAACAATGGGAGAGCTATAAAACCTTTGTATGACCTATTTTCAAACCAATATTTTAAGCACTCTCCTAAGGAATCTTCTTGCCATCCTATAGGAAGCTTTAACTGTGCTATAACCTCCCTCCAAACCTATCTAGTAAAGGAGCAAGCTACCAATAAATGATCAATTATTTCATTGTTTGACTTACATAAATGACACCTTCCTAGACCATTCCAATTCTTCTTCTATAATACCTCCCATGTCAGAACCTTATTTTTCATGGCAAGCCATAGGAATAATCTTATCTTCAATGAGGCTTTCTGCTTCTAGAGTGTCTTCCACCACCATGTTGGATCATCATTGCTATCTTCCAATAGAGTCTTATACCCCAACTTTGGAGTGTACTCCCTCATAGCTCCATTCTTTGTCCAGACCAATTGATCAATTTCCTCTCACAACTTGATATGTCCAGCTTTAAGTCTCCCCACATATTCTTCCCATTAGTGTGCCTCCTAGCCTTGAAGCCCTAACATTGTTGCTTCCTTCCATCCCTGACTCTAGTTTGTAGAAGATTTTGGGTCAATTACTTGGGTGAGAGTTCCAATCCCCTAAGCTCTTAGGGTCTGAATTACATTATTTGGTAGTCTATGCATATCACCACAACCAATCCAAGGGTCTAAGCCTAGTCTTATCCTTGAACCATCCCCTATTTTCTAGGTAAGCCAATCACCTACAATATAAAAGGCCTGAATCATTGCCTTCCAATAGATTGAAACATTATGGGTTTGCTTCATTAGGGCCCTTATCCACTCCTCAATTATGAGTGGCTCTAAATACTTTTCATGTATGATCTTATTCCATAAGCCTTCCTTTGATATTATCTTCCAAACACACTTTGTTGCTAGAGCCTTGCTAAATAGGAAGATGTTCTTAAGTCCCCATCCTCCATTTTCCTTGGGCTTGGCTAAGGATTACCATTTAACCAAGGGAATACCTTCCCTTTCCATTTTCCCTATCCATAAAAACCTATAGCTTAACTATCTAATTTTGTCCAAAACTCCTTTTGGTATATGAGCCAAAGATTGTCAATATATTAGTATTACCTCCAACATAGACTTGACCAAAGTCAATCTCCCCCCAAAGAGAGCCATTTGTTGCACCATATATTAATTCTTCCTTCCACCTTCTTTATCAACCAATTCTAATCTTTTTTAGTGTAGTCATTGGGTTTCAAAAAGAACCCCAGATATTTAAACCCCTCTTGAAGATCAAATTTATTAAAGGGGAAAAGTTGACCTATTAATATGGTATGATCCTGATCCACATAGTTAAAAGAGATGCTTGAATTATATGCATTAATATGCATACCTGTTGCTAGACAAAAAAGATCTAAAGATTGTTTTAACTTCTCTACAACTCTTATTATTCCATCTATGAAAAGGAGAACATCATCTACAAAAAGTAGATGGGTGACTTCCACTATTCTACCTATTCTAATTCCCTTTATTACTCCTACCCTCTTGGCTTCTAAAATACACCTACTTAATCCCTCAACTACCAAAATAAATAATAATGGTGACAAGGGGTAACCTTGTCTTATCCCCCGAGAAGCTTTGAAGAACTAAGAGGTTGACCCATTAACCAAAACTGCAAAAGAAATAGAACAAAGACATCCCATAATCCAATTCACCATCTGCACATAGAACCCAATATGAGTAAGTATCATTCTTAAATATAGTTAATTTACTCTATCAAAAGCCTTGGAGAGATCCAACTTCATCACCATTGTTGGTAGTTTCTTTGATTTTATGGTATGAAGACTTTCCTAAGCAGCACCAATTGCTTCATGAATTTATCTACCATGTAGGAAACCAAATTGCTCAATAGATATAGAAGTAGAGAGGAACCTTTTAATTCTTGATGCAATTAATTTTGCTATGATTTTATACATAATTACACAAAGAAATGGGTCTAAAATCATCAAAGGAAGAAGGATTATCCTTTTTTGGAATAAGAGCAATGAAGGTAGAGTTGAAGACTGCATTTACCCTTCCTGTTTGCCTAGACTCCTCCACAACCTTGAGTAGGTCAGACTCCAAAAGGTCATAGAGCCCGAGAAAGAATTCCATAGTCCACCCATCAAGTCCTAGACTCTTATATTTTTGGAAGGAGGTTAAAACAACTTTGAGCTCCTCCTTTGAGACTTCCTTAATCAACTCACCATTGGCTTCCTCATCTATAAATCTGGGAAAGAGAGAAGTTATTCTGACTATTTCAGCTATATTAACTTGACTAGGATCCTTGTATAGTTGACCAAAATGCCTTACTCCCATGTTTGTTATTCCTTTAAAGGAGGAGACTTTACTTCCATCTTGTCCTTGTAGCTCCCAAATTGTATTTTGTTGTTTTCTATGATTTGCAAAGCTATGAAAAAATTTAGTGTTCTCATCCCCACTTGCAATCCAAAGTGCTCTACTTTTGAGCCTCCATCATGCTTCTCTCTCTACCAACAATCTTCTCTTCTCTTATTCCAAACTTTTATACTTAAGCCTTATTTCCTCATCCAATTCTTTTTCAAAGTCATCTGCTAGAAACACTGCAAGCTCCTCCTCAATCTCCCTCAATTTTTGCTCATCCATCAATTTCTTTTTATAGGCCCACTGAACCACTATTGCCTTAACCCTTTTTAGATTTGTTGCAAATTGAATACTAGCAGATTCTCTCAGACTAGGATCAAACTTCACCCATTCTGATTTGACTAGAGTTACAAAGTTATCCTCTTTTAGCCACTCAAAATTGAATTTAAAAGGACAATGTGGTTTTTTCTCCTCTTTTGTTATAAGAAGCATGATGGGGGAGTGATCAGAGTCTCCTCCTTCAACCCAAGACTTCAATCTATAAGTGTCATTTACCAAACTCTCTGCTACTAAGAATCTATCTAGTCTCTTAGAAATTCTATCAACTCCTATCCTCATGTTTCTCCAAGTTGGGATAGATTTTATAGGTACCAGGTCTACCAACCCCTTGGATTCAAACTTTTGGATGAAGTAATTAGCTAATGGATCAATTCTAGCAACAATACCCCACACTTCACTCCTAGAAAGAGTTAAGTTTAAATCACCTCCTAAAATTAAATTATTAACTTCTAAAAACTTTTGATCCATAAGCTTATCCCAATACTGCATCCTATCTTTATAGGGGCCATAAATGTTCACCATTATCACTATTTCCCTGAGCTCCACTGAAAAGAATTCAATCCCTACTCCTGAGTCAAGCAATGCAAATTTGGTTAGCCTAAACTGATTTGCCTTCCACCCTATGGCCACTCCTCCCAAGGCCCCTACAACATCAAGGGCCAAAAAATTCCATCCTTTAAGCAATTTACTAAGATCTTCCATCACTTTCATAGCTAACCCTTTTGTCTCTTGAATTAGCAGAATCTCTAGATTATGAATTTCTACCAACCTACATAGAGCAACTTTTTTGCAGAGTTGCCCATCCCTCGAATATTAAAGGAGAGTACTTTCATTGATTAACTATATCTAGGATCATCCCTACTCTAAGGATCCCCTTTAAGGATGATTGCTTGCCTTGTTGAACTTCACAAAGGCTTTTATTCTTAGCCAATGAAGTAAAATATCTTCTACCCCTCCTACCAGCAAGACTTCCTATCCCCCACATATTTACTAAGGCCTCCCCCAAATCCTTCTTCCCTTAGTCCTATTCTTCCTTTTAGGGATCGTAGGGGATACCTATGGGTTTTTGGGGACACAAAACCTTCCTGACCATAGGCAAAATGAAGTGGGGAAGCAAATTCAAAGTGATTTACTTGTGAAGCATTACTAAAAAACTTACCAGAGTCTAAACCAAGGTCTGGATCTACTTCCTTCAAGGAAGAGGAATTCGAGGGTCCTCCTTGCCCCTCAACTCCACCCTTACCTTCTTCTAGGGGAGACTTTGTTTTAGACTGGTAAATCTGGCCATTGGTTAGTTGAGGGACTCAAAAGAGAATTACCTATAATCCCATATGAGAAATGAGATTTGGCAATAGTTTTGCTTTGAAAGCTTGTATCTGGGTCCAAGAGCATGACATCCAAATTTTGCTCTAAGAATCCTAGCCTTACTTCAATCTGAGATGATTCTGAATCCATCACTTGATCTGGCACAAAAATTTATCTCCACCTTCTCTACATCTCTTGTTTTTTCCCTTGATTCCTCTAGCTTGTGTTCCTTATGCATTGATTCAATAATATAATCAGTTTGTAAGTTATGTGCCTGAAGGAAAAATTGCATCTCATTCTCACCCTTAAAGACCCCTCTGTCTTCCTTACGATGCCAAACCTTCCTTGAAAAATTAAGAGAATAGTCCCTTGCAATATGCCCATAATTATGACAACATGCACACCTAAAAGGCACACCAATATAGTCTAGGGTTTGTACATGCATCCCTTTGTTGTACTTCAACACAATTTCCCCCACCAATCCATCTCTCCAGTCCACATCAACAAGAATCTTGGCCACTATCCTCAAGCATGAGGACTGATACCTCTCGTCCACCTCCAAGAAAGAACCAATGCAGTTGCCTATGGCTTGGAAAACATCTCTAGACCAAAATTCTAATGGCAACCCTGGTAACTTTACCCATACAGGGTGAGTAGGTATTCGAGTGGTCCTAGGGTCAAAACAAGGGTCCCACAATTTGAGAATTAACAAAGTTGACCCCCAAAACCATTTCTCTAACAAAATATTTGCCACATCTTCCTTAGTCCTAAACTGAAATGACAACCACCCTCTTACCAGAAGTAAAAAACTAGGCACATACCCTAGGACTTCCATCCATTCCCTAGCCATCCAGTCTACCAAGGATTTTTCAGAAATTGCATGCCCATAGAACCTCCCAATAAGCATTTTCTCTGAGAGTTCAATGACTTCCCCCATTTTCACATCTTCTCCTAGGACTAATTTTGCTCTATTACTCTTCCTTCGAATGCACTTGGTTGCCTTTTTACGTGCTTCCAAGGGATTCTTCTTTGGGTTTTCTCCTTCCAAATTCTTATGTTGTCCCTCGTAGCCCTGATCAGAGAGTTGTGGCCTATTTTGAACTTGCTCTAAAGAGGACATATACTGGGGTATAATGGGTGGCACAATTGGGATCACACTCCCCAAGGGCATAACAAGGGCCTCCCTCACCATAATTTGAACTTGGGTAGCCTAGATAGTATTCGAACAACATACCATGGGGAGGGATATATATATATATATATATATATATATATATATATATATATATATATATATAAGGAAAAGTACAACAAATGATACAACTGGGGGCCACACTCCTTGGAGGCATAACAAGAGCCTCCCTTCTCCTGATTTGAACTTGGGTAACCTGGATAACAATCCAAAAACATACCACTAAAGTGTTCTATGGGACTACATAATTATATATTTAATCCATAAATATCATATAAATTGTTTATATCCAAAATAAAACCAAACATCACTAATACTATAATATCCATCCTTGCAATCAATGAGATAACAATGATTAAGAAAAGGAAAAATCTTGCAATCTATATAATCCCATCATAAAAAATATCAAAAAAATCAAAGTAAAATCTATTAATAAAAATGAACAATTTTGCCTTTATTATTTTAAAAAAAAAATTATAAACATAAATTATACTCTATAATCTCTTATTAAGAAAACATGGTCTTCTTATAAAAAACAAGTTTTTAATTAATATAAAAATACTATTAAAAATAAAAAATAAAAATAAGTAAATTCTAGATGTTATATATTAAATTATAATTTTATATATTAGAAGATTTTATATGAGTTATATAGGTAAAAATAAACTTTAATTTATAGGTAAACGTATTAATTATCTATTAAGGATGAAAATAAATTTTATTAATACAATTAAATATGCTAATATTTGTATTTAATTTTAAAACATATTTATAAATATTTATAATAGATAAAAATTATAATTTTTATAATAAAAAAAATATTTTAAAAACAAATAATAACAATTCTAATTTATAAAATTTATTTATGATTAGAAATGGAAGTATTTAGATAAAGTGTCCATTTTTTATTGGTAAGTAAGACTCAATTTTATGGGAGGAAACTCTTCAGCCTTATACTTAGGTTAGGGTTTCTCACAATAACCAAATTAAAAAAAAAAGTTTAACAATAATGGGTGTGCAAGTATTATACCCTCTAATACAAGCAAAACCTAGTTTTGGAAATTATATATATATATAATTTGTCCATATGTATATTAAGAGGAGAGGAGACCTAGGTTTAAACCTTGGTGGTGTTTGTTAGCAAAGGTAGTAGTATATGTATATTAAGAGGAGAGGAGACCTAGGTTTAAACCTTGGTGGTGTTTGCTAGCAAAGGTAGTAGTATGTTCTGAATCCTTAACCTAGTTTTGGTATAATTTGTCCATATGTATATTAAGAGGAGAGGAGACCTAGGTTTAAACCTTGGTGGTGTTTGTTAGCAAAGGTAGTAGTATGTTCTGAATCCTTTGAGTGCACGCAAGACCGACGACCGACGATGACAGTACGAATCGAGCGACGGTGGTCCCCATCTTACGCCGGTTAACCTTAACGAGGCAGATAGGTTTGTTGGGTGTAGTCCCTGTAATTTAAACCCTTTTAAACCCTGAATTGACCAATTACTAAAAATAGTGGTTGTTACCAACTCTCAACCAAATTGTCATACATAATGCTGATCATTTTCACCAAACTATGTGGATTGTAAATGTAACTAAACCATATGGAAGACACATGTTTAAAGATCTTATCTTAAACAGAAGAAAATAGAAAATAGTACGATATTTTAAGAATAATAAAACGGACACCTCTCCATTTTTAACTGTCTTTAGGTAGTGGCCATGCACTATTATGCCAAAAGCGGATGATGGATGATGACCAAGGATTTAGAAACTTAGGCCAGGTCCTGAAATTGACCACCTCTCTTAAGCCTTATCTTCTAGTCCCACCAACCCATTTCTTCTAGGAAATTCTAGGAAATGCTCGACTTCACGTTAGAAAACCAACCACACCATCATTATCATCACTTTTTTTTTTCTTAATGCTGAGTCATCCAAGATTCCTTTAAACAGAAGTTCTTTCTCTGGTTAATGTTGACTTAAACTTATATCTTATGTCTTTTGCCCCACAAGGACTAGTGCTTGTTTGGACCCCACAATGATTGTTACCTTAGTGGATGCCTTTTAGCGAACTCATCTTATGGGGATGGATAGTTTTTAATAGCTCTTGAATTGTCCAATTCAACCATAGAAAAAATAAAATAAATTTGCATGCTCGAATATGTAATATATATTGTTTTAAAGTAATATATTGCAAGGTTAATGTACAGTGATTGAGAGATTATCATTAATTAAATAGGTATAGATCTCTTCCAAGAAACTTTGGAAACATGCCTACTTCAATTAATATAATTAAATTAAACACTCACCAAGAACATTTAGTTTTCTCTGCAGGCATTTAAGATAATGGTCCAACTAACATCCCGATTTGATGAATTTATAATTAAATTTAATGGAAAGGGCTTCCATAAGCATTGACATCCTTAGCCGCCCATATCGTACAAATTCAGTCAATGGCGACCTGTGGGCGTGTCACCCTAAATGACTTTGAAGTACAATGAGATCTCATAATTTTTTATTCTCCGTGTGGGATGGCATGTCAACATTTACGTAGATATCCACGTTATGAACAATCATATAAATCTCCCCATGTAGTGACCGCATTATAATCCACTGTTGTGGATGAATGATAAGAATATGGTATTGTGGAAGCGCTGGATCACACCATAGAAGCTGTTAATTGCTTAATGCGGTCAGGAATGGTGTTGTCAAATAACCTGTTCTGAGGATTTTCAGCATAACATATGTAGTATGCGCATACGCAGGCATGTGGCATCGCCATCGTAATCCTCGTCTGTAAAATTCACACCACAAATAAATAAAAAGCATGTGAATCAGCTTTCAACTCAAACCCACTGGCACTTCAATTTCTTATAGCAGTATTATAAAGTATCCTCCCAGATAGCTTTAAATATGGAACCTCAAAGATCATCTCATCCAATCTGATCTATATTATAATAGATTAAAAAAAATATCTTCATCTAAAAGAAGAAAGTCAAGTTAAATTCATTTTAGGAGAGGATTTATAATTAATCTCTTCAAAAAAAAATATTATAATATTTTTATATAATGAAAGTATAATTTCAATTTTATATAAAAAATAATAAAAATGATAGAATAAAGCCCCTAACAATATGAGAGGGAATGCCCAAAATGAGATTCAACAAGTTGAGTACTTTTGTAAACAGGGTAGCAGGAACTTAATGCAAAATTTAAGTGTGAAACAGGGTAACAGGAACTCAAATGCAAATTTCAGGTGTTAACATCAAGGAAAATGATCCCACAACATGAGCTGATGCAAATAGCAGGGAGGAATTGCAATTTTAATCCTGTTAATTTATTACTAGCAAAGAATTAGTAGGAAATGGATATTTAAAAGCCACTTAAAATCTAACACTTAACATAGATGTAAAAATGTCAAGCAAATTCTATAGAGCCAAAAGAAAATAATAAAAGTAATGGATCTGAATGGTTGAAGAGGAATAACACAAAGTCTCTAGGATGGATAGGTATGACTTAACTAAAGAATCTTTAAGCCTCTGATGTTTCTGCAGGTCAATTCATTAGCTAAAGAATCCTATAAAATGACTGCATTAAAGTTTTTATAATCAACGTTTGAAGTGCCTTCTCCTTATACACAGAGGCCCAGATGGGTCCATAAGAAAGGACTCTTCAAAAGTCGATTCCAAGAGTTTGAAGGAGACTGTTCCCCCTAAAGTAGTCATATTTTAACCGGAAGTTTTAAAATCAATCAACTTATCACAGTTGGGCATGCAAAATTCTGTGTAGATTTTGAATGTTTCACAAATTACATGGAGCCTCAAATTGCCATGGTAGCAGTATATGAGCTTTTAAAAGATTCTTACCATGAAATACCCGATGAAGAAGGATATTAACGAGACGGTAGCAGTAAAGGTTTTGTGAGTGACAAAAGTCCAAGACCCAGAGACAATTAAGCAAAGGACCCCTCCTGTTATACCACTAAGAAAACAGAGAGTACTTGTGATATCCCTGTCTGCCAAAGGATCTAGTCTTTGAGCTATAAACAATTCCCATGTGTCTCTGGATGCCTTTACAAAGCTTTTACCGTAAGTCGCAACCTGTCACCAATGTGAAAGAGAATTGACATCATTTTTGATGCTCAAGAGCTGAACCAGTCAGAATGGAATCTCTTAAAACAAACTTCTTTTCAAAGCAACAAAAAAAAAACAATCTTGAGCACTATCAAAATAGTTAATTTCTGATCTTTACCTATATGACTAGACAATACATTGCTTTGAGATATGATGTTCACAGGAACCAGGCTTAATTTGTATGTTCAACTAATAGTCATCATCGAGAATTTTATTGGATTAGATAAAATGTTGTGGCCAGATTAAATCTATTGGCTGAAAAATGACAGGAAATTTTACATGGCCAAAACTAGTTTCCGCATGAATCTGACCTGCAAGTAGAAAAACTGACTGCTACTATTAGTTTCAGAAGTTTACAATCTATGTAGAATTTTGTATGTGAGATGGAATCCGGAGCCTATGGGAGACTAACCACATTTTTTAATAACGCCCTTGGTATCTTGTCAAAAAAAAAAAAAGAACACATGTTGAGATGTTTTCTAAATAGTTTAATGTCTCAAAGCAACGATTGACCCCTTGTATTTTTTTGAGAACTATCTAAGAGGGGTGTTTAAGCATACTTTTTTCTTAAATGGTGTCCTGCTTAAACATTTTGATTTGCAAGTTTTTTCAAATCGCAAGAAAAGTAAAGTTCTCTGTAAACAAATCGCAAGAAAAGATACTCATCCCAACACTCAACGGGATCTTCAACAGTGTAGGCAATTTAATCAACAAATTTAACGCCTAAATAAGACAGGGCCCTAAATGTTTGAAATCTCATCTCTGAGAACCGCGTGCCCTTTTCACTGTAAGTGCAAGATAATGATGATCTTGACCATCCACAAGATCTGGTATTCAGGACCTGGAAGGCATCATATTTGTAGCCTTTCTGGGTTATGAGCTGTGTATTTTATGTAGTATACAAAGGGCCTTAAAGTCTCTTGATTCCAACCTTGCGCCAAGATTCATGACTTTTCCTAGAATTCAAATCATTGGCTAAATACCTGCTTCATATCTGATCTACAAGAATTGCCTAAAAACAGCCTAGAATCATGCAGAGTGCATACCTGAACAAAAGCCCAATTATTGCCAAACCGGAAAAAGAACGCCATGACTCTGAAGCAACAGTGTACACACGAAAACATGAATTCATCCTCTCCTTCCACTAAACTCAGAGTCCTCGCCTGCACCAATAACATATTCAGACCTACATATCCCATTCACTGCAAAAATTGCAGCATAAGTTGTTTATCCAGGCATCACCCGTGAATCTTATAACCAATTCCCACTGGTTCCTCTCACTATAATAAAATAAGAAGGTATAAGAACAACTTACCACAACTCGCATAGACTCAATCAAGGGAACGACAAGTGATCCAAGACTGATGCTCCCTAAAGACGTTGTAAAAGCCCTCTGGAATGCAAACTGGGTATCTGATTGCATTCCACGCATATAATAGAGGGCAATAACCCTGGAAACTGTGACATTCACTACATTTCTCAAGACTTCCATTGTCCAGGCATAGCTGACCAGAAGGCCGAAGATAACAAGAACAACATACTCATTGGTGATGGCCCCTACAATTCCAAAGTTCCACATAACGGTCCACATAAAAGCCACCAGAATTGTCCAGTAAGATGGATGATGCAGGTCTGGAATCAATTTGGTGGTTGGATCCAGTGCTTTGGATAGTATTATCGCTGCGAAGTCCATCCTATTTATGAGCCATATATTAACCACAGAGTATTTGTGAGCCATATATTAACCACAGAGTCTGAATATGAATTCTCCACAGGAAAAAAATGGAAATAAAATTTGATGTTTATTTTTGAAGTTTTTGGCATACCTTGGATAAACCCAACAGGCATACAGAGCTTGGGCTAGGGAGAAGACTAGCAATACAGCTCCCAAGCCAACACTGGCAGGAATTGAGGTTGAGATAAAAAATATAGCAGCTGCGAAGGTCACTGCAGGGCTCGACCACAGCACCCCACCCACCATAACTTTGGGGAACCACCTTATTAGTGTTTGCCATACGCATGAAAACATTGCACCCACAAGAGCTGCTACTGCCAGGGGAGGGTACCAGTACTCTATATGAAATTTGTTCTTCCCCCTCCTGATACTCTCCCGAATTCCCAAGAAACCGAAGTAACCAATCCCTCCTCCCGCTGCTACAATATGAACAAGAAAAAGAAGCAGGCTCACACGATTTTTGCAAACCCCTGACCTTGTATCTATGTTGTAGTTTATGGGTACCTGGACAGAACACTAGCACTTGTTAATAATACATCATAAAAAAAAGAAGCCTAAAAGCACAGGTTGCGAAATAAGTAACTAGCCTTTGGTGCAGGAGCAGGGGAGGCCGCTGGGATATTGTCATTTGTGTAAGGAACCAGTTCCATGGGGGCAATTTGATTCCCAGACCTCTTCATCTCTTGTACTCTTGGATTAGTATTCACTTGATCTTGTCCCGAGATTTCTTTGGCTTCCTCCATTTGCGAATTTGGATCGTTCACTTCCGGTTGTATTTCAAAACGACTTTCAACCTGGAACAAAATTTCTCCGTGACTCCCAATTCACAGTTCTTATCTAGTCTACATATTTTTAATACAGTATAATCCAAAGAATCTGAGCTTACTCTTACATTGTTTTCAGCCGCCATTGTTCTTTTTAGATCTGTCTGTGCTTGCAAATGTCTTTGGTGGATGGAGACCAACATAGGAGTTTTAGCTCATGCCATGGCTTTGAAGGTCTTCAATAGGCATTCAAAATATAGATTCAGTCGGTTGATGTCTCGTATTTCTTTATTTATGGTAGGACTCACATGGCTTTGTTGATTTGATGGTCTTGTGGCTTCTTGCGGTTCCAGCAAATTTCTACTCCTAGGAGTTGCAGGCTCCACGAAAATTCTTTCCGACCACCATTCACCATATCACCATATTATTTTCTTTGGGGAGAAATATGTTCCTGGGCTTTGCGACTCAGCTTCCTCTATAGTTCCTTTGCAGCCGCGGAAAGTACTGTGAATCAACATCTGTCCTAAAACTTCCACAAAACCGAACCAACATATTATAAGCGGCTCAATCATACCAAATAGAAATCTTGAGATATTGCGTAGCGCAATCAAATTATGAGGATCCTATGTCAAATGACTTTCTTAAATTCTACAGAGACATGGTTACCAAGTTTTAAGTATAAAATAATTATTAATTTTCTGAACGTGTAATCTAAGTCTACGAGAATAATCTAACTTCCTTAAAAAAAAAAAATACATAGCGGAGTACCTACTCAGTAGATTGACGCCGAGTCTATCCATACAGATTCTGGAATCAGTGATTGGTTTGTCGAGGGTCACATTTCTGAATTTGTGCAATGACATGGCACATCAATGAGGACAAAAATTTGAGGCCCAGCAGTGTGATTGGATTAGGATAATATGGCGTGGAAAATTTGATTGTACAAGTAAGCAGTAACATATTAGTACCTTCGGATTTAAGTCTGAAAATCCGGTTTTCATACGGCTGACGCGATGCCTTACATCAGGGTTTCCGTTTTCCGTAACTCCGTTCGAACGCACCCTTCCGAGGCATACAGTTCTCGTTCACAGATCGACGGTGCAGAATTGTTCTTTGTTATTTTCCCGTCCGTGCACTGACAAAAGATTTTCCATGATGCGTCTGTCTCTGTGTAAAATTTATTTAATTTAACAATGGTTTTGTAAAATTAAGTTTAAGGGAGGGATCTTAACCTATTAGGGTAAAGTATGACCAAGAAGATTCTCCAAGATTTGAACAGACCCCCAACTTGTTCTTGGTCAAGTTAGGTAGATGAGATATGGATATGGCGCACGCTGTGGAAATGCGTGGATGTATATGCAAAATTTGAAACCGTTAATAGGAACGCAATTTGTTTGGGTTATCTGTAATGACCAAGAAGAGCACGGCGTGCAAAATCATTTCAAGTGGTCTACCTAATTTCAATTATGGTTGTTTCTTAAAAGTTGTTCTGTCAAAGTATAAAGGTTTGGTTTTTGGTTTTTTTCACAAGGTTCAAGGTTCAAACTTTGAAAAAGTGTGAGGGGTGGGTATGTGTATAGCTGTGTTTGTTCTCTATTGAACCATTAGATTTCCTTGAACCATACCAAGTCTCCTTGTAAAATATCAAAGGGGAATGGTCCAAACAATGAAGCTCAGCTCTCACCTTCATGAGAAATCATGGTTGTGATGATATTTATGAGAGTTTACGGTTGGAATGGGAATCCCCAACCCTCAATTCGGAAGGGTTTCTCGCACTAACCTAATCAAAATAAATAAATAATAGAAAAAATTTATTGTATTTTTTATTTTTTAGATTTGGTTAGTTTGAGAAACCTCTAATATTACATTTAGGGTTGCACATTCTTATCTTACCATAACTTCTCATAAGGCGAGATAAGTAAATAAATAAAAGGAAAAGTTTATTTTTTATTTTATTTTACTTTTTTATTTTTAAATTTAGTAGTGTGAGAAATTTTTATTGTTACGTTTAGGGTTGGACATCTTCATCTTACCATAACCTTTCATAAGAAAAAATCTAAGCTTATTAATAAGAAATTTAACACACAACCACCAATTTAAACTTTAAACCTGTCGGAAAAAAAAACCAAAAAATTACACAGTTTCCAAACAAGCAAGAAGTTTATTTTAATTCATTAAAAGGGTGGATCAAAGGAACTTATTCGAAAAGTGTGTAGAATTCCTAAGTGACACGGTAGAAAACACGGACAACGTGGAAGGTAGAAAACAAACATTCAAGAGAAGACAAGAAATTTGTTTCCCATTGCTTTTTTTTCTTTCATTAACATGAAAGGAAGGTACAAATTGAAGTCCCACATTTCCGAGTAAAATAAAAAGCACCGTGACCATGACCTTTATCGTGGAAAACATCCCAAAAAGATATAATCAAAGTCTTAGTTCAACATAAAGTATGGAAAATAATAATACTAGTTTTTGAGTTTTTAAAGATTAGTGGATTATTATTGTTTGTTTGGTTAATATTTATTTAGAAGAGATTTAAATTTAAATCGTAGAGACATGTTTGTTTGCAAAGGTAGTAGTATGCTCCGAATCTTTTGAGTGCATATTAAATTGACGATGACGGTATGAACCTCGAGCGATCAATAGTCGTTTTTACGTTGAGTTATAAAATAACAAGGTGATATAGGCTTGTTGGTGGCAATCCTTGTGGTTTAAACCTTGCACTTGACAATCCTTTTTACATCCAGTTTTAAAATAAAGAGGTGGTATAGGCTTGTTGGAGGCAATCCCCGTGGTTTAAACCTTGCACTTGACAGTTACTAAAAATAGTGTAGATGTAACCAACTCTTATATGTATCCAAAAAAGAAAAACATTCCAATGTTGTCCTTCATGATGAGCTTGCCAAAGCTTCTCTCAGGCTTGAGGTCTGTTTGTTTAATCCTTAACTTTAGTCTCATGTTATCCAGCTGAGGCATGAACTTAAACTTGCTGAACTTTATGGGGCTCGAAGAGCTCAAATTAAAGCCCATCTTCATTGGCTTAAAGTTGGTGATAGGGTCACCAAAGAATTTTTTCAAAGGCTTCGCTCTTCCAGGCAAGCTACTCAATTCAAGGTCATTCAAGACAATGGAATAAGGCTTACCTCTCTTCTTGAGATGATTGATGCTTTTGTCAAGAACTATACTAATGTTTTTACCGCTCAAGTTTATTCCCTTGAGCGGGAGCAAGCACTGGCAACTTGTATGGATGTTGTACCAGTTAAGGTTTTAAAGTCTCAAAGAGCAGGGTGTGATAAACTACTCTCCCTTAAAGATCTGGATGATGCATTGTCTAAAATGGCAAATTACAAAGCACCAAGTCTGGATGGCTTTCCCTGTGATTTCTACAAGGGTCTTTGGGACTTAGTTGGTCATGATCTACATAAAGTTTATCTGAAGGCTCTTTGAGCAGGCTCTTTGGAAACAATTATTAACAAGAGCAGTATCAAATTCATACCCAAGTAATGGGACCCAGAGTTGATCACTAATTAGAGGTCTATTACTTTATTGAATGTTAGTTACAAGATCATTGTCAAAGTTTTGGCTCTTTGCCTTAGGCCTCTTCTTCCTTTGAAAGTTAGATTAGAGCAAACTGGCTTTATTCAAGGAAGGTACATCCTTGACAATATTTTGGCTATCTGGGAGGGCATGGAATGGGCTCAAATTTCAAACCAAAATATGCTTTTTATTAAGATTGATTTTGAGAAAGCTTATGATCGCATTGAATGAAGATTCATTCTTGCTATGCTCAAAGATTTAGGATTCAGATCAGTTTTTATTCAGACTATTGCTATGCTATTCAAATATGCTTCAGCTATTCTCAATCTGAATAATTCATAGTCTGAAGTAGTGGGTCTTTTTAGGTCTGTTTGGCAAGGGTGTTCTATTGCTCCCTCTCTATATGTGCTTTCTATTGAAGCCTTCGACTATCTTTTAGCTACTCAAGCTTCTATAGGTCTTATTAAAGGAAATGTTCTTCCGCATGATCAGGGACAACTTATTAATGGTCACTTTGTTGATGACTCCTTTCTTACTATAAGGTAAGAGGAGCAATCTATTTCTAATGCTCTATTTTTTTAACACCTTTTGCACAACCTCTAGTTCTAGCATACAATGGAGGAAGACCTCCTACTTCAGATAGTCTCCCTTGCCTATGTTGCCTTGGCTTCAAGGGTATCATTGGAATTGGATCCTTCTTGGAGAAGTTTTTAAGTTTCTTGGTATTCCTTTTGCCTTTCAAGGCTCCCTTGCTCAGCTTTGGAATTATGTGCTTCAAAGAGTTGAAAAGAAATTTAATTTTTGGTTTACTAAGAAGTTGTCATTAGTAGGTAAATTTTATATTTGCTCTAAAGTTTTAGTTGTCACTCATGTATACTATTCCTCTTGTTGGGTTCCTTCACAGGCTTGCTATAAGAAGCTTGAGAAACTTCAATATTTTCTTTGGAATAATTCTTCTAAAACAAAGGGATTTCATAGAGTTTCCTAGGATATTTGTTATCTTCCTAAAGCATCTGGCAGAATGGGTCTATTGAACTATAGATGACAAGGTATTACTTTGTGTTCTAAGTGGGTGGTAAGGGATATGAGGGGAGCTGAAGCTTGGAAAGTTCTAGTTTGACATTTCATTTCCTCTAGTCTTCCCTTAAATCGTAAAGCATGGAGAGGGTTGGATTTTCCCTCTCATTGTTGCTTCAAATTTTGTTAAGATTTTTGGCCCTTGTTATTAAAAGTATATGGAAAGCCTGGTAGTAGCTCACTCCTTGGATCTATTGGACAGGAGATGGCTTCCATAAGGCTTATCCATAAATTCTATGAATATTTGGTGGTCCCTCATGTTTATTCATCAAGGTTCTCCCTTAACTTGGGTGCAATGGATTCATGCTCAATAACTTTTTAAAAAGGGTATTGTTAAAATAGTTGATTTCTTTTCTTACCATACCAAGGATTGGGTCTCATAGAATGATTTCAAATGCATATTCAGGTTGAATGGTGGGGACAAAGATACTTATGATGTTATTGCTCTCACCCCTTTTTCTATGTTGCACAATATTGGTGTGCGCTCGCAGCATCCTTGGTGGTCATATTGGAGATGGCATGTTGAAATTCCTTTGCTTAATAATAAGGCTATTTTGGGGTATAGATGGTTATCTCCTCATCTTCCTCTAGTGCCTAAGCTCAATCAATGTTGGGACTTATTTTCTACAAGGACTAGATGGACTTCTATATTTTAAAATGTTTGGCCTACTTATGTTGAGCCCAAGCAAAATTTTTTTGCACAGAATTTGTTGTGTCAAGGCCTTCCATTGGGGGAACGTTTGAAGCACCTTGAAATTCCTAATCCTAAATATCCTTTTTATGGTATCACCGAGTCTTGTATGAAGAACACAAGCTTATACTGAGAGGGGGGGTGAACAGTATAAGACCACTTTTTACTTTTTCTTCCAATTCAATATTATGTTGTGTAAAGATAGCAGTATCAATAGCAGTAATCAAAGCAATGCACAAAAACCATACACAATAGAGACACCACAATTTACGTGGTTCACCCAATGTGGGCTACTCCACGGAGAAAATATTTTACTAAAACTTTCTCAATCAATCTCTTTGGGAATCACTCCCAATTACAATGTTTATGGATCTCTGTCCAAAGGAGATGTTGATCCCCTAATCTCAAGTTCGTGGATCTCTTCCACAGGAGAACTCTTTCCCCTTCTGCTCTGGCTATGTGATCTTCTAGAAGACTCTGTCTCTCTGCTGCACTAACTGGTGGACCTCTCTCCACTTGAAGACTCCTCACTCAGATCTATCTTCAACTATGCTGGCTGTTGGATCTCTATCCACTGAGACTCTATCCTCTGTACTTTATCACCTCCAAAGCTCTATCAATAGGCTCACTAAGAACCTACTCAATAGGCTCACACAGAACCTGCTTAACAAGCTCACATAGAACTTGTCAAATCTGCGCTAGCAAGCTCACCAAGAACTTGCCCAAATATGCTCTAGCAAGCTCACCAAGAACTTGCCCAAATATGCTCTAGCAAGCTCACCAAGAACTTGCCCAAATATGCTCTAACAAGCTCACTAAGAACTTGTCCAAACACTTTCCTCAAATCTATCCCAACACTATCCTCAAATCTATCCCAAAGGCCTTCTCAAAGGCTCAATCAATCATGCTCAAGTAGTACTCAAAATGAACTCAACAATGAATGGCAATCTCAACTCAAATTAACTTCATAGAAGCATAAAGAGAATTGTTAGAGACTCAATATGTTCTAATCTCACTCTCAACCCAAATCAATCTCAACTCAACTCATAGAAGCATAAAGAGAATTGTTAGAGACTCAATATGTTCTAAACTCACTCTCAACCCAAATCAATCTCAACTCAACTCAAATCAACTCATAGAAGCATAAAGAGAATTGTTAGAGACTCAATATGTTCTAATCTCACTCTCAACTCAAATCAACCTCAACTCAATTCAACCTCAACTACTCAAGTCTTATAGAACCATAAAGAGAATTGTTAGAGACTCAATATGTTCTAACCTTAATCTCAACTCAACATAGAATGATGGAATAGTTTATTTCATAGAACTTGAACAATCACTTCACACATCACTTGACTAGGCTCAATCAACTCAACTCAACCAATCATCACAAGGGACAACTCTTTCTCACACAACCCTAGTCCAAGTATGTATCAACCAACTCAAATATTTCCAACAATGCTCAACCACAAATCTCACATAACAATGATACTCATGTTCTTTTCTAACTCAAGTTCTTTCACAACCAATGGGCTTCAACAACTATGCTTATCAAACAAGGTTTAGACACAACTCTCAATTCAGAAAACCTTGAAGCATTCAACCAACCACTTTCGAAAAGGAAACCACAAACAATCCTTTTCCCTCCAATGATATTTCAGAAATCAACCACCATAAACAATCAATAGGAGAATGTGCCCATACCTTTTATGAAGATGAAAAAACCTCTTTGTAAATCTGCCACAATCACAAAATTCTTTTGCCAATCTTCACAAGGGTTAGTAGATCACAAAATAATCAACATTACTCCACTTTTCAATAATCATCACCAAGGCCTTTAATTGCACAACTTCCTTATCTCTCCTAAAACCACTTGTACCATAAAATAAAATAAATCAAAACATTGCATAACCTTTTCACTCCCAAAACCACTTATACCATAAAATAAAATAAATCACAATATTGCATACCTTGTCACCTCATGAAAGAATTAATCCTCTTGAAAAAGAACAAGGCAAACTTCACTTTTGGAACCCCTTTGCAAAATCAGAAATATCTCTTTACACACACCTTATTTCTCCTTCTAAATAAGTTAGTCAAATAGCCCTCGAAATAAGCTTTTCGACGATATATAATATGCCACATTTCCAAAATAAATTGAAACCTTTACAAATATATATATATGCCAACCTCCATTAATTGCACATAGGTCGGCCCTCCATTAATTTAAACTTAAACTTTAAACTTTAATATCTTCATCACCGGAGGTCCTTTTTCGATGAAACAAAATTCCACCTTGGCTTTTAAGAAAAGCCCTTTCCACATAAGCCCACCATGGTTTTAAATAAAACCTTTTATTTTTCCCGCCTTGATTTTCATAAAAACCCTGTATATATCCATGCTTTCCAAAATATCATAGATGATTATCTATGAAGTGATTTTGCCACCAAAACAAAATGTGATCCATGTGACATCAATGACAACATAAAATATCTCAAATTTCCAACAATCTCCCCCTTTGTCATTGATGGCAACACCTCTAATGCAAACACCACAATCACTACAAAAACCATCTCTGAGAATCAAAGTTGCTCCCCTGACTCAATACTCTCTATGGAGGCTGCTCCCCCTAACTCAATACTCTCTTTGGAGGCTGCTCCCCCTAACTCAATGCTCTCTTGTTGCTCCCCTTACTCAAATCTCTCCCCCTTTGACATCAATGGCAAAAGGGACACCTATGGGGCTAAAAGATATGACTCTTAAGCATAGCCCCCTCACCACCTTCTCTCTTGAGGTGATTAATTTTGGGGTGGGAGTACCTTTACTCCCATATTACATTGTTTCTTTCCTCTATCAACTTCCTTCCATGTTTTTCTGATATCCTTCTCTTGATGAATTACTTGATCTTCTTGTCTAGAACCTGTTTGACCTTCTTGCCTTGAACCTATTTGGAATTGAGTCCTACACCATCTTGCAATATGCCCAAAGTTATTGCAATTAAAACACTTGATATTGTAGCCTTTGGATGGTGCCCATGTCCTAAAATCTTTCTTGAAGTAATTTCCATATCCATTCCTTTCCTGAACCCTGTATTGTGAAGCTCTATTTTCATGACCATTATTACCATGACTTCTGAATTGTGTAGCTCTAAAACCAAAACCATGTTGCTCATTTCCTTTGCACTAAAAAGCTTTATGACCAATCCTATTACATGAGAAGCAATGTCCCTAAAAATCATACCTTCTTCCTTTGAAGTTTCTTCTAGCAAAATCAAACTTCTTTGATCCATAGACCCTTTCTTGACCATTATCCCTATGATCATTTTCAACTTGTGCATTGCATCCTTGAACCTTCTTTGTAGTATCTAAAACCTCTTCCTTATTTCTTCCTTGCTTTTCTCTTCAAGAATTTCTTTTCCCTTTGAACTTGATTCACCTATCTCAAAACAAGAACCAAACTAAATATTTGGAGCCATAGGAACTTTGGAACTTTCCTCACAAATCTTAGGTGCTTCCTTGCTTTCATATTTTAGAACTTCCTTTCCTTTTGAGTGTGATTCCCCAAACCTGAAATATGGGACCTTTGGTGCTTTGGAATCTTCCTCTTCTTTCTCTTCATTTGTGTCAAGTAGCAACTTGGCATCCATCTCTATAGCCTCTAAAATACATGTTTCCTTCTTAGTACAAATATCTTGACCTTTTGAGTCATGTGATGGATCAAACTTCTCATGTAGGGAACATCTCAATTCTTTTAGATTCTCCTTAACCTCTTGTAGTTGCTCATGGATAACATTGAAGTCTTCCTTTAGATCAACTGAGACATTATCCTCTTGTTTAACTTCTTCTATTTGGAGTGAATGTTCTTCTTCTACTTCTCTTATTCCATAGAAAAACCCTTCTTCATCTTCACTGTCACTAAGATCATTATAATCTTCTATAGCAAACAAACTCTCAAGATTTCTTTGACCATGCCTGTTTCCTTGATGTGTCATCTCATCTTCACTATCACTGAAACCATTGCAATATCCTGATCTGTGATCTCTTTGACCACACACAAAACATTGTTCTCTTTCACCTTCTATTCCTAGGAATAAATGCTCTTCCTTTTCATCATCTGAATTGTCTCTATCACTATGATCTGAGCTATCACTTGCTTCTACAATGTAGTAAGATTTCTTTGCCTTACAAAAATTTCTTCTTCTCATACCTATTTTGCTTGAATCTGTCATCTTTGTCATGCTTATGCTTTCCATATTCTTTTCTTCTATGACCCTATTTTTCATCATCACTAATTTCTTCATGTGGACACTTGTATGCATAGTGACCAAGATCACCACACTTGTAGCACCTGACTTTCCTTATATCTCTGAAATTCCTTGAGTCCTTATTCCTTTTGATGAAGTTAGCTTCCTCATCATTTTCTAAAACTCTATCTATTTCTGAAACTTTCCCTTTCTCTTTTTTGAAGCCTTGAATGCAATCTCTTTTATTGGAGCTTGATGCTTACTTACCCTCATCTCATAAGTTGTGAGAGTACCTTGCAATTCTTCCATTGTTAACTTGTTGATATCCATTGTTTCTTCTATTGTTGAAACCTTTGCATCATATTTCATGGGAAGTGATCTCAAAACCTTTTGAGTAACTTTTGATTCTTTCATCTCAAAACCTAGGCCTCTCATAGTGTTAGTAATCTCATCAACTCGAAGTAAGAACTTTGCAATATCTTCAGAATCTTCCATTTTCAATTCCTCAAATATTTTTCTATGAGTTTGTAGTTTTGCCAACTTTACCTTGGAATCTCCTTCATAAGTATTCCTCAACTTGGTCCACATCTCATTAGCTGAAGTACATACCATGACCTTTGCAAAATCTATCTCACGTAGCCCACTCAAAATACAATTCATTGCTCTTGCATTGATCTCAACCAATTTCCTGGTAGTCTTATCTTCCTCGGGATCACCTTCAACCTTATACTCTTTTTCAACCATCTGCCATACCTCATATCCTTGTGATATCAAGTAGTTCTTCATCCTCATGCTCTAGAAAGCATAATTGTTACCATCAAACAATGGAGCCTTATTTGAAGATAATCCTTTCTGTGAAGCCATCTGTGTTCTTTGTAGAATCTGCCCTCAAGTTGTTAGCCTTTCCGAAGGAACCCGCTCTGATACCAATTGAAGAACACAAGCTTATACTGAGAGGGGGGTGAACAGTATAAGACCACTTTTTACTTTTTCTTCCAATTCAATATTATGTTGTGTAAAGATAGAAGTATCAATAGAAGTAATCAAAGCAATGCACAAAAACCATACACAATAGAGACACCACAATTTACGTGGTTCACCCAATGTGGGCTACTCCATGGAGAAAATATTTTACTAAAACTTTCTCAATCAATCTCTTTGGGAATCACTCCCAATTACAATGTTTATGGATCTCTATCCAAAGGAGATGTTGATCCCCTAATCTCAAGTTCATGGATCTCTTCCATAGGAGAACTCTTTCCCCTTCTACTCTGGCTATGTGATCTTCTAGAAGACTATGTCTCTCTACTGCACTAACTGGTGGACCTCTCTCCACTTGAAGACTCCTCACTCAGATCTATCTTCAACTATGTTGGTTATTGGATCTCTATCCACTGAGACTCTATCCTCTATACTCTATCACCTCCAAAGCTCTATCAATAGGCTCACTAAGAACCTGCTCAATAGGCTCACATAGAACCTGCTTAACAAGCTCACACAAAACTTGTCAAATATTCTAACAAGCTCACCAAGAACTTGCCCAAATCTCTCTAGCAAGCTCACCAAGAACTTGCCCAAATATGCTCTAGCAAGCTCACCAAGAACTTGCCCAAATATGCTCTAGCAAGCTCACCAAGAACTTGCCCAAATTCTCCAACAAGCTCACAAGAACTTTCCCAAAACTATCCACAAATCTGTCCCAACACTATCCTCAAATCTATCCCAAAGGCCTTCTCAAAGGCTCAATCAATCATGCTCAAGTAGTACTCAAAATGAACTCAACAATGAATGGCAATCTCAACTCAAATTAACTTCATAGAAGCATAAAGAGAATTGTTAGAGACTCAATATGTTCTAATCTCACTCTCAACCCAAATCAATCTCAACTCAACTCATAGAAGCATAAAGAGAATTGTTAGAGACTCAATATGTTCTAAACTCACTCTCAACCCAAATCAATCTCAACTCAACTCAAATCAACTCATAGAAGCATAAAGAGAATTGTTAGAGACTCAATATGTTCTATATCTCACTCTCAACTCAAATCAACCTCAACTCAACTCAAGTCTTATAGAACCATAAAGAGAATTGTTAGAGACTCAATATGTTCTAACCTTAATCTCAACTCAACATAGAATGATGGAATAGTTTATTTCATAGAACTTGAACAATCACTTCACACATCACTTGACTAGGCTCAATCAACTCAACTCAACCAATCATCACAAGGGACAACTCTTTCTCACACAACCCTAGTCCAAGTATGTATCAACCAACTCAAATATTTCCAACAATGCTCAACCACAAATCTCACATAACAATGATACTCATGTTCTTTTCTAACTCAAGTTCTTTCACAACCAATGGGCTTCAACAACTATGCTTATCAAACAAGGTTTAGACACAACTCTCAATTCAGAAAACCTTGAAGCATTCAACCAACCACTTTCGAAAAGGAAACCACAAACAATCCTTTTCCCTCCAATGATATTTCAGAAATCAACCACCATAAACAATCAATAGGAGAATGTGCCCATACCTTTTATGAAGATGAAAAAACCTCTTTGTAAATCTGCCACAATCACAAAATTCTTTTGCCAATCTTCACAAGGGTTAGTAGATCACAAAATAATCAACATTACTCCACTTTTCAATAATCATCACCAAGGCCTTTAATTGCACAACTTCCTTATCTCTCCTAAAACCACTTGTACCATAAAATAAAATAAATCAAAACATTGCATAACCTTTTCACTCCCAAAACCACTTATACCATAAAATAAAATAAATCACAATATTGCATACCTTGTCACCTCATGAAAGAATTAATCCTCTTGAAAAAGAACAAGGCAAACTTCACTTTTGGAACCCCTTTGCAAAATCAGAAATATCTCTTTACACACACCTTATTTCTCCTTCTAAATAAGTTAGTCAAATAGCCCTCGAAATAAGCTTTCCGACGATATATAATATGCCCCCTTTCCAAAATAAATTGAAACCTTTACATATATATATATGCCAACCTCCATTAATTGCACATAGGTCGGCCCTCCATTAATTTAAACTTAAACTTTAAACTTTAATATCTTCATCACCGGAGGTCCTTTTTCGATGAAACAAAATTCCACCTTGGCTTTTAAGAAAAGCCCTTTCCACATAAGCCCACCATGGTTTTAAATAAAACCTTTTATTTTCCCCCTTTTTTCATACTGTATATATCCATGCTCTCCAAAATATCATAGATGATTATCTATGAAGTGTTTTTGCCACCAAAACTCAATGTGACATCAATGATCCATGTGACATCAATGACAACATAAAATACCTCAAATTTCCTGCTCTTTCATATTTGGAAGGCCCATAATAGAATTATTTTTAAACAATATACACCTTCTGTCATATTTACTTATGCTAATAAATTAGAAGTTTTTAATGACGTGTAGCTTCAGTTATGTACTCAAGCCAACAAAGTTTCTATGGAGTTGTATCACCTACAAGTTTTTATGGCATACTAGGCCAATGCTCCATGTACAGTCAACCAGATCCTCCCATAGCACTCTTCTCAGGTGTATTTTTGATCCTGCTCTTGCCATCGGCCTTCGTCATATGCAAAAGGTGCTCCCACAAACAGGAATTGGTCCCAATCCTCACCAGTTAGAAAATGGTCTAATGCTAACATTGCTTGTTCGTCCTACCAGGTTGGGGGTGGGATGATGATCAACTAGTTTCACCTAGGCTAGTTTTTGGTTGGAGTTATGTAGGTACTAAAGGCCTTAATCATGATGCATAGTGGTGGATTTCGATCCCATAATCACTAATAGTTTATGCAGGACAAAACGCCAGGGCACATTACTCCATATGATATGATTTCTTTGATGTAATTATCATCAATGATCATGATTGGTAAACTTGTGTTTTGTTGGCGGCTTTGTTTCCTAACCCTTGTCACTAAGGGTTAGTTTGATTCCCCATGGGGTGTGTTAACCCACCCACTTTTTTTTATTGTAAAGGCTTTTATTTTAATTTAATATAAATTTGATTTTTCATCAAATATATATATATATTTGAAACATTTTCTAGCCCTCTAAATTTACCTTTTTTTCCTCTAATAAATGGCAAGCCTGTAATGCCCTCACCAAGTCAATACTTAAGATGGACCCTTGCCATATTTGTTAACATGTAAGTGCACATATGGATTGGTAAATTTATTTTTTGGTATAATTAGGTTTTGCATGAATGTATTTTTGTGCAAAACTATGTTCATGTGAAACCTTTCCCCCCTACTATCATGCCCTACTCTTGCCCCATCCCCTTCTCCACTCCTTCCACCCCAATATCGTTTATTAACTTTATTAAAAGTTTGTTTTATTTTTCTCACTATGCCTTCTCCATTATTTTATTTTTTCTTAGCATGCCCCCACTTATTGCTAATTATTCTTAATTTTCTTAATACCCCCTCTCTCTTATTCATTATTAATTTAATTTTTTATTAAACTTACCCCACCCCTTATTAGTCCCTTGTGGCAATATTTTAGTGAATGTTTAATGAGGTAGTGTTGGATGGAAACCAATACTTTTACATTGATTTAGTCACATTGAGCTATTTGTGATTTGCAATTTTTTGTGTCAAGATATAGGGCGAAGGTAATATAAGTTCTTTCATATTAGCATGATATAAGAGAATCACAAGATAGACATGCATTAAATAATTTTAGGAAATTTTAGGTTAATGCTTTATTTATTTGTGGTTTATGGAAAATAGGTTTTAGGATGTGAGTCACTTATCAAAAACTTCATAGGATTTATGATATTAATTTGGGCCATTCACCACACTTCTATCTTGCTTAACGGTGAGATCACCATGAGAGGATCTCCTCTACTACTTAAATTCTACAAAGGCGGTGTGATTATAGATTTTGAGGACATAGGATAGGATGATGCTATAGAGAAGAAGGATAGGGGATACCTAAGGCTCATACAAAATATCAAGAAGTCCATCAATATCCCCATCATTTTTCTTGACCATATTAGATACTTCATGGGCATCCAAATCTTGGAGACCATTGATATTAATGTTAAAGACAATATTGAGGAGCTCACCCCCACCAATGCTTGCAATTTTATCAATAAACATTAATTTTGGTGCCCCTCCAGTCAAAAGTTGTTATGACTTGAATGGTACCCTACATCACATGACTAAAATTACCTCCATGGTGTGCACCAAAAGGAATCTAATTTAGTAATATTTATAATGCTAACTAGAATATATAATTGGTGCTTAACAACATTTAATGATCATAGATTATTGACAAGAATAAGTTCTATGCTTTTGCAATGTAAATGGTAGTGGCATTTTGACTTGTAATGCTTAAAAAGCAACTCGATAGACTAGGGATCTTGATATTATTACCATGACCATAAACACCTGGATGGATGTTTTCATGATGATATTGATGTTGTCATGACCATAAAGACCTATATGATTTATTTACATGATCTCATGATAAGCTTTTGAGCTTTCACGTAGATAGTTGCAATTTACAAGTTTTGATCTAGGTGATCCTAGTTATGGAATATCTCAAGATAAATGAGGCAAACCTAGTTTAGATTCAATTCCCTATAAGGTTAGAATGAGGCACAAGGATCTGACATATTTTATTTTCTTTTAGGATTGTTAGATTTTCAAAAAATATGTGCAAAAAGGATTGATAAAAAAAATTTAAATGGAAAAGAGAAATTACCTTTATCAAAGAATGCTTAGCAAAATATTTGGATTTCTTTAGTAACTATGCTCATGTATTTGGTATTTTATCAATGTAAATTGGAATTTGGATAAAGGGATTAAGATTTTGTTTGCTAGAGAATTATTAAATATTTTGGCATTGCCATGGTGGTGTTTGTAGTTTAATAGAAGCATAACACTATAAAAAAATAATCATTTTTTACAATATGAAATTTTGGATTTTTAGTAACTTTTTTCTTTTTTTCATTGGTTTCATGGACATATTTCACTTTTTCCTATGCATCAACTAGTCAAACATGGTTAAACTCGTTGATATGTAATACAAGGGTCTTAGGTATCACCTTTGAATAAAGATATATATTTTCAAGGATGTTGTCATAGGTCAAAAGGGCCAACATAACACAATAATTAATGAAATACAAATATACATGCAGTAGGTTTACAACTTTTTTAACCATATATTTTATTTTATTCCATTAAATTTAATGTACTAATGTATTTTAAATTATAAATAAATCTTTTCAAAAGATCAAACTGTAGAACCATTAATGTAAATAGTTTTAAAGGTGGAATGTATAATATTTGTTTTAATATATATATATATATATATATATATTGGGGAACAAAGGGTTGTACTTAGTTCGCGAGGGCTAGGTGGATTGGTAAGTTTTTGGGCACTTACCAAGAGGAGACCTAGGTTCAAACCTCGCAGGCATGCCCAACTTAGCATAGGAAGTAGTCTGATCTAAATCCTCCTGAGTGCGCGCAAAACCAATGACGATGATACGAACCCTATGTAACCAATGATCCCCATCTCATGTTGGGTCAATGTTAATGAGACATAGGTTTATTAGGGGCAGTCCCTATGGTTTGAACCCTACGCTGGCAGTTACTAAAAATAATGGTTGTAACTAACTCTCCTATGTACCAAAAAAAAAGGGTTGTACTTGGGTCCCCCACCCTTGAAAAATCACAACTCTCTCATTTAGAGCTTTAGAGTTTACAAATAGATTTAATTATCATCTCAATTGAGATGCTATAGCTATTAACCTACATAATTTTAAATAAAATGTTTAAATTCTTGATTTTTCAAATTTTTATTTTATTTTTTTTAGTTTTTTGTGTGAATACAAATATTTCAAAATTCAATACCTTTCTTGACATTTTCCTACAACCTTCACAATACCAAAACTTAACCTCTACTATCTATGCATCACATCTTAGTATAGATGTATTTTTAGAACATCGCACTATCATAGTCCACTTTACCAAATCTAGATTGCTAGTTTCCTTCTTAGAGCACAAGTGCAACCACACAAATTATAACAAGTAGTTTATATGAAAATGCGTTAATGTTGTAAAATAAATTATATATTACCAATAAAAAACATTAAAGTAAATCATAATAATTATTTGATTTAAGCAATTAATATTTTCTTATCAGCTTCAGCTAAACTTACTACTTCCTCTAACCCTGGAAAAGAGAATTTAAGTTCATGATCTCAATTAAAACCCCTCTATTGGCTAACCTATCTGTAATATCTTGAATTTCCACAATTATCTCTTGTAGTTTCTATGGAGCCTTTGCTTTCCTAAAAATTGCATTTATTACTATGAATAAATCACCTTCCATCCATAATTTGTTTCATTTTATTTTTTTACATATTTTTAACCCTTCTAAATCTGCCCAAGCTTTAGCTTCATTATTTATCTTCAATCCACTATTGAAAAAGTTATTTCTAATTATTCCTCCTCTTTTTGGTCCTATACTTCCTTTAGGTACTCCATAAAAATTCAATTTGACCAATTTCACATCTGGTGGTTTCCACTTTATATTATTTTCCTTCTTTTTGTTTCTCCTATACCCAACATCATAATTCCATTTTATGACTTGACTCCATCTATCAAGGCTCTATGCTTCTAGATTAGGAATTGAGTGAGTTGATAGGGTTGGATTACACTCCTCTATGGCTAAACATATCTTCCTTTTCATTACCTCTAAACTATTTTACTTTCCTTTAAATATTCCTCTATTCCTTTCTAGCTATACAATACAAATTATTGTATCTTTTGATATATCCCAAATTGTCTATAAAGCCTCACTTTTAAAAGTTCTCTACCATTGCTTTAACCATACTTCAATTCTACCATTCATCACCATGCATTACCAAACATATTGATAATCCATTTACATGGTTACCATACTATTGAACAATATCCCAAGAGATTTTCTATAATCTCCTCCTCCTTTCTACAAAGAACACATTGTGATAGGCCATGAAAACCCTTTTCCATAAGGTTATCCCAGGATAAACTTATTCTATGACCTACTAGCCAAACAAACATTTTGACTTTAGGAATGCTTGGGCTATCCCAAATATCTCTCCATATTACTATTTTGTTGTACTTTATATTATATCCACTTCTTGTTGTGTACTGTCCTGAGCTATTCAACTTTCAAATCAATTTATCCTTGGCTCCCCTCAAAATAATCATTATTGATATCTTTCTACTCAACTACTTCCTAGAATCAATGTATTTTATACTTGTAAAAAAATCTTCTTTCCATTTGTACCTTCCTTCTTGATCCTTGTACAAAATATTTGAAGCCCTATCACCATATTTGTCTTGAAGTAATCTCATCCAAGGTTTCAAAATTGGATCTAGATTGAGTGGTTTTTTATCACACCAAGTATCCATCCAAATATATATTTTTTCTCTAGTTACCACCACCCATATTAAACCTTTAATAACTAGACCAATATTTTTTTAAACCATTCCAAAGTGTAGAACCATTTGGTAGAGAGAATGTAGTAAATATTAAGCTTGAGTCATTGGGCTCAACATACTTAGAATAATTCTTTCCCATCACTTTTAACTCTCTTTATACAATCTCTAGATTACTTTTCACTTAAGATCTATGTTTGCATCTATAAGAACTCTTAAATCAATATCTCCCCTAGTTTTATCAGTCACACCTTGATCCATTTCACCAGAGTAAATTTCCTTTTATCATGTAATTCTAACCACAAAAAGGATCACATAATATAGATTAAACTTTTTTCTATTGATTTTGGCATAGTATACAATGACATATAATATGTTGGAATGGCCTGTAAGATTGACTTAATTAGTTGCACTCTTCCTACTAATGATAATCGTCTACCTTTCCATGTTGAAGTTTATTTTAAACTTTACTTGTACCTGGATTCCATAATTCTATCCTCATTCTCCCCTAAAATAAGGGTATCCTTAGATAAGTTGCTGGTAAATTTACCTCCTCCATTTGAAGTAACCTACAAATCCCTGCTTTGATTTAGCTAGAGTGTTTAGGATGTAAATTTTAGATTTTATCCTATTAACTTTTTGTCCTGATTCTCTTTTGTATTCCTTTAATAATTTATTCAAACCTCTAGCATTTTTTATCCTTGCTCTCCCAAAAAGGGTTGTATCATATACAAATTATTGATGGGTGATGTTGTTGATGTTATTACTAGCCTTAAGTCCACTTATAAGCCCATATTTGTTAGCCTTCTTCAAGTTCCTACCCAAAACCTCTACCATAATAATGAACAAATATGGTGATAAAGGATCTCCCTATCTAAAATATATCTTGGTTTTTATTGATTTTGTTACTAACCCACTGACCAACACTGAATATGGAACTCTAAAGATGCAAGCTTTAAGCCATCTAACACATTTCTTTCCAAATTTAAACTTTTCTAATATTGCAAAAAATAATCCCATTTAACCCTAACATAGGCTTTACTCATATCAAGTTTTAATATCATTGCTTTCTCTTTTCATGAAGTTGTTGAATGTATAACTTCATGAGTTACTATGATACCATCTAGAATTTGTCTCTCTTTTACAAAGCCTCCTTGCTCTTCTAAAATATTTGTTTCTAACAATGGTCTTAATCCATTTGCCATCACTTTAGAGATAATCTTATATACCATATTACATAGGTTTATGGGTCTAAATGAATCAAATAATTCAACATCCTTCTTTTTTGGAATCAAGGTAAGATATGTTGCATTTATTTTATAAGGTATGCATTGTTTTACCCTAGACTATTCCACTACCACCAATAAATAATCCTTCACTATATCCCATTTATGTTGGTAAAATGCTACAGAGAGTGCATCCAAACCTAGGTATTTATCCTTATCAAAAGATAAAAGATCTAAATGAACTTCTTCCAAACTAATAGGCTTCATTAATTATCTATTGTCTTCATTTTTTATAACTAAAGGTACTTCTTATAGAAATTATCATTAAGAATTTCAAACTGGTAGGGTACCTAGGAATAGATATTTGGGGATATATTATTATATTGTATAAGGGTTGGCATGGGCCACACATAACCCAAGGTTGATTGTTTTATAATATTATATTAGTAGTAGGCTCCCCAAAGTAGAATAAGAATATGGATATATAAAGAAGAGATATTTGTTATTGTAAAGATTCATATCATTGAAGAATAATCTTATGTAATCGTCGTGCCCACGAAGTGGCCTCTCACCTTGGGAGATATTGTGGAGTTATTCATTCCTTAAGGATTATTATTGGTGTTGCCCTACCTTAAGGGTAATTATCTATCTCTCTCTCATTTGTGGATTGTTATTGTGGATGAATGATTTGATATTTTTGCATTTTGGTGAATGATTTATGTTAATAATAAGTAAAGTTATGCAACAAGTGGTATCGGAGCAACGATTTTGGCAAAGTGGGATTTTTTTATGTGAAATTACAAAATTAGGGCAAATTTTTTTGGAAAAAACATCTCATCTTTTAGGAGCCATATCTTCGCGCAAGTTCATCTGATTCAGGTGATTCTTGGATCTGATTGTGCAGAATTTGAAGAGCTTTAAAATAAGTGGTCATATGAAGGAAACTGAGCAGTATTGAGGGAGATACGACCTTTTTAAGTTAGTCATAAGAAACAAGGATAATGATGAATTTCGTAGATTTTTTTTGGAAAAACGTCTCATATTTTAGAAGCCATATCTTTACGAGATTTTATCGAATTCAGGTAATTCTTGGATTATTTTGTGTAGAATTTGAAGAGATTTAAAATAAGTGGTAATATGAAGGAATTAAAGTAGTATTGAGGGAGATACAATCTTCTGAAGTCAGCCATCTGGAACAAGGGTAGTGATGAATTTTCAAGTCCCGAATTTTTCAAAAGATGAAATTTGTTTAGTTTGGGTAAGCAAATCAGTTGCACTTTATTTTGTTTGGCAGAAAAATTGTAGATCTAGTTGTCTATGTGGATTTGTAGCTTCATCTCAATGGGAAGATATTTATTTCCATAAAACCCTAATTTGCATTAGGGCATGATATATATTATCAAAAAAAAATCCTAGTTGCACTAGGGCATGATATATATTATCAAAAAAAAAAAATCCTAGTTGCATTAGGGCATGAACAATGATACTACAAGAGGATTTTGGTAGACCTACCCAAAATCACCTCCAGAGACAGAGGAATAATGAGGACCAAGAGAGACATGAAGTTTACCACCAACCAAGAGGTCCTATTGGAGTCAATTTCCCACGCATTGACATGCCCACCTTTGAGGGTCATGATCCACATGGGTGGATAGCCAAAATGGAAGACATTTTGGAATTATACCAATTATGTGATGAGGAAAAAGTCCCTTTTACAGCAACCAAATTCGGCACTAAAGCTTATCAATGGTTTACATGGTATAAACGTGAGGACCCCCATCATGCCTTCTTTTGGTCTAATTTCAAGGAAGCCTTTCTTCATGAATTCAATGAAGATCTTGAAAAGAAACTACAAGGAATTCAAAATGAGCGAAATGCAATAAAAGGAGAATGAGAAGTTTTAAAGAAACATAATGAAGACTATGAAAAGGAAATGATATTACTCAAGAAGAAAGAGGAAAAGGTCAGGGAAGATAAAAAAATGTCAGTATGCAGACAGAGGAAACCATACGTTTGGTAGATGATAAATTAGAAAATGGACAAAGGAGTTTTTTTGAATCTAAAAAGTCTATCTTGCAAGTTCATGGAAGCATTAAAAAGGAACAGGTTATTATTTTTATTGACCCTGGTAGTAGATATAATTTTATTAATACTGCTTTGGCGAAGAATTTGCAAGTTCAAGTAACAAAAATTAAGGACACACAGCTAGAGGGTGAGAATGTTCAGATTTTTGAATATTTGAAGATCACCATGGATAAATATGTTTTACATTCAAATTTCCATGCTATTCAGATGGATGATGCGTATATTGTTCTTGGTTATCCTTGGTTAGATTCTTTAGGTACTTTTAACATTAATGTGCAAAAGAATTTTATGAAGTTATGGTACAGGAAAAAGAAGATAACATTGCAGGATATTTCTCAGCTTAAGGAGCAAGGATGCAAGGAAAATCAAGAAGTGGTTGTAGAGAAAAAAATTGAAGAACCTGAAACAGAATCCATGAAGGTAGTAGCAAAAACAAATTCCATGGAAGAAGTAGCAACAACGGAGTCCGTGGAAATAACAGTAACAGAGTCCAAGAAAGCTTTGATAGAAGAGCACAAGGACACACCAAACAAAGAAGACATGAATGGACAATGTGTAGAAGAATTTAAAACAATGGAGCCAAATGTTGAGAAGTCAAAGAAGGTAGAACATCAAGTTAAGGTTGCACCATATCGCCATTCACACCACCATGAACATCAAAAATATTAGAGGTATAGTTCAAGGCAACAATATTATGATTCTGCATGGAATTAGAAGGGTACCAACTATGGCAGTGTTTGGCAGAGAAAACATAGGGATCCTGATTTTTAGAGTGGATCATCAGCTTCAAGGAAAAAGTGGACCCATCATTCAAGTTATAAAAATACAACAGCAAAAGCGTGGAGCCAACAAAGCAGATTTGGATACTCAAGTAACAAAATGGCATACCAGCATCAACATGTTTCACTTGGATGGATGGATGATCGAGATTGGTACCAGTTGCTAACATTGCTTTGCAAATCATATTATCATGTTTCTTCATATTTTTTGAGGACGAAACATTTGTAAGGAGGGTTGCATGGTAGGGTACCTAGGAATAAATATGTGGGGATATATTATTATATTGTATAAGGGTTGGCATGGGCCACACATAACCCAAGGTTAATTGTATTATAATATTATATTATATTATAATATAATATTATATTAGTAGTAGGCTCCCTAAAGTAGAATAGGAATATGGATATATAAAGAAGAGATATCTGTTATTGTAAAGATTCATATCATTGGAGAATAATCTTCTGTGGCCTCTCACCTTGGGATATATTGTGGAGTTATTCCTTCCTTAAGGATTATTATTGGTGTTGCCCTACCTTAAGGGTATTATCTATATCTCTCTCATTTGTGGATAATGTATTGTGGATGAATGATTTGATATTTCTGCATATTGGTGAATGGTTTATGTTAATAAGTAAAGTTATGCAACACAAACTCCTCTAATCCTATAATATTTTTATAAAAATACTTTGCCTCTTTTCTAATTTCATCTTGATCTTCAATCCAAATCCCTTCTATTAATTTAATTCTACTAATTTTGGATGATTATCTCTATACTATAGCCATCCTATGAAAACACTTTGTATTTTTATCTCCTTTTAACCAAGTCTATCTTAATTTTAATCTAAAAAATTTCCCTTCCTTAATCAAAATATTATGATAAGCAACTACCTTTCCTCTAAACTTGTATTATTATGATCACCTTTTTAGAATTTTAAAAGTTTATCTTTTAGTTCTTCTTGTTCTTGTTCCATTATTTTAATTTAGATGTCATTGGTTTAATTTATTTTGGAAGTGAATGTTATAAAATATAGCAAAATTATGTGCAAGCAGAAAAACACAATAACATAAGAAAAAATAGTAACACAGATTTTACGTGAAAAACCTGCAATGTGCAGGAAAAACCACGAGGCAATGGTAGCTTGATATTTTATTGATTTTGGTAGAATTACATTCAATCATCATTTACATGCAAGGGGTCATTCCATTTTTATATAAAAAACAAAAAACTATTTGTTTCCTCTTCCAAAGGAAGAGTCCAAAAGATTGTTTGTTTCCTCTCCCAAAGGAAGACTACAAAATACTGTTTTTTTCCTCTTTATAAGCTGCACCACCTTGCATATGTCTGCTAAAGAACATTGGAGATCTAGATATTGACTTCACCTCCTAACATTTTCCCACTTGAATTTGATATACAAGAATTATTTGTCTATGTTTTTCCATCCAAGTCCCAATTGCCCAATGTTGTCGTTAACACATTTTCAGCAAGCCCAGAGAAGTTCTACACCACTCAAACTTCTCTGTCTTGATCGGCTTAGTAAGCATATCTGTAGGATTCACTTAAGTGTCAATTTTTTGCAATAGGATCCTCCCTTATTCCACCACATTTATTATAACTTGACATCAACGTGTTTCATGCGATCATGGAATGTTGGGTTCTTCACTAGATGATTAGCACTTTGGCTATCACAATGCAACGTAATTTTTCCTTGCATTACCTTGAAGTCACCCAACAGTCGCTCTATCCAAATTACATCTTTGTTGGCATGAGTCACTACAATATATTCTACTTCAGTGGTTGATAAATCCACCACATACTACAACTTAGAAGCCCAACTCATAGCTCCACCAGCAAGAGTGAAAGTATATCCTATAGTGGACTTTCTCCCATATCTATCTCCACCATAATCAGAATCCACAAAACCTTTAACTTGCAAACTATCTTATCCATAGTAAATAGTAGCATTTGAAGTGTCTCTTAAATATCTAAATATCCACTTCACCACATTTCAATGCTCCTTACCAGGATTTTCCATGTACCGACTGACTACTCCCACTGCTTAGGCAATATCTAGTTTGGTGCTCATCATGGCATACATGAGGCTTCCTACTGCTAATGAATACGGTACATGAGACATGCTTGTCTTCTCTACTTATATTCTAGGACACTGGTTGGAAGATAATTTTAATTTTGAAAGAAGTGGGATACTAACTGGTTTTGCATTCTGCATATTGAAGTGTTGCAGAATCTTTTCTATATATGAATTTTGACTTAACCAGATCTTTCTTCATTTTTTGTCCCTGTGTATCTTCATCCCTAAAATTTGGTTTGCTACTCCTAAATCCTTCATCGCAAATGTCCTAGCCAACTGAGCCTTAAGATCAATGATTTTCTTCATGCTAGGGCCTGCAACCAACATATCATCAACATACAACAACAAAATAATAAAACTACCATCATCAAACCTCTTATAGTATCCACAATGGTCAGCTTCACTCCTGCTGAAGCCTTAGCTCTACATGAAGGTGTAAAATTTACTCCACAAGTGTCTCGGTTTACTCCTCCATGGATTTCCTCGACTTTTTTGCATTCTCAGACTCTCTAGCTTCCTGAAATGAACTAGTATCACCATCATCAGTTAACAAAGCAAAAGAGGACTGATAAACATTAGAATACCTTTTTAGACACTTTTATGGACGTGTAGATCTTCTAACCCAATGATCTGTTGATTGTGGCTCTTGGTCTTGTGAGTATTGTGGCTGCTCAACTTGTTGTTCTACTTGTTGTTCTGCATGCTGGTCAAAAAATTCAACATGCTGATCAAAAATTTTAGCATGTTGATTTTCATTTTCATCTTCGTTCATGTCTACTTCAACTGGTACAACATTAGGTGTTTGTTGTACCTCATTCCTTTGCATGGATTTTTCATCAAAAATAACATCTCAGCTAATAATTACCTTGTGGGCAGTAGGATCCCACAATCTATACCCCTTTATTGCATCTCCATAGCCGATAAAAACATATTTGCTTGACTTCGGGTCAAGTTTGGACCCTTTTTCTTTAGGCACATAGGCAAATGAATCACAACCAAAGGTACGCAAATGAGAGTAATAAAATGGCTTACCACACCAAACCTCCTCTGGAATATGTCCATCCAACACAGCTATATGTGACCTATTAATGAGGTAAACAACTGTATTAATAGTCTCTTCCCATAACCTTTTATCCAACATGGATGTGTTAAGCATACTTCTTACACATTCCATGATTGTGTGATTCATTATCTCAACCACACCATTTTGTTATAGAGTATATGGTACAGTATTCTGGTGCTTAATTCATTCCTGCGTACAAAATTTATCAAATTCCTTGGAGCAATAATCATCCCCATTATTTGACCTAAGACATAAAACAGGCTTGCCCAAACTTTTCTCTACTCAAGTTTTGAACTCTTTAAATTTCTTCAAAGCTTCTGACTTCTTATTTAGAAAATAAACCCACACTCTCCTATAATAATCATCTATAAATGTCAGAAAATGGATGGCACCATTTAAGTACTGAGTGGGGACTGGTCCAAATATATCCGAATGTATAAGTTGTAGAAAATTAGAACTCTACTAGGGCTTGCAGTAAATCGAACCCTATTTTGTTTACCAAAAATAAAGTGCTCACACAAGTCTAAATTGCAAGACTTAATCCCAAAAAGCATACCTCTTTCATGTAAAAATTTTAGACCTTTTTCACTCATATGGCCTAGGTGTTGATGTCATAGCATTACATCCTGAACTAAATTTTTTGCTGCATGGTTTATCGCCGTATAATCGCATAAACGATATAGGGTCCCATAAGATTCTCCCTTTTCTACTACAATAGCACCTCTGGTAAATTTGCAATAGTTGTCACCAAAAGTAACAAAATACCCTAGCTTATCCATCATCTTGATTGAGAGCAAATTCTTTCGTAAATCTGGCACATGTCGCACATCACATAACATCCTTTCTCTACCATCATCCAATTTGATCCTTATGTCCCCTCTTCCCACAATTTTTAAAGGGTGATCATCACCCAAGTAGACCTTCCCACCACTATATGGCTAATATTTGTCAAACCAGTATCTGTGAGGAGACATGTGGAAAGATGCACCCGAGTCCAAAACCTAGGTATATAAAACATATCTATTGTTGTTGATACAGAAATCCTCACATGTTGTCGTCTCTCCAAAATTTACTGTACTGGCCTCAATTGAAGGCTGAAATTGCTTTTCACCATATTTTTTATTTTTTAACTATCAACAGTTCTTATTTGAGTGCCTTGGCTTCCTGCAATGCCAACACTTCCATTTTAGCTTGCGTCCTTTAGACTTAGATCTGGAGTGTGATCTACTTTTCTGATTCTTCTCAAAATATCAACCTCTCATAGCTAGGGCTTCATTGGTTGAGGGTTCCAAAGATGTTTTCTACCTCAAATATTCTACCAACAAAGTGGCTACCACATCATCAAAAGTTAGAGCTCTTGATGATGAATTGTTGATGGTCATCACCAAATGATCCCAAGTCTCTAGGAGGGAACAAAGTAGGATGATAGCTCTATCCTCATCCTACATATTCACATTAACTGAAAATAGTTTACTGATAAGGTATTAAACTCATTCAAGTGATCTGCCACAGATGAACCCTCCTTCATCCTTAGGTTGTAAAGCTATTTTTTTATAAAACCCTTATTGGTTGCAGATTTCGTCTCATACAACTTTTCAAGCTTCTTCCAAAGGGCTTCTATGGTCTTTTCTTCAACAACATTGAACAAGACGGAGCCTGCTAGGCATATACGGATTGTAGAAACTGCCTTCCTATCCAACGTTGCTCACTCCTCATCTTTCATGCTGCTTGGTTTACTTGTGACCCCTTTCAAGGCTAGGGCTTGGTCATTTTGAACAAACAAATCCTCCACCTTCATCTTCCATAGGGTGAAGTTCCTGCCATCAAATTTTTCAATATCAAACTTGGTTACACTTCCAGTCATTGTTGTAGCTCCCACTCGCACAAAACCCTAGGCTATGATACCAGATGTTAGAAAATATAGCAAAATTATGTGCAAGCATAAAAACATAATAACACAAGAAAAAATAGTAACATAGATTTTACATGGAAAACCTACAATGTGCAGGAAAAACCACGAGGCAATGACAACTTGATATTTTATTGATTTTGATAGAATTACATTCAATAATCATTTACATGCAAGGGATCATTCCCCTTTTATAGAAAAAATAAAAAACTGTTTGTTTCCTCTTCCAAAGGAAGAGTCCAAAAGATTATTTGTTTTCTCTCCCAAAGGAAGACTATAGAATATTGTTTGTTTCCTCTTTATAAGCTACACCACCTTGCATCTCTTTGCTGAAGAACATTGGAGATCTAGATATTGACTTCACCTCCTAACAATGCATACAACCCATTGTTTCCTAAATAATTCCGTGTTTGTGCTATCATATCATCAAATTGAGGATGATCTTCCCACATCTACTCAAATTTAAAATATTATCTTTTTAAATTCACTTACCACCATTTTAACTCTTAATGGCCAGTGATCTAAACCAATCGTTGTTAAGGTAATAAGTTTAGCATAAATTACTTCATCTATCCAATGATATGAGAGTATGCATCTGTCTATTTTTTTTGCTATTAGGTTTTGGCCTCTCATGTTGTTAGTCCATGTAAAGTTATATTCTTCAAACACAACCTCCCATAGATTATAGTTTTTAATGAAAGTTGAGGAATCTCTCATACTTCAAGTTAATTTTCTAATTCCCCCAAACTCTCATCTAGCTTGGTTATAGCATTAAAATCTCCTATGATTATGAATCAGGTTTCTTGGTCTTTACATTTATTAAAGTCTTCAATTCCACTCCAAACTTCTAATCTACCTAACTAAGTTGTAGGTCCAAAGACATTGATAAGGATGAAATGAATATCTTCAAATTAGCATGTGACTAAAGAGGCTATCCAATGCCTAGTATTATAATTGGTTACACATGAGGTTCTAGTAGGATTCCAACAAGTTAAAATTCCCCTTGCCACTCCTTTAGAATCCATATCATCCCATTCACATCTCCTCCATACTACTTTCATAGTTTTTGAAACTTCTTTTGTCATTTTATTTTCTTGGATATAGATAGTATTAGGCTTATTACCTAAATAGAGGTCCTCGATACACCTCTTATTTAAGGGAAAATTAGCACCTCATATATTCCATGAGATGATAATCATGTCTCATTAGGAGCTATTTGCCCCACCTATGAATTACCAATATCATTTTGTTGTTTGGTAAAGAGAAGTTCAACCAACTTAGTTTGTGTTCCTTTCTCTATGTTTCCTCTTGCTTCCTTGGATATTGCTTAATAATTTGAGGGGTTTCATCTCTTTTATGTGCCTGTATCAAATGTAGGTCTTATTATTCTAGTCCTCAATATTCTTTCACAACTTTGTTTTTCATTAGATTTTTGTCTTGTTCATTTTCTAGTATTTCCTTATTAATGGTAGAGGTATTAAAATATAACACTCCATTTTCCTTACCAATTTTATTCTCCTGAATGGTGCATGATACTTCAAGAGAGTCTTTAAAATTTGATGAGACACATTCCTTAGGTTCATCAAGAATGTTCATCCCTAAATCAAGATCATACTGAATAGGTGGGTCCTTGTTAATATGTTGAACTTGTTGTACTATTTTATCTAATATTTGATCTACTTTTTCTTCATTGGCTAAAGCCTCAAAATAGTTGGTATTTATTCCAATATCCTTCCTTACTAGTGTCCACTATTTATTTCCTTTCATTTTTCTAGATGTATTTTTTGGAAGTTGAAAACCATCTTCATCCATATCCATTTGTAAGTTTCTCTTGTGCTTTACTATATATGTTTTTTTTGGACTCCTCTTAGGGCATGATCTCTCAATATGCCCTTATGAGGCCAGAAAATTACATCATTCATAGACCATTTTTTGATATTTGATAAACTATTTGATAAACCTTATGTTAATTTATGATGCTAATTATGGTGATAGAATGCATTATGTATTAGTACTTATATGTTTTAAATTTTGAAGAGCATATATTCTATTTTGACTATTTTTCTGTATTTTCTGACATGTTTTAGCTGAATTCTCTAAGCAAATTAGAATTTATTTGAAATTGTAATAATAGGTGTTGATATGCATTTAGTTCTGAAATCATTCCATTTGCTTTACCTACCATATAACTATTTCAAATGACCAAAAAGACACCAAAACCTGTTCAAAGTAATTTGACTGTGCAGGAAACAAAATCTGACCATACAAATTCTAGCCAACTATGCATGAATAGCATGGCATGGAATTGGTCAACTCTAGCACGCACCAACCATGGAATAGGTATTTTGGGAACAAAGGGAGACTTTTTAGTCGGTCAAAACCACTTTTATGCATAGTTTATGTATGAATAAGGGCTAGAACTATTACACTGCCTAATATTCTAGAGCAGCTCCAAAATGAGCGGAGCAGGAACAATTTTGGTTAAAATCACCCACAAAATAGTCCAAAAGGTGGCAACTTGCAAGATAAAGTTAATTACAGCTACATGATGGGTTTTCTTACCTTTTACAATGAATTTATTCCAATGGATGCAGCCCAAAAAAGGAAATGGATAAGCTGTAGTAGAACAGTTTCCTGCATTCTAGAAAGACAGTTCTGAAAACACTTGTAAAATCCCTCAAAAGCAGTATCAAACCATATCAACATTGTAATATAATAATATAAATATCTTAGCTCCCCTTAGGTTAAGCATATATAAGGATATATGTGTAGTGGAATTTCAAAATAGATAAGTTTTCTTTGTAATAATAATAGAGCAGTATTTTGTAGGCTTTACCCTGCACTACTGTAATGTTGCTGCAGAATAAAAAAGGTGCAATTTCTCCATTATGATGGCATTCTGAGTGAATGTGTAAGGTTTAGATAGTTTAGAACAGGTACTTTTCACCTTCTTCTGGTTTAGGGAGCAAGGGCCACTTCCAAGCCCAGGAGAAGGGACAACATAAACAAATTTTCTGTCTATTTCTTGCTACAACAGATTAGCAGGAACCAGATAGTTTTTTTATTAGGGCATTTCTTGTTCATTTATTTCTTAAATGTTACTAGTTGTGTTAGATATCATGTGATGGTTATAGGAGTGTGTGCATGTCAGATGACCACTTAGCATAGATTCTTGCATTCCACAACAATTTATGATTTTCCCTGTTTCCCACAGTATTCTCAGATCTTGGAATTTCTAGTTTGCATTAGAGATTTTTTTGATGTTCTAGCTTTGCAACATTTGATTACAATATTTTGAATTCTGTTACTGTAATTAGGTTCTCCTTTATGCAAAGTGTGATTTTCAATTCTGCAAGTTTCATTTCTGTTATTTCTAGTTCTGTAACAATTCATTTTTGTCATTCTACAAATTTAGATAGTTTTATTTTTTTGCAAAGTTTCAATTCCTACAATTTCATTTTTGTAAGAGTAAATAGGGGTAAATTTTAGTTTATAGGATTTAGATGTGACATCAAACCCCCAAACACTAACTGTTTCACCAATAAATCCATCTCCTGAATTAACTGATCCTTAAACTACTTACCTTTCCTATCGTATACAACCATTGGACACCACCCTAGATTGACAAGTATAATGATTAAATGATGAATAATTGACAACACTCATCATGCCCAACCTCATGATATCTTATACATCTAAAAGATATATTTTTATAATCTATGGTTTGGATCCACATCTTATCCCCATACTTAAGAATGATTGATTCTAGTAAAGCTTTACTTATTTATTTATTTTTATTGATAGGGGAGTTGGTTACATCCACAATCCTTTTCTACTACCAAATAGGTTTTAAATCCCAGGGCTTCCCCCAACAACATTTTTTCCACGTCATTTTTATTTAACCCAATTTGAGGAGGATCATTGGGGGCTTGAGATTGGTATTGTCATTATAGGGCTAGCATGCACTCAATGGACATAGGTTAGACTACTACCTTTGCACAAGTAGGTATGCCTCCAAGGTTTAAACATAGGTATCTTCTTGATAAGTTCCAGAACTTACCAATCCACCTAGCCCTTAGGGATAAAGCTTTACTTAATCATGACCAAAATCCAAGCATAAATAACCAAGAATCCATATTTTATAGCATCTGAAATCTCAAGGAACTATCCTAGAGCAAGGTTATGCACAGGGGCAAATTTTGCAATTTAGCATGAATATTCGGATTTTCACAATTTTAATTTTGTGAATTTTGGGACCCTAGAGGTCGGCCCGTTCGCCCAAAAATTTTGGGATCAATTTTTTTAGGGTAAATTCGCCTCGTTATCATAAGGTTTCCCGCCTAATTTTTGCCTTAAATTTATTAAAAAAATTATCCCACCCAATTCACCTCTTGTACCCCATTATATATAGCTAACCCTGATAATGACACTCATACAATTAAAACATTAATTTTCTCTGATAGCGAGCGATACAAAGCAGACGACTGACACAACACGACTGAAAAAAGGTGACTAGAAGGTGACAGGTAGAAGGTGACTAACACAAGGCGACTAGAAAGCTGACATAAGGCAACTAGTAGAAGGTGACTAGTAGAAGGTGACTGATAGAAGGTGACTACATAAGGCAAATGGCAGAAGGTATGTAGAAGGTGACAAAAGATAGAAAGGCACGGCAGAAGGTGACTGGTAGAAGGCAATTGGAAGAAGGTGACTAGTAGAAGGTGACTAGCATAAGGTGACTGGCATAAGGTGACTGACATAAGGTGACTGGTAGAAGGTGACTAGCATAAGGTGACTGCAAAAGGTGATTGGTAGAAGGTGACTAGCATAAGGTGACTGATAGAAGGTGAGTGATAGTAGGTGACTAAAATACAATGATAACCATTTACCGGTAAGTTTCTTTTACCATTAATTTTCTTTTTTAAACATTTTGTTCATGGACACTCAATAAGGAGGTTTTCCTATTATTTGGGCACCAATCTCAAGCCTGCTTGGGTCAGATATTCTATTGTCTTGAGCAGTAGTTCTCTTTTTTACTAGTTATTTTCATTTTTAAAAATGATGTTCATTGTTCATGTTACTCTTCTATTTATACAGGTAAAATATCACCTACTAGTAGTGGAAAGAAGGGAGGCCAATATTTCGATAAAAGGACTATCCTCAAATACTTTCATAATATTTTAAAATCTAGTCAACCATCAACATCTACACAAATTGAAGGTATGAACACCTTTACTTACTAACCAATTAATTTTTGTACATTATTAATTTTATATATAATATCTTCATTCATTAAGAAGTGTGCTTTTTGGTTGATGGCTTTATCCATTGTTTATCTATATTTTTTAATAGAAGGTATGCTTTTAAATGCCATAATGATAATGACCCTAGTATTATCTCTACAGAAAACATTGTTGACCTTAGTATGCCTCCACTTCCACATATCCACGATAATGAAAAGTCCACAGATGAAAATTTTCTTAATGAAATGGAACAACAACATGAAGAGATTCCTAAAACTAACACGCCAAATGGAAAATAAAATAATAGTTCTTATGCAGTCCCTACTTTCGAAGAATCTTCTTCTAAAAAACATAAACGTGCAAGGTTATCTAGGTGGACAATTAACAGATCATTTCAGCCTTGATTGGATATCAGAATTTCTATTTATTGAGCCAGTGCTACCAGAGAATAGTAATGAGGAAATAATAGAATTGAGATGCGTAATTTGTAGTTGGAAACATGGAAAGGATCATAGATTGCAAGTTAAGAAAGATACAGTAGAAAAACATTGTGGAAAGGTTTATATCAAAACAAAAGAAAGTGATCGACCAATACCAAAAAATTATAGGTGGAAGGATGCATCAGAGTGCGCACATATAAGATATGTGCAATAATATGATAAAGAAATGAAACAAAAGCAAACTTTGGTTGAGAAAGGTGCAACGATTCAAGCCCAATTTCAAAAAATGAATAAGTTCACTTTAGCTTCAAAAAGTTTGCAGTTTGTTGTTGTACTCACTATTCTTAAAAAGGGTAGACCTATGTCTGATTTCATTGATTATAAATCTCTATTTCGACTAGCTGATGTGCAGAACTTACCCAACACCCATTGGTCAGATCGAAGTGGTTGGGAAATGGTAAAATGTCTCTCATTGGTTGAGTAGGATGACCTCAAAGAGAAAGTAAAAAAGGCCAAATTCATTTCACTTTCAATTGATGAGGTGACTATTATTGACAACACATCTTGGATTTGCATGCATGTTTACACATTGGAAAATCATTTAAGGCAACCTCATTTACTTGGAGTACGCAAGATGGTGGAAAATTGCAATGCAGAAAACATTTACAATGTTGTTGTAACTAGTTTAAAGGAAATAGCAGGAATGAATGAAATGGAAATAGCCACTAAGTTAATATGTGTCGGAGTTGATGGTGCTGCTACAATGCAAGGACACAGGAATGGTCTTTGTGTTAGACTACAAACATCTGTTGCCCCATATTTGATCCCTATTCATTGCATGGCTCATAGAATGAATCTTGCATACAAAATTGTGGATACATTTACAAATGTTGCGAGAGTGGAAGAGCTTGTCCGTGAAATTCATGATTATTTTTTGCACAGTCCAAAAATATTTTTAGAGTTTCAATAGTTTGCACTAGGAGTTACTGAAGGTAAAAAACTATTAAAAGATGTAGATACTAGGTGGATTTCGATGTATCAACCGACATATAGAGTTTTCAAAGAATATCAATCCTTGGTAGGGTTTATGTATGCAAATCGTAGGGCAGTTGATAAGGCTAAATATTTGCTATTTTGAATGAGTGACTTTGAAACACTTCTCACATTGTGTGGTATTCTTCCAATGTTGGAAGAAATGAATACTTTGATCAAAATTGCACAAGAAAGATCGATTTATATTGTGGATTTCATCAAGGTGAGAAAACAAATTTGCATACATATTGATATGATGTACGCATCTAGTCAAAGTTTTATGGATCCCATGTTTGAGAGTTGGAGAGCATTAACAAACGTGAATGATCCTCAAAACTTTTTGAAGTTCAATATAAATGATCATCTATGTATTAATGTCCATGGAAAGGAAATACCTTTATATTATTTTGGTCAATGAATGGATATAGCTACAAATGAAGTTGAGAAAATGCCCATAACATACAATAGATTTCATGTAGTTGTACACGATACAAAAATTAAACTAAAACAAATAGCAGAATCATTGACAAAAGAAATAAGAGACCATTTTCAAAGAGATGAATTGCTTGAGGCTATGGGTGTGGTTAACCCGATGTTTTGGGATCCTTGTAATGAATACCAGATTATAAATGGTTTGTTTCTCAAATACATGGGCACTCTTGCTAGCCATTTCAGTAAACGTGTGGTAGTCAATGGTATTGAAATCAATGGTATTCTCAACAAAGATCTTTTGACAAAACAATCAAACTATTTTGGAACAACAATGTTTGCTCAAGTTTCACAACTCACTAACCGTCATGAAACAGGTTCTATTTCACATTTGTGGAGAATATTACATCCCAGTAGTATCTTACAACATACTATGAGTGAATATTTTCATTTATATGAATTATGTCAAACGATGATTTTAGGATCTATGGAAGATGAAAGGGTATTCAATGCATTATCATATGTAAAATCTAAAGTTTGAAATAGGTTGGACAAAAATTTGGAAAATTGTTTGAGAGTATATGTGTCGACCTATGAGGTGGAGAAGTTTCCTTATGAAAGAGCTTTGTCATATTGGAAATCTATGGTAGAGAGAAGAGGTGTCACGAATACTGAGGATGATGGTAACACTGATCAGATTGTGATGACAAAAATTTTGGGTATGAGTGCAGATGATTTTGTACAATCTGAAAAGAGTTTATTCTAACTTCCAACATTATGATGCAAGGATGCTTTCATTTGATTTGATTTCACATATTATCATTTGATTTGATTTCACATATTATAATGAAAGGATGCTTTCATTTCATTTGATTTGATTTCAGCATTATAATGAAAGGAATATTGAGATTTAATTATAATTTGAGACATGTATTTTTGATATCATTAATCATATAATATGAGATTAGACATGCCATTGGATACTCTATATATCATAGCCCTCTGATTTGATTATGTATATTTGGATGAAATTGGATTATTTGATTACACATATGTTGATTAGAACACTGGATTATCTTTTATATCATAGACGTGTTATTGGATATTTTGTATATCATTTTATTTAAGCCTTGTTATTGAATTATTAGTCTAAATTTTCAAATTATTTAGTAGATTTGTATTGTATAAACCATTTATGGCAAAGTAAATATTTGTGTTGCATTTCCAGTCATTTCAAATTATTTTGTAAAACATAAAAGAACATTTTATTGCATCCACATAATTCAAAATTATTTAATGCATCCACACAAATAATCAAAACATCACAATATTTAAAACAAAATTTCAAAAAGATAATACAATTTTTTTGGAAATTGTCTCTTTTATTGATTTCAAAAAGATACCATTCTTTTACAATTTACAAAAAATATATGCAACATTTTTTGTTTCTCCTCAAATAAAAAACAATAATCTTCTACTATTCATTCTACATGGTGGCTGAAGTTCCAGCTGCATCTAGCTCAATATCCTTTGCTTCCAATGCACCAGCCCTAACCAAAATTTTAGTTGTAGTGTTTATCCCCGATAACAATAAACCTTCTTCCTTCATTGGATCTTCTCTAAAAGGTGCATTCAGTTCTTTCTCATTTTATTTTAATACAACCTCCACATCCAGGCCCTTATCTTTGATAAACTTCTTCAACCAATTATTTTCTCTAACAATGTATTGTAATCTTTTCTTCACTTCAATAGCATTATTCACACTAATTTTTGTAGTCTTGATCAACATTTTCATGGCACTGACTTGTTGCTTTAAGTGCTGAAAATTAGACTACAAAATACAAGTGAAAAAGGTTAATATTTATAAACAAAATATATTTAAGAAAAAAATGATTTTTAGTTAGATGTAAAACTTACATCAGCAGTAAGTCTTGCAGTTTCTGCAACTGCTACTTTTTTTGATCTAGTGCCCATTCATTGAAATATGTCTGGGCCTCGACATTGAGGTTTTCCAAATGATTCAGAATAATGGCCAGAACTTCATCACTATATGTAGACTCGGCCTCCACGGTGCCAGATTCAGCTTTATGTAGCAAAGCATCGAGCTTTTGGGGCTCATTCTCCACCTTTGAAAACAACTCCTTTCTCTTTGAAAAATTCTTATATCGGCCATTTATTGCTTTTATCAAAACCTTGGCTCGATATTCCCATTATTTTAATCTATCAATATCTACAAGAAGACTATTATGAACTGTAGCTTTACATCTATTGGCTAATAAAATATTTTCTAAAAATTTACTTTATCATCATCATTCAGATGATGGGCGATGACTTGCTAGGGGGAAGAGGAAACTCTAGTGGCATCTGCTTCAACATTCTCTTCTTCTTCATCATTGCTCTATAGATCCTGAAGCATATCACTTGCCTTTAATGGGAAATTTTTAGGATTCATATCCTGATAAAGAAAATCATCATCTAGATTCCTAGAGGGCATTTGAGATGCGCTCTCTACATTTGAGAAATTCTCAAGGGTTAAAATTGGGAAAAAAAGAAATATTAGATTGAGACACAATGTGTGTCTGGGAAACACTTTTGGTTCCATGAGGCGGTGGTGTGAGGAATATTTTTCCATGCATGCGAGATTGGTTCCTCACCGGTGGTACCTACTATGGATGGACAGGGACTTGTTGTGGCACTTGTTGTCATTGTGTTTGCGATTGTGCAGATGGTGGAGGCATCATTTTTTTAATATTTTGAATGTAACCGGTGCATCTGCAAAATTTCACATGAAAATATAAATTAAATCTTGTGTAAAAAATAATATCATAAAAAGAGATTAATTTTAACCAAACATACCAGACTCAGACTCTGCAATCGTTGATGATGCAACCATTTGCCCTTTCTCTAAAAAATATTTAAAATACATCAAACTAAATATAATTTTAAATCATTAAAATACATCATTTAAAATAGTACTTTTGAATAATAAGGTTACCTTGTGAGCTGGAGGTAACTTCTTCGACGTCGACTGCAACACATCCAGAAGTAACAGGAGCCATAGGTGTATGTTGAATCTGATCACCATGAGACCTCACACGTTTAGAGGGAGTTACTAGTGATGATTGTGACTACATGTCAGAATCGACAGATGCTTCTTGAATCCTAAATGTGACATCCCTTTTACTAGAAGATTAAGATGCTCTTCTCTATTTTCAAAATAAAATTAGAAAATAACAAGATTGATTGAAAAAAAGAAAATAAGATTATTCCAAAAAATAATTTTACCTATATTTCATTCTCAATCATGCCAATAGCCAACAAAATTGGGTGCAATGCAGTTGGAGGATTATTTTTTGAATATTGAAGTAAGCTTCATTAAAAAGACAAAGAATAAAGTTGTTGGTTGTTACTGTATATGAAGATTGAATTTTCTGGGCACTCAGAAGGTCCTATTTCAGGTGGTTGGAAATGTGCATGGACCAATCAAATCTACCACCACCAATACATCGAATCAATAAGGACAATGCCCAAAAGGCATTTCTGTAGGTCACCCCTACAAAATAAGCCTTGCCTAGAAAAATTCAATGCAAGCATAAAGAAATTTGTCTCCAACGTTGGAAATGTTTAAACCCCTTTTGGACTTAGAAGAATTAACTAAAAAAAGAGAGAACATTATTAGAAAACAAAAATTACAATAGGGAGAACATTATTAGAGAATGGAAACTACAATACATCAAAATTTAAGATAAATAAAAACTAAATTTTAAAAATATACCTTTCAAATTGTCTGAATGCACAACATATTTGGATGCTAGCATTGATTTGTCATCTTTGATCAAGGCGTACTGGTTGTTCACCAGTAGACCATCCAAAAATGGTAGCCCTATTAGTCATTGCACATCCGAGGGTTTCATAGAAAAATAATATCCTTGTTATCCACTTTGATCAGAATAGTGGACACATCATGGTTGTAGCAACTAACTATCCATTGCATCAGGGGGACGTTGATGTTCAACTATGGCATCTTCATTACTCCAGCAAGTCTAGAGGTGTAAAGCCATTCAGAATCTCTTCTAGGAGTGCTAAAAATATTCTTGATGTTGGGGCAATAGAAGTTCTTGAATGCCACTTTGGAAGGCAGAGGAGAGGAAGAGCTAGCCATTTATACACTGAAATGGTCTAAAAAAGGCTCTAAAAATAGTCTTTAAACGATCTAGAAAATGCTCTGAAACACCCTAGAAAATGCTTTGAAACACCTTAGAAAACACTTTGAAATGTCCTCGAAAATGCTCTAAAAACCATCTGAAAAGGCTCTAAAACCACTATGGAAAATGCTCTAAAAATGCTAGAAAAAGCTCTAAAATTACTCTAGAAAATGTTGTGGGAAAGGTAAAAAATGACCCTACATTTCTATTTATAGAATTCTACATCACTGAAGTTAATAGATGCATGACATGTGGTAGAGGAGATGACACGTGGTAGCTTCTTATTGATGATATTTGGTGGTCATCATTTGATAGTCACCATATGCTAGTCACCCTATGGCCAATCGCCATATGCTAGTCACCATATACTAGTCGCCATCTACCAGTCACCATATGCCAGTTGCCATCTACCAATCACCATATGCCCACCATTCAGTTGCCATGTGCTAGTCACCATGTACCAATCACTATGTACCAATCGCCATGTGCCAGTCACACAATCACCATGTGCAAGTTGCCATGTGCTAGTCACCATGTACCAGTCGCTATATGCTAATCATCATGTACTAATAACCATGTGCTAGTCACTATGTGAATGTCACCTTGTGATAGTCACCATGTGATAGTCACCATGTGCCAGTTGCCATGTGTCAATCACCATGTACCAGTCACTTTGTTCCAGTTGCCATGTACCAGTCACCATGTTCCAATCACCTTCTAGTAATCATCTTCTGCTAGTTGTATTTTGCCACTCGTCTTATGCCAGTCACCATGTGCCACTCACCATATGCTAACCACCTTCTGCCAGTCACCTTCTATCAATCACCATCTTCTAGTCACCACCTATTAGTTACCTTCTGTTAATCGCCTTCTGCAACTCACCATCTACCAGTCGCCTTCTACCAGTCGCCTTCTACCACTCACCTTTTGCTACTCACATTTTGCCAGTCGCCTTCTATCAGTCGCCATTTAAAATTTTTGTACAATTTTTTCAAAAAATCACCATATTTTGATAAATTCACCCCAAAGATTATACAGCTATCGACTAAATTCACCCTAATTTTATAATTACTTTTTTGGTACTACCCCTTATGCATAACCCTATCCTAGAGTGTTTCCTATTACCTTGAAGGTATCTCTTTCACATAATTCAATGGATAACCCATACATCTTAACCCAAAATGGTACTAGGGATAAATTTATATTTTTAGGTGAAAAGCCTTCATACCATTGGGTAAGGGAGAGTCCTGCTCTTCCCATGAACCAAGGACTCCTTTTTAGTATTTTGTCTATTTATTCCCTAGAACAGAGAATGGCTAGGAAGAAACCTTTGGGAAGAAATAATAGAATCACTCCTAGAGACTTCCTATAAATCTATTTTCTCAAGGTTGAAGCCCCTGGCCAATACCCATTAAATTTATTCAAAGTTACCCTATCTTAGAGCAACAACGATTGATCGACCTTTGTGGTGCGCTCACTAACCTCTACCACTAGAGATTATTCTAAGGATTTAGCTATAAATAAGTCCATGGAAAGGAAACTAAAACATAAAATCTACTAAAATTTACCAGAATATCCTATAGTAAATATAATATTTGATAAAAAATTATAATAATTTGCATGTAAAATTTCTAAGATAAAGAGAAAAAGAAACTTAGCTAAAAAATTCTATGCTTGGATAGAATGTCTTTCCTCACTGATGTCCTAGCCTTTCATTGCTCTTCCCATCATCCAAATCCTAGCTAATAGATATTTGTAATTTTGTTTTTCACAACTTGAAAAATCATCACTACCCTTTTTCCAAATGTCTAACTTCATAGGATCATATCTCTTTCAATATTGCTTGGATTCCTTTATATGACCATCCATTTTAAAAATATTCAAATTTCACACAAGTTGGTCCAATAATCAGTTGAATTAGACAACCCTTCGCGAAGATATGGCTCCTAAAAGATGAGATATTTTATATATTTGTTTTAATATTTTAAATTAAATAATTTTATACAAAAAATTTATTATATATAGAAGGGATTTTGAAAGGATCCCTAAACCTTTTACAATAGGAGAAGCCCTGTAAAACTTGGCCTAAGACCAACAATATAGGGACAAGAATGACTATAAAGCACTACAACTAGCCATCCATCACCAAGTGAACCAGCTACAACTTGATACATGAAATAAAATTAGAAGTGCTGGTGAGCACCCTAGCCAACCAACACTTCCATGCAATTGTGCACAAAAAATTTCTTCATAAATAGTAAAATATTATTGAGCATTAAGAAGCATGTATCTGTTAGGACTCTAATTCCTAGCATAATCATTTTCATTAATTATTTATTTTATACTTTATTTCTCACAATGGACCATCACGTCCTTAGCGAAACAAGCATTAGATAGCTGTAAAAGCATAATAGGTAATTTTTTACAAAATCATCAAAGAAGAACAACTTATTCACTTGTTATCCATTGAAAGGATCTCTCATTGTCAATGCAACTATGATTCCTTTGTAACAACAATTTGTAATTTATCTCTCCAAAATTCTAATATCAATTTCCAATTTATTTATTATAATTATTGGGACAGGGTCGGGACTCTAACAACTGGTATCAGAGCCTTGCATCGGTTTTACCCACCTTACGCTGCCAACAAAATCTTCCAAGCAAAAGGCACTCTAAGAAACCACCAACAGACACCGATATTAAGTAAGACATCACCATTCAAGCAGATACAACCTGCAGAGAGATCCAGTGCCACTAGATATAATTCATTAGATAATTAAATCATTTAAGCAAAGCCATTATCCATAAAAACCCCCCAGCACATCAAGAAAACTCACAGGAAGAAGTATATTCAACTTTAAAATCTTCTTCTACGTCATCCGATGTGCTTTTAGAAGTACAACAACGAACTACGAATTGGAGAAAGGGTAAATCAATAAGAAAAGAATTAAGACCAAGATATAACACCAAAAAATAGCAAAAAAAAATTGTTTGGAATGAAATAATTGACAAAAAATTCCATCTGCGCACGTTTCTGGATGATCCTTGGTTATTTCGGTAATAGTTAAGGTTTTTTTAGAGCAAAAATTAAAATAACATTAAGGTTAAAAAGAATTCTGAGCACCAAAAACTTTTACAGGCAACATAATAACCAAAATAATTGGGATATAAATTCCACATTCTTTGTGCGAGAGTTTTTGAGCTAGTTATAAAGAAGAACGCCACAATAAAAGGTTGTGACTACCATTAGGTTGTCATGCACTTGTATGACCCACCCCATTCGACCCCTTTGCTCGAAACTCGACACGTTGCCTATCCTCATTACGTGCTATCATCCCCACCTCACCCATCATGCTCCTCATCCCCGGACGTACCTCACCTGTCGTGTTATCTACCCCATAACCGACTGCCTTGCAGTTATTAAGAAGTGGTCAAAAAGAAAAAGAAATTACAAATTTTTGAAGGACCTCCATTTTATTTAATTTTTGCTCAAAATCTACAAAAACAAAAACATAATTATTTTTTGGAGAATTAAATTTTGAAAAATTTCTCGATGGTCGAGGGGCGGAGGTCACAAGAAGATTTACCATAAACTTCACCAATTTAAAGAGGAGAATTTAGCTACAAGATAGGAAGTTGAGCAAAGGATGTCAGCAAGAAACTTGAAAATGGACACCTTCAATCAGAGTATGGCACTAGTTCAGGATGGCCAAACCACCGGAGGACCAACACACCAGACACGACTTGGGGGGCCACAAACATCCATCCTTCCCAGGACTACTAAGTTGGATTTTCCCAAATTTGAAGGGGGTGACCCCACTAACTGGATTTATCGGTAGAGCAATACTTTTCTTTAAACCAAATCCCTGAAGCACAAAAAGTTCATATTGCATCATTCCACTTAGAAAATGAGGCTATCCAGTGGTACCAGTAGTATGATAAGACCAACGACACCCCTACTTGGCTAAACTTTACATAGAATCTATTGGTATGATTTGGCCCAAGTAAATTCAAAAATTTCATAGGAGCTTTCACCAAGCTGTGTCAAACCACTTCAATACATGAATACCAAGCTCAATTTGAGAAATTAGCTAATCGCACAACAAAGCTAGATGCTTTGTTTTTTCAAGATTGTTTCATCAGTGGATTAAAAGAAGAAATTTGGTTGGAAGTATAGATGTTTAATCCTAGTACCATGATACAAACCATTGGACTAGCCAAATTAGCTGAAGATAAACTCAACTCTTAACATCGATTAGGAAAACCACTTATGGAGAGATCACAAACCACTTACACAACCCCCAAACCCAACCCGACCTTACCAATTAAATATCTCAATTTTGAAGAAATGAAAGAAAGACGAGCAAAAGGCTTTTGCTATCATTGCGATGAGAAATTTGAGCAAAATCATAAATGCGCTACACGGAAGTTATATATTTTGGATGCAACTGATCCTTGAAATTCAACATAAGAAGAAAATGAGATAGAAGTAGAAGTAGTGCCAGATACACACGAAGATGACATTGAGAATAAACTTGAAGTTTATTTCAATTCTCTTGCAGGATTTTCTTCTCCATAAACTATGAGAGTCAGAGGATATTTCAAAAACAAAATCTCATTGTGCTTATTGACTCTGGTAGTATGCATAATTTCATCGACCTACGTGTGACTAAACAAGCTAACTACTATATACAACCCTATAATAATTTTGAAGTCATGATCGGTAATGGAGGAAGGATTACCTGTAAAGGAAAGTGCAAAAATATTAAGCTCACCATGGGTGATTATAGCATGAAAAATGATATGTATGCACTTCCATTAGGAGGATGTGATATCATCCTAGGAGTGCAATGGTTATGAACGCTTGGAAAAATCCAATGGGATTTTGAGGCATTATGGATACAATTTACAATAGAAAATCAAACATATACCCTTAAAGGATTACAATCAGACCCCTCCTAAATAGTGAGTTCCCATCGTACGAAGAAAATTATTTACAAAGGTGACAAAGGAATGATTGAACAAATTTTTTCTATTCAATTACCCGAGGAGGAACAACAGAGGCACTGGGATTACAACAACTCTTAAAATGTAATTTGAGATTATTTAAGGAACCAAAAGGGTTGACCCCCCATCGTAATCAATATCATGTGATTCAACTCCTTCCATGTCATCAACCCCCAAATATCCAACCTTTTCGATACCCTTACCTACAAAAAACTGAGATTGAAAAAATTGTGCAAGAACTATTAAAAGTAGGATTTATCCGACCTAGTGTGAGTCCTTACTCTTCCCCAGTTTTATTGGTTCATAAGAAGGATGGATCATGGTGCCTTTTTATTGATTTGTGTGCTCTTAATAAAATCACCATGAAGGACAAATTTCCCATCCCTATCATTGATGAGTTACTAGATGAACTTCATGGGGCTAAATATTTTTTAAAATTGGACTTACGATTAAGATATCATCAAATTTATGTTAGAGAAAACGATATTCCAAAAACTACTTTTCGAAATCATGAAGGGCACTATGCACCTTCAACACTTCAAGGTTTAATGAACCAAGTATTTCACCCTTATCTTCAAAAATTTATTTTGGTTTTCTTTGACGATATTTTAATTTATAGTAAAACATGGGAAGATCACTTGCTTCACTTAGAACAAACCTTAAAAACTCTAGAATAAAATCAATTATATGCCAAATGCTCAAAATGTTCTTTTGGACGACAAGAGATTGAATATCTTGGCCATATTGTTTCAAAGTATGGCATTAAGGTGGACCCTAGAAAAATTGAAGATATGAAAAATTGGCCTACCCCCAAATCTTTGAAAGGCTTGCATGGATTTCTAGGATTAACTAGGTATTATCGTAAATTTGTTAAAGACTATGGTAATATTGTTGCCCCCTTAACAACTTTACTTAAGAAAAATGCTTTTCTTTGGTCCCCCAAGGTGGATGATGCTTTCGATAAATTGAAGAATACCATGTGTTCCACTCCTATGTTGGCCATGCCAAATTTTTCCAAACCCTTTGTGATTGAAAGTGATGCCTCTGGAGTAGGATTGGGAGCCATTCTCATGAAAAATGGAAGAACTTTGGCTTTTACTAGAAATGAATTTTCCAAGAAGAAATTAGCCCGCTCCACATATGAGAAAGAGATGTTGGCTATTGTTCATGCCATCCAACATTGATGACCATATCTTATTAGTCAACATTTCATTATCTGCATCGATCACCATAGTTTGAAGTATTTTCTTGAGCAACGTATATCCACTCATGAGAAACAAAAATGGGTTACTAAACTATTAGGGTATGATTATGAGATCATATATCACAAAGGAAAGGACAATGTTGCCATTGATGCCCTTTTCCAAAAATTTAAAGAATTACCCCAGTTACATGCACTCTCCTCCCCTATTCCCCAATGGATAGACCAGGGTGTAAGCATTAGTTCAACAAATCCAACAAGACCCCACCAGTAAGTCTCACTATACTTGGAGCAATGGCATTCTTAGGATCAAAGGGTGTATTGTCCTATCTCCTACCTCCTTATATCGACCTAAACTACTCCATGAGTTACATGCCACACCTACAACATGATATTCTGGATTTCTCAAAACTTATAAGAGAGTGGCACGATCCTTTTATTGGGTAGGAATAAAATAAGATATCAAGATATTTATGGTCGAATGTGAGATTTGCCAAAGACAAAAAGGAGAGACAGTGGGTACCCTTTGCCTCCTTCAACCTCTCCCTATTCCAACTAAAACATGGACCAATATTTTGATGGACTTTATTGAAGGTCTTCCCAAATAATCAGGTAAAATTATTATTCTAGTTGTGGTGGATCGATTGTCTAAATATGCTCATTTTTGCTCCTTAATCCATCCTTACATGATTATCACCATCACCCAACTCTTCTTGGATAATATATTTAAACTACATAGTATGCCTTCCACCATCGACAGTGATCGTGATCCCACCTTCACTAGTTATTTTTAGAAAGAATTATTCAAACTCCAAGGCACTCAACTTCGCATGATTTTTGCATATCATCCCCAAATGGATGACCAAAAAGAGATTGTAAATAAATGTTTGGAAACTTTCTTGCATTGTTTTACTTCTTCCCAACCCCTTCATTGGGTAAAATGGCTTCCTTTAGCAGAATGGTGGTATAATACTTCATACCATACTTCCATTAAAATGACACCTTATGAAGCCTTATATGGCCAAACACCACCAACCATCACATCGTATATTCCAAAAAGTACCTATGTGCAAGTCATGGTTTATGAACTCTCAACTCGAGCAAATATCCTTCGCCTTCTTAAATATAGTTTAATCATGGCCCAACATCATATAAAATAGCAAGAAAATCAACATCGGATCAAACACGAATTTCAAGAAGGTGATTTGGTGTTCTTAAGACTTCAACCTTACCACCAAACCTCCGTCAAGCTCAAGGGTTCATAGAAATTGTCTCCCAAGTTCTATGGGCCTTATAAAATTCTTCAGCGCATAAGACCCGTGGCCTATAAATTGGAGTTACCTGAGTCCTCCAAAATTCATCATGTATTCCATGCATTTTACCTTAAACCAGTTGTTGGCACCATGTTACAACACAAACTCAGTTACCTGACTTCACTGAAGATGATCTATCATGGTTGATCTGGAAGCCATCTTGGATCACCGTACTCGTCAACTTTGCCATCGCACCATCATAAAACTTCTCATTCAATGACGGGGCCTACCTTCTAAAGATGCTACTTGGGAAGCACTTCTCCAACTCCAACAACAATTTCTTCATTTTCAGCTTTGAGGACAAAGATTATTAAGGAGATGGCATGTTAGGACTCTACTTCCTAACATATAAATTTTTAGTAATTATTTATTTTATACTTTATTTCTCACAATGGACCATCACGCCCTTTAGCGAAACAATCATTAGATATCTATAAAAGCATAATAGGTAATTTTTACAAAATCATCAAAGAAGAACAACTTATTCACTTGAGGTCCGAGGTGTAGACCAATTGGTTCATCCAAACCCCATAAGGGGGGTGGAGGTACAAGGTTAAAATCTTGGGGCTCATCGTATCGAACGCTTGTCCCTTTCCTAGTGATTTTAGGCATAAAAGGTTTAAAATGATTGTGGCATGGTTGTTATAGGGGTGGACTGTGAAGATCTATATGGTGTCTTCCGAGGTGGACAACACAGAATACTGTGGAAGCCATAAAAGCTAGACAACCTACCCGGATTCATGGCGGCTACCGATTCCACCATGTTAAAAAAAAACAACTTATTCACTTGTTATCTGTTGAAAGGATCTCTCCTTGTCAATGCAACTGATATTCCTTTGTAACAGTTATTTGTAATTTATCTCTCCAAAATTCTAATATCAATTTCTTTTTTATTTATTATAATTATCAATACAGGGTCGAGATGACTCTAACAGTATTGCTAAATCCAATTTAAGATCTTCAAGAAAATTATCTCTCCAAATAGACAACCCATTGAGACTTATACCTAGGTTTTCCATAAAGTCAGCATGGCAATTTCCTTCTTTGAAGATATGCTTTATCACCCTATCCTCTCTAGCCTGAAGAATTTGCCTAGATTCCATAATCACAATATTAATATTCCAATCGAGGATTGAATCATATTTAACCAGGTTTATAATATTATTTTCTTATAGTTAATATATTTTAAATTAATATAATTTATAATATAATTATGTTTAGTACAACTTGAGTGGCCTAACAGTGGAAATTTTAAAACCCTGCATAGAGGTCCAAGGTTTGAGTCCTATGGGGGTAGGGTTGTACACCATGCTTTGGTAATAAAAGTATGGTTGGAAAACCATAAATTGGGTAAGCAACATCCTTCATGAGGGTTATCTCATATAGCTTATGACCTCATAGACGTTAAAAACTACTTCACTTTTTACCCTTCTTTATAAATAATTTAAAAATTTTAATTTTAGTGATCATCCATATATAAAATTACTTTTTTAAAAACATTAGGATGACTTGAAAATGTAAGTATTTTGTAAGTGGAGTTAGACAACATTTTTTCTTTATGGAAGCACTATGAAGACTCACCTGGGTCAAACAGTTTAACGAGGTTGGGGCTAAACATGTAATATTTTTATCAATAAGTAAATATGCTTGACAAATGTTAGCTTTAGACTAATTAATATTGTACAACCTTACAAAACAAGTAAATGGTAATAATCTATATTGATACAATGGATAAAATAATTAAGAAATAGTTTAAATATCTCAACAAAGTTCCCACTTAACTAGTTTGTCTATTTGAGTAAATTATTCCCTTCTTCCTAATTATTATGGGTTATTTTTTTGTTTTCCATGGTTGAAGCATATAAAAGGTTCAAATGGATTAGATCCAAGTTTTTTCAATGACACTTCATTTATAGATATTTGGGAAGATGTTTAGTGGGTTGCCTTCCTAGCAATAAAACTTTGATATATTTGAATAATTAATAAACCTTATCATGTCATGTATTTTCTTCTTGACCTATAATATGTCAATTTTTTTATAGAAGGATTATTTTTTAATAGCATAATATATCGATGGAAAAGTGAATTAAAAATACAATTTTTTCAAGTTAAAAATGCATTATAGTTTCTTTCAAAAATGAAATATTTTAGTTGTTTAAAATTAATAGTTGATCTTAAAGGTGTAAAGACTATGTAGTTAATTATTGAAAAAACTAACTATAATTATTAGTAACAATCAATAGTTTAATATTGGATGTGTTATTTGCATAAAATATATTAACCCCTTCAACATGAAGGACTAAACACTAAGCAACCTTTGGTTTAGTTATTTCAATATGCCCCATCCCTTATTTTATTTTATTTTTCGTTGGATAATAAGGGGTTGTACTTGGATACCCCACCCTTGAAAATTACAACTCTCTTCTTTTGAGCTTGAGAGTTTACAAATAAATACACTTTTCATCTCAATTGAGATGCCATAGCTATAAACCTACATCATTTTACATACAATGTCTAAATTTTTTATAGTCATTTTCTAGATCTTTTCAATTTTTTGTATGAAAATAAATATTCCATAATTCAACATCCTTCTTGATATTTTTCTATAGCAGCTTTCACAATACCAAAACTTCACCTCTACTATCTATGCATTGCATCTTAGTAGAGTAATATTTCCAAAACATCGCACTATCATAGTTTGCTTTACCAAATATGGATTGCTAGTTTCCTTCTTGAAACACAAGTGCAACCACAAAAATTATAATAAATAGTTTATAATAAAACACATTAATGTTATTAAATAAAGTAGATATTACCAATGGAAAACATTGAAGTAAATCTTTATTATTATTTGATTTAGGAAATAAACATTTTCTTGTCAGCTTCAACTAAACTTACTACTTCCTAACCATGGAAAATAGAATTTAACTTCATGGTATTCAATCAAAACCCCTCTATTGGCTATCCTATCCACACATTTGTTTCCTTCTCTTAATGTATGTGTAAACCTAATTTCTTCAAACTCTTAAGCAAGATATTGAATTTCCACAATTATCTCTTGTATGTTCCATGGAGCCTTTGCTTTCCTTAAAATTGCTTTTATTATTTTGAGAGAATCACCCTCCATCCATACTCTAATCCATTTCATTTATTTCCATATTTTTAACCCTTATAAATTCACCCAAGCTTCTATTGGAATCTATTACATTATTTGGTACATGCCAATGTACCATTTTGGGTACATCTTTAGATTATGAGTTTATCTTAGATTATGATTTTAGTATTTACTTTATGCAATGTAATAAATGCACAACTGTTAGAATGTGCAAAATACTTGATGATGTAAATGTGCAAGTAGTCAACATGTCCACGATTCATAGAAAAGGAAGATGAAGAGTCATAGGTAGGTGAAATGCCAAGAAATATATCTCTTTATATATAGGCCTTTGATAGAGTGATAGAAGTGAGAGTAAGCATATATAATTATAGAAGTAAGAGTAAGCATATATAAGGGATAGAAGTGAGAGTAAGCATATAGAAATGATAGAGTAGATAAAGTAGATACAATGTAGAGCATGTATGAATAATGGAGTGTTTGAGACCTCCATTATACACATTGTACTATTTCATGGCAATTTTATGAGTTATTGAATAAGTTTCTTATTAGTTTTTCTTGCATATTATATTTCCATTATCATATATTTAATATTTCTTGATTAATTTAGTTCTTGTGGTTGCATTTCCTTTAATATATAGCATCAAAATCTAACAATGGTATCAGAGCACAAGTAGATTCATAGGAAATAGAGAAATTCATAAGAGATATTGAGAGGAGATAGGGAGAGTTCATTTCCAAAATTATGGAATTACTATTTGGGTAGAGTATTTCCATAGAGTTGTAGAAAAACTTGTGAAGACTAGGACTCAACATAGATTTCTTTCCACTAGATTGAAGGATAACTAGTGATGTTTATTAATTTATCGAGATATGGATATTTGCATGGATTTACTTGCTATGTCTAAGTTTTTGTTGTAAAAAATTAGTTCTTAAAATTTGAGAAGCTTCCTACAATGGATAGAGAAGAATTTCATCTTCGATTGCTTGAAATTCTATGTGCTTTCCTCATGCAGGGATTAGTTCTTTGTTGCAAAAAAAATAGACATTGAATATTGAGGAGAACCAAGAAGAAAGTCTCCATAGAAACTTGAATATTGAATATCTCAAATTGAAGATTGAGAAGAGAGAAAGAGGTCAAAGGAGCCCTATTGGAGATTGAATATTGAGGAGACTTAAGAAGAAGGTTCCCATAGAATATTGAAGATTGTAAATTATAGATTGAAGAAAGTAGAAAGAATATCTAGAAGGAGACCTAAGGAAGAGGTCTCATTGAAGAAATTCCAGATTTAGAAGATATAATATTGAATATAGAGAAGGACTAAGAAAAATCCTATATAAGATTTGAGAAGCTGCAAAAATTTGAAGACCCAAGAGAAGAGATCTCAAGCAAAGTCAAAAGGAGAGAGAAGAAGAAGGCTAGAAAAATGCCTTCTTAAAATTTGAATAAGTATCCATTGGAGGATATTTGAATCAAGCTCTAAATAAAGAGGAATTTGGGACAATTATCGCCATCCGCAAACAAGCTCAAAAGGAAAAATGATTTGGTAAGAATTTTGCCAAATTTTGGAAAGAATTCTAGAAGACCTCAAGACATTTAGATTCTTGAGAAGAAGACCATAAAATAGGCCAACTTTGAATTCATAATTCGACAAGGAGCTAAAGAGGATAAAGAAAGTAGAAGAGGCCACCAATTTGAGAAACTTGAAGACTACCATCAAAGGCTGATTTGTGAAGGAGATGATTGTAGATTTTTGCAGTAGAAATTGAAGAGTCATAGGACAAAAAATTGAAGGTGACACAAAGCTATGTTTTGGAGAAGATTAGGGCAGATTTTTGTAAAGAATAATAAAGGCAAGCAATAAATAAAATGTAGAAATATAACACAAAAATAAAGAATACAAGAGAGAGACACAAATATATGTGGTTCACTCAATAGGGGCTACATCCATGGAGAAACTAACCAGAACTTGGTTTATTTCGTCCAACAAAATTAAGGGATACAACCTACAACATATTTACTATAACCTCCTCTTCTTTCTATAATAGTATATTTTGCACACCAACCGCCATTCCAAGTCCACTTACAAAAGAGAGTTACATTTTAGGGTAAAAATACCAACATAAAATTTTACTATCTGATCTGTGACCTAATAATGAATGGTTCAGATTTACAAATGGAAAAATACATATAGGGGGGCAAGCCCCCCTACACCCCCCTTCATGGAGTGGGTCCAAGTGTGACTAAAAACAAAACCTCCAAATTAGAGAGAGAATCAGGCTCCACAACCAAAAATTTTGTAGTGCCCTAGAACAACAAATTGAAGGATGAATTGGCTGCATAAGAAGTTGAAAACTATGAAATTTTAGGATAGTAAGAGGGTAGCATATTAGGTAGCACTGATAGCTAAAAATTTTAGTCTGAGAGAATAAAATTGGAGGATAATTAAAACCACAAAAATCATATTTTCGAACAACAAATTAAAGGCTAAAAGGCAGAAAAACAGGGCAGCAAAGCACAAGGAATTGGAGCTACAAAATTTACAAATACGAGGCAGCAAATAGGTGAACCAAATCACCAAGAAATATTGCTACAAAGGAGGCCAAAATAAGGTTTTAAAATTGGTGTTATTAAAGTTTTTTATCCAAGTATAATTTAAGTTTCTTGAAAACACCATATTAAAGTTATTAAAGATAACCAAAAGGAGTTTAAGTTTAAGGTCTTCAAGTCAATAAAGGAGGTAGAATTATCATCTTGAAACCTGCAAAATACATCAACACAAAATAGAGTTAAAATTTACTTGAAAGGAGTAATAAGAAGAAGTAGATATTGCTTAATACATGTTATCTCTGAGAGCTACCAAAGTGCAATATTATTAAGCAAGGGAAGGAAGAAAAATGCACAAGAACAAGGTTGAGTTAGAGTGTCTAAAGACACCAAAGAGGTATAAAAAGTTATAGCTATTAGTGGTAGTACTCACCAAGTGAAAAATAAGAAGCCACAAAGTGAAGGAGAAAGAGCCAAATAAGGGCTCAAAGATAACATATTCAAGGTGTCTAAAGACACCAAATAGGATGCTAAAACTCCAAGAAAGTAGCAACCACATTGGATCAAAACCTACAACAAGATAAAGAAGACAAATATAAAATAAGTACAAAGCTAAAGCAAGGACAAAAAGGTGCAAGTAGTAAGCAAGTAACAAGGTTTTACCCAAGCAAAAGAGGCTTGAACATTTTGTAGAACAATGATGAAAGAGTCACCAAGGAAAGAAGCGTTGAAGTGCCACCAAAGGAGGAGCCACAATCATTGAATAGGAGCATCCATTGAAGGATAAGAACCACAATCATTGAATAGGAGCATACATTGAAGGATAATATCCACCATCATACATTGGAAATCAAGAAGCACTCAACAGTTGTAAAAGGAAGACCAAACAAGTTGCAAAGAATTGGCAAAGAACATTAAGAAAAAGAAAGGAATATTGAGCACCAAAGAAAGGTTACATGCAAAATAAGAGTGGATCCACCACTTGTCACTACGATTAAAGAGACCATATGTCACTTGGTACAAAGGAGAAGAGCACCAATAGTCTATAATAACACCTCAAATAAGCATTCATTGAGAAAGGAAGAAATGCATTATCAAATAACATCTATGTTTTCCAAGATTGGAATAATACCTACATGCCATAAAGTAACGCCTATGCCACTTGAATAACAACAAGAAGTAACATACAAAGTTTACATTGAATTCCATGTGGTATGCATGGCAAAGGATATAATCAAGTATTAAAATCCCAAACCATAAGAGAGTGTACATACTAAGCATTCAAGTCAGAGAATAGTGAAGAAGGATAAGAAGGATAATTAAAAGTGGAAGAGAGTGCCATAAAAAGGAGGAGCAATAAATGCATTGGAAGAATAGTGCCAAGCCTTGAAGATTGAGAAGAGAACAACACCCAAATTAGCATGCAAATTGCAATCAAAGAAGAAGCCAATCAATACGTAGTGCCTCACCTCCAAGAAGGTATGTTAACATCCAATTATTATTTTCATTCCATTAAGTTTAGGGAGGTATAAGGTTCATCATTTCTAAGGTTAAGTTTAGTTATTTGAATGCATGGAGATATAAGGAAATAAATTGATAAATTACAACGTTAGATAGCTTATTGATGGATTAGAAAGACTATAGAAGTAAGAAGAATATAACTTGAGAGCTTTTTAAAATTGCATTAGTTGAAATTCAAGTATTGAAATATTTGCAAATAATTTAACTAGGAGGAATAAGGTTTTCTACATTGAAATTGAAGCATTAATTTTGCAAATATCCTTATTTTCTAAATTTCTAATTAAGGAGATATAAGGAGTTCAACACCAAATTAAATATCTTGAAATTTAGAAACCATATCATTGAGAATTAAAGGATATAGAAAGCAAAATATGAAGTATTGAAAAGTTGGAAAACTAAATTATAATTAATCTCTTGCTCAAATTTATGAGACAAAAAGAATCCAACTATAAAGTCTTTAAGATAGAAAATTTCATTTGAATGTGCATTAAAATTATATTTAGCTTTCTATTCACAAATAGAGAGATATAAGGTGAAAATTAGTAGTTGAACATTAGGAAGATAAAAATAATTAAATTCAAAGGAAATATAAAAAAAGCTAAGAACTTTATCAAGACTATAGTACATTCAAAATAATTGGGAGATATAAGGGATTCTACAAAACCGAAGATTTGAAAAGGTTTTATCAAATTTGATCTCATAATCAAAATACTAGGGAGCTAAAAGGAATACTACTTAGAGATTTGAAAGATTATAAATAAGAAATTACAACGCATACTACAAAAGTTGAATAATTGAAACATAGTATTTGATCATGTACTCAAAACACTAGGGATTCATAAGATAGTCAACCTCAACAGTTTTTTAAAGTTAAAATATTCTATCAAAACTATTCTCAATATTAAATACTAATGAGCAAAAAATATGTCTACTTCAAAGAAAACAATGAATATTGATATGGAAAACATCATTAGAAAGGGAAGGTAAATGTCATAAAAATTGGAACCAAGAATTTACTTACAAAGTCTAAAGGAAACTTAGATCTTACTTCAAAATTGATCAATAGTGAAGCCTTAGAAGAAAAATTTAAAACACTAGAATATTATCTACATGCTCGAATCATTGAAGAAATTGATAATGGTAAATATGATATTCTAATTCGTTTAGACATAGGAAGCATATTATATATGGCATTACTTACATTCAAATATTACAAAGAATAAAATATGAAGCATAAGGAATTGATTGAATCACTTAAAGAAAAAACAAAAATAGATGAATCCTTCTTAGAGAATATATTTCATTATTCATGTAGTATTGATACTTCAAGTTCTTCTAACTCAAGATCTTATCATGATGCTCTAAGTTATTGCTCAGAATATTGTATACTAAAGAAGACTTGTGATAAGAAGGACAAAGGCAAAGACTTGTGATAAGAAGGACAAAGACAAAGAGAAAATATTTTTACAAGAATATAATGATAGCAAGACAACTCATGAAAGCACAAATGCTGACTCTAATGATGAAGATAAAGTTGAAGAAGAAGAGGAACCTGATAAAGGAGGCATACAGTGCAAAGTAAATTGAAGTCAAGACGAAGACCATATTGAAGACTAAAGTCTTCAATAACAAAAAATGTAATACATAAGGGTGTTGGAATATATTATAATATTTGGTACATGCCAATGTACCACCTTGGTTACATATTTAGATTTGGAGTTAGTCTTATATTAGGATTTAAGTATTTACTTTATGCAATGTAATAAATGCACAAGTGTTAGAATGTGCAAAGTACTTGATGATGTAAATGTGCATGTAGTCCACATGTCCATGAGTCATAGAATAGAAATATGTCCATGTGTTCATCTAGTTATCCCAGTGATCAGCCAAGGCCATCAAATAGGTCTAATATGACCTCACTACCTCTAGGCAAGTCACCTGCTTAAGGCCAATCACCTCAAGCCACACCCACTCCTCATTAGTGAGCTCATATCACAAATCCTCAAAAAATTTTGGCACTTTATGGCGAGTCTTCAACAAATGAAGCCCAACAAGCACAAAAAATCAACAAAAAACAAAAACAAAAAAGAAGTTACAAAAACATTCACCAAAAAATCAACAAATTTGCATAATAATGAAACCATCTCAGACTGAGATGACCTACAGGCAAGACCGTCTCACCCTAGGACAACCATCACAATGGTTCAAATTTTGACCATTTTTTTTCAAAACTGGTCGTCTCACCCTAGGATGGCCCCCAATCTCCTAAAAGAGAACTGTCTCTACCTAAGATGACCCCAAAATAAGAGCCCAAAAAAATCGTGAACATGTACGAAAATCCAAAAAATAAAAAATAAAACACACACCTAAGTAACCTACATTACATTTCCTAATATAAGGTGGGTTCATTACCTTAATTTTTCAAATGAGGTTCATTTTACACATTACTTAATGAGGTTAATTTTAAATCAAAAAATAAAAGAGAGGCTAACTTGAGTGCATACCTTTATTGATCCATATCCTCCGCTTGTTGATGTCTCAGGTGGGTGCATGGTAGAAATAGGTAGATAGTATGGCAGCGCTTTGCATCAACAAATAATTTTCTCCCTATCACCTCTCATTTTCTCTAACTGCTAGCAGTGCAAATGATGTTATAATTTTGAAATTTTTGGTTTTATATTTTTTAAATTCTGAGACCATCCTTGTGTGGGGTGAACACATTTAATGTGATTGTCCTACCCTGAGATGTTCCCAAAATTTGTAAAAAGCAACCATCTCACCTTGAGATGACCTCAAAAATACAAAAAAAGTAACAAACATAAAACCAAAAAAACAATATAAAATTCCAAAAAATATCTAAAAATCATAAAATCAAAAATTTTGAGTAAACAAAAACAACAACACAAATGAATTGACTTGTTATCGTCTCAATTCCTTAAGAAAGCCATGTGGCTAGACTACTTCAAAGGATAGAGATATACAATTACCAATACTGGTCAAAATCACAATTGTAATGGGATATTTCCTCCTTTTACATTCATTAAAATCCTAGCAAAACCTAAAACAAGTCATCTTGTTGAAGTGACTCATCGCTTTCATCACTTTTCATCTCCTCATCTACTCGTCGCTTGAGGGGGTAGTCATATCATCACATAATTCTTAATAAAAATCAATAATAAAACACTCAATTATACAAATTGCATTCAATCAAGAAGCATTGCCAACAAATATCATATACTTCCCTATTTGCTAGGATAAAAAGCAAAAAAATTCAACAAAGCACTTGATATATCTGAAACAAGGCTTATTTTCAGCTTACTAAGACCAGGGATAGCCAAAGCCATCACGATTAGAGGTTGGCTTCACACACAAAGTTGTCCTATCCTTCGGCCAAAAGGCTTACCTAAATCAAGTCCACCAAAAATTTGGAAGCAGTAATTCAAAAATACATGCTCTTTCCATGATTGGGGTATCCAACATTGATCAAATCAATAAATACCATCAATTCTCAATTTTACTTTAGATCGTCTATATTTGCTTCGTGCTACGCTTTCACACAATGCATCACAAAAAGGGGTATCTATAAACACCTTAAACACATCATATCAAGGAGACTACCTATATGGATACCTTTTTAGACCATATGACCCAACTTGGATAACTTTAGGGCTTAACAATGGTTCTTACCACTCAAACAGGGGTAAATTTTCCTTTACAGCTTGGACAGTCCTACCCAGAGATGACTTCTAGAGACCGTCCCACCCCGAGGTGGTTAGCAGTCACAGTCATCCTAACATGGGATGGTCACACCTAAAACAATAATAACTCAAGCACCAAGCAATGGTTTGAGAAGTTACAATTGCTAGTTGTGGGTAACAACTCAATGGTTATCAAGAAGCGGTTATGTTTCTTGATTTCCACTGCTTCTTGGCTTCTCAAGGAATCTTTAGACTTCTATTGGAAATTTTATTTAAGAATGCCTTACCCTCATTAATAAGAGTCCAATTTTCAAGCATCAAATTATTGTTGAATTGAAGATCAAAAGAGTCTTCAAAGTCTCAAGCAATGAAGTGCTGCCAAAATTCACCCATGGAGCTTCAATGTGTGTCAATCGGCCAATTCAAAGGTTGAAGATCAAATTTTCAATACTTGCATCATCCAAAGCTCTCGCTTCATGATAAATCCTTCCATTAAGTTGTTCTTCATGAGCGTACCCTTGAAAATCAATCATACGGATCAAAACCGATGTCGTCTTGCATCGGTTACAAAGAATTCATTTGTAGTTTAGTGATCATCTCACCTAGAGATGGCCCGTAGGTGCCACCATCCTTACAAGGGATGACTAGTAGGCTAGACCATTCTGCATAAGGACGACCTCCCAACAAGATCTATTTTTCTTGTTTTCTTGCTTTCAGTAGATTTAGCAATATTCTAATTACTTCCTAGCATAATTAGATTTCATTTTATGCATCTATTTACTGTATTTCAACTTTATCATGGATATGGGCCTTATATTGAAAGGCTCTTCAAATGCTATTAATCCCTTTTGAGTTTCTTTGTGTGCATATTATAGGTCTTTGCAAGGGAATTACAACATAAATATTCATCCATCACCATCCTACATTATGGAGGTCACGAGAAACTCCTCTCCAAATTAGTTTGTGGAATTGAAGAAGATCCTATGTATTGCATCCAAAGGATTATTACTATAAATCATTGTATCAAGAAATAAAGAATGGATATCATTGTTAATAAAAGGACACCATCATTCATATTATATATATCTTGTTCTTGATCTTTGTGATTTCATTGTTATTGTTATCTTTCATGTTTATGTGCTTGGATGTATGGTCTTTTTCATATCTTCATATATATAGTATAACCATCAACGATGATTTTTATTTGTCAAATGTATTCCTAATTTTACTTTCGGGTAGTAAATATACTCCTTATAGCCATGAAAATATATCTCCACTTGGTAGAAGCTAAAGAATTAGATTAAACACATGTTAAACTAGGTGTTAAAACTATTTTTATTGTGCTTCCTTATAAATTATATCATTGTGAGGAGGATGTGGGGTTGTGATGTTATGCTATGTGTGGATTTTATCTAGAATAAGAGCTTGAAGTATTGCTACAGGTTTACATTATTCATAGGTCAAATTTTTATGAAAATATGAGAAGAATTGCTTGCTAATTAGTTGGATGTCGTTGAAAGAATATTGTGTGATATTTATTTGATGTTATTTTTAAAAAAGAAGATGCATGATGAGTTATTTATGGTATGGATTTTATATGGAAAATTTATGCGACTGTGTGGTTCTGCTATTTATGAAAATTTGTGTGAAAGACAAGTGATTGTGTTTATCTATTTGTAATCTGCCTGTAAAAGACTACTTGCATTATGTATAAGTCCTTGATATATTATGAAGGGTGCAGCTAGACGTCTTAGTTTAATTATTACAACCAATATCTTGTCCAATTTTGAAAATCTTAATTAAACAAATAGTTTACAATAATATAAAAAAACTAGTAGGAGTTGAATTGTTATGCTATTGAATTGATGTGTTGTTGCACTGCTATGCTGTTGAATTATTGTGTTGCTAAACTGTTATGCTACTCTTATATTGTTGAATTATCATTGAACTCTGGTTTAGGCTCTATGCATTTATTTTAGTGAGAATGTATTAATACACATGCACACACGTCCATGTTGTTCTGATCCCATGGCAACACCCGAGCTTTGTTTGGTGATGCAACGTTAGGGTGGATTTTTTAAGTGATATTCTTCCTACTTTACCCCAACATTTGTGGAAGAGTCATTGTGCTTAATGGAGGACCCCTTACGGTTCATTATTTGTGCTAAGTGGCCTTCGTAATCATATCTACTTTTATCTTTTATCGACTTAATTTACCTAGAGGTAATAATAAATGAGTTGACGATTATTCTCTTTTTCCATCTTTCGATTGATACCTGAGAATGTTTTATTCTCTAAAATTGAGTTGTGTTCTAAATGTTAATATATGATGATAATCATCATCTTTGTACAATTTTTCTTGAATGAAGAAAATATATTATGAATCTTTCTCGCGTAGGCTATTGACCTAGTATGATAATTTATCCTAGTTTTGCTAAAACCGTACTTAGGAGTGTAATTGCCCCATTACCCCCATAATTGAGTAGATAATTTATTTTTATTATAACTATTATAATGTGTTAAATTTTCTCTTCAAATGATACACATCCATTGGGAGGATATTATTATTTTAATTTATTATAGAGTTGTTAAACACGTTGTGACGCCTGCATCTGAGGTGTACATTGGTTGTTTAATGCATATAATAAAATAACCTTCGTTTTAAGAATTTATGTGAATATTATTATAAAATACTTTTATATCCCTTTAATAATTTTTTTATCTAAAATTGTTCTTAAGAAATAGTTTAAGAGAGGAAGAATGACTATTGAATGCTTTAGCTATGTATGAGTTCAAGAAGATTAAGTGTGTGCCATTAATCCATATTTGGTTGTGCAAGTTCATGCTAATATTAAAGTAATTGATTGAATTAGTCCATTTAATTCAAAAAAATAGTAATAGATGTGTGTTATATACCTTTGAAACAATTTTAGAGTGTCGTATTTGATTTATTGTTGAGTTAAATATAATGTTTACATATGTGAAAGAACAAGTGAAGTATTTGATTTAAATAATTAAATTTAAAAATATATATAATATAGCTACTCTAAGGTTATAATTTCAATGCACAATATTATTAGACTTATAATAATTAGGGTTACCTTAAGACTGAATTTTTTATTATATTTTTATCTATCGCCAATTTACTGTGCATTCGTCTATTTTAGAAAATAAATGATTTATTTTTATGTAAAATAATTTAATATGATATTTTATCATCACGAAATTCGATGAATAGATATGTTAATCATGAGTTTAAAAGGTAGACTCTAAAATCAATTACTTAGAATAGAAAAATATAACCACCTTAGCTTAGTAAAACGTAAGGGTGGAAGAGTCTGTTATTTAAAGTGTGTCTTCAAATTTGAAAACGTTACTTTCTATTTCAATAGCATATAAAGTAAATTTCACTAGACTTACGTTATGATTACTTTTAGGTTATATTGACTTAGAAATATACTTAAGTTTCAAAGCATGATATATTAAAAATAATGTAATTTAAAATAACCTTAGAAAGTCATAATTTCCTTTGCTTAGTTTAAAAAGAGTAAGCCTTTATTTTAAATCAATTGTTTAAAATAACCTTAAAAAGTCATAATTTTCTTTGCTTAGTTTAAAAAGAGTAAGCCTTTATTTTAAATCAATTGTTTAGTTTTTAAAAATGCTATAGAATAGTTTTTATTTAATTCAAATATTCCATTTAATTAGAAAAGAATAGTGATGTCAAGCCACTATGATCATAAGTCTAGAAAATATCAATATTATTTGTTAGGGTTTTTAAAATAAATAAAAAGTATGTTTTCCTTTTAAGTGTAAGCGTAGCTCATTGTGTAAACATAATTTTTATATTTACTTTAGATTGTTGTACTTTCCAAAGTTTGATATTTGAAGTTTAATTAAATTATTATTTATGCTTTATTTAGAAAAGGTGTAGGTTGTTAGGGTAGAAGAATGATTTCTAGGAGAATGGATTATTTTAACTAGAGAGTTAATGATAGGTATGGCAGATAACCCTCCTAGAGAAATCTTATATTTTATTCATTTGTTGAAGTAATTAGTTTAATTGCTTTATTTAAAAGTAAAGTTATCTTTATATTTTTTTTTGAGACATGAAAACTTTGAAATTGTGATTAGTAGAACATGGGTAGAAGTTTAAGAACCCTACTGAAATCTATTTATGAGGAAGGTGATTTGTTGTAACCGTGTCAGTAAAACCCTAACTCCTAAACTAAAATAATCATGAAGGATGAATACTTTCTGTCCAACCAACTCGTCGTGAAAGATGATATTAAACCACTAAGAAGTATGATTATAAACCATCAAGAATAATGATATTAAATCATTGAGATTGATCATCATGAATAATGGAAGAATTCTAAACACCAAGTACCAGTGATTGCAGGAAGGACAATCTTTGTGATTTGAGAATGATTACTTTCTAGCAAAACAAGTCATAACAAGAGACTCTTTTTCCAATAACAAGTAACGACGGGTAGTATGGGATGTCATCTCTAGATCATTGTGCAAGTAGTACGGTAATGGGTCCCTTGCTCATGGTACGGCTAAGAGATATCTATACTCAATGACGAGTTAGTATGGAACAACTCATTGTTAATTATTCTATGACAAGTGATAACATATCCTAAGCTAGGGTAATGGTGAGCCCTAGTTGACTCCAGTTAAGTAGGACTCTCAACTAGGCACAAGGCATAATACGCTAACCCCTTGCATGTTTAAAATTTAGGACAAAAATTAGGTCAAAAGGAACCTAAGTCCTTCATGCTAAGGGATGAGGAGAGTATGCATCCACCCTCTAGGTGTTATGGGCCCTAGAGGATAACCCTAGTTGTGAACCTGTGCTCTAAGCTTGGGAAGATATGTTCATAAAAATACACCTCTCTACAAAATTTGGTCAATCTCGTCCACTTGGGAGATCATCTACAACGATCAGTATTCCCAAAAGTAGGCTTGATTTACCTTGTACTAATAAAACATTGGGTGATCATTTAATATTTTATCTCAAAAACTTTTCCTTGAGTCCCATCTATTCATATTTCTTACCAAAAGTTTTACTTAATGAATCTAATGAGCAAGACTAGGTTGGACAACTAGGTGAGTTAGACTTGGATTGTTACATAATCAACAACCAAAAAAAAATAGGTTGCAAGTAAATTATTCCCAACAAAAAATAATATTGTAATTAAATGTTATGTGGAGTGTAGCAAAATAGAACCATATGAGGATTTCAAGAAAAATTATGGAGATTGTGATCTCTCATATGACCTTTACAATATTAAATCCATTACATGTACAACAAAATAAATATCATGAATCAAATTGTTGTTGATATCATGTAGATTTTAGCTAACATTATTAGAGTTATCTTCAATTCAAAATGAATGATTCTATTTCTTATTTTATTTGTTAAAAAAGACATTTTATTTTCTTTATTCTATAGCTTGTGTTTTAGGTAGTTGGGATAAGTGTGGTGATTTGAGAAAGCAACTGCATAGCCAAAATGATGATTCAAAAGAACATTTGGTAGGATGGAAAAATTATGAATATAGTACCTGTGAAATGACTCATGATAATAAGTAAAAAAGAATGAACATGGTGGAATCTAATTTTCTAATAAAGTACTTTAGGGAAATGTTTTATAGAGATAAAATCCATTAGTTTATCAAACATAATCATGGTGTAAGGTGATAGGATTTGCAATTTTATTTTTCAAGAGAAATATATTATCAAGGAACAATTATATCATAATTGATTTTTATAAAGGCCAACATTATCACTCTACTCAAATATCAACTTCACATAGGTTTCTTACAAGCATATAGATCAACATGTTGATGACATGCAAAGTTGTATTATTATTTTAATAACAAATATGTATGCTTTTACATTAGTAGTGATTATTATTATCACAATATTCATTATATCACATTCAAGGAGCATTGGGTGTGGTCTAATGGGTGTGTAGGGAAATTTAAATTAGCTTGATCATTATTTTAGATTTATTAACAATATACTATGACTTAAATTCTAATTATTTAAAGTATTTTTATATAGGACATGACAAAGGGAAACATAATAGTATACTTGTAATGATAAAGAGTGATCTTCATACATATCAATTACAATATGATACAATACACTTTTTTGATGCCAAACAGTAACCAAATGGTGCAATACTAATTTGCATTAGTAATAAGAAAAAGAAGCATATTCCCTATCAATCCATAGGTCTTTTTGGTATATTATTGGTAAAGTTAAAATTTTGAATAAATTTATACTTAATATTTTAAGTTATTTTAAAATTTACTCAAGTTATTTTCTTTAACTTTTTTGCCTAATTTTTTATATTCAATTTACATGTACATTATTATTATTATCATTATTATTATTATTATTATTGATTAGATAGTAAACAAAGTTATGAAAGGGACCCCACCCTTTTATACAAAATGAAGCTTCCAAATATTAGGGTCACATCCCAATAATCTAGTAAAAACAACAAACAAAACCAGCACCGGTTGCAATATTTACTCTGACACACTAAGAAGAGACCTTAAAAACAATAATATCCAAGGACCCAACCAAGAAACACTCTAAAAATAAATAAGTAGGCTTCTAAACCTAAAACCAAGACTGGATCCAAATCCAAGAATAAATCAAACCCGAAAGCAATTGTTTCACTTCGCTCCCGAACCATCACTCTATTTCTGAACCAACCCATGAACATCCTAAACATAAGAAATAAAAACTTGAAGAGAACCTAATAGGGCTTGATGTTTCACATCCATATCACATAGGAAGTGTGAAAAGACAAGAATCTTCAGACCTAGCACTGGGGAAGTTTCCTTTGTGTCATCCTTATCTTCAACAACCTTCTGGTTTTTCATTGTTGGTTGACTATCGTCTAAATCCAACACCTCGATCAAAATTTGAGACTTCTAATTATTTTTATTCTTCGAGAAAATGTGCATTACTACATACCATAATAAAATCATGAAGCACAAGGAATATTTCACTCAATAAAAAATACAATAAAAATTAAATGGATCATCCATGTTAGGGACTGACGCTATTGTAATTTGTATAAAGAAAATCAAATAGATAAACATAGTTATATTCAAGATAGTAAATTATGTGTTCTTTTATTTACTCAGTTGGTATTTGTTTTTTTAATTGACATATAAATGCTCATATGTTACTTGAATTTTTTTTTACCTAGGTCTTCACTTCATTATTTTAGCAATACTTGATCTCATATCATTGTATTTTATAGGTTATATTTTACATTTATTTTTGATAAGATGAATGAAGGGGTTTTGATAGGTGTCCCAAACCTTTTACAAATATGGATCAACCAACCAGCTAGATACAAGAAATATAGAGATCAATATAGCAAACCAAAAAGGATCCACGAAACATACAAACAACAAAGCTACATAATATTTGAGTAGGACAAACCTAAACTAAAACCATCAACACACTAGAGCTTTTACTATCAATAGCTAGAACCCCAAAAATACATCATGTCTCATGTAGGAGACTATACCTATTAAAAAACATAGTCAAATAAAAACCCCTAGAAAGGACATCCAACAACAATAACTATTTGTGGTGTGAATTCTTCTATAATTCAAATTTTAAATTTGACCACTGTTAGGTACAAAATCTTACATTCAATAAATTTTCCTAGGGGATCCCTACTGCTGCAAATCAAAGCTATTTAAAAACACAAATTATTTCCTTGAGATTTCATTATCTATTTGAATTAATCCATCTAGAAAATTCTCCTACCAAATTGTGCATCTTTCCTACAAAAGTCCCAAGTTTGATAAAAAATCCACCGATCTATTTTCCTCCCTGTAAACATGCTTAATATCAACCGCTTCGAGGGTTAAAATCCATATTTGAGTTTCAGCAAGTTCATTCGTGATTGTACAAGAAGGGACCTGAAAATCTTTGATCATATTAATGATATTGAGGGAATCCCCTTCAATAATTATCTTCATGCCATTCAAAATTTCTAGTTGACAAACCCCTTGAAAGAGAGCTTGCACCTCCAAAAAATGATTGGTCTGAAAATCTAAATTTTTATCAAAAGCCAAAAAAATCCTCTCGTTGGAGTCTCTAACCAATCCCCTCGCACCGACTAGTCCTGGATTCCCTTTAGAAGCTCTATCAAATTTTAGCTTCAACCAGCCATGAGGAGGGTTTTAGATAGTAGTCTATCTAGTAGAAGCTTCAAGGTGATGATTGAGAGAATAATCTCTAAATCCAAGAACTGACTCCACCACCAAATACTCAATGGAAGTGACCTTATCTAAAGGAAGTGCCATAAACTCATCCAAATGGGAGATATTTTTCAAGGCTCTAGAATTTCTCTCCTTCCAAATATGCCACCAAACATGAGGTAAACCAAAGGATCAAAAAGCCTAAAGATATAGAGATAGAAATGGAGACCTCCATTGAATGATCAAGTTATACAACAACTTCAAAAAAATCCAAACTACACCGACACTCCTCATGAATTTGGAGAAGATAGATTGAGAAAAGGGATATTCATATAATAGGTGCATAGGTGATTCTTTAGCACTACCATACAGGTAGCATAACCAATCCCCTTTTTTGCAAATTATCCAATGTAAGGCACTTCTCATGAGCCACCAACCAAAATAAAAGATTAACTTTAGGGGTAATACCCTTCAGCAAAATATTACTAATGGGAAACTAGGGATCAAAGGGAACATCTAACAGTAGGTAGGCTGACTTAACAAAAAAGCAACAGTCCTTCTCAGCCCCCACACCAATCTATCTAGCCTATCCTGATTAGGAATAACCATCCACTTTTAGGATAGGTTATCTTCTGATATTGAAACAATGATATACTTACTATTATGGGCAACACATATCCACTATTTGATCTTGAAATACATGAAGAGTCCATGTATTTCACTCACTGTGATAGCATGTTCAAAAAGGTATATTGAATTATACTTTAAATTTGAATATATGTATTTATCTATATAAATTTACTAATATTTTAAAATTAAATTTACATTTTACAAGTTTGACATGGTTAATTTTTGTATATGAATGCGTAAGGGATGTCTTTGCAATGATTGCAAAATATAACAATGTACAGAGTATTGGTTAATATTTATTGAGATGTACAAAAGTCTAGGTAAAATTACTTAAACCTCAACTTGACAATGATAGGAATGCTTTTGAAACTAACTCTCTTAGTCATTAGGTGATATTAAACTTTTAATTGCATATAATAAAATTTAAAGTAGTCTATTCAAGTTTATGTAAAATCTAAATTTATATCTAGGAATTACAATTTTAATAAGAAATAATATTCTTTTACATACAAGGTACATGTTTAATTCAAGTACAAGTCAAAGAGAACTACTTCGTATTTTTTAAATACAAGTGAAATATGAATGTGCTACAGTATGATCATCATGTCATAGGAACTAATATGTGTCTACTTAAAATCATGGGTTGAAAGCATAATAGATGAAAATTGGGCATTGAAATTTATAAGAAATTGACATTTATTTTGATAAGGGATGACCCGTAAGAAAAAAATGAGTTATTTGTTATTTTTTTATTAGGTAGATGAAGGGGTTTTAGAAGGGTCCCCAAACCTTATATAAAAAGGATCCAACCAATAAAGAGGTAAAAGGGCATGCAGGCCACCATGAGAAACCAGGATCCTGAGAAGAGCACACTCTCGCAGGAGCTACAGGAGCCAAGGAAACAAAAAACATCAACCACAAATGAAACTAAACACACCACAATCCCTCATAGGGGATTTCAAAATAGAACATGCACAAGCTACCCACGCAGGGGAGAACATAGACTACGGGAAACAAAACAAAACTTTTGAAATTGGGCCTGGGCCTTCCCATCCACGTGCATTCCAACGTGTCTCTGAGTCAGGCCCACTTGGAAAAGCCATCTATCCTAGCTGCTTAATGTTGTTGTGCAACTCAAATTTCTATTCAAATTCAAAATATTTGAATAAAGGTGTCTCTTCAAAAATAAAAACTGTACCATTTCACTCAGCCTTTCCCTCCTTCCGGTCTCTAGTAGAGCACTTAACAATTTATCTATTCCTACCTTCATTATCTAGCTGATTTAAACCTTCCAGGAACTCATTGCACCAGATTGACACACCATTTTGAGAGAGTCCCAAGTTAGCCAGGAAGTCAGTAGATTTATTTCCTTCCCTAAAAATATGATTAAATTGGACCGCTTCCAGAGTTTGAGTTATTCTAAGAACTTCATCTATCATATTTACTATAGTCCAAGTGGGAGTATAGTTCCCATTGACCATCTTGATAATGTTTAAGGAATATCCCTCAAAAATAACCTTTCTACAGTTCATAGAGCTCACTTGTAGGGCACCTTGGTAGAGTGCTCTAGCTTCTGCCATGTGACTAGTCTGGATTCCTAGATTCTTAGCAAATGCCAACAGAATTTGCCCATTCGAGTCCCTAAGAACTCCCCCAGCTCCGACCATGCCAAGATTTCCTTTGGAGGCTCCATAAAAATTTAGCTTCACCCAACCAGGAGGGGGGTTCCCATACAATGTCCATCCTGGAAGCAATTTGATTCTTGGGGAACAAGGGTGACTGAGACTTCAAACCCAATGCCTTCTCAATATCTACTTCCTTACCTATAGAGCCCTTATCTAAGGACAACATACCAACATTCTCAACTATTGCTACCATTGCCTTCACAAATACTGAATCAGGCTTACGAGATATGTTCTTGAATGCCCTCGAGTTTCTTTCTTTCCAAAGGTGCCACCAAGCATGAGGTAAGACAAACGACCAAAAGGATCGAAGGCGAGGGGAGAGGAACAGGGATTTCCACTGCTCAACAAAGGAAGACAAATCCTTAGGGAGGACCCAATCCAAACCCAAGAATCTCAGCAACAAGCCAAAAACCTCCCAGGTGAATGGACATTCTACAAAAAGGTGCTCAGGTGTTTCTTTCGCTAATCCACATAGGAAACATCTATTAGCAATCACAAAACCTCTTTTCTAAAGATTATCCAAAGTCAAACACTTACCTTGTACCACCAACCAAAAGAAGATGTTTACTTTTGGCATGAGACCATTCCTCCACACCTCTCGAGCTGGAAACCAAGGGTCAATCTGACCATCTAATAGAGCATAAGCCGATTTAACAGAGAAATGACCATCATTTTTGGCTTCCCAAAATAACTTGTCCTGCTTATCCCCATTGATTAAAATAATCCCTTTCAAGATATCATATAAGGATTTGCAAGTAGCCTCTTCCTCTAGCATCAGTCCAGGAAAGTCCATAGGTTTCCAGTGCTTTCTCCCATCCAACACTTCGAAGAAGTCATAGAATTTCGAACCAAAGATCTGACTCGTAATGGGTTCCACCTGCCTGAGATTGGGGTACAAAAATAAAGGTCGATCAGCCACCCACTTATCACCCCAAAATTTTATGTCTTGCCCATTTCCTAAAAGCCACCTTCCTCCCAACTGGATGTCAGAATGGCTTTTAACTATGCTTCTCCAGAAAGTAGAGCCTTGATTAGGATTTGGATCACTTCGAAAGAAGTCTTCATTTCTCAAATATTTGGCTCTTAGAATTTGGACCCATTTTACATTTTTATTTTGCGCCAGACGCCATCCCTGTTTAGCCAACAATGCTCTATTCATGGTTTTCATTTTTCTCAGCCCCAAACCCCCAGATTCTTTCTTGCTACAAACTTGGTCCCATGCAACCAAGGGAAATTTCTTCTTATCTTGAGATCCAAACCAGAGGAATGAGCGTTGAATGTATTCAAGGTCTCAAAGGATATTCCCTGGCAACCTAAACAGTGAAAGGAAGTAGACTGGAATGCTCTGGAGAGTGGCTTTCACAAGCAAGGCCTTCCCAGCTTGGCTCAAAAGTGCTCCTTTCCAACCCGTGAGTTTCCTTTGGACTCTTTCCACAACTGAGTTCCACAGAGAAGATTTAGCACCACCTTTAAACAATGGCATACCCAAGTAGGTGGAGGGTAGAGAGCCCACTTTGTAGCCCAGAATGCTTGCAATTTTCCTCTGCCTCCTAAGGGGGGTGTTGAAGAAAAAATTATGCTTTTCCTTAGACTCACCTTCTATCCTGCAGCTTTTTCATAATCAGAAAGGATGGCTTTAACTGCTTTAGCCTGCGAGATTGAGGCCAAGAAGGAAAGTAAGGTATCATCGACAAACTGATGGTGGGAAATAGGATCAACATTAATGGTTGGATTAATCCCAACCACAGTAGGGTCAGCTTTGAGCACTCTCCCCAAATATTCTACCAATAAAATAAATAGGTATGGGGATAAAGGGTCCCCCTGCCTAAGCCCCCTACAACTCCAAAAGTAGCCCATCGGGGACCCGTTAATAATAACTAAAAACTTAGCCGAGGAGATGCAGGTTTTAATTAGATCAATCCACCTTGGATAGAAGCCAAACTTAGATAGGATTTGAAGTAAAAAACTCCATGATACCCTATCATAAGCTTTCTCCATATCCAATTTTAGGAAAGCACCGAACCTACCACTCTTGTCAACTGAATGAATGAGCTCATGCACTGCTATAATTCCATCAAGAATTTGCCTTCCTACCACAAATCCACTTTGGGAATGATCAATAATATCTGGTAAAATAAGTTTCAATCTGTTAGCTAAGGATTTAGTGAGGATTTTAAATAGAGTATTACACAGACTGATTGGCCAAAAATATTTAAATTCCTTAGCTCCCCTAGACTTGGGAATAAGAACAAGAAAAGTAGAATTGATGTCAGAAGGCACAACATTCAGTGTCTGGATTTCTCTTAAATCCTCACAAATGTCTTTCCCAACTAGGTTCCAGAATATTTGGAAACAAATTAGGGGGAAACCGTTTGGGCCTGGGGCTTTGAGAGCACCCATGGAAAACACTGCAACCCTAATTTCCTCATCTGTGAAAGGAGTTGTTAACATTAAATTCATTTCTTTAGTAACCAAATTGGGGATATTCTGAAGAAGTCTATCCTCCACTTGGTGGTCCCTATATTCTATTGAACACAAGAGGGATTTAAAATATATGACCACCTCATCCCTAATCTCCTCCATGTCCGTCGAAACAGAGCCATTGGATTTCAAAATTTCTTTAATACTATTGTTACTCCTATGCCTCAGGGTGGAGGTGTGGAAAAATTTTGTATTCCTATCCCCTTCCCGAAGCCAAAGTGATCTGGATTTTTGGTGCCACAAGATTTCTTCCTCAGCTAGTGTGTTGTGAAGCTTGGTTAACAGTTCTTTTTCCTTACATCTATCTCTTTCGGTCACCTCCTTGGATTCAAGCGACTCTTCAAACTCCTTTAGTTGTTCTAAAATTTCTTTTTTCCTATGGAAGATATTACCAAAAATATATTTATTCCAAATTTTTAGATTTGCCTTAACAAACCTGAGTTTGGATGCCACTTGTGAGATAAGCGGGCCTGAAAAAGTTTATGGCCACCATTCCTTGATTCTTTTCTCCAGGTCTGGATGATGCAACCACATAGCCTCAAATCTGAAAGGCCTAGGGAAAAAACCTTGATTTTTAGACTTTTCCAAAACAAGTGGGTTGTGATCCAAGCCTATTTTTGGCAAAGAACTAAGAATAGCATCTCCAAAAAAAGGAAGACCTTCCTGAGAAACAAAAACTCTGTCTAACTTTATTTGAATGTTCTGACTTCCTAGACGCCTATTGCTCTAGGTATATTTGGAGCCTTTCAGGTCCACATCCATCAATTCTTGGTTGTTAACAAAGGAGGAAAACTCTTCCATACTCCTCGTGCTCAAATCCGAGCCACCCTTTTTATTAGACGGATATAGTGGGGTGTTAAAATCTCCTACAAGAATCCAGGCCTCCCCCTTGAACAAATCCCTCATTGAGCTTAAGGATTCCCAAAGGATCGCCCTGTTTTAGAACCTAAGTTTGGGGCATAAATGTTAGATGTTATCCATCTGAAGCCTGAATCCTCGCAAAAAAATAGGATATTAATCACCCTATCCAAAATACATAAAATTGAACCATCCAACTTAGCAGGGTTCCACAAACAAAGGAGGCCCCCAGATGCACCATTAGCTGAATTTACCATAAAATTAGCTTCCTTCTAGATGATATTTTTAGTTGCCTCTGCATTTAGTCTATCCATATTGGTTTCTTGAATAAGAATTATATCTGGTCGAACTTCATTTCTAAGGGAAGATAAAACTCTCTTCTTTGTAGGCCCATTTAGGCCTCTAATATTCTAGGAGAGTAATTTCATTTACAATATTTGATACCTTTTCCCCCATTTAGATATTGGGGAGATCTACAAAAATATTCCATCTTGAGTTGCTTACCTTTATTATTCTTCTCGAACTTAAACTAGGTTTGGAGTCCATCCGCTATATCTGATTCTGCCTCTCGACCTCTAACTATTTTGTTAGAAGGCTTACCTACCTTCTTGCTTACTCCCACATCCATTTGGCTCTTACAGGAGCTTCTAGTTTTGGGTCTAGGATTTGGCTGAGGAACCCTCACCAAGGCACGGTGAGCATTGCAGCTCCAAAAGGGTTGGGGATTCCTACCTCGAAGTCGTCATATCACCCTGCTTAAGAGGGGAACCGATTTCCTCTAAGACTGGCTCCTGAGAAGCCAAACATTGGTAGGAATTTTGAAGAAATTTTGAAGGAATAAGCATTTCTGTGACCAGATCCTCCTAGTTAACCTGGTCAATATTTCTACCGATGGACGAGCCTTCAATTTGAACCACCACTTTGTCTAACTCAATGACATCCACTGAGGGGATTTGGTCCATTGTTTTGTCTCCCATCTCCTGTTCACCCAAAGTTAAGGGCTCTGTGGGTATTTCCCTAGCAAGGATAGGTTGTTCCTAAGCCATACCAACTGGTTTTTTGGCTTGCATCCTTCTTTGATTATCACCAGTTGGGACTTTATGCGTGCAAGAGCCTAAAGAATGCCCAAATTTCTTGCAAGAGGAACATTTAATGGGCCTATTCTCATACACTATTGGCTGAAGCCATGGGCCTTGATTGGACACCAACTCGATATGGCCAGGAAGCTCAGCCTCTGGATCAACCATAACACACATCCTAGCAAAAATCATCCTGGTTTTTGCCCTAGTAGCTAAATCAATCAAGATCAGTTCTCCAATTGCCTTAGCAATCCCCCTCAGGATATCATCATGCCAAATATGGAAAGGAAGATCTAGAAGTCTCACCCAGAGGGGGCTAGGTTCACCTTCTACATATTTGGGTTGAAATATGGGCCCCAATGATGCAGGAAAATACCCCTCTTGCCAAAGAACCATGGACCCCCACCCAAAATATGATTGGCATCCTCCTCGCAACTCAGCTTGATGAGGAAGAAAGAATTGGATAGAGCAACAATCTCGAGGGAACCCAAAGGCTTCCATTTAAGGAACGCCCACCATAGGATAGAATCCAGGTCCAACCTACCTCCCTGTAACTTGCCAACCAAATTCCAAGACCCTTCTACCATCGTAGCAACCACCAACTCATCCGGAAGTACCAGGGTGTTGCTAATCAAAGAAAGGTCAAAATGGGGTTTTGGAACACGAGGACAAAGACCTCTAGCAATAACTATGACAAAGGAAGACTTACCTAGGTTAAAAGTATGACCACTGAGAGGGGATCCACTCATGGGTTCAACAGAAGAAGTGCCAAAACCTCCGAGCACACTTTTATTTGCTTCCTCCAACACTTTCTCCTCGATGGTCGGATTTTCCTTTTGCCTGACATAATCGACCCCATTCTACAAATTGATGATGCCCCCACCACCTTTTTGACCTCCAAATCTCCCTTCAAAAAAAATTTATTTATTTTATTATATAAATGATGCATACAATTTGAATTTTATATATTTTTTATTTTGTACATATATGGTTTTGTAAAAAATTATTTTTATAGATTTTTGGTCTTACAAAAAATGGGTTACAAATACTATGGAATTGAATACCTATAATATTTTTTGTGACTTCCTACCCTAGAAATCAAAACTCAACTTATAATTTAAAAAAAATAAATTATGCTATGGAGATATTAACAAGACACTCATTTTAATAGTCCTATTATAATAAAAGAAAATCAATTCAAAGCATGCATTTAATACATTCACTAAAATATGGAACAAGGTTTGTTTTTGAATTGTTAACATTGTTATTAATAAATAACACTTAAACCCTATATTCTAACTAGAGCATCCAAATTCCAACTCAAACATGATTTTGAAAATGATGCTTACAACCTCTCAATTCATTAGCTTTAAAAAAATTTAGTATAGTTATTATTATGGTATTCATCATATTCACAAGTGCATAACAAAGTTTACAAAATCCAAAATACATTTTTACAACTCAAATACAACAATTTTAGCTTTACAAGGAAAATAAAATAAAGTATATTTTAAATTCAAATATCTTTCAACCTATAATACATTGCATTAAAAAAAATTATCAAGTAGAGTCATGTCCTTTACCCATATCTTGCAAGCTAGTTATCACTTAAATTTCAGGTTTAGACGAAGGTCAACTTTTATTTTATTTTTTTAACTTTTAAAACATAGATAAATTATATAACTCTCAAAGGTGCACATTTTAATTTATAGTCACTTGAACCTCCATACAAGAACAATTGCAACTCAAAACAAGAATGGATTTTTCTTATATCCTTTCCATTTATTGATCATTAAAAAATCCTCCACAAAGGCTAATATGAATTTAATAAAACAATATCAAATCATAGGTTTCTGCTAAATCAGACATAGTCAATGAACATTGTTCATTTCAAGGTTATCCTAGATCTTTGAATCATGTTCAATAAGTTAAAAGCATGGGATGGAATAGGAACTGTCCAAGCTAATTAGAGATAGCATAAATGGGCCAATATTCAATAGATTTATAGGGCTTACATGCAATTAGGGTGAACCAAGTTAAGCAAAAAAATATATTGTAAGATAATTTAGAATAAAAATACATTGGGAAGCAAAAAGCTTATTTTTTACTCAAGCAATCCATTCTACCTATTTGATGACAACATGTTATACATCCATGGGGACACAAACTTGCACACCAATGTTGTTGGACTAATTATTTAAGTTAATGCATAATTACTTAAAGAAGCAAATACATAGTAGCTTGGATTGTTAAAAACACAAAAGATGATTATCTATAGAAATATGTATACCTTAGGTAGTTTTGGATATTACACATGGCCTACGTACAAGTCAGCCTTTAAAGAGCAATTGCACAATTAAATAAATTATTTTTAAAAGAAAATTATAAATGAGATATTCTAAGATGCACCATACACATAATGACATTATCTTATCTCACCATACACAATAAGATATTATCATGAAATTATTGCAAGGTACCAATGGCACTGACTTATACTTCATGCCTGAAAATCAAATAGACTAACCATACCAAAACTACAATATCTGAAGAACACAAGCGTATACTAAGAGGGGGGTGAATATTATAAGACCACTTTTTACTTTTTCTTCCAAATCAATATTATTTTGTGTAAAGATAGCAGTATCAATAGAAGTAATCAAAGCAATGCATAAAAACCATACACAATAGAGACACCACAATTTACGTGGTTCACCCAATGTGGGCTACTCCACGAAGAAAATATTTTACTAAAAATTTCTCAATCAATCTCTTTGGGAATCACTCCCAATTACAATGTTTATGGACCTCTGTCCAAAGGAGATGTTGATCCCCTAATCTCAAGTTTGTGGATATCTTCCATAGGAGAACTCTTTCCCCTTCTACTCTGGCTATGTGATATTCTAGAAGACTTTGTCTCTCTACTGCACTGACTGGAGGACCTCTCTCCACTTGAAGACTCCTCACTCGGATATGTCTTCAACTATGCTAGCTACTGGATCTCTATCCACTGAGACTCTGTCCTCTGTACTCTGTCACATCCAAAGCTTTGTCAATAGGCTCACTAAGAACCTTCTCAATAGGCTCACACAAAACCTGCTTAACAAGCTCACACATAACTTGTCAAATGCTGAATAACAAGATCACATAGAACTTGTCCAAATATTCTCTAGCAAGCTCACCAAGAACTTGCCCAAATCTGCTCTAGCAAGCTCACCAAGAACTTGCCCAAATTTTCTCTAGCAAGCTCACCAAGAACTTGCCCAAATCTACTCCAACAAACTCACTAAGAACTTGTCCAAACATTGTCCTCAAATCTGTCCCAAAGGCCTTCTCAAAGGCTCAATCAATCATGCTCAAGTAGTACTCAAAATGAACTCAACAATGAATGGCAATATAAACTCAAATTAACTTCATAGAAGCATAAAGAGAATTGTTAGAGACTTAATATGTTCTAATCTCACTCTCAACCCAAATCAATCTCAACTCAACTCATCTCAAATCAATCTCAATTCAATCTCATAGAAGCATAAAGAGAATTTTTAGAGACTCAATATGTTCTAATATCACTCTCAACTCAAATCAACCTCAACTCAATTCAAGTCTTATAGAACCATACAGAGAATTGTTAGAGACTCAATATGTTCTAACCTCAATATCAACTCAACATAGAATGATGGAATAGTTTGTTTTATAGAACTTGAACAATCACTTCACACATCACTTGACTAGGCTCAATCAACTCAACTCAACCAATCATCACAAGGGACAACTCTCTCTCACACAATCCTAGTCCAAGTATGTATCAACCAACTCAAATATTTCCAACAATGCTCAACCACAAATCTCACATAACAATGATGCTCGTGTTCTTTTCTAACTCAAGTTCTTTCACAACCAATGGGCTTCAACAACTATGCTTAAAAAATAAGGTTTAAACTCAAATCTCAAATCAGAAATACCTTGAAGCATTCAACCAACCACTTCTAAAAAGGAAACCACAAACAATCCTTTTCCCTCCAATGATATTTCAGAAATCTGTTAGCATATCATTTTATTATTTCATTATTTTATTTTGGGCATATTGTTATGTTGTTGTAATTAGGTCTATTCTTACCTCTGGTGGTTCCGTATTTTCAAGACTATTCTCAGGGTGAATAGAACTATATATACTTCATTAATATATTGAAATCATGTTTGTTGCTTTGACATGGTATTAGAGCAAATTTTCAGCATCAAGCTCTCTTGAATGATTAGAAGTGTTGGTCTCATTCTTGATTAGTAGCTAGGTTGTGATCTGAAGGGAAATTGGTGCTAGGTGAGGCTAGGTGGACTCGGGCTAAGGGAGAGCATGGCTAGGCGGACTAGGCTAAGGCTAAGGGAGAGCGTGGTTAGGCAGACTAGGCTAAAATTTCTTGAGCGAAAGCCACCCACAGCTAGCCCATGAGCGAAAGCAAGCAACCACCTGCAGAAAGTCATTGCCTGTGAGTAGAAGCAGGTCGATGCCCACAAGTGAAAGCCAGCCATCATCTCAAGTAGCATCTCCCCGAGAGGAGACACCCTCTTACGGGTGGGCTGGGTGTTTTAAACAACATGAAGCTGATCTACCCATAAATGTGGGATAAAAACACCAAAGAAAAAAAAACAAACTTCACCACGGCATGAACAGCCTGCATCTGGCGTCAAACCTAAAAATATTATAGATTTTTTCCTTAATTTATGGGATGATGAAAACTTGTTTTGATGCCATAGCTGGACTCAGCAAGTAAATCCGAGCATCTTTTCTAGATTATTTTTTTTCGTTTGGAGCTCAGATATTCTGGAGCATGCATTTCCTCCATCTCTAGAGGCATCATGCAGAAGCAGAGGTGATCAGTTGCAGGTCAAATCACAGCAGCAGAGGTGATATTTGCATCGATCAGAGGCTGTGGAGGCTATGAAAAATTCTATGGATTTCTGAGTTTTTGGGTGGATCTGGTGCACAGCCGCAGGCGTGAGCTCTGTGACTTCTTCCAGGACGAGTTGCTTGCGTGCCACCATGTCGCCACTAAGAAACCGCCACCCGATGGAGCGGAGGTGGCCGCATGAAGGAAGGACTCGGGGAGTCCTCCTTAAAGGTTGAGTGCCCGCTGATCCTTTCGGATCAGCCTCGCTAGCCCACTTGGTCGTGGGCTGAGCGGTAGGGCTCAGGGAGCCCCGAGGTCGCGGGGTCAAAACCCGCCGACCCCACCCCCGACAGGTAAAAAATTATTTTTGCGGTTTGTTTAATTTTTTTCTAAATGTTTTTTTAATTATTTTCTTTATTTTGTTTAATTAAATTCTAATTTTTTCTTTTTTTTCATTCTAAAAATTATTTTTTTAATAATTTTCTTTTGAAAAAAGAGTATTCATTTGGTTTTATTAAACTTTATATAAGAAATTCTTTAAAAAGAACTTTAGGATTTTTTTTTTTAAAAACTTAATGGGGGCCTATTTCTTTCAAAAATCAAGGGGGGAAAGTGAGTAATTTTTTCAGCATTTGAAAAAGCAAAATTGGCATTATTGTAAAGGTGCATTTTCGGCAGCGCTCGACACCTAGAGGTTTATTTCTGTGGGCACTTTTATGTTGTATGTTGCATTTTCCATTTTTTTTGCACTACTTCATTAAAAGTTAAAAATCAAATTCACTCCCTAAGTCCCCAGAATAAATAAAACCCATCCGTGCAATTTATTGCACTGCAGCGTTCGGTATTTGTGATACCTCTGGCCAACACTTACAGGTAATGTTGTCGTGATTGCGCTACTGTATCCGCCACCTAATATAGCTGCCACAATGATGTCTGAGCTTGTTCTCTATTAATCGTCGGGGAGACATAAGTTTACCATTTTGCTATTTTTTTACTCCATCCACTACCCCAATCGTTCTTGTGTTTAGACGTAAACCCTGATGAATGTTCTGATTTCCAAAGTGTTTAGGGGAAGTTACGCCCCACGCATGAGGATTGATGACTTTCTATGGTAGGTGTCATCAACAAGATGATTCCCTTTCAGTATCGCCTAAGTACCACGTATCGTATAATCATTGAAATTACTTACAGTCTCCCTCACGTAAGGGCGGGTAATTTCTCTGATTTTTCAAAATACCTATAGTCTCCCTCACGTAAGGGTGGGTATTTTGTATGGTATAATGGCTTGGAATTAAGGTATATCGAAAGGGGGACCATTTGGTGTTATAAGGAACCCTCATTATGGCTACAAAATTAATGACTGATGCTCATCAGTTATTGAAAGGTCCTAATTACACACCATGGAAAAACAAGATGAAGGCTATCCTTGTCATGGAAGACCTATGGGATGTTGTTTCTGGAGCAACAACATGACCTTCACCAGTAGCTGGATCAACAATAGCTACAACTCCAACTGCAGATCAGATTGCATTTGACAAGAAAGACAGTAGAGCAAGAGTGCTCATCTTGCTTGTTGTTTCAGATGAAGTTCAACCTCACATAGCTGACAAAGAACATGGTAAAGAGGCATGGGATGCCCTTCAAACCATTTATGAGGGAAATAATGATTCCACCATTCTTTACCTTCAATATCAACTTCACAGTTTGAGTATGAAGCAGGGTGAGACTGTTGAACTCTTTCTATGTAGAGTGTCTGAGTTGAAAGCAAAATTGAGTTCTTTGGGAGAAACTGTGGATGATAAGCTCCTTACTTCAGTGGTATTGAGAGCTTTACCTGATTCTTATAGGGTGTTGATCACCTCACTTCAGGTGTCACAGAGAAAAGTTACCTTTGTTGAGTTGGTCAATTTGCTTCAAGAAGAGGAGGCACGCCAACTTCAGAGAGATGATTCTTCTAATACAACCCTATACTCCAACAGGAAGGGTTCAAAGAAGAAGGGTAATTTTTAGAAAGGAGGGAATTCTCACAAATATTCAAAAGGGAAACAACCTCAACAAACAAAAATATATTGCAAGATCTGTGACAAAGAGGGTCATGATACAAACAGATGTTGGCACAAGAATAAGCAACCAAAACAGAAAGGCCAGAACAAACCACAAAATAGGAATAAGCAACCCAAAGTGAATGTTGTTGTCGAGGAATCTGACTCGGATTCTGAGAGGGCACACAAGGTGCTTATGACTACCATAATTTCCAAGCAGAAGGATCCTATATGGTATGTCGATTCTGGCGCTAGTAAGCACATGACTGGCGACAAATCGTGGTTTGAGTCCTTTGAGGCCAAAGAGGGAAAACCTATCACTATTGTTGATGATAAAACCTACAAGGTTCAGGGAGAAGGTACAGTTTCAGTCACTCTTCCTGATGGCAAGTGTCATATTGAAAAAGTTCTCTATGTTCCAGGATTGGCGAACAATTTGTTGTCAGTCACACAAATTCTGGACAAGGATATGGTTGTAAAATTTAGTGTTGAGGGAGGCAAGAAGTGTTGTTCTATTACCAGGAGGGGTAAGAACATTGCAACCGCTTCATATAAGCATGGCTTATTTGCCTTAGATGCTATCTCTACTCCACATGTAGCCATGACAGTCTCTACAAAGGAGGCAACTTCCCTATGGCACAAGAGATATGGGCATCTTAGTTCTGGTTACTTACTTGAGCTAAGTAAGTATGAGATGGTAAAGGGTCTTCCTTCCCTTTCTACCACATTGCCAGTGTGCTCTGACTGCTTGGCAGGAAAGCAGCATAGAGTACCTTTTGAGAAGAGCTCTACAAGAGCAAAGAAACCTCTAGAGTTGATTCACACCGATCTGTGCGGTCCTTTCACACCCATCAGTTGTGGGAGGAAGAGGTATTTTTAGTTTTTTGTAGATGATTACTCACGAAATATGTGGGTGTTCTTCCTTAATCTAAAATCTGAAGCATTTGGTTTCTTCCAGCAATTCAAGAAATCTGTTGAGAAGGAGTCAGGGACTTCTATAAAGACCCTCCGCTCAGATCGAGGGGGGAGTTTACCTCTAAATAATTTTTTGCATTCTTGATTGCACATGGGATCACGAGATAGTTAACTACTACTTATACTCCTCAGAAAAATGGAGTTGTTGAAAGGAGGAACCGTTCCATCATGGAAATGGTTCATTGCATGCTCACAGGAGCTAGTCTTGAGCAACAATATTGGGCAAAAGCTATCACCACAATAGTATATCTATTGAATAGGGCACCCACAAAGGCCCTACAAGGAATGACTCCACAAGAAGCTTGGAGTGGTCGAAAACCCTCCATATCTCATCTACGCATTTTTGGATGTAATGCTTTCATGCACATACCAAAAGAGAAAAGGAAGAAGCTAGATGAGAAGACATTGAAGTGTATTCTTCTTGGCTATGATGAGCACTCTAAGGGTTATCGATTGATTGATCCTTTGACCAAGAAGATTCATGTCAGTAGAGATGTTGTTTTTGATGAGGCTTTCACATCACAAAGCACATCTAATGTATACCTAGATCTTGTGGAATCCAAAGTTGAGAAGTCCCCTTCGTCACCAAAGACTGGAGGTCCTTCTACTTTTGCATATTCTTCATCACCACAGAAGAAGAATCCAAAATGGTATACAAGTACAATCAGAGACTCCAAGTTATCCACTCCACCATATTTGACTTTGGATAGACCTCGTACTCGTAGCATGTCTCGACAGGAGAAAGCAGCAACAGAGACTACTGAGGTTGATGATCTTTGTCAATCTTTTGAGGAACTTTCTGTAGATCCAGAGAGAGAAACAGAGGATATGGATATAGATGATGACAGGGTGTTTATGTCTTCAATGAATGAACATGAACCTGCTTCAGTACAAGATGCTCTTAGTGAGCCACAATGGAAGGCTGCTATGGATGTTGAGTATAAGTCTCTGATGAAAAATAAAACTTGGAAGCTTGTCGATCTGCCACATGGAAAGAAGCCCATTGGCTGCAAATGGGTGTACAAAGTCAAGTACAAGGTAGATGGGACAATTGATAAGCATAAGGCCCATCTTGTTGCAAAGGGCTATGCTCAAAAAGAAGGCATTGACTACGAGGAAACTTTTGCACCTACTGCTCGGATGACCACTATTCGAGTTCTTTGTGCTATGGCAGCACAATATGGGTGGAAAGTTCACCAGATGGATGTCAAGAGTGCTTTTCTGAATGGTGATCTCCAAGAGGAAGTCTACATGACTCAACCTGAAGGATTTGAAGTGGAAGGCCAAGAGCAAAAAGTGTGCAAGTTGGTCAAATCCTTATATGGTTTAAAACAAGCTCCTCGAGCTTGGTATATAAAAATGGATAATCACCTCCTGCAACATGGATTTAAGAGATGTCCATCAGATGCAAACCTCTATTTCAAGAAACAAGGTTCTGAGATAGTGTTGCTTGTACTCTATGTTGATGATCTGCTCATTACAGGGAGTTCAAAAACTATGATCTCTACTATCAAAAAGGACTTGTGTAAATATTTTGAGATGACAGATCTCGGACTTCTCCATTACTGTCTTGGTCTGGAAGTGAACCAGAAGGAGCACTACATCAAAGTGTCTCAAAAAAAATATGCCAAGACACTGTTAGAAAAATATCGCATGACTGATTGCAAGCCAATGGCAACACCGATGGAATCCAGGCTTCATCTATCATGATATGATGATTCACCTCAGGTAGATGGTACTCTCTATCGACAACTGATTGGGAGTCTCATATATCTGACAAACACTAGGCCAGATATCATGTTTGTTGTCAACTATCTTTCGAGGTTCATGCAGGAACCTAAGACTACTCACTGGAAAGCAACAAAATGTGTTCTTCACTATGTCCATGGCACAATGGAATATGGCCTAGAATACAAGAGGAATAACAAATTCTTCTTGCAAGGATACATGGACTCTGACTATGTCGGGTCATATGATGATCGTAAGTCAACTTCAGGATATATATTTCATCTTGGATCCGGTCCTGTCTCTTGGCACAGCAAGAAGCAACAGGTGGTTGCTATCTCATCTACAGAGGCAGAGTATCGCGCCACACGTGAAGCTGTGTGCGAAGTGATATGGTTGCATCGCATTCTTGACAAGTATGGGTCTTCCATCAAAATCTCCAATACACTTGTTCTGCGACAACCAGGGTGTTTTGAACCTTGTTAAGAATCCAGTGCATCATGAGAAAACCAAGCACATTGACACACAATGTCACTTCATTCGAGACGAAGTTCCAAGGCACCGAATTCAGCTTCAGTACATTCCCACCGATGCTCAAGTTGCAGATATTTTCACTAAGGCACTTGCACGTGTCAAATTTGAATTGTTTCGTAGCTCTCTATGTATTGCAAAATGATGTAATCAAGGGGGATGTTAGTATAGCTAGTAGTTATCTTATTACCCAAATAATGTAATAAGGGGGGATGTTAGCATATATTCTATTATTTCATTATTTTATTTTGGGCATATTGTTATGTTGTTGTAATTAGGTCTATTTCTTACCTCGGTTGGTTTTGTCTTCACGGGACTATTCTTGGGGTGAATAGAACTATTTATCAATACTTCATTAATATGTTCAATGTCACAAAACCACAAACAATCCTTTCTCTCCAATGATATTTCAAAAATCAACCACCATAAACAATCAATAGGAGAATGTGCCCATACCTTTTATGAAGATGAAAAAACCTCTTTGTAAATCTACCACAATCACAAAATTCTTTTGCCAATCTTCACAAGGGTTAGTAGATCACAAAATAATCAACATTACTCCACTTTTCAATAATCATCACCAAGGCCTTTAATTGCACAACTTCCTTATCTCTCCTAAAACCACTTGTACCATAAAATAAAATAAATCAAAACATTGCATAACCTTTTCACTCCCAAAACCACTTATACCATAAAATAAAATAAATCACAATATTGCATACCTTGTCACCTCATGAAAGAATTAATCCTCTTGAAAAAGAACAAGGCAAACTTCACTTTTGGAACCCCTTTGCAAAATCAGAAATATCTCTTTACACACACCTTATTTCTCCTTCTAAATAAGTTAGTCAAATAGCCCTCAAAATAAGATTTCCGAAGATATATAATATGCCCACTTTCCAAAATAAATTGAAACCTTTACATATATATATATATATGCCAACCTCCATTAATTGCACATAGGTCGGCCCTCCATTAATTTAAACTTAAACTTTAAACTTTAATATCTTCATCACCGGAGGTCCTTTTTCGATGAAACAAAATTCCACCTTGGCTTTTAAGAAAATCCCTTTCCACATAAGCCCACCATGGTTTTAAATAAAACCTTTTATTTTGCCTACCTTGGTTTTCATAAAAACCCTGTAAATAGCCATGCTTTCCAAAATATCATAAATGCTTATTTATGAAATATTTTGGCCACCAAAACCAAATGTGACATCAATGATCCATGTGACATCAATGACAACATAAAATGCCTCAAATTAACTCAAATTTCCAACAATATCCCCCTTTGTCATTGATGGCAACACCTCTAATGCAAACACCACAATCACTGCAAAAACCATCTCTGAGAATCAAAGTTGCTCCCCTGACTCAATACTCTCTATGGAGGCTGCTCCCCCTAACTCAATACTCTCTTTGGAGGCTGCTCCCCCTAACTCAATGCTCTCTTTGGAGGCTGCTCCCCCTAACTCAAATCTCTCCCCCTTACTCAAATCTCTCCCCCTTTGACATCAATGGCAAAAGGGACACCTATGGGGCTAAAATATATGACTCTTAAGCTTAGCCCCCTCACCCCCTTCTCTTTTGAGGTGATTAATTTTGGGGTGGGAGTACTTTTACTCCCATATCACTTTGTTTCTTTCCTCTATCAACTTCCTTCCATGTTTTTTCGATATCCTTCTCTTGATGAATTACTTGATCTTCTTGTCTAGAACCTGTTTGACCTTCTTGCCTTGAACCTATTTGGAATTGAGTCCTACACCATTTTGCAATATGCCCAAAGTTATTGCAATTAAAACACTTGATATTGTAGCCTTTGGTTGGTGCCCATGTCCTAAATTCATTCTTAAAATAATTTCCATATCCATTCCTTTCCTGAACCCTGTATTGTGAAGCTCTATTTTCATGACCATTATAACCATGACTTCTGAATTGTGTAGCTCTAAAACCAAAACCATGTTGCTCATTTCCTTTGCACTGAAAAGCTCTATGACCAATCCTGTTGCATGAGAAGCAATGTCCCTGAAAACCATACCTTCTTCCCTTGAAGTTTCTTCTAGCAAAATCAAACTTCTTTGATCCATGGATCCTGCAATGTATAGCCCTGTGTCCAAATCCATTACAAGAAAAACAATATCCTTGAAAAGCCCTTTGTTCATGCCTTGGTTCCTCATACCTTTCTTGACCATTATCCTTATGATCATCTTCAACTTGTGCATTGCATTCTTGAACCTTCTTTGTAGCATCTAAAACCTCTTCCTTGCCTTTCTCTTCAAGAATTTCTTTTCCTTTTGAACTTGATTCACCTATCTCAAAACAAGAACCAAACTGAATATTTGGAGCCATAGGAACTTTGGAACTTTCCTCACAAATCTTAGGTGCTTCCTTGCTTTCATATTTTAGAACTTCCTTTCCTTTTGAGTGTGACTTTTCTTGGAAGTAAGATACAACCTTAAAATAAGTTTCCACTCCTTTTTGAATCTTTTCATCTAATGTATCATGTCTTGTCGTTGTTACCCTTAGTTCTTCATTCATCCTCTCTTCTATCCTTTTTGCATTTTGAAGCTCTTCTCTGAGATTATTGATTGTTTGAAGTAGTTCTTCTCTGATTTTGACATCTGTTCGAATCTTGTTTTCAAGATTCCTGTATTCTTCTTTTAACCTTTTGATTTCTGATTTTTGTTTACTTGGCTCATCCTCTTCCTTTTCTATTACCAAAAATGAGACTTCTTTGTTTTCACTACTATTGGAATTGTCACTAGAACTGTTGCTTTCTTTTTCAAATACACTTTCCTTGTTGTAATTGTTGTAGTATGTGCAATCATCATCTATATGCCCAAAATCTCCACATATGAAGCATTTTAGTATCCTTAGACCTTTCTTGTACCTATCTGCTTGCTCAATGGCTATGGCAAGCTCTTCATGTCTTTCTTCAATAGGCACATCCTCTTCTTTAACTTCAATACCTAGGAATAGGTGTTCTTGCTTTTCTTCACTTATTCCAAAGAATGTACATTCTTCTTCATCTGACTGATCTTTATCACTGTAATCTGAATTATCACTTGCTTCTACAATGTAGTAAGATTTCTTTGCCAACTTTACCTTGGAATCTCCTTCATAAGTATTCCTCAACTTGGTCCACATCTCATTAGCTGAAGTACATACCATGACCTTTGCAAAATCTATCTCACGTAGCCCACTCAAAATACAATTCATTGCTCTTGCATTTATCTCAACCAATTTCCTGGTAGTCTTATCTTCCTCGGGATCACCTTCAACCCTATACTCTTTTTCAACCATCTGCCATACCTCATATCCTTGTGATATCAAGTAGTTCTTCATCCTCATGCTCCAGAAAGCATAATTGTTACCATCAAACAATGGAGCCTTATTTGTAGATAATCCATTCTATGAAGCCATCTGTGTTCTTGTAGAATCTGCCCTCAAGTTGTTAGCCTTTTCGAAGGAACCCGCTTTGATACCAATTGAAGAACACAAGCTTATATTGAGAGGGGGGTGAACAGTATAAGACCACTTTTTACTTTTTCTTCCAAATCAATATTATGTTGTGTAAATATAGTAGTATCAATAGCAGTAATCAAAGCAATGCACAAAAACCATACACAATAGAGACACCACAATTTACATGGTTCACCCAATGTGGGCTACTCCATGGAGAAAATATTTTACTAAAACTTTCTCAATCAATATCTTTGGGAATCACTCCCAATTACAATGTTTATGGATCTCTATCCAAAGGAGATGTTGATCCCCTAATCTCAAGTTCATGGATCTCTTCCACAGGAGAACTCTTTCCCCTTCTGCTCTGGCTATGTGATCTTCTAGAAGACTTTGTCTCTCTACTGCACTGATTGGTGGACCTCTCTCCACTTGAAGACTCCTCACTCAGATCTATCTTCAACTATGTTGGCTGTTGGATCTCTATCCACTGAGACTCTATCCTCTATACTCTATCACCTCCAAAGCTCTATCAATAGGCTCACTAAGAACCTGCTCAATAGGCTCACACAGAACCTACTTAACAAGCTCACACAGAACTTGTCAAATGTTGAATAACAAGCTCACAAAGAACTTGTCCAAATTTGCTCTAGCAAGCTCACCAAGAACTTGCCCAAATCTGCTCTAGCAAGCTCACCAAGAACTTGCCCAAATCTGCTCTAGCAAGCTCACCAAGAACTTGCCCAAATCTACTCTAACAAGCTCACTAAGAACTTGTCCAAAAACTATCCTCAAATCTGTCCCAAAGGCCTTCTCAAAGGCTCAATCAATCATGCTCAAGTAGTACTCAAAATGAACTCAACAATGAATGGCAATCTCAACTCAAATTAACTTCATAGAAGCATAAAGAGAATTGTTAGAGACTCAATATGTTCTAATCTCAATCTCAACTCAACTCAACTCATAGAAGCATAAAGAGAATTGTTAGAGACTCAATATGTTCTAATCTCAATCTCAACTCAAATCAACCTCAACTCAATTCAATCTTATAGAAGCATAAAGAGAATTTTTAGAGACTCAATATGTTCTAACCTCAATCTCAACTCAACATCAGAATGATGGAATAGTTTGTTTCATAGAACTTGAACAATCACTTCACACATCACTTGACTAGGCTCAATCAACTCAACTCAACCAATCACCACAAGGGACAACTCTCTCTCACACAACCCTAGTCCAAGTATGTATCAACCAACTCAAATGTTTCCAACAATGCTCAACCACAAATCTCACATAACAATGATACTCATGTTCTTTTCTAACTCAAGTTCTTTCACAACCAATGGGCTTCAACAACTATGCTTATCAAACAAGGTTTAGACACAACTCTCAATTCAGAAAACCTTGAAGCATTCAACCAACCACTTTCGAAAAGGAAACCACAAACAATCCTTTTCCCTCCAATGATATTTCAGAAATCAACCACCATAAACAATCAATAGGAGAATGTGCCCATACCTTTTATGAAGATGAAAAAACCTCTTTGTAAATCTGCCACAATCACAAAATTCTTTTGCCAATCTTCACAAGGGTTAGTAGATCACAAAATAATCAACATTACTCCACTTTTCAATAATCATCACCAAGGCCTTTAATTGCACAACTTCCTTATCTCTCCTAAAACCACTTGTACCATAAAATAAAATAAATCAAAACATTGCATAACCTTTTCACTCCCAAAACCACTTATACCATAAAATAAAATAAATCACAATATTGCATACCTTGTCACCTCATGAAAGAATTAATCCTCTTGAAAAAGAACAAGGCAAACTTCACTTTTGGAACCCCTTTGCAAAATCAGAAATATCTCTTTACACACACCTTATTTCTCCTTCTAAATAAGTTAGTCAAATAGCCCTCGAAATAAGCTTTCCGACGATATATAATATGCCCACTTTCCAAAATAAATTGAAACCTTTACATATATATATATATATATATATATATATATATATATATATATATGCCAACCTCCATTAATTGCACATAGGTCGGCCCTCCATTAATTTAAACTTAAACTTTAAACTTTAATATCTTCATCATCGGAGGTCCTTTTTCGATGAAACAAAATTCCACCTTGGCTTTTAAGAAAAGCCCTTTCCACATAAGCCCACCATGGTTTTAAATAAAACCTTTTATTTTGCCTGCCTTGGTTTTCATAAAAACCCTGTAAATAGCCATGCTTTCCAAAATATCATAAATGCTTATTTATGAAATATTTTGGCCACCAAAACCAAATGTGATCCATGTGACATCAATGACAACATAAAATACCTCAAATTAACTCAAATTTCCAACAATATCACCACTAATATTGAAATTCCATGTCTTAGTGGAAAGAAACCATCCATGTTCAAAATAAACTTTAAAACAACCAAACAAAACATTTCAAACTCATAAACTACATGTAAAATAAGTGTGGAAAACAATACAAAGATTAAATTTGAAAAATAATTCATTTTTTAACCACATACTACAATAAATTTCATATAAGACACTTAAGAAAACTTTTCCCATCCCGCATTATGCAATCCATTAGTAAAAGGATGCAGGATAACAAGTCTAGAAATGGTCAAAAATATTTCCCTCTAGAATTATTTCATTTAAATTCAAGGTAGATAATAGACTATTACAACAATATAGAATCAGAAGAAAAAACATAAACATGCATTCTAAGTGAAAAATCCCAAACATAACATTCTAACCTATAATTTTGTAATATTTCTCCAATTTAAAAAGGAAAATTCCCATTTTATTTTCCAATAAATCCTTAACAGAGTATAAAATTAGTAACCATTTATTGGAACTATATGTCTCCATTCCTATGTGTGTATTACTTTCTCCTCCTTGGTCCACTTCTACTTTGGGGCACCCATGCCTTTAAGATTTTGTTTTTTTTTTAAATGGCATCATTTCCTTATATAAACAATAATGGGGGCTCTTACTTAATTTCATCTAGTTGACTCCATAAAACTAATTTTTATCCCCTTAAACAAAGCAATAGAACCTAATATAAAAGGACATAATATTCCTTTATCGTTTAAATAAATTCTATCATGTTGTCACATATAATGTAAAGAGATATATGAATAGAAAGAAGAGAAATAAGGTGTACCACCTACAATCAAAGATATTGATATTATCCTTTTCAAAAGATACAATATGGTAAAGTGCATTATCCAAATATAAAAATATAATAACAATAATAATATTAAAAAACATCCTTCCAAAATTCTTCTACTACATGAAAAATAATTCTATAAATGTGTAAACTCTTCAAATATTCAATTAATAAGTTTAGAGGATTGGTAGCATGATATTCCAAACACTATAAAATATTATAAGCAAAGATGCAATGTTTCAATATATATATGAAAATAATAATAATAATAACAATAACACATTCAATATAAAGATATTTGAAGATAAAAGATGAAAGAGATAAAAAGGTGTCCTCATGTAATGCAATGTTAGCATTGATCTTAATGTATTCTATAATAACATGGAGCTATTAATATATGTAATTTTTAGATATTAAAAATATTTAGTGTTGATAAATTGTTAAGCTCCTTTTGCTCGTATATTACATGGAGACTTTGGAACTCTAAATAGAGTCCAAGATTCAAATCATTTGGGTGGTAGGGTTGTACACCATGCTTCGATAACTAGAGTAAGGTTGGACAACCATATATTTGATAAACAACTTCCACCATGAGGGTCATCTCATATGACCTATAGCCTCATGGATGTTAAAAACTATTGTATTCTTTGTCTAACCTAAGTGTCCTAATGGTGGAGACTTTGGAACTCTAAGTAGAGGTCTAAGTTAAATCCTATAGGGGCTAGGGTTGTACACCATTCTATAGTACCTAGAGCATGGTTAGATAACCATATATTAGGTATATAGCATCCTTCATGAGGGTTGTATCATATGGCCTATGACCTTTCAGATGTTGAAAACTACTTTTTTTACTTTATTTCAAGCTAATAAGATCCCAATCCTAGATATTTTAGAATGTTATAAGTTACATTCCACTTTTGAAAAGGTTGGCCTTTTTTTTTGTGGGTATACTTCATATAAGAACTTGTACTAGTGTAGACACAAAAAATTGACCCATCCAAATGAGTCATTTTTCCCTTAGATTCCTTAGAAGCCACTCAAAATTGCTAAGTGCAAAATTTGAGCTCCATTCTCTCCTTTAGTTTTGCTTTTTTCCTAGCCTTGACGAATTAATGATCATCCAAGACAGGGTGCAAATTTAGAATTTTTGGTTTTTTATTATCAAAACCCTGGCTTTGAGTAGACTAATGCAATATCATCACTTAACCAAGTTTTTTTTTATTTTCTTGCATTCCAAAACTCCTATAAATAGAAGGGTTGGATTCCTCTTTTTAATAATAACAATGAAAACCAATCATCATCAATCAATGAGTGCTTTCAATAATTTTGGAATGCTCTATTGTCACTCTACTTTGGTGCTTCTTGTCTTAGTTTCTATGGGTAATGAGGTGGAGGATCCTTGATGATAGATAGTGTGTAAGACTTATCTTCTAGAGAAGGAGGAGAGGCCTACCATTTTGGTTGTTGCTTTTACTCTTTCTCATTGCTCATTTGCTTTCACCATAGATTAATAATGTTCTATTGCATCAATTATTTTCACTTAGATAATTTATTTCTTTTATATAAGATTTTCATTGTATTTTTTCATTCAAAGAATAAATTTAAAGCTCTGTTATGAATCTACACTTCATATGCATAGGGTGCAAATTCAGAAAAACCCTTGGTTTCATCAATTTTATTCTATTTCTAAATTTTTAGTTGCCCTTTATAGGGTTTGAATTCAGTTATAAGGATTTGGGACCAATTTTCCACTCCCAAAACTCTTGTTTCACCCATTGCATGTTTTCTTTTATATTAATGCCTCTTCTATTTGCATTTTGTTTTGTTGCATTCTATTTGCTTGTTTCCAAAGGTCAAAAATTGCTTTTCATTTCAAACAATTAGCCAAAAGGACCAAGGGGGCTTGATTGTTGTTCTTCCAAGATCAATCTCATAGTGGCCTACGTAGGACCCTAAAAATTGACCTTCATTATTCTAATCTTTTATCACTATTTTTAGGTCTACTCAAATTTACGGTCAAGATTTTTGAGGTGCAATTCTGGCTAGGATCAACTACCAAATCAAGTAAGTGTTTTGATAGATATTTAGGTTGTTTCTTGTATGTTTGTGTCTCATTTCTATTTTTTGTATCTAAAAGAGTAAAATAAATTTAGAATTTCAATAAGTCTGATAGAGATTAGTCAAAGACACTAGATTCTGGTTTTAGACTATAAGAAAAACAAAGTGTTTTATTTCTAGGCATAAAATAAGAAGAGAATATAGTTTGCATTTAGGCTAGTCTTGTTTACACATTCTCTTGGATCCTTTATTAAAAATAAAATTTTATTTCTTGTAAATTTAGGAGTAGTCTTCATTGAAATAAATAATCATTTTAGGAGTAATACTTTTTTTGCCTGCATTATTGTTTGCCCTACATTATTTTTATATTATTATTCTTTAGTACTTTGTAGTTATATCTTAGTCAAGATCAAACTTAGGTGCATTTCTAATAAACACACTAAACCTTCTATCCTAGACTTAGAGTAAGTTCTAGAACCACTCTTGGTGAACCCTTTAATCCCCCAAGCCCTGATTGTAGAGAAACAATAACCTCATGATTACCTCAACTCCTAGCAGATCCATCAAGAATCATCCGTAGCAGTTATTTTCCCCCCTCTACATATTTGGTGAACCCAACATGAAACACGTCCTTACTATTCATTTAGGAAACCTATTTCCTTTGTCTTCTTTTGTTTTAGTATTAAACTATAAGCAAGACCATTTAATCTCTTGGTGTAAATTAGAAAAACTAAAATACACTTAATAAAAAAAATCTAAAATGTCTTTCTCTTATCCTATGCTCCATTCCTTAGGAGTAATTGAAAGCTTTTAGAGCCTAAATAGAATCCTATCTGGAATGGGGATGATCGGGTTGATAGGGAGAACCCAAATATATAATAAGAGGACATGGAAACTAGTGATGACTTGATCCTATTGAAGGAGCTCATGGTCAAGTCACCTTCAAATCATACAATCATATCTTGAATTTCTATAGGCAAAAAATACAAGCCATGAATGAAGTCTTGGAAAGAGACACCCACTTTGATGAAGTTAGAATGTCTTATCATCAAACCAATTCTTCTCAAAATATTTTTATTAACCCTTTTTTTTCAATCTTCTCGCAATGTTAATTTGTTTCATAAACCCACATATGCTACTACAACAAACACGAATATTTTAGGAATTCACAACCTCCTCCAACTAGTAGTGCATCCCAAAATAATGTTCAATTTTCTTCTTCTTCCAATGCAAATAATCCTCCTCCTCTTAATATTCCTTATTTTATTCCATCAAATACAAATTTCATCCCATATCAAGATGCTACACAAAACATCCCATACCATAACCCATACCACAACAGTGTTAATGCTTCCAATGTTAACCAAGTTCCCTTTCAACAACCCACTTATAACAATTATAATCCACAATTAGGGAACCTTAGGGTAACAATGTCAATAGCAACCCATGTTGCATTGTATAGCATAATCTAGACATTCAAAGTTTAACAAGTATAGTGAAACAATTGGCATTAAGAATGGATAAACTTCAAGCTCTAAATTTCACTTACTCTTATAAGGAAATGTTCAATCAACCAGTAGATCCTATAGGAGTTGTTAGGCCTTACCCTAAACATTTTTCCACACTAGTTTTACCAATGTATAAGGGAACATAGGACCCTATAGAACATTTAAGTATGTTTAGAATAGCATGTCATGATATCATATATGATGATATGTTACTAAAAATATTCTCTAAAAGCCTTTGAGGTATGGCTTTGGAATGGTATCATCAACTATCCCACCAGTCCTTCAAAAATTTTGAGGAAATAATCAAGTTGTTTTTAACAATTTGGAGCTTATGTGGATAAAGGAGTAAATCTCCAAGATTTATACCTTTTAAAGCAAGCAAATGATAAAAATTGTTCATACTTTTTATCTTGGTGGAGGATTTTAGTTGGACGGTTATGATACACCCCCCACCTCCTTGAGACATGTGGGATATATTGATTGGTAACTTGCAAGAATAAATCTCATATGAATTGGAAATAATGACTATTACCTCTTTTAAACAATAAATAGATCTAGCAAAAAGAGTAGATAAGACCCTTATAAGAAGAGGCCAACTCAAGTTAAGGAAATAAGAGGAAATATCGATGAAAACCCATATAAGAACAAGCATGTAGTTGTGGGTAATAGATAGTTTTTCAACCAAAAATGTTAATACAACTAGTACCTTGTAGAATTTGGTACTTGGCAAACCCCAATGACCCTGATCAAATAATTTCACTAGACTCAACCAACCATTTTCATCGGTCCTTAAGCAACTTTTGGAAGATAGTATGATCGAACTACCTCCCATAAGATAACCCGATACCACAATAATTTGGTATAAAGTTGACCAAAACTATGAGAATCATAGGATGGATGGGCACATGAGGGGTCAATGCAAGAGGTTGAAACAAGTATTTTAGGACCTAATATATGAGGGTCACCTTGTTGTATATGACTCTCAACCCACTCCTAATCACAAGTCTCCAATTGATCAACCTCCAAATAAATACACTTATAACTAATCAAGATATGGGGATCTTCCAAAATTCCCTACCCAATCATGCACAACAAAAAATCAATAAATTATCCTATAATAATGTGCCACCTTCCTACAACAACATGGTTGGTATGATAGCATCTACCACAAAATAATAATCTCAAAGTCAACAACCTCAACAACAGACAAGTTCAATCCCTAACCAACCTTCTAGGCCATCCTTAGTTCTTAAGAGTATTTAAAAAGGATAAAAAATGCATAAAAATCAACCTTAGTGTTGAAACCACAACCAAATTTTTCCTTAAACCTACAACAATAGTAAAGTAACACACCTACCAAGTTATACATCTTAGAAATTTTATAGACTTTCCCTATTCATAGGGAAGCCTTGATAAAGCTTCTAAGTCAATAATATGTCCTACAAGATATTCCCCCTAGCAACCTAGCTAATATTGCAGGTACTCTCATGGTAAATCATATATATTTTTATGATTATGATCTTAATTCCTCAAAATTACAAGGGGATTCTATCATTTACATTATTTGGATATATTGGGGGAAAATTCATCAAGAGAATACTAGTGGATAATGGTTCCTCCTTTAATATATGCACTTCTAAGTTCTAAAATTTTGGACTTAGGGAGGAATATTTAACCAAATATGATTTCATCATAAAATCTTTCAACAATGAGTATCAAGACACTTGTGGCATCCTATCCCTTCCCCTTAGGGTAGGACCCAAGATATTAGATACTTTATTTTATGTAGTATCTTGTCCAACATCTTTTAATCTTCTTCTTAGATGCCCTTGGTTTCATTCCATGAGGGTTGTCCCTTCTACTCTTCACCAATGATTAAAGTATGAATTTAAAAATCAACTTATCACCATCCCAAGTGACCCTCATCCATTTTAATTTTATCCAATGGTTGAGCAAGCTCAATCTAAAATTAATTGTCGTCCATTTGTTTCTCTTCACAAACTTCCTTCTTCTACTTATTCTACTTCTACTTCTTTTCATAATCCTTCTTCATCATCTAAAATCACCAAGGATTTTTAAAACTTTAAAATAAGTAAGGAACCACCAATAATAATTCCATCACAAGATCAATCCAATCAGTTGGTCGACAGTCCTCTTATATATTTAGCCTAGCTACCACCTTCACCTCAAACTATGGGTTTACCACATAAAAAAGGTGAAATAGTACACATAGGTATGTGTACCTTTATCTATGTGGGAATGTACCATGAAGAAAATATCCATGGTAGCAACCACTTTATAGTATAAATAACCTTTGTCCATTGTTACCCATCCAATGACTACCCACTTCCTAAGCAAATCCTACCCAGTATGAGATATGAAGGTAAGGTGTTGGGGCCACAACAATGAGGCATTCAAGAACCTTTGTAATTTGAGCTTTCGCCTAGGATATGTGGCATAGGCTACATCCCCAGCAAAAACCAACCCTTACCAACTAATGATAATCACATTGTAACCTTTACTAAATTTATTGATCATCATGGCTTAGAGTGGCGTAATGAGGATGAGGGACCCCCTTATCCCTCTAACATATTATTTTTTAATGTGATAACCCTATTTCACCCTAATTTAATAGCAACTTCTAGATAATATGTTGATGGGGATACCCTTTGTGACATTACTCATGAAGATATCCTTTGAAATAGTTTTTCTTTGATGGTCCGGTCCCTTATTCCACCCATGTCCAAACTTCTAAATCTCAAGAGGATTAAATTCCTATGTCTCCCAAATAATTTGAGAAATTAGGAGTTATTGTTCCTATCACTAAGAAGGAAGACACAATTAAAATATATGTCCACTTTCATTTAGCTCAATTAAACCAATTGAAGTTGTTGGATGAGAAGTGCATCCATACCTTAGAGAATCTTTGAGTCTATCAAAATATGCTCAAGCAAACTTACTCTAAGAAAGTTTGAACTCATCCTTTTAAAGTAGGGGACCTTGTTCTCAAATAAAATTAGAACACTAATGCTCATATAGATCTAAAGGGCAAGTTTTGGTCCAATTGACTAGGCCCCTTTACCATAACGACCAAGTTTGGCTCAAGAGGTTATCGTTTGGCAATGTTATATGGTAAAGATATTAAATAACCAATGAACATAATGCACCTACAACGATATTATGCATAATTTCTCATATTTCTTGATCATTATTTTTTATACTTTTTTCAATCTTTTTCTTCTTCATATTTCTTGTTTTTTTTTCTTTTGCTTCTTTTGTGCCAACTTACATAAATTTTCTTGCTCATATTGCATGATTGCTTGTCATAACTTGCATGAATTTCTTGACATACTCTTCTTTTTGCACATATGCTTGTCATATAGCTACTTTGTTGCTTGATCATACTTGCATCTAAATTCCTACTCTTGTATATTTTTAGGGATTTCACATTGAGTCAAGTGATGAAACCTAGTTAGGTTTTAGTTCATATGCATTGCACTCATACTAGGTCACTAATGCTTAGTGAATCCCAAACCTAGAAAATATCTTTTATTTTCCCTCCTCTAGGATTCTATGATTACCTTTCTATAAGAGGTATTTATATGCTAGCAAAAACCTTGTTATTATGCATCTATTGGCACAAATCATGCTTCTTTTCTATCTCATATGTTCCTTGACTTTGAATGTTTCAAAAATCATCTATATTTCCCAATTCAACAGATATTCTCTTTCTTCTCCTCTATTCTTATATATTCCTTGAACTTGAAATTTCTAATAATCATCACAATTTTTCCAAGTCAAGGGATATAGTTCTTCATCTTGTATATCCTTTGTCCTTTCCAAGTTTTCAATTATTTCTTTTCCTCAAGATGAAGGATATACACTTCTTTTTCTATCTACACATCTTGTTTTGATTACACTTCTCCTTGTTTGATCTTTTGATTGTTAAGGGGTCCTCATAGGATAGGATAGATAGCACATGAATATCATTTATGGTGTTCATACAACCACTAATTTTTTTATACACATCTCTTAACTATTAAAATTTCAACAAAGGTACACACACACTACTTTTGATCACATTGTTCTTTTCATCTATTTATATTCTATCTCACACATGTACACATAATGCCCTTTTCCTTTGCTTTTATCAATCGTCTTATCTTCTTAGTAAGCTAACATCCCTATTGGGTTACACTCCTTTTGACCATAAGCACACACCACACCCTTATCAGGTTACATTCTTTATGGCTTAGCAAGCACCACACCTCATACAATATAGCTTCATGATTGTGAGCAAGCATAGCCTTCACCTTAGGCCATTTACGAGTACACATCCTAGTGGGTATCACTCCACATGTAGCCACTAGTGAGCAAACACACATAGCAGGTTTTCACTCTACCTTTTGGTAACTAGTGAGCACACACCCATAGTAGGTAGTGCTCCACCACACTTGATCTCATCAATGAGCATTGCATCCTCACATGATATAGCTTCATGGCCACTCACGAGAATCATACCTATAGTGGGTTTTGCTTCATCCTTGTCTGTTTGTGAGCATACATCCTCACAGGGTTCCACTCCATATTTTTATATATTTTTGCTTAGCTTATGTTAATTTGATCACATTGATCTCTTACGGTCTATGCTAATTCAGATAGCATATTCTAAGCACCATTTTTATTTTTTTTACCTTTTGTAGTGATAATTACATGCCCTAGTCCATGATTTTTCACCTCTACAATGGTACCAATGTAGAAATCCTTGGAGGTACAATACTCTTGTACCATCTCCTATACGTGAAGGTCACCCTAACATCGTCTACCCTTGGTTCAATTTATAGAGGATCATATAGACTCTCTGGAAACCTCACCATATCAGGATCTTCTCTAACCCCTGATGGGTCCCTCTGCACCTGCTTGTACCAAAATTCTAGTAAGGTCGACACTTCCTACAATATGCCAAACAATCATTGGACTTGATCAAACCTGTAGAGCTTAAATTTACCCTTCTCTATTGTTACCCTTCTGATCCATCACACCCAATATAGCTCCTACCCATCCTCCACCTATCCAATATGTTGATGCCATTGTCACCAGATAATCATGTGATCTCGTAGCTTATCTATCACCTACCTCCCTAGTGGTAGAATACCAATTTATGTCCTCTACACATGCTTCAAGTGTTGGACCCATCTGAATGATGCTATCTACTATAGGTTGAGCAATGGCCCTGGTAGTGCATGTGGTCTACAAACAACTATGTTCTCCAAGCACCATACCTAGAGAAATGACTATAGATGATCCTTGTATGTTGCTTATACATGACATTGTATAATGTCCTGTACAATTGGGCTAGTACATATGGACCCCATGCAAACCTCACCTACTGGTTTTGCATGTCTCCTATGACTCCTTCCAATACCCATGGCAAGTGTCACCTGCTTGTGTGGAACATCAGGAGCCCATCCACCACCTAATAGAATATAGTCATCAGTATCCCAACCTTATATCATTGTGGCATCTCATCAATATGAATCCCACTCTTGAAAATATCATGTGTAGAATCCCTTGATAGGATTTATAATGTTGCTTGAGGCACCTATGCTCTATAAATTATCCTCCACCTAATAGGAATACTTAATATGCACAACATGTCCTCTAGTGTGATGGTCATATCCCCCATTAATAGTTATAAGGTGACAAATATGGATATCACCTCTCACTCAACATTGTCAATAGTGCTCTATCAGCCTCCACCTGGGGTATCTCTACCAAATGTAGTAGCTCCGCTACCCATAGTATATCATGGTCTACCACTATGAGCTACCTCACAACACCCTCTAGAGTGTTCTTTCACCACTCTCTACTCTTGTGTACATCTTGTTGCAACAACAATATTAATAAATTTTAATTATTTCCATCATATATATGCTCACAAATCACTTTTTTTTTCTCTTCTTCTCTCTTTTCTCTTTTGAAATTTCATGTCTTGTTCTCATAGGGTTTAAAACCATGAATTTGTACCTTATAATATTAGGGCATAAATTCGTTCATTATTGGATTCCTAATTGAATTCATGATTGTCCCTTGAATTTACATCAAGGTTTGCATGGTGAATTCTCTAAAAAAATTTAAAAAATTAAAAAATTCTTAAAACCTAATCTAGCCTATTCTAGAAGTTTAGTTTAGGTATGTACTCATGCTTGGTCTACTATAGTGTTAGTTTTACCCCTCACAACGACCGCACGGTGCATCAAAAATGACATTCTTCTCTTTTATCCAAACCTCTTTTTATTTCTTATCATGCGATGAAAATGATTGATTTTCACCCTCTCCCATTTTATCCCTCCCTTTCTCTCTCATTCTTTTTTTTTCTTATGTTTCTTCTTCGTTCTTCTATGTTTTCCATTTTGAATTATTCAAGAACTTTGCATTCCTTCTGAAACTCAAGGGGGCACCCTGGTCTTGGGGGAATTTATGTCATCATTACCCTATAAAGCATGTAAAATTTCAAAATGTTTAGAATGATACCATTTTGCATTGTCCCTCTACCTAAACCTGCTACCCCTTTTAGTGTTCGTTGTTTTTATCCACAAGTGTCTATAATTTTCTTTAACACATTTATTGGGCCATAAAGGCATCAAAGAGGGGGAAAATGTACACATTAAAAATTGACCAATCCAAATGAGTCATTTTCCCCTTATATTCCTTAGAAGCCACTCAAAATTGCTAAGTGCAAAATTTGAGATCCCTTCTCTCCCTTTAGTTTTGCTTTTTTCCTAGCCTCGTCGAATTCATGATTGTCCAATATGAGGCATGAATTTGGTATTTTTGGATTTTCACTCTCAAAACCCTAGCTTTGAGCTAGCTTCTACAATATAAACTCTTAACCAAGTTTATATTTTTTATTCTACCTTCCAAACCTCCTATAAATAGAAGGGTTGAATTCCTATTTTTAATAGTAATCATGAATAACCAATCATCATCAATCAATTAATGCTCTCAATGCTTTTGGAATGTTCTATTGTCACTCTACTTTGGTGCTTCTTGTCTTAGTTTCTCTAGATGATCAAATGGAGGAGCCTTGATGACAAATCTTGTGCAAGACTTGTCTTCTAGAGAAGGAGGATATGCCTACCATTTTGGTTGTTTATTTTACTCTTTCTTTTTGCTTTCACCATAGATTAATTAGGTTCTATAGCATAAATTAGTTTCACTTAGATCATTTATTCTTATTAGCTAGGATTTTCATTGTACTTTTGCATTCATAGAATAAATTTAAAGCTTTGTTGCAAATCTGTACTTGATCTGCACAGGGCACAAATTTGGAAAAATCCTTGGTTTCATCGACTTTATTTTATTTTCAAATTCACGGTCACCCTTTACAAGGCACAAATTTGATTATAAGGATTTGGGGGTAAGTTTTTGCTTCCAAAACCTTTGTTTTTCCCATTGCAAGTTTGATTTTCTATTAATACCTCTTCTATTTGCATTTTGTTTTGTTGCATTCTATTTGCTTGTTTCCAAAGGTCAAAATTTACTTTCCATTTTGAATGGTCAGTCAAAATGACCAAGGGGGCTTAACTGCTACACTTCCAAGCTCAATCTCATAGGAGCCTAAGTAGGCCCCCAAACACTGGCCATCATTTTTCCAAGATTTTATCACTATTTTTTAGGTCTACTTGAATTTTTGGTCAAGATGTTTTAGGTGTGAATTTAGCTAAAATCAACCGTCATATCAAATAAGTGTTTTGATAGCTATTTTAGGTTGTTTATTGTATTTTTGTGTCTCCTATTTTTGTACCTAAAAGAGTAAAATATATTTAAAAATTCAACACATCTGATAAAGATTAGTCAAAGACACTAGATTTTGGTTTTAGACCATAAGAAAAAGAAAGTGTTTCATTTCTAGGCATCAAATAAGAAGAGCATATAGTTTACATTTAGGCTAGTCTTGTTTGTGCATTCTCTTAGACCCTTACTTAGAAAGATTTTTTTTTTTTGTACATTTAGGAGTAGTCTTCATTGAACTAAAGAATTAATTTAGGAAAAGTACCTTGTTTGCCTACATTACTATTTTTCCTACATTGTTTTTATAGTATTATTGTTTAGTTCTTTGTAGTTAGATCTTATTCAAGATCAAACTTAGGTGCTTTTCTAATAAATACATCAAACCTTCTATCCCAAACTTGAAGTGAGTCATAAAACCACTCCTAGTGAACCCTATAATCCCCCAAGTCTTGAGTGTAGAGAAACAATAACCTTGCGGTTACCTCAGTTCCCAATGGATCTATCAAGAATCATATGCAGGGGTTTCCCCCTCTACAACTAGATCTTTAAATTTAGAAAAATTCTAACATATGAATATAAAATAAAATTTACCATTATGGCCTGATGTATTGAAGTAACATTGACACTTATTTAGGTAAAAGGTCTTTGATGGAAATTAAAAATGATTACAAATAGTTCAACAAGTTAAAATGATGTTCAAATGTCTCATTGAATTTTTAAGAAGAATTATATGGTTATAACCTACAATAGTGTATTAATATTTATGACCCCATCCACCTACATGCACATGCAACAATAACTAGATCAAGATAAAAATAATCTATCAAATATATATACATACATACATAAATTTGCATGTAGTGAATAAAAGAGCTTATATCAAACCCCTAACTTGTGTTGCCTCATACATCTATATTTATTATATTTTAAATTAATTAAACAAGCTTTTTAAATGTATTTTTAAATTATAATGCATAACTCTTAATGATGTGATTTATACTTATACCATGTATCCATAGGTTGGATCTACCTAAATGGCCTCTCTATGTAGTCTTGTATAGGACTACCAAAGTATAGTCAATCATGACATCAAATCACTTTGTTATTCCTTCATCAAAGCATGAATATTAGGATGAGAATGAGAGAATGAATTATGACTTATATCATATACCTTATCATGGGAGCCAACATTTGATGCATACCCTTGTGATATCAATGGATGTTGATCTCCATTTGAGTGCAAGATCTCTGAAAACTAAACATGTAAAAATAATACTTTAATATAAAAAATTGCATACATTTATTATGATTAGATTATTTTTTAAATTAAATTTCAAAAAATCAATTAAATAATTTAAATAAAGTATAATATCATATACTCTCATACCAATTTGTAGTTGTACTACAATGCCATATTGACTAAAGGTATATAATTACATGTTATATTGTGGTTGCACTTCTACCTATGTTTTAATCTGTGAGAATGACACACCAATCTTATCAACTACAGGTTCCTTATTTTAATTAAGTGATAGGATCCATCTCAATCATACCAATTTTACAACTCATATATTCATTAGATGATGTTGAATAATAGGGAGCCTTAGTGGCTTGCATATTTTCTGTCTCATTGAAATGATAGTCCTTCTAACAAATAACCTCTAAATCCCTCTTCTCATCATGTGCATCGTCATTAGTCTAAACATATCCATGCCAACCATGGTTCTACTCATTCATAATATTGTCTAAATAATATAGGTGGTGTAATGACAATATGATGGCTCCTTAACCTTGTATGTAAAATAAACAAGATCTTTTTGTACTCCATCAAAGTATGACATAGTTTGGTAACCATGTTGTTGGTCCATATATTAAATTCATGCAATAAATGTATATCTTAACTAATATGTTATAAATATTTTAAAAGTGTATGATCAAGATATACAATTTTATCCTATAGATCTATGGATTATCAAGAAGATCTAATAGTCTCAATATACACTACAACACCTCACAACAAATATCGAGTAGTGGATCTAAAGAAGAAAATATAGCAGCCATATGTATATAGTTAGTATGCTTTAACTTTTAAATTCTATATAGCTCATATAACTTGATGAATATGATCAAATGATGAATGCGTCTTATTGACAACCTCCTACACCTTTAGAGACCCATCTAGCTTAAATACTTTAAATGGCATTGGTTTATCCCCACATAAGTCTCTAGGCATAAGTCTCTAGGGTGCACATCATTGCTTAGGATTTTTCTAAAATTTAGATAGCCACATAAAAGGTTAAACCCTACCCTGTGTAATTAAGTGTAGAAGCATAATCAATATTGATATTATAATGAAACTTATAATGGGGCATCAAGGAAAATTATTATGGTAACTTATAATTATTAAGCAGTTTTTCTTGAGCATAATAAATAAACTATAGATAAATCATGGCATCCATATATAGGTGCACATACTTGGTCATCCTATACACCTAAATTTACCTCTAGCATTCATAACAAAGATCAATATTATAGTAAAAAGGTCTTGTGTAAAGCCTTATCAAGCTCTTCATAAATTGAATGCCCTCACACTTTATCTTCCATTGCTTCTCTCATGATGGGATACATATTTGGTTGTAAAGGGTTGAATTACTTTACCATTCAAATAAATTTATTTATATTTATTATCATAAAAAATGTAATTCTTAACTATTTTTTGAGATACAATAAGACAAAGCAAAGGAAAAGAGAATTGATGCAATAAACTTATCAAAAATAGCAAATTACACTAGTCTTCTAAGTTTAAGATGTAAATATTGGTAAAAAATAAAACCTAGTGTAGAAGCAACAATAGAACATAAAACAAAATGTAATGAAAAAAATTCAAAATATTGAACTACACTAAATCTCTAAGGTAGTTTTCCTACAATAAGGAAAAAATAAAAAGATCTAGTGTAGAAACAACAATAGCTAAAAAACATGAAATAAAGTTCTCTTTCCCAATTAACTAAAAGACACTACTAGTAACTATACCTAAGATTACTTTTGTGACCATAGAGATATAGGGGAGATATTACCTAGATTCTAGTAGAGAGCAATAGCAACCTAGACAAAAGATTTATTGATGGCAAGCTTAGTTGAAAAGTGTATATGATCCAATGGAGTGCTTTATCATCCTTTATTGGATAGCACCAAATCAATTGGTAGGAAACTTGATGTCACTTATAAGGTCTAAGGGATATGTGTGGTTAAGGAATGTTTTCAAATAAAAAAGTAAAACATTGTGATAATAGAAGCAAAGTGAAAGTAAAAGTAAGAGGGGGGAACTAAATGAGAGAAAATGATATGATAATTAATTATGAATGAATTATTGATGTGAAATTTAATAAATATCTTAGGATATTTTTTATCATGGGAAAGTATAATTTTAATAAATTATCCCTTTTATATAAATTTTTAAACTTAAAATTTTAAAGGCTGAACTTTTAGTTAAAAGTTTACTTAAAATGTTTAATATTAAAAGTTACACATGACATCATGGATAAAGAGAAATGGCATACGTAGGGAAGGGAAGTGTTCAAGCTAGCTAATTCACCATTTTCCTACACAAGGACTAAAAAACTTAGTCAACTCTTATCCCATATTAGGAGGAAAAAGCTCTCTACCACCTATAAATTACTTGTTAGTGATCCTATTTTTAATTACATTAATATCAAATTTTAAAATAAGATTTTTTCAACCATATGGTTTCTTATCCATTCTATAGTTCATAACATTCATACATTTTTCTTGCAAGGTAATCCACTCCAAATTTCCTACATTTAATATAAAATAAAAACATCTAATATATATTTTTAAGACTCTAATTTTGAACCCCTTGCAAAAAAAAATAAACCCATCTTTTTCATACAAAATTGTACTTTGAAGTTAACCTTCTCTTTTCAAGCAAACGCCCCTTTACTTTTCAAACAAAAATCATTCCCCCAAGGGTTTGAGGTATACCTAGCTAAAATGATATTATTGTGAGAGTTGATGTGCTAGTAAGCTATTGATGTTATTGTGACATGGTGATTGGTTCACATAAATAAATTTTCTAGTGAAGTGTATCATTTGGGTCCCTAAATATTTAGGAGAAAAATAGGATTGTCATATCCTCCCATATGGAACTCTTGTAAAATAGATATTTTCACGTAAAATTATCATATGAATCTTTTTGCTTCCTCTACTAGTGTGTATGCCCCCACCACATCAAATTCCATATTGGATTCAATGGCTTTACATGAAACTATTTTCTTGTGAAATTAGAATTTAGCAAAGACTTAAAGCACACAATATAGTTTCATGTCAATCCATATTTTTATATTTTATAAAATTCAAGCCACACAAGAGTGTCACAATAGCATAAATACACCATTTTAATGTCACCAAATATCTAATACATGTTGTTATCACTTCATTTGTGCAAAGCTAAGCTTACTATATGTTTATAAAAGCAAGATTTATATAAAATTTATATGGTGGTTTGAAATTTGATAATAGGGACACAATGAATCCTATTTACTTAGAATATTGGCCATTACTTTGTGGTCCCAATTTTTTCTATTTTGCACATGTGAAAGGATATCACTCTAACATGACATTTTATTAAAGTTTTTTAATTCACATGTAAATTTATAGCCTAATCCAATGCTTAGATGAATATTTTTATGGAAAGCAATGTATTTTAAGTTTTTAATGTTGTTAAAGCCAGGAGGAGATTATATATAAATTAGATAATTTGCATTGGATATGATTTTAATTAAGGGCTTATGTTTTTAGAAAATATGTGAAGAATATAACCTTTTCAAAAATAGAGGTCATCATTTGTTAAGGTATGTGTTTAAGAAAAGAGAAACAAAAATTTTTTAATGTGATTCAATTTATTAAAAGCAAAATAAGCTTGTTTGTTAAAGATAATCTAGAAGTGTATAAAATTTTGTTGTGCCTTCTTCTTCAAGCATCGCAATTATATATTGTAAATTAGATGATGATATTCTTTTAATTTGTAAGTATAAGATTGAAATTGTATTATTTGCTAAATATTTATGGGATGTTGTAGAAGATGAAGTTTCTCCAATTGATTTTAAGGTAGGGTTATACATAGCAACAAATCATTTTAAATTAGAAAAAATTAGGATTTTCAAATTTTGGAATTGGCTAATCTCAAGACCTTTCACAAGGGCACATTCACCCAATTTTTTGGGGTGCAAATTTTTTTGGGGTCGGCTCGCTCGATCATGATAATAAATTTTCTTTTTTTAATTTTAATTTGCCAACCACTTTCACCCAAATCAATGGACCTTTTCACCTTCAAATTATAAACAATTTTAATTTTCCCACCAAATTCACCACTTATACCACTAGTAATAATACCCCACGTGACAAGGATATTCATAAACCTGAAAAATAACATCGAAAACTTTGTAATGACAAAAAATATTAGAAGCAATAAAAATATTAGGAACATAAAAGAAATACCTATGGCACCTATTCGATGCAATGATACATCGGTAGCCCCTACAAGCTAATGATGTCATGATACGACGGTAGTCTATAGGGACTACCAGGGCCAAGATATACCAATAGCCTTAGCAGGTTATCATCCTAATATGGTGATAGTAGACTTTGCAGGCTACTATCCTAACATGGTGATGGTAGCCTTTGCAAGCTACCACCCTAATATGGTGTTGGTAGCCTTTGCAAGCTACTACTCTAATATGGTGTTGGTAGCCTTTGCAGACTACCACCCTAATATGGTATCGGTAGCCTTTGTAGGCTACCGCTCTAATATGGTATCGGCATTGCACCCTGAAATTTCTCTATTTTTTGATGGGGATGAATTGACACCCTTTGGGGGGGGAACCCCCTTTTTTTTTAAAACTAGGACATCCAAGGTAAGCAAAAAAATACCTCTTTTTTTTTAAGACCTCCTCACAACTACAACCAAAATTTTAAAAAACCACTAACTTGATATTTCCAACCCATCAAATACTCCACAGTTAAGCATGCTCTACTGGAGTAGTACTTGGATGGGTGACCTCCAAGGAAGTCCTAGTTTTGCACCCTTCAAACTAAATTTTTTTTAGCCACACATATACCAGTAGCCTCTACTGGCTACCAGTGTCATTGATACTCTGATATCCTGCAGAGGATATCGGTGTCACACATACATCAATAGCCTTTAAAGGCTATCAGTGCCACACAAAAATTGTCTTATCGATAGTCTTTTATTGTTGTTTAATTATTTTTTCAGATATTAACAAAAATTTATCCCATTATTATAATTTTTTGTGGAAACAAAATGCAATTCGCCATGACTTCTACATGAGTTTGGACCCTATTCACCTTGATCTTGAAATTGATTCACCTCATTTTTAAAAATACATTTTGGGGTTGACCCCTTATGCATAACCTTGTTTTAAGGAGTTAACTAAATCTAAAAACAAAAATAATGAAGATGTATGCCTATGAAATGTAATATTATACCATAAATTCAAGATATTGATGATGCATATAAATCTTAGGGTAAGCAAATGTTTGAAAAACCTATAAATACTAGGGTCTTGCTTTTTAAAAAGTAATTGTATAATCTAAAATGATAAATTATTGATAACTGATTGAACAACTAACAAAATTAAAGAATATAAAGAACCAAATTTAGTTCATAGGAGAAATAAAAGGACCTCAACCATTTTTAGAATATAGCCTCCCTATAGCATATAAATCCTTGATTACATCTTTGGAATTTTTGACAAGATTGATCATTTAGCCTTTGAAGAGTTGAGTCATCGCTTATTACAAGAAGAGCAAAGGTGTTGAAAATTTTTGAATAGCCTAGCATAGACATGAAATCTCACTTAAAAGGTAAGTTTAAGTTTTGAAAGATATAGAATCAAGTAAGGGGGACTGACTCAATTGAAGCAAGACACCAAGAAGAGGCCATAAAATAACAAAGTAAAATGCTTAAATTATGGTAGACTTGAACACTTTTAATAGGACTACAATAAAAATAAAGACTATTATGTACAATAGACAAATAAGACAAGCAATAATATGGAAATTAAAGAGAAAATACAAGGTAATATCTTCATTGCATGTCTATCTTTGTAGAATATTTAAATAGATGTTCGGTATACTAACTCAAGGACTAGGTAAAAGATGGCTAGTAAAAAGAGTCATTTAAACCTATCAAACATGACACAAAGTTAGATAGTGAAAATACCTGTCTTCGATATGGTTCCATATATAATACTAATGGTTATGGTGATGTACTTATAAAAATAAACAATAATTAAAATATTTATATATATATATATATATATATATATATATATATATATATAATGAATGGATATGAAGTGTGTGCTTTAGGTATTATAGAGGGATGTATATAATGGATTGATGTAGGTATTATAGGTAAACATGTTATTATTACAACTCATGATAATATTAGTGAAGTTTTGGCACTTTATATTTGGTCATATTAGTTATCAAATTTTGGATTTCATAGCAAATTTGTATATAGTTTAGGGGTTTTCTAGAATAAATCTTGACTAAAATATTTGTGAGATGTGTTTGTGTGGAAAGCATCATAGGGATAACTTTAAGAAAGAAAAGGTATAGAGAACAAGGAAAAAATTAGATTTGTTATATATTGATGTTATTGGTCCAGTTCCCACTCCATCCGTGGAAGGTACAAGATATACGCTAATGTTCATTGATCACTTTTTTAAAAAATGGGTTTATTTTTCAAACAAAATGTAAAGTATTTGAAAAGTTCAAGATATTTAAATCTATTGTCAAAAGTGAAAGTGGTAGAAAAATTAAAGTGCTTAAATTAGATAATTGAAAATAATACACCTCTAATTATTTTACATGTTTCTATGATAAGATTGGTATTAAAATATAGTTAATAATTAGATATAGGAACACTACATTAGAAACAAATGAAAAGATGCATGGTTAAGACAAAGAATTTTTCAAAAACAAACTGGGCTAAACGAATAATCATTGATGATCATATTCTAAATAAATGGCCCACAAAAGCAGTAGGGAGTATGATACCTCATGAAGCTTGATATGGTAATAATCCAAAAATCAAATATTTTAGAGTGTTTAAATATGATGTCTATGTCATATTTTTGATGAGCTAAGATATAAAGTTGATAACAAAAGAATAAATTTTATTTTAGTTAGCTATAGTAAACAGTCCAAGAGTTATAGGTTGTCATCATTAATAGAGATATTATATAGGATGAAGGTTATTATAAAAAATCCATGACACTTGCACCTAAATTTATCTAATAAATTTAAGCTAAAGAAATAGGATAAATAAAAAGCTATCCCAATAAAATAAAATAAAATATAATAAAAAAATCCTTAAAGAAATCTATAAAAAAGTTAACCAAATTGAAGAAAAATATCATAACTCTAATTATGTATTGATGACAAAGATAATCAAGGTAAACTATCATCAATATTATGAATAAGCTAAATGCAAGAAAGGGTGAGGAGACATAATGCAATAAGAGTACAACTCAATTGATGAAAATTGACAAAATTTATAGAGCTTCCAATAGGTAAAAATCTCATGTGCAATAAATGGCTTTATAAGACCAATTTAAGGTCTAAAAAATATTGATAAATATATATAAAAAAGGAGGTATCCAAAGGGTATTCTCAAAAGGAAGGATTTTCCTTTAGTGAAATATTTATTGCAATTACTAACATGAATATAGTTGGACTTGTTATTTCTTTTGATGCTTACTTTGTTTGTTAGGTTCACTAAATGGATGTGAAGAATGTATTTTTTAAGCTGAGTTACAAGAGGAAATTTTCACACTAGAATTACAAGGATTTGTACAAGAAGTTCAAAAGCATATTGTGTGTAAAACAAATAAGGATTTATATGGATAGATGCAAGCACCTAGGGCATGGTATGTCAAAATTGATAAGGATTTCAATAATTAAGGTTTTGTAAAAAACCCTTTAATCTCAATATTTATGTGAAAGTTTGTGATGATTGAATATTGATTGTGGTTCCTTATGTTGGTGATTTTATAAGCATAGGTAATTGTGTCATGTTGATTCATGATGCAAAAAGAATATTGGCAAAGGTTTTTGGAAGGACTCATTTAGGATTTGCTTTATTATTGTTTGGATATCAATGTATGGCAAAAAGTTGATAAGATAGAAATCTCTCCATTCAAATATGCACATAATCTATGAATAAACTTTTGAATGGAAGAATGTAAAGTTGCATCTATATCAGCTAAAATATAGATTAAGTTATTGACATATAATAATTTAAAAAAATATATGCTACATTGCTTAGGAAATTTGTAGGGAGTCTTATCTATTTGACCATAATTAGACCTTACATTACTTATGTAGTTAGTTTGATTTCAAGGTTAATATCATCTTCCAAAAATTCTAACTAAAAAACAACTAAAAGAGTCTTGAGGTATATTAAAGACGCCCAAAATCTTGGGATAGAAAACTTGTCCACTATTGATATGTGCTTGACAAGTTTTATAAATGTTGATAGGGTAAGTTGCATTGATAATTGTAAGCCTGCCATAAATATGTTTTTAACATTAAATCAAGTTCTATGACAATTTAGTAAGAAAAATCAACAATAGCATTGTTATCAACAAATGCAGAATATACAAGAAGTTGTGTAGTAACTGATGAAGTAGTTTGGTTGAGAAGGGTATTGTGTGAATTGAATTCCCCATAAAATAAACCTTTATTGTTAATTTTTTATAACAAATATATAATTCAATTAGTAAAGCATCATGTCTACCATGCTAGAATTAAACATGTTGAAATTCATTATTGAGAGTTGATTTTAAAAATGTATTCATCTTGAACATTGTAACATTGGATATCAAATTGCAAATGTATTTACCAAAATATTATATGGGAAATTTTTGTTAAGTATAGAGATAAGTTAGGATTCAAATAAGTAAAGTAAATGGGTATATAATCAACTATAATACCAAGAGATGTAGGAGGGACCCATATTTAATATAGTTTTTATGTTCATGAGAGAAAGTCGTTTTATCATTGTGTCATTAATTCAAGAAAACTATATTGCAAGATGTTTAAATATAAATTTATATTTAAAACTATCCAAAAATAGGTTTGCATTGATTTAGCAATGGAAGATAGATAGACTAGTTTGACAACAACCATGCACAGTAATCTTTGCAAATTCTATAAATAAAGAAGACATACTGTGTGTTAGTATTTAACTTCATTTGTTATATTTCCTATTGTGAGTATCTCATCTTTAGCTATACTAAAGCTACATAATATTAAACAACACCTTATTAAAATGAATATGTATATGTGTATATATTGATTCAAGCCTAAATTGAATAATATTGAGATGAAATACTTATTAACGTTTATTTTGAACTTGTAAACCAAGTTTATGAAAATAATAAACCTTACAAACTAATGGAACCCTCAAAAATCTTAGTGTAGTTTGACCTCAAGTAGTAGGTATATATGTATACAAATTTTGAAATTGGTGTAAAATTAGGTACTTTCTTTTATTAGCTTTTTGAGATCTCTATATGTTTAGAAGAACGTAGCAATCAATAAGCTTTTATGAGTAATAATTGATTATGACATTAAAAAAATGAATCCGTTATAAAATATCAATGCTTGTCCAAGAACAAAGGCTATAGGTCAAACAATTGAAGATCATAATATTTTATAAAATATTCCTACCACTTAAAAAAAATAAACGCTAAAAAAGTACTATATAATATTATTTTAATAAATTATTAAAATATAATCATACAACAATTTTAAGTCTTAAAAATAAATATCCACACACAAATCATATATATTTCATAAATATATATTCTAAGATAAATATATAATATAAATTAGACCTAAAATTTAATTTATATAAAATTTAAGTGACTTACAAAATTTAAACATTTAAAATTATTTTAATATTAAAATATATATTTAAAAAAAAAAATCAAACATAAAAAACAAACTATAGCTCACCAAATATAATATTTTTTTTACATACACCTTTGCCTAGACCTAGCCTTCTTGGGTAAGACAGGGACCTAACCTTAGCAAATCCAAACTTAGCAGTCAATCTTTAAACATTTGACTTTACCAACTTATCTATCCTTTTGTAAGTATGCACTATATAAAAATTATTTGTATATCTTAATTTATTTTCTTATTATCTTCAAATCTGTTTAACTCATTCATTTAATTTTTCTTTTATATAAGGGAATTGACAACTTACCTTTCTTGAACAACTAGTCACAAGGTCAAATCACATTGTCTTTGGTTGTAGCGTCAAATTATGGAGTTACCTCCTACCTCGCCTCCCTAAACACGTTTCGGAGTGAGGGAGACCCCCGGTGGCTGGCTCAACGGATTCTAGTCAGACTACTACCTTTGCCCTAGAGTAGGCATGCCCGCGAGGTTTAAACCCAAATCTCCTCGTAATAAGTGTCAAACGTAACCCTCGCAAAAGCCATTTAAAATTTTGAATTACAAAGAAATTTATCTTTGATATAAAGAAATCGCAGCAAGATACACATATCTCAAAAGATTTTGTTTTTAATAAATTATTCTCTTTTAACATTAAAAGTGCTAAAGCTAGAAAAAAAACTTTACAGAATTGCCTTATCCAAAAGTCGTGTTCATCTAAAAAGAGAAGAAAAAGTAAAGAACATTCAATTGGATTTACCATTCGATCCGCGTCCGCCTGTCATCTAATCCGGTAAACAAGAAGATTCATCCCGGAATCGGGGACCAACCGAACATTCATGATTGTTTTGTTTTTAATGTGAAACAAATAGACGGATCGGACTATGAAATCTCCGGCGCATATGACGTATTACATGCGACAAAGTTTTCTGCAAACTTTTCTGCTAATAGAGCTTTGGGTACCAGTTAATGACATTACTTAGATGTGAGGCTTTAGCTATACGAAAGCTTATTAGTTGTTTACTTTCCATTTCAGAAATGATGTATGTCTGCTGTCTCTTCAAATGTTGAGAAGGTGCTCTTCATTTTAAAATTTGGAGACGGCTTGCTCGAAGTCTATCTAAGTCGTTGTTCAGACGGGTATTGGTGTCGCTTAATGTTCTTAGATTCGTTTTTTACATGATATGAGCTGAGCATGAGGCTCAACCTACCTCTTCTTCTTTGTAATTGTCTGCTGTCCTTTCCAAGTACACAGTTTAGTTTCGTCATAACCGTGGGCTCCATGCTCCATCCAAAGAGTGAGAGAGCAAGTTGTCATCTCCAAGCACAGAGTTAATTTTTCCTTACACAAAGATTTAAATTTTGGTATATTTATTTAATTTAAATGAGTTTTAAATTTTTCTTAAATTTATTTTGTACAAATAGATATACCCTTAAATTTAAATCTAAATCTCAAAATTTACTAATCCTCAAAACAAATCAAATAAAAATATTATCCACTGAAATACACGTATGATTGAGTTCAATCCCATTTCATTCTGTTTTCTATTCTAAATGGAGGGTGTTTTCCGGCAACGAAGCATACGGAGTTCATTTTTGCATGCTTCTCCTTGAATTAAAAGGATGGCCCAAAGGTTTGGTGTAGAACCTTAAGTAATACAATATAAGTAACCTTCTTCTGTTTTAAGTTTTTTTTTGTTTTTTTTAAGTTTTAGCAGGGTAACATTTTCTAGCATTAGGTTTTTATATGTCTACAATAGGGTTCGATCTTCTCTTGGAGTGGCTTCCTTTGTTTAGTTATTCTGTTTATTTACCTTTGTAAGGACTGTTTTTGTTTTTGGCCTCAGGTCTCTATGATGTTGATTGTTTAGATGGCTTTGCTTCCCTGATATTTACAGCTTCTTTTTTTTATTGTAACCTCTCTTATTTTTTATTTTTAATTATTAATGATGAAAAAGTAGGGTTTTGAAAGGTTTTAGAACTTTTTATATTAGAGGAAATAGAAAAAGATAACGTTAATTAAGTATAGGTTAGCTTCCAGGACCAAAAGAATAGAAATCAAAACCCAAGAGAACAAATGAGAAAGTTAACAACCCAAGAAAACAAAAGAGAAATATAACGCCATGATACAACATAGACCAACTCACCACCCAATTGGGCTTAAAAGGAGAAATACTATTTCAACTTTATTTTAGAGGAATGAAAGTTCTTGCTCCATTTCTACATAAAGACTGATGAATGAGATTGCCTTCCACAGAATCAGGATTCCAAAGCGTCCACAACCCTTCAAAAGAACCACGAGCAATCCTACTCACACTTTTGTACCCCATTCCAAACAAACCTCTGTAATCTATTAAAATCCTCATCGTCTAACTTAGTTTCTTGTAAGAAAAGAATATCAAGATTCAATATTTTTCTGAAATCTTTAACTACTCTTTGTTTAGTCGGGGTATGCAAACACCGAATATTCCACGAGATCATCTTCATTACTTCGAGGATTGAGAAACCTTCCCTTCACTCAAAGGTAATGTAGGTTGGGAGCCATTAGCCACATTTTGAGTCATTTTCTTTAAGAGCACCTTAGACTTTCTTGGTCTCCCTGGCCCCCTTCCACTACCTAGATTCATTATTTTTAGTGTGTTTATGATGGGCTGCATAGAGCCAATTTTTCCTTGCTTTCTTGATCCTACTGATTAAGGAAGGTGTTGTTGTTGGGTTATCTTCTTCTTTAGTTTCATCTTTCACTTGTTTAGAACTTCATGAAAGCCATATTCCTCTGAGGAAGACTAGACCTACTTTGATTCCCCTTCCAATATATTTGCAGAAATCTCTCCCTCTTTGACATCCCAAAAATACTTCATGATAGCTTCATTTTTTTCCTTATCAAGAGGGGCAACAACCTTAACAGGGGTAGTTGCTCCTAAAAATACCTCAATTGGAGTCTCCTAAAGAGGGGACAAAGGAACCTGAGCAATAGGTAACGGATCCCCTTGAAGATCCAAGGTCTCAACTCCCTTATCTGGACTAATGTCGAACCCAAATCTCATGACCAAGAGGCAACAACTCTCCTAATACAATAAATTTATTTGGATTTACTTCTATGCCTTTGGAATCCCCACTAACTTATGAAAAACTACAACAGCTTCAAATCGAGACTCTTCTATTTTCTTACTCCATATCTGGACCTCTTGCTTCGTAGGAGGTTTCTTCTCAGGATACACAGTCTGTAAATGACCAACCCTCTTACAGTTAGAGTAAATAAGCATAGAGATTTCATATTCTATATCTTGGATTCAATCTCCAGAATTTGAAACCAACTTAATAGAAAATGGTAGAGGCTTAGAGAGTGTTAACACAAAATCTGGCAAAAACTATCCTTGTTTTTGCTCGAGTGGCTATATCCATTGCAATAAAACTACCCATTGATTTAGCAATACCCTTAATAATATCATCACCCCAAAAGACAACTAATAACCTAGGAAGACACACCCAAAGGGGTGCCATATGATATTATCGATGGACGGATTGAAGTTTGAGGAGCATTTCCTTAAAAAGAGATATTTCTGACCAAAGAACCATGGTCCCTTCATAACCACAACCTACATGTCTTCAAAGACCTTAAAATTAAAGAGCAGAAAGCCTTTGGGTAGCACCACCACTTCTAGATCCCCCTTTGGCCTCCATTTTTTAGCAATCTATTTCCTGATAGAGTCCAAATTTGGTTGAACACCAATAAACTTCCCAACAAAAGAGTTTACTCATTCCATTGTCATTCGATGAAGAATATGTTGAAGAATCCATAAAGAAGGAATATCAGTCTCCAACTCCAAAACCAAATCAGAGTGAGTGTTAACAATAAGGTCAGCTCCCAATAACACCAAAGACCAAGAATGGTTTGAATCATCCATAGGAGCAAAAAATAATGAAGCTTTTGGACCCTCCCCCCACAACACCTAAGTCAAACACATCAAAACCCAAACAAATCCTCAAGGGTCTTCTTGCCACGTCCCCCTCATCATGAATGTTTGTCTCACTTTGCAGAACTTCCACGCTGCCTCTACCTCCAAGGCCCTACACCCCCTTACCCATGTAAATTCTATTTGAAATTGACACCATTTGATGTCTCGTAGATATTTTGATGGCACTAAGCATAAGCCCTCGTAAATATTTTAGTGACGTAGATATCCTAGCCACAATGATCTCCCAGTGGTACAAATGTATCAACCTTGCAAATCTTCCAACAACATAAATCTTCCAAAAACATATATGTACTTCCCTCGTAGATATTCCAATAATGCAAATCTCTTAGCCTCACAAATCTCCCTACCTCTCAAAAATTTCAGTAGTGCATATCTTCCAACAACACAAATGTACTTGCCTTGTAGATCTCCTAGTAGTGTAGACCTCCCAACCTCAAATCTTCCAGTGATTAGATCTCCTAGCCTCATAGATCTTCTAGCAGTGCAAATCGCCCAACGACATAGGTCTCTGAATGGCATATTTCCTCCAGCTTCATAGATCTCCTAGCCTTGTGGATCTTTTAGTAGTGTAGATATCCCAACCTTATAGATCTCCCAATAGCACAAATGTACTTGCCTCATAGATCTCCCAACGATGTAGATCTCCTAGCCTTAGATCTTCCAACGGTGTAGATTTCCTAATGACGTATATCTCCTAGCAATGTAGATATCCCAGTTGCACATATATTTCAGCCTCACACATCTCCCAATGATGCATATGTACTTGCCTCATAGATCTCCTAGCCACACAAATCTCCCAAAATATTATATTTTTTTATAAATAAAATGAGATAAACACAAAAAAATATAAATCTCACATTCAACATCAGCATTTTCGGCCTGAATGCTTGTCCCTTTCCTGATGCTTTCAGCGGTGTAAGAGGTTTAAAATGAATGTGGCATGGTGTTTATAGGGGTGAACTACACGAAGAATTATGTGGCAGCTTTTGGGGTGAACATCGTTGAATACTGTGGCGACCATAAAATCCAAACAACCTACCCAGATTCGTTGCGGTTACCGATTCCACCATGTAAATTCAAAAAATAACATTAGCACCAAATTTTAATATTTCAAACTAAAATAAAAGGACCATAACCAACTCTCTAAAGCCTTGGATGATAGAAATCAACTCTTGATATAAAATAGCATAATCAAAGTCTTAAATCAATGCATAAGCATGACTCAACATCATCTTTAAAATCAAATGGCAAGCTAAGTCACTAAGGTTGGATTTTTTTTGGTTGGTGGTAGAAATTATATTATATGGGTTTTAATTGGTCCCCAAAACCCAAAACATAAGCATATGACAAAAAGTACATAGAGAAGAACAAAACAGGGTGTCTACACCCTAGCCACTCCATGAATTAGACCAAAGAAAAAATAGACCTACGTAAGGGTTCTTTAATAGAAAAACAAAGATCGAAAGAGAGAGCCCACATAAGGGCTAAGGAGAACATAAAGCAAAATCAAACTAGTGCCCATGTAGGGGTCAAAATATTAGTACCAAAATTCCCACGCAGGGGAACAAAGCTCGAAAGACAAAATAAACCAACTCTAATCATCAATAATTTTCAGCTATAGAGCTCTTTTGGCCATGTTTCTTGACCAACAGTTTTAGGGAGGCGATTCTATCCATACCACTAATGATGCTACTAAGGATGGTGTTGTGGACCAATTTGAAGATGGCCATAGGAGAAGTAGTTCTGTCACTCCCATCATCAGACTTTTTGAGGCGAGCACACCTCTCAGGGTCGATTGTGCATTTCCATGTCGATAGCAACAACATTAAGAACATTTTAAGGGAAATTTTTGGTGCAAGATGGATAGATTCCTGTGACTAACCCTAAAATTGATGATCAAATAAGCAGACTTGTTAGCTTCCCAATACATATGGCAGGTTATAGGTTTGCAAAAATTTTACATCAAGACCTTAGCTTCCTTTATAATAGTACACACGTTCCATGAACAAATTATGTCGTTGATTATAGAGTTTGTAACATTCATGGAATCACATTCAATTTGTACATTTCCCCTGTAATCTCTGAGAACTTCTAGCCCTCTCCACAACGCACGAGCTTTAGCATAGTGGTTAGTTTGGATGCCCAAAAACTCAACATAGGCCACTATGAGTCATCCATTATGATCCTTGACTAGACCTTCGACACCCGCTGCACCTAGATTTCCTTTAGAAGCACCATCATAGTTAATTTTAAGTCATACTACAGGAGGAGGAGTCCAATGAGCGCCAATTCTGGGATGGGGATTAGAAGGAGTAGAGCTAGGACTGTGGGAAATACTAAGGGAACGAAAAAGAGTGGACTCAAGGGCAGACTCAGGTGGTTTTGTGCAAGGAAAAAACTTAGAATTTTCAACAACAAAGGTGATGGCTTTGTTGGCAATAGAGATAGAGTACCTGAGGGTGTTTGAAAATATTCTACTATTTCTTTCGAGCTAGATTTTCCATAGGAGATGATGGAGATAAACTTTCCACAGATAAGACAACCTAGAATTTTGAAAGGCATGGGCCACTGGGAGAAAAAAGAGCTAGGGAGTTGGGCTGGACCCAAGAGATGTGAAAGGTGGACATGAGATGATCCATGGCAGAGTGGAAGAAATAACATTTCGTAAATATGTGGTTGATATATTTCCAGACCGCCAAGCAAAGATGACATCTATTACGAACAACCATCCCTCTCTTCATGATATTATCTATAGTGAGGATCTAGTTTTGGATGGCCAATAAATAAAAGACAACAACTTTAGGTATGAAGTGTTTAATCCAAACCATATTGAAAGGAATGAGAGAAGTTTGGGGAGTGAAAGTCAACAGATGAGCAAATTTGACAGAAAAAAGACCAGAGTCAGTTTCTTTCTAGAAAGGGTATCATGAGACATACCATATGGAATTATAGTTGCCCTCAGCAATGTTGATAATTCTGTGACAACATTTGAAATTTGGGCATCAGCATTTGCAAAATTGAAAGGTTGGATTTGAATAAAATTGAAAATTTACTAATAAAGTAAAAAATAAATAGTTTTATTCATGGAAATATATTGAAGTAAATATAAATATATATATATATATATATATATATATATATATAATTTAAATTTTATATAAAAATGATATTTAATTACAAATAATACTATAAATAAGTTATTCTAAAATTATTTTATCCTCCCTCTTAACTTTTTTTTTATTTATTTTGTATGTATTTTTTCTTTTAAATGAAATCAAGTAATTGTTAAAATTAAAGACAAAAAAAAATTATATACATAATTGTTTGTTCAACTATGTACATCAAATTGTTTGTTTAGGATAGAAAATTGTTAAAGTTTGAATATTAAAGTTCGTGAGTTCTTGTCACATTAATGTTAAGATGAATATCCAACTTTTTGAAATTTTGAATAGGCCAATATCTTGTGTGAAAATATCTTATTCATCTTTAAATAAATGGGGATAGTCTTCAAGATTTTCATTCCCTTTTACATATCCTCTTTGACCTATTACTGGCCTAAAATGAATTGGCTCATATGTACCTAAAGCTTTGTAATAATTCTGTTTAACTTGAACCATAAATAAATTTGCAATAGAAAATAGAATAATAATTAATGTATTGATTACACTAAAGAGTTACGAGTATCATAGGCTACTTCAAAGGATAACCTCATTTCTCAAATATCACTTTGAGGCGAAAACCTTTTTAATGACCAATTCTCCTTTACAAGATAATTTTACAGGATGCCTTGACCTTCTTATAATGTAATATATAAAGATAGCATTACCCAAAATAGCTTATAGTGCAAAAATTGATTAAACTAAAAATAGCTATTTTAGTTATCTAACATAACCCTAATGAATGAGGGTCAACCTTACACTCAAAATGGGATGCTCACTCATTAATAACTACACCATTAAAATAATACAAAAAAAAATTAGGACATAAAGTCTTAACATTACCTTTCACTTTAGGACAAGCTTTGTCCTCAAATTTGAAGATGAGAAAACAATTATGAGAGTTGGTGTAGCGCTTTCCATGTTGTAGCCTCAGGATGTAATTTGTACTATTGCAACAAAAGATCTAAAATTATTTGGTTATATTTTTCATGATCATTGATCCAAAATAGAATCTAGTTGAAGAATGATTGATCCTTCAAAAAACTCTTGTTGTTTGATCCACTAGAATTGCATAGAAAGGACAAGATGAGAGTTGGTGGTGTTTCCATTTGGTCCATTGTGTATGATGCTCCAAATTAAAACATCATAAGGATCCAAGCACATGGTGGCAACTTTATCTTGGTCACTCATCTTAGGGTGGTATACCAAGCTTATTTTTAATTGGGTTTCTTTTAGATTGAAGACTCCCAAAATTTACTACTAAGTGTAGGGTCATGATCATAGACTATAAAGGACAACATTTGAGAGAACCAAAAAATATGGTCAATGATTATTCGGGCAATGTTTGAAGCTAGGAAGGAATATGCAAAAGGCCAAAAGTGGGCATACCTTGAGAGACGATCCAAACAACCAAAATAATTAACTTGTCTGTTATCTTAGATAGTACCCCAATGAAATCCATGGAAATGTTGATACATATTGTTGCTAGAATTAGTAATGGATGAAGTGTACCTAAAGATACAAGTATCTTACCTTTGTGATGTTGATAAATATCACATTGTTAATCAACCCATTTAATCACTTCTACTTTTGATAGTTCTTGAATCAACTTTGCAATTTCTGATTTTTGCATAAAAGAATATCAATAAGGATGGATGCTAGGTTGTGGATTCCCCAAAATGATTACTATGCTATTATCAAGTCTCTACGAGTCCTCAAACACCTGGATAAACATATAAAGGAATATTTGTAATTTTATGGATGGATTTTTTTGATCAACATCTATAAAATGCACTATGAAAAGTTGATTCGTAGGTCTCTTACTGTCCTTTTTGTGTATTTTTCCATGTGATGAGAACTAATGGTTCTTTTTGGTCTAGTTTTCAACACCTTGAAAGTATATTGTTTATCCTCTAGTGTGAATTGCATCCACAGTTTTTAAAAGTTCCATAATATAGAACCCAATGTGCACAACCATTGAACGCCTAAGACTATGTCACACCCTCCTAATAGAAGCATAAATATATTCATTTTTAAATTATAGTCTCCCATAGTAAGATTGACATTGCTACATTTGTGTTTGTAGAATAGAGTACCTCCATTGACTATCATTACTTCAAAGTTATTGCATGGCTACAAGTAGCAATCTACTTATTTTACCACATTGGGATCAATGAGTGCTACCTATGTAGATGACAATAGTTGAAAGATATTTCTATAAATACTAGTGTGATCTCATAGTATGTGGTGTAGTCATACTTTCCAAGGCTTGCAAAGAGATATCAAGTGTGGGCTCTTTTGAAGCATCAATATCCTAGTATTGTTCACTAATTGAGTTATCATTGGCTACCTTAGGCCCAAGGAGGGTAGTGGTTGACTTTGCATCTAGTAGGTATAACTTCTACTAAATGCACATGTGACTTGGATTATATTTCTCATCATAATTATACTATAAGTCCTTATCTTGAAAATCTTTCATCTATTTCTCAATTAGACATTTGAGAGGGATCACTATGTTTCCTACACCTAGAGATACTGATAATTTTATAAAATTTTAAAATTGGGATGACTTGTTTGCATAGTGTTGTGCTATCAACTTATATTTGTCCAAATTTGCTAGTCTAATGGCTTCCATCATGTTCTTGTATTTGAACATTCTTACCTCTATTTGAATGCCTTCCTTTAAACCATAGAGAACACACCTTGTAAAAATGTCTTAGTTAGCCCTTTTATCTTGTTGGTTAAATTTTCAAATTCTTTCTACTAGTCTCAAGTTGTGTGAGTTTGTTTAAGCTTTGTCAAAATTTCTATAAAATCCTCATATGCATTAGGGATAAACCAAACAAGTAATTTTTCACATAACTCATCCCATGAAGATATTGCTCCCTTAGATTTATTTAATCAATGATACCCTTATATTGCTTCCTTCTCTAGGTTGAAAGAGGATATAGGGGTTTTTACAATATCCTAAGTTTGATGTAGATCAAAATATTGATTTGAGCAATATATTCAACTACTAGAATTCTTACGATCAAACTTAGAGAAATCTAATTTTGTGGTACGAGGTGAAAAGGTATATTGTCCACCCACAATAGTTTATGGATTTTCTATGGATTTAGCATCTATAGCCTTTTTTCCGCATGTTACAATGTCTTGTACTTCTTACACAATGTTATAGAGACCAATGGTAAATAGTTGGATTTTTTTTTTATATTTTGTTCCATAGTATCCATGTTTTTTATCCCAATAACCAAGGATTCCTAGTTAAAAATTTGGAATTGATCCCTAAATTCTTATACTTTCTTTACCTCTTCACTTACTTTTTCTAAATAACTATCTTGTGATTGTCGCCCTATAACCATTTTTTATTTGTTGTTATTTTTTACATGTCTTTAACCCTTAGTTATAGCACCCTTAAAAATATTTCTAGTGCTTGGTACTCTCTCCCTTTCTCTTTTTTTTCTAAGGATTTGGTATTTTTTTAATAATTTTTTTGCACTTTGTTAATGTTTTTATTCTTATTTTTTTATTGGTGCTTGGTACTTCCTTTATTTTTTTGATGCTTTGGTACTATTTATTTTGGATACTTTGGTACTTTTTTTTTCTAAAACTTAGTACCCTCTCGTTTTTAAATTAATTATTAGATATTTTTGTAGACACCAAAATCCAGCCACTTGTAAGTCATCTATACCTTCCTGTTAGCCACGTGTCAGTCATCCACCTTCCCGCCATTATTTGGCCCAAATCCACACCTTCCCGCCATTATTTGGCCCAATTTCACCTTTCCCGCCATTTTTCATTCCCAAATTTATTTAAATTAATATTTATATATATATATTAATATATTTTAATATATATATAAAGATACTTTAAGTGATTTAATCTGAGCCGTCCATCCTTCATTTAATCTCATCCGTCCATCCATCTTAATCCGTTTCACAACCTAGATTTATTCTCTACCCTTGGATCCACTTTAATCTTAGCCACACGTTCAAAGTGTCGTTAAAACCCTAAAGTGTGCCCTAAGAGTAGATTATAAATTGAGTCACCTTGATGGCTCAAGCCCGATCTCTTTTACTATCTCTCTTTTGTTATCTATCGCTATCTATCTCTTCTTCGGCTAAACCTACCCATCCATCGCCGTCCCTTTTCGTCGCATCCATCGCCGCATCCGTCGCCAACTTCGCCGCCATCCCTTCTGCAACATTCTGTAGAATCCCCCATTCTTGTCGCAAGTGCCCGCGGGCGTTTACCCGCAGCCACAGACGCAGACCGGCGTCTGCAACCCCGATCCAGAAGCACGCGGGCGTTCAGCGATCGCACCGGGGCGCCTTCCGCAGCCGATTTGACAGTTACATCACTTCCAGGTGCCGCTTGGTCTCGCCGCGTTAACAGAAAAAGAGGTATAGATTCTAAAGCAAGTAATATTTTTATGTATTAATCCGTCGTTAGATTTTGCATTCTATTTATTTCATTTCTAGGGTTTTAGACTATTTTTGAGGGCTCACACAGTGGAGCCCTCTTACTAGTTTCTAACCTTTTTGTAGTTTTAATGTGTGCGGGATTTTAATGGCAGATTTGATTGGATGATAGCAGTGCTTAAGGCTGGAGTGGTCCGAGCCAAAGGATACAACGAAGCCCACTCATTATGTTGAGGTTAAGGATACATTCTTCGGAGACGCCACCATATTGTGCCAGCTAGGGTTTCGGAGAACCCTAGCACAAATTGTAATCTTGTATCACGAAAAGGGTTACAGGCCCTGTTGTACTCAAAAGGAGTTTCTAAACTCCATTGATTAATAAAAATCGTTTGTTTTGTACAACTGTGTTCTGCATTACTTTTTATCGTGATTTCTTTATCTTTTGTTTGGCGTTGTATCTTTAATCTACAAATGGCGATCACGGTGGGACCCCCTAGGGTTTCATGTTTTTAATACTTGCTTTACTGATCTATTCCTGTTTTTGTTTTATTTTGCAGGTTCCAGAAATCATGAAATTCGTTGTTCCAGCGAACTAGGGTTTCTGAGGAGTTTGCAGAAAACGCAGCAGACGCAGAGCGGCGTCTGGAAGTCCAATCCGAAACGCAGAGGTGCGTTTCAGCTTGCGTAGACTCCCTTGGGCGTTTGAAGGCAGTTTTACAGAAAAAGCGTAGGCTTCCAAGTAAGTGCTGTACTTTTTACGTTTTTGGTTTTTCTGTCGTATTCTGTTTCTTTTTTTAGATCATTGCTTTAAAATGAACAAAAACTAAGTAATCTGGAAAAGAACAGTTATTTTTAGTTACATTTTTTTTTTACATTGCATTATTGGTTGCATAAAAAAAAAAAAATTGCATACCTAGCTGCATATTAGAATAGCTACGAATTATCTGTTTTAGTTATCTAAGTAGGACTATTGATTGGATGTCAATAGTACTCCTGCCATTGGGTGATTCCAAGCGAGAGAAGTGGACGAACCTTCCGGTTGCTCCTTTGATATCTGATATCATTGGTAGGCAGGGGGTTTTAAACGGTGTACTCCACTTCTTCAGAGGAAATGGCATATTTTCAGTGGCCTCTTGCTTAGATCATTAGAACTTTTGATTTATAGCTTTGTATGTATACATTAGACAACTAAAACACTTAAAATAAAATTCATTGCATTTCATATTGCATTTAAAACAATAATATCTGGATTTCATCACCGGGTATTGCTTGAAGTTTAGTGACGGTGGAATTCATCTCCATCCATTAAACTTCTACCTTAGACACCATAGGTCACCCCCGAGCAAACTTGTTGGATTTCATCACCAGTAAGAATCTCGTTGTCCTTTCCTAGCCATAGTTTTTACCTTTTTTTGTGAATAATTCAAGATTAGATCACATGCAAAACTCATAAACCGGACACTTAAAATTTACTATAGATTAAGATCAGAAAATAATTAATTAACCGCAGGTAAGACATATTGGTTGAAACCTAGGTTGTGACTGTTTTATGATAATTTCTTTAGTGTAAATTTATCATTTAAGTTTTGCATTCTTCTTTTCTGAATTTGTTTAGATTTATTGCGTTATGGTCTTAACAAGGAATCAATCTAAAGTGTTAAATCTAAATAATCAAATGAATAATTCACAGAACATCCCCACCACCAACATGACCACTTATCCTAGTGAATTTCGGGCAGGTTCGCCTGCAGGTCTTTCACGTCCTTCTACCGTCTATCGCATGGCCATGCCCATGGAGGAAGACAATTCCTGTCATATTACCCACATTGATATGGCCCAAGTGCAAACTCACTTAAGAGATGGCACTGGTTATGTCCTTGAGCCAATCCAAGATTCCCCTATGCAAGATTCTATTTTTCAGCAGGATATTGCATCAACCATACCCGTTGGTTTCACTCAAGTCTACACTAACCCTTTTTTTGAGGCTAATGTTGTATCTGCTCAGTCGGCTTCATCTCCAACATCTTCCCAGATGCTCAATTGTCCTCCTTTGGAGACAAATGTAGTGTCTTCCCGACCACTTTCTCCTCCATTTACCGGGTGTACACCAATTCTCTCTATGAGGCTGGTGGAACCTCCTCTAGCCATGACCAATTTCAACCCTCTTCTTCCCAAACCATTTATGGTTTCACCCTACCAGGGGCACAGTCTACTGTTTCTTCCCAGGTACCGCCTACTTCAGCCACCTTCATTGCCCTCGCTACGCAGTCTCCTGTGACTACCATGGCAGCCTGCCCTCCACCTTCATCCAATCATCCCACCTCCCTTGGGTTAGAGATTAATAAGGTTAGGGAGTACCTCGACAAGTTGCTTCAGCAACAACAGCAACAAAATGCCCAACCACCTGTCGTAGTAAATCCTACACCCCAACCAATTTCTACCCGACCGACTTTTCTTAGCTCGGGCCCCACACGGGTACCCCAATCTTCGGTGGTGTCCATTCCTACCCCACCTTTCTCCCAAACCGGTCCAGTTCATCATTCACCCCAATCACCTTCTTTTCGGTATCATCCATACCAACAACCTGTCCATTCCACACCGCCTAATCCAGGCAATTTCATCCCATCTCATCATTTTTCCACTCCTCCATTGCATCATCATAATCATCAAACGAATCAAAATTTTCATGAAGATTCTCGACTCCATGCTATGCAACAACAGATTGACAACCTTATGCTCAACATGCCTGGCTCATCTAGTCAGAAACCTACGCTAAGGTCGTTGATCAATCAACCAATTCATCCTTCGGTACCTTCACCGCCATATCCGAGTGATTTCACATTACCGAAGTTTGACAAATTTCGAGGAACTGAGGATCCTCATGAACATGTGAGCTCATTCATGCATGCCCGCTTTAGAATCCAAAATAATGACGCTCTTATGCTCAGAACTTTTCCTCAGACATTAGGAGGAGATGTTGTACAATGGTACAATCATTTACCTCACCATAGCATTTATGCTTACGAGCAATTGATTAATCTATTTTTAGAACGATTCTCCCTAAATGTACAAAGGAAAGTTTCATTGTCCGACTTATACAAGCTCAAGCAACATGACGATGAGACTGTTTATGACTTTGGAAACCGTTGGAGGGCTATCATTAATAAATTGCCATTCTCCCTACCAATGGAGGAGTTAACCAAAATGTTCACCCAGAGTTGTCTAAAACCTATCTCTTGGTTACTCCAATTACAACAATACGGGACTTTTGAAGAGGCTTTGGCCCAAGCAAGTATCATAGAAGAAATTAAAGTCCAAGAGGGTGTTTTAAAACCCCGTAGAAAAGAATGGCAACAAAAGGGCCAACAACGAAATAATAATTATGGCCAAAACAAACAAGCACGGGCTAGTACAGCCTCAAATGTTAACCAAGTTAATCAAGTGGTGGCGAGTCAGCCCGTAATGGCTCAACAACAACAAGTAATGCAAAGTCAACCGCAACCAATTGCTTATCATGCGGTACCCGCCCCTCCTCAACCAGCTCCCAATACTGGGCCAACCATGGAAACTCGACCTTGGCAAAATAATCGTCCCAAGCGACAGTTCACACCTTTAGATGAACCATATGCGGTCATATTCAACAAGTTATATAGCACAAATCAGTTAACTTTACCTGAGTTTAAACCTTTAGAACCATCTAGAAGGGGAAAGTATTACAAGGAGTACCTATTTTGTCCTTATCATAGGCAAAATGGGCACGATATCAATAATTGTACAGATTTCAAACATGTGATCCAAGATCTTATTGAGATTGGAGCCATTAAATTGGATAGCCCCTTAGCCCAACAAAATCAAAATCTTGGTATATTTCAAACACCCCTTCCACATCGGGAGGAAGCTCCAACAACTTCGGGGGAGTAACTCGGGTAACTCCTCCTAATCAAGTCAACCATGTACAACAATACCAAGGTTTTGTGGGTACTATTAACGTAGTAACCCGGGGTCAAAGGGCGAACCAACCAAATCGAGGCTGAACCACAGCCACACTGTACAAACCCCCGGTCCACCTCGGGTAACGGTGACCCAACGACGTGCTAGTACTTCTCAACAACCGCTAAATCATTCTACTCAACGCCAACGACCCATCATGTCATTGAGTAGCCGGTTAACTACCGGTTTAAAAATGGCTTATGCCAAGTTATCGATCTATGACCTCATTCAACAATCTCCCCCGCATAGAGAGGCATTAATGGAAATTTTGAAGTCAATCGAGCTTCAAACTCAAGATACTAATGCCTTCAACAACTTTGTGGGGAGTATTCAAACATGCATGGAGCCCTCCATCACTTTCTATGATTTTGAAATCAAACCTATGTCAACAGAAAGTATAGATCCTCCACTTCATATCATGGCCAAGATCGATCACAAGCCATTCAAGAGAGTCTTAATTGACACCGGTTCCTCAATCAATATCATTACAACATCGGCGTTGAGTCATCTAAAGTTGTCGCCATCCCTTATCACAAAGTCGACTTTTACTCTTAAAGCATTCAATGATGCTTTATCTTCCACGGTTGGCACGGTTATCTTGCCCATTGAGGTAGGGGCCCGAACTTTGCATACCTTGTTTCACATCTTGGAAGGGTCCATGGCATACAATGTATTGCTTGGACGGCCTTGGCTTAGGGAGATGAGATGTGTCCCTTCTATCTTGCATCAATGTCTGAAGTATGTATATGAGGGACGAGGTTCATTGTGTACCTGCGACATTGAACCCTTCAAACATTGCAACTATGTCTCAAATCCTTATGAGATTGTGTTGCCATCCACTCATCTTTTCTTGACCCCATCTACTTCTTCTATACCATCTTCTTCTAAAGCTCCCATTCTTGAGGAGCTACCCATCATATCGCAACCATCTTCCTCTTCCGCTATTCCATCTCATTCACCACTTTCTTCATCTCCTAATCTTCCTTCTTCTTCATCAGTGACCACATGCACATGTGGCCATGACCAATCATCTCTTTCCACGTCATTACCCCATTCTTCTACACCTTCTTCAACATCACCTATTATTCCTCCATCTTCCCAACCATCACCAGCTGATGTTTCACAAGTTAGTGAAGCATCAACCCAACCAAATCCTTCCAATTCTTCTATCCCACATTCTTCTATTCCATCATCTAGTCTTTCTCCCTCCCAAGTCAAGGTCCATCTCACTGATGCAGGTATTGGTGAGTATGCCATTCAAGATGTCCACATCACACCGTTCAATGTGCAAACGAGTTAAAGATTTTGGTCGTCCACATGACCAACATTTATCCATTGGATCGGTTTATAACATGGGTTCTATGCCAAATTCCATTAATTTTGTATATGGGGGAATAGAGTCATCTTCTAGTCCTACCACCATACTAGAACCTAAGCATCCGAGTCCCTGCCAATATCGAAAGGATGGAGGGTTTTCCCTCTCGCTATTTCCACGGACATAATTGGCAGCAATTTGGCCTAGGTCGCTACGAGCAAGGAGTAGCTGAACGCATCGATATGCCATATCGGGAGACCCACTGAGCGTTTTGGTCCGGGCTACCAACCACTTCCATCCCTTTCTTCTTTTGAACGAGCTTTTCAAAGCATTAATCTTAATTCAGAAGAAGAAATCCTCCACCCCGACGAATCCGAAGATGAAGCCTATGAAGAATTTGACGTCATGTCAAATGGTGATGAATACGAAGAAGAGTCGGCGCCCATTGTTACCCTCATTGAACAAGACGAGTTTTATCTCCAATTGTTCCCTCTCCAAGAAGCCATCTTTCGCTTGTTTCTTCCACAAGAACGAGGTGAACCACCCCCTCCGCCACATCCATAAGCCATAATCCAAACCTGTATTATATGTATATACTAAAATAGTGGTTTTCACCACTACAAAAAAAAAAAAAAAACTGAAAAACTATGTTGTTTTGCATCTCAGGTCTTCCGAGGTCTTCACCGGTTTTCCCTTCCATTCCGCCCATCCTTTCTTCCATAAGTCGACAATGAATTTCGAAGACTTATTCACCCCGCTCCATAATCCATATGATCCGGATAAGCCTAAGAAATGTGTCTTTGGTGTTACCTCAGGCAAACTCCTAGGTTTTATTATCTCTAAACGAGGTATTGAGGTGGACCCAAACAAGGTCAAAGCCATTATGGAAATGTGTCCCCCAACTAATTTGAAGGAGTTGCGTAGTTTACAAGGAAAGATTAATTCAATCCGTCGCTTTATTGCACAACTTTCAGATAAATGTAGGCCATTTTGCCACCTACTACAAAAGGGGGTACAATTTTCATGGACGGATGAGTGTCAGAAAGCCTTTGATGACATCAAGCAGTACTTAGCGTCTCCGCCAGTCTTAGCTCCGCCTCGTCGAGATCCCTTCCTTGCGAATTTCTTTGCAGGAATTTATCGATGATGATACTTCTAGACAAGCACGTCTTGATCAACTCACACTCATAGATGAAAAACGAATCAATGCTTTAGAGCATTTGCGAGTTTATCAAGACCGATTGAAACGTGCTTACAATGCCAAAGTTCATCTAAGAGAATTTCAAGTAGGAGATCTTGTCCTTAAAGAGAATCAACAAAACACCAATGCATTGCCGCATCTTCGAGATAAATTCGCGGCTAATTGGTTAGGTCCATATATGGTCACTGAAAGAGTGGGTAATGGAACTTATAGACTTGCCAGTTTAGAGGGAGAGGAAGAACCCGAACCACTTAATGTTATACACTTGAGGGCATTCTACGCATAGTTTGAATTTTATATGTACATATATACATGGCTTGTACAACAAAAAAAAAAAAAAAAAACAAATAAAATAAAAAGAATTTGCATTTCATTGTTAGTTGCATACATCTCATTCAAAAACATTGCATTTCATGTGCATACATCTCATTGAAAACCATAACATTTCATTTTCAGCCATAGTTGCATATCATGTTAGAGACCATTCTATCTTTTGGATATAAAATTTGGTCAAGCAAAAGTCATGTTGCCTTAATCGGGGGCACCTTCATAAAATCCATCAAACCGAATTGTCATTCGTACACCCATTTTCCATTTGCACATATTTACATTGCCAAAATGTTTTCGGTCACTCAGCCATTCCTAGTGTTTTAAGCAAACTTTGAAATGCATGTCAAAGTTCTCTAGGGCCATATCACAAATTACACTAAATAAAATCTTGAGTATTGGGAAATGATTTCAAAAGCGGTCTTGAACCTATCACATTTTCACATCTTAAAAACATCTTGTGTCAAAGAGAGATAACACCATCCTTGGGTTGTGCCTTGAAGTGAAAAGGGTAATCCTCGTTTGTCCTATCATGCAAACATAGTCCATAAAACAGTGGTTCTTACCACTATCACAAGCAATCACAAAATATAAATATAAACAGAGTAGTAAGGATAGGGTAAAATTCTCATCATACTTCGGTTGAGAATCCGATTCCCCAAAGCTCTAAGGAGATGAACATTTTTCACACACCACTGATCCCAAATAAGTTGTAAGGATCGTACTACTTGTCCAGTCAGACGGATAGGTAGTCATCCCCAAGGCTTACAAAGGTCAAAAACAACATGGACTATGGAGTTAACCTTCACCGGGGCTATAGACACTTGATTGGCGAGTGGAGTATACTCATTGCGTGGCGACATGTCTCTCCTCAAAAAGAGACCTCTGAATGCTCATACGAACAAACTAGCTTCGGGGTCTTCTCCATAAGAGGGTTACCTAATTTATGCAAGATGAGGTTAATGAACACACTTGCACACACACAGGTTTTTGATTGCCTAGAGTCACTACCATGCTTCGGATTTGGTTAATGAACTCGCATGCACACACATTTGGTCCTAGTTGAATTAGGCAGTATTAGTAAGTTTGTTTGATACCACTAGCATGTTTGAGTCTTTGTAAAACAGTCTTCCTCCATATCTTCTTCCATATTCATGTCATTCCATACGTCATCCATTCACAAGCCACCAAGTTCGGTGCCCCTGATTAAACAATTATGATAACAGTTGGCTAAATCTAACTATCTAAAAATATGAGTGCTTCTTAGTGCATATTTCATTTACTTAGTCTTGCATTAATCATCCATAGATTTACATATCATTTACTTAGTCTTGCATTAATCATCCATAGATTTGTATGTTATATACTTAGTCTCGCATTAATCATCTATAAGTTTGCATTCCATTCCATCACATATGCATCAAAAACATTAAAACATATAAAAACATGCATCACAAAAACATAGGCATTCACACAAAAGAGAGTAAAACACCAAATAAATAAAAGCCATGTATATATATATATGTATAAAGATCAAAACGTACAATGAATGCCAAAAGGCTACAATATACAATAGAGCACCAAGGCTCATAAAGAGTGCATCTAAGCACTAAGCTAACCATCAAAAGAGGACCCCTGAGACCTAGTAGGAGCCCTAGACCTAGTGCCTCCAATATCTCCCAGTCTGCCTGGGACAACGACCTCCTCATCCCCGGAATGATAGGGGAGAATCGGTGTCGTGCCTCTAACACCCTAAGCTGCAAAACAACAAAACAAAAATTTGTTACAAATTTTTCCAAAAAAAAAAAAAAAAAACACATAATAAGTACTTGCTTAAATGAACAAATACCTCGAGTGGCTGCATCGGCGCGTCCGCTCCCATCTCCGCCATAGCTCCCGTGCTTCACTCTCCCACACAACCTTTCACTCCACTTCACTCCACTCCCTCAGACGCACTTCTCTTAAGCTCGAACGCACAAATGAGCGAAATTCTCGCTGAAACTGTTTAAATAGCTGATTTTGGTGCCCTGAAACGCAGTAGGGCATTTCATGGCGGATTCAGACGTAGTCCTGCATCTGCAGAGCGCCTAAACACCGACGGGCGTCTCTGCCAACCACAAATGCAGACCGGCGTTTGGTGTCAGTATTGAATAAAGGAACAAAACTTGCAAAATTGAAGCTTACCTCCTTCAAATTTCATCAAATTCAATTCATCCATTCTTCTTATCATAATAAAACATTTTGTGAAGGTTACAACAGTTTTGGACACAAATTTTGTCATTTCGCTCAAAAAGCGCATCATTCATCATTGTTTTACAAATTGGGTTAAAAATATTCAAAACCTTCACAAAATTAACCACATTCATCAATTTTTTTGATCTATCGTCAATTTCATTCATTCTTCTTTCATCATGCATATTTTTGCCAAATCAAATTAAAGTAAACCTCGTATCTAGTGGTATATTCTATCACCTTGGCGATTGCAGCGATTTGAATCCATGCAATTCGATAAGAGGATTAAACCACCATAAGGACACCTACCATTTATCATAATCAACTATTTCACTGTTTGAAAATTGGAAATCAATTTTGGATATTCTACTTTTCAAGTGACCTCATACCAAGATTAATTTGCTCAACGGTTGTCATTGATGGCCTAGTTCATGGGGCCTTAAACATGGACAATCTTTAATATCATCATTATTTTGAGTCTTGCTAGAGATTGAGGCTACCTAGGTTGATTGGTTCCGACCCGAGGAATTATCCATACAATCACTAGGAGCATCTCTGAGTTCTGGACTCTTTTCATGCATCTTTCATCTCTGCATATCAATGGCGCCAACAAGGCAATTTCATTAACGGTATGGACTCACACACAGGAGTTGGGGCATCCGTTATCAATTTCTAATTTTCCTATAGTGGAATTCATCTTACATGATCATGGAACTTACAATTTGGCAAAAATCCCTTTATAACCGTTGGGGCAGAAAACGGTCCATCTTTCACATCACTCATATCGTCTTCAATCATATTCTTTCTGGTTTGTACACCAACCCCTTTCCTGTTGGGACATAAACAGATGGTTCATACACCAACCCCTTTTTTTCACCGTTGGGGCAAAAACGGTTCATTTTCTTCCAAATTTCTTCCAATTGGCTTGTGAGAACCATTCTCGCTCGCCAATTGAGGGGGTAAGCTGATAAAATTTTAAATGTTCTTTTATTCTTTGGTCTTCAAAGTTGTGCTTTAGTCTTGAGAGAGAGTTGCGTCTGATCCGGCTTTTCAGGTGTCTTAAGTTTTTGTGCTGCATTGTGTCTTCACACAAAGCAGCTCAAAAAGGGCATCTGTAGACACCAAAATCCAGCCACTTGTAAGTCATCTATACCTTCCTGTTAGCCACGTGTCAGTCATCCACCTTCCCGCCATTATTTGGCCCAAATCCACACCTTCCCGCCATTATTTGGCCCAATTTCACCTTTTCCCGCCATTTTCATTTTTTTCCCTTTAATTATCCATTTTTTAATATTTATATATATATTTTAATATATATATAAAGATACTTTAAGTGATTTAATCTGAGCCGTCCATCCTTCATTTAATCTCATCCGTCCATCCATCTTAATCCGTTTCACAACCTAGATTTATTCTCTACCCTTGGATCCACTTTAATCTTAGCCACACGTTCAAAGTGTCGTTAAAACCCTAAAGTGTGCCCTAAGAGTAGATTATAAATTGAGTCACCTTGATGGCTCAAGCCCTATCTCTTTTACTATCTCTCTTTTGTTATCTATCGCTATCTATCTCTTCTTCAGCTAAACCTACCCATCCATCGCCGTCCCTTTTTCGTCGCATCCATCGCCGCATCCGTCGCCAACTTCGTCGCCATCCCTTCTCATTCTGCAGAATCCCCCATTCTTGTCGCAAGTGCCCGCGGGCGTTTACCCGTAGCCACAGACGCAGACCGGCGTCTGCAACCCCGATCCAGAAGCACGCGGGCGTTCAGCGATCGCACCAGGGCGCCTTTCGCAACCGATTTGACAGTTACATCACTTCCAGGTGCCGCCTGGTCTCGCCGCGTTAACAGAAAAAGAGGTATAGATTCTAAAGCAAGTAATATTTTTATGTATTAATCCGTCGTTAGATTCTCGCATTCTATTTATTTCATTTCTAGGGTTTTAGACTATTTTTGAGGGCTCACACAGTGGAGCCCTCTTACTAGTTTCTAACCTTTTTGTAGTTTTAATGTGTGCGGGATTTTAATGGCAGATTTGATTGGATGATAGCAGTGCTTAAGCTCGGAGTGGTCCGAGCCAAAGGATACAACGAAGCCCACTCATTCTGTTGAGGTTAAGGATACATTCTTCGGAGACGCCACCATATTGTGCCGGCTAGGGTTTCGGAGAACCCTAGCACAAATTGTAATCTTGTATCACGAAAAGGGTTACAAGCCCTGTTGTACTCAAAAGGAGTTTCTAAACTCCATTGATTAATAAAAATCGTTTGTTTTGTACAACTGTGTTCTGCATTACTTTTTATCGTGATTTCTTTATCTTTTGTTTGGCGTTGTATCTTTAATCTACAATTTTATCTAAAATTTTCCTTCACCAACTCAATGTCCTATTGAAAACCCTTACAATATCTACTTATAAAAACCTTGTAATCCCTACTTGTAATCTCTACTTAGAAAAACTTTTGTAATCCTTGCCTATAATATTTACCTATAAAAACCCCTATAATATTTATCTAAAGAAATTCGTATAACCCCTTTGTTGCTCAAGTCTAAAAACTTCTAAATATTCTCAAGAAACATATTCTCCATATGTCCAAAATCCTTGTAGATTTTTTTCTTTTTTTTTCTCTCCTTGCAAACTCCTAAATATTCTTTAAAAACAAACTCTACTTAGGTTATGATTCTGATGTCTTTTGAATCATTCTCTCAATATGCTAAAAAATTCCTTATGGAATTTTTTTTTTTTGGGTGTGCTAGACTAGTGTTTGTTTGGTTTGTGGGCTCATAAATATACTTATCTCTTTCATAAATAATATCTAGTCTACTATTTCAAGGCACTAACTATATGGTATTTTATCATTTCCATAGCCTCACTACTCATCTATGAGGTATGAAGCGAGAACCTTCTTGAGGCTAACTACTTATCGATGCACCACAAAACTCAAACTATCAATATCTTTCTATGGATGAAAGCTTCTCCTATTCCTAGGGATATCCTTATATACCCAAGGATATGTGGGAGCTCAAAGCCATATATGGATGTTTTCTAATGCATAATAATGAAGTATGGAAACCTCTTACTTAACTAGATGCTTTATGAGTAATCTAGATTAGACGATAATGATATCTCCTTCGTGATATTTTAAAATCCCTCACACAGTGTTTCTAACCTAATGAATCTAGGGAAGAGCAAATGTCATAACCCTCCTAGAAGGACCTTTTGACATGGAAAATAATTTATTAAATTTATGGTGCTTTAATATTCGAATTTGTGCAATTAAGCAGGTATGCAATGTTAGTATATATTAAAGAGCATGATATTGCTAACAAATTGTCAATGTGTAGGATCAGGTACGCTCGTAAGTGGAATAAGTTGAACCATCCACTAAAGTCAAGGGTACTTGAGGTTGGAGAAGTGATAATATGTCAACTCACAGGTAACAAGGATGGATACCTTCATATAGGCATGCATTCGGTTAGGTATAATCATCAATAGTTAGCCACCTTGAGCCCTAGACTCATAGCCTAGTAGCTATTGTAAATTCTAGAGGTTGAGATAGGTGACTAAATTGATGGAAATAATTCCCTCTTTGTCTATTGCATATGTTTGATTGTATTTTACTTCATCACTATCTACATCACTGGTTTAGGAAAAGAGCAAGCATAACCTAATTATTTTGGAAAGACTCCTTGTTTTCTTGAACTTTGCAAAAGAGTAGCATGATGATAATGCTTAATAAGAAAACTTGGTATCTTTTATAAATAACATGTTGGAATTATTTTAAAAGATAAGTGAGTTCTTTTATAAATAACATGTTGGAATTATTTTAAAATATAAGTGAGTTCTTTTATAAATAACATGTTGGAATTATTTTAAAAGATAAGTGAGTTCTTTTATAAATAACATGTTGGAATTATTTTAAAAGAAAAGTGAGTTATTTTATAAATAACATGTTGGAATTATTTTAAAATATAAGTATATTTTTTTATAAATAACATGTTGGAATTATTTTAAAAGATAAGTGAGTTCTTTTATAAATAATATGTTGGAATTATTTAAATGATGATTGAATTTCATTTATAGATAATATCTTAAAATTGTTTTAAAAATACAATTAAATCTAAATATCTGAAATGGTTTGGGGATTTTTATTTAAACTAATGATTATATAATAGCATGAGAATCTTCGTTATAACCATTAGTTAACAGAATATTATTAGCATAATAATCAAGCTCCATGTTAATCCAACGCAAGATACTTTGTAATTCAGCGCCATTTATGGTGGGGCTTATCCAAATGATTAAAGAATGTTTTTCCTCCATTGGTCGTTATGTGAGGGTAGCTAGAAGAGTTATGAGGGGCGGTGGGTCAGTAAGGATAAGGGGGAAGAAAGAGATCAAACGTTGGACAGTGAGAAAAAAATAATAAAGAAGAGGGGACTGGAAGGAGTCGCATACAACAATGAAATGGAGAACCTTGGGAAGCATCAGACGAGAATAATATCACTGCGTTGACATCAAGGGAATAAATTAAACCAAGTTGGACTTATTACCATTGCTTTCTATTGTTATACATGGTTTTTCATGTTGGTCTGTGTTTCAAAGGTTTACCTTTGCCAAGAGCGTTGGCTATTATGATGCATGGTTGTTCATGTTGGACTGTGTTTCACTGGTTTATCTTTTCTAAGAGCCTTGGCTGTTGTGATGCATGGTTGTTCATGTTGGTCTATGTTTCACTAGTTTACCTTTGCCATGAGCATCAGTTGTTGTGATGCATGGTTTTTCATGTTGGCCAACATTTTCATTGGTTTACCTTCACCAACTTGTTAGTTGTGCTAATGAGATGTTGTCTCATACTAAACCATTTCTATGTCTTAGTATGGGTTTTGTTTCTACCTTACCATCATGGCGTTGATTGTGTTCCCTAGATAGGGGTTGAGGGTATTCTCTTTTAGGTTACTATTATTAATTTGATCATGGGGTACTCTCGGATGTTAAAGGAAGGCAGTTTGTATTCTTTTGTTATCTTCTAGGAAATTCGTGAGTTGTTTCTTCTTGTATGTTGTGGTTGGATGATGATTTATTCATCCCCTCTAATAGAAGACTTGCAAATGGTGGGTGGACTTCATCCCTCCCAATAGATTGCCATCGTCGGGCCTATATTGAAAGGGAATCATTCTTCTTAGTGTGGATGACCACTGATGTGCATTCGAAATCGCCCGAAAGCTCCTCTGCCATTCTGTCTTAGTCTTGGCCATGTTGGTGTCATGTTAATAGGGTAGTTTGGGATGTAGGTAGATCATGTGCCTTTTTTGTGTATTACCAGGTTGATCGCACATCGCGTGGAGGCACCGTGCTTAATAGAGTTCCTTTGGTTTCAAGTTAGAAATATTTTAATTTATGGTTTGTTTTTTTTTTGGTAATTATTTTAATATATTAACAGTGGGTTTTTATAGAGGATCCCAAAACCTTATGTACAAAATTAGCCATATTTCTAATGATGCATCATACCTCTTGGCTGTAACAATAAGCCTAATTGCAAGTAAAGCCATCCTAATGCTAAAGACTTGGAAACTGTAAAAAGGGCTTTTAGGCCTGGAAACCCAACGAAAAAGAAACAGGACAAAACCGAAGGAACACCAAGTAGAGCCCGAAGAAATGAAATGAGGAAAGCAAAATAGACAAGACACCATGGACAACTAAGTAGACAAAATTGCCACGCCACACCAAAACTCGTCGGAGGGGGCTTTCCAAAAATTGTGCAAGGAAAGCTTCATGAATGGATGTCTGCTCTGGCCAACCTTTCCACCTCGGATGGGAAGCGAGACCGCCACACGACCGGACACATGGTCATGAGCCCTTTGTTGGCCATGTGGTCAGCCACACGATTACCTTCTCTCAAAGTATGATTTGCTTTCCACCTACCACGATAGGAGAGAAGCGTTCTTGCCTCGAGGATGATGTTGTAGACTTTCCAAGATGGATTTTTGGTGCCAAGAAGGTAATTCACGATGTTGAGCGAGTCACCCTCAATAATAAGAGGCCGAGGATCCTCAGAGAGTATCCGAATACCTTTCGTAGCGCCTCGGGCTTCGGCATAGTGATTTGTCTGGGAGCCCAAATCTTCACAATAGGCCATCACAAGATTCCCATCATGATCTCTGACAACACCCCCAGCACTAGCGGGCCCAGGATTCCCCTTAGCCGCTCCATCAAAGTTTAATTTAATCCACCCCACGGGGGGTTTGGTCCAAACAATATTCCTTCGACAGGGCCCTTTAACAACCTCCAGAAATGGCCAGAGATTCATCATTTTGAGAATCGCTTCTTCGCTCGAAAGGTAGGGACGGGGACTGGGAACAGCAATAGAATTCTCGATGGCGTAGGACAACGCCCTTTGAGCAACATAAGGGGGCCCTCTAGGAGCTCTGCCAAAGATTCTGGCATTCCTCTCTAACCAAATTTGCCAAATTGAATGATGGAAGGAGGCCTCGAGGAGGAAGCGGAGTTTGGGATTCTTGAAAGGATTAGGCCATTGGTGGAAAGCATCTCTGAGGGAACGGGGAGAGCACCATAGGATTTGGAAGGAGGATAGGACAATACTAAGAACAGAGTGGGAAAATGGGCAATGCAAGAATAAATGATCCCTCGTCTCGCAATCTGCAAGACACAAGTAACACCTGTTGGGGAAGGCAAAACCTCTCTTGTGAAGGTTGTCAATTGTTAAGGCTTTGTTGTGGAAAGCAATCCATGCAAAGAAGTTGATTTTAGGGACGACTCCTTTCCTCCACATAGTATTCCACCTGTAGTCCAGAGCAGTCTTGGTGGTAAGAAACTCATAAGCTGATTTAACAAAAAAAAGCCCATCCTCCGTACCACTCTAGATGATTCTGTCATTCCTCCTGGCAGAAGGAATTAAAATCGACTGGAGGATATTTGCAAGAAAGGTAACCTCATTATTAAACCCCTCCACAACTGGAATCTTCCACCGAGGAAAACGGGTGCTCCGGTCTATGAACTCGCCACCCTGAGTTGGGAGTTAGGGTCAGTCAAACCTCTCAGCCCAGCTGAGATCCGCCCTCGACCCAAGGGCTTCTTCAGTCGCCCACCTATCCTTCCAAAAGAAAATGAGGTTGCCATCACCCAAAATCCAACGGGCTCCTAGGCTGATCAAATGCTGGGTTTGGAGCACAGATTTCCAAAAGGTCGATGCCACGGAGGAGGTCTCAGCATCCAAGAAGGAAATGGGGCCAAGATACTTCTTTTTAACCAGCTTAACCCACTCCACCGGGTCGCTAGATAGAATCCTCCAAGCGTGCTTCGCTATCAGAGCCAAATTCATAAGTCTTGATCTTCTCAACCCTAGACCGCCTTGGTCTATCCTCGAACACACCTTGTCCCAGGCAACAAGGGGGAGTCTAGATTTCTCTTCGCTGCTAGACCATAGAAAGGTCCTCTCGATCTTCTCAATTTTGGAGTGAACTACAACCGAAAGCATGAACACCGACATGAAGTAGGTCGGGATCCCCTCGAAGACAAGCTTTGGTAAGGGTGGCTTTTTCGGCTTGCGACAGGAGTTTGCCCTTCCAAGTTTCGAGTTTCTTGTGAAGGCGCTCAAGAATCATGTTCCACATATCCCCACTCGCCCGCCCGCTATAAGATAGAGGCAACCCCATATAGGACGTAGGCAGGGAATCAATAGTGCATTCAAGAATTCTAGCAATCCGAAGTTGCCTGCGTAGGGGAGTGTTAATAAAATAGATTTTGCTCTTGATGTAATTGACCTTTTGCCCTGTAGCTTGCTCATAACGGGACAGGATCCGCTTGAGCGATTTGGCTTGGGCAATGGATGCCCCAGTGGAGATGAGGGTGTCATCCACAAATTGCTGATGAGTGACAGGATCAACTCTAGAAGTCGACAAAATGCCAAAAATCTTGTTCTGACGAAGAGCCTCTTTCATGGACCAACTCATAACCTCCGCCGTAAGAATGAAAAGGATGGGGGATAAAGGATCGCCCCTGTCCGAGGCCTCTCGGCACTTTGGAAATACCCAACTGGGGACCCATTGACCAGGACAGAAAAAAAGGGAGTGGATATACAATTGTAGACAAGGTCAATCCAAGGGGGGATGAAAGCCGAACTTGAGGAGGACTGCACACAAAAAATTTTGATCAACCCGGTCAAAGGCTTTGTTCATGTCGAGCTTAAGAAAAAGAGCAGCATTCTTGGAGCGGTAAGCGGAATGAAGGGTCTCATGGACAGTGATGACACCATCAAGAATGTTTCTGCCTTTAACAGTGCTTCCCTGACAAGGATCAATCAGGATGGGGAGGACTGTTTTGAGTCTATTGGCTATAGACTTGGTAAGAATCTTGTAAAAAACATTGCACAGGCTGATGGGCCGATAGTCAGAGAAACTTTTGCAGGTAGGAGACTTAGGAATGAGGGCAAGAAAGGTGGAATTGAGTTTTGGGTGGATGGATCTGGAAGCTTGAATAACCCGAATAGCATCGCACACATCCGGACCCACGACCTCCCACATGACTTGGAAGAATCTAGGGGGGAAACCATCGGGGCCAGGGGCCTTATCTGGTTGCATGGAGAACAATGCTTCCTTAATCTCGAACGAGGAAAAAGGTTCCATAAGCTTAATGCTTACCTCATGGGGGACTTTAGTCAAAAAATTGGCGAGCAGAGATTTTTGGACCTGAAGGTTGCTGTCCGGAGGAGTGCCAAGCAAATCCTAAAAAAAGTCAACCGCTTCGCTCCTGATTTCCTCTATCTCCCTGGTAATGCGCCCATCCTTACAAGCCACTTCTCTGATCTTGTTGGCCCCTCTGGTGCCTCATAGTAGACGCATGGAAAAACCTCGTGTTGGTGTCTCCATTCTTCAACCAAAGGTCACGAGATTTCCGGCGCCATAACGTTTCCTCCCTAGCGAGAATAGAATGAAAGTCCACCAAAAGACTCCGCTCTTCCTCCCTGAGACCCTCAGTGTAACCTTCGAGTTCCATCCTTTCCTCCAAAACCTTTAGGTTCTCAGAGATGGATTTTTTGGACTCAAAAATGTTGCCGAAAACCTCTTTATTCCAAACTTTCAACTTTTCTTTGACCATTTTGAGCTTTAGAGCCACCCTCTTAGGAGCATTTCCTTCCACCTTCAATTGCCACCACGCTGAAACCAAACCTTTGAAGTCCTTGTGAGAGATCCACATGGATTCAAATCTGAAGGGGGTTTTAAAAATAGGCCCATCATCCGCCTCCAAGAAAATAGGGTTATGGTCAGACCCAATCCTTGGAAGAGCCGAAAGGATAGCCCCGCCAAGGATAGGAATGGCTTCTTGGGACAAAAAATCTATCGAGCTTGACTTGAATCAAACCGCTCCCAATCCTTCTGTTACTCCAAGTGAAGGAAGCCCCTTTGAGTTCGATGTCGAGCAAGCCATTAGTAGAGACAAAATCCCTGAAGTCCTCCAAGCTACGGCTGAAGTGGTCGGATCCTCCTTTTTTTTCCGAAGGATGAAGGGGACAATTGAAGTCACCCCCTAAAACCCAAGGAAAATTACTAAAATTCTCCCTCATCTGAGAGATAGCTTTCCACATTTCTGCTCTCTCTGTGGCAGAATTTGAAGCATAAACGTTGGACATAATCCAGGAAAAATTGGTGGTTTTGGACTGGAACAATACATTGATGATTCTGTTGGAAGTTGATAGCAGGCTGCCCTCAAACCTCGAAGGGTCCCACGTAACCATGAGTCCTCCCGCTGTTCCCACTGCAGGGTTGGACAGCACAATTTGCCTTGGCCCAAATGGCCTTCGCAACTTTATCGAAGGAGATAGCATCGACCTTGGTCTCTTGCAAAATAAGGATGGAAGGATTAGTCCTCCTACGGAGATCAACCACTAACCTTCGTTTGGTTGCACTGTTCAGTCCTCTCACATTCCATGAGAGGACTTTCATCTAGACAGTTTGAGGTTTTTCTTGCCTCCCCTTCCTTGTTGAGGGGGAGGTTTTGATGCATGCGCTTCATCCGTCTGAGCGCCACAGTCATCCAGAACCAGCAAACGTTGGGTTCCATTTGCAACGTCATTTGCTGTCTCTTTGTCCCGCCTATCTTTGTTAGGAGGACGACCCTGCTTCCTCTCACTACCAAAATCCACACTTTGCTTTTGGCTCCTCGTGTTTTGGGGGCTAATGTGACCGGATTGTTCACCCCTCCTTCCTAAGAGGTAATCTTCTAGCATCGTCTACGACTGGCTGAAATCGGGATGACCCATATCTTGGGGTAGAGAAACAGTTTGAGTCACAATTTGGGATGGGGTCCGTTCCTTCTCTTCCTGCGATTCACTTTCCAAGTGGGAGTCTGCTCCTTGCTGATTGTCAGCCTCAAGTTGCTCGGGGTCCGATTGGAGAGTGGGATTCTCTTCAGGCTGAGAGAGTCCGACGCAGACTCTAGAGGGGCCTGGAGATTCATGACCCTTCGCATCTGGAAGATTTGACTGCTTCGCCTGACCTTCCCCATGCTCCAGGGGGTTGTCGTTTTCATGCTTCTGCTTACCCGATTTTTGAAGAGGACACTGGGATTGGAGGTGCCCTTGGGACCGACACTGGGGGCAGAAAGTTGGTCTATTTTCATAGACAATAGCTTGTTTATGAAGAAAGGTACCTCCAGACCGAAGAGTGATGAAAGTTGGGAGTTTCGCCTCCAAATCTGCCAAAACGCAAAAACGGGCTTGGACAAACCTTGTTCGAGCTCGGGTGGGTGGGTCAATGGTGACCAACTCCCCAATGGAGCGTGCAATACCCCTTATGACATTTTCATGCCAGCCAAAGAGGGGAAGATTCGGGAGCCTAACCCATATTGGGGCAATGTTGATGTTCTGGGTATCAGGACTGAAATCCATGTCCCACTTCCTAAGGAATAAAATTTTGCGGCCCAGAAACCATGGCCCGCCAGCCATAATTTTATAGTAATCCTCCTTATTGTTCAGTCTAATGGCAAAAAAACCTCGGGATAGGGCCGCTAGCTCCATATGACCAGAAGTCCTCCATTTGCTTGCTGCCCACTTTTGGATAGTTTCCATGTCGATACGGCCGCCAATGAATTTGCCTATGAGGGTAAATTTCTCAAACTCCATGAAGCTTGAAAGAACTTCCGTCGGGATGTCCAACTCATCCCCAACCGAAAACAACTCTTTGGTAAAAAACCCGTTTAGGGTTTCTGAGGCCGCTGCCTGGGCATAAGACTTTTGAGCCCCACCACCCCCTTTGTCTGGTGGGTCCTTACCCCGACTGACACCGTCAACAACCCGGTCTTCTTCAATGGGTCCGGATGCTTCCGCACCTCCGGATCCCTGGTGCCCTTCGATTGCTCCGCTGCGCCCAAGACACGAACCGTAGCCGCTCCCGAGCTCCCCTGCAGATGACTTCCCGCCCATCGACATCTCCTCCCTCCCCGCACTTGGAGACTGCTGCTCCACTCTCCGATTGTTGGCGGCTACTGGTTTCACCCTTCTGCTACTCTGCTGGTCGAAACCCTAGCTCTGCGGTTGCCTTGTGCTCACTGTTCCAGCATAACTTATGGTTTGTTGATAAACTAAGGAAAATGGCTTATTTACGATTTCAGTAGTTGACTTTAAATTGTAAATAAATATAAATTAGATTATTTTCATAAAGAGAAAGTGAAAGCTTTAGTTTATTGGAAATAAATGGAAATGTATTGTTTTCGTAAATTAAAGTTATGGGGCTTTAGTTTATTGAAAATAAATGGAAATGTATTGTTTTCGTAAATCAAAGTTATGGGGCTTTAGTTTATTGAAAATAAATGGAAATGTATTGTTTTCGTAAATCAAAGTTATGGGGCTTTAGTTTATTGGAAATAAATGGAAATGTATTATTTTCGTAAATCAAAGTTATGGGGCTTTAGTTTATTGGAAATGAAAATATTTTGTTTTCGTAAATCAAAGTTATGGGCTTTAGTTTATTGGAAATAAATGGAAATGTATTTTTTTCATAAATTAAATTTATGGGGCTTTAGTTTATTGAAAATAAATGGAAATGTATTGTTTTCATAAATTAAAGTTATGGGGCTTTAGTTTATTGGAAATAAATGGAAATGTATTAATTGTTTATAAATTGGAGGTATGGGACTTTAGTTTATGAATGAACGGGAAAAGGGTTTATTTTAAATTAAATTTATGGGGCTTTAATTTAGTGAATAAACAAAAGGATTGGTTTAAATATTAAAGGTATTGGGCTTTAATGCTTTAAGACAAGTCTAGATTTGATTTGAGTAATAACCATGATTTAAATGTTGCATGTTGAAAATCTCTCTAAAGGTATTTGAGGGAAGATAGTAAAAGTAATGATTCTTTTATGATATCAACTATGCTATTAGATGGTTAAAGACTTGAGTAAATTGTATAGTTGCAATTTGGTAAAGTAAAGAAAGTAAATGCATTTAGAGGTATGTCTATCCTGAACTATGAGTGTCCTGATCCCCTACTATCCTCACTTGATCGATGGAAGAGTGGGAGGACCAAAGTTACAGATGGACCAATGCTCAAGTTTGCTCTCTACTTTACATCTTGTTTATTTATGCTATTAGATTAGACTTGTGGGGAGATTTCCCCGATATTATTGATGTAATGTATTATTTTAAGGTATGGAGGTTTTACCATACTCTTATGTAATAAATGACCAATGTGGTAAAAGTATCTTGTATTCTTATTGAGTTGTTATGAATACATTGAAGTCTTTTCTAATGTATGTTTATTCTTTAATTATTGTTCCATGCTCTTAGTTATATTTTGCATGTTTAATGAATTATGTTTTGTGAGATTTAGTATCTATATCTATCGTTTATGTTCTTGTTTGAATCAATTTTTATGTGAATTGAGTTGTAAGTTCTAGGATGAACTTAGAGGTTAACCTAAGGGCTTGAGGCCCCCTTTGGGAGAATTGTAACTAGGTTTATAGAATATTGTACCTAAGTTAAGATAGCTTATCAAAGTCCAAGATTCATAGCTTAACTCACAATATACATAGCATACCTACGCATAATAGCTTGCATAGGATATGGAGATGTGTGTACACCTTCTAATGATTGAAGGTGATAAGTCTAGCTCATCAAGGATGATGAGATGGATGGACTTATGTGCATAACATGAGATATGCCTACGTAGAAGGGACTTGCGTGAGAAGAATCTTGTGTGGTATAGTTCTTGTTAGTGTGTCATAGATTATGTATCTATTTGTTATTACATTATTAGGGAGGCATATCTAATTTGTTAGAACGTCCTTCTAATGTCGGCTTTGTCCGTTTGATTAGCTCCATATTCCACGGACTAATCTGGGCACTATTTGTATTATTTATTGTTCATTTGTTTAATGAAATGTTATCTCATTTTCGTAACATGGTATCAGAGCACTCGTGTCGAGGCTCATTTGTAGCCCGACATTATAGTTTGATCCGACAGGTGTGATTGATTTGGATCTGAATCTGTCAGACCAGACATGAAAACCAAAGGTGGGTTGTTTGGCTCAAATCGAGCCTCAAGGCTGGTGCGAATCTTTAGATTTTCAACAGCGACGAACTCATGATTGGACCTGTGGCGTCTGACCTAGGCGGTGTCCTGGATGCAAGCTAACAAGGACTGTGAGGCTGACTTAAGGACCTCTAATTCTAGCCTATGTGATAGCGAATCAGGATGTTGACTAGAAGGGCGTTTTTGGATGAAACGAAACCTAATGTGGGCTAATACAAACGAATTCGATGGGAAAAACATAGCAAGGCAACTGACACACCACCGTGAGGTGGTCAATAACAAATGAGAGTGTTTGTAATTTTAAAATACTCGATGAGAATTTGTATCCCACATGTGGGATTATTGTCCAAAATTGTCAAACGCACTTCTTCGTCGAAGCACCCCCGCAGAAAGAATCACCACTTTCGGTGGCTCCTCGTCCACGTCGATTGAATATTGTGGGCATGTTAGATTCGTAGACACGGTCGATCTGAGGCATTTTTTTTCCATTTACAAACATAGATCCGGAGAAGCTCGAGACCGATTGCAGCACAAAGCCTCTGTTGCAGGCAAACAGAAGGATTCGGCCAATGAACAGCGATTGGTTACAGGCAGTTTCATCCGTTTGGAGATCTGACAACGGTGATTGGGATGATTATATCTAGACTATGGCATATCTGACGTAGTCCTCGGGAAACCTGATCATGCAGAAGACTATCAAAAGTGACAAAAGTTGAATCGTTGCCAAACCAAGCATGCGATCACAGCATTTTTTTTTCTCGATCTCCAATCCGAAGCGAAGACTGACCGACGCTACCAAAATCACTCACAGGAAAAGGCATTTTTAGTAAAGGCCCTACGTGAATGCCCGGGCCAAATACTAAGCACATTGGTTATACGGGCGTGGAGTTTGATTGCAAGTCGAAAGAAGCACATTTAAAAAAAATTGGTTTGTCGTCGTTGGAGGAAACAGCTTCCTAGAGCAAGTAGTGCTGCCGGGAGCGAGCAAAGCGTCGCCCGCTTGAAGGAGGCACCGTTCGTGGATAGTCCAGGCGGAGGGACCAATATAAAGAGCACAACGTGCACTTTACCACCCACCAGCAGTGCTAGTCAGGGTGGTAGGCCGCTGACTGCTAAGGTGCAGGTATTGGGCCAGTCACAAGTTCAAACCCCCATAGATGCAAACATTATTTTGCATAAAAAGTTTATAAGGTATTTTTTTTTTTTAAATTTGGTTTTTATAATTTTGCAATTTTTTTTAATGATTCCATTTTGTTTTCATTTAAATATTTTATTTCTTAATTATTTTTCTTAATTAAGAAACTTTAATATTTTTTTGTTAAAACAAAATTTTCATTAAAATTATTTTTGCATTTATAAACCAAATTTTTATACCTTTATCACACTTTTATAAAAAAAAAGAAGGGAGATCAAATATTGTTCTAAGGGCATTTTTTTTGCTACATAAGTGAAGGGGGGATTTTTTTTCCTCATTGAGCAATTCGCATAAAATCATCAAACCTCAAAACCTATTTTTTAGGCTTCATAAATAGCAAACTTCTTTTGTTTGAAGTACTTCACATAGGGGGGATTTTTTTGATGACATTTTTGTGCTAATCTGCCTAAGAGGCAAATATTGTAATTTTTTACAAACCAGTGAAAAAAGCCTTCTGGAGCGCCCATTTTGCGCTGCCCCTTGGAACCCCGTACAGGGGAGATATAATTTTTTGCAAAATCAAAGGGGGAAGACTTATAAGGGTGCATTTTCGACAGTGAACGAAACCTTAGTCAAATTATCTTTGCAAAAATTTTATTGTAAAAGGTGCATTTTCGGCAAAGACCGACACCTTAAGAATGGGTAGATAAAAGAAGAAATCTATCCCAAAACAAACTGATGATGTTGCAAAATTAGTTAAAGGTCCTTACTTTCCACCAGAGATGGAAGGGATGGATTTTTATGAGGATGAAAAAATTTCTACACTACACAGTGGTGTAAAATCCATTCTCAGAGATTCTGAAGATTCTGAAGACCTTCAAAAAAATGGTGTTCAAATCCCTATAGGAGTCATAAGGGCAGTCTACATATCATTGATTTCTCTTGATATGGCCCAACATAAAATCTACAAGGACTTTAGTGAGGAAACAAAGGTCAATCCCCTAATGGTCGATGCTTGTAGTGACACAAGTGACCTTCAGCCCATGGTGGTGAATGCTTGTTGTGACACATGTGACCTTGAGCCCATGATGGCCAATGCTTGTTGTGATACAAGCGACCTCATGCCTATGATGGCAGATATCAGTTGTAGCACAGGTGATCTCATCACAATAGCAGATTTTGCTTGTGACACTAGTGACTTAAAAACTGAATCTCCTAAAAATGAACTCCATAATCTCATCAATAGCGACAAATGCAATATTGTTAAAAGTATTGATGAAGATGATGAAATTGGGTGTTTTGAAAAACACACCAAAGTATTTGGTTCCAAAATTATGAATAAAATGGGATTCAATGGTGAGAGATTAGGTAAACAGGAACAAGGCATTAAATCTCCAATAATGCTAAGTGTCAGGGCAAAGCATGAAGGCCTGGACATGCAAGTACTAGTAATTCTATGTTTGTAAAACCTAAATCTCTTACAACTCCTAAAAAGCATTGTTGCAGTCACTGTGGAAAGACAGGACATGTTGTAGCTAAGTGTTGGAGATTACATCCTTGTGATTCATGTGGATGTATGAATCACTCTTCTTCCAGTTGTTGGTACAAAGTGAAAATGGCCAACAAGGTTCATATAGATTGTGGATGAACAGATTTCACACAATGGACCATGATGAAAGAAATGTTGTATGGCTTCTACCGAAAAGGTAAAACCTATGGTATACCCCGAGGCAAATCCAGTGATAGACCTAGTGGTAGTCCTAGAGATAATGACCCAGAGACAGACCTAAATACAGACCCAGAGACAAAGTTCCAGAGTTAGATCTACAGGCAGATCCAGAGGCGATAATCCAAAGGCAGATTCATAGGAAGATCCCGAGATAGACCCAGAGGTACAATTCTAGAGGTATGCTTAGAGCCAGAGTCAGAGCCATGAGCCAAAGCCAGAGCTGAATACAAAGCATGAGCCATAATTCTTTCGTTTCTCTTCTTCTTCTTCTTCACTGTATTGGGGCAGTTATATACTTTACCCAAATATGTTGTATGGGGGATGATAGTGTAGCTAGTAGTTATATTATTACCCAAATAATGTAATAAGGGGGGATGTTAGTGTGTCATAGATTACGTATCTATTTGTTATTACATTATTAGGGAGGCGTATCTAATTTGTTAGAATGTCCTTCTAATGTCGGCTTTGTCCATTTGATTAGCTCCATATTCCACGGACTAATCTGGGCACTATTTGTATTATTTATTGTTCATTTGTTTAATGAAATGTTATCTCATTTTCGTAACAGTTCTTGAGAAAACTTAGGGGTTTTTTTACACATTAAGTTAACCTAAGGTTGGGTAGGGGTTTATGAATCCCTCTCCTTAGTCAAAAAAATTCTTTCTCTTTTTGTGTGTTTCTTATTTCTGATTTTTAGGGTCGTTACATCAAAAATTGAAGGGATTTGGTTGGCTACAAAATAGATTGTAGAAAATAAAAAGATTAAGGAATGAAGGAAAAAATGAAAAATACATTACCAAGATAGATGCACTATGACCATAGGATTTTTTTAAATAGAAGCCTCACTACCATAAAATAATCATCCTTGGTTCAAGCTCTGATGCCTAATGTAATAATTTTTGTTACATAAACTAATTAGAACTAGAAATAAATTTGTAACAAAACACAAAATAGTAAGTATTTTATTAATTGCACTAAATATTTACAAGTATCGCAAGCCACTTCAATCAACAACTTCCTTTATCATAGGCCACTTCAAGAGGGCAACCTCACTAATGAGAAATTCACCTTTACAATATAATTCTTTAGCATAATACAATATATACATATAACTTTATCCCAAATAACTATTTGAGCTATCTAACCTTACCCTAATGACTAAGGGTTGTCCTTACATTTAAAAGAGGGTGCCCACTCATTACTAAATAAATTATACACTAGAATAAAAAGTTTTAGGATATGAGATCCAAACAAGATCACCTAGTTATTGGAAAATATCAAAATTTGGAGCAAATTTCGAAGAAAACAACTTGGAGAGCAATGCAACTGATAGAGTGATGGTAGTATACAACCTACATTTCTCAACCCCTAATGTTATTAATTTTTATTAAAGCATTCTTTACAATACCTAGAACAAGTAAATTTTATGAAGAACTATCTATAGGATGTTGATAATACATTAAATTTATATACTCACCCACGCAACAAATCTTCATGATATTTGAAACTTAAACATAACTAGAAAAAATGAGGTCACTAATTGCTAAACCTCCTGAGAAACTCTAAAATACCAAACCAAGTGTTTGAGGGTTTTCAAACATTTATTAAATGTACAAGCAAAAGGAAAAAAACTCTAATTATAACAAGTTTGGATTGGGATGATAGTTTCAAGTGGAACAATCACCAGGTTACTAATTGAGTCAAAGATTTAGCCTTTGAATACAATATCTTTAGGGGAAGACTCCTTCAAACTCATTCACAAAATTTGCATCCCACTTTAATGTTAAGCCTTTAAGCCACAAGGAAGTGGGTATTGTAGCATATAGCGACTTAAATAAATAAAATAGAAGGCTATAGACATTAAGGACTTCTTAATGGGTGTGCATAAGGTCAAATTGTTTACAAATATTGTTCTAGTTCTTCTAGTTTTGTCCAATTGCATCCCATAGATCACAAAACTAACAAAAATATTTTTTGAAGAAGGTTAGATCATTGAATTTCAAAAAGCAAACCAAAGAATGCCCTTTGTGCCAAATTAATCTATTCCACTAGAGTGAAGAAGTAGAAAACCTAAGACCCAATCTAAGAGAGGAATATTTCCACTTTAAATGGTTTACTATAAGGTACTAAGCCTTCCAAATCATAAGCAATGGTTGATAAAATACTCCAATATAAGGGTTCCTCGTATATATTTTTTCTAAAATTCTATATTTCATTGGAAACCAGTAAAGTCCTTATCTGTGTGCATAAATAATCATAATTTTTTCCTTTAAATTATGATATGGGTAGTGAATCATTACCATGAACGTTGACAATTACAATAATAACATATGAAGTTTTCCATCATAAACTTGAATTATGAATTCTTTAGTTAAAAAGGATAAATCAAGCTCCCCACTTCTCCAATATCCAAGATTTGATATCAATATGTGATATGGGTTGGTACTCTAAAATAGAAATTAACATAGCATAAAAAGAAGAAAAATAACAAAAAACAAAATTGCACAAAACCCCTCCAATGAACACTTCATCAATTTTCAAATGCATATTCTCTACTTCAATACAATGTCATGTACCTATATATATAGTAGGACATGTCTTGGTTGTATTAACAGTCTCTTGGTGCTTCACATTTTCTCCAAATATGGGTGAGAATATTTCTCTTTTCCATTTCTTATTTGAAATTGAAATTCCAATTTTGGTCTGTTTTAATATTCTTCTCATGTTTTATTTTTTGTCACATTTAGTATCACAATTTTTAACACTCCTCCTTGAGACTAAACAAAAAAAATTGCATTCTATATCTAAGTGAAATAAACTAACATTTAGTACTATCTTTGTAAAAATATATTTATATTGATTGTTCTAATTGTAATGTTTCAATTCAACTTATAGTTTTTGAACTATCTCTAATAAAATAATATTTCAAATCAATATGTTTTGGCTTTGTATTGAAAAAGAAGTTTTAGTCATTTGAATTGTCAGTATGTTGTCACAAAAATGGTAGTTGGTATTTCTTGTTTTTCACCAAGGTCTTCTACGATCCATCTCAACCGTACTACTTTTGTGCTTATTGGTGTAGCTAATGTATACTTTGCCTCTACTATTAAGAGTGCAACTATTGCTTATTTCTTCAAACTCCAAGTTACAAATCCATTTCCCAATGAAAAATAATTTCCTGATGTAGATTCCCTATCATCAATTGGGCTTTCCCAATTTGAATTACTACATCTAACCAAATCAATATTATTGGATGAAGTAAAATAGATTCCATGATTTAAATTTCCTTTCATATATCTCAAAATTTTCTTAGTTTTCATATAATTTTTTTTTATGACTTACTCATGAACCTTAAAAACAAAGAGACTACATATGCAATATTTGATCTTGTTATTGTCAAGTACATAAAGTGTCCAATTGCAATTCTATATTTTCTCTCATCTAGTCTTCCACTTTCATCATATTTTCACATTCCTTCACCTTATGCAAGTTGGGTAGCAACAACTTTACAACTATCCATGCCAAAATTCTTTAATATATTTACCTGATGCATATTTAGATTGGTAAATATAGATTTTTATCATGTGTTTGAAGTACTTTCATGCCAAGGAAATAATGCATCATGCTAAAAAATCTCATTTTTAAAATTTTGCATATGGCTTACTTGAACCCTCTCTTTATTATTGATTAACTTAGCATTAAAAATAGGCAATCAACATATAAGAAAATAATTAAAATATCATCATCTGACCTTTTGTAGTACAATGCAATCTTATGCATACTACTTGCAAATACACACTTCAAGAAGTATGCATCAATTCTTGAATACAAAGTCCTTAGTGCTTATTCGATTCCATATAATGTTTTTTAACTTGTAGACAAGTTCTTCTTTACGTTCCACTTTAAATTCTTGTGGTCATTTCACATTGTTAGGACCTCACATGTTAGAATTAAAGTGCACTATGCCTATTTAGTTTGGTACTTGTCGGTTTCATTGACATTTGTTATGTTCTTCATAGAGGCTTATGCCTATTTATTGTACTTTTCTCATTTATAAAATATCTCTTCAGTTTTATTCCCAACATTTGGTATCAAAGCTCCAGGATTTCTCTGCCCTGTTGAGCTTGAGGGGAGATTTCCCTCATGGAAATATTTTCAAATTAGGGAGTATGCTCTCCATCCTTTGATGGATGGATCAAAAACTAGATCTTTGGAAAAATCATGGCTCCCCAAATTTTTAGAGTGATTTATTTTTTCCTCCTATATATTCGTCCATAGAAGTAATTTCTCCATGGAGAAATGAAAAATGAGATACCATTCGAGGCAATCAAATATTGTTTTTTCTCTTAGTTTTGATTTTTAGGTAAAGGAACGTGCTTGTTGGTTGATCCTGCCAAGGTTTTGCTAATATTACAATATAATTTAATAAAGGATCTTGATTGGCTCGTGAGAAGGCGAGATGGTGCAGCTCCATCCCGGTGATGAAATATTGCAATGCGGCATCATCTTGTTTTACTTGTTGTAAACTGGTTTAGAATTTTTTTTGGTGTCTTTTGGCCGCAGTGACGTCTGCATCCAAAAAGTAGAAGTTTTTTTAACTGCGAGAAGCGGATCCATGGCGAAAGGGACTGCATGAAGGGGCAGTATATATATATTTTATCTTCATGTGAAGTCTGTTGACTGAGATAGAGAGCTTTTGATTTGAAGATCACAAGCTTATATAGTGCATTCGGGCAAGATTTTTTTTAAATGTCCATATGCTGGTGATCGTGACATAGTTTTTTTTTCTCAATGTTGGGCGTGATCCTCTTCATAATGCACATTAAATCTCCCAGAAACATGAACCCATGACATGATAAATATACTCCACAAAAAAATTTTGTCCTTCAGATTGGGTAAAATAAAGATCAACTGCCATCAATATGCGGCCCGTTAAGTGTTTGAGATCACAAAGTTTTGGCCAAAATAATTTTTACGGCATCTTTTGGTCTTTGTCAAGCCCAAGTGTATTTTCTGTTGAAAATCTCAGACCACCAGACTTCTGCACATGTAGCCGAATTTCCTGATCATTTCACAAAACATAACTGGCGCTTGACTGCAGTGCTATTTTTTTATACGACAACAATGATGTTACGCGTAGTTATGCGCTGATATTTTTGGTGGCTATGGAGGCTAAGCGTAATGGTTTCGCATGATGGAAGTATTATTTTTTATTTTTATCTCTATTTTTTAGAATGGTGGAAGGATGTTGGAAAGGTGCAGAAGGCAAAATCTAGTGCATCGGTGTTGTCAAACAATCCGTCGACCATATCATAGACAAATGTATCCATGTTGCTGGCCTCCCATTGCAATTTTTTGGTGCTCGAGGCTAAATCGGATCTCACTCCTACACAAACGAGTGGAATAAATGAATGGAATGCTTGTGTTCGTGGAGAGGCAGTTCGTTGCTCCAAGGGCAATGATGAAGGATGTGAAGTCCAATGTAGCACTGGGGAGACAAAATTTCAATGGGAGAGTGGACGTGAAAACCATTTGTGCGCTCAGTAACACCAACAACGACTCCTACTTTGTAAGCGCTCTTAACCATTGCGCTCATTAAAACCACTGATGCAGTCATCCATTGATGATGAATAATATATCCACTACTAAGATCTAGATCCTGTCCACCGTATGTTGTGCACTTGTTGAAGTCATCAATTTGTGCAGTGACTTCTTTGGTCGAAAGAAGATAATTATGGTGTAGTTTTAAGGAGTCTTTTTTGACGAGTGGTTATGGTGTTACGAGGGGCATGTGTCGTTAATTGTGCAAATCTGTTGGTGCAAATTTTTTATGCAGCCCGCTACTCTAGTGCAAAGATCTGGCTAAGTGTATTGAGTGGACATGAGACGTTTTACCCACATTTTCCCTTAGCTTTCCCTGGAGCCAACTGTGACCGAAAAAGGTGGACTCGATCATTGTTGTTTGGAGCGGAGAGTAGTTGTGTGTTTCAAATGGTGGCTACACTAAATATTTTTGGCACCGTGATAGTGATCTGAGACTATGAGAGTTTTTCCTTTGGACTCTGCCCAACCCTCTCTTCTTCGATGGACACCATGAAGAGAGTCAACAGGTGAATGGTTCGAGGATGTTGGCAGTCGATCCGGCCAAAATGTGGGAGTTCATTATAGGCCAGGACCAAATCTAGGATTACCTCATAGTAATCCATTTCATTGTAGTATGGTGCACGTCATCCAAGTTCATGGAAGGTGTTTTTCAAGGCGCTAGCTCTCAAGTACCCTGATATTCTATTTTTGTTAGTCAACGTATTGAACTCAAAAGTGTTGCAGAGAAGTTTGATGTGGCGGCAATGGCCATGCCCAAAGACACCGAATATGTGTGACTATTTTTTTTCATACTATTGATGCAGATGTAAGATGTTGTGCCAATAAATGAGCACGTGGCGAGAGGTTTAAATATTTTATGCTTGGTGAGAGGTATAAAAATTATTGGTGAGGTCTGCGAGTCAATGTTGGTGGCTTCATTGCCGCTCCATCACACAGATGAGGTGCACTAAGTCTATGGCATGATTTCTGAGCTTGGGGAGGTGGGACCCATGCCATATGTTTGATGCTACGCATCGGCACCAGAAACAGGAATTAAGATTATGGAGGATGAATCAGCATCGATCGTTGAAGATTTTCTGTCCGTTTGAGGAGGACCGATGTTGCAGAATGAAGATCGTTGCAATTTTTTCATGTCATCGACATTGCATGGTCTTTTAAAATAATGGGCCCCAATAATATTTTTTATATATCTAACGTTATGAGTGGGGGTTTTTTATTATAAAATTGGGGCATTTATTAAAATGTTGTTTCCCACATGCATAATGGGTGGGGCATTTTTTAATTTTCCACTCCATTTAAAAATGATGGGCCACTTAAATGAGAGGGACAATTATTTTACAAGAGGTAAGTTGAATATGGTGGCTATTAAATTAAAATGCAATGTAATGGGGGGAGCATTTTATAAATTATGGGGGCCACTAAAACTTTGTATTTTCCACATGGAAGTGGAGGGCCACATGGCCATGTAATTTCCCTTGGAGGGAAAAAAATTTCATGTTGGTCATTTTTCAATCCTTTTCCACATGGAGAGTGGAAGTGGGAGTTGAAGGCCTCATGGCCCATGTTATTTCCCCTGTGAGGGATTTATTTTGCTGCCTAAGTGGTATACTGCTATTTTTTATCCACATGGAGGTGGAAAGGGTATTTGTTGTCTAAGTGATATGTTGTTGTTTTTCCACATGATAGAGGCCCTTTTATGGAAACATAAGGGTATTTATAGTCATAGGAAAGGTTTTTCCACGACGGATACAATGGTGGTGTCCATTTGTAATTCTAAGGTTGTTTCATTTGGGTTTTTTTAACCTCAAAGTTGTTGTACCTTGGAGTGCACTCTCGGTTGTACCCGACACTCCCAAGGTAAATTGTAAGTGATCCTCGTATCAAGTCACCCTCTCTATTGGACCTAGCAGATGCAGTGGCTGGTTACCCATGCATTTTGGTGGGATGAGGAGGTCACCATAAGGACACCTACTATAGGGACTATAGACATAGACACCCTAGACTCTATTTGAGAATATTTTTCGGATCAACTTCTAAAGACTACAGATGAAGACACTTCAGAAGATTCTATTATCTTCTTTCTTCTTCTCCTCTATATTTGGATCTATGGCTCATTTATATTGTATTTCATGGCTCATTTTTCTATTAAATTAAGGTACATTTTAACAAATTTTGACACCTTATAGATTGAGTTCACCATAAGGGAGGATGATATTCATGGTGGATCTAGTCAGTGACCTACGAAAGGCAACATCCTCTGAGGATGACCTACAGAGGCAATAGACCCAGAAGTGGTTGATCTTGAGGCACCCACGATGACCCTAAGGCACTTAGACAACTGACCTAGTGGCAATAGATCTAAGGAATTGGTTGACCCTGTGGCAACAGAATGAGATGTATACACCATTGATCTAGCATTATTCACAGTTGGAGAGCCAAGTGCAAAGAGCATAAGCCTAGACCAAATCAACAATAAAGGAGGATGATAAGTTTCTTTTAGAGAATCAACATTAAGGGGGAATGTTACCTAATGTTGACTTTTTTTTTTCTTTAGTTAGGATAGTGTACTTTAAGGGGGAATGTTAAAATTAAAGTGCACTATACCTATTTAGTTTGACACTTTTCAGTTTCATTGACATTTATCATGTTCTTCATATAGGCTTATGCCTATATATTGTACTTTTCTCATGTATAAAATAGCTCTTCAGTTTTATTCCCAACAATACTAACTCTTTCTATTTATTTTATTGTAATGATTTAGTTAGTAATTAGTGGACACCTCTTTTGAATGTAAAGATGACACTTGATAAGTAGGGTTAGGGCTAGACAACTCATATAGCTATTTTTGGCTAATTTGGGAGCATTAAAGTATGTTTAATTATCTTTATAAATTGCATTGTAACAGAGGTTGGGGTATCCTCAAGAACTATATTGTATTGAGATTTAATCATAAAGGAGGTTTTCCCCTTGAAGAAACTTATAATATAGTATAAACTCTTTAGTGTTATCAATAAAATTATTGCTATTTATGTTCATTTTACAAAATTATGTTTCTTTGTAAGTTTTATTTCGATTGTAATTAATTCATACAAGCATAATCAATATAGTTGGTATTAGAATTTTATCCAAGAATAATTTTATTATGGTAGTGATACTTCATTTTCTAAAATTTTCCTAGTAGCCATAACCACAATGCACTTATCTCAATAAATATTTTTTTTTCTATAATTCATATTCTTATATTTTCATAATTTATTTACATCCATCCTACAACAATTATATTTTCCCTCTATATTTATTAGGTTAGTAAACCTATTCTAGGAGTTTTAAATATCACATTGAGTTTTTATTACTTGTTAAGCTAGAATGTCCATAAAGAGTCTTGTTAATTGATGGGTGATTAAACTCCAATACCCAGGCTTTGGACAACATTTATACATGACTACAAGATCCCACATACTCTAGAGTATATAGGGATACCTCGTAGAATAAATATTAGTTCCCACCAGCTTAGTTACCCTCTAAGTTAGTCTTTGATAGATTTCAACCATGTCCTCCTTCTATTTTATCATTATAGTTGGGTAGTATAATCTTCGGTAAGCCTATTTTCTTTTGGTAATGTTAGCACAATGTTTACAAGCCTCATTATTTTGCACATAGTCCTAGACTTTGTTTTTATGGGTTCTCCCCTTGTGAACATGGTACTTCTTCGATCTCATCTTCTTTGACTTGTTTCTTTTCTTGCTCCACTCTTTGCTTCATATTTTCCATATTTTTGATCTCCTGAGCATGTGATGGCCAAGTAAAATTAATCAATCTTACATTTAAGATTGATCAAATACATTATGGAGTTTTTTTTTCTCATAAAGAATTGCTCTAAATCCATTCCAAGAGCAACAAATTTATCTAATTCTTGAGCTACCATTTAGTGGAAGTGTGGTTTATAGTGTTTATTAGTGCTACCACTATAATGATTATCAAATGTTGAGCACTTAATCTTGACCAAACCAAAGCATTATCTTTTTCTTGATTTTTTATAGCATAAAAAGGTTTTTTATTGACCTCATTAATGTGCATCACTTGGTCTTTTGAGGAAGAATCCTCCTACAAACATGTCTTGTACCCTGATCCAACATTTTTTGGGTCCACCCTATTAATTTTAGTGGTCAAGTATTGTATCATAGCCCTCAATTACTACACTATCTAAATTCTAGGGTGTTCTTAGCATGTGTCTTTGTTAGAGAAAGATATGAGCAATATGGTATGGGCAACATATCTAGTTATGGGGCTAATATGGATGGAAATAAAGCTTGTGGATTTTTTTGATGAATCTAAGGGTTATCTAACATGATGGTTCTAGGCAAGATCTTTCCCATTGAGATGAGCATTTTTTTTTCCTTATAGCCACATGAAATACTCATGAGAAACTTCTCTCATTAGACTATTAGATCAAAAGGCTTAGGTCCAAGAACATAGCATGAGGGTAATAGATATAATATTGGGCATGTGAATGCCTTATTCCTTGGATATTCCAATTTCCTTTAAACCTAATATTGAAACCAGTTATCCTCTCCTGAGGAAGCCTTTGCATAGAGGAAAATGGAATGATTAGTAATAAGGGGTCTCTGAGGTCATCATGTTCTAATATGAGGGGTTCAGTCAAGTCTGTCTAGGTTCTAATGTTATTATCTTCCAAGGAGTAATACCATAGTAGCACCTTACCTCAATAGGACAACATTAGAATTTTGATCATCACATATGCAAATAGAATATTGTAAATGGTTGCTAAAGCAACAATTTATTGATAATGTTCATAAGTAGTGTTTCCATTGCCTTCATAAGTGGTAAAATCCTTCAATGCAACTTGGGGAATCTCATGAAGGTTTGTAATATTAAGTGGTCTGATACTATTCCAAGCCATACAAATATGCCTAACCATATGATGCAGGAGCATCCAACAGCACCAGCAACAGAGGCATCAAGTTGCGGGAAAGACAGTGCTGAAGAGTCGGAAGAAGAGAAAGCAGAAGGCAAGGAGGAAGAATGGCGTCGCGATTTCGCTACAAGTCACGAAATCGTGACAGAAATCGGCAAGGAGAGCAAGGAGAAAAACCTGTCACGATTTCGTGACATGTCACGAAATCGTGACATGTCGCAGAATCACGGCAATCGGTAGGAGAGAGAAAGTGCAGCAGAAGGGGCCATGATTTCGTGACATGTCACGAAATCACGACAGTCACAAAATCGCGATAGCGGAGCAGAGGCGAAAGTAGTAGTGAAGAGCAAGCAACGAAATCGTGACGTCTCAATGAGGCGAAGGTGGAAGCTAGGGGCGAAATCACGACATCGTGATTTCGCGACGTCGTGAAATCGCGACGTCGGAGCAGCAGCAGAGGAGCGCAGCAGGAGTGTCATGATTTCACGACACGTCACGAAATTGCGCCTGTCGTGAAATCGTGACACAAAGTCAAAGGGAAGGCGTAGAAGCAGGGACGTCGCGATATCGTGATGTCGTGATATCGCGACAAAATTATAAAAGGCAAGGCATGGCGAGAGATGGTCACGATATCACGACATGTCACGATATCACGACCAAAATGACGAAGAAGCGCAGGGAGGCCAGGACGTCGCGATATCGCGACATGTCACGATATCGCGACGGAGAGAGAAGGCGCGGGAGAAAGAGAAAGAGATGGTGGGAACATTATTTTCGGGGACCATTCAAGAACGACACGTGGCAGAAGCAGGAGTTAAAGCGGGGGATTCCAGGAGCGCGGGAGACTAGAAGGATGGGCGCACAGAATTTTTTGACGGATTCAGAGTTGACAGGGGCCATGCGGAGTGCGGGAATTTAATCGGGTTGGTGTCCCGATTTATGTGAAGAATGTTTTAGAGGGAAAATTAAATCGGGTTGGTGAACCCATTTTCAAAAATTATTTTCAGAGGGTCGGGGCCTCTATAAAAATCCATTTTATTGGTTTAGTCGAGGGGAGGGGATCGGGGAATGCACTTAGAGCGTAGGAGTGAGGAAGAAGAGAACCGAGCCGAGCTTGGCCATTGTAAAGCCTGCGGGCTGTTTATTTTTGCATGTAATTTCCAGATTTGTTTAATGAAAAAGTGGGGTTAGCAGAAGTGTGTTTTCTCGGTGCCCCGTCAGTGGTATCAGAGCAAATGTTCCTGAGTGTGCAGCAGATCCACCGAAGGTGAGGCAGTTGCACCAGGACCTACGGGAGGGTTCTGAGAGAGAGTGAGTTAAGATCCCGGGCGTGTTAGCAGATCGTCGAACGTGAGGCAGCTACACCGGATCGTTAAAGCTTTATAAGAAAAGCAATAAAAATGCATTCCCGAAGAAGACGGGATAGCAAGGAGGATATGGTGTCGGAGGAAGAAGTCTTAGCTTTGCAACGGCAATTAAAAGCATTACAAAAATAATGGCTCGAGATAAAGTTATGGGAGCAAGAGGAACGACAAAAAAGGCGAGAAAGCAAGACGGAGAAAGAAAGAGGAGTTAAAGTAGGTTGCAGAAGAAATTTGCAGTAATGAGGAAATCTGTCCGGTAGAAGATAGAAGTATGGACCGAGAGCCGGGGTTAGAGCAATCTGCAGAGGTAGAGGATGGTCTGGAGGTGTTGCAGGAGACAGCAATCGGACCAATCAGAAGTGAAGATCACTTCTCCACGTACCCCGGGTGTCTGATGTAGGAGCATCCAACAGCACCAGTAATAGAGGCATCAAGTTACGGGAAAGACAGTGCTGAAGAGTCGAAAGAAGAGAAAATAGAAGGCAAGGAGTAAGAATGGCGTCATGATTTTGTTACAAGTCATGAAATCGTGACAAAAATCGGCAAGGAGAGCAAGGAGAAAAACCTGTCGCGATTTCGTGACATGTCGCAGAATCGTGGCAATTGGTAGGAGAGAGAAAGCATAGCAAAAGGGGCCACAATTTTGTGACATGTCACAAAATCATGACAGCGAAGCGGAGGCGAAAGCAGTAGTGAAGAGCAGCAGCGAAATCACGACGTCACGATTTCGCGACGTCACGAAATCGTGACGTCTCAGCGAGGCGAAGGCGGAAGCTGGGGGCAAAATCATGACGTTGCAAAATCATGACGTCAGAGCAGCAGTAGAGGAGCACAGCAGGGTTGTCATGAAATTACGACAAAGTAGAGTAGCCATAGAGGGAAGCAGATGGGATGTTGCGATTTCGTGACATGTTGCAAAATCGCGACTGTCGCGAAATCGTGACATGGAAGACAGCAGCAGGTGGGGGCAGTGGGAGTATCACGAAATCATGACACAAAGTCGAAGGGAAGGCGGAGAAGCAGGGACGTCACGATATCGCGACGTCGCGATATCATGACAAAATTATAAAAGGCAAGGCATAGTGAGAGATGGTCGCGATATCGTGACATGTCGTGATATCGTGACCAAAATGACGAAGAAGCACAGGGAGGCCAGGAAGTCACGATATCACGACGAAGAGAGAAGAAGGCGCGGGAGAAAGAGAAAGAGATGGCGAGAACGGTATTTTTGGGGACCATTCGAGAACGACACGTGGCAGAAGCAGGAGTCAAAGCGGGGGATTCCAGGAGCGTGGGAGACGAGAAGGATGGGCGCGCAGAATTTTTTGACGAATTCAGAGTTGATAGGGCCGTGCGGAGTGCGAGAATTTAATCGGGTTGGTGTCCCGATTTATGTGAAGAATGTTTTCGAGGGAAAATTAAATCGGGTTGGTGAACCCATTTTTGAAAATTGTTTTCAGAGGGTCGGGGCCTCTATAAAAACCCAGTTTATTGGTTTAGTCGAGGGGAGGGGATCAGGGAATGCACTTAGAGCGTAGGAGTGAGGAAGAAGAGAACCGAGCCAAGCTCGGTCATTGTAAAGCCTGCAGGCTGTTTATTTCTGCATGTAATTTCCAAATTTGTTTAATGAAAAAGTGGGGTTAGCAGAAGTGTGTTTTCCCAGTGCCCCGTCACCATAGCTTTGAAAAATATATTACTATAGTCATAAAGCCATAAATCTAACTACTATGTAGTGAGCTATTTTTTCTTTTGATCCCATCACCATGCAATTATAAGCTTATCTACTAGTGTGATCATCAACTTTTCTGGTTCTTGAATCAACATAGTCACTAAGTGAACATGTATTATCCACTTACAAGGTCAATATTATTCACCAAAATTTTGAGTCCTTTGGGAAAATGAGACTAGATTTATAAAATTTAATAGTGTTATTGGGTGTGCCAAAAACTCTTGGTTAGCACAGTGGGTATTTCTTATGATATTTAGTAAGCTCTTTTGAGGGTGGTATGGGAATCATCCCATCGAGCATGCCAAAAAATCTTCATCCAAAAGTTTCCTAGTTTATGAGATGTGCCCTAGACTCTATCCAAGATTGTATGATTAGGAATATGCTTTAAATAAACCTCCAAAGAAGGTCAAGTCCTATAATGCTAGCCAAACTAAAATGGGGTTGAATACTAAAGAAATAAATGAGAAGGGTTAGAGAGTAGAAATAAAACTGGTTAGAATTTAGCAATAACAAGAAACACAAGGTATGATATTCTTGCACTTTTAACTCAATTCAAATTCCTAATAGACTAGCTACCATACAATATTGTAGAGCATTATTTAAATCAACACACACACAACTAAGCATTCTAGGGGTTAAATAAACAATTATCCAAACATTTATCTAGTTTAGCAAAATAGTCCTTAACATAATTCACCATCCATTTAACATAAATAGAAATGCATAGTAATTAGACTCACATTCATACATGTCTTGCAATATTTTTAATAGAGGCCAAATAGCACTTCAATATTTATTGATAGGTACATAGTATAGTCATCATACAACTTATGTAATTATAAAAACTAAAGAATTAACCCTTATTCTAAGGTACATTAAACTATTTATAAAACTACATTGCATTCTATTAGATCTAATAATTACATGGAAGCTCCATGCAGGCCTATCAAGGCAAGTGCAGGGAGTGGGCATCGCTTTCCAGCTTGTACTACTTTAACCACCTTATGCTAAGGTTTATGGTCTAGATTTCCTCCATGAGGCTGGTGTCCATGTGTATTTATCAAATCTTAGTGTACTATGATAGGTTCACTTTTAACCACTACGTTATATTACATTTCCAACTCGTGAATCATTATAATAGCTTTGATCTAGGTGGTTGGGTGACACATGAATCTGATTAACAAGGATAGGTTCAAAATATTTTCATTTGGTACCAAATAAATTTGATCCTTTACATTGGATTCTATGCCTTAGCAAAATTTTAGGTCTATCAAACTTTTCCATATCTCTTGATGATGTTCCACATAAGTTTAGCCATATCTTCACACTTAACCAAATTTTGAATCCGATGAAGAACAACCTTGGATACTAGATTTCAAACTTTAATCTCTTCAGGTGATGTCAATACCTCCAAAAGTCACAATTTTCTAGCTTGATCTCCACACCTAGCCAAAATTTAGGTCCAATAGTGTGTTAAACATCGGCTGCCTCAAAATTTTGGCCCATTGTTTATGTTGATCACTTTGCATTAGTCAAATTTCAAGTCCAACCATGTTATGAACACCATATTTTAGACTTTTGCTACCTTTGTGCTTATGTCAACTTTTGAAATTTTCAGGCTCGTTTTGCATGTCAAATCTCATACCTAAGATAAAATTTTACTTTGATACTACTACAAGGTGTCATATTATCCTTCCTTAGCCTAATTTTGGGTCTAGCTAGGTGTTATTGTATATCAATCTATCTTATAGGTTTATGGTTTGTCTTCCATTGCTGCTTTGAAGCTAAATCTTTATTAGGAACTTATTTTGATCTTCAACTTGTGCAAAGAATATGATTTTTATCCAATTGTTATGTTGTTTTAGCAAAATTTTAACAAAACTATAGCAAAATTACAATTTGGTTGGGTTTGCAAGGACTTGTGAATCTGGGCGATCAAATTGACCCACAATAACCATACCTATATTTTAGTATAGGGATCAATGTGCACATAAGGAATACAACTAGTATACATCAACATAACACCCATACATATTTTATCATGTCAACATGCAAACATATTATACCTATGAATGCATCTACTAATGTATATTAATTCAACATGTACTCCTTATGTTCAATAATAAGGATAAATACTTCACCTCTTCTCCCTTAATGTATCTTATTTTCTAATTATTCACAATTGTACCTATTATGGTGAGTCCCCTTAATTTTTATAGACTTTTTGGTTGGTATATAACAATCATGATATTTATTGCCTTTTAGATTATACCAAATCATGCAACTATGTACAATTATATTTCATACAACTTTATAAGAATACTACAAAGGATCAATATCTAAAATTTATATTATATCATAGTTCATTGTAACTTTTTCTTAATCATAACTTCAATATTTTATAGATTTTTCTAATTAGATTGATCTACCTTAATGTATAATATGACTTAGAATTCTATCCAAAATAAAAGTGTTAAATGTATGTGGAGTGCATACATCCACTTTGGATCCCTATAAAATAATTGTCTTATACCCTTTTAAGCCCTCAAATTGCATCCATGAGTAAAAGGAGAAATTATTTCTCCCAAAATGAAGCATTCATGAAATTTTATAACTTCATCATCAACAACAAAATTCAAACAAGCATACAAGTCAATTTTTAAAACAATAGGTCTAGCTTCAAAACATCCTTCACCATACATCATTCAGAAAACATTCCACTAAATAAATTTTCATAGAAAGGCTAAGTACCCTATTTGGACTATCTTGTATAAAAGTTTCAAGGCTTTCAATCAAAGAATGTCAACAAGAAACTTGAGGTCCATGAGCATATCCATTTTACCAAGTCCAATGGTGTTCATAAAACCCCAAAAAGATATAATTAAGGGAGTTTTCCAACATACTTAATTTAACAAATCTAATATATTTCTATTTCAAAGTTCTTACAAAGGAAGGAAAAGTATATTGAACAGACTATGTTGTCACAATCAAGTTACACAACACTTGATTTTTATTTTTTTGAACAAAAATGAGCCTTGTATTCACCCTAGTTTTACATTTTAACATTCATTCTAGAGCCATCAATGAGGTTTATAGTTTATAAAGTAGGAAAAATAAAAAAGAAATTTAAATACATTCTTCAAATGCAATGCCTAAAATTGGAATTCAAACATTTATGCAGTGATAGGTTCATATATTTATACATGAGATAAATATACTATTTTTTGTATTTTTAATAAAGAAGCAATTTCATGATGAAATTCTTTTTAAATTTTTCATGGGAACCATTATCAAAATTAGCAAAGTTTTTAAATGCCTACCATAACTAGATTATCCATTTTCAACATAAAGCAAGGAGATTACATTTCTAGCATAGAAAATCCTATTTTACAAACACCCATAGGAACAACCCCCATTCCATCAAAATAAATTATTCAAATAGATTTTTAACAAGAAGAAAGGAATATCCATGCATTTTCATTTGTTAAAATAAAACTAAACAAAATATCTATCAAGTATTTAGAGATGAAGGATGATCCATGCATAACCTGGTATATCACACCAAAACTTTTAGAATATGCCTAGCTATTTTTCTTTTCTATTAAGCATAAGTCTAGAGGCCACCAATCCTCTTAACCTACATGGCCAAGTCAATCATATTTATCCTCCAAGCAATCATCCAAGAAGCAATACCAAGACCCATAAAATGTTTTCCAAGAACAATTCCTTGTATGGCTACCATATCCCCTTAAGTGCAAAAAATATCTCTCAATGGCAAATTGTTTTCAGGCTTTCACCCATAACCCAACTCTCAATTACCAAGGAAATAAACCCTTGCCTAAAATTTTTACAAAATGAAAAAATAAGTTTCTCTATATAACACTTAGCCCTAAAAGGAAAGCAAGCATTCTCTAAGGAAAGAAAAGCTCTAACAAACTAGAGTGACCAAAAGCTAAACCCTAGTCCTTGGGAATCAACATTCTATTAAAACAATAAAATAATGATCTCAAGATCTTATGCAATGGAAGATAGCAACTTAGATCCTAATGTTAACCTTAAGTCCCCATAAAGAACTTACACCTTAGTCATAATTTAAATCAACTTCCATACTAGGAGTTCTTTTGCAAAATATTTAGCTATTTTTGGGTAGATATTTTGTCATATAGTTTACAATTCATATTAGTTCAGCTATAACCAATTATTTTGACATGTAACTAATTTGTTTAAATTAAAAGGGTTTCATTTATTAGAGCTTATTATACCTCAAAATTCTAGGCTATATTGGATAGATCAACATGCAAAGTTATTTTATTTGTGTTTCATAATACCTATATTTTTTATCAACAAGGTAAACCAACATCCCAATTCATAAAAAATATTGTTCTCTTTTACAATTTCATTATAGAGGATAAAAAAATAGATACATAAGAACTAGTTTAGGGTGATTATTACCTATATTATAGTGGTTGTATCCCTAAAAATTCTTGCCCTAGCAATCATAGAATAGTCTCACCTCTCATGTTCTAGTCCTCTTCTTTTATAGATTTTGGAGTGACTTTGGTAGTCAAACCTTGATCTCTTACTTGGATTTCCTTCTAAACCAAGTGAAGGATTCTTTAAAACCCATATTTTATACAAAATTAAATGAATCCACTTTCAATATTATATGGAGTCCTAAACTAGTCAATCCCCTCCTCAAAATAGATTGTTGAAAAAACAATAGTATGCATGCAACTTGTTTACAATATTTTTGGGGATTCCCACCAAGAGAATCTTCATTATCCCTATCTTTTAAAATAAGAGACCTCTAAAAAATAACTCAACATTTTTACTACCACAAAAACACTTTGGCTCCCAAAAGAAAAGCATCCACTTATTTCTATTTTTGCAAGTTTTTAAGGTTTTATGACAAAATTAAGTCTTAAGGCTTTTTTCCTTTGGATAAAATATGAAGTAATTGAATATTTGGTTAAATATAACAAATCTATGTCCTTCCAATTTTAAAAAATAAATATTTTTCACTTTATTTCACTCCTCCTTACTCTATGTTTTGCTTGATTTGGGGGTTTAATCTTTGGTTACAAGAAGTGGAATGCACCTCTCTCCAACATATAATCAAGTGTACATCATCTATATGATTTATAATTAAGTGAAATGCAATATTTTTTGGTAGGTAAAATTGCTTAAGTGCAGGGTTTAAATGGGCCCCAAACCCAAGTACATAAACTAGTAGCTAAAATAATAGCATAAGATGACACAGGCCTACACATTGGTCAACTGCAACTTGGATGAAAAGGACCAAATAGTAGCAAAGAAGATTGAGTGGATGCTTGACATCATAAATACAAAATTACAGTCCAAGCAATAACCACGTAAGGGTTGCTTAAGAGAAGTAACTACCTGTAAATCTTGTAAAGGAGCTATAACAAAAACCTATGCAGGGGATGCTCATAAAAGATTAGAAAAAACTATAATAGATACCTAGTCAAGAAGAAACAGAGTATTTGAAAAGACCCATGTAGGGTCAATAAAAAACTTAGAAACAGTAATGGTTATCCCTGGAGTTCAAGTTTCTAGTTATGACGATCTCTTCGCATCGCTCGTCCTTTCATCAAAATTTCTATCACCTCAACTATCAACTTAACAGTAACTCTGAAATGGAGGTTATGCACAAAAACATAACCATTATTCTATGAATTGAAGAATATTTCAGTGATATCTTACTCAACCCCTTTGAACTTGCTGAGGAAAGGAATGAGACCATGAGCTTCTAGAAAGGTCTAAGATAGGGAATCAAGCTGAAGGTTAGATGGATCAAGCAGAGCCATGTTGGTAAGACTAGGGAAAAAGAAAGACCACAAAAACCAGACACTACACTTCTTACTGCCTAGAACACACAATACCAGATAAAACCATACAATAATGGGTTGACACAGATCAAGGTTATAAATATAGAAATTTTTGACACAATAAATGACCTTTTTGGAAGTTGAGTTGGAGTGATTGGTGGACCACTTAGTAATTATCCATGGGGAATAGACACTGGAAAAAATAGATATGGTACAAGATATACTATGCAAAGGATAGGACTGGGATAAGATTGGGAGTGCCAATTGACTGAAAAACGATTTTCAAAATTTGCAATATGCAAAAAGGATGATCTCAAGACTTGACGCATATTGACCTTGTTTGAAAATATCCAATTACACTACCTAGATGTACTAAGAGACTTGACATGCTTGGAGAATACCACCATGAGACAAACCCACTGACAGGGCCTACCTTAGGACATAGTAAACTTCACAAAAATGAAACAAGAGAACCAACCACCAGTACTGATAGCAAGACTAAAAGTTACACTAATTAGAAAAATTCCACCATAAGAATTGGAACCAAAAAAACAAATCATGCTGAAAAAACTAGAGTCATCATTGGAGAAGATGAACCTCCAAAACCTGTGACCACATATTTCAAACCAAATAATTATTAGTAGCATTTAAAACTTCTTGGGGAAAGCTTTATTTCCAAATGGACAGTGATTTATGGATAACTCCCCAATTGGCAAGAATATCTGCAGGCCTATTAGCTTCACGGTACACATGATTGATAGAGATATCATTGAAATTTTGGGACAGCTTCTTAGCTTTCTGAATAATGGTTTTGACATTCCAAGAGGACACCCTACTGTTTTTTAGAGCATTTATAATATTCAAAGAATATCCCTCAATAAAAAGGTTGTCTTTATAATACTTGAGAATATCTAGCCCTCTCCATAGTACACGACCTTCAGTAAAATTATTAGTTTGAGACCCCAAATACTCAGCATAAGCTATAATAACTTGACCATTAGAATTTCTAAAAACACCACCTGCACCTTCATCCCCTAGTATTTCTTTGGAGGCACAATCAAAGTTAAGTTTAAACTAGTCACTTGGGGTATGAATCCAATGGGCACCCACTCTGGGATGGGGGATGGAAAACTAGAACTGGAGTTGTAGAGAATTTTTAATGAAGAAACAGAATAGACTCCAATCTAGAATCGGGATATTTGGGACAAGGGAAGAGCTGGGAATTTTCTACAACAAAAGCAATAGCTTTATTAGCTATATATATGGGATCCTTAGAGGAGGAATAAAAAACCCTACTATTTCCTTCAAGCCAAAATTGCCATAAGATATGATGAAGGGTCACTTTCCATAAAGAAGATAATCTGAGGTTTTTGAAAGGAGCTGGCCATTGGATGAAAAGGTGACTCAATGAAAGATATAAAAAGTGGATAAAAGGTGATCCAAAGTTGTCTTGGATAAAGAGAACTCCAAAAAGAAGTGACTGACAGATTCCTAGGTATTCATGCACAAATAACATATGTTAGGGATAATCATACCCCTTTTCATAAGATTATCAATCATTAGAATCTTATTTTGGATGGCCAACCAAATTGAAATGAGCAACTTTTAGAATGAGATATTTAATCCACACTCGATCATAAGGTATTTGAACCACTTGATAATCAATAGTCAAACCATGAGCATATTTAATTGTGAATAGCCCGAAATCAATCTCTTTCTAAAAATGGGAGTCAGAGGAATTACCAGTGGGGTTGACTATTGCATTTAGAATGGTTTTGAGAATAACTTAAGCATCAAATATTTGGCCATTAGCATTTAGATTATTAAAATTCTTCCAACGCTTAGAATCAGATAAAACGTCAATAAAATCTTCAACCTTGCTACAAATTAAAGTGTCCAAGAAAGGCTATAAAATAGCAATTTCATTGTTCTCTAAAAGCGGTTTATTAGAGATCCACCTATGAGTCCAAAAGTTAATTTTACTCTCTATGTCTAATCACCACCTTCTCCCCTTCTAAATTAGAGATCTGATTTAGATAATTAATTTTTAGGAAGTGGAGCCCTCTCTAGGTATATCAACATCTATGAAACAACGATTTTAAAGATATTTTATGTTTACAATTGAGACCCATTCAAGGTTGTTGTTGGTGAAAACCTTCCATACTTTCTTGACTAACAAGGTTGTATTCATATTACAAATTCTTCGAAGCCCCAAGCCCCTCTGAATTTTTGGGGAGCACACCTTGTCTCAAATGACCAAATGAAATATTTTCCTGTCCTCGGTACTTACCCTTTAAAATATTTTCTAAATTTACTCAATTTTTATGTAGATAGCAACAAAAACTTTGAAGAAAAACATGAAATAAACAGGAACACTTTGGAGATAAGCCATTGTCATGGTGGCTTTGGTTGCTTGAGAGAGGAGGGTCCCTTTCCAACCTACAAGTTTTTTGTTAATCCTCTCAATAATGTTACTCCACATGGATTCCTTCGGAGCACTGGTGAAAAGAGGGAGGTCCAAATATTGGGTAGGCAACTAAGATATAACACATTGAAATATGTGTGCAATCTTAGCTTGTCTCTCTTAGGGAGTGTTAATGAAGAAGATTTTTCTTTTAATATAATTTATTTTTTGCCCTACAGCCTCCTCATAAGTATCAAGAATACTCTTAATGGCTTTTGCTTCCCACATAGAAGCATGAGTAGCAATGATGGTATCATCAACAAACTGTTGGTGAGATAAAGCTCTTAAATTAGATGCAGTCTTAATGCCTAAAATTATGTCATTGGAGCAGGCATTTTTGAGCGCTCTACCCAAGGATTTAGCAAGAATGATAAAAAAGGATGGGGGATAGAGGATCTCCTTGTCTAAGACTCCTTTTACTAGGGAAAAGCCCTACTACAGATCCATTGACTAGGATTGAATCTCGAGATTAGAAATGCAGTTATGAACAAGATAAACCCACTCCCTATGAAACCCAAATTTGAGAGGGACAAAAATCAGAAAATATTTTTTAACTCTATCAAAATACTTATTCATATCAATTTTGAAAAACATGGCAGCTTTTTTGTTATGACTGGCAAAATGAAGGGCTTCATACAATGTGACAACACCATCAGTAATATTTATTCCTTTTATAGATCTACCTTGATAAGGGTCTATGATCTGAGGATCTCTTTGAGTCTTGTAGCCATGGATTTAGTAAGATTTTTGTATAGGATATTATAAAGACTAATGGGTCTAAAATCTGACATAGATTTACACACATGCCCTTTGGAAACCAAGGCAATGAAGGTGGAGTTGATACTTATGGGTATGGATTTAGTTTGCTAAAGTTTAATGATGGCATTGCAAATATTAGGTCCAATGATGTCCCCAAAAATCTGATAGAATCGGGGGTCAAACCCATCAAGACCTAGGTATTTATTAGGGTGCATTGAGAAAACAACCTCTTTAATTTCATCAGGGGTGAGGGGTTTGATAAGAGCCAAATTCATATCTAAAGTAACTAGAGTGGGTATATGATGGAGTAATTGTCTACTAGCCTAGATAGAATTTTGAGGGTTGGCTCCCAAAAGGCCTTCAAAGAAATATGAAGCTTCATTTTGAATCTCAAAAATATCCTTCATGATGGATCCATCACTTCTGGTTAATTCTTTAATTTTATTCAAACTTTGGTGCCTTAGGGTAGTTGCATGAAATAATTTTGTGTTTGAGTCCCCCTGTTTGAGCCAAAGGGCCCTTGATTTTTGCCTCTAGAAAGTCTCATATTTAGCCAGCACATTATGGTAGTCTGCAATAACATATCTCTCCTCATTTTTGATTTGTTCATTGAGCTGCCCATTCTAAATTTGGAGTTTAATACTTTTTAGTTTTTGCAAAATATTTTTCTTATTTTCAAATATGTTACCAAAAACTTCTTCGTTCTAGACTCGAAGATTTTCTTTGACACACTTAATTTTTTGGGAAACCCTAAAAATAAAAGATCCATGATAATCAAATTACCACCAATCAGCAATTTGCATCCGCAAATCTGGGTGTTGTGTCCACATAACTTCAAATATAAATGGGATTTTGGAACAAGGTCCTTTCTCAACTTCAAATAATAAATGGTAATGATCAGATCCAACTCTGGGAAGATAGATAAGAGTGATATCACCCATCACCGGTATAGCTTCTTGAGACAAGAAAACCCTATCAAGTTTTACTTGAATGTGTTGATCCCCAATTCTCTTGTTGCTCTAGGTGTATTTTACCCCTTTAGTATGAACATCCATTAGCTCACATTCAGTGACAAAGTTATGGAAATCCTCAATGCTCTTTGTGGGCATTAGGTTCCCTCCCTACTTATTAGAAGGAAAAATGGGAGAGTTGAAGTCTCCAGCAATAATCCATGGAAAGTTTAAGAAATCACTTCTCATATGATGCAAAGTATCCCATAGACCCTTACGATTAAGAGGATAGTTAGTGGTATAGACATTGATCAAAACCCAAGAGAAATTACTGGTTTTACAAAAAACATCATATTGAGGATCCTATCGAAAGAGGAAATGATTTTGCCTTCTAACTTATTTGAGTCCCAAATACAGAGAAGACCCCCAGACGTACCTTGAGCAGGGAAAAAACAAAATCACCATTTTTCTAAATAGAATTTATGATTTTCTAAATTTTATTTTGATCAATATTCATTTCTTACAGAACCATGATAGTGGGTCTATGTTCTTTCCTCATAGTGCAAACAAGCCTTTGCTTGACAACACTGTTGAGGTCTCTCACATTCCATGAGAGGATCCTCATTTAGAATTTTTGGAAATTTTTTGGCCTCCCTTAGTTTGTTGCAAGGGAGGTTTGGACCTTTTTGATTCATCATTCTCCTGATCGAGAAGATCTTGAAATAAGGTTTTCTGGGTACCATTTGCAATACCATTTTTTGTTTTCTTTTTCTTTTGATCATTGATAGAGGGTCTTCCTTTTTTTATTTTCACTGCCAATATCAACAAAATATTTCTTGATACTTCTAGTGTTAATGGGGCTGAAATTATATTTGTCTTATTTCTTTATTTTATCTGATATGGGACTGCCAATTTCTGTATGCCCCTTGGGGTTGGATAGTGGTTTTGAAAAAATATTAGATGGCCCAGATCTGATTGAGGATTGGGGTTCCTCTTGATCAAAAACTAGGGTTTCAGTTGGATTTGGGGTAATGTCATCCTCACCAAGTTCAGACCCATAAATAAGAGTTCCTTTTAAAACATCAAAACGATTATGGAAGGTGAAAATAGAACTCACCTTTGGATGATCATTTTTTGAATCTTGGATTTCAATTTTATTTTCTTTGGTATATTTTGGAATTTATCCTTTATTATGACAGTAGCTACATTGTTGCTTGCCCTGTAGGTGTCTGCCTTGCTGACGTCTGGTCTGCAACTCACTTTGAGAGTTATTGGGGAGTTTTATCTCCTTTGAGTTTCTTAGCAACGAGCATTGAATTTTGAGATAGCCCTGATCCTTGCATTCAATGCAGAATGCAGGCTTGTTCTCATATTCTATTACCTGGCATCTATGGTAGGTGTTGTAAACCAGATTTATCTGAGTGGGAAGTTGAAAATCTAGATTGGAACTGACACAAATTCTAGTATGAACCATGTGAGTGCATGCTCGGGTCATCAGGTCGATTGCAACCAACTTGTCTATATATTTTCCAATGCCCTGTAAGATGTCTTCATGCCAGAACTGGGCGGGCCAATCTGGAAATCGAACCCATATTAGTGAAAAATTTAGGGTCTATATCTCAGGATTGAAATATTTATCCCACTTCCATAGAAAGAGACTCTTCTGACTGAAGAACCAAGGACCCCTAGTAAGAATTCGGGAGGCATTTTCTTCATTGTTGATATGAATAAGGAAAAAATCCTTTGAAATGGCAACCAAATCCATATTGCATAGGGTTTTCCATTTGGTATAGGCCCACCACATAATATATTTCATATCTAGTCGGCCTTCGATAAATTTCCCCACCAGATTATGGGATTCAATAGAAATGTAATTTGCCATTAGGTTTTTAGGGATTACCAGATCTTCACCCGTTGGGAGTAAGAGGGCTCCACTGCCTGAGGGAGGTTTTGTAGACCCTTTTAATTTCTTAGCATAAGATCATAAATAGGACTCGATGTCTTGAGTGATGGACCCATTAAGCATGTGTTCCTTATCGGGAGGATCTTTACCCCTAATGGTCTTCGTGTTCTTGAAACCATCATAATTCGACTCAGCACCTTCAGTGTCAGTAAAAACTATACCACCCTTGACCGTTGTGGGAATTCCACCTTGATTCACCTAATTGTCTTTCTCGCCTCCAGTCATAGTCGTAGATGCTATTTCTATCTTGATTCACTCTGGAGTTGCTTTCACTTAACCCATATGAAACCCTCACACAATTGCTTGCCAAAAATCTTGTTCACACATAGGGATGCACTAGGATTTATGTTGCTTCAAATGATCTAAAAATTGGTGGAGATGTTCTAGGGTTTATTAGGAATCTACCCTAAAAATTCAGCTTAATATGAGTCTGGATGAATGAAATATGGTCGAAACAAGTTCGGCAGTTTGGGCAGTCCTAAGAAAAAACGTCCCTCACAATTTTCCTCTCCCTTGTTCAAGTTTCTTTCAAGTGAAATGCAATATTCTTTAAGTACCAAGCATATGATTTATGCACAAGCAATCAATATCAAGCAGGCGTAACCAAATGCTTATTATGCACATGCATTATTTTTGTATCATGTGCATGGATTCTAATTTTCTAATCATGCTACTGAATTTCTCTCCCTAATGATACCCTTCCTCCTAGTCTCATCCAAACATTTCCCCTATTGATGTTTTATTCATAATTTTCATTATTCTAATTTCATAATATTGTAGCAATATTAAATTATAATTAACATCTCAACATCAACATTCATGTCACATCACCCTTATTATCGTATAATTTCATGCTCAATTTAATTAAAATTATTTAAGCTACTTTAAAATATTTTACGATTTAGTCATAACAAAGTGCAAGTGTTGACCTAATAAAAATCTTTAAAAGTGTTTAAATAATTTTAGTGTGATTTGATCCACGAATAACCTATGATAACAAAGTGAGAGGACTAATAATAAATAGAAAGAGGGATCCATACGCATTAAATATTCATGAATAAAGAGGTCAAATGACATAATCAATCTAGATAAACCATGCATAGTATCTTTAATAATCATAGGTCAAAATCAAAATCACAATATTTGATCTCAAGGAGTAGATTTTATATTCTAAATATAGATATCTCTATTTATAATAAAAGTTTAATCTAACTTTTAATACAGTTAACATTACTCTAATCCTAGTAAATTCTAATTTGGCAGCATATTTTAGCAAAATTGATGCTTAAGTGACCAAAATTACTTATAAAGTTATTCTACATGACTTTAACAACTCCAATTCCTCCACTAGTGCTACTTGAAGACAAAAAGGTTGTTTTCCAAGGAGTTACCTAGAACTTCTTGTGCCTAAATGTATTTTTTCAATGTCTTCTCTTAGAGAGTGATTCACTGTTTGTGATGTCAATAATTCACTCAATCAAGATGAAAACAAATTGCTACTAAGTCAATGAGAAAATCGGTCCCTTGTACACTTAGTCAATTATGCACGTCAAGGCCACTACAACAAATTTACAGAATTCTATATTTGATCTCATGAGGATGGTAATTTCTTGTGCCGAAGCTATCAAGATCTTGCTTAACGAGGACCAACCGGATTCTTTGATGGTTGTGATCAAATCCAAACTGGATGACAAAGCAAATTAAGGATGTTTACCTTCTAGGAACCCTTGTTTTTTGGCCCTACCTTGTCTCAGGTTTCCCCTTTATGGATTTTTGCTTCCTTTTTGTTTGGGTCCTATATGGATTCATGGTGGTTCGTTCAGTTCCTTTATGTAAGTATCTCCTGGATGCTTGTAGTTCCAGGGCTTGTAGGTTTTTTTGGGTCTCCCTTGGTGGTGAAGGCTGTGTATTTTTGTTCGGTTTTATTGTATTGACTCCCGACCAAATTCTTATTGGTCCATGGTTATTAGATTTTAATTATGGCATGTAAATGGTTTGGGGACCCTTTCAAAACACCTTCTATAAATTTATCAAAAAACATAATTATGCACTTGGAACGTATTGCACTTTTAGAAAAAAAATCACATTGTCATGCCTTTATCAAAATTTGAAGTTATATCTTGTTCTTTTGGTTGATAGTTCTTTATTGGTTATTATTATGAGAGAAATCACTTCAATTTTTCCCATATCTCCTTCGACATAATTTTTTACTGCTAGAGTGCAAAGGTAGTAATTAGATTACTACAATCACTTGATAGAATTATTTTCATGGGTGATGGTTTTTTAACAATAGATTCATCATGTGATGGTTAATCCATAAAAACATTACTTATATTAGGCAGTCTAATTCAAAAAAGCCTCAACCATGATGTGCCTAAAAAGCCATATTATATTTGTATTTAGCTTTCCAAAATTTAATTTTTTGAACATTAATTTTTGTGTATTATTATCAAAATATTTACATATCACAAATTAAAATCATTGGTCACATTGATTTATTAAATCATTTTGATACTAGTGTTTTAACAATTGATTATGGTTTGATCTAAGCTTAAAGTGAACAATCATAGAGACCAAATACTTCTAATTAACCTAACTTTCATTATGAACTTGTAAACCAAATTCATAAAAATGTTAAACTATATAAATAGTGGAGCTCCAAGTAGGTGTATCCATATAAGTTGTGCAATAGGTGCAACATAGCAACATTATTTTATAGCTATAATAACATGGCAATCTGGCTATGGCACATCAATGCTCATTGGGTTTAGGAGGAGAAGGCTTTGTAATCACACATAGGGGAAGAGCATAATTAGCCATGGAAGATTCCTACTACTAGAGATAAAGAAATTTTTGGAAAATAAACCCTTAGAAAAAAGAATAGTGTGCAATGCTATCTCAACAAATGATTAAACACATTATTATTACTACACATTATTTTGGGTCTTAATACAATATCTCCTCAAATAAATTGCATGGATTTGATAGGTATTCTTGATTGGATATGTTAGAGAGTTGTAGGAAGTTGCATGGAGGTGATTAAAGCTTGATTGGTAGTTGCAAACAATGAGGTGGCATACAACTTCCAATCAAGAAAAATTTATTGGTAGATTGCCTTCTTAATATTCATAAAATTGTGTAGCAAAATGAAAACCATGACAAAATAGACAGTTATAGGCAATAAAATTGCTAAAATATTAACTTTAGCAGTGGTGAAGCAAAAGTGCCACAACTGTGTAGAAGCACCATGTCACTTTTTCTTGTGATACTATCGCTTATTTATAGCTAGTGGGTGGGCAAAAAATTAACCAATTTGACCAACAAAAGCACTCTAGATAGCATAAGCAACATGCAAAAGTGTCATGATGCTTTCATAGGGTTACAACACTTTTGCTTTTAGGGGCATTTTGAGGCATCAGTTCTTGTCCAAGTATAGGCATGTTTATACTCATTGGAAATCTCTTTTCAATATAATTTTAACGACACTATTTTTATGAAAATTTGTAAATATTTGTATCAATTTTGCAATCCTAAAATTTAATATCACTTTTTACCCTAGATTCAAGTACAACAAAGTTGATTTGTTTACAAAAATTGATTAGCAAGTAAGATCACCCTTTCAATGATCAATCAACATGCATAATTGGATGTCTACATAACCTTAGATGGTAGTAACCTCTTTTAAGTATGCTTGATGATGCTTGAAGCCCTATTATCTTATACATTTATCCTTGATTTCCATTGATCCTTCTTGATGGAGGATTTCAAACATTTCTTGATGAATGGCTCCCTACCATGACCTAGAAGTAGGCGATTCCTTTGAGGGAGAATACTAACTTAGGGTGAAATGATAAGCAATTTATCCTTTGTTTTTCTAATAAGTAATAGTGCTAGGTCCCCTATTACCTCCCTTAGTATCCTAGGATGAATATGAAGAAATATTTATAGGGAATAATGAATTTTTATGAAAAGATAACTTTTGTAATAGAGAGGATTTCATCCTATTATGAGTTGTACAACTAATTTACATTCAATATTCAGTGAAATATGCTTATAAATGATATATTTCCCTTATATTTATACACACTTTATCTCAAATCTTATCTTGGTAGAGCACCCATTGATATAGGTGCTCATGTTAGCTTGACTTTTGAACAAGGTAATTGGCACAACATAATTCAAATATATATATAACTTGATGCTTTGTCATGATTTAGGTGAAAGCTCCCATTGTAAATAGACATCATCATTGAACTAGCAACACATAATAAACTTCTAGTATCCTAAATAAACCTCTAAATGGAAAATTTACTTACATACATACACAAATTTAAATTAATTTCTAAAGTACTATATCTAGAAATATCAAGATGCTTATTTTGTTAATGGCATATTCATAAATATTTGAGATATGCTATATCATATATAATGAATGCAAAAAAATAACAAATAGTAGAATCCCAAAGGGTTGTACACCCCATGAAGAGATAAAACTATATGACATAATTGTTGAACATCCCACATGCCCACCTTCATGGATCATAGTTAGATATTGCCAATTTCATAAAAATGTATTTTTTCCAAGTCCTTTTCAATTTTGGAGAGTTGCATTATATGAGGGATGGTTTAAATTTTTTTCCACCCATTTCTAAAAAGGACAATCAATACATTCTTTGGACACTAGAGATAAAAATTTATTTGATTAATGAAATCAATGTTAAGTAATTTAGACATTCTTGAGATCAAGTATTTTTAATTCTCTCAAGTAATAGTCGGTCTTACTACCCACTTCTAAGCCTCTTTCATTCACAATTATATACTTTAGTTTTACTCAAAGACTATTTCTCTATAGACCAAGTGGGTCAATCTATTTGTATTTTTCTTTATATTTTTGCTCTTTCTCTCTAAATAGCAGGTAGGATCATACACCATGCTTTGGTAACCAAAGTATGGTTGGAATCATCTATTGCATAAATGATATTTTCCACTAGGATTGTTCCATATGGCCTATCCCCCATTGCAGACATTAAAAACTGCTTTACCTTTACATTATCTCTATTTCTCATTAAATTGTCTTGCATTAAACCTCTATTACTACAAGCTATATAACAAAAAATACCTTAGATGTTAATGTTATACATGCACTCTTATTATAAATGTAAACTCAAACATGTTTCAAGATATTATTCAAAATAATTGAGGCTTTGATATCCCATTTTAATCAATATTATCTAGTCCATATTAGATAATATAAATTCCTCAATAATTAAGACCTCTATGTTTCTTGAGAAGCTTTACGAACCAACTTTAGCCATCTATTTTTTGTCTTAGTATTTTTCTTCATAGACTATTAATTTCTCTAAAAAATGTTAAAAAAAACCTTGGCTCCTAACACCTTATTCATAATATGAAGGTTTTTTTATTCTAAAACCACCAAAAACAAGATATTACAAAATAAATTTTTATAGTTGGAATTTTATAGTGGAATTCTCTATAATATATGTCTACTCTTATTAAATATACCCATATCTCTTTATTAACTTTTCCCACAAATATAGGAATACCAAAACACTTTATTAAAGGAGGAACACTGTGAATCTTAGTATATTTATAATAAATATTTAACATCTCAAATTGAATTTTAAATAGTTTGTAATCTAATTTTAATCAATTACAATAGTAACAATTTATAACTATCCAGAAACAATTAAAATATTTTGGGTTCCATTGAAAGAGGTTCTCGTACTAATTGTGTAGCATATACAAACTATAAAAGATGGTTGCTTTGACTCAAACCTTTCATGAGATGATAAACAAATAGGATGATAATGGGTAATTTTGTTGAATACATCTCTAGATCCCAAATAAACTTTGAGGATATTCATTTATAAAAAATAATTAATGTATATTTAACATTATATATCATTGAATGAATTTAATCCTCTATAAAATCAAATATTGTGGAAACTTTATCTTAAAAGACCTAAGTAAGGTGATCATATGCCTTAGTTTTATCCAAATTTAGAATAATATTGATATTTGAGATATGCTATATTATATGTAATGAATGCAAAAGGAAGAAAATTTATAAAAATACAAAGGGATTATATAGGCATGAAGAGATAAGACTATATGGCATAATTGTTGAATATGTCACATACCCACCTTCATGGATCATAGTTAGAGATCACCAATTTCATTAAAAAAATCCAAGTCTCTTTCAATTTTAGGGAGTTGCATTATATGAGGAATGGTTTAAATATTTTCCCACACATTTCTAAAAAGGACAACTAATACATTCTTTGGATACTAGAGATAATAATTTCTTTGACCAAAACAATCAATGTTAAGTGATGTAGTGAAGTAATCTTGTAGGTATTGGTAAAATAGACCGATTTGTTGGATAAACTTAGAGCAAAGATAGATTCATGAGAAGAGAGAGCTAGGGTTTGACATGGTAGGTTCATGAATTCATGGATGCAACCGGGGTGCAGTTTTTTACCTAGATGTAGTGATATTTGGTGGTGCTTGCAACCTGGATGCAATGAGAATTGGTGGGTGCATGCAACCTGGATGCAGTTCTTTACCTAGATGTAATTTTTTACCCGCATGCAGGCTCAAGAGCCCAGATTGTCTAGTTTCAAGGCTTCTTCCATGCATGCACTATGAGATTTTGGTCAAACATTTCATGGTGGTGTAAAGGTTTCTATTTGCAAAGGAAGGTACTATTTAGAGTTATCCCTTTTTTTTTTTTTTTTGTGTGAGTGTGGTGTCCTCTCTTTTCGATGGTAGCCTCTTCAAGGGGCCTGCCACCTCCCTCTTTTCGAGATGTGGTGTAGAATAAAGGTACTAAAGGAGAAAGTGGGAGCTCTACGAGAGGTATTAAGCATGCAGTTATTAAAGAGGGAAAAATATAAGAGATCACACAACCCTTAGCCCTCAATAAATGCCTAGAAAAACTATAGAGTTATCGCATTTCAATATAAAATAAAAATTTCTTTAAACAAAAAAAAAATTATTTATCTGAGCATGCATTAATTTATCGCTTCACAAGTTTTTTGCTAATGGAACAAGATCTACAAAATTAGATAAGGGAAGTCTAGAAATCGAAGGGAGATGTAGAACTTAAACTTTTCCCTAAAGGCTTCTTCATTGTCATTTTCACTTGCTTGAAGGATAAGGAGAGGATTCAAGATGGGGGGCCTTATTTCATGGCAAGGGTTGGTCTTTTTATGTAAAACTGGACCATAGGTTTTGATCCCAACAAAGAAAATCCAACCAAAGCCCCAATTTGGGTGCGGTTGTATGCTCTCCCCCTAGAATTTTAGAATGAGAAAACCTTGAAAGGAATTGGAAATACTATTGGAGAATATATAGGAATGTCCAAAGTAACTAAAGAGGCTCATGTAACTACCTTTGCCTAGATTTATCTCCATGTAGACCTATCGAGCCCTCTTTCAAAGGCAATTATTCTAAGTGCAAGGGATTATGAGTGGACCCAAGACCTAGATTATGAGAATGTGCCCTTTTGATGTATATTTTGCCATGCTCATGGCCATATCCTGTGAAACTATCCTACCCTTAAGCAAAAAGTGGAGGAGATAGAGAAAAATAAGGATCCATTAGGGAAGAAGGAAGAGTGGCAATCTCCAAAATTGGTAAACAAAAAGGATAAATAGGTGTGGTAGAAGAAAGGGAAACAAAAAAATCAACAAACAAATAAATTTGTAGTTCTACAAGAGATAAACCAAGATATGGAGGAATCCATGCATATCCCCTAAGGGGAACATGAACAAACAAACAAGGAAGGGAGTAAGGGGGAAAATGCAATGGAAATTCTTATTGAGCAGTCAATGAAAGATATTAAAAACCTAGAGGAAGGTGATTTAATCCAGAGGAATCCCTAGCTAAGGTTAAGCCACAAATATACTTCGATGGATGCTAATGAGCCCATTCAGCGTGAAGATATTTTGGGTGGAAGAACCTCAGACCCTCCCTTGAAGGGGCCTTGTCAACTAGAAAAGGAGGAGATTGGCCAAACCCTCCTGCAACAAATACCTATTCTTAAAAATGTGGTAACCTCTACCTCAAACCCCCTCTTAATTCCTAATGTTCATGATCTTTCTACTGTCCCTTTCAATTATAGCATCTCGAAGACCTTAAATATTGAAGGAAATAAAAAAGAGGACACTGAAGAAGTGAAGAGGAGGAAAAAATCAAAAGATATTGGGAACCTCTCCTCAAGTGCTCTACGTTTGGGACTAAAGTCTACCTCATATACCAAAAGAAAATAAACAAATTAATTTAGTTAAGGAGAGGAAGGAAATCTTTGATAGAGCTCCTAGAAGATACAGGGAAGACCCTTGTGGACTCTAGACTAGTGGTTCCCCTGAGTACAAATTTTTTGGTAGGAAAACCCTTCACAAGTGGTTCACAATGAAGATCCTCTCCTAGAATATACGTGGGTTACACTCTCTAAGAAAATGTAGAGTCCTTAAGAGAAGGATAGGCTTGGAGGGCCCTGACATAATTATTCTTTAAGAAACCAAGTTGACTCTAGAAGAGATGGCTCATAAAACTAATCAAATTTGGAAAGGAGTAGAAGGTATGGCAAATGCAGCTAAGGGACAGGTAGGGGGTTTGGTGATTCTATGGAATCCTAGAAAGTGTACGCTGGTGGAATCCCTTGCAGGTAATTGGTGGATTTCTATTAAGTTTAGATTGGTCTCTTCCCCCCTCCAGGTTTGGGTCACAAACATTTATGGTCCTATTGATGCTCATCACAAATTGGAGTGTTGGAATAATATTCTCTTTTCTCATGACCAGTCTAGAAATGATAATTGGATCATTGGAGGAGATTTCAATGCTATTCAAAACCTTAGTGAGAAGAAAGGGGGGTAAGAAAACTGGATAAAAGTAGTGAAGACTTTAATGCTTTCATCTCTAGCCTCAACTTAATTGATGTGGTCCCAAAAGAGGGGCAATATACTTGGAATAATAAAAGAGTTGGGAAGGCCTTTGTGGCTAAGATATTGGATAGATTCCTTGTTACTAAGAGTTGCCTTGAGGTATCTTTTATCACTGAGTCCTTTATCTTACCAGGATCTCTCTCAAACCATTGGCCCATCTCCATAAGTTTGAATATTTCAACCCACCCAAGATAATATCCCTTTAAATTTGAAAGCATGTGGCTTCTTCACCCTGATCTGGAAGAGAAAGTTAGGATCTGGTGGAGAGAAGGAAATCCAAATTGGGGCACTAATATGTATCTTCTAGCAAAAATACTTAGTTTTATCAAGAGGAAAATAAGGATCTAGAACAAGGAAGTCTTTGGGGATATTTTCAAACAAAGGGAAGCCCTGGATAAGGAGGTCGCTCTTCTTCAATGATAGATGGAGGTCCAAGGGCTTACTAAGGCCCTTCTTAGCTATGAAAATGACCTTAGTAGATGAGTGGATGAACAAGAGTTGAAGGAAGAATTTTTTTGGAAATAAAAGTCAAGAATTAATTGGTTGAAGGAAGGAGATAGAAACTTTGCCTTCTTCCATAGAACCACTATCCAACACAGGAATTTAAAAAAAATTTCCAGATTGACTAACCCTGAGGGAGAGATCACTGAGGACTCTCAAGAGATTGACCTTTTGGTAGAGAACTATTTCAAATACCTCCTAATTGAACCACTGATAGAAAGAGTTCAAGCTAGAGAAAGAGTCCTATCTTCCATTCCCTCGATGATCACCCAAGAGAAAAATGAAAGTCTTACTAAGATTGTTAGTCTGGAAGAGGTGGAAGATGTTATTTTTAGCCTAAAGAAAGGGAAATCTCCTGGGCCTGATGGCTTTCCCATTGATTTCTACCAGCGCTACTGGGATATTATTAAGAATGATATCCATCAGGTGGTGGAGGAGGCTCATAACTCTAAGCAAATTCTAAGAACCCTAAACTCCACTTTCTTGACTCTAATCCCTAAGACCCATCAAGCTACTCATATGGAGAACTTTAGACCCATCTCCTTGTGTAATACTTCTTACAAAATTATTGCTAAAGTGATGGCTAATAGACTTAAGAAGACTCTAGATTCAATCATTTCTCAGGAGTAGGGAGGATTTGTGCATGGCAGACAAATTTTGGACAACATCCTCATCGCTCAAGAAATTATCCACTCCATGAAGAATAGCAGATCTAGGGGGATGCTTATTAAGTTAGACATGGCTAAAGCTTATGATCGAGTTAATCGAACCTTCCTTTTAAAAATCTTGGAAAGCTTTGGCTTTTGTCATGAGTGGATTGAGTGGGTGAAAGCATGCATCTCCTCGATCATAGTGGTAGTCTTGGTGAATGGTTCTCCTACTAGGTCCTTTGCTCTATCTAGAGGTCTAAGACAGGGGGATCCTCTTTCTCCTTACCTCTTTATTATTTTGGTAGAAGGTCTAGGGATATTGCTCCAAAAATATAAGAGCTATGGTCACTTAAAGGGTGTTTATGTGGCCAAGGATGAGTAGAATATTTCCCACCTCTAGTTCATGGATGACACTTTGCTTATGGGTGAAGCCACTCTCAAGGAGGCATGAAGATTTAAGGAGAATTTGGAGGATTATCTGGCTTCCTCTGGAGGGGCAATTAATGTGATGAAGTCAAAAAATTTTTCTTCAACACTCCTATTCGTGTCCAAGAAAATATTTCTAGGTTTCTCAACTTTGAGAGGTCCTCTCTTCCTCTCAAGTACTTGGGATTTCCTTTGACTAACTCTAATCCAAAAATATTAGATTGGAGTGAAATTATTTCTAAATTTAGAGAGAGGTTGCAAGGATGGACTTTCAAATGGCTTTCCTCGGTTGGTAGATTAACCCTTCTCAAGTTTATTCTCCAAGCTCTTTTGATCTACTTCTTCTCTGCTTTATTAGCACCTATAAAGGTTTTAAAACAACTCCAAAAACTTCAAAAGGAATTTTTTTGGGGTGGTCCCTCTCTAGAAAGGAAATGGTCTCTTGTTGCTTGGAAATATATTTGCAAACCTCTCCAAGAGGGGGGCCTTGGAATCAAAGATCTTCAAATCTTCAACAAAGCCCTTAATGGAAAACTGTTTTGGAGATTTTGCAATGGAGAGAACCTATTTTGGGCTAGAGTTCTTAAGCAAAAATATATCCCTAAGGTGGATTGGAAGGAGTTGATCAGGCTTGAACACTTTCCCCTAGGTTCTTCTCTCTAGACAAGCATGACATCCCATAGAGAGTGGGTGCGGTCTACAACCTTCTAGAAGATCAAGGATGGCAACCATGCTCTCTTTTGGGAGGATGCATGGAACCAGTATGAACCTTTAAGAGAAGATAATTCCTTGATTGAGTTGAAGGAGGTGTTCAAAGAGGAGGGTTGGAGCCAAGTCAAGGACTACATTCAAGGCCATCCCATTCCCCATGAGACTGGTAGGGTGGTGCTTCATTTCTAGAAAGAACCTCAATCCTAGCCTAGTCAAATCAGGGAAGCTGATAGATGAAAACTTTGGGGAATCATCTCTAGTAGGAAGCTTTCATATTGCAAGGGCCTAGACTTGTTAAGCTAGGGGAGAAGTGGAGATGGGAATTTTACTACCAAGAAAGCTTACAATTTTCTTATGGAGGTAAACTTCAATGGGGATAGGAATCAAATTTGGCAGAGAATATGGAGGAAAGGTGTTTGGCCCAAGATCTCAATTTTTGTCTGGCTGGTGGTGCAAGATAAAATCTTAACTGGTAATAACTTGATGAAGAGAGGCTACTATGGCCCTTTTAGATGCCCAAATTGTGAAGCTAATACTGAAACCATTAACCATCTCTTCATCTCTTTCCCCTTTGCCCAATCCCTCTGGCAAGACTTTGCAAACTCTTGGAGAGAGCCCCTCCACAATTTTTAGACTATAAGGGATCTGATTTTGGAGTGGGTTGGCCAAAACTCTGATCCTAACTATATTAGAGCCATATGGGAATGGACCCCTACTTACATTATTTGGTTGATTTGGTTACGAAGAAATAAAATAATTTTTAGGGAGGAAAGAATCCCCCAATTCTAAACTTGGCTTTCTGTTCAAAGGGTGGTGGCTAAATCCATTTTGGTCAAGCAGTGGGAGGATTGGGATAAACCCCTAGATAGCAATCTTAGAGATATCAAGATTCAATGGTTGGGCCAACATTTAGATGAAAAAAGCATTTGGTGCCCAATCAAGAAAAATAAAACCTCTAAGAATCACACAAAAATCAACTGGCAACCTCCCCATAAAAGGTTTGTTAAGCTCAACTTTGATGGTGCGTCTCGGGGAAACCTAGGTAAAGTTGGTGGGGGTGGCATCTTTCATGATGACCAAGGGAATATGAGAGGTTTTTTTTCTTTAGCCTTGAAGATACCACTAATAATCATGCTGAGGCACAAACCCTCCTTGAAGGGTTGTTGTGGGCCCTTAAACAAAATTGGTAGAATATTTATGTTGAAGGGGATTCCCAAGTGATCATCAACCAATTAAAAGACAAAAAATGATCTTCCTCACTCTCTAACTAGAGGCTGGGGGATATTATTTAGACTATAAGAGAACTTCATCACTCATTTTAGTCCTTGGAGTACTTTCATGTGTGAAGATTTGCAAACAAGGTGGTTGATGCTATTGCTAATTGGGGAGTGGATAGAGGTCTGAGAGAGATCACCTGGATCAACCAATTTGTTGACATGGATGCTCTTGAGGGCATCAAGCATAGAATTATTTCTCTAATCAATAAAGATAAGGAGGGTGTTGCTAGCACTAGTCATGGTGAAAGCAGGATGGAGAAAGCCTTATGATTGCTACAATCTGCATGAGCCTTGAGTAATTGGTTTTTTGTCATCCTTTTTGGCTGGTACATGCATGACTTGTTGATTGATTTACTTTGGGATAGGCATGCTCTTTGAGTGTGTCTAAGGGGGCAGGCCAAGTGTGAGCCCTGGGCGATTTTGGTGGAATAGATACCCTTGCCTCCTTGGGTCTTACCCAAAAGGGGTGTTTTCCACACAAAAACAATGTTATGTAGATGTACTTGAGATCACGTATTTTTATCTCTTAAATAATAGTGTGTGTGTTAAATTCAATATTAGACATTATGTGAATACTACTTGTTACAATAATAATGGTTATACTATGATATTATCTTTTATGAAAGACATTTAGTCTTAATGAAAAATGCTAACCATTGTGAGATAAATGTTAGATTGATCTTAATATTCATTATTATTATTGATTCAACAACCATAGATGAAATTTTTTATTTAGATCATTCATTACTATTGATTAGACTATAGGAAAGAATGAAGAAATTTGATAGTTACACAAACAAATAGTATGTTTAGCTTTAACATTATCTCATCATGACATTTTCACATGATGAAATTTGAAAATAATACAAACCAACTTGCTTATGAGTTCAAATATTCTCTGAAGATAATATCTTCACCTTCATTGGTATCAAATTTATAATTTATTTTAATGAATAAAAAAGATCAAGAAATTCCTCAATTTATAAGTCATTGCATCATAAAGTATTATATCAAAAATAAAACTTTCATACAATAAAAATCTTATGATGATATTACGAAGAAGAATAAGCATTTGAGTCTTATTACTCTTCTAATAGATGAGAATTAACCAATAATCTAGATATTCATGTTTGAATCTAATAAATATCACAACAATGCTTAATGTTCTTAAATTAAAAAGATTATTTGTTAATCATAAAATTTTAACCTCTTATTTGATACTAACATTCTCTATCCACTTATTCTAATTAGATTTAAGATCTTTTTAAAAAAAATATTGGAGAAAAAGTGAACAACAAGAAAGTACTTAACTTTAAGACATCTATACATCAAAATTATATTTTTTAGAGGCTTAAATGCTACATGAATGCCATAAGGGGGGCGGAGGTCCAAGGTTCAAATCTTGGGCCTCGTCGGACTGAATGCTTGTCCCTTTCCTGGTGCTTTCAACGGCGTAAAAGGTTTAAAATGATTGTGACATGGTGGTTATAAGGGCGGACCGCACGAAGATCTTTGTGGCGGCTTCCGATGCAGACAGCGCAGAATACTGTGGCGGCCATAAAAATCTGGACAGCCTGCTCGGATTCGTGGTGGCTACCGATTCCACCATGTAAATTCAAAAAAAAAAATGCTACATGAATGCACTTCAAATGAACTTACAATTAAAGTTAGTTTAGGATGACATGCATGCTCAAAGGTATTTTAAATAAGTTAAATAAAAAACGAAAATTTTCAATTGAAAAAGTCATTATTTTGATTCAATAATTATGATATGTACAATTTTTACAAGATAACTATCTCAAAGTCCTATTTTTTATTATTTGTTCACTCTTTGTTTAGGCTCCTTTGTATGTCCAATATTTTTCATTTATAACCTTTTTTAAAACTATATCTTAGTTAATATTTAAACAAGTTTTTTTCTTACAGTTTAATTTTTTTTTTGGATAGTGCAACGGTTTAAGGTTTGGTTCTTCTTTAAGAGTTTTAAGGTTCAAACCGTGGCATGTGGGATTTTTTTTATATATACATAAAGGAATCAGCAACTACATGTCCTTTTTGAAAAAATGGTCATAAGATCAAGTCGCATTGCCTTTGATCGTGATGTCAAATCATGGTGCTACCACTATAACCCCTACTTTGCCTTGGTAAACATGGTACGAAATTAGAGAGACCCCCGATGGCTCAAGGTTGGTACCGCTATCATCAAGTTTGCACACACTCAACGGACTCTAGTTAGACTACTACCTTTGCCCTAGATTGGACATGCCCGCGAGGCTGAACCTAAGTCTCCTCCTGATAAGTGCCCAACTTCTTACCAACTTGATAAATGTAACTCTTAACCTTATAAAAATTATAGCTATGTAAAATTTCAAGACTCTTACATTATATTTATTTTAAAAGTTATTTGCAATATTTGAACAATCATTCGTTACATTGATTATTTATAATCATTCATGGTTACTCTCATCATAAGTCAATCACATTGTCCTTAAATTAATCTTTGTAAGATTTCAAGGAGAATAATTAATGCATACATTTCAAAGAATTGAAAATATTTTAATATTTGTAATATATGTATTGTTTCTTATATTTATGTTGACGTTGATGTCTTAGTTTTGTGACTTGTTTTCTATGTATTTTTATTTTTAAAAGCGGGTTTTTCCTCACTTCAGGTTGTATTTATTGAGGTAAAGTAGAGGTAATAGTGATAACATCATAATTTAATGTTAGAGGTAATACAACTTGACCCTACGACCAATTGTTCAAAAAGAAAAGATAGTTTCCAATTCTTTTATATAAAAACAAAAAAATTAAATGTTTTTTTTTTGAAAGAGTTTATACTTTTCTAGACAATTAATTTTATTGTTTAAACTTTTTTATAAGGTTATAAAATTTTAAATTATTTTTATTATTTTTCAAATATTTTAAACTAATTTTATATTATTATCTTAACTTTAAAAATATATAACCTTACCTACAAGTCAAAAAAAAAAAACCTTATCAATAAATCATTGGTCTATTCTCTCATAGACCACATCAACTACCAACCTTCAATATTTTTGGTGAATCATTTCCAAGTACTTTTTTTTTTTTAGGAGAATGTTTACAAATTACATCAACAACCACCCTCAAGGGGTTTGAACACAAAATCACTTAAGAAACAACCACCATATTTAGCCACTAAAGCAACTGTCGATAGGCATTTCCATATAAAATTATAAGAGCTATGGTCATATTTCTTCTTACCTCAACAACCACCCTCAAGGGGTCATATTTCTTCTTACCTCTTTATTATTTTGATATAAGGTCTAAGGAGATTGGTCCAAAATTATAAGAGTTATGGTCACTTAAAGGGTGTTTACGTGGCCAAGGATGAGCAGAAGATTTCTCATCTCCCGTTCATTGATGACACTTTACTTATGGGTGAAGCCACTCTCAAGAGGCATGAAGATTTAAGGAGAATTTGGAGGATTATTTAGCTACCTCTAAAGGGACAATTAATATGGTGTATTCAAAAGTTTTTTTCTTCAACACTCGTATTCGTGTCCAAGCGAATATTTTTAGGTATCTCAACTTTAAGATGTCCTCTCTTCCTCTCAAGTACTTGGGATTTCCTTTGACTAACTTTAATCCTAAGAGATTATATTGGAGTGAAATTATTTCTAAACTTAAAGAGAGGTTGCATGGATGAACTTTCAAATATCTTTCCTTGGTTGGTAGATTAACCCTTCTCAAGTATATTCTCCAAGCTCTTCTTGTCTACTTATTCTATGCTTTATTAGAGGCTATAAAGGTTTTAAAATGACTCCAAAAACTTCAAAAGACCTTTTTTGGGGTGGTCCGTCTCTAGAAAGGAAATGGTCTCTTGTTGCTTGGAAATATTTTTGAAAACCTCTCCAAGAGTAGGGCCTTGGAATCAAAGATCTTCAAATCTTCAACAAAGTCCTTAATGGAAAACTATTTGGAGATTTTGCAATGGAGAGAACCTATTTTGGGTTAGATTTCTTAAGCAAAAATATATCCCTAAGGTGGATTGGAAAGATTTGATTAGTCTTGAACACTTTCCCCTAGGTTATTCTATCTAAACAAGCATGACATCCCATAAAGAGTGGGTGCAGTCTATAGCCTTCTAGAAGATTAGGGATGACAATCATGCTCTCTTTTGGAAGGATGCATGGAACCAGTATGAACCTTTAAGAGAAGATAATTACTTGATTGAGTTAAAGGAGGCATTCAAATAGGAGGGTTGGATCCAATTCAAGGACTACATTCAAGGCCATCCCATTCCCCATGAGACTGGTAGGGTGGTGCTTCATTTCTAGAAAGAACCTTGATCCTAGTATGGTCAAATCAAGGAAGATAATAAACGAAGACTTTGGGGAATCATCTCTAGTAGGAAGCTTTCATATTTCAAATGCCTAGGCTTGTTAAGTTGGGGGAGAAGTGGAGACAAGAACTTTACTACCAAGAAAGCTTACAATTTTCTTATAGAGATAAACTTCAATAGGGATAGTATTCAAATTTGGCAAAGAATATGGAGGAAAGGTGTTTGGCCCAAGATCTCAAATTTTTTTTGGGTGGTGATGCAAGATAAAATATTAAATGCTAATAACTTGATGAAGAGAGGCTACTATGGCCCTTTTAGATGCCCAAATTGTGAATTTGATACTTAAATCATTAACCATCTCTTTATCTATTTCCCCTTTGCCCAATCCCTTTTGGCAAGACTTTGCAAACTCTTGGAGAGCTCCACAATTTTTAGACTATAAGGAGTCTTATTTTGGAGTGGGTTGGCTAAAAATCTGATCCAAATTATATTAGATCCATCTGGGAATGGACCCCTACTTACATTATTTGGTTGATTTGGTTACGAAGAAATAAAATAATTTTTAGAGAGGAAATAATCCCCCAATTCTAAACCTAGCTTTATGTCCAAATGGTGGTGGTGAATCCATTTTGGTCAAGCAGTGGGAGGATTGGGATAAACCTCTAGATAGTAATATTCTAGATATTAAGATTAAATGGTTGGGATAGCATTTAGATGATAAAAGCATTTGGTGCCCAATCAAGAAAAATAAAACCTCTAGGAATCACACAAAAATCAACTAGCAACCTCCCAATAAAGGGTTTGTTAAGCTCAACTTTTATGGCGTGTCTCAGGGAAACCTAAGTAAAGTTGGCAGGATGGCATCTTTCATGATGAGAAAGGGAATATGAGAGGTTATTTTTTCTTTAGCCTTGAAGATACCACTAACAATCATGCTGAGGCACAAGCCCTCCTTGAAGGGTTGTTGTGGGCCCTTAAACAAAATTGGTAGAATATTTATGTTGAAGGGGATTCCCAGTTGATCATCAATCAATTATAAGACCAAAAATGATCTTTCTCACTCTCTAACTAGAGGCTAGGGGATATTATTCAGACTATAATAGAACTTCATCAATTGTTTTAGTCCTTGGAGTACTTTCATGTGAGAAGATTTACAAACAAAGTGGTTGATGCTATTGCTAATTGGGAAGTGAATAGAGATCTGAGAGAGATCACCTATATCAACCAATTTGGTGATATAGATCCTCCTGAGGGCATCAAGCATAGAATTATTTATCTGATCAATAAAGATAAGGAAGGTGTTTCTAGCGCTAGTCATGGTGAAAGTAGGATGGAGAAATCCTTATGACTGCTACAATCTACATGAGCCTTGAGTAATTGGTTTTTGTCATCTTTTCTGGATGGTACATACACAACATGTTGATTGATTTAATTTTGGTAAGGCATGCTCTTTGAGTGTGTCGAAGAGGTAGGCCTAGTGCGAGCCTAGGACGATTTTTGCGGAATAGATACCCATGCCTTCTTGGGTCTTATCCAAAAGGGGTGTTTTCCACACACAAAAAAATGTTATGTAGATGTACTTGAGATCACGTATTTTTATCTCTCAAATAATAGTGTGTGTCAATTCAATATTAGACATTATGTGAATACTACTTGTTACAATAATAATGGTTATACTATGATATTATATTTTATGAAAGACATTTAGTCTTAATGAAAATGCTAACCATTGTGAGATAAATGTTAAGTTGATCTTAATATTCATTATTATTACTGATTCAACAACAATAGATGAAATTTTTTATTTAGATCATTCATTACTATTGATTAGACTATAGGAAAGAATGAATAAATTTGATAGTTACACAAACAAATTGTATGCTTAGCTTTAACATTATCTCATCATGACATTTTCACATGATGAAATTTGACAATAATACAAACCAACTTGCTTGTGAGTTCAAATATTCTCTCAAGATAATATCTTCACCTTCATTGGTGTCAAATTTATAATTTATTTTAATTGAATAAAAAAGATCAAAAAACTCCTCAATTTATAAGTCATTGCATCATAAAGTATTATATCAAAATAAAACTTTCATACAAGAAAAATCTTATGATGATATTACGAAGAATAATAAGCATTTGAGTCTTATTACTCTTCTAATAAATGAGAATTAACCGATAATATGGGTATTAGGTTTCATGTTTGATTCTAATAAATATCACAATAATGCTTAATGTTATTAAATCAAAAATATTATTTGTTAATCATAAAATTTTAACCTCTACCATTCTCTATCCACTTATTCTAATTAAATTTAAAATCTTTTTCAAGGAAAAACATTGGAAAAAAGTGAACAACAAGAAAGAACTTAGCTTCAAGACATCTATACATCAAAATTATAATTTTTAAAGGCTTAAATGCTACATGAGTGCACTTCAAATGAACTTACAATTAAAGTTAGTTTAAGATGGCATGCATGCTCAAAGGTATTTTAAATAAGTTAAATAAAAACTAAATTTTTCAATTGAAAAAGTCATTATTTTGATTCAATAATTATGATCTGTACAATTTTTACAAGATAACTATGTAAAAGCCTTTTTTATTATTTGTTCACTCTTTGTTTAGACTACTTTGTATGTCCAATATTTTTCATTTATAACCTTTCTTAAAATTATATCTTAGTTAATATTTAAACAAGTTTTTTCTTACAGTTTAATTTTTTTCTTATTATTTTTGGGATAGCGTGACAATTTAAAGTTTGGTTTTTCTTCAAGAGATGTAAGGTTCAAACAGTGATATGTGTGAATTGTGTATTAATATTTTATTTTATTTTGATACATAGAGGAATTGGCAACTACCTTTTTGAAAAATTGGTCACAGGCTCAAGTCGCATTGCCTCCTATCATAGCATCAAATCATGGTGCTAGCACTATAACTCTTTCTTCGCGTCAGTAAACACTGCCCGGAGTGAGGGAGACCTCGGGTGGCTCAGGGTTAGTACCGCTGTCATCAAGCTGGCATACACTTAGCGGACTCTAGTCAGATTACTACCTTTGCTCTAAATTGGACATGCCCACGAGATTGAACCTAGGTCTTCTCCTTATAAGTGCCCAACCTCTTACCAACTTGATAAGTGTAACTCTTAACCTTATAAAAAATTATAGCTGAAAAGGGATTGCTCAACCTTATATCAATCATAAAAATTTATCACAATACCAAAATTCAAAAAAATAAATATTTTAAATAATAAATTTTTATAACATTTAAACTCTTACACTATATTTATTTTAAAAGTTATTTGCAATATTTGAACAATCACTCGTTACATTGAGTATTTATAATCATTCATGGTCACTCTCATCATAAGTCAATCACGTTGTGATTAAATTACTCTTTGTAAGATTTCAAGACTCTTACATTATATTTATTTAAAAAGTTATTTGCAATATTGAACAATCACTCGTTACAACAATCACTCGTTACATTGAGTATTTATAATCATTCATGGTTACTCTCGTCATAAGTCAATCACATTGTCCTTAAATTACTCTTTGCAAGATTTCAAGGGGAATAATTAATGCATACATTTCAAAGAATTGAAGATATTTTAATATCTGTAATATATGTATTGCTTCTTATATTTATGTTGACGTTGATGTCTTATATAGATTTTCAAGAGTTGAATTGTTATTGTGACTTGTTTTATGTTTTTTATTTTTAAAAGAGGGGTCTTTCTCATTTCAGGTCGTAAAGGTTACAACTTGACCTTATAACTAGTTATTCAAAAAATAATAATTCCAGTTCCTTTATATAAAAAAAATTAAATTAAATTAAATATTTTTTTAAAAGTTTATACTTTTCTACAATTAATTTTATTGTTTAATCCCTTTATTTTTATTATTTTTTAAATATTTTAAAAAATCATTTCCAAGTACTTCCCTGGACCAAATAAACAATAACCTTCTTTATATGACCTATGAACTTATAAAATCTAAAACTACTTTAACATTAGTTAAAACTTAAACTTCAAATTATTACTACATTTAGTTAATCAACTTTTACGTTGGTCAAGTCATTTCCGGTTAACTATCAATGCCGGGAATTCCGGTTAACTATTAATAACCTTACTTTAAATTTTCTTAAAATTATATAAACGGTGAAGCCCCTCCTGAATAGGCTCGTCGAAAATCACAAGGCTAGTTTCTCTCCAACTATGAATGGTTACGTATTTAAGTCTTAGTAGAATGATGAATTTAGTTAACCTTTAAAAAATCGATTTCTTTTTACACTTACTAATTAATTTTTGTTTGCTAACGTTTTTTTTTCCAGTTAACATTAAAAAAATAAAATTGTACAATAACCTGCCAACTTCATAGCTCAGGTTCTGCCCAGCAATTATTGCGTTGAACATGTAACATCAATGCTTGTCGGGTTTATGAGGAATTGAAATAGCATAAATAATATGCCGTCTAAGATTCTTCCATATACATAAAACAAGGGCCCTCGATTGTAACATTATTATTATTTAATTGACGTTAAAGATTCGAATTTTCTTAAATATAACGAGGGCATTCGACAGTATTAATGAACACGGGTGACGTCATGCCTTACATCAGGTGGGCTCCACAGGGTTTACGTTTTCCACTCCACGTTCCTTTGAAACGTCTCCTTCCAAAACCAGCGTTTCTCATTCACGTGTCGACATCCCGTGCTTGTACGGACAAAACATTCGAGACGACGCATTTTTCCATTTGTTTAGACTTCCCACTGTGGTCCTTTAACGTGGAATGTAATGCAAGCACAATATCATATTGCAAAGTTTAACCTAACATATGATTATAAGGAAAAAGCATATATAAGCGGGGAAGGAAAAATGCTTAGATAAGGACTAGTTTTTCATAGACTTAGATGTGAAACAGTGAGATGGACAACTCTCGAAGAACAATGGGAAGAAAGGATATGTACTTTATGCAACACTAGGGCAGTAGAGACAGAGGAACACTTCATCTATAAGTGTTCAAGTTTTTTAAATATCCATGGCAAATACAAAGAAAGACATGGAACGGGTCTATGACAAAGTTATTTGAAGACAGTAAAATAAAAAAAGTTGAGGAATTGCTAACCCAAATCAGAGGCCTTCTCAAAAATATTAAAAATCATAACAGTTGTACTTCCATATTTAAGATCCCATAGACCATATATTTGAGTCTGAAAGAGGTAATTAAAATCTTTCATTTCATTTCATTTCATTTATTTCAATGTGTAAAATTAATTTAATAAAGGTTTTGGATCAACTTGCCTGCAAATTTTGAAGGCTAATATTCACTCCTCGTGTCATCTGTTGCGGTCAGATAAATCTTACCGGGAAGATCCAGGTCCCAGGCAGAGACTATCCGAACAACTTGCAATTATTTTTAATAACTGAACGAATCCGGTCATGGAATCTCCAGCGCATAAAATGTGTTAATTGGAGTCGGTGGTTACGTACGATATGAAAGCTTATATGTTGTTTATGTTTCAGAAATGATGGCCGATGTCTCTTCAAATATGGCGGAGGTGCTGTAAATTATAAAATTCGGGGAAGGCTTTCCTCGAAGCCTATCTTAAGTCATTATTGCGAGAGGTATCGTTGTCGTTTAATATTCTCTGGCTTTAGGTAGACCCGTTTAGAATGAGGCAAACCACGTCTTCTTCTGTAATTGTCTGCTGTCCTTTCCAAGTACACAGTTCAGTTTCGTGATAAAGGTAAGCTCAATACAAAGAATGAAATATCAAGTTGCCAGTTACGTATACCATGAAAATCGGTGGAGTTATTATCCGTAGGCCTCTCAAATGGGTTTAGGGGTTTTGATCATAGGTTGTCCTCAAATTTAAATTTAAATATTTTCTTATAAATAATTAACCAAACAAATATTTGATATCATGGTTCAAATGGTTAAATTTATGTCTCTAAGAGATTTTGATGAAAGTGATAGGATTATAATAGGGTTAATTAACAGAAAAATAAAATTCCCTATGTAGTAAAAAACAGAGAGAATGGCCAAGCAATTACATTTAAATTTATAATAACAGAAAAATAAGATTCCCCTATATAATAAAAAACAGAGAGAATGGCCTAGCAGATGCTACAAGATCAGACTTAAGCACTTAAAAAACCCAAACTTGTTATTGGTCGAGTGAGGTAGGTATGGCGAATATGGACAAACTGAAAATATACAAAACTTTTTAATGGATGGCTGCAGGCTTGGAATATGAGGATGATCTTATAAGGAAAATCTCTTATATTTATTTTATTATTTTTTATTTTAAATTTGATACAAAATTTATTACTTTATGTTTCCATATAATTTTATTCTTATTTATTTAAAATATATTTAATAACTTATATTTTATTATATAATTACAGTATATAAAATATATCTTCTAAATATTAAATACTAGTAAAGGTGACAATTCTCCAATTTAAAAAACATCAAGAACTACGTTCTATTCTAGCTTTAAAATATGTTAAATGTGAAAATAACATCTATTTAAACTGTAATCAAACTATTTTGTCGTGTATTATAGTGTATGCAGAATTGGAAGTTCCAATCAAGTTTGAACCGTTGGATCGTCTCTAATGTTATCTCTAAGTTTGGTTCCTGATGACCCAAACCAACCCGGCATGCAAAACCAGTTCAAGTGGACTATAACGGTACGAGAAAACTACTTAGCATTCTGTGTATATGTTAGCATTCTTTAATCACAGAAAATTACATATTGTTAAGTGTGAAGGAATTAGAATCTTCAATTTTTTTTTTAACAAGTCGATCTTTTCAACAAAAGTTTTTTATTTACTATGCCAGTTTAGAATTCAATCTTCATTTGACGCTGTTTTTTTTTTAATAGAATTCATTTTTCATTCATTAAGCATGCTCCTAGTCTTATCGAAAAGAGTGTAGAATCCCACGTAATAGTATATACAAGTGACAAACCAGATAGCAAGCATTCAGGAGAAGACAAGAAGTCTGTGTCCCCTCCTTAGAAAACAACTGTGGATATAAAAGGATATAATCAAACTCTCAAATCAACGTATAAACATGATAATAACAGCGGTACGACTTTCCTGATAATAACAGCGGTACTACTTTCCAGCCAAAGACTGCTCAACATCATTGGGTTTGTGTTGTCTTTAACAATAACAAAAATAATAAAAATTAAAAAATTATTTGCTATTAAAAAAATTAGTTATAAAATTTATAGGCAAAAATAGTAAATATAAATAGGTTAAAAATATTCAAATTTTACACTAAAATGATTTTGCCTGGTAAACGTTTTATGAATGAGTTGTGTAATATTTTAATTTTTTTTGTATTTATTTTAAATCAATTTTTGCTAAAATAAATATATATATATATATATATATATATATATATTATTTTTTTGGTTTGTTCAAATATATTTATTAATTTTTTTAATTAGATGGAAAGAGGGGGTTTTGAAAGGGTTTTTGAAGCTTTTACATATATATAAGGAGAACTGCAAAGTAAGTCTTAATCGAAACCAAACAAAGAGGAACATAATAAGGCAGAAAATCAAACCATGAAGAGGACAAGAAAATGGAAAAGGACAACACACTAGCAAGGAATTAATCCACAACCATTAAAGAGAAAAACAACAAAGAAGGGCATCCAAGGATTTCCCAAGCAAAACTGAACCAAGTCAGAGCAAGTTACATTATATCTTCCTTTGACTTGCCCTGGTTATTTTTAAAGCAAATCATAACCCAAGAGATTTCATCCACATAAATGACTGACATCTTCATAGAGCTTCTCTTAGATAAACAAAATATTCTTGGTTGGTTCAAGGCAACAATATAAAACTACACATAAGATCAAGAACTATCCATGAATCTTGTAAAATCTTTTGTGATATTGAGATTTTGAGGAAAAATTTTCTTCCAAGTAATAAAATTTTCTTGATGAACTCCTAAATTGGCCATGAAATCAGCCACCATGTTTGCTTCTCTGAAAATGTGTTGGCTGGACATTCTCAAAAGTTCTTAGGATTCGATTTGACTCAACCATTAAATTTGTAATGTTCCAACTAGGATTATGGATGCCATTGAGAATATTAAGTTAAGGGAATCTCCCTCAATAATTACCTTCTCAAAATTTAGAGATTCCAGCAAAACAAGACCTTGGAAGAGGACTTTGGCATTAGCAAAGTAGCTAGACTGGGTTTCAAGATCCTCAACATATACCAAAATAATATCCCCATTATTATTTCTAATAATTCCTTCGACATCTGGCAATCCTGGATTTCCTTTTGAGGCTCCATAAAAATTTAATTTTATCCACCCGTTAGGAGGAGGGAACCACTTGGCATGCAATCTTCTAGAATCAACCTAAGTAGAGCCTTGCTCAAGCTTGGGAAGGCCCAACTTGACAACTAGAAGAGCTTCTTCGAAAGTATCAATGCCAGCAGAAAAAGAAATGTTGGATATGTTTTCAGATAGAGAATTTAAAATTCTAGCTTCTACTCATGTTGGGTCTCTAGAGAAATTTTTGAATGCCCTGTTATTCCTCTCCTTCCAAACTCCCCACAGGAAGTGTGGGAGGTCAAATTTCTAGAGGGTTTGCCATCTAGGGCTAGAGAAGGGGGAGGAAGACCATTGCTCAACCATTTCCATCAATGTTCTTGGGAGAACCCAAGCAAACCCCAAAACATTTAGGATGTGATTCAAAATTTCCAAAGAGAAACCACAATCTATGAAAAGGTGTTGAGTCATCTCCTCACTCATTCCATAGAGGTAACAATGGTTGGGAAGGATCATACCTCTAATTTTGAGATTTTCTATGGAGAGAATTTTATTTTGAAGGGCTAACCAGTAGAAGAAATTAATCTTGGGTATAAGCTCTTTGAACCAGATTTGCTTCCCCGAGAACTAACTAATATTATCATTAGCCACAATGTGATATGCAAACTTCACAAAAATGTATCATTTTCCTCATATTTCTAGATTAGGGAGTCTTCACACCTAGCATTCCTTATCACTTGATTTCTCAATTTGAGGGCCAACTCTTTTAGACAATCTTCTTCCCCTTGGCCACGATCAAAAACCTACAAATTCTTCCATATTTTCTTGTCTCCTACTTCTTCAATGAAATTTTCTACTTTGGTTCCATACAACTATGAGAATCTAGGTCTCAAAAGGGCATATGAGGGGTTCTATGAGAGGGGAGCATCTTCTAGCCATGAGTCATCCCAAAAATCAATCTTTTCACCATTGCCTAAACTCCACTTGCTACCTCTCAGGACAAGGCTTTTTTATTTAACAATATTATTCTAGAAGGTAGATTTGTAAAGCAACACCTGCTCTTTCAAGAAGTTAACTCCCATGTTTAGATATTTAGCATTAAGAATATTATTCCACCCATTGTTCTCTTGTTTGGTGATAGCCCAATAGTGCTTTGCCAAAAGAGCTTTGTTCATCAGAATCACTTTTTTCATCCCTAGCCTTTTGCATATTTTTTGCACACACTTGTTCCCAAGAAACGAGATGAAATCTCTTTTTATTTTCTGATCCTAACCAAAGAAAATTTTTTTATAGTTGTTCTATTTTTATTTTAGTTTTTGTAGAAGCCAAAATGAACCAAGACTTTATCTAGAAATTCCCAGGACACTTTATCATAGGCTTTGCTCATGTCAAGCTTAAGGAACATTCCAACTTTATCACTTTTCTCCACTGAATATATCAACTCATGGACTTTGATAATTTCATATAATATTTGTCTTCCTAGAAAAAATCCTCCCTGGTTGTGATCAATGATAATTGGAAGTAACAATTTTATTCTATTCACCAACACTTTGGATAGAATTTTAGAAATGGTGTTGCAAAGGCTAATTGGTCTAAATTATTTAAAGTCCTTGGCTCCTACGCTCGTAGGAATAAGGACAAGGAATGTGGAATTCACATGTCTTGGTATGAATCCAATTATTTGGACTTTAGAAATGGCCTCTACAACATCTCTCCCAACAATATGCTAGAACTTTTGGAAGAAGATGACCGAGAATCCATCAAGACCAAGCTCTTTTTACTCTGCCATGGAAAATATAACATTCTTGATATCATCCTAAAGGGTCTAAGTAGCCTAAAATTCATTTCATCATTGATTAAGGATAAAATATTGGATAACAATCTCCTTTCTACCTATAAATCCCCTTGATTTTTGGTGTGTAAGAGCTTTTCAAAAAAAACAATATCTTCATCTCTTAATTCCCTAGGGTCAAACAATTTAGATCCATCATCTTTGATAACTTCCTTTATTCTGTTAAAGCTCTTGTGATTGAGAGTAGTGATATAAAATAATTTAGTGTTTTGGTCCCCATTCCTCAGCCACAGGGCTCTAGACCTCTATCTTCACAAAATCTCTTCTTTGGCAAGGGTGTTATGAAATTCAATAAGAACTGACTTCTCCTTATCTCTAAGATCTTCCTACCCGGTACTTGACTCCAAAGAGGCTTCAATCTCAAATAACTATTTTTTTAGCTCTTTTTTTTGGAAAAGGTGACCAAACACCATATTGTTCCACCATTTTAGATTGAGTTTGACAAATATAAGCTTTTTAGCTATTTGAGATATTAAGGGTCTATAAAAGCTTTTCGACCACCATTCCACTAAATTAGCTTCTAGGTCTTGGTGTTGAATCCACATGGATTCGAATCTGAAAGGTTTCTTGAATTTTTTGCCATCAGGGAAGACTTCCAACATAAGAGGATTATGATCAAAGCCTATCTTGGGAAGGGAATTTAGATAAGTGTTCCCCAACAGCCCCACTCCATCTTTGAAAATAAAAAATCTATCAAGCCTTATTTAATTAGAATGTTTTCTGCCCTCCTATTGCTTCATGTATGCTTACTGCATCTTAAATCCAAGTCCAACAGTCCAAAATAGTTGACAAAATTGGATAAATCCTCCATGCCTTTGGACAGGGATGAGTTTCCCCCTTTTTTATTTGAGGTGTAAAGCGAAGAGTTGAAATCTCCCGCTAACATCCAACATTCATTCAAAAATGAACCTCTCATCTAATCGAGAATAGACCATAATCTATTTCTTTCAACCACTGAGTTAAGGGCATAAATATTGGATAAGGCTCATCTTCTATTGGACTGCATACAATAAAATAAAATATTTATAATTTTGTTGGAGGATATCAAAAAAACATAACTACACCAAAACGTGTCTTTATGAGTGGTTTTTAACCGTCCTTAAAGACCTTTAAGGACAGTTTTTAGTTTTTGTCTATGAGGACATTGTAAAAAATCCACGTCCTACGACGATGGTTAAAAACTACCTCAAAAAACTACTCTTTTAGGGTCTATTAGGGTGTTTAAAAATTGCCTCAAAAATTACCTTAGTTTATCATTATGAGGGTAGTTAAAAACCACCCTCTTAGGGTTTATTAGGGTGGTTTAAAACCACCCTCTTAGGTTCTATTAGGGCGGTTTAAAAATGTCCTCTTAGGGTCTATAAGGGCAGATTATAACTACCCTAATATACCTTAAGAGGGTGGTTTATAACCACCCTATTAGATGCTAAGAGGGTGGTTTTAAACCACCCTTTTATTATTACTTTTAAAATAAAAAAATAAAAATCTTAAGATACATCATTGTATTCAAGATGCATTCATTGGATTCATCACATATATTGGAGAGAGGGAATCGCCCTCAATCACAAATATTGGAGAGGGAATCACCCCCTCTTTTTATAGGAAGACATCCAATGGTGGTTTCATGGGAATATCAAATTTATTACATGCTAACAGAGATAAGTTTGGTTGTAAGGAAACAAGCACCCATGCATTTATCAATCATAAATGCTTACAGTTCAAGTTTACCTCATTAACATCATTAATATATGTATTAAAACTATTAACTTAAGTATGGGGTGGAAATTCCATCATAGGAATATGCCACTGAAAATAACTTGTATAAATATATCACCCACACTAGCATATCGATGTTAACGTTTGCAGAATAATCACTTCAAAATTTTGTTATTAAATAGAAAAAAATAATATTCCTCTTTCATGTCTCACATTTTAGCATAAAACTATCAAACCTTTATTTAAACCAATATTGGAAATATTCATATTTCATCTAACTTTTTTTCTGACAATGCAATCTAAATTTATTAAAGCTTTTCCAAAATTATACTATGATTTGAGGGATGACATAATATATATAGCTCAGTGAAAATAAGCATAGTTCTCAGTGGGAGAGGTTCCTAAGTAACTAAGCAACAATGGTAAGGGTTTCCCCTGTGATTGTTGGTTTGCTTGTACAACTCGATCATGCCTTGAATTTGGCTCTAACAGAGACATTGTTGAACCTATAAAAACACCTCCCAGTAATGTATTTTTCTATAATTTATGGAAAACACATCATAGCACACCAAAATATCACACTCCAAATTCATGGAAGCTTCTTAATATCGAAATAATAACTAAATCAAAAGCCACCCATCTTACCTAGTCTCGGCAACCCCTTTCTTCTTGCATTTCATATGTCATTCCTAAGTACACTCTAGCCACCACTCCTTCAATATCACAAATACAATTTTTGTATCAAAAGCAGGGAAAAATACATATGTGTGTGTGTGTCCTTAAGCATCAAATAGAGCAAAATGCACAAGCCATATACCACAAAATGAAAATGGATTCGATAAAATCATGCAAAATGGTAACCCACAAAAATATTAATTTCTTGAAACTACAATTATGCCAGTGACAACTCTATTTAAATAAAAAATATTTGAACTCTATCACTCACCCCATTGTACAACTTATCTACCAATTTTTTGAGCCTGAAAAATAATATAAACCCACACATGCATTAATTTGCTACCCAAACACATTAAATTGGACCAAAGGTAAACTAGATTTCATACCATATTCTCAAGGGATGATCTGTTGGTCTCTTTTGCAAAAATCCAAAGTTAAATTAGTTTATTTGGACACTAAACATAACACCCTAATAAAATTTCAAAACAACGATGATAATGGCCTGTTCTGTGGATCTTGCCTTGTAAGAATAATTTGTAGGTATTCTAAGATGTGGCATTCAAAGCACCAATATGCACCCAAAACCATGCTTACCACAAACTTATATGTGCCCAAAAACTCGTAAAATGTAAGCAGATAATAGCCAAAAAAAGATATTGACTATTATTATTGCCATGAAAATTATTGTAAAACTCATATAACTTCATATATCTACAAAATTTGGTTGTTAATAATACTTACCCCACCCACTTTGATAAACCCATCAACTACACGATTGATAATAGGATGCCCCAAGTCCACCAATACGTCTGTGTTTGTGCTCTCATTTGGACTAACTACTCTCGTTATCATTTTAAATATTTGAATGACTTCAAAGGTAATCACCTGAAATCCAACATAATTTAGAATACTTGTCTTAGTAGCATCCACTAAACCAAAACTATAACATTAATTTTATGAGTTGTGACCTAATTTCTCTAGCACAAACTTGATAAGAAAGAATGAGAAATATGAAAGGCTCTTGTGAAAGCAAAATACAAGCAGGAACATGGGAAAAAGTGATAGAAATAAGGTAGAGTAGAGCATGGAGAAAATGACATGTAACTGATACATGATACGTGACATTGAAGGTTATACCACACATGCAATAACGGCCATGAACATTAGTTTCTGAAACCATTATATTAGTACATGAGTTGGTTATATTAGCTAAAGCACATTCATGATTTTAATTGTAACTTAAAATGCATCACATATAAGGAAGGTTAAAGTTAAGGTTCAACATGGGAAATATAAGGTTACCTTCCATACTGCAAGCTAGTCAAGAGACATAAGAAGACCTAAGGTTATTTGATATATTCTGATAGACATTTAAGTTCTAGCATATGATAAAAATTAGAGTTGTTTACTCTAATCCCTTGAGGAGAGTTTAATAGGAAAATTATAATTATTGTTGCATTTCAAATCAAAATGTCCTCTTCTTCTGCATAAGCAAGTAATTTTATGATGGAAATATTAATTTCAATGGTATATATTATTATGAGTGATAGATAAAAAATAGGCAACTACCTACATGTATTGATAACAAACCTACCAAAACAAATTGGATTGACTCATTTCAGATGGTCCAATGCTCAATATTGTATCTTTCTTCCTCCACCCCACATAAATGTTGTTAAAAATATATATATATAAAATAAAGTCAAAACACTTGTTAATATCATAAATGGTATTATATCTTTTCTTGCTCTTCCTCCTCTTGTTGTGAGGCTTGCTTTTTGAAATATGCTTTGAACTACTTATGACCTTTTCTAAATTATTCTCTATTGTTTGGTGTTGCAATATTTCAAATCTACAACCTTATTCTCCACCATGTATCTTATGAAATGAACCTTCAAATCAATATGTTTAGTTTTACTATGATGGACTGGATTTTTTGCAATCTTGATTGCACTTCTGTTTTCACAAAAAAATATTGTTGGATTGTTTTGAACTTCACTAATCTTTTCAAGTAACTTTCTCGACCAAAGTGCTTGTGTACTTATTGTAGTAGCTATTACATATTCTTTGTATACCAAGAAGAGAACACAAATAACATCAATCAAATGTGAAATTTTGTTGTCAGTATTTGGTTGAAAGAATAACAAAGGTTTTCACTACCACATAATAGGATAAACACTAAAGTATGGCTACAACTTACTCTGGTGCAAGAGGAACATTTGTACTAAAACTAGGGTTTAAGAAAAATAAGCACAACATCATTCATGTAATGAGAAAATTTGAGAATGAGATCCAATGTGTAAAAAAATTTAACTTGTTTGGATGATTTCCCCCCAAAATGGGCATATCATAATCTCTTTCAGAGAGATTGCATAATAAAATATCAATTAAAAAACTATGGACATTAGCTAATTTTATATAATTAGGAAATATAGCAACAGAAATTCCAAACTAGATAACACCATCAAATATAAAAGATTGGCATGATACCACGTACCACTAAGAGAAATATAACACCATCAAATATAAAATATTATCATGATACCATGTACCACTAAGAGAATGCAAAATGAATACAATATAAATATCCTCACCTTTGACTACAGGGTCCCTACACAGGGCTAGTGCCAAGGTGGTCTTGCCACTTTGGTTATTCTGAAACACAGCACAAGGCTTCAATCCTTATTTGGAAAACATGAGTCCTTCATATAACAGGCAGATATCTAAACATCCCTACCTGCCCCAACCATCAAATATGAGGCAAGAGGGTATCCTGAGACTTCCATCAAATTCATAAATATCTGACTGGCCAACCTCATGCTCAAGATACCTACTCATCTCACTCTTATCTTGGCTATCCATTATACCTGTAAGATGCCACAATATCTTAGCAGTACCAATTTAACACAAGAGGAAACCACATGTATGCTTATGAATCACAACAATATATAGAAACACAAACATATTGCATACATATGCTAAAATAAAAAGTGTGCAGTGTATTATTTATCCACTTATATTTAATTTAATTTAAATATTAATGTCCATTAGTTGCAAAGACTGAAGAACACAAGCTTATACTGAGAGGGGGGGGTGAACAATATAAGACCCTTTCTCTATTTAACTTCAACTTTGCAAAGCAATGAACCAATAGCAATATCAAAGAAACGCATAAAGCAACACACAATGAGACACCAATTTTAACGTGGTTCACCCAACATGGGCTACCTCCACAAAACTTTTCTCTAAAAAGCTATCTCAAATTTCTATGGGAATCCTTCCCAATTACAATGTTTATGAGCCTCAGCCCAAAGGAAAAAACCTTCCCCTACTCAAGTATTTATGAGCCTCTGCCCAAAGGAGAATCCTTCCCCTCCTCACGAATTTATGGGCCTCCTACCCAAAGGAGAATCCTTCCCCTCAGCTTTGGAAATGATACTTCAGAAGATCACCTACCTCTTATTCTGCTAGCACGTGGAACTCCTTTCCATAGAATACCTCTTGTCCTCAATGCTCAGCCTCAAGATACCTTTGTCCTCACTGATCACCTCCACAGACAACTCATCAACTCTGTACTAAACACGATCGGTCGGTCCAGCAAAAGTCTTCCTCACTCTGTCAGATCTGTCCCAAGCTCAACTCAAAGCTTGAACAAATTAATATCTGTTGCACACAAGCCTTCTCAAATACTTGTCAAAACTGTCCTCAGGTTCTTCTCAAAGAACCACTTCAAATCTATCCTCAAGTCCTCTTCTAGGACCTGTCCAAATCAGCTCACAAGTCCTCCCTAGAACTTGTCCAAATCATATCACAAGTCCTCACTAGAACTTGTCCAAATCAGCTCACAAGTCCTCACTAGAACCTGTCCAAATCAGCTCACAAGTCTTCACTAGAACCTGTCCAAATCAGCTCACAAGTCCTCACTAGAACCTGTCCAAATCATCTCACAAGTTCATCAAGAAAAACTTGCTTAGCATGAACCCACAAAGATAATTGTTAGAGACCCAATGTGATTCATCAACCTCATAGAAGCATAAAGAGAATTGTTAGAGACTCAATATGTTCTATACTTAACTCCCAATCTCAATCTCAAATCTCATAGAAACATAAAGAGAATTGTTAGAGACTCAATATGTTCTATACTTAACTCCCAATCTCAATCTCAACTCAATCTCAATATCAAAAGAATAAGATAGATGTAGTATGCTTTTCTCAAGAACATGAAACACAACCCAACAATTGTCAACCATGCAATAACTCATATAACAATGATACTCATGTTCTTTCCACAACCAATATCTTTTCTCAACCAATTAGGGCTTTAACAACAATGCTTATAGACAAGGTTTAACCAACATCATTCAACTCAACATTAACCTTGAAGCATTCAACCAATCACTACATGAAAAGGAAACTAGTAGACATCCTTTTCCCGCCAAAGGTATTTGAACAAAACAACCACCAACATAAATCACCAATGCAAAGAATAACTTGCTCAAATCAATCTCAATGGAGTAAGCCCAAATCATGTATCAAGTAAAGCATTAACTTGATCAAAACAACCTCTATGGAAGCAACTCAACCATCAATCTCAAAACAGCCAACTAAGGGTTTCACCATCTCAATGCAAGTAGCAAGACTTACTAACATAAACCCTAGTGCAAGATGCTTCCTCTTCCTCAACTAGAATTATGCATTCACCCAAAAACTCATCAATGATTTTAATGCATAAACAATCTTCAATATCTAGAAAATGGAATTACACCAACAAGAATACCTAGTAGACAACCTTTTCACTCCAAACTCAATTTCAGAAAATACACCATCAACAATATACATGAAAGAAGTTGCCCATACCTTTGTTTGAGGAAGAAGAGAATAGTTCTTCAACCTGTTACCAACACCACCCTCAACTTTGCCACCAAGTTAGGGCTAGATCATAAAAGTAACCACAAAAATATTTATTCCATAAAACACCTTATGACTCCAATCCTTAGAAGTCAACTACCAATAATATAAAGCATACAAACAATATATCCTTTTACACCTTATTTATCCAAATTAATTAAACCATGCTCAAGGAATAATAGCTTCTAAGCAAATCTCACTCAACAATCAAGCCAAAAATCTCAACCACACACTATCAACCTTATATCTCCAAAGAAGCATTTAACCTCAAAAATAATTTTAAATAAATTTGCCCAACCACTTCTTCTTTAACAAAATGTAGATTTTATTTAAAAAACCTTACCAAAAAAATGCTTCCAAAAATCGTGGGTCAACAGTGCCTCCGAAAAAATCGGAGCACAAAAACTCTTCTCATACTCCACGACGGGAGTCGAACACTTGATCTCCCTTCAAGCGCCTTCGCAGAACAGTCGTTGTCACTAGGCCAACGGCGCTAGCTTGACGGCTAGAAAGAGTCTCCTTCTCCTTAACCCTTTGGCGGCGGATAAACGTGGCAAAAAAATGATAGTCGTAGCTTTTACTTCCCAACCTTTGCGCAATTCGAATTTCTTTTACCCATAGCTTTTGACTATAGGTTATGGCTTATATAGCCAAACTTCCATGCTATACACGACGTCGGTGGGAGGATAATTCAAATTTTTCGAATTAATATTATTTTTGCGTCTTCGAAACAACTTTAGGGTTTATGAAACCCTTTTGATTATTAAAAAATAATCACATGTCTTTTAGACCTTAGACCTTAGGTGGAGAACCCATTAAATTATTAAAATAATTTAATCACTTAATCAAATAAATAATTAATTAAAAAGCCTTAAAAAGGTTTTATTAATTAAGTTATTTAATTAATAAGTGTCTCCAGCCTTTGCATTAAGTTGAGAGTGGTTTTGAGAAAAACCCTTAATGCATCCACCTGGTTTTAATAAAAACCCTTAAACCTCGCCATGGTTTTGATAAAAACCTTTTCATCTCCCACATGGAATCTCTCCGAAATCTTCTAGAAAATATTCTTTGGAATCTTCAACCTTTGAAGCCAATAAATCCTCTTGACATTAATGCCAGTTCCTTTTGACATCAATGACAACTCATAGACAAGAAGCTAGGATCTCAAACCCAAAATTGCCAACAAAGACGACTAATAGGACTACAAAATTACAGTGAATAGAGTGTATGATATTAATAATTGATGCATTCCTAAAGAGTAATATTGGACAAGCAAACAAAAATGTGAACTATGCAAGAAATATAAAGAAACAAAAATATAAAAAAATAAAAATAAAAAGTGAAACTAGTACAAAGAGTTTCCAAAAATAAATGACATACAAAGAAGCTCTAAAAGAGTTAACATATAGCAATGATTTGCATAGCATCAACCGAAAACACTCCTAACACCCAACTCTAGAAAATATTAGTGAAGATATTCATGTTATCTACTGGTTGAGGCCTTTAAATTCTATGTTATCATTTCCTTAGTTTAACAAGGAGGATAAAATCATCTTTGCCACTTTAAAGCTCATATAAACAGCCCTAGATGGTGGGATCATGAGAGTGTTGTCATCAATTGAGGGAATATTGCAACCAATACAAAGTGAGAACAATTGTACCAAAGAAATGAGAAAGTTGCAATATTTTTAGTAAAATTCTCAAGTTATACTTCCATAATATGCAAATAAACTTAAAAAGTATTACTCCATATTAAGGCAATGGGATCAAGTATTCCACTCACCGTAGCAAACATAAAAAAAAATAAAAATGAAAATAAAATAATAGATGGACAACTGATTTTGAAGTACAATAATTAGGCTTCCAACCAACCTACCATTTCATACTTCCAACCATGTACCCTCACATTCTTCATGGACGTATTGAATGTTGTCGTCGTTTGTGTTTTCATCTTGTATAGTTTTAGGTCCAAAAATATATATTGTTCCAGAGACACTAACATATTTTGCCTTGTATGTTATCTTTGATCCCTCTTGGAGGTGATGTGAGAACCACATACCAGCTAGCATCAAGTGGATCTTGTACATAAAAGACTTGTCTGGCTTACGATGCTAGGATAAATGGATCATCTTTTAGTCTATCTCGGCTAAGTAATATGTCCATGTTGACCAATGTGAAGCCTATTCTATACTTTCTACATCCATTCATTGTATCAAGAACATTCACCGAATGACATTTGAACAGGGGTTATTGAAACTCATAGTAATCCAACAAGACTATTTCCCTAATAACACCATAAAATATGACTATTTGAAGCATCGAGTTTGTGTCTTTTGTGATTGCTCTGCATAAATTAGTAACATCGACACACAAACCATTATTTTTATTTTTTCTTTGTTTCACTTTGTATTTGATGTGAAATCTATAACCGTTGATCAAATAGCTCAAATGTTTGGTTGCAACTTTCCTCGAACATGTCAGAGTCATTGTTATTATGTTGCATTCCATCTCTATGAAATTGAAATAAAGAAGAATAGTTTAAAGATTACAAAACATTACATGATGTTTAGTACATGACGATCAGTATAAATGTTGAAGATCGTATTCACGAGAGCAGACAATAACCTGATCTTGTAGTCAAGTGATGAATATTTGATTAAGGATTTTTTGCAACACCCCTTCATCTCTAGCTACACGAGGGTTGGAATACTTGATACTCTTTAGGTGCTTCCTAATTTGGCCCAAATTTTGTCAAGCATAGTTGAATCTAAATAATATTTTGCCATATATAATAATAACAAATAAACATCTACTTACTCTATCGAAGGTTGAACTTCATCCATGTTAAAGAGAACACATCGATGGTCTTTCTTGTGAGAAGTTTCATCCAAATCAAAGTATTCGCCACTAGACAAAGGCCTCCTATCAATTATAGTTTCTTCATCCTCATCACTCCATACCTCGTTGTGACCAAGGTGATCGCCAATTTCTTTCGTACCTATCATGTAGTCCACACAGAATGAAACAGATTCCTCAACAAGATAATGTTCAACAATACAACTTTTGGGTCTAGATCGGTTCTTTACATAGCCCTTAAAAATCTTCATAATTCTAAGAAAGGAAACAAATAATTTTGAATAGATGAGACACTACACAAAAATTAGAAAAATGGTGGTTTATGAAATTTATGAACACATACAAACCTCTCAAAAGGGTACATCCATCGATATTGTACAAGTCCACATAGATGGACCTCCTGAACCAAGTGAACAGTTAGGTACACCATGATATCAAAAAATGAAGGGTGGAAGTACCTTTTGAGTAAACATAACATCTCCATGACCTCTATTGATAATTTCTCTATTTTTACGGGATCCACCACTTTAGTGTATATATCCCTATAGAACATGCATAACCAATAAATGGTTTATCACATTGGCTTATCAAGCACACGTCGTAGCGCTACTAAAATAAGTTGCATGAGAACATGGCAGTCGCGTGATTTCAAGCCCTAGATCTTAAGTTCTTTTATAGAGACACATTTTTTAATATTCGAACTATATCCATCTGATACTTTCATATTGTATAGTTTACGATAAATCCTTTATTTCTCAACCTTTGATAGATTGTAGGGTGCTAGTGGAAGATATACCTTGTTTCCATCCATTACTAGCCACAATGTGTTCCTGATACCCAAATTTTTAAGATATTCATAGGAGTTTTTACCATCCTTTGACTTTTTTTCATTACCTAGCAATGTTTCGAATATGCTTTCATAGATATTTTTCTCCACATGCATCACATCCAAGTTGTGACAAACTAGAAGATGTTGTTCATAGATAGCAACATCAAACTAAACTTACTCGACATTGAGATATATAACAATAGATACAAAAATAAAGTTGCATATCGTACGTCCCAATATGACTTGAAGAATATAGATTTCTTCTTCCATCCTGCTATAGGAACAAACATGTTATCATCATCTGTATCGTGTTTCCTTTTATTTGAGTTGCTCTTTCCCTAATTTGGTGGAATTCCTTGTACTATTTTTAGTATTTCATCCTATTTAAAGTTTTGGGTGGTTTATCGAGCTCATGTTTGCCATTGAAATATGTCCTATCATGATGAAACAAATGATCTAGAGGAAGTAATCTCATGTGACCCATGTAAGCGATCTTTCTATTGCATTTAAGATATTTTGCATAGGTGTTCCCCTCGCATATTGGACATGCTACATTTCCCTTTGTTATACATCTAGATAGGTTTCCATAAGCAATAAAGTCATGGATGACCCACATCATTATCTCTCTCATATTGAACATAGTATTGGAAAATGCATCATATATTTTTGCTACTTTAGTCCATAGTTCGTGCAAGTCATCAGTCAATGGTTGTAGGTAAACATCAATATTATTGTTTGGTTGCTTGGGGCCAAGTATTAATGTAACAAAAAGAACTGAACACAAAATACACAGAGTGAAAAAGAAGAGATTGCAATGTGAAAAATGATTTTCTTTGTATTGATACAGGGGAGCCTAAATCTCCCAATTTACAATGCTTTACCCCAATGTTTTAGGGGAGATATTACAATGCTCTCTTTTTCTAAATACAATGCTTTTAATGGTGGTCTTCCAATTCTTCAGCAAACTACTAGGTGTTCTTTGCTCCTCTGCTACAGCTCCAAGGGTGAGTGGGCTTTTAGTATCCAGCTATGGAATCACTCCAGCTTTAATAGCTCTTAAAGTACCTATCTCCTATACACATGGAATTCAAACAAGGGTTAGTAGCACCTGTATACATGATTAAAAACCAATGCAAATAAAAACCCTTGAGTGGATCCTTGCACAAAACATAGAAATTAAAATCAAAATGTCTTTTTAACAAATTATAATCTTATTGATCTACGTTGTTAAAATATTTTGATGCATTTTGATTAACCGCAACTGCACTATCATGGTTGGGCAACCACGGGAGGGTGGTTAGGCAACCACATGAGGACGATTGTGAATGTGTAACCACAAACGAGCGATTGAGGCTAAATGGTAGAAATCTCCAAAAAGTGCACTCTAAGGCTTCTAATATTTGATCTCCTTAGGATGTGTGTGAGCTCCTGGCATTATTTTGCTAGCCTAACGGTGTGTTCTCTCAGCCTCTTTTGGTTGATGGGTGATGTTGCTTTTGAAGGTAATTTTAGGTTTTGGAGGGAAATGGAGATGGCAAGCCAAGATTACCAAGTGGCAATCTAGGGCTACCAAATGGAGGGGGCAGTTATAGTGAATCACCTAGGGTGCCTCACTTAACTGGGGGTGATGTGTCTAATGGGTGAGTGCAAGTGGAGTGAGGTGTGGGGGATGTCCCATGTGAAGGGACAAGGTTGACATGAGTGTGTGAGATGTGGCAAAGGGTGGTGGTGATATGGATAGGACACATGTCTAGTGATTAGGCAGGGTATCCTAGGTAGATTTTCCAGATTTATAAAATCTAAAAAATACTTTTAATGTGCAGGATTTATATGCCTAAGTTTGGACTTAGGCATATATTTTATTATGCATATTTGTGTGGTGAGATGCAAATGGGGTTTTGTAAGTGCCTAGGTTTTGGTGTCTACAAATGCCTATTTTTATACTGTGTTGTGTAAAACAAAATGCGATGCAAAAATAAGAGACACCTATCCTTATTGGATGGATAAATGGACTCAAATATTCTTGATGCATAAGAACGAATTATTTTTGAAATTTTTTATTTATTTTCTTACCCCTCAATTGGCGAATGGGGGAAGAATGAAACCCACAAGCCAACTCACCAAATGTGGATGATGAATGGAGGTGGATGTGATGAATACAAATGTGTGAAATTGAAAATCAACTTGATGCTCCCAGTTTGGGATTATTTGTGTTGTTGCAAATTTATCTTTGGTTTCATTGATGTGCAAAATGTCATGGTAAAATAACCAACCACTTTGGGAGTTTGGGTGCCCATGTGACTGTAATAATTCCTACCAAATGATATGGCATTAGGAACCAAGCACTCTAGGAGCTTGATACTCATAGTGATTTTGGCCATCATTACCAAATTTTGATTTCATGTTTTTTTCTTTTGTAACCCAACAAAAATGGCTTGATGATAACCTTGTGGAAATTAGCTTGAGCAAAACCACACTCCAATATTGAGGGACTAAGCTGATCTAATGACATGTGTCTTGATTTTGAATGATTTTGATTTTATGACTTTATGGTGATCTACCCATCCTATCGAATTGCATCGATTACGAATCGTTTCAATCACCAGGTATTTAGGGTAATTTACTAGATACAAGGATCACTAAATGATGTTGATGATGATGTTGCATTTGGTTGGATTTGAGGAGGGTGTTATAGGTGTGTTGTTTTTTACTTTCAATCACGTGGGTGTTTTTGGTTGCGCTCGACAACCGCCTATCCGCGGTTGGCACAAGCAAATATGGGTGTGTGGTTACGCGCGCTTGCCAAACATCGGCATGCGGTTGGCCCCACAAAAAATGGCTATAAATAGGTTTATTTGGCAGTTTTTAGTTCATTTGTGCGGTTCAAGTTTTTTAAGTGATTGAGAGGTTTTATTATGGAGACGGTTGGTGAGGCTAGCAGAGCGGATGGGAGGGCGGAGGTTGGAGTGGAATTTGGAGTGCGATATGTTGAGGTAGGTTTTCAAAACCCTTTGTTTAGTTTTATTATATTTTTTTTGTGTTTTTTTTTATAACTAAGAGGGGATGGTAATTTTTTTTTTTGACGATGATAAAGGGGGAGGCGAAAGGGTTTTTTATTTTACGATGATAAAGAGGGAGGCGAAAGTTTTTTTTTTGAAAATATAGAATTGCATGAAAAAAAAAATTGGTGTTTTTATGTTTTTATGGGGAAACAAATGCATTTAAATGTTTTTTGTGTTTTTTTTAAGTAAAAATAATGTACGGAATGTTTTTGTGTTTTTATTTTTTTTTAATGATAAAAATGCATGAAAATGTTTTTGTATTTTTTTTTAATGATAAACATGCATGAAAAATGTTTTTTGGTATTTTTCTGTTTTTTTAAATAAAAATAATACATGGAATTTTTGTGTTTTGGTATTTTTTTATGACGTGTGCACTGATATGATTTTGTTTTTATTTTTGTAAGTTAAGTTTATTGAGGCTCGGTATTGATGGCCTCACATCATTTCTCGAGTGCGAAAGGCACTAATAGACGATGATTGGAAGTGGCTGGCAGTAGTGGGATTGGATGGTTACAGGCGAGTGGAGACAGTGAGGGTGGATGAGGAGTACTTTGCTATCCTATTGGAGAGATGGGACCCTTATAGGGGGTTATTTTAGCTTTTGATAGGGGATATGACTATCATCTTGGAAGATATTTACCACATCTTCCATGTTCCTATCGAGAGCTCACCATTTTGGGTTGACCACGACAAGGAGCATGAGTTGAGGCTAATTTATGGGGATGATTGAGATGTGGATTGCAGCAAGGATGGGATCTCATACATTTAGTTGTTTAAGGATAGGAGGTTAGGTGCACTTCCCACCTTTGTGATGTATATCGTAGGTAACATGTTGTTGCCTAACAACATGGGGTCCAGGTTTCCTTGGAACCAAGTGAGACTTGTGGTGGATTTGATTGGTGAACCTCGGATTTATGCATGGGATCCCATCCTCCTATTCTAGTTGTATGTAGAGCTATATGAGGTGAAGAGGCAAAAATAGAAGGGACTCAGATGTAGCCTACTTCTTTAGTTGTGGGCTTGGGATCACATCAGTATTGTTACCTTGTGCTCTTTTTTGGTGGACCAACAAGGAGGTTTTACTAAGTCATCATGTTCATAGTGGATAGGAGTATCGAGATATTCTTGGTACTTTGACTAGCGATGATATTTGTTGGTTATCTTGGTGAGTTCTAACTTGGTATGGTGATGCGCATAGCTTCGATAGGTGATGCAAGGCAGGGGGGTGGTTGGATGACATGGGTGAGAGATGGAGTTCATCTAGTTCTCACGAGTTATGTGGTAGTTTGGATTGGTACAAGAATTTCTTGATGCTCTAATAGTGTATAGGCATCGGGGCGACAAGTATAGTATTCCTATTACTCCTGATTTTTGGATGGTGGATGATGATCAAGATGATGAGGTAGCAGGTATCCCAGATGCAGATGATGTTAATATTACATCTAATAATGATACTTGGTTTGATGCGAAGCCTCCATGGGCACCTAGTTAAGCTATGGATGATGTGTCTAGTGGTGATGAGCAGGATGCTAGTGAGCAAACTTCTCGATGGCAGAAACATCATCAAGGTAGTGGGAGTAGGATGTGATTTAGAGTAGATATATAACCTACAGACACTACGATTGGGGTTGGTGGAGATAAGGGTAGAGATGGAGGTGATGGAGGTTATGGAGGGTAGGATGTTCCTCCATGCTGCATTGAGGAGTAGGGTGTTCTCCAGGCTAAGCAGGATAGATTGGGGCAGACTGTAGAAGATTGCGATGTAGAGATCACAAAGTTATAGAGTTTACTAAGCTCTGGATGCTAAAATAGCTTGACTACGAAGTTAGGTGGACGGGCTACGGAGTGGACCTAGTGGAGGTGGGGATGCTTCTATGATTGTGGCTCTTCACACTTAGATAGCTCAACGAGAGGTGCATCAAGATACTTACATTGGGTTGCTTAAGGATACTCTAGGTACATCAAGATACTTACATCGGGTTGCTTAAGGATACTCTATCTTAGCGTCATATTTCACTACCTCTACAGCCTTGATCATCAATGTCGGGATCTAGGAGGTAGAGTGAGTCTAGACTTAGTGGTTTACGCTCATGGGTTCTTGGATTTCACGTTCTATCTGGTTCACAAGGATCAGCTCATTATCCTCATAGGAGTCATGGTGGCGCTAGCTAGTAGCACTTATTGCCTCTTTTGTAGTTTTTATTTTTTCTTATGAGCCTCGGTGCTCTGATTTATATAGTCCTTTGGGTATTTTTGTACTATGTTGTTTATATATACATATACATATACATGAATTTTATTGTGATTATTTGTATTGCACTTTTGTTTTATTGTATGTATGGATGCATACGAAATGATGTAGTGATTGAGTGGAATGAATGGTGAATGTTATGACTTGATGATCATTTGATATTTTATAGACTTTTTCTTGATCAACTTTATTCTCGTTGTTTAATCAGGGGCGCTAACACTTTGTTATTATGGATGACATGGATTTTGGGATGGATTGGTGGAAATGATATAAATGTTTAGATATAGGATCTAGGGTCATTTTTCAAAGACTCAAACATCCTAGTGATTTCAAACAACCTCCTTTATGTATCTCGCAGATATTCATAATGCTAAGGTTTTCCTAGTGGTTTCAAATTTATCAAGGACCAATTGTGTGTGCAATGATTATTCATTTCTCATTATGAGTAAGGGTAAACTAATCAATTGTAACTTATGCCAATAAGCTATCTCATTCGTGAGCATCCATAGGTCTACACAAAAGAAGGTTGCTAATGTGATAGACATGGCACCACGCGTAAGGATACCCCATTGCCAGGTGGGTTTCATTCAACCCATTGTTGTAATGAGGATCACCCCACAATTTTCAAAACACTAAGAGTTCCAAGGATTCAATCTCATTTCCCTTATTTTATTGCATTAGATTTTGGATTTTGGGATTTTATTTTTGAGTTGCTCATTTTTGTTTTGGAGCAAAGTGCATTTTTATGCTTTTTGGATAATTGCTTGTTTTGAGGAAGAGCAAGGAACTTTTATTGCTTTTTGGAATGCTTTTAACATACTTGCTCGTTTTGAAGAAGAGCAAGGAGGAAACTATTTTTTGAAGGATGCTTTTGGGATACTTGCTCATTTTAAGGAAGAGCAAGGGATCTTTATTGCTTTTGGGATACTTTCTCATTTTGAGGAAGAGCAAGGATTTTTTTTTGGGATAAAGGTGGAGCTTGTCCTTTTGTCAACTCTCAGCTTTCTAGACCATGCACATAATTGGATGAATAGAGGAAACCTTACTCCATGGCAATAGCAACTCATGACTTCATCATTTCTAAGCTTCACAATGTTCTTATGTGTTTTGATGTGCATGGTCCAAGAGGAAACATGATTAACCAGGAACAACCTGTAGCACCTAAGGATTTTTTGATTTTTTAATGGAGGTTGCTCAAAACACTAGGAGTGGTTGAGTAACTGAAAACACCCAGATTTTGCTTATTGACTAGTGGGTTATGTGAAATTTAGTGGTACTTTTTCTATAAGCTTTTAAAATTTAAAATATGGACATAAAATAGTCAGTGATCACATAATCATTATTTCTAATGATTATACGGTATCTATCCTAGTTTATGTGAATCCCTCAATTATCTAAATATCGTAAGGAAGGTTGCAAATTATTGTGGATGATGGAGTGATGAATAATGTTTGATATGAGGTACCCATGATTAAGGCAACAAGACATAGTGAAATAGCAATCATCCAAATTAACTAAATGGTTCCTAACAGGATGAATGGTATGAACAAGTACCTAAAATGTATTTATGAAATGTAGATGGAATGCATGAATGGATGTATGAAATACGATGAATGTATATTTATTTACTTTTTGTTTAGCCATGTATATGTACATATATATAAACTGCACTATGCATAGAACGCCTTAAGGTATATAATATTTAATGGCTTAGGTTCCAATGTTCTCTCTAAATTTGCAAGTCTATACGCTCCTAGACCCAACTTCTGCTTAACAATGTATGGACCTAACCAATTAGTCACAAATTTGTCTCTCAAGTGCGGTAATGCATTGGTGTTTTGTTGATTCTCTTTAAGAACGAGATCTTCTACTTGGAATTCACAAGGATGGACTTTTACGTTATAAGCATGCTTGATGCAATCTTGATATACTCGTAGATTTTCTAAGGTATTGATTTACCTTTTATCAAGGAGTGTAAGTTGATCAAGACATGCTTATCTAGTTATGTTGTCATCCATGAATTCTTGTAATACAACTCATAAAGAAGGGATCTCGAGCTCAATAGGCATGATTGCTTCAGCCTCATAGACCAATTAAAATGAAGTTACCCCTATTGGCATTCGAATATTTGTTCGATAATCCCATAATATCAAGGGAGTTGAGTATGCCAAAGTCTGTGGTTTTCTTTGATGAGTTTCTTGAGAATGGCTATTAAGATCTTATTAGTTACTTCATCTTGTCCATTTGCTTATGGGTAATAAGGAGTCGAGAAACTATGTTGGATATTGTACTTGTTACATAATGCTCGAACATCCTTATTTTTGAAAGACTTACCATTATCAAAAATGATCTTCAAGGGAGTCCCAAAACGATAGATAATATATTGGAGTATGAACTCTGCAATTCAAGATCCAGTCATTGTGGTCATTGGGATTATTTTGACCCATTTGGTGAAGTATTTTGTGGTAGTTATGATGAACTTGTGTTGTCTCAAAGAGGAATATGAAATTTTTCCAATCAAATCTAGGCCCCATTGTGAAAATGACCAAAGTCTTTTAATGGGTTGTAATGCTTGTGATGGTACATGAGTCAAATTGGCATGATGTTGATATTTTTTATATTTCTTCACATATTGACAACAATCGTTTTCCATGGTGGGCCAATAATAAACCATGCACAAAATGTGCTTTGCAATGACCACTCCACTAAAATAGCCACCACAAGTACCATCATGAGCTTCAATTATGACTCTTTTTGTCTCTACAGGATCTAAGCATCGAAGTAAGACTCCATCATAGCCACGTCTATACAACATGTCCCCCAAGAGAGTGTAACGAGTTTATTTTTGTTTTAAAATTCTCTTTATAGTTCATGTTAAATCTGATGGGATGATCCCAAACTTGAGAAAGTCTTTTATTTGATCAAGGTAAGATTCATATGGTTATGCGTGGATGAAACAAACACTCTCCTCACCTTCAGATTATATGCTCATGTGATTGCAAATATGGACAATGTTGTGATGATAAGCGATTGGACTTCTCCATTTTCATTATTAGGAATAAATAACCATAAAGAATCCATCGCATCCATAAACATATTAGTCGAATGAGGCAAGTTGTTGATCTCGTACTAGTCAAAATTTTCTAGCAATTTCATTGCTACTTCATGGTATTGTTTCAAGATTGGCTCTCTACATTGGTAAGTTCCTTTGACTTGGAAAACAAGTTGGGAATCACCATAAATGCTTATACGCTTAATACCCATAGCTAATGCTAATTGAAGCCCCAAGATTAGGGCTTCATGTTTTGTGTTGTTATTTGTGCATGGAAAGTCAAGTATTAATGATAAAGTAATTGGTATTCCTTTGGGTGTATAAAATACGACTCCAACACCTTGTCCTTTTTTGCACTTTAACCCATCAAAGAAGAGAGTGATGTAAACATCGCCCTTAGGAGGTACTAGTTCTTCTTGTTCAGTGATAGAAAATACCGAACATCTAGAAGCTCTGTAAGAAGGGGTTGATCATTTGGAAGTGGAGCTTTTGCGAGTTGATCGACTATCACCTGGCTAATGAATTTGAGATCAAAATTCATTAAGAATATTATCCATTTTTTGGTTTGGGTATTTTTGTATGTGCGAGTCATCATATAACACAGAGGATTTTCTCTAGCTATGACGTAGGTAGTGTTACTTAGCATTTAATGTTTGAGTTTCTTAGTGGTAAAAACCACTGCTAAGCACAACTTTTCAACATAATCATATCTTGTTTCATAACTTACCAAATTTCGACTAGTGTAATATATTACTTGCTATCTATGATTTTCATTCTTGTGTGCAAGCATTGTCCCTAATGTGAAATATGTGATAGAAATGTAAAGGTAAAAAGGAACTCCTAGACGAGGCGACGTTAGTACCGGTGGTGAAAATAGGTATTTATTGATGTCATCAAAAGCCTCTTGACATTCTTTTTCTAAGAAAAGGTGACCCCCTTCTGTAGCAAGTGATTGAATGACCTACATTTGTCTAAGAGTTGTGCAATGAATCGACGAATGGATTAAATTTTTTCTTGCAAACTGTACAAATCTTTAAGATTTTTTGGAGGGGTATTTCAATGATAGCCTTAACCTTATCAAGGTCCACTTCAATGCCTCGCTTGGAGATAATGAATCCTAGAAGTTTACCTGATGTTACTCCAAATACATATTTCTTAGGATTTAACCTCACCTTATGTTCAAGCAATCGATCAAATACTTTTTCTAGCACTTCAATGTGCTCAAGATATGTTTTGAATTTTGCGATAAGATCATCCACATAGTCTTCAATGATTTTGTGCATATAATCATGGAAGATATACATCATGGCACATTTATAAGTAGCTCCTATGTTTTTGAGACCGAATGACATCACCTTGTAATAGAAAGTGTTCTAAGGTGTTGTAAAATTTGTTTTGTGTTGGTCCTCAGGATTGATTCAAATTTGGTTGTATCTTGAAAAACTATCCATTAAAGAAAGTATTTTGTGGCCTGCATAAGATTCTACGATTTTATCGATGTTCGATAATGGGAAATCATCCTTGGGGTATGCTTTGTTTATGTCTCAAAAATCTATGCATACGCGTACCCCCTATTCAGTTTACGAATGAGTACCATGTTTGAGAGCCATTCGAGATAATCAATGGGTTGTATGAAATTCACATCTAATAATTTTTGTAGCTCTTCTTTAACAATGAGTGCTATGGTAGGATGAAGTTTTCTCAATTTTTGTTTGAAAGGTTTAGCTTCAAGAGCTAAGGCGAGGTTATGAATCAACAAGTTGGGGTCAAGGCCAGGCATGTCTTTGTATGACCATGCAAAAATCCCTTTATTCCTTTTCAATGCGTCAATCATACGCTCTTTATCTTCTATAGATAGATCTTTTGCTATTTTCATGATTTGGGGATTATCCGCATCTTGACTTAGTTTCACATCGATGGATTCTTCGATAAGCATGTGAGAACCTTCTTCTAATTGATATGGAGTAGGAATGAGATGAATATCATCCTCCACATGTTCAAAGGATTAGGGCGATGTTTCTTCTACTTCAGTTTAAAAAATAAAAGCAAGTGAAGGCAAAGATTGCTAAGGAAAATAAGCATTAGAGGCTCTTAGCAATTCTTTGAACAGGATGAATTTGGCTATGTATGGTGGGGATGAAATCTTGTCCATGTTGATAAGGCTAGTGTCGATCAAGATCACCTTTGCCAAATCATATGGACTGCAAATTGGGGTGAACAAGTTAACAAAAATCATGTTAACTTGGTGGAAATGAAGTGGCTACAATTTTGAGAGTGAAATGGCTTTCTCACTCTCTCTAGGGAGCAACTGACCTATGGTGGGTGAATTATGATTTTGCAAATGCAACCAAGGTGGTGGTAGAGGGTCCAATTCAAGTCGCTCTCATGTAATGTACAAGTGAAAGATGAACCGATTGATAGGAAACATTGTATTGTAATACTCATATTTCTCCATGTGGTCTATAGGGACCACATCTTCTTGGGGACTATCAAAACTATGATTAATCATGTCCATGTTTGGTCTCATTTCCTAATATTCATCAAAATCCTCATTGAAAATGTAATCATCAAAAATATAATTGATTATGTATGTTGTCTCATTTCTAAAAAGACCTCATGTAAATAAGGTGTAAAGTTAGGGTCCAAATATTTTTCATCACTATCTTCACTCTCCTCATTCTCCTCTTCGGACTCTAGGGTGAGTTGATAAAATGTATGCTCAAAGGAGGAGTTTGAGGTTGATGGCATGTATCCTAAGCCAGAGTGATCGTGCACTTCTCAATATTGGGGCTCAATGATGTGATGCGGACCCTGTTCATATCATCCAAGACCAAATCCCTGTCAGTTAACCTGATGAAAATATTGTAAAGGGAAATCTGGGTTGGACAAAAATTCTAAGCTAGTTAAAAACTCCTACATGGGTACTTCATTAGGGGGAGATGTATTGGATGAAGAATCCACTCTCCCATATACAAAGTTGATTCTATTTGGCTTGGAACCCATTTTATACACTGCACCTATAGCCAAAGGTGGGTCACGTAGGTGATCGTAATATCTAATAGACTGAATAGGTGGTGTTATTGTGATACTCTCAACTATGTACTCGCCAATACTTGGATTGGTAATATGGACTACAACTTGAGTCCATTAGGATGTAGATGATTCGGGTGCTGAGGTGGAGGCTTCAATTATGACTTGTGGTTCAGATGGAGGCAATGGCTCACTTGGCAATGGTTCTTCTCAGATAGGTGATCCTATTTACAAGACAATGGGTGGTGAATTTTATAGTGGATTTGGTTTGATGGAATTTTTAGTGGTTGGTGGATTTTGTTGGGATGCAAAGGTAAAAGGTGTTTGCGAAGTGGGAGGTGTAGTTAGTGAAGATGACGGTTGGTTGGCAGGATGATCAGGTGTGATGGAATAATGGTATGAAGTGGATGAGGGTTGACTTGGGTTGATGTCTTGAGATGTGAAGGCATGATCAACTATTGGCAAAGCCTCTAGGATGGGTGCTTTGGATGAGGTGTTATTAGTTGAGGTGGTTTGAATGATGAGGGGCCGAATGGAAAGATGGGTGAATGGAAGTAATGGCTCATATGGATTGGATATCAAGTTGTATTACTTGAATGGCTCGGTGTCATCTTCGATGTAATGGACTTTTTCCTCGTACACATATTTCAAGCATTGATGTAATATCAAGGGAACATAATTCATTTCCCTAATCTAGGGGCATCCAAGAAGTATGTTATATTGCATGGCTTCTTCCAAAATATGGAAGAGTACATGGATTGTCTTCACCCCAACTATTACAGGTAAAACTACATTCCCTACAGTGGAGTGTTGAGTGATATATTTGTCCAATTACAAAAACATACCCATAATCAAGATTATTTCAGGATATCCTCTCTTGAAAGAAATATTTTAATTTCCTAAGGTTATGTTTGATGTATTCAATATACTTGTAAGCTTATAAATATGTGAAATATAGAATTAGTTGGATACCTCAGAAATGCACATGGTCGTTAACAAAGGGGCTTGTTTAATTGATCTGATTTGCAAAAATTCAAATTTCTAAAAACTTCGGTGTTCATGAAAATTTTTGAAATGTGTAATTAATTATCAAATATTCACTTTAGAATAATAACCTTGAAATTCAATAAATATTTGATTTTAACCTTTGAAATTTATTTTAATCAAATTATCCAAACTTTATCAATATTTGCATTTAATATTTGGATAATAATTAATTAAAATCAAATGACTGATTATAAACTATGCAAATGTCAGGACTTCAAATTTTTATATTGAAATAATCATGTACCTTAATAAAATTTTGAAATTTGAATTTGCATAGTTACATATTTTTTAGGGTTTTGATTTTTTTATTTGATGAAATTAAAAAAATGCAAAAGATAGGGTTAGGAGAAATAAAATAAATAAAATGGAACAAACAGACTACTAAAACTTATGAACTTTCATCCTGAATTGACAGAAAATAATCTAAAACTTAACCAAATTTAAACAAATTTGTATTCACACAACCTGCATTAAATTTGGTGCAATATTCTATGGAAATGGATAATATATTAAAACTATTATTTAAATAATGACACCATCCGCATGCGCATACATTATTCAAAAAAATTAATATATTGAAATAAAATATATTCAATAAAATACTTTTTCAGAAAACCTTGATCTGGAAATTACAATGGATGAAAATCTTCAATCCAGCAACCCGAGAGGAAACTCTTCTTCAACAACGAATTCTGATCTCTAATTCCTCTTGCTTCAAAATTCTTCCAACCTCTTCTTATTGGGTCTCAATAAGTATTTATAATTTTAAATTTTTTAGTTGTTTCAATTTTATAACAGCTTCCACAATGGAAATCTGTTCTTCGAACCTATTATGAAGATGTTATGGATATCCATGTTTATTATTAATCATTAATTTCATGACGTAATTCTCTCTTCCATCTGCTATATCTTATGTAAATTGCTTAAATTTGCCATTGTATAATATTCTTCAATTGATTAGACTGCTATATACTCTTATGTTCGTCTACCATTACAGGGAGAAGTCAAATAGCGCATCAAATACATACCGATGAATAAAACGATGATAACACTACTATCTTGCTGACAAAAATAATTGAATTGCGCTAAGTGGTGGCCTTTGTGTGCCAAATACATTATCTTCATTTATCTCATCATCCCAAGAGCTTATCGAATTCGAAGAAAATTAACCAATAGAAACAATATTCCTGTAGAAATCATTTCCTACTCACGATGAAGATTTCAATATCTAATCTCATTAATAATTTGTTGAGATTAATTGTTGGTATTATGAAATATATTGAATCAGACCCGCATTCCAAAAGTTAAAACCACTATGCTCTGGCATTCCGAATTTATTAGGGATTAAAGTTTATTAAATTGTATTGTTTCAACTATCTTCGTCAGCCACATCGCTCCATTATAAGCATGTCTATATGGGGCTTCCCAAACTAGAACTATAATAAAGTGAGCCAATGATAGTTCCATAATAAATTTTTATCAAAACTTTGAGACCAATCCCGCCATGAGGCTGCTAATGCATTCTTCCATTGATCTGCAATACCAGATTTGTCACCAGTGCACTGCAATTGTATTTCGACACAGTTCATCATGTTAGCGGCCATAAATTTATGCGCATAAAAATGACACCACAAAGGCTTCTGCAACGTACACATATTCTGCCATAGAATCCCCCATACACATTCACTAAACAATTTTGTGCCCACAAATTTACTCTCAAATGTGTTATAATAGTTGCATAATAGGCCAATGTCTTTTCAAACATCAAATAGTCATATGCAATTGCTTCCTTTGGTTCATCTCCACAAATGTATAAAATGATGCTCCATAATAGTGATGATCCATGTAGACAAGCAACACCTTAAATTGGATGCCGCTATTGGTCAGAAAATCCAAGTTAATTCCAACATCACCTTGGGAAAGAATGCAAAATGATCTAAAATTTTAGTGTAGTTATGTGTCTCATATTCTTTCAAATCAAATGGACTCCATCGAGTGTTGCAGATAAAATATAAATGTCCTATCACTACTATAACTCTAGCGAAAATTATTATTGCACATATTAGGATTTTAGGATATTTGATTTCCATTATGCTCTGTGGATGAAAACAAACTTGGCAATCACCCTTTATCATGATTTCAAAATGTTGTGTTCTTTTCGAATAATTCTTGTAACCATTTATTACGCAACATAAATAGATCTTTATTGTTATAATGTTCAGTCATTTCAATTTTGCATTGTCTATAAGACTCTGAGATTGATCTATGTGTAAAGTTATCTTGAACTCTATTTTCTCCCCAAATCAAAAAAAATTGATTGCTTCCTTTCATCCATTTTCGATGATGTCCAAGTGATATTCTTTTCTTCCTATAAACAACTATATTTAGCATCTTTAGCAACCCTAGATGTGAGTAGTGTGCATAAACTTCTATCAGGTTCTGGTGCAGATGAGATAAACTTGACTTCAATTTTGAAAAATCAAGATACATATGATGATATCTCGGTTGCACTATAATCACACACTTTCTTCCATTAGATGTAGTTTTATTGGATCTAATATTGGGCTATTGATAAAAAATTCAAACGAATTCTTCATCTTCTTATTTTCACATTATTAATGCTTTACATATTTCGTGTGCTGCATCGTTTTGTAGTGTTGTGCCTTCTTGATAAAACACTCAGGATTTTCACACTGTTGTCAAAACTAGTATGAAACTGCTCCATGATTCTTGCACAATACCATATTTGCATGATCTTACCATCGTTCCCTCAAATTTTTGATGTGCACAACCTGGTAGAGTTGGCCTTCCTTCCTATCCACATTGTCTTTCATGTGTTGAGATGACGCTAAATAAATTTGAGCTTTCTCAAAATACTCTCAATAGGTGAATAATGTTTGTCGTTGGTCCACTGGTGATGTTGCTTTTATTTCAAATTGCTAAAATCTAATGTACAATTTGATGTATAGTCTTCATCATCATGGGCGGCATAAATTTTTGGTAGCATACGATCATCATCATCCTCAATAGTATTGTCTTCAAAAAACTACATTTTGTCTTTAATAGTAAAATCATCTTCAATGGTGTTGTCTTCTTGGAACAAGATGCTTTACCCTTAAGTGTTATTGGTATGTGCCATCGTGTTGTACATTTACCCTCGGGAACATTTTCCAATGTTAATATCCTTTTGTTGAATGCATGGTTATGAGGTATTTGATGCAATAGCTTTGGGTATGCAAATGGGTTAATAGAATATTCACCAATGTCAGGTTTGCCACAATCACCATACTTTCCAATCTACAATATAGAATATTTGAACCATTGATTTTTGTAAGAGTTAAATCAAATGCAATGCTATAATTTCCATGGTAAAAACCAATATTATAACAACAATCCAATAACTAATATGTTTTAATAAAACAACATTGAAGCGAAATTATTGGTAAATACCTACAATCATAGAAATAATCAACAAATATTAAAAATCAAAGCAAGTCAGCATAAGGAATAAATAAGAGAAGCTAAAACAATCCAACATAAAAACCATTGCAACCAATGAGTGTGGTAGCCAAAACAATAAGCCAACATAGAGTGTTGCCATCTCAAAACATTATCAGCAAAAACAAACAAAATTCACATCAAAAATTTCAAGTGGGTCCCCAAATTGGGGTACGTTGTGCAACAACAACAACAAATATCAACTTTGTTGAAAAAATACTCCCGAGCATTTTTGGATAAAGAACCCAATATTAAATCAATAAAACCAAATATTAGCAAAATATAAATCATCTAGCAATATCCAAGACGTATGGGGTTAGCTAATTTCAACTAAAAATAAATACTCCACTTGCTTCAGCTTGTGTGTGTTTTGTGCATTCATTTTTTTAATTTTTGATTCGATCAAAACTTTATCACATGTTTTGCAATCATAAAAATTTACCTCTGCATGGCTCCATTGCCAGTCAAGTGTCCATAGCTCTGGTGGAGATAACCTTGATCTCTTCTATACCTTGCTCTACTGCCAGTTGGGCATCTATGGGCCCGATAGAGATTATCTGAAACACCCAAAAATTTGATTGATTTATATTTTTTCTTCTCTTTTTTCTCTTTCTTTTTTGTTTTTTTATTCAAATATAAGCATTTAATTGCTTTACAAATATCATATGCACATTTTGGGTTAGAGATCATCTAAGGCTTAAGATGCAGTGTATAAAATTTTTGCCTAATAAACAAACCAGAATGATTTCATCCTTCAAAATAAAAAATATCATTTTAATATAGTGTTACATGTGAAGCTTCAGTAGAATGTTGTATTACTTCAACATCCACTATTTTAATCCATAATCCAAGAATAACTACTAAATAATCTAATTTCACTAACTTCAATTTCACCTAATTTTAAACAAGCAATTCATCTTCAAATACTAAGAAACATATCCTTTAGAGGGACCAAGAGTCCATTGCAATTACACAATTATACCATAATCAGAGGAGCAAAATAAAATACATTGTGAAAATCAAAAGCTAAACACAAAAATAAATCAAAATCTAACCTAATGTGAACTAACATCAATGCAAAGCACAAAAAATAAAATAAAATAAAATTTTGAAATCAAAGACAACAAAACAAATGGAAACTGTGTCCAAACAATATAAACAAACAAGAAATTATGTACAAGAAAGTGTGCAAAATAAGGAGTTATGTACAAGACTATTTACAAGACAAAACTTGGGATTTCTCATATATGAAATATTCCAAGATCCCAAACACGATTACCATAATTTGAGAGATGCCCATAATGATAGGTATGCTGATTTTGATGGATATCATCCCATAGTAACATTAGATCTAAAAGGTCAAATGTCTTTATTTTGTCTCTCTCACTCCACTAATTCAATTTAATTCCATCCCCGTTGTCATACTTATTTTTTGCTCCATCAGATTTAAAATTCCATAACTGATCTTCAATTAATTTTTATTTTTTGTGTGAGATGTCTATTATTTTTATCTTCAATCACATTTTCTCCTAGCATGGTGTGAATTCCCATTTTTAATTTAGTGCTCAAAATACTATCCTCATTGTTATGATTAGACATGAGCTCTTCCAAGATTGACCTTATTTCTAAAAATTTGACTACCAAACCACTATTCATAGTTTCAGACCAATCATAATTGCACAAAAATTTATAGGTATCTAGGATATCTAACATATGAAGATCATTATAATTATATATCCCAGGTTCAATAGTCAATTGTTGATAAACTTGATTCAATAACTCAACAACATATACCTCTGTCTTGTTCAACAATGCAACCTTATTACTAGCGTGAGCAGGGATTAAACGATAATTCTTTGTTAACCATAAATGGCATTTCATTATTAACAACGCTTGAATCCAACAAATAATTATGCAAACTTTTACCTGATATTTGAATGGTTGAAAAGAAAGGTTGAGATTCTACATTTTGTGCATTTTCATTTACCAAGACTTGATGAGTATTTGTAACATCTTCTTTTTCCTTACTAGTGCAAGCTTTTCTAATTAATACCTTGTGTGGATCTTCACTAGTCCCTATATTAACTATTTCAAAAACATCATTCTGTAATGAGATCTTAATACATCTTTTGCTTATGTAATCAATATAAAAAAAAAAATCAAGAGAAACTATACCTTTGGGAATTGCATTGATTTTTGTGGTTACCTCATGGTCTTCATCATCATCATCTTGTATCCTTTTGTCTTCATCAATTACCTAATTTTCAAAAACACCAAAATTAGTCACAAAATTGAAAATATGTTTGTCATTTTCAAACAATAAATCCAACTGGTCATTTTCAAATAATAAATCCAACTAGTCAGGAGATGTTTTAAGTAACAAATCTTCCTGATCAACTACTTGAGTTATCTCAAATAGAGCAACATTTTCCTTTTGGTCTTCAACAGTATCATATCCAAACCTCTTATGTTGTGGATTTTTCTCTATCTGAGGTAAAGACATACTGATTTCTAGCTACATGGGCATTGTAGAATCCTTAGGTGGGACAAGGCTTTCAGTTTCTTGCACATCAAGTGGGATAGAAGTTTCTTTGGGAAGTGTCAAAAGAAGTGAGTGATTCCCCTTCTTTGTCTTGAATAATATAATCATTATATTTTTGAAATACTTGGTGAGATTCTATCCCTTCATTTAGGCCATCTTCAAATTCTTCTCCAAAATCATCTTTATATTCTTCTTCAGATTTATCTTCCTCAATTTTTGAAGGTTCATATGTTTCCAATACTAAATTTGTCCTTACAATATGATTAATTTGATTCATACAACCCTCGTTGGAAACTGACTCCACAACTTTCACCTCATTTTGGACAATATCTAAAGTAGTTCTAACATCTGGACAATCAGTTTCACCATGTTGATTGCTCACATTAGACATCATTTGATTCAAGGGTGCCATATTGAAAGGTTGGTACTAGTTGGGATACATAACTCTTGGAAAATAGTTCATCATGGGAGAGGGTTGTGCAAAAGTCTGACTCATTTGTGGTATCTGATTGTGAGCTTTAGGTTGTCTAAGTGATGATAATTGACCCACACTAACCCCTTGAGAAATCAATTGTTGTTCAAATGTTATTGCCTCATTGTAGGCTTTGGGCAAGGATGTAATTTGAGGAACTATCCTTAGAAACATGGAAGTTAATGGGTCTAAGGCTCCAATGTACATCTAGATGGCTGCTTCTTCTGAAAGGATGTAAGGTGTCACCAGTTTGGTATACAACTTATGGAACCTATCGCTGAATAATCTCAAGGATTCATTAGGTTCTCTATGGATAAAGGTAAACTGATGGTATATCATAACTGTTTCAACAAGTTTAAAATAGCTGAAAAATATTGCTTCTAGTTGAGCCCAAGAAGTGATAGAACCTACAGGTAAGTTGATATACCAATCATAAGCAAACTCATCTAATGTGTATGGAAACATTCTAAAGACAACATCTTCATGCATAATTTGTAAATGAATTACAGTATTTTTGTATGCCTAAATATGTTCCTTAGTCGATCTCATTCCATCATGCCTATACTTGGGTAAATATATTTCTACATTTTTAGGAATTTCATGGGCTGCTCCAAGAATATTTAATGGACTACTATGACCACCTAACCACAGTGTAATTCCTGCCATTGAACTTTGAAAAGGTGATAAATGGTTCCAGCTTTTAATGATCCAAGAAATATAACATGCCAAGCTATATGTGAATTTTTTTTCAAATTTTAGAAGGTTAAATCATCATATTTTAGCAATTATAATAGCAATGATTTAACGATAACCATCAAAATATTTCCTATTTATAGTAAATCAAGACTAATGCAACATATATCAAAAAATTTCAAACATTAATTTGAACTTCATACTTTTAAAAATCAAATTAAGTACCTTTCGGTCCTTCTAGCGCCAATTCTATTGAGTGATATTTTTGTCCAATTACAAAAACATACCCACAATCAGGATTCTGTTAGGATATCCTCTCTTGAAAGAAATATTTTAATTTCCCAAGGTTCTGTTTGATGTATTCAATCTACTTGTAAGCTTATCAATATGTGAAATGTAGAGTTAGTTGGATACCTCAGAAATGCACATGATTGTTAACAAGGGGCTTGTTTAATTGATCTGATTTGCAAAAATTCAAGTTTGTAAAAACTTTGTTGTTCATGAAAATTGTTGAAATGTGTAATTAGTTACCATATATTCACTTTAGAATAATAACCTTGAAATTCAATAAGTATTTGATTTTAACCTTTGAAAATTATTTTAATCAAATTATCCAAACTTTATCAATATTTGTATTTAATATTTGGACAATAATTGATTAAAATCAAATGATTATTATAAACTATGCAATGTCGGGACTTCAAATTTTCATATTGAAATAATCATTTACCTTAATAAAAATTTGAAATTTGAATTTTCATATTTACGTATTTTTTAGGGTTTTGATTTTTTATTTGATGAAATTAAAAAAATGCAAAAGCTAGGGTTAGGAGAAATAAAATAAATAAAATGGAAAAAACTGGCTATTGAAACTTATGAACTTTCACCCTAAATTGATAGAGAAAATAATCTGAAACTTAACCAAATTTAAACAAATCTGTATTCACACAACTTGCATTAAATTTGGTGCAATCTTCTAGGGAAATGGACAATATATTAAAACTATTATTTAAATAATGACACCATTTGCATGCGCATACATTATTCAAAACAAATTTAATATATTGAAATAAAATATTCAATAAAAATTACTTTTTTAGGAAACCTTAATCTGGAAATTACAATGGATGATCCAGTAACCCAAGAGGAAACTCTTCTTCAAAAACAAACCCTGATCTCCAATTCCTAATACTTCAAATGCTTCTGACCTCTTCTTGGGCCTCAATAAGTATTTATAATTTAAAAAAATCTAGTTGTTTCAGTTTTATAACAATTTTCACAATGAAAATTCGTTCTTCGAACCTATTATGAAGATGTTATGGATATCCATGTTTATCAGTAATCATTAATTTCTTGATATAATTCTCTCTTCCATCTACTATATCTTATGCAAATTGCTTAAATTCACCATTGTATAATTAACTTCAATTGGTTGGACTGTTGTAAACTCTTATGTTCGGCTATCATTGCAGGGATAAGTCAAATAACACATCAAATACATATAGATGAATAAAATGATGATAGCACTACTATCTTGCTGACAGAAAGAACTGAATTGTGCTAAGTGATGGCCTTTGTGTACCAAACATACTATCACCACCAAATATCTCATCATCCCAAGAGCTTATCTAATTCGAAGAAACTCAACCAATAGAAACAATATTCCTGTAGAAATCATTTCTTGCTCACAATAAAGATTCTAAGATCTAATCTCATTGAAGATTTGTTAAGATTAATTGTTGGTATTATGAAATATCTTGAATTAAGCCCGCATTCCAATAGTTAAAACTGCTATGCTTTGATGTTTCGAATTCATCAGGGATTAAAGTTTATTAAATTGCATCATTTCCACTATCTTCGTTAGCCACATCGCTCCATTACAAGCATGTCTATATGGCACTTCCCAAACTGGAACTATAATCAAGCAAGGCAATGATAGTTCTATAATAGATTTTTATCAAAACTTCGAGACCAAAACATCTGCCATGAGGTCGTTGATGCATTTCGACATTGGCCTGCAATACCAGATTTGTCACCAGTGCACTACGGTTGTATTATGATACAGTTCATCATGTTAGTGGCCATAAATTTATGCACATAAAAATTACACCACCAAGGCTTTTGCAACGTACATAGATTATACCATAGGATCCACCATACATGTTCACTGAACAATTCTGTGCCCACAAATTTTCTCTTAAATGTGTTATAATAGAAGCATAATAGGCCAATGCCTATTCAGACATCAAATAGTCATATGCAATTGCTTCCTTTGGTTAGTCTCCATGAATGTATGAAATGACGCTCCATAGTAGTGATGATCCATGTAGACAAGCAATGCCTTAAATTGGATGCCACTATTGGTCAGACAATCCAAGTTAATTCCAACATCACCTTGGGAAAGAATGCGAAATGATCTAAAATTTGAGTGTAGCTATGTGTCTCATATTCTTCCAATTTAGATGGACTCTATCAGGTGTTGCAAATAAAATATAAATTTCCTATCACTGCTATAACTCTAGCGAAAACTATTATTGCACATATCAGGATTTTGGGATATTTGATTTCCATTATGCTTTGTGGATGAAAACAAACTCGGCAATCGCCCTTTATCATGATTTCAAAATGTTGTGTTCTTTTCAAAACAATCCTTATAACCTTTTTTCCATAGCATAAATAGATATGTATTGTTATAATGTTCAGCTATTTCAATTCTGCATTGTCGGTAAGACTCTAAGATCGATCTATGCATAAAGCTATATTGAACTCTCTTTTCTTCCCAAATCAAACAATTTGATTGCTTCCTTTCACCTATTTTCGATGTTGTTCGAGTGATATTCTTTTTTGCCTGGTAAAAAAATTGTATTTAGCATATTTAGCAACCCCAAATGTGAGTAGTGTGCATAAAATTCTATCAAGTTCCAATGCAGATGAGAGAAGCTTGACTTCAATTTTGGAAAATCAAGATACATATGATGATGGCTCGATTGCACTATAATCACACACTTTCTTCCATTATATGTAGTTTCATTGGATCTAATAATGGGCTATTGATTAAAATTTTAAACAAATTTTGTGTCTTCTTCTTTTCACATTATTAATGCTTTGCGTATTTCGCATGCTGCATCATTTCATAGTGTTGTGCCTTCTTGATAAAACACTCAGGCTTTCACATTGATTTCAAAACTAGTATGAAACTGCTCCATTTTTCTCGTACAATACTATATTTACATGATTTTTCCATCGTTCCCTCAAATTTCCCACATGCAAAACCTTGTAGAGTTGTCCTTCCTTCCTATCCACATAGTCTTATATGCGTTGAGATGAGGCTAAAGAAATTCGAGCTTTCTCAAAATACTCCCAACAAGTGCTTAATAATCGTCGTTGGTTTGCTGGTGACTTTGCTCTTTTATCAAATTTCTGAAATATAATGTACAATTTGACGTATACTCTTCATCCTCATGGGTGGCGTAATTTTTTGGTAACATACAATCATTGTCGTCGTCAATAGTATTGTCTTTTAAAAAATTGCATTTTGTCTTTATCAGTAAAATCATCTTCAATGGTTTTGTTTGCCTAGAACAAGATGCTTTGCCCTTAAGTGTCACTGGTCTGTGCCATTGTGTTTTAAATTTACCCTTAGGAACATCTTCCAATATCAATATCCTTTTGTTGAATGTGCGGTTATGATGTATTTGATGCAGTAGCTTTGGGTATGCAAATGGGTTAATAGAATATTTTTTGTCATTAGGTTTGCCACCTCCACCATACTTTCCAATATACAATATAGAATATCCAAACCATTTGATTATGTAAGAGTTAAATCAAATGCAATGCTATAATTTCCATGGTAAAAACCAACAATATAACAACAAGCCAACAACTAATATGTTATAATAAAAACAACATTGAAGCAACATTATTGGTAAAAACCTCCAATCATAGAAACAATCAACAAAGTTAAAAATCAAAGCAAGTCAGCATAAGGAATAAGTAAGAGAAGCTGGAGCAATCCAACATAAAAAGTATTGCAACCTATGAGTGTGGTAGCCAAAACAATAAGCCAACTTAGAGTTTTTCCATCTCAAAACATTGTCAGCAAAAGCAAATAAAATTCACATCAAAAATTTTAAGTGGGTCCTCAAATTGGGGTACGTTGTGCAACGACAACAACATAGAGCACAAATCATCATTAAAATCTCGTAGGGTGAAAGGTGGATCTGGTGATGTGAGATGATAGAAGGTTGAGATGTTTGATGGCTAGGGTAGTGATGAGATTGATAGAGGAGTCGGTATCAATGAGCACTTTTTAAAGGATTTTTGGTCGATATGAGCTGCAATATGCAATGGAGGATCGAGTAACTCTGATGATATGCTCTTTTCCTCATAATCATAGAATGTTATTGAGGGTTCCATGCAGTTCTGAACACTCTCCAAAAAAGTGTTGAAGGAGTTAGGATCTTCTATTTGAAGTTCGATGGATTTTAAGATTTCTATCAATACCTCACGATGTGGGAGATATTGTTGTATGAGCTCATATATCGACAACTTGGCTGATGTCATCCTTAGGCTCTGTATCAACCGGCTTCTCAATGTGATTATTGGCATGGGTGGATGATTTGGAATATTAATAGGTGTAGGTGAAATGGTTGGGTTTAGTTGTATGGGCACATTTGGTGGCACTACAAAAGCTAGTACTATTTGGCTTGTATCATTTGCTTGCATACAATTTATTTTTGTTTACCCTTGGGTGACTACGTGAATAGCCCCTACAAAACCATGGTATAGTTGTAACACATGATTAACTTGATTGGGAGGAACTGTAGAAGTTGATGCTCCTATTGCTTGTTGATTTGCCTCATGATGAGGTAATTGTGTTTGATATATTCTAAGGTTTTGGTTTTGTTGGGATAAGGTGTTATCAATCTTGATATTTCCCTTTTCAAGTGAGTCTTACATATTGTTCTTAAACCCATAACAAGTCTCGATGTCATGAACCTTCTGCCGATGAAAGGTACAATACATATGCTCCTTATAGTTCCTAGGTTTTGGCTTGTTTGGATCATCAGGCTTAAATTCTGGTAATGTGAAATCCTGCACATCATACAACTATTGGAAGATGGATGAATATGGTTCAGGTAATGGGGTGTAGTTGCATTTTTTTTATAAATTAAAATTTCATTAAAAGTGGGTTTTGAAAGGGACCCCAAAACCTTTTTACAACAGGTCAACAGACCAAACAAAAGGCCAAATAATAGGCCAAATGATATGCCAAAGGATAGGCCAAAGGAAAAGCACATTAAAATCCCACCCAAAGTAGGATGCCCAAGCGAGAAAATTAAACCAGAAAAATTTTAAAAACTCCCACCCAAAGATGGAAATTTGAAACTCTCACCCATAAAGAAATATGAAAATCCTACCCAGCAAGAAATTTAAAAATTCTTGCCTATACAGGAAGAATACAATTTTGAAAAATCTTGCTCAAGGGAAAAACCATAAACTAGTATCCCGCCAAGGAAAAACTGGAAAATAAAACTACCAAGTAATAAACCACCCCAAAAAATCGGATGGAGTAGAGGAACCGCTAAGAAGGATCATCCTACCCAAGGAGGGTTGGGATATACGTTGAGCAAGACAACCACCCCGAACATCTAGATGGAGCAAAGGAACCACAATGAAGGATCATCCCATCTAGGGAGGGCCAGGATACACGCTAGGACATGGGAAAATAGGACTAGAACAACATCTTGCATAGGGCCTGGAAAATGGAGCAGCAAATCTGAGGATTTCTATAGGTCACAAAATCCCCTTGCATACGAGGTTGAGCTACGTGGAAACTAGAGGAAACAAAGGCAAAACTGCAAGCCATGGAAAAGTGGCATGAAGGTCTCAGGGAACCCGAAATGAAGGAGCCACAGGGTTAACAGGCTGTAAACAACAAGCACAGGAACCCCTTAAGATAGAAATATGTAGCAGGAAACACTAGACCCTCCAACTCCATCACCGAATGGCTTTTGGGAACCAGAAAAAGGAAGACCAACAAGATCTTAGAAGCAAGCAAAGTAGAGGCCATACCCAAGCTAAGAAAGATACACTAAGAACCCACCAAGTAGACCGAGTTTAGGAACCCAAAGAACAGATCCACAAAAAAGAAGCATGTTGTCCCCCTAGACCAAAAGGATGTTGTATTGAAGTTGCTGATTTTTTGTAGGTTGAGCTTGGTTTTGTAGATGTTGTGGGGTGGAACTACTTGATAAGTTTGTTGTTGCGGTTGTTATTGTTGTTGTAGGGGTTGTCGTACTTAAACTTGAGCTTATTGGATTTGTTGGGGAGGTTAGCTCAAGACTACTTGATTAACCTAGGTGGCCTTGGATTGATTGTGGTTATTTCCCTTTTGCTTTTTGCTCTACCATTATTTTTTCTTTAGTTTGATCTCACCCTCTTGAATATTTATTTCTTTTATCACTCTATCTTGGGCGAGTGCTTATTCGAATGTTCTATATTGTTGTAGTTGTAATAATAAGGAGATAGGTTTGGCACAACTCCTTGTGAACATTTGTGTTAATTCCACCATGGAGAGGGAAAATGGTAGTTTGGTCATGATTGCCCTCCAATGGTTACCAAAGTTATATACTGATTCATTGTCATATTGTCATAAATTGAGTATATTGGTGAGTGTTGTCTTCTTTCTAACGTTAAAGGAGAACCGCTCCAAGAATTGGTTCGCTAGTTGCTCAAAAGTATAGATACTTTGATGCAGTAAATAATTGTACCAATACAAGGCATCTCCCCCAAAAAATTGAGGAAAAATATGGAGCGTGAGTGCATCATTGTTTTTTATTCTAAAGCATGCATTAATGAATCTGATCACATGATCTCGAGGGTCTTCATCCCCCTTGAATTTTTCAAACTTTGGTATTTGAATGTCTACTGGGTAATGTGGTGATGGTACCAAAGCATGAATAGGATGATTGAGTAGCTACCTTAGAGTAGGTTTATATTATTGCATGCCCATTGTTTGCATGGTTAAGCTATCAATCTAACTTTACAAAAACTAAAACTTTGGATATTCTAGAGGGTTAAAACCCTGATTGGTTTGCTACTGGAAATAATGTGCATTATTAGTGGGGATTTTATGAGGTGGGATGTTAGCATGAAATGGATTATGGAATGATTGTTGATGATGACTTTGATGATGATGATGGGATGGGGGTATGATGACATGTTGACCTGATGAGCTAGCATACATTTGATGAAGTGGATTAGTGGGTATGGTCATGGTTGGGGGATGCAACATCCAAGATGGATCTTGAGTGAAGAAGGTGTGTGGCTGAGATGTGGATGGTTGGTTCTGATATACCCCCTATGACTACCACTGTGGATCAAGATTAATGCTTCGATTAGCATTATCCATAATCAATTATTGTAACTACAAAAATGCTTGCTATATGGCAATCATAGATGAAGATGGTATGGCCATGTAGGTGGTAGATGATTGGGCTAGTTGCATGGCAACCATGTTAGTGGATGTCGGTGAAGGTAAGTGGAAAAGGTATTGTCGTTGAATGAGGGATGTTATGATGAATGGGATCCATAGGTGCGGTGGATGGGATGGATGCAAGGATCTGCGAAGCAGCGTTGACTTGCACTTCATAGAGGGGGTTTGTATAAGTGATGTTTTTATTTAGCAATATGAAGAGGTGTTTATTAGATGATTATGGATTATTATGGGCCATGGTGGTAGTAATCGATTCAAAGAGTGGATTCGTGAAGATTTGGTTGGACTGATGTGGGTGCGAGAAGATGGTTTCCTATTGTGATGGAGGAAAGGTGTAGGATGGAATGGTAAGTAGTGGAAACAATGGAAATACCAAACCAATTGTATTTAGATATAGCCTAATGACATCCATGTCCACAAATGTGACACAACCATCTAATGGCAACGATGGCTTAGTCCTAGGAGTTTTATGGATGGCAACATGAGTAGCCCTCTGCATTATATTTATGTCTGAAATAGAGGTACCACTAGATGGTTAGACATTCAAGTTTAAGGACATAGTAGGGGCTACACTGACTTGCTCTACTACTAAAGTGGTAGGGGTCTACAAGGATTGATATGAAAACTCCATGGATGGGGATAACTAATTTTGAATTTGAGCTAACTTTCTGGATTGACTATGAGTTGGTACCATATGCTATGGGTGGAATGAATTGGAAAGTTTGAAGGTACATGCATAAATATGTTGTGGAAGCACAAGCAAACAACATGCAAAGCAAACAAAAAAATAAATTTATTCCTAAGTTTTTGCAAAGTTTTGGTTTTATTTTTGATTTTTTGATTTTTTTTAATTTTGAAAAGTTTTAAATTTTTTAACAATGTGCAATATTTGACCCTAAAAAAAATCTACGAATTTCACTTAGATGCTCTCACACACTAACTTGATGATGAAATCCAAGTTGTGAAACCCATCAAGACTTTGTTATGAAGCCCAAATCCGATGAAGGAGCCTAGGTTCTACCAGTCCTCACCCAGTTCACCATGGGCAACGATACACACTCTTAAAAGGAATGCGTATTATTTTTTATGGCTACGAAAATTCTTGGATTGGCCTTGATCAAAAATAGGGTAATTATTGGGGGTTGGTGATGAAATACAACCTTGCCAACATTCACATGCAAGTGCATGAAGGTTTCATTTATTAGGGTGTGATGCAATCTATCATGCAATTTTATTTATTGCCTAAATGCAGAAAGTAAAAATATACAAGTGTAGACAAAAATAGATTAGGGGTCAAATGGCTAATTTTAAGTAGGGTTTGCTAGGATACTGGTACTCAGATCCAACCACCATTGGGCTTTTGGGCCTGGTCAACCGTCATTGCATATTTAACCAACTACATGCGTGTTTGGGAATACCCAACCGCGGACCCACATTATCAGTTGTGTGCCAAAAAATAGGGCAAAATAGACCTAAAACTCTAAATGTGCTTGGATTATTCCTAATCAAGCTATGCAAATGCTTTGCTAACTAATATAAAATGCAAGTTCTTTTGATTTCCTTTTTTAATTTTAGGTATGCCTAACCTAAGACCTAGATATAGACAAGGGAAAACAAGGACAAAGACTCCTAGTTAACTTAATGAAATCCTGAAGTAAAAGAAAGTGAGAGAAAGTTTTGATGTACGAACTTGTGATCCTTTCACTACTCCCTCCTATTTGTTCAACCTCCGATCTGCGATTCCATAGTGCTTCAACTATCGATACACGGTTCTATAGAGTTACAACCACTGTTCCATGGTTCATCAGGTCGGTAACCGCACACTCAAAGTTCCTAAGGTGTAGGGCCAAACTGAAAAGGGGTCTAGAGTTATTGATTTTGATCCTCAATCTCTATGCAATCGAGCTCCAAAAACCTACAATTATAGAAAAACATAAATTAGTAACAGAAACCAGTAAGGCAATGAAAATAGAACCCTTAGGGGGTCCCACCATGATCGTCATTTTTGTAGAAAAAAGAACTGAACACAAAACACACGAAGTGAAAAAGAAGAGATTGCAATGTGAAAAAACAAAAAAAAATGATTTTATTTGTATTGATACAGGGGAGCCTGCATCGCTCAATTTACAATGCTTTGCCCCAATGTTTCAGGGAAGATATTACAATGCTCTCTTTTTCTAAATATAATGCTTTTAATGGTGGTCTTCCAACTCTTCAGCAAACTCCTGGGTATTCTTTGCTCCTCTGCTATAGCTCCAAGGGTGAGCGGGCTTTTAGTATTCAGTGATGGGATCACTCCAACTTCAATAGCTCTTCAAGTACCTCTCTTCTGCACACATGGAAGTCAAACAAGGGTCAGTAGTACCTATATACATGATTAAAAACCAATATAAATAAAAACCCTTGAATGGATGCTTATAGAAAACATAGAAATTAAAATCAGAATACCTTGCTAATAATTTACAATCTTATTTATCTGCATCGTTAAAAGGTTTTGATACGTTTTGAGTAACCGCAGGCATACAATCGTGGTTGGCCAACCATGGGAGGGTGATTAGAAAACTGTGAGAGGGTGGTTGCAATTGTGTAACCGTGGATGGGCGGTTGAGGCTAAATGGGAAAAAGCTCCAAAAAGAACACTCTAAGGCTTCTAATCTTTGATCTCCTTATGATGTTTGCGAGCTCCTGGCATGATTCTATAGCCTGATAGTGTTTTATCTCAACCTCTTTTGGTTTATGAGGTGTTGTTGCTATTGTAGGCAATTTTGGGTTTTGGAGGAAAATGGAGGTGGCAATCCAAGGTTACCAAATGGAGGGAGCAATTATAGTGAATCACCTAGGGTGCCTCACTTAACTAGGGTGATGTGGCTAATGGGTGAGTGCAAGTGGAGTGAGGTGTGAGGGATGTCCCATGTGAAGGGAAAAGGGTGACATAAGTGTGTGAGATGTGGAAAGGGGTGGTGGTGATGTGGCCAAGACACATGTCTAGTGATTAGGTAGGGTATCCTATGCATATTTTCTAGATTTATAAAATTTGGAAAATACTTTTAATATCCAGGATTTATATGCCCAAATTTAGACTTAGGCATATATTTTATTATGCAGATTTGTGTGGCGGGATGCAAATAAGGTGTTGTAAGTGCCTAGGTTTTGGTGTCAAAAATTAACAAGGTGAGCATTGAATGTTTCCTCTTCATCCACATCCATGGTGGGAGGTTGTAATTGACCAACATAATGGGCCAACAACTTGTAAGTAGTACTAAAGTTAGAAAAATGGTTGAACCCATCGGTTGCCATTGCAAGTCGTACACTACATGGATCATCGACAAAATATTTCCACTTAACATCTATAGTTTTCCACACTAGGGATTCAACTAGATGTCACATATTACCATCTGAACTCCTGTGCTGGGAATGCCACCTCATATTTTTTGTAACCTTTGTAAAGCTATAGGAAGAAAGCAACTCACTTCAGCTATGTCTAACAATGTTGAAAGAAATAAACACAACAAAGCTAATGATATAATAAAATTGCTTACCTATACATTCTCTTTAACCTCGGTATAATGGAGAAATATCTCAACACCTTCGTAGGAACATTAATGCATACCTTTTATGAACGAGGGTCAACTTTCCATCAAGATGCACCACATGTTGGGTAAACTTACTTCTTTTTATGATATTTCCAATATAAAATACAATCATTGAAGCATGTATGTATCATTACATAATGTAATCCCAATAGCCTCTTCATTTTCTTTATCATATATGTGGACTTTAGAATTGTATTATCGATTGGGAGTATATCTTTCAACAACTCCAGTAAGTTGCCAAAGCTTTTGTCTGATTGACCATATTTTGCTTTGAGATTATACATTTTAGTGATCATCGATATATTTATGTACTTTGTACAGCCTAGGTATAATGGTCCTTTGGCATCTTTGAGCAAGCTACGATATTCATTAGTAGGAACTTCTCCATAAGATGATTGGAACTCGACATCATTATCTTACAGTTCTTCTTCACTCTCTGAGCAATTGATATTCCAGAATCTGTGTTTCATTAACCATTCCAATGATGTTATCTTATACATTTTTAGTAATTGGACCCTCATTAGTGGTAAAGCACATGTTCGATGCATATTTGTCAAAACTAAAGGGTTGTTCTTTGTGCAAAACAAACTTAGTATATGTCTTGTCAATCCTATTCCAAATTAGGTGGTCACAAACCTATGAAAAACTAAGAGTTCCCATATTTGAGCACTTTTGACATGGATATATAGTTCTTTCAAGGTCCATTGAATTCTTTCTTGCAAAATATAGGAATTGGTGAACCCCACGATAATATTCCTTGTTATTTCTACAAACAAACCCCCCAAAAAATAAGAAATAATAGTTATATGGGTAGATTTGATCGAAAGCACAACTTTTCTTCATTAATGGAGATAACATAGTTGAAATACCTAACTACCCTAGCCAAGATTTGTCCATGATGCTTGACGGAAGATCTCATTATACTTGGCCACATCATAGATAAGGTGAAATTTATCTTTGATTCAACATTCATACAACTACATATTACATTTTACTTGTGGCCATAATCATTTTTAATTTCGTTTTGGCATGCAACCCCATATGCAAATTGATAATTCATTTGATACACCATCATTATCTTCCATGCCATAGGTCTAACATGTGAGAGAACATTGATCAAAATATCAAGCATAGTGAGCAAGAAGATGATAAAGAACCATGAAAGCAATGTATGGCTATTTTGCTCTTGTACACAATATTTTATCCTTTGCTTTCTTGAAAGAAAATGGTCCAATGGATAGTCTTCTAGTTAATTCTACCTCTTCTAATTGATTTCCTCCTCTCTTAAAACTATATTTGAATCAACTAAATGCAATATAGGTTATGCTGCAAAGAAGTCCCCAAAGAAGTGGTGGCCAGATATGATAATAATAATGTTGATATCAACAATTCCCAGGGGCATGAACTATGGTTTTCCTATACCAACAACCCCTTTGGCTTTGCAGTTACAAGGAATTCCACTAGTGAAATTATGTTCAATTCTAATCAAGGTAATGGGTACCCATTTGGGAACATGGTGTTTAAATATCAGTACTTGGAGATCTCTATTGTGCTTCCTCCTAGTGCTGCTCTTTATGGAATGGGAGAGAGCACTAGGCCTAGATTTAGATTGGACAACAGTGGAAGTAACTATACTCTCTAGAATTCAAACATTGGGAGTATGAATACTTATGTGGATTTGTATGGGTCTCACCCATTTTATATGGATGTGAGGGCAGGGGGTGTTGCTCATGGAGTTGTGCTCCTCAATAGCAATGGCATGAATGTTGAGTATGGAGGCAACTACTTGACATATAGGGTGACTAGGGGAGTTTTGGACTTGTATTTCTTTGCTGGCCCTTCTCCACTCTCTATTGTTCAATAGTACACAGGCCTCATAGGTCGCCCTGTCCCAATGCCATATTGGTATTTTGGTAATTTCTTCCTTTTTCTTTTTCTCCTCCATACATGTTAGAATCTTTATTCATGTTTGCTTTATAGCAGATACATAGACCCAATTAACTTTGATTACATCCTAGTGTTTGGTATAAATATAAAAAGGTAAATGTCAACCAAGATACCACACATTTGGTATGTGTGAGACCCCTTGTAGGAGCAAGAAATATTTTCACTTGGGTAGTTCAATGTGTATTTGTTTTAAATTTCTAAGGCTTTGATCAAGCTTGTAGTAAGGAATAGACCATACCTCTTGCATAATCTAAAACATTGTGCAGTAAGGAATAGATGTGTAAAGCTTTTAGTCATTTATTGAAATCTGTCAAGATAGCCTTAATGGCTCGATTCAAACCTTGTAAATGAGTTAGCTTGTTTCCATTTGCAGACCTTGTGCAATTTTGGTTGAATAAGTATGCTTTTAAGTAGTGTTTGAAAATAACAAAAGGATGTACTAGAAACCATCTTTCAAACCTATTATGACAACATGTAAAAGTGAGTTGTGTTATCTCTTTGTGCATGAATTATCCTGTGTAGCTTGAAAAGAGACTATTTCATATATATATATATATATATATATATATATATATCTATATCTATATATGTATATACGTATATATATATATCTATATCTATATATGTATATACGTATATATATATATCTATATCTATATATGTATATACGTATATATATATATATCTATATCTATATATGTATATACGTATATATATATATATCTATATCTATATATGTATATACGTATATATATATATATATCTATATCTATATATGTAAATACGTATATATATATATATCTATATCTATATATGTATATACGTATATATATATATATCTATATCTATATATGTATATACGTATATATATATATATCTATATCTATATATGTATATACGTTATATATATATATATCTATATCTATATATGTATATACGTATATATATATATATCTATATCTATATATGTATATACGTATATATATATATCTATATCTATATATGTATATACGTATATATATATATCTATATCTATATATGTATATACGTATATATATATATATATATCTATATCTATATATGTATATACGTATATATATATATATATCTATATCTATATATGTATATACGTATATATATATATATCTATATCTATATATGTATATACGTATATATATATATATATATATATATATATATATATATATATATATATATATATATATAAGTTCTTTCTAAGTTATGTTGTTCAATCTTGCTATTGAATTAATCCATGTGAATAAGGACCTCAATGGACATCTCTCAAATCTAAGAATGGATTTCTAAATAGAAAGAGGTATACTTGCAATTCAAAGAGCTTGTATAGATTTGCTCTAACAATGTTGTCATTACATTGTATCCAACTATCTCACAAGAATAAATCACAAGTTCTTTATGGACATTTGATCCAACTGTAACACATACTTTGTGTTCCCTTGTGGAAATAAAACTGGAAATTGATACTTGATATGTTGCATTGTATTATTTAACCTTTTGCCATGAAAGTAAAGGTAGCCATAGAATGTGAGTTTCCTTTATGTTGTTATGGACTGAAAGAGTGAGTGTATTATTAGGATTTTATTTTGCAAATTGGGTGACAAAGGATAGTTGTTGCTATATGATGTTTGAATTCAAAATTTGATGGATTTATGTTATTCTATATATGACTAACAATTAGGAACAGTATTATGTTCTCGATTCCAGGGGATGAAAATACACAATCTATGTAAATGATTGTTAGCAAAATTTCCATGTTCTTTCCAAGGATTCCATCTTCTTTTAACTTTTTTAAATTATTAGCTACAAATTATCCCAGAATTTGATCTATATAATAGAACAAGTTATCCCATGGGAAAAAAGATGAAACAAACCCTAGGTGTAATTGGGCTATCGTAGATTAGCCTTTCAGGGATTAAAACAAAAAGGGGTAAAGATAACATAGTAAACTCCAGGTAGTTAAATGGTTGATATTAAACTAACAAGAACCAAAACAATTGAATAAAAATTTGTTAAATGGGTGCTTACCAAATATCACCCCTAAATAGATATTGTGATGAGTACCACTATCCAATATGAGTACCAGGTACCAGGTATGGGGAAGATAAGTCTTCAGGTGACTATGTTTTTGTTTCCCCAAAAAAGGAGGTAGCAATGTGGAAAGATATTTCCTTGATAACATTAAACATTATAGTCCAAGGTATTGTGAAGCAAATGGTAAATGATGTGATTGTATGTATGTGACCCAAGACCAAATTCTCTGCAATCATGATGTAATGCACGAGCCTATTTCACTCACTTCCTCTAGTGCTATACTCACTAAAAGGGGCAACAAGGTGGAAATAAAATTCCTTAATAACATTAAACATTATAGTCTATGGCATTATGGAGCAAATGGTAAATGATGTGATTGTATGTGTGTGACCCAAGATCAAATCCTTTGTAGTCATCATATAATACAGGCCCAAGGGCCTAGTTCCATCCCATATATGGCATATATATCCAAAGTAAGTGTGTTTTCTAAATTAAGACCTAAAAGTAGGTGTGCTTGCTAAATTAAGACCTAAAATATTAAGGAGGCAAGGCATATGAATTTTAGATGACACTTAAATTAAGCACATTCAAATAAATTTTATAAAAATGTAGGTAACTCATATGAATAACTTCATAAATAGTTCATGCACAAAAGCTTCAAAGGATAACATATCAATAATGACTTTGCACTATAACATAAAGACATTGTGGATGTGTCTGGATGGCTAGTAGTGATCGCATGAGTGTGTGAATCTAGATTGGCTAGAATCATGATTTTTTCATCATGCGTCTAGTGCATAATAACACAATTTATTAATAGAGTGCTTTGGAGTCCCTCCATGTCTAAGAAAGAGGAAGGCCTTGTGCTCTTCCTACGAAATGTATCGAGACCCAATGGATCAGAAGAAGAGTTGGATCTTCCTTTGATAACTTGCTTTGATACAACTATTGATGAAATGCTTCAATAAAATATTCATTTATTAGGGTTGTGTAAATACATAAGATGTTTTCCAATATGGTGTAACAACTTATAATAAGACAATAACAAATCATCTTCTATAATTGGTGGAAATCACAACTAACTACTAACCTATTGTTGGAACCATTTCTTGCATCCATATGATTCGATTGTCACACTATAAGAAATCATTTGAAACCAATGAGCTATTACAGCCTCTGGTCAACCTGTCTCTCTATTCTGATTAAAAACGACTATTGCTACAAGAAAATCTTCATAATGAGTAAGGAAACCCCTGGCAGTAAACTTGATATTATGCATGGGTTACACACTCTAGATTTAGAATTATACTATATGTATTAAAATGACCAAGCAATGAAAATAACCATTAATTATGCCTTATGTGGACTAGTGCCTAGATTCATTGGGTTGTTATAGCAATTTAACAACATTTGTAACATGAGAAAGAAAGAACGATATTAAGAAATAATTGGCACTATCATATTCATTTGAATATCATAACAAACGTAACAATTGGCCAACGATAGAAACGTACGTAACACATTCAAATAATGTAACACATTACGTAGTAACACACAGTACCAAGACAAAGAATTAATAAGAATGAAACCCAAAATTGTATTGATTTTTCAGAATATTACATGCAGAGTGGGAAGGATGCCTTTTACCTTTGTTTTTCTCAAAGAAATGTATCAATACAATGAAGAACTCTGTTCAAATAATGTAACAGGTTTCTCCTACTCTCCTTGTTCCAATCTGGTAACAGTAGAGTCTCTGAATCTCAGGCTCAATAATACAGGAAATAATCTCAGCTTCTTGAGCACTTTCCTATCAAAATCTTGCATAATAAAGGGAAGAATAAGAAACGAGCAATAAAAATAGACACAAAAGGGGATACAACAACACAACTAGCAAGGCACTCAAGTATACCTCTTAGCAAAAATGCTATCTAAATGCTTGATGTAGATTCTAACTGGTGTATTTATAGCTCTAGGTTCTTGAATCTGTTATTTTTAGCCTTATCATGGCCTTACACTTATCACTATCTAGTTTGATCCTTTAGATATAGTACAACTATACTCCATCATCTCCTTTTGCTCATATTGTATACTCTGTCAAGACTTTTTAATTTGACTATTTTTATTAGCCAGTTATCTCAGTTCCTGATGAATGTGCTCCCTCTGTACCTTCTATATCCTCTGGTTGACTTCCTACTTTTAAACTTTGGCCTATTACAGTGCTCTTTATTTCTTCTCTCGGAGGTGTGTTTATCTTCAGTTGTAGACCATGTACTCTGATTTTCTTCATTTTTTTGATCTACTGAAGTTTTCTGATCTACTTTTCATTAATCAAGAATGTAGCCTATTTGGCCATCTTTTTATCATCACTAGGTTCACAATCAAACTCCTCTATCTTGTTCATGATCATATCTTCTATGCTAGAAGCCTCTAGGAATTCCTCTAATGATAGTCCATGGGATTTAGTTTGATCATCTGAACATTCCTTTCCTCAGCTACTATCTAAATTTGTAGTCTGTTACTGAGCTTTCGATTGTACTTTCGTATGATCTGGTATCAATGGCATCACTAACTGTGTGTTTTTGAGGATTAAAATAGTTCATCTTATGATGCACGTGTCATCGGATTTACTTTGGATGAATCACTTTCGTTAGATCCTTTAAACCTACAAGAAGATTAGTTGGGGACAAAACAAATAAATGTATTCAATGTTATTTTGACCTTAGAAAAAATGCTTAAAATAAACACTCTTATTTTCCTTGCAGTTTTGAACATGCGCATCCGTAGATTTTTCTTTGAGGTGAGTGCTTCCATTAGATCACGTGAACTTGCATGAGGGTTAGTTCAAAGTATACCGCACATATATATGAAAATTAATATTTAAATTTTAGGCTCAGTTAATTCATTTAAATCCTCCTAACTTAGGCCCTCGACAAAATTCAAATTAAAACTATCATTAATTCAATAATTTATGTCCAAACCTTAGACAAATTAAACCTTTAAGATGGCTTCGTGTAAAAAAATTATTTATTCCTTAATAGCTGGGTTCCATTATCTCAGTGGATAACATATTAGAAGCAATTTAATCTTCAAAAAATCTTTTAAATCTTTTAATTTGTGTTTATTAAATCAGACTTAGACCAGGGTGCCAAGAGGAAAAGTCGTCGCGATTTCGCGACTTGTTGCTCTGGCGCGACCAAGGATGGTTTGTTGTTGCGATATCGCGACATGTCGCGTTTTCGTGCCTGTTGACTTTTTGTGGTCTGCGATGGAAAGTGTCGCGTTTTCGTGCCTTGTAATCATGTGCTTTCTTTGTTCTCGGCTGGGACGTGTCTACTCCCAATTGTAACTGATCTTTGTTTTAATACAAGTTTTTTCAATTTTTTCAAAAAAATCAGACTTAGACCATATAAGGCCCAAAAACATATATCATTAAAAATCGATCATCTCTCTAGGTGCTCATCGTTAGATCCGCTCATGAAGATGCACGTTCGTAAAGATTTATCAAGTTGTACATTGATTAGTCGTTAGATCCAGTTTACCTTGTGCGCTACCGTCGAGATCCCGAAACCTGCATGGTCGTTAGTCCAATGGTATATATAAATGCCCAATTAATTAACTTTGAGCATTAGGCCAAAAACCTTAGGTTAACAACAAATTGATTAAAAACACTTAGGCCCAAAGCTTTATAATTCTCAACGCAATCTTATTATTAATTAATGCATTAATCCCATTCATAATCCAGATTTATTAAAATTGATCGGTGATTAAAAACCTTTAATAGTTTTCAATTAAACCACAAGTATTTTAAATTCTGATTACTTCCCCACGCGTTTACCATTAGATCAATTATTGACTACGCACCACCGTTGATGTCCAGGAACCTGCACGGTTGTTAATCCACCAATGTATATAAACCTATGCCTAGTTAATCAAATTAATCATGTTTATAGAGTCAAAAACTTTTGGTCAGTAATAATTCAATCAGTAATACTTAGGCCCAAAATTATACAATCATTGATTTGACTTTATAATTATGCAATGCATTAAACCTCATATAATATTGATTTACCATGGTTAATCTGGTGATTAAAAATCCTTAATAACATTGCATTAAAACATAGGCATTGTATCATCATATTACCTCTCTTTGCGCTCACCGTTAGATCAAACAATGATGGGGGCGTGATCGTTGGATTCCTCATATATGTGCAAGGGTTAGCAGGATGAAAGGGAAAAATTAACAATGTATTAAACCCTTATAAATTGTGATTAAGCATTGGTCTCAATTTTAAAAATGCATTTAATTAATTATCCGACCAAAAACCTTGATTATACTAACCTTCTGTCACCTTGGAATACGTGCTGCCATCCGATCTGGGTAGGATCAAGCACGGTCATTAGATCAATCAGAGTTGTGTGCTTTTCTTAAGTTTCCTTGCTAAAATGCCATCATTGGATCTCAACAGGAATGAGCGCGACCATCAGATCTTACTTTGGCTATATTTCGTTGATGATCGCTTTATTAATCTTCAAAGGCTTTAGTAAAGTGGTACCATCAGATTTGCTAGGAATTCAACGCGGTCTTTAGATCTATTAAAGATGAAATAACAATTACCCTTGTCTCAAACAAGATAAATTCTAATTATCGGTTGGTATGCTGCAAGCGCAGTCGTTGGATCTGGCAGGATCAAGCGCTATCGTCAGATCCAATAAAGATGTGCAATTTATACCTTTGCATTTTGACTCGTCAACGTTCAATTATTTGGTAAGAGCACTACTGTTAGATCTGCTTTTGAGCAGGCATGACCGTTGAATCCCATTAAGGTGCAGGCCTTTCATCAATGTCTTAAAAGGAGGCTTTTAATATTTAATTAGCTTTCTTGGTCTGCGACCGTCAAATCATATTAGTTTAAGCGCAGCCGTTAGATCTGTCGAAGATGGGGGGAATTTGACTTCAACTTAGAAGTGAGCCTTTAATGGTCAGTAAAATTGCTGTAAGCACTGTCGTCAGATTAACTCACGAGAAAGTGCATCCGTCGATTCTTTCAGATCTGCAAGACTAATAGAAAAATGGATGCATACCTTTAATTACTTAATAACCTTTAATTAAGCAAAGGGGGGAAATTTATCAATGCATTAAGACCCTTGTTAATTTTGATTAGCGGACTGATTAATTTTTGGGTGCTTAACTTATTAAAATTTGATATCTCGAGTGATGTGCAATCATTCGATTTCATCACATTTGAGCACTGCCCTTGGATATTTTTTTATTTACCTGATATTTAATAAAATGGCACATGATTATGATTTAATTACGCTTATCGTAGGTTATGACCACTGTTGACTTTTATCTTTTAAATTTTGAACAAATTAGGGAGTGTGCTTCCGTTGGATTATTGATAAATCAAGCGCGGCCATCATATCTACCAAAATAGCTCATTGTTTAATTAAAGGGGGCGCATACCTTTAATGCCTAAATTAATTTTTTCATTCAAAACCTTAGACTTTTACACTTAGACCATGGTGCTCTCTCTTTAAACCTTGAATCATCTCTTTTTAATACTTTTAGGACTTAGGAGTCTATTCATTAAGCTTAGGTTTGATTATTATGATTAATGTATTTGAAAATAAGGCCTCACATAGAATTTATGGATCATGATTCTTTCTTTAAATTCAGATACTTTTATAAAATTTACCATGGTAGTGGATGCTTATATAGTTTGACCTTAATGATTTTTCAAATGATAACACAAAGGTCATAGGATCAATCCAAAACAAAACGGCTAAGTTTGATTTTAAATTTTCAAACAAATGAAAATCAACTTCTTAGGTGAAAATGCAACAGAGGCTAGCAACTTTTGCTTATTATATTGAAACCAAAAATTTTAAAATTGGGGGTTTCAAATGTTGAGCCAATTTTGGCTCCAATATAGGCTTTGATTGGGACAATATGCTGAAAATATGAGGTACTTGAGAAATACATAATATCCTGGTTTTATTACAATTTTGGACAAATTTTCAAATCATCAAGACTGATAAGCAAAGCTTGAAAAACAAAACGTAACAATTTTTAAAATGAAAAACTGTACAAACAACAGTATATCAAAGCCATAGAGTATTGAAAACTGGAATTTCTTTTATTCAATTTGGAAACTAGGGTCATAATTTTAGAAACAGATGATTTTTTTAGATATATTGTCATGCTTGTTTTAGCTAAGTCATAGGATATGATTACACAAAATTTGTCATAGTTATTTATTCCATCATGCCTTGACCCATGTGTGTGTTTGTGCATTCATTTTGATTTCTAAGTCTTTTAGAACTTTGTCATATCTGAGAAAAATAGTTAAGCCTAATATATGATTTCACTCTTTAAATATTTTCACCATTATGTAGGGCTCCACTGCCAGTCAAGCGTATATAGCCTCGATGGAGTTGCTTCTAATCCCATCCGGTTTTACCCTACTGCCAATCAAGCGTCTATAGCCCCGATAGAGGTTTTCCAAGATATCTTAGGCAGTGACTCAATTTACTTTATTTTGATTTTTCTTTCTTGTTTGAGAAGTATTTTGATATAAGCAAATTGTGCAAAGAGTATGCCTGAGTTGAGGATTAGTTTCTGGCTAAAAAGGATGAGTGTAATGATTTTTAGCTTAACCGCCCTCTCAAAGATAACTCTTTTCTTTGGACCTTGAAGTCACCTTAAGTATTATTTGTAATGTGAGGCTTTGACATGGTGTTTCAATCAGCTCTGATTTCATTTGTTTTATCTCATATCAAATAACCATTGCATAAACACTCATATTTGAAAAATTGTAAATCTTATCAAAGTCTAAAATAAATCTCCTTTCTTGTTGTTGTTCTTGGATGAATCCACAATAATGTATACTCATCAAACTAAGAATACCATGTGCAACAACAAACTCAAAACTATACTAACAATAAAGTAAAATCTTATTTAGCAAACAAAATAACAACAAAATACACCACTCTGTTTTTGGGATTTTTTTTCTATATTTTTTGTTCTTTTTTTTTGTTTTGTTTTTGTCTTCACCTTCAATAGGGATTGTACACCTTGAGGTGTTGGCAATTAACAGGGATAGCCATTAGTTCTCCCTGTAAGGTTTGCAACTTGTAAGTATTTTGGCCTATAACATGGGCTATCTGGTATGGACCAATCCATCTAGGTTCAAATTTACCCTTTTCACCATGCTTGTAATTTTTAGGGTCCTAATAGATGACTATATCTCCTTGATATAAAGGAGTACCCTTGGCCTTCTTATTAAATAATTTCATAGTTTTTTGGGTTTGTTCCATCATTCTATCAAGGGTCTCTCTTCTTTGATCTTCTAGCAAGACAATTTGGTCTAGCCTTCTTTGCAAGGGTTTGGGGTCTTCATGATCTTGCAACAAGAGGGAAAGTTCTAATTTTTATATTCTTAAAGGTAATAGGGCTTTCTCTCCAGATACCATCTCATAGGGGGTCCTTCTTGTGTTTCTCTTAAAAGACAGCCTATCAGCCCATAGAGCAAATTTAAGCTCACTATCCCACCCTCTTTTGTTCTTACCCAATGATCTTTTTATTCTAGTTATTACATTCTTATTTGATGACTCAGCTAGACCATTTCCTTGGGGGTAATAATTAGCAGAATGGGACAGTTCAATTCCATATTCAACACAAAACTCTACCATTTCATATGAAACAAAATACTGTGCATTATCTGTTACCAATTTTTGAGGAACTCCAAACCTGGTTAGAATATTTTCTTCCAAGAATTTGATGATGGTGGTGGTTGTGGATGTTCTCAGAGGTACAACTTCTATCCACTTTGTAAAGTAATATGTTGCAGTTATGATCCACTTGTGTTGTCCAGATGAATTAGGCTTGATCTCTTCAATTAGGTCAATGCCCCATTGGGAAAAGGGTGCTTCAATGATTACTGGCTTGAGGGGCATGGTTGCCAGCTGCTTCTTTCCTGCAAAAACCTAGCAGTTATGATAGTTCCTAACATATTTATACACATATTTAAAAATGGAAGGCCAATAATATCATGCTCTTATTATTTTATTAGTTGTGGCTTTTAGATCAAAATGTCATCCATAGAAACCATTATGAAATTCATTAATGATTTCTGGGACCTCATTTTCATATAAATAGACTAATAACACTTTATCAGGGTGCTTCTAGTAAAGCACACCACATTGCACATAATATTTTTGAGCTTGAAGTTTATTGACCTCATTCTATTTGTTGATATATCTTTGGGAAAAGACAGAGTTTGTAAATATGCTAGAATTTCATCATACCATTTACATTCTCCATTATTGATTCTTTTGTTATCATGCATTTCATCTACTGTGATGACATTATTAGAGTCCTCTTCTCTATATGCCAAATACTTGGCTAAGTCCTATCCTTTTACAGTTTTGACTATTATGAATTCAGCATCATATTGCAAAAGTTTCACCATCCATCTTGTTGGTCTTCCTAATGGTTCAAATTGGGTAAAAATATCTTTTATTGTTATGAAAGGGATACAACAGTAAACTTTTTTTGAATCGAATATACCTTTGAAATGTTCTAAATATTGAAAAATTGCATAAGCATGCTTTTCCATTAAGGTATATTTAAGATGTGCTCCTTTCAGACTTAAAATCATGAAGGCTATTAGTCTTTCATTATTTTCATTATCTTTTTTTGACAGAACTGCAACAATTGAATGTTCAGACGCATATGAATAAATGTTAAAATCCTTAGAATAATTAAGGTAGCTTAGGGTTGGAGTAATAGAAATGGCTTAATTTATTCTATTGAATGCTTCCATATTTTTTGTTGTCCATTTTATTTCTCTAGTCTTTTTAACCATGTCATTTATGGGTTTGGTCATCACCGCAAAATTTGGGACAAATATTCTAACAAATTTTATTTTGCCAAAGAATGACCTGATACCTTTTAAATTTTGGGGAGGAGGAATTTTAGAAATAGCTTTTATTCTTTTTGGATCAATGCTTATTCCTTTTTTTGAAACTATATGGCCTAATAATTTTAGAAATAGCTTTTATTCTTTTTGGATAAATGCTTATTCCTTTTTGGATCAATGCTTACTCCATATGGTTGTGCCATATGGAGTAGACTCCCATCCCTTTTTCTTCCATAGAGTTTACTAAGTTTATCATGGTTTCATTTGTTTGAATCAACTCTACAAAGTGATTGTTAAATGGTTCCCTTCTTAAAATTATGTTTTCCTTATTTTTTATTGGGATTGTAGCATAAGACCAATCCAATCGGATTGAACCTCCTAGTTGTTATGCCCAATGTTTGCTAAGTAATAATGAGAAAAATGGGTCAACATCAACTACTGCAACATCCATGACTATGTCCTTTTTGGGGTGTTGATCTAAGAAAACTAACAATCTAGTTATCACCCCTACACGATGAATTTGTCTTCTATCCATTACAGAAATAGGGGTAGAATATCTTGTATAAATTAATCCCATTTGATCAGCTATTAATTTAGGCATGATATTGTGTGAGGCTCCACTGTCTAGCAAATAATTATGAATCACATATATTTCTCCTTCATCTGAATTATACCTTAATGATACATAGAAGGGTCTGACAGAGGATGGTGATCTTACATCATGTTGATTTTGTCTAGCAGCATGGCAATTTGGATCTTTTTTTTGTTCCAATAGTCCAAATGCTCTACAAACTTGTTCTTTGTATTGTTGAACTTTCATAAGTTCTCCAAATGTGATGTTAACTTTTTGGTTATTGAGTTCTGACCTAGCATTAAATTCTATCTTCTTTATATCCAGTAGTCTATTACTTTCTTCTTAAGCAATCGCCTCTTCTAACTCTATTACTTTAGGAATAATATTTTTAAGGATTCTATCAGTTTTCTCTTTACTGATATTCTTATTTGTAAATGTTTATTTTCTTGTTTTACTTGTAGAAAATTTCTCTATCCAATCTGGGACAATCCTGTTTCTTAAATTCAGAGTATGGGTAGCCTCTAATTCTTCAACTTCTTGAGCAGTGGAGATTAATTTCCCTTGCTTTATTTTGTCATATCTTGACTCATGTGGTTTCTGCAAGATTTTAGTACGTTCAACTACTAATATTTGAGGATGATGATTTGAAGTATACTTATCCATACTCTCTTCAAACAACCTTTCTCTGGATTCATCTTCTACATACCAACAAACATTTATTCTTATATCCTCTTTTGAATCAGCATGTAAATCTACATTGCGCTGGTCACTTAGGTGAATTCCACATGCATCAGGGTTATACGGTGCATCACAAGTAGAGAAAAAATAGGGAAATTATTCTGCTATGTTGGCAGATGGTATAGGGTTTGGAAAATTGTTCTGATCTTAGTCAGATTATCTATTTTTCTAGTTATTGTTTCCATTGTTCCTATTCCTATTTCCTTCTTCAGGGCCATCATTGTTTCCCCAATTTCTATTGAAATTTTTCTTGAAAGGAGGGCGGTTATCAACATATGGTTGTTTTGTTTATGATGTCTCACCATTATTGCCATTGTTTCTCTCAATTCTTGCTAACCTATTGTTCATGGTATTGAACATCTCAGCCATTTGATTGGTCAATTTATCCATTAGATCTATTTTAGTTCTTCTTTGTATATCAAATGCTACCCTTTTGGGATTTTTTCAGGTAGATTGACTTCCAAAGAGTAAGGCTTCATTTTACCACTGTCAAGCATGTTTCTTTCAATGTCCATTGCTTTTTCCATACAACCATCAATGGTGGTGGCTTGTTCTTGCCTTAGCTCATAGTTAAATTCTCCTTGAAAAGCATTCTTATAGAAAAAAATAGATTGAATATCACTGGGCCTAAGGTTAACAGGGATTTTGTTTCTGGTCTTTGAAAATATTCTATTAAAATCATTGACAACCTCATTTTCTTTTTTCTTCATAGTGGCCAATTTAGTTAATAGAGATTGTTTTTTCTTTCACTATATTTCTTCAGAAAAATAGCTTCCATTTTAGTGAAGTCTGGGATATCATTATCAAGAAGAGAATTGAACCACTCTCTAGCATATTTTTCTAAATTCTGTAAAAATATTCTTAAGACTACATCTTCATGTTCAACCTCTAAACTATCCATTGCATATAGAAAACTTTTGATATGATCTTCTCTAGTTACTGCACTGTTTCCTAGAAATTTTGGAAGGTATTTGTGAGCTTTATTAGGTAAGGCATTAAGATTTGCTAGTAAAAAAAAATGCCTATACCTATTAGTCCTCCACAAATGGACATTAGCTTGATTTTTCTGATTTGCCTGATTCACCTGAGCCATTGTTACTGTAGGTATAATGGGATTTAGATTTATAGCAACAATGCCTACAAGGATATGGGTTTGGCTTGCCTGGGTATAATCTGACAAATTATTTACCTCTATATTATAATCAATAGGACTATGGGTCTGAGATGATTCTAATGTGTTATCTACAGTAGCATTTAATACTTCATCTACAGTAATATCAGCAGCAATAGTGCTTTAAATTCTACTTTTCTTTACGTATTTCTTGCTACTAAAATATGATCTATTCTTGTATACAGTACTCTTAAGAAGTGGGATTTTTTGATTATGGGTAAATACCTCTGGGTTCTCAAATTTTGGGAATAGATCCTTATCGCTTCTCCTAGTGTGCACCAACATGTTTTGCTCCTTTCTTAATGTTTATTTTTTGGGTTCATCCTAGCAGAGTCGCCAGCACTGGTTGTGCAGAAAGAACATATGTGTTTATCAAGATTGCTTTATATTTATCGCTCAACTTCACAGGGGATGGTCTTGGGAGAATTCAAGAAAATCAAGAAACTCATAAACTCACTTCAAAAAGCAATTGAAAACTACGGGAAAAATAAAGAACGTAAGAAATCATAAAAAAATAAGATGGTTATTTATTCTAACTTGGTCGCTCGTTGATTAATAAATATCATAAAATCCAGGTTTAGAACGTAAAAATTCTCCCCGGTAAAAGTGCCAAAAAATTGTTGGAACCATTTCTTGCATCCATATGATTCAATTGTCACGCTACAAGAAATCGTTTGAAACCAATGAGCTATTACATGCTCTAGTCAACCTGCCTTTTTATTCTAATTAAAAATGGCTATTTCCACAAAAAAACTTCAAAATGGGTAAGGAAACCCCCAACGATAAACTTGATATTATGCACGGGTTACATGCTCCAGATTTAGAATTATACTATATGTATTAAAATGACCAAGCAATGAAAATAACCATTAATTATGCCTTATGTGGACCGGTGCCTAGATTCATTGGGTTGTTATAGCAATTTAAAAACATTTGTAACTCGAGAAATGAAGAACGATATTAAGAAAGAATTGGCACTATCATATCCATTTGAATATCATAACAGACATAACAGTTGTCCAATGACAAAAACATACGTAACACATTCAAATAATGTAACGCATTATGCAGTAACACACAGTACCAAGACATAATTAATAAGAATAAAATCCAGAATTGTATTGATTCTTCATAATATTACATGCAAAGGGGGTAGGATGCCTTTTAACTCTATTTTTCTCAAAGAAATGTATCAATACAATGAAGAAACTTTGTTCAAATAATATAACAGGTTTCTCTTACTCTCCTTGTTCCAATTTGGTAACAACAGAGTCTCTAAATCTCAAGCTCAATAAGATAGGAAATAATCTCAGCTTCTCAAGCACTTTCCTATCAAAATCTTGTACAACAAAGGGAAGAATAAGGGATGAGCAAGAAAAATAGACACAGAAGGGGATACAACAGCACAACTAGCAGCGTACTCAATTATACCTCTTAGCAAAAATGTTATCTAAATGCTTGATGCATATTTTGATCGTAGCTGGTGTATTTATAGCTCCAGGTTCTTGAATCTATTATTTTTGGCCTTATCCTGGCCTTACACTTGTCACTATCTAGTTTGATCCTTCAGATATAGTACAATTGTACTCCATCATCTCCTTTTACTTGTATTGTATACTCTGCCAGGACTTTTTAATTTGACTATTTTTATTAGCCAGTTATCTCAGTTCCTAATGAATGTTCTCCCTCTGTACCTTCTATATCCTCTGGTTGACTTCCTACTTTTGAACTCTGCCCTATTTTAGTGCTCTTTATTTCTTCTCTCGGAGGTGTGTTTATCTTCAATTGTAGACCATGTACTCTAGTTTTCTTCATTTTTTGATCTACTAAAGTTTTTTGATCTGCTTTTCATTAATCAAGAATGTAGCCTATCTGGCCATATTTTTATCATCATCAGGTTCACAATCAAACTCCTCTATCTTGTTCATGATCATATCTTCTATGTTGGAAGCCTCTAGGAATTCCTCTAATGATAGTCCATGGGATTCAGTTTGATCATTTGAACATTCCTTTCCTCAGCTACTATCTAAATTTGTAGTCTGTTACTGAGCTTTCGATTGTACTTTGGTATGATCTGGTATCAATGTCATTACTAACTATGTATTTGTGAGGATTAAAATAGTTCATCTTGTGATGCACGTGTCATTGGATTTACTTCGAACGAAGCACTTTCGTTAGATCATTTAAACCTACAGGAAGATTAGCCGGGGACAAAAAAAATAAATGTATTCGATGTTATTTTGACCTTAGAAAACACACTTAAAATAAACACTCTTATTTTCCTTGTAGTTTTGAACATGCACATCCATAGATTTTTCTTTGAGGTGAGTGCTTCTGTTAGATCACGTGAACCTGCATGAGGGTTAGTTCAAAGTATACCACACATATATGAAAATTAATATTCAAATTTTAGGCTTAGTTAATTCATTTAAATCCTCCTAACTTAGGCCCTCGACAAAATTCAAATTAAAACAATCATTAATTCAATAACTCATGTCCAAACCTTAGATAAATTAAACCTTTAAAATGGCTTCCTGTAAAAAAAAATTATCCCTTAAAAGCTGGTTTTCATTATCTCAGTGGATAACATATTAGAAGCAATTTAATCTTCAAAAAATCTTTCAAATCTTTTAATTTTTTATTAAATCAAACTTAGAACATATAAGGCCCAAAAACATATATCATTAAAAACCGATCATTTCTCTGGGCGCTCATCGTTAGATCCGCTCACGAAGATGCACACTCGTAAATATTTATCAAGTTGTACATTGATTAGTCGTTAGATCCAGATTACCTTGTGCTCTACCGTCAAGATCTCGAAACGTGCATTATCGTTAGTCCTGGTATATATAAATGCCCAATAAATTAACTTTGAGCATTATGCCAAAAACCTTAGGTTAACAACAAATTGATTAAAAATGCTTAGGCCCAAAGATTTATAATTCCCAGCATGATCTTATTATTAATTAATGCATTAATCTCATTCATAATCCAAATTATTAAAATTGATCGGTGATTAAAAACCTTTAATAGTTTTCGATTAAACCACAAGTATTTTAAATTTTGATTACTTCCCCATGCGTTTACCATTAGATCAATTATCGATTGCACACCACCGTTGATGTCCAGGAACCTGCATGATTGTTAATCCACCAATGTATATAAACCTATGCCTAGTTAATCAAATTAATCATGTTTATAGAGTCAAAAACTTTTGGTCAGTAATAATTCAATCAGCAATACTTAGGCCCAAAATTATACAATCATTGATTTGACTTTATAATTATGCAATGCATTAAACCTCATATAATATTTATTTACCATGGTTAATCTGGTGATTAAAAATCCTTAATAACATTACATTAAAACATAGGTATTGTATCATCAAATTACCTCTCTTTGCGCACCGTTAGATCAAACAGTGATGGGGGCGCGATCGTTGGATTCCTCATATATGTGCAAGGGTTAGCAGGATGAAAGGAAAAATTTAACAATATATTAAACCCTTGTAAATTGTGATTAAGTGCTGGTCTCGATTTTAAAAAATGCATTTAATTAATTATCCGGCCAAAAACCTTGATTATACTAACCTTTTGTCAGCTTGGAATACATGCTGTCGTCTGATCTGGGTGGGATCAAGCGCAGTCATTAGATCAATTAGATTTGTGTACTTTTCTTTAGTTTCCTTGTTGAAATGCCACCGTTGGATCTCAACAGGAATGAGCGCGACTGTCAGATCTTACTTTGGTTATATTTCATTGATGATTGCTTTATTAATCTTCGAATGCTTTAGTAAAGCGGTACCATCAGATTTGCTAGGAATTCAACGCGGTCGTTAGATCTATTAAAGATGAAATGACAATTACCCTTGGCTCAAACGAGAGAAATTCTAATTATCGGTTGGTATGCTGCAAGCGCAGTCATTGGATCTAGCAGGATCAAGCGCTATCATCGGATCCAATAAAGATGTGCAATTTATACCTTTGCATTTTGACTCATCAACGTTTGATTATTTGGTAAGAGCACTATCGTTAGATATGCTTTTGAGCAGGCATGACCGTCGAATCCCATGAAGGTGCAGACCTTTTATCAACCTCTTAAAAGGAGGCTTTTAATATTTAATTAGCTTTCTTGGTGCGCAACCGTCGGATCATCTTAGTTTAAGTGCAGTCGTTAGATCTGTCAAAGATGGGGGTATTTGACTTCAACTTAGACGTAAGCCTTTAATGGTTGGTCAAATTTTTGTAAGCGTTGTCGTCAGATTAACTCAGGAGAAAGTGTATCCGTCGATTCTTTCAAATCTGCAAGACTAATAAAAAAATGGATGCATACCTTTAATTACTTAATAACATTTAATTAAGCAAAGGGGGAAATTTTATCAATGCATTAAGACCCTTGTTAATTTTGATTAGCGGACTGATTAATTTTTGGGTGCTTAACTTATTAAACTTTGATATCTCGAGTGATGCGCAATCGTTCGATTTCATCACATTTGAGCGCTGCCCTTGGATATTTTTTATTTGCTTGATATTTAATAAAATGGCACATGATTTTGATTTAATTACGCTTATCTTAGGTTATGACCACTATTGACTTTTAGCTTTTAAAGTTTGAACAAATTAGGGAGTGCGCTTCCATCGGATTATTGATAAATCAAGCGCAACCATTATATTTACTCAAAATAGCTCACTGTTTAATTAAAAGGGGCACATACCTTTAATGCCTAAATTAATGTTTCATTCAAAACCTTAGAATTTTACACTTTAGACCATGGTGCTCTCTCTTTAAACCTTGAATCATCTCTTTTTAATACTTTTAGGACTTAGGAGTCTATTCATTAAGCTTAGGTCCAATTATTATGATTAATGTATTTGAAAAGAAGGCTTCACATTAAATTTATGGGTCATGATTCTTTCTTTAAAGACGGATACTTTTATGATTTTACTATGGTAGTGGATGCTTATATAGTTTGACCTTAATGATTTTTCAAATGATAACACAACGGTCATAAGATCAATCAAAAAGAGAAACGACTAAGTTTGATTTTAAATTTTCAAACAAATGGAAGTCAACTTCTTAGGTGAAAATGCAACAATGGCTAGCAACTTTTGCTTATTATATTGAAACAAAAAATTTAAAATTGGGGGTTTCAAATGTTGAGTCAATTTTGGCTCCAACACCTATGAATCCTATGTGAGTGATTGTAACCATTCAACTTATCATAATTCCAACAAACTATGATGATAATATTTTTCTAACAAAAATATATAGTTTCTCTCGATGCAATGAAATTATTTAGGAAAAGAACCCTAACCAAAGGATCACCAACATAGAACTTCATATTAAATAGTTTAAAATTGATCAAAAATATATTAGATGGTCAATCAATGAGGGGAATTATGCAAATTTTTGGTTTGGTGCTTTGTTGAATCCTTATCCTCTTATCTCTTATTCAAAATGACAATCGTTGGCTTGGGCATGTCTAGATTGTAAAGGTCCAAAGATCAAAGATTATATTAACGTCAACAACTCCAAATCGTGGATTTTTATTAGTAACTTGGTTTAAGAAAAACAACTCAAACAAATTACTAATGAACCTCAAAATATGCTTCAAGAATTTTGTTTTCATATCTTTACACAAAAGCATGAGTTGGTTTAGAATCTATCAAAAGATGGTGGATACTCGGTCAATTTTGGATATGAGGATTTAGAGCAAATTTCTCTTGGAAGAATGCTTGGCTACTAGAGGCTTTCCCTAAGGCCTCAACACAGGGTTATGCACAAGCACGAAATATCGCAAATTGGCTCTATTTAGGATTTTTAAAATTTTGAAAAGGCTAATTTTGGATCATTTCATTGGGGCCCATTCGCCCAAAATTTACGGGATGAAATTTTTTTGGGGGTAAATTCACCCATCATTGATAATCAGGAACCTAACTTTATTTTAATTCGTCGACCTCAAATTACATATGATTTTGATTTTCCCACCCAATTCGCCTTCAAATTATAAATGATTTTATATTTTCTACCCAAATCGCCTTCAAATTATAAATGATTTTATTTTTCCCACCCAAATCGCCTCATATACTACGCGTATATATACTATACTAGGTACCGATAAACATACATCAAAAATACTCTAACTCAAAAATAGCTCTAAAACAATGAAAAACTTGAGAAGGTTGCAGAGGAGTGTCGATCGACGCAAGACGATCGGTTGCAGAGTCGTGACTGTCAAAATAAATCGATCGATTGTAGATGAGTGTCGATCGATGCAAGACGATCGGTTGTAGAGCCATGTCTATCGATATAAGCCGATCAGTTATAGAGCCATGTCTATCGACATAAGTCGATCGATTATAGAGCCATGTCTATCGATATAAGCTGATCGATTGTAAAGTTGATCTTTCTAGTCTATCGATTTAGAGCCATGTCTATCATAACCGATCTTTGTATTTTTTTATAAGACTCATGTTAATAAATCTTTTTATCATAAGTCGATCGATTGTAGAGTTTATCGATTGGCATTTGCCTATCGATTGTAGAGGTGTCGCTCGACATTGGTCTATCGATTGTAGAACCATCTCGATCATCTTTAGTCGATCGATTATAGAGGTGTCGATCAACATTCATCTATCGATTGTAGAGGTGTCGATCGACCTTGGTAGGTCGGTTGTAGATGTGTCGATCGACATTAGTCTATCGATTGTAGGGTCATGTCGATCGATGTTAGGTTGTTGGTTGTAGTGTTATCGGTATAACTCTATCGATTGTAGGGACGTGTGGTCGACATTCTATTGCTTGTAGTGACTATCGATCGATATAAGTCGATCGATTGTAGGGAAGTGTTTATCGATAAAAGTGTATCGATTGTAGAGGATTCATGACTAAAAATTGGTAGAGTATTCTTATTCCATTGTTCTTTTATCCAAATATCTTTTTCTATAGTTTCATAGGCACTATAGGTGAACTATACGCAATAGTGGTAGACAACTATCAATGTCATCTGGTTGTGTGTCAGGAGCATTTCTTTTGTTAGAGACTGCTTCTTGTCTCTTAGAGTATGTTTCATACGTAGTGTAGAAGCACTATCTGCAACTCTGGTCGATAAGTATTCCCTGTCATGTTGTGTGTTAGGATCATATGTTCATCTTGAGGGATGTTTGCTATTTTCCTTCAAATTCATATACATTTCCTAACATCTGAAGGTTTTTCTTTATAGATACAATGTCACCTACTGAATATGGAAAGAAGGGAGGCCAATCTTCTTGTAAAAAGATAATTCTAAAATATTTTACACCAAAATGCAATGAGACATCAATCTCTATAGATTCTACACAAATTGCAGGTACAGACACCTTTTACCATCAGTTTTCTAAAATTTATGTTCTTCTTAAATGTAAAACCTTTCTCTATTAATAGATAAATGGTTTTCTGCTTATCTACCTCTTTTTAAATGCTTTCTAAAATTGTATTATGTTAATTCTTTAAAATAGTGCCTTTTTTACAACAAAAAATGATAGAGAACACCAAACATTGAATGCAGTTAACATTGTCGACCCTGATGTGCATTCACTCAAAGATATTCTAGAAGATGAGATGGGACCACATGATAATTTTCCTAATAACGACATTCAACAACCACTTCAGGAGATTTTAAATTCAGACACATCAACCGAAAAAGAAAAAGATAGTACAATTAAAATTCAGACCTCTAGGGAATCTTCTAGTCAAAAATCTAAACATCAAAAGATAAGTGAATGGACTATTGGAAGGGATTTTAAAAATGAATGGGCATGATTATACCCCTTTATTGAGCGAGATGAGAAACTGAATGTGTGTAAATGTATTATTTGTACATGGAAGTTGGGAAAGGATCATTTATTACAAAATAAGAAAGACACAATAGAAAAACATTGTGGGAAAGTTTACATCAAAGAAATACGAAGTGATGGAACAATTAACAGAATTCATAGGTGGAAGGATGCAACAGAATGTGTGCATGTGAGATATGCTCTTGAATATGATAAAGCAATGAAACAAAAACAAACTCTCATTGAGAAGGGTGGAACAATCGAGGCACAATTTCAAAAAGTTAATAATACTTTATTAGCCTCAAAGAAATTGCAGTTTGCTATTGTATACAGTATTCTAAAAAAAGGTCGACCCATGTCTGATTTTGCTGATTTTAAGGAAATACTTCAACTAGCCAATGTACAAAACCTTACCAGTTCACATTGGTCAGATCGAAGTGGTTGGGAAATGGTAAAATGTCTATCACTGGTTGAGAAGGAAGACCTGAGAGAGAATGTGAAACAAGCCAAATTTATTTCACTTTCCATTGATGAGGTAACAATTGTTGACAACACATCTTGGATTTGCATACATGTTTACACATTCAAAAATCATTTGAGACAACCTCATTTACTAGCACTACATAAGATGATTGAAAATTGTAATGCGGAAAACATTTATAATGTTGTTGTAACCAGTTTAAAGGATATTGCCGGAATGGATGAAAAGGAAATTGCCACAAAGTTAATTTGTGTTGGAGCTGATGGTGCGGCTACAATGCAAGGACAAAGGAATGGTCTTTGTGTTAGGCTTCAGACTTCCATTGCCCCATATGTGATTCCTATTCATTGCATGGCTCATCGAATGAATCTTGCATACAAAATTGTGAGCAATTTTGATAATGTAGCCAGAGTGGAAGAACTCATCCACGATATACACTCATACTTTTCATGCAGTCCAAAAAGGTTTGCAGAGTTTCAACAGTTTTCTCTAGGTGTAACGGAAGGCAGAAAAATGTTAAAAGATGTGGAAACCAGGTGGATTTCACTGTTTCTTCCTGCAAAAAGGGTATTTTCAGAATATCAATCCTTGGTTGGGTTTATGTATGCACATCGTAGAGATGTTGACAAGGCAAAATATTTGCTTTTTCGTATGATTGACTTGGAAACTCTTCTCACATTATGTGGTATTCTACCAATGTTACAAGAAATGAATACTATGATTAAACTTGCACAGGAAAGGGCAATTTATATTGTCGATTTCATGAGGATGAGAAAACAAATATGTATGGTTATTGACAGGATTTATTTATCCAAAAAACATTTTGAGGATCCCAAGTTTGATAGTTGGAATACGTTAATTAATGTCAATGAACCGAACAACTTTTTAAAGTTCAACATCAACGATAATCTTTGTATTGCTATCCATGGAAAGTTGATTCTTGTATATCATTTTGAAAAGTGATTAAATACTTTGATAGATGATGTTGAACAAGTGCCCGTTACCCATTTCGGATTCGATGAGGTTTTGGATAACACTAAGAATAAATTGAAAAGAATTGCAAATGCATTAACAAGTGAAATAAGAGATCGTTTTAAGAGAGATGAGACACTTGAGGCCATGGTTGTTGTTAATCCTAATTTTTGGAATCCTTGTGGTGACCAAAGTAGTAGAAGTGAGTTGTTTGTAAAATATATGGGTAATCTTATGAAACATTTCTCTAAAAGTGTGGAAATAAATGGCATTGAAATCAATGGTATTCTAAACAAAGATCTTTTGAGACATCAGTCAACCAATTTTGGAATAACAATGGATAATCAAATTGCACAATTCAAAAATCCACATGAGACTGGTTCAATCACGCGTTTTTGGCAAAAATTGTATCGAAGTAGTGTCTTGCAAGATACTATGAGTGAATACTTTGTTTTATATGAATTATGTCAGACAATGATTTTGGGATCTATTGAAGACGAAAGGGTTTTCAGTGCATTAACTTTTGTTAAATCAAAAGTTCATAACAGGTTGGACAGAAATTTGGAAAATTGTTTGAGAATGTATGTGTCATCGTACGAGGTGGGTAACTTTCCCTATGACAGAGCGTTGACATATTGGAAGTCCCTAGCAGAAAGAAGAGGTCTCTCTAATATGGTTGATAATGATGAAAATGATTCAGCTAGGAGTGATGATGAGATTATGGAAACGCAGAATTCACAGATTCTCAGTTCTTGTGGAGAAGTTGATAAAGCTTTGTATTACCTTCCAGAAATGTAAAAATTGCAATGATTATATGACAAATTCATATAATCTAAGATTTTTTCGGATTTGAAATCATTTTGTAAAATTTTAGTGATTTGAATAAATTCATATTAACAGTGATTTTTCGGATTTGAAATATTTCATATTATCAAAGATTTTTTGTATTTGATTTGTTGTAAAATCTTATAATAATTCAATTTTCAATGATTATGCATGTTTGCTTTTTAATGTTATGGATTGTCTATGTTTTCAAAATTTATGATGTATGCTATAGCTTTGAGTAAGTTGAAAATTTGAAAACCATGTATACGTAATGATGCTATGTTATTGAACTAAATGTATATGTTGACAAAAAATAGTTATTTTTCCTTTGAATTTAAATGTATGTATGTATCATTAGTATCATTAGTTGTATGATATGACAAAATATAGTGATTTTTTATGATTTATGCTTTGTCATTGAGTAAACCGTGTATGCATATTAAAAATTTATGTACATATGTATGAAAAATGCATGTAGTATATTACTCTAGATATGGAAAACGAAAATTTAAACCCATTCATAGATATATCCAAATTACCATATTCATTTTTATACAACTATAATGACTAACTATGAGTATGAATGCACTGAAAATTGAAACCCATTCATAGATATATCCTTCGTAAACTCACTTGAAAAATAAAAACAATATAGCTTAATAGAAATGAAAATACTCACTTTTATACTACAACAAGAATGAATATGAATAAACTAAAATTTAAACACATGCATAGATATATCATTCGTAAACTCATTTGAAAATTGAAATATAAAAACAACATAGCATAATATAGGGAAATTGAAATTTAACTCTTACATAAATATCTCCATCGTAAACTAACATTGAATATGAAAACAATATAGCATATTAAAAAAGAAAAAACACTTTTCTATACAAGAACAAGAATGAATATAAATAAACTCAAATTTAAACACATGCATAGATATATCATTCGTAAACTCATTTAAAAATTGAAATATAAAAACAACATAGCATATTTGAAACACCATAATACTTAAAAGATGAAAATAACACACAATTATAAAAGTGTATTTCTTAAAAGTAAAATAATAAAAGCAAGTATCTTGTTTTCATACGAAAACATATGAAATGTCATAAAATTGTCTTTCAAAATATCAAATTTTAAAATTCAATTTCTTGCTCCAGAATATTTTCCCATTGGCAGTGGACGTAATGCAGCCCCAGGTGGGGGTTGTCAAAGATCAAGAGAACTAGATGTTCTAGGTTTCCTTGTTGATCTTCTCCATACAGGTAGTGTTGTTTCCTTCGAAGGTGTTTCAGAGTCTCCTGATTCCTCTTGATTATAACCTCTGACAATAACACCCTACTTTGAAGAGAAAGAGGATGCCTTTTTCTATGTATATATAAAATGTCAAAATTACAAAAAGACAAATAATGGAAAAATAAAAAAATTATTTAAATATTGATTAAAAAATTACCTGAACCTGTTGTTCTCTCATGGTTGCATTGTCCAGGATTGAGTGCCATGATGTTGGTACTGGAGTGTTCTACAAATTGTAAAAAGATTCATAAAAAAACAATAATATAATTACATGTGCTAACTGTCGATGAGGGTGAAGCGTGGGTTATCACGTTCTCTATTTCCAATCTGATCCGATGTGAGACATAGGTGGACCAATCAAATTTTTGGTGTGAAAAACAATGGACCAAATACGCTAAGGCCCACATCAGAATTTATATCGGCCTTCCTTGCAGAATGAGTCTAGCAAGGAAGAATTTGCAACATGCCCGAAGAAATTTATTTTCAATCGCCAGTACGGTCAAACCCCTTCTAGACTTGGTGGACGTAACTGCAAAAAAACAAAATCAGTAATACACCAGTGACTAGAATTTAAATTCAATTAAATAAAAAAATAGTTATACCTTGAAAATATTCCAACTGCACATTGAAGTTGGTCTCCAGGTAGAGTTTATCTTCATTAGTTAATTGGTATTTGGAAGTGATAGGCTCAACACCAGCATGGGGCAATGTTATCAATCTGGCGACATCTATGATTGTGAAAGAAAGAATGATGTTTTTGTTGTCGATGACAAGATTTACCTTACCCGAATCCATATCATAAGCTGCAATGATCCTCTCCACCAGTTTAACATCCGTATCAAAATGGGGCATTGAAACAAGACCCCGAAGACCAGAGTCCATGACCCAAGACATGTCGTAACCCGATGTTGATAAAATTTTTGAAATCAAGGGGTAAACCAGGTTCTTATAATTAACTTTAAACATTCCAGGGGTTGTAGGGGATGCCATAGGGTGTACGGGTATGGATAAGAAGACACAGAGAATGGTACGTGACACTTGATAGAAAAGGATTCAAAATGGAGGAAAAGGGTTAAAACTAGCTTAAAACTTATGGTAAAAGGTTAAAACTAAGATAAATCTAGAGGAAAAGGGTTAAGAATGCATTAAAACGAGAGGAAAAGGGGTAAGAATACGTTAAAAAGGGAAGAAAATGATTAATACTATGATAGAATAGACGAAAAAATGATTGATAATCCCTTTATATAGAATTCTCTACATACAATCAACTTTTGGATGGGTGACACGTGGCCTCTGCATGCAATCATTTCACAGAGGGTTGACACGTGGCCTCTGAATGCAATCATTTCATAGATGGTTGACACATGGCACAGATGCAACGCTATACCTACAATCGATCGACATGTCTACAGTCGATCGACATGTTTACAACCGATCGATATATCTCAAGTCGATCATCTTGCCTACAATCGATCGACATGCCTATAGCCGATCGACATATCTATAGCCGATGTACATGTCTGTAGCCGATCGACATGTCTGCAGTCGATCGATATATCTACAACCGATCGACATGGCTGCAACCGATCGACATGGAAACCCATGCATAGATATATACAACTATAATACAAATGACCATATTCACTTGAAATATAAAAACAATATCACAAAATAGAAATGAAATTACTCACTTTTATACTACAACAAGAATGAATATGAATAAACTAAAATTTAAACACATGCAACAATATGAAACAATATAGCATAATAAAAAAGACAAAACACATTTCTATACAACAACAAGAATGACTTTGAATAAACTAAAAATTCAAACTCATTTGAATATTGAAATATAAAAACAACATAGCAAAATCCACAAGACAAAACTCATTTTTATATCACAACATGAATAACATTGAATAACATGTAAATCTATACCTATGCATATATTCTACGTAAACTCAAGCATATTTGAAAGTTGAAACACCATAATACTTAAGAGATGAAAATAACACACAATTATAAATGTAAATAGTGTAATAGTAAAATAATAAAAGCAAGTATCTTGTTTTCCAATGAAAACATATGAAATGTCTTAAAATTGTTTTTAAAATTCATTTTTTCCCCTCAAAATATTTTCCCCCTTCCTCCACTAATTTTGCCTTCTCATTGGCTTCCGTAGTCTCCATAGCAATGGCCCCTCCCTCATCTTTCCCTTGTTCAGCTCCTTTTTCCACATCCACTACTTCCATGATTACCACATCCTGCATTTCGACAACTCTTTTCTCGGGCTGGGTAACAGTACTATCAATTGCTCCAGAATTGACAAGGATCATCTCAACATTTTGCATTCCATCGAGAAGGGTTTTTTCTTCTTTGCCAACATCTTCAGATGTTGGTCCTTGAACTTATTTACCCTTCTCCTTAAGCAGAACATCAGGATCCAATCCATTGCGGATAATGATTTTTCGCAAAATGTTATTTTGTCGAACTGATTCCTGTGCTCTTTTTTTCATTGCCATGGAAGCGTTTAAGAACTCCTTTGCCATCCTGAGATAGTCTTGCAGGTTTTGAACCTGCTTCTTGAGATTTTCATACTTTACCTGCAAAAGGGAAAAAGTTAATCAACATGAAAAGATAATTACATTTTAAAAAGAGAACAACAAATTTTTGAACACAAAAGTGATTGAGTCAAACCTCAACAACATTCTTTGTAGCTACAACAACAACAACCTTTTTCTTATCATTTGCCCATTCATTGTAATAAGCTTGGGCCTCACCATTTATATTCTCCAATATGTTCATTATAAACTTTAAAATTTCATCTATGTATGATGTATTCAACTTCAACATGCCAGATTTTACTTGTTGTAGTAGAGCCTCCATATTTTCTAGTTCATTTTCAACAATAGAAAATTTTCTTTCTCTTTTTGAAAAATTATTGTATCGGGCATTAATTTCCTTTATCAACACCTTAGCCCGATACTCCCATTTTTTCATTTCTATTATATCTGGAAGTAGCAAATATTTAATTGTAGATTCAACGTTATCAGAAACCAAATATTTTTCTAAAAATTATTATATCATCCTCTTGTCGAGGAGGAGCCTGACGAGTGCTTCTTTCCCTTGGAGGAGATTTGCTTGAACATTCTGCACCTTCATTTACTTTATCTTGAACCAATTTTGATAGTTGAAATTGAGTGTGTATGTTATCTTGCAAAAAGTAATCTTTATCAAGTGGAACATCAGCCAACCCAATACTAGAAGCTTTCGGTATATCCTTAAAAGTAAAATTATTAACAGATATACGATCGAAACCGAAAAAGTCTTTGATGCTTCTCTCTCTAAAATTTGTTGTGTTGCTTCTCTCTGTGGCCTAGATGGAAGAAAGTGTTTTCCAACTGGGAAGCATTGACCTCGCATTTGAGTTGGGCGTTGTGGAGGAGGGGGCGACATTTGTTGATTTTGTTGACGACATTGTTGCGAGGGACCTTAAAACATAAAAATAAAAATTAGTTAAAATTTTTGTGAAGGTAGAAAATAAAAACTAGTTATAAAATTACATTATGAAAATTGGTTGCAAACATTGTTATAACACTTACCGGTAGAAGAAAAAACATCTTGCATAGATGTTGCTGCAAATGGAATGTGGTCATGTTGTACATCTGAAAAAAAAAAATTAATTAAAAACAATAAAAATATTGTAAAAAATTTGTTTCGATAGTAATTAAAACTTACTCCCAGAAGATGAAACCTCATGCGTAACTACGCCCATTGGCAACGGACGTGCAACAACATGTGGAGATCATCGACAAATAGGAGAAATAGATCTTCTACATTTCCTTGATGATATTTTCCTTATCAGTGGTGTTGCTTCCTCTGCAGGTGTTTCGAAGTCTCCTGATTCCTCTAGATTATAACCTCTGACAACAACATCCCGCTTTGAAGAGGAAGAGGATGCCCTTTTCTATGTTTGGTATAAAATGTCAAAATTACAAAAAGACAAACAATGGAAAAATAATAAAAATTACTTAAATATTAAAAAAATTACCTGAACCTATTGTTCTGTCATGGCTAAATTGACAAGGATTGAGTGCCAAGATGTTGGTACTGGAGTGTTCTACAAATTATGAAAATATTCATAAAAAAAGCAATAATATAATTACATGTGCTAACTATCGATGAGGGTGAAGCGTGGGTTTTCACATTCTCTATTTCCAATCTGATCCGATTTGAGACATAGGTGCACCAGTCAAATTTTTGGTGTCCTATACAATGGACCAAATACGCTAAGGCCCACATCAGAATTTATATCGGCCTTCCTTGCAGAACAAGTCTAGCAAGGAAGAATTCGCAACATGCCCGAAGAAATTTATTTTCAATCGTCGATACGGTCAAACCCCTTCTGGACTTGGTGGAATTAACTACAAAAAAACTAAAATTAGTAATTGTACGTTCAATCACTGATAAGAATTTAAAATCAATTAAATAAAAAAATAGTTATACCTTGAAAATATTTCGACTGCACTTTGAAGGTGGTCTCCAAGTAGAGTTTGTCATCATCAGTTAACTGGTATTTGGAAGTGACAGGCTCAACACCAGTGTGGGGCAATGTTGTCAATCTGGCGACATCAATGGCTGAGAAAGAAAGAATGATGTTTTTGTTGTCGATGACAAGATTTACCTTGCCCGAATCCATATCATAAGTTGCAATGATCCTCTCCACCAGTTTAACGTCCGTATCAAAATGGGGCATTGAAACAACACCCCGAAGACCAGAGTCCGTGACCCAAGACATGTCGTAACCCGGTGTTGATAAAATTTCTGAAATCAAGGGGCAAACCAGGTTCTTATAATTAACTTTAAACATTCCAGGGGTTGTAGGGGATGCCATAGGGTGTACGGGTATGGATAAGAAGATACAATGGAAAAGGTTTCAAATGAGAGAAAAATGGTTAAAAACTGCTTAAAAATTAAGGTAAATTGTAAAAACCAAGATAAAAGTGGAGGAAGAGGGTTCAGATTGCGTTAAAACGAGAGGAAAAGGCGTAAGAAAGCATTAAAATGAGAGAAAAAGGGTTAAGAAAGCGTTAAAATGAGAGAAAAATGATTATTAATTCCCTTTATATAGACTTTTCTGCATGCAATCATTTAATGGATGGATGACACGTGGCCTCTACATGCAATCATTTAATGGATGGATGACACATGGCATAGAGCACCGCTACTACCGATGGGAACTCGATTGTTGTAGCACATCAGAATGGCTGCAACCGATCATCATGGTTACAACCGATCATCATGGCTACAACCGATCAACATGGCTAATAACATGCTACAACGATCACATGGCTACAACTAGATCATCATGGCTACAATCGATCATCATGGCTACAACCGATCATCATGGCTACAACCGATCATCATGGCTACAATCGATCATCATGGTTACAACCGATCATCATGACTACAACCGATCATGCTACAATCGATCATCATGGCTACAATCGATCATCATGTTACAACCTGATCGATCATGCTACAACCGATCGATCATGTTCAATCGATCACATGGCTACAACCGATCAATCATGCTACAACCGATCGATCATGCTACAACCGATCAACATGTTCAATCGATCATCATGGCTACAATCGATCATCATGGCTACAATCGATCATCATTACAATCCATGCTACAACCGATCTCATGGTCAATCCATTCATCATGACTACAACCGATCATCATGGCTACAACCGATCATCATGGCTACAATTGATCGATATGCTTGTAACCGATCGTCATGATTGCAACCGATCGATATTCCATTTGTCGTCATGTCGGCCTGATGTCTTTCATATCGGCCTAAAGCTTTTAAGTATGTCATACTTTTTTAGATTTTGCAAAACCGATATTCATGGCCCCAAAAACAGAAAAAATCGCCACGGTTTGAAAATTTTTGGAGAAAAATAATTGCAATTCGCCACGGTTTGAAAATTTTTGGAGAAAAATAATTGGAATTCGCCATGTATACTTCTCCATTTTTCGTCGAGATTCCAAGACAATTCACCTTCAATTTATAAATAGATTTTGGGGCCGACCCCTTATGCATAACCACTGCCTCAATATTCCTTTGGTTAGCAGTTCAAAGTAAGATTCTTATATGAGAGAGTCTACAAAGAAGAGAATATCATAGACCTTTTAGATATGCCTTGTGTGAGAAGATTTTAAAAGTATCAAACATTCACTTGATGCGGTGAGGGTTGATGAGGGGTACGTTTTAGCCTTAGCAGAGAGGTGGGATCGAGATAGGGGGACCTTTCAGCTTCCTACCAGAGAGATGATTGTGACACTTGAGGATGTATACCGCATCCTCAAGTTTTTGGTGGAGGGCTTGCATGTTGAGGTTGGACATGACAAGAAGGTTGAGTTGAGTCACATGTTTGGGGATGGATGGGAGGTTGTGGAGGTGATGGGTGGAGGGATTACTTACTTGTCCATGTATGTGGATAAGAATTTGGATGCCCTTCCCACTTTGGTGATGTTCATGTTGGCCAACATAGTGGCCCCGAATAGTACTGGATGTTGGTTCCCCTGGAACCTTATCGGGTTGGTGTGTGACATGCTTGCTACACCATGAGTGTATGCATGGGCTCCTAATTTATTGGCATAGTTATACTGAGAGCTATATGAGTTGAAGAGGTGAAAGCACCAAGGACTAGGTTGTAGTGTGCGATTGTAATGTTGGGGTTGGGAGCAATTTAGTGTGGCTCGACTTGTGGGTTTGTCGACGAGGGGATGGGATAGGGAGAAGCCCTATGGTATGAGGTGGTTTATGGCAAAGGAGGTGCAGCCAAGCCATCCTGCTCATACGAGGTAGTGGTACAGGGATCTATGGGCTGGACTGATGGTAGCTCAGGTGATATGGAGGCCATGGTGGGGTGCCATGTGGATAGGTGATGGAGAGCATCTATGGTGGGTGCGGTAGGCTAGATGGGTGGTTGCGAGGTGCACAAAGGAGGTGGAGCTGATCTAGTTCTCACGGGTGTTGTGGTAGTTTGGATTGAGGTAAGGGGTTCTTGAGGAGCCAATGCTTTATAGGTGGTATCAGGATGAGATAGGGTTATCGTGCATCAAGGCATGGAGAGTCACACTTGAGGATGATGAGGAGATTGATCTCCTTGATGTGGATGATGCGAGGACTATGAGAGGAGTATGATGCATGGTTCATGAATCAGCCACCATGGGTACCGAGTCTAGTGGTAGATGGTGGAGAGGGAGATGGGGATGAGGTCGAGGGAGCCGAGGAGGCTCCTAAGCGCCAGAGGCATCTTCAGGCTAGCAGTCAAAGGAGGAAGACTAGGAGGGTGGTGGAGCAAGTTCTAGAGGATGGAGGAGATGGAGGGGATATGGTGGAGTAGGTTCTTGAGTTTGGGGGAGATGGAGGGAATATGGAGGATAGAGAGGATATTCTGGATGGGTCCCCTAGTCGGAGTGAGGATGATCGGGTGAGGTTGGAGTAGCAGGTGGTGGAGTGAGATGCTATGATAGTAGCTAGGGATATAGAGATAGCTCGACTGCGAGGTAGGGAGGTAATTTGAGAAGCGAAGATAGCTTGGTTATAGACAGATCTAGAGGCATGACTAATAGTAGGTGGAGGTAAGGATAGGATCATGAGGCTCTAGGTAGAGCTGCTAGAGGGGCGTCATAGGTAGAGACATGATGTACATCACCTTCAGGCTCAAGATGGATATATTCGATTATTGGAGGATCGATTTATGGAGCATGATATTGGGCTTCCAGAACCACCCTCCTCATCCATATTCGAGTTTACTAGGCCTAGTGAGTCTAGGCATAGTTCTAGGTCTAGGGCTCCTTTAGGTTCATAGGGGTCCTCTCATAGGCGTTAGCTAGTGCTTAGATGCACTTTTTGTATATGAGCCTTGGTGCTCCATTGTATGTAGCCTTTTTGGGCACTCATTGTACATGTGATATTTATACATATATATACACATGGCTTTTACTTTTGTGTTATGCTTTTGTGTGAATGTTTTTATGTGAATGCATATGTATATGGATGATTAATGCAAGTGGTAATGCAAATGTTCTAATGATCATTCATAGTTTAGAATTTGCTTGGCCATGTTTTAGCATTGTTGTTTAATCAGGGGCACCAAACTTGGTGGTATGTGGGGTGAAAGACTCATGAAATGACATGGATGTTGACATGGAGAAGATATGGATGTTGATATGGATGTTGATATGGAAGAAGATATGGATGTTGATATGGAAAATTGACTATTTTGTAGAGACTCAGACATACTAGTGGCATCAAACAAACTCACTAAAACTGCCTAATCCCTCTAGGACCAAATGTGTGTGCAATGAATTCATTTACCGAATCATGAGCATGGTAATGACTCGAGGCAATCAAGAACCAATGTGTGTGCAAGTGAGTTCATTAACTCATCTTGAGTAAATTGGGTGTGACCTATTATGGATGAGACCAAGAAGCTAGCTTGTCCGTATGTGTGGTCAGAGGTCTCTTTAAAAGAGATGTGTCACCATGCATGAGCGTACTCCACTGCCAGTCAAGCGTCTATAGCTCCGGTGGAGACTAGCTCCATAGTCCAAGAATTTTGATCTCTCAAGTTTTGGGGATGACTACTTAACCGTATGACTAGAAATATAGTACGATCCTTACAACCCAATGATCAGTGGTGTGTGATGTGTAAAATATTTAGAGTTTTTAAGGGATTTTTCCCTACTCTTTCTTTTATTTTGAAATTTGTGATAGTGGTGAAAACCACTATTTTTATGGACTATGTTGCATGATGGGACAAGCAAGGAATACCCTTTTCACTTCGAGGTTCAAACCAAGTATGGTGTTATCCCTCTTTGACACAAGATATTTTTTAAGATGTGAAATTGTGTTTGGTTCAAGAATGTTTTGGAGTCAATTCCTAGAACTCAAGATTTTCTTAGTGAAGATGTGTAATGGTCCTAAAAAGAACTCGACATGTATTTGTGGTTTTCTTAAAACACTAGGAGTGGTTGAGTGACCGAAAACACCTAGGAATTATGGATATATGGAGGCAAATGATAATTTGACTTGGTGGAATGGTGTGGATGATGTTGTGAAGGTGCCCCTGATTAAGGCAACATGACTTTATTGGACCAATTAATACCTTGAACTGAATAAATGATCCCTAATATGAAATGTGAAATGTGGATGGAATGTATGAAATGCAATTTGTGAAATGGAGTGTATGAATGCAATTGTTGTTAAATGAAATGTGTGAATGCAATTTTTTTAAATGTGTGCAAATGAAGTGCAATGTTTTTGTGTATTAGCCATGTATATATACATATATATAAATCTCATTAAGCATAGAATGCTCTCAAGTGTATAACATTAAGTGGTTCGGGTTCTTCCTCTCCCTCTAGACTGGCAAGCCTATAAGTACCTTTACCCACTTTTTGAGTGATAATGTATGGACCCAACCAATTAGCCATGAATTTATCATGAAGATGCGGTAATGCATTGGTGTTTTGTTGATTCTCTTTAAGGACAAGATCTCCTACTTGGAATTTGCATAGATGAACTTTGGCATTGTAAGCACGCTTTAGGTGGTCTTGATAAACTCGTAAATGCTCTAAAGCATTGACTCACCTCTCATCAAGAAGTGTGAGTTGGTCAAGATGTGCTTGTCTAGCAGTGTCATCATCTATGAATTCTTGCAAAGAAATTTGCGAGGGGATCTCAAGCTCAAGAGGCATGATTGCTTCGGCTCCATAGACCAATGAAAATGGTGTTGCCCTAGTAGGCATGCGGATGCTTGTTCGATAAGCCCATAATGCCAAGGGAATTTTAGTATGCCAATCTCTATGATTTTTGTTAACCAATTTCTTGAGAATAGCAATTAAGGTCTTGTTGGTAGCCTCAACTTATCCATTTGTTTGGGTAATAAGGAGTCGAGAAACTATGTTGGATGTTATATTTCTCGCAAAGTGCTCGAACATCCTTGTTCTTGAAAGACTTGCCATTGTCGAAGATGATTTTTGAGGGAATACCAAAATAAAAAATGATATGATGAAGTAAAAACTCCACAATTCTAGGTCCTATCATACTAGTTAAAGGAATTGCCTCAACCCACTTTGTGAAGTATTCAGTGGTTGTGATGATGAATGTATGTTGTCCTGAGGAAGGAGGTGAGATTTTTCCAATTAAATCAAGACCCCATTGTGAAAAGGGCCAAAGGCTTTGAATAGGTTGTAATGCTTGTGATGGTACATGAGTTAAATTAGCATGCTCTTGATATTGCTTACAATGTTTGACATAAGTGCAACAGTATCATTCCATGGTGGGCCAATAATAACCCATGCATAGAATATGCTTTGTGATGGCCATCCCACTAAAATGACCACCACAAGTACCATCATGAGCTTCAGCTATGGCTCTTTGTGCCTCAACAACCTCGAGACATCGAAGGAGGATTCCATCATAACCACGTTTATACAACACGTCCCCCAAGAGAACAAAACGAGCTACTTTTTGCTTGAAAGTGCATTTAGAAGTTCGAGACATGTCAGATGGGAGTGTTCCAAACTTGAGAAAGGCTACTATTTGGCTTGACCAAGGCTCATATGGATCCGACTGGATAAAGCAAACATCCTTTTCATCCTTAGATTCAGCACGGACAATTGCAGATTTAGAGATTGTTGTGATAATTAGAGGTTGTACCTCTCCTAAGGAGTCTTTTGGAATCAATGATCCAAGAGAGGCCATCACATCTACAAATCTATTAGTCAAACGTGGCAAATTATCGATTTCATACCATTCAAATGTAGAGAGCAATTTCATTGCTACTTCATGATAAAGTTTAATGGTAGGTTCTTTACATTGGTATTCTTCATTGATTTACTTGACAACAAGTTGAGAATCACCAAATATCCTGATATGCTTTATGCCCATAGCTATAGTTGATTGAAGGCCTAATATTAAGGCTTCGTACTCTACAGTGTTGTTTGTGCATTGGAAGTCAAGTTTGAATGATAAGGGGATAGGTACCCCCTAGGGTGTATGAAACATGACTCCAACACCTTGACCTTTCTCGCACTTAGAACCATCAAAGAATAGTGTGATATCGACGTCTTCCTCTGGAATGACATCTTCTTCTTGTTTGGTGACAGTGAATACCGAATCATCTGGGAGCTCAATAATCAAGGGATGATCACTAGGTAGTGGAGCTTTCACAAGTTGATCGGCTATGACCTGACCTTTAATGGATTTTTGGCTAATGAACTCAAGGTCAAATTTAGTAAGAAGCATTATCCATTTAGTGGTGTGGGTGTTATTGTAAGTGTGAGACATCATATAACGCAGAGGATTTTCTCTAGCTATGACATATGTTGTGTGACTAAGCATGTAATGTCTGAGTTTCTTAGTGGTAAAAACCACTGCTAAGCACAATTTTTCTACATAAGCGTATCTGGTTTCATAGCTTACCAATGTTTGACTAATGTAATAGACAACTTGCTCTCGATTTTCTTCATTCTTTTGTGCAAGCATTGTCCCTAATGCAAAGTCTATTGCTGAAACATAAAGATAGAAGGGGACCCCCAGACGAGGAGGAGCTAAGACTGGTGGAGAAGCTAAGTATTTCTTAATGTCATCAAAGGCTTTTTGGCACTCATCTGTCCAAGAAAATGGCACCCCCTTTTGTAGCAGGTGATTGAATGGCCTGCATTTGTCAGAAAGTTGCGCAATGAAATGATGGATCGATTGGATCTTTCCTTGTAAACTATGCAATTCCTTTAAATTTGTTGGGGGAGGCATCTCCATGATAGCCTTGACCTTGTTTGGGTCCACCTCAATGCCTCTTTTGGAGACTATGAACCCTAGTAGTTTTCTAGAGGTAACACCAAATACACACTTTTTGGGGTTCAACCTTACCTTATGTTCTAGAAGTCGATCAAAAACTTTTTCCAATACACCAATGTGCTCTTGTCGAGTTTTGGATTTTTCCAAGAGATCATCCACATAATCTTCGATAATCTTATGCATATAGTCATGGAAAATGTATGTCATGGCACGTTGATAAGTGGCACCTACATTTTTAAGGCCAAAGGGCATCACCTTGTAACAAAAAGTTCCCCAAGGTGTAGTGAATGTTGTTTTGTGTTGGTCATCAGGATTTATTCGAATTTGGTTGTATCCTAAAAAACCATCCATGAGAGAAAGCATTTCATGGCCAGTGCAAGTGTCGACAAGAGTATCAATGTTTGGAAGAGGAAAGTCATCCTTAGGACACGCTTTGTTAAGATCTCAAAAATTAGTGCAAATGTGTATCACCCCATTAGGCTTACGAATGGGTACCATGTTTGAGAGCCACTCAGGATAATCAATGGGTACAATGAAACCCACATCTAATAGCTTTTGAAGCTCTTCTTTGACCAAGAGGGCAATGGTAGGATGCATCCTTCTAAGTTTTTGTTTGATCGACTTAGCATCAGGATGTAAGGTGAGATTATGGACAACCAAATTAGGGTCAAGACCAGGCATGTCTTTGTAGGACCATGCAAAAATTCCCTTCTTCCTCTTGAGGAGAGCAATTAATTGCTCTTGTTCATCTTTGGATAAGCTTTTACCAAGCTTGACAATTTGGGGATTGTCTACATCTGAACTAAGGTTCACATCGATAGTATCTTCAATAGACATGTGAGAACCTTCCTCAAGTTGATGGGGAGTTGGGATTAGATGAATGTCATCTATGATATCATCAAACTCTTCTGACTTATCCTCATCTACGTCTGCCTGGAAAACCTTAGGATTCGAAGGTGAAGGTGAAGGTGGAGGGGATGGAGGAATGTAGTTGGTTGAAGCCCTTAACAATTCCTCGGATAGGACAAATTTGAAAAATATGGTGGTGAGGAAATCTGATCCATATCAATAAGGCTCATGTCAATTGGAATTGGTTTTGCCAAATCGTATGGATTACGGAGTGGGGTGAATAAGTCAGCAGGATTCATGTTGACTTAAGGGAAAATGGAGGAGGTGAAATGGATGGGATGGATAGAGCCTAAGAACCGATGCTAGGACCTTGGTAAACCTGGACAACAGCAAGCAACACAAATAAATGCACTTAACTAAATGCTATATACATGAAATGCATAAAAAGAAAATGTTTTTGTTTGTTTTATGTTTTTCTCTTTTTTTGCATTATATACATATGTTACAATTTTGGCTGATGAGATGGATTAATGATATGGAGGTGGTGGTTCACCGGTAGGTTCGGCTTGCTCTTGTGGAAGAAGCAAGCGAAATATGGGCTCATGGATGGGGAACATTCTGAGATAAAACTCATCTTGTTTGGTGTGGGGAATGATGGGCTCTGATTCCTCATCAGATTCATCAGAAGCTATCGACATGAGGTCAAATTCTTCATACATTTCCTCATCAGAGTCATCGGGGTGGAGGGCTTCTTCTTCTAAATTCAGATTAAGCCTTTGGAAGGCTTGTTCAAAATAAGATATGGTGGGAAGTGGGTGATAACCTAGACCTGAATGGTCATGCACTTCTTGATATGGGACATCAATAAGTTGAGGCACTCCCTATTCATATCGGCCTAAGCCATGTCTTTGCCAATTATATCTGTGAAAATAGTGGGATGGAAAACCCATCATTTGTTGGATATTGGTAGGTGGTGGTTGTTTGGGTTCTTCTAGGGGAGTAGGATTAGACAAATATTTTGTCCCCCCATACACAAAATTTATGCTATTAGGCACCGAACCCATATTGTATACCGCTCCTATAGATAAAGGTGGGTCACATGGGTGATCAAAATCCTTGGTAGTTGAGATATTGAGTGGTGTGATTGTGATGTCTTGGACCACATATTCACCAATACCAAGGTTGGTGAGGTGGACCTCAACTTGGGATGATGAGGATGAAGTGGACATGGGAGGCTCATGGTTGGCTAATGGCTCGGATGATGGGGAAGATGTGGGTATCTCACAGTTTGACAATTCGACTTGTGAAACATTGGCTGATGGAGATGGATTTGGTTGTGAAGGAATTGTTGTGACCAATGAAGGGGATGATGATGTGGATGGCATGGATTGGGTTCGACCACATGTACATGTAGTCAATGATGATGATAATGAAGGTGTAGAAGTGGATGCTTGGTTGGAATTGGTGATGGGAAGCTCCTCAAGAATGGGAGCTTTTGATGAAGGATTGGATGGAGTGATTGATGATGTGGTGGATGACGTGAGGAAAAGGTGGGTAGAAGGAAGCATGGATTCATAAGGATTCGATATGAAGTTGCAATACTTAAATGGCTCAACATCCATTGGTATGCAATGTACTTGCCCTTCGTGTACATATTTTAGACATTGATGTAATATGGAAGGGACACATCTCATTTCCCTCATCCAAGGTCTTCCAAGGAGTACATTGTACACCATGGATCCTTCTAAGATGTGGAACAAGGTATGCAACATTTTTACCCCTACTTCAATGGGTAAAACAATAGTGCCAACTGTAGAGCAGAGAGCATCATTAAATGCTTTCAATGTGAAGGTGGATTTGGTTATGTGAGATGGAGGAAGATTGAGATGATGGAGGGTAGATGTGGTGATGATGTTAATGGAGGAGCCGGTATCAATTAAGACTCTTTTGAATGGCTTCCTATCAATTTTAGCCATTATATGCAATGGAGGGTCCATCGATTCTGATGAGATTGGTTTAATCTCAAAGTCATAAAACATGATGGAAGGCTCCATGCATGTTTGAATACTCCCTACAAAGTTATTAAAGGCATTGGAATCTTGAGATTGGAGTTCGATGGATTTTAGAATATCCATTAATGCCTCATGATGTTGGGGAGATTGTTGAATTAGGTCATAAATAGATAGTTTTGATGAAGCTATTTTTAAACTCGTGGTTAACCGGCTACTCAGAGAAATGATTGGCCTTTGGGGGTGGTTGATGGGATGACTTGATGGATTAGAATGGTTGGGAATGTGGATTGGTGGAGAAGGATTTGGAGAAATTTGGATGGGTGGTGATGGAACAGGTTGAGACTCCCTTGCTTGTGAGTTCATGGGTTGTTGAACGGGTTGTTGCTGTGCATCTTGTTGATTGTTTTGTCATTGTTGACCTTGGGTTACCACATGAATGGCACCTACAAAACCTTGGTACTGTTGAACATGGTTAACTTGATTGGGAGGGGTCTTGATGTTAGACCCTCCCATTGTGGATTGCACCTCCTCATGATGAGGAAGTGGTGTTTGGAAGATACCAAGATTTTGGTTTTGTTGAGCTAGGGGGTTGTCAAGCTTGATGGCCCCCAAGTCAATGAGGTCTTGTACTATATCCTTAAATACATGGTAGTTATTTATGTCATGCCCATTTTATCTATGATAAGGGTAAAACAAATGTTCCCTGTAGTTTTTACCATGTCTGGTGGGATCATCTGGTTTGACCTCAGGCAAAGCAAGTCTATTGGTGTCATACAACCTTCAAAATATGGAGGCATAAGATTCATATAGAGGGGTGTATTGATGATTTTGTCGAACAGATTGTCGACATTAGTGATTCTCCATAGTTGGCACTATGTTTTGCATATATTGGGTTACTAAGGGCACCACATGATAGGCAATTTATTATGGTGGTTGTTGCATTGGTTGTTGTTGAGCCATTACTCGATTAGCTCATGACCACTTGATTGATGTGATTGGCTTGATTGGTTGGATTGGCCTGTGTTGATTTGGTTTGGCCAGAATAATTACTTTTGTATTGGCCCTTGTTTTTCCATTCCTTCTTTCTTGGCTTAAGTATGCCTTCTTGGATTTTTATCTCTTCGATGACACTAGCTTGGGCAAGAGCTTCCTCAAATGAGCGATATGTTTGCAATTGAAGCATCCAAGAAATGGGTTTTAGGCAACTCTTAGTGAATAGCTTAATTAGCTCTTCCATTGGTAGGGTGAATGGCATTTTGGTTATGATGGCCCTCCAACGGTTGCCAAAATCATAGATAGACTCATCATCATGTTGTCTTAAACCATAGATATCGGACAATGAGATTTTATTTCTTACATTAAGGGCAAATCATTCAAATAATTGGTCAACCAATTGTTCGAAAGTATAAATACTATGATTGGGCAATTGGTTATACCACTCTATGGCATCTCCTCCCAATTTTTGAGGAAATATGTGGAGCATGAGAGCATTATCATTTTGAATTCTGAAGCATGAGTGCACGAATGTGCTCACGTGCTCTTTAGGGTCCTCAATCCCTTTGAACTTGTCAAACCTTGGTACCATGAAGTCTTTCGGATATGGCGGTGATGGTACCGAAGGGTGAATTGGTTGATTGATTAATTGATGTAAGGTTGGCTTCTGGTTATTGTAACTAGGAGTATGTTGTATCAAATTATCAATTTGTTGTTGCATAGCCTTGATTCTAGGGTCTTCCCCAAGAATGTGAAAGCCCTGAATCACTTGATGATTCTGTGAAGGGGTGGAAAGATGTTGTGGAGTGACAAGATGATGATGGATAGGTGGAGTGGATTGGAATTGATGATGATGAGATTTATTGAGAAATGATGGTGACTATTGAAAAGGGGATAATGCATGAGGACTGTGGCTGGGTTGGCCTATGGGAATGGAATGGGTATGGGCTATGGGAATGGAATGGGTATGGGTGGATGGAGGTGTAGGGATGGAAACCATTGAATATTGTGGTGCCCATGATGGATTTTGTGTGATGAAGGTGGGTTGAGTGGAAATTGGTTGAGGCCTAGGGTTCACTTGAACTTGTTTTTGAGTTGTCTATCACTTCTTAAGAAATTTGTTCAAATGTTCCCATACTTCATTAATTTCCATATCATCAACAAACAAAAGATGCAACACACCAAAAAGCATGAATTCTTTTTAAATGGAAATGTGTTATGTGTAATTGCAACTATATGCAACAACTATTTTGATGCCTAAATGCACACTAGAATTATTATTTTTAACATATATATTATTATGTTCTTTTTAATCCAATATCTAAAAGAAAACAGAGAAACGTAAAATGTAAAAATATGTAAAACAAAGATTAGGGTTTCAAGGTAAGCTTATAGAGAAGCCTACATATTTTTCCTCTTCCCCGCAAAATGCACCTGGGCGTCTGTGATACCTATGAAATGCACCTGGGCATTTCTTGAATCTTCCACGAGCACCACAGGGCTTCTGTGCACCTTCTGCAACTTTTGCATTGTTCCAAAAATCCAGATTCTACGAAAATTGTGTGATCTGTGCTTCCAAAAACTTGTAAGATAAAACAAAAAATAACAAGTTAGATCATAAAATAGATCAAAGTAAGAAACCCTTAGGGGTCCCACCATGATTGTCATTTGTGAAGACAAAAATACAACACCAAATATATAACAAAAAATGAATAAACAATGATACAAGAGATTGCACAATGAAACAGATCTTATATTATTAATTTTGATGGATCTCAATACAATCAAATGTACCCCAAATAGGGGTTTACACTATTTATTTTTTGATACAATAAATACAATATGCTAGGGTTCTCCAAAATCCTAGCCAATAATGCTAGTGGTGTCTTCAAAGCACGTCTTTGCTCCCAACAAAGATGAGTGGGCTTCAGATATCCATTGATCGGACCACATCGGCTTAAACAACTACTCAATGCCTGTATATCTCTAGATATGCACACAAAAAATGACAAAAGAGGATTAGTAGTAACTGTGAGGGCTCCACTATGTGAGACCCTCAGAAATCAATAAAAACCCTAGCCATCAAATGATAAAACTGCATGCAAATATGGAAATAATAAAAATCAATACAATAATGGAAGATTTACCTTGTAAACTTATCGTTTTTTTGATTTGTCATTGTCGTCATTGTAGGAAATAGGTGTGTAGATGCCCTATCGACACTCGAGGGTTCACTAGTCATCAGAACTAGGGTTTGAGATGCTCACGGGTGCTCGATAATAACAGGAAGCGCCCATGGGTACTCAAGGATGGCAGAAAGCACTTAGAGGTGCTCGACGATGGAGGGAAGGTGTCTAAAGGTGCTCAAAGGTAACTGAATATGCCTAGAGATGCTCGAGAACTAGAACAAAATCTGCAAAAGCATATCAGGTTAAGCGAAACAGGTAGTGGCAAATGGGGAGGCTAGGGCGAGCGAGGGGAGATGGCGAAAATGCTTGGATGCTTGAGGACTCCCAAAAACTTAGGGGTTGAGCCATCAAAATGGCTCCTATTTATAACCTTTCCTAGGGCACATTAGGGTTTCGATGACACAATTTTTGCGATCAAGATTAAAACATGATGGAGGGTGGAGATTAAATTTGGGAATGTGACACGGATCAAGGTGGATGAATGGCTAGGATTAAAACAAGATGGATGGTTGGGATTAATTCACACATATGTATACACATTTATTAAATATATAAATATAATATAAAATATTAATATTTAAATATATATATATATATATATATATATATATATATATATATATATATATATATATATATATATATATATATATATATATATATATATATATATTATATGTAAAAATAGCGGGAAGACCTGAATGGATGATAAGTGGCTAGATTTTGGTGTCCACACTTCTTCATTGTCCCTTTGCTTATACCATATGTGATTACTTTTTTAAAAAATATGAGAATATACTAAGAAGTTCTATCATCATTAAAATTTTGATAAAATGTTGGATTAATTATTTCAAAGCTAAAGCATTATGTATTTTTCTATGGAGGATTGGTCCTGCCATTATTTGTTGGAATTTATGTCTTAAAAGAGATAATAGAATTTTTAAAAATAAATCTCAAAATCATGCCCAAGTTTGAAATAATATTATTGCCTCTTGTAAAATGTTTACTAATATGGTGTTCATCAAGATGCTAGCCACTTGGTTACAAGATTTGAATATAAATGGAAGAGTCATATATGTCAAAAACACTAAAACAAAGGATCTACTTCATTTTATGGTAAAATATAAATGTCTAGAAATTGGGTTCATCAAAATTAAGTGTGTTTTTCGAAATAATGTAGGCAAAATTCTCCTCACTTACTCAAAATCATATGAAACTTCAAATGATAGTTATGTAGAAGCTTGGGCACTTCTTACAAGGATTAAAATTGCAATTGCAAAAGGATAGAAAAATCTTTCAAATGAGAGGATTTACAAATTGTCATTAATCCTATAAAAAAATGGATGTAGAGATTGGATAAAATAAAATATTATTATCAATGTTCATAATCTATTATTGGAGGTAATCTCTTGGAAATGTGATTATATTTATATAAAAGGACATTGAGTAGCAAATAATTTAGACAATTGAAATGTAGATTTTTGTCTTGGTAAAATATAAATGTTAGAAGGCAATTGTTCAAGTGAGATTTTATCTCTTAATGAAATGATGTCAATATACTAATTACGAAAATATAGCACTTTGAGGAAGACACAGAATATATTTGATAGAAAATGAAACGAAAAATATCTTTCATAAAAGGGCAAGTTGAACATGATTTATTTATTTAAATAAGATATATGTGCCTTCTATTGGAGGCAACTCCCATTACAAAAATAAAATATTACATTGATCTCATTACATTTCTATCAAGTTAATCTTTCTATCAAAGATAATCTTCTATCATACGAAACCCAACTTGTCTTTCTATCAAAGATAATTTTCATTTGCCTTTCTATCAAAGATATTCTCCATCTTCCTTAAACTGCTAAGTTTCCACAATCAACTTCTTTATATCATTTTTATTAAGCAATAAAATCTCACTCATAGAGATGCCTTCCAAAATTTAAATTTGTCAAGATGAAATTCAACACTATGAATGGCTAAAATATTTGTTACCCAATTTCCATATCTATAAATATCTTTTTTATAACAACCTGACAATTTTCTAATACTTTTTTTTGGGTTCTTATTCATACCCCTAATATTCTAAGATATTATTTTCATTGTTATTTTTTGTTTTTATTTGTGGGTTTAACCCCACTTCTTGTTAACAATTATTTACTTTTGTTTTCATATATCAATATCCCTCTAGGTTTATTTTTCTCTTTTTGTTTCTTGGATTGTCCTTTTTTTTTTTTTCATTCCTGCCAATACTTTAATCTTCCAAAATTTCTTCAATATTCTCATACTATTTATAATAAGACTTATCATCTTTAGGTTTGTTTTGCTTCGAAGGATCTAAAGTGCAAGGAATAACCTCAAAAACACAATTTTCTTTATGTTGCTCTAGGAACCCTAAATTGCAGGGGATAACCTCTATACCACTTTCACTTTTATTAGCCAGAGAGGATTTTACACTACTCCAAGAAATTGAAGATGATTTACCTAGAATAAACTTGACCTCTTTTGTTGTCTTTGTTTTAGGATTTTCTTCCACATCTTTCTTTGCACCTTTAATTCCTTCTAAACTTGAACTTACACATTGTACTTTCTTATCCCTTATATTCTTTTTTTGTTTCTTCTAACGGTTGATCCAAGTGAGCTATGGTGGCCTCTACCAAATGATGTTGTAGATAAGTTTTATTTGTATTTTCTTTTGAAGTGAAATATCCTTGATCTAATCTAGCTTCTATTATTGTATGATTTTCTTTCTTCATCTTGAAATTTATCTTATAACTAGTTTTTTTTTTCTCTTTCTTCGTAGTTTTCACTTTGCAAACTCTTGTCAGATGTCCAGTCTTAAAGTTTGCAAACCTATTTTTTTTGGTAAGTCTAAATTATTTTTAAATTATTTAATAAGATACAATGCACAGGAAATGACCATTAGGGTATTGTTGAAGGGTAAAAGAACTCCAAGTATTCACTTTGAACACCCCCAACTCATCACTTTACCACTATTTTATGGTTATGAAATTGCCCTCACCCTTGCTCTATGGGATTGAGGTTTTGTTATCTGCATCTTGATGTATTTGATATCTTTTCAATCTTATGCAAAAATAGCAAAAATAGAGCAGGACCGTTGGTGCCTCTAAAAGAAAGTTGAATAACAAATTCTCTTTTATGCCCTACTGGGTGGTGGGTTGGTCTATTTTTTGGATGACTATTGGGTTTAATTTTTGTTCTTTTGGCCTTGAAAGCTGGCCTATGCTTAATTGACCTTCTCTTTCTCTGCCTTCTTTAATGTAAAAGGTTTTGGACCTTTCAAAACCTTGTTTTTTCACCTATATATATATATATATATATATATATATTATTAAAAAACTTGTAAATTTTTATTATTTATATAAATTAAAATTAAAAAGTCTTGGGGAACAATGCAATGGTTCGAGGTTTGGTTCTTCTTCAATAGGTCTAAGGTTCAAATTGTGGTGTGTGATGGGACGACATTGCTAACCACCTAAAAATGACTCTTCAGGTTTCTTTCTAACCTAAATTTTTTAGCCCCCAAGAGTTAGGTGGGTTGGTAGTTGCTTGTCTGGCCAAGCACTTACCAAGAATCCTTTGAATGCCCGTTAGTCCAACAACGACGGTACGAAACCTGAGCAACCAATGATCCCCTCACGTCGGGTCAACAACAAAGTGGAATAGGTTTGGTGGATGCATCCCCTGTGGTTTGAACCTTGCGCTTGACAACTACTAAAAACAATGTGGTTGTAACCAACTCTCCTATATAAAAAAATGTAGCTCTCAACCTTACAAGAGGTCAGGGATGGAAAGGGGCTACTCAACCCTATGCCTTATCACACAACCCAAATTTATAATTAAAAATAAATAAATTAGTTTCAAAAACTAAATATCTAATAAAAATAAATTTCACAATAGAAATAAAATGATTTAAATTATGTTCATGTGACCAAAATAACCCAAAACTTTAACAAGATTCAAAGATATCAAGGGCCAAAATAATCCTTTGAGTGCGCGTTAGGCTGACAATGACGATACAAATCCCGAACAACCAATGGTTCCCCTCACGTCGGGTCAACAACAAGATGGAATCATGCCAGGTCATTAACAAGATGGAATATGTTTGGTGGATGCAACCCATGTGGTTTGAACCTTGTGCTTAACAACTATTAAAAATAGAATGGTTGTAATCAATTCTCCTAGCTAAAAAAATTAGCTCTTAGGTACTACCCGAATTTATAATTAAAAAAATAAAAATAAATTATTAAGTAGTTTCAAAAACTAAATATTCTAATAAAATTAAATTTCATAATAGAAATAAAATGATTTAAATTATGTTTATGTGACCAAAATAAAATGATTTAAATTAGGTTCATGTGACCAAACGCTTTATAATTAAAAAAAAAAAAAAATTATTAAGTAGTTTCAAAAACTAAATATTCTAATAAAATTAAATTCCACAATAGGAATAAAATGATTTAAATTATGTTTATGTGACCAAAATAAAATGATTTAAATTATGTTCATTTGACGAAACACATAAACTTTATCAATATTCAAAGATATTGAGATTAACTCAACCGGATATATTTCTCAACGTTACAAGGAGACCCATGTTCAAAACTTGTCAAAAGATACATAAATAATATTAATAATATCAAAGCTTTGTTGTAATACTACTATAAGGGTGAGAGTTGAACCTTAAACCTTCCAAAGAAGAGCCAAAGTCCGAACCATTCCATTGTCCCCCGATAACATTTAATAAAATAAATTAAAAGCTTATATATATTTTTTTTCAATAAATTTATTACAAAAGTTTTTATAACGTTCCTCGTCCCCTCATATAGAATGGGGTTGGGGTTTGAACCTTGGACCTTTCAAATCCTTTCCCATTTCAATAAACTCTTATTTTTTCAATGAATTTATTAAAAAAGTTCTTATGACGGTCCCGGTCGCCTCATACATAATGAGGTTGACATTTGAACCGTGGACCTCACAAAACCTTTTCCACTACAATAAACTCCTAGCTTAAAAAGTTATATCTTTTCACTATGTTTTTTTTTTAAAAAGCGAAAACCCCTTGCGGGGCCGCCTTGGTTTGAGAGACCACGATCAAGGGGTTCTACACTGTCAAAGTCATCTGGGAGTCATGCCCGAGCTTGCCCGCACCAACATTATCAATTGAATTTTAGGTACAACTTACTTTTTGGTAAGGTGAAGATTCTGGGACCTCCTTGTAGGATTGCTCTCTCCTCTTCAACTCAAAAAAATCATAATAAATCGACTGAAAAGTGCAAGAGGACACGTTACCTCATATGAGGCGAGTATCTACTGGCCGTGGTAAAGTTATAAGGCCAACCAGGGTCGATTCAACAATAAAGTTCTATTGAATTTCGTCCTTCCAAGATTTCTCCGATAAATGTTAAATCAAGGTTTGGGTCAGACTTGTAGATGAACGGTCAATGATCACAAATTTATTTGTAAGTATATATTTGCAGAAGACTTCAAATTATGGCGCTTTCGACTCTGCAAGCTGAATCTGCAAGCGGCAATGGTCCGTCACTTTCATCGTCTACGCTACTCCAACGCTCCGACTTCACATACACCTCTCAGTACTGGTACATTCTTCACTGTCATTTTTTCCTCTTCTCAGACGATACTCACCACTTCCTTTTTATCTAGACTTTCTTTGAGTTTTCTAACCTAAACCCACCTTGTGCTTATTCTGGCTAAATTAATTTGCTTTTCCACCATCAGCATTATTAGTTTGTAGGTTTTCTGTTTGGAATATTAATTGCCCTCAACTAGGGCTGGCATGTCTACTTGAAGGTAATTCAATTTAATTCGACTCCAATGTAATGAATATTTTACGGACGATAAAACCCATATGCGTCATTGCAACCTCTGCAACGGCCAAGGGCAACTGTAATTTTGAAATTTAAACTGCCAATATTAAAAGTTTAGCAGTGGATTGGTAACGTATACGCCCTTTTTGAACTCCAAATTACGATTTCAGTCAAGATTACAATATAGTGCACTAGTATGACGGCATATCAATTTTTTTTTTTGTCAGAAAGCAGACATTGGACGTGGGAAACATAGAAATAAAGCACATAGACAATGGAGCCGACGCACAGGTGGTTAGGGTAATCCTTGTGTGGGGAATACAACTGGTAGTGAGTCAGTCTCGTGATCTTCTGGGACTGGCAACACAGCCAGGGCAGTGGCCCCTTCCTTTGATCAACTCAAATGAGGTTGAAGGGAACCGGTACTAGTGTATGGGTTGGGGTGATTCCTCTTACACTGGGGTGTGATGGAGATTGTCATGGCCCCTTCCTTTGATCAACTCAAATGAGGTTGAAGGGAACCGGTACTAGTGTATGGGTTGGGGTGATTCCTCTTACACTGGGGTGTGATGGAGATTGTCATGGCCCCTTCCTTTGATCAACTCAAATGAGGTTGAAGGGAACCGGTACTAGTGTATGGGTTGGGGTGATTCCTCTTACACTGGGATGTGATGGAGATTGTCACGTAGGTATGACTTGAATATTGGTAAATGGAAATTGCCATGTAGGCATGACTTGAATATTGGTAAGTCCCATAACCAGATGGTTTGGATGTTACTCTCTTACTTCCACATAAGGAATTACTCTCTTACTTCCACATAAGGAAAGTAATATCTTTTGTGCTGGGGTGGGAGCTAAGGAACCATCTGTTACTCTCTTACTTCCACATAAGGAATTACTCTCTTACTTCCACATAAGGAAAGTAATATCTTTTGTGCTGGGGTGGGAGCTAAGGAAGCTACAACAAGAATCAAATATAAAACTTTCTTAGTGGTGACTGAAGAGACTAGCCCTGTTGAACATGGGACAGGTAGGGTGATTTCTAAAGGGTCAAGGTAGACCTTTTTTCTCCTGAAACTTGGTGCCAGTGTCAGAAAATTTTAAAGGGGAGTACATGCAAGTTATAACAAAACAAAAGTGATCCTGTTGCCACATTTTGCTAAGGGGTAAAAATTTTGAAAAATTGAAAAAACTGCTGCATTTTTTAGGACCAGATCCTCTCCTTTCCTCCTTTCCAAGCTATCAGTCCAGGCGATCCTCGGGATTGCATTTTCAGGTGCCATCAGGTTCAAGTTTTCAGGTTTCAGCGAACTCCGGCGAAGTCTGGGAAAAGGCCAAAAAATTCTAAGGCATGGGCACTCCCGGGTCGCACCCTTTTTGAGCGATTCCGGGAGTCGCTCCACTTCTGCGGCGATTCCCAGCTTCGCCCTGTTCCCAGGCGACTCCCGTCATCGCTCGGTGGCGGCGAGCGGTAGCACAAAAAAGAAAAATTTCTCAAGGCAGGGCTCTCCCGCGAGTCGCTCCATTCTGGAGCGATTCCCGTCCTCGCCGCACTCCCCCAGCGACCGCCGGCAAGTTTGAAAAAAAATGAAAAAATGGCTAAGGCATGGACCCCGCCCAAGTTCGCTCCTGTTCTCCGGCGATCCCCGTCCTCGCTCAGCCGACGAGCGATTCCCGAAATTCGCTCCATTAGCCCAGCGACTCCCGATGTCGCATCATTTTCTGGCGAACGGCAGCAGAGGGAGGGAAAAATTTTCTAAGTTGAAGAAGCCCGAGTTCGCTCCATCCCGGAGCGACTCCCGTCGTCGCCACGGCAGCTCGGCGACTCCCAGCTTCGCCCAGCTCTCCTGCGATCGTCGACCGGTTGAAGGATGAAATTTGTCTAAGGCAGGGAGCCCGCGCCGAAGTTCGCTCCACCCAGCAGCGACTCCCGGGATCGCTCCTCTTTTGGTGCGACTCCCGGGTTCGCTCCATCCAGGAGCGACTCCCGTCGTCGCTCATGCAGCCTGGCGAACCTCGACTTGTTTTTTCCGAAGCTTTCCCCCATCTTGGCTTCCTCGAATTCGCTCAAACCCTGAGCGATTCTCAGCGTCGCTCCTTGGCGTCTGCGATTTTCAGTCCTAGCATAGGGTTGTGCGACCCTTAGCAACTTTTCAAGCGGACAAGGAAGCAGAGGTAGGTGGCCTGTCAAACTGCATTAATGAAGCGTCAACTCAGTTTTCAACCCCAGGACATCTTGTCAGAACATTTAAACATCCCAAGGGGCAAATCGTACCTGCGGCATTGAAGAGACGTGCCCTCTCAACAACCAGATCTGTCCGGAACCGTACCAAACTCAGGAGAATCGTGTTGCAGGTACGCTCACGGCCAGCAAGGGTCAAATCTTAGCAGCTGTCGCAGTTTTGGGGTTCTGTGCTTCAATGTAATTTGGGGGGAAAATTCTGCTATAAATAGCAGTGGACTTTCATTGTAAAAGGGGGGAACATATTGCTAAAAGAGCTGTTGTAAACAAACATTTGCTTCAATACAAAGGATCCTTGGCTCTAACTCTTGTCTCTTTCTTTTATGCTGCCTTCTGCAAGTATTTCTGCTTCATGTTCATTTATTTTTCTGATTGCTGTAATTCTGCACTCGGATTAGGGCATTGGACATTAAGTGAATCTGGAATTCTGGCTGAAGGATACATAGGAAGGAATCGCAGTGTTAGTTTTTGTTACATGCTTTGTTTTGATTGTTGTTGGTTTGGGTATTAGTTAGTGATTGTGTTGCTTGTTCTTCCCCACCACTATTGCAATGCCATTTACATTTCTTTCTGCATTTTTCAATCTCTTTCCAGTTCCCTTATCTCAAAACCCCGAGTAGTGTAGTATAGGAGCCGGCCTTCTCCGGAGATTGGCACGGAAGGCATCCCTTCCTTCCGGCCTTTCAATCTGTTGGGCGGGTCTAGGGCGCAAAAGACCAAATCCTTTCCTAGTGGCAGATTCGTAACCAACAGTTTCTCTGGCACGCCCGGTGGGACAAAGACGTTCCACCTCATAAGCAGTATTGAAGAAATGATGTTCGCTTCAGTGCTGTCGAATCTGAACATCTGGCGACTCTGTTGAACTCGGATACCCTCCAAATCTCGAAGACCAGTCCAAGAAAATCCTGTCTTCATGCGTACGAGATGGAGAGTTAGAAACGCTGAAGAAGATCCTGAGTACTACGAGCTTGACATCAGTGCCTTCGGAGAGCGTCCTAGGCTGATCAGGCCGAATATTCCTCTGGACGAAGCGCCATCGCAGGAGGCCGTAGTTGACGAGCAAGATCCAACATCCGATAGTACTGCAACCAGCTATCCTCCAAATCCTCCGAACTCTCCGGACCATCAAGGGGCTCCTGTCCAGCCAACCCAGCTGCTGCTGCCGCCATTGCCGCCTCCCAATCAGTCGAATCCGAGCGCGAACATGGCGAACCCACAACCGAACCAGAATCAGCAACAGAATCAACAACAAAACCAACCGCCAAATCCGCCGCCCAGGTTGTTCCCAGCTTGGAATCATGCGGGGCCGTTGAACCTGGCAGCACCAGCCGCCATCCCCTCTGCAGCGCTTAAGGCCATCCCTACCTATGACGGCACGGGAAAGACGGCGCAGGAACATATCCAAGATGTTGCAGCTTTGGCCACCATTCACGGTATCACAGAAGAGAATATCATGGTGAGGTTGCTAGTCCTGTCCCTCAGGGGGAAGCTCCTGTACTGGTACAGAGCATTACCACCCGACACTATTACTACTTGGGACCAGTTAGCAGGCCTACTGATACAAGGGTTCAATGAGTCGGCGGACCCTTACTCTCTGCTCCATCAGTTCACAACCATCCAGAGACACCCGCAGGAGGAGATCCCCGACTTCAACGTCAGATTTACTCGGACCTGGCAGAGGGTCCCCGATGGCTTGCGACCGACTCCCGACCAAGCTGCATTTTATTACCTCAGAGCATTCCACTCCGACCTCAGTATGAGTATCCGGTATTCTGGCGTCAACACTTTCCCGGATCTGTACACGCAAGCGCAGAAGGCCGAGGCCGATCTGATTGCCATTGGCAAACTTCCGCCAAAGCCGACAATGCCGATTTTCCCAGATTTGCCTCAATACCAATACCCCAGTACATCCACTCCCCTTCCACTAGTTCCCAGCTGCCTCTTCCATGTACCCGGTTCCCTCATGGAACCCAAGCCAAACGCCCAGTTATCCGCAGGTCCCAGCTCCTCAAGCCCCACAGCTTCCTCCGCCACCGCAATACCCGGCCTTGCCTCCGCCAATAGCACCATTGCCATTACCTGCCCCTCCGACGGTTGACCCTCAGATGAGGGTTCTAAAAGAACTAGAGTCGCTTAACTCTACTGTGAGAACACTGTCCAACGACATGGCAGTGATGAAGAAGAAGCAGGCTCAGCAGGAATTCCTGCCAAGAAGGCCATATCCTCCTCCGACGCTTACGAGAGACCAAGCCATAAGGGAGCAAGCCGCTCAAGCTGGTAGACCTCCGGCGAGGAATGCCGCCATCAATGAAGAGCCGAGCACTTCAGATTACGTGCATTGGTGTTCGACCTGCAATGACCCGCATGGGGAAGATACCTGTATGGTACACCAGCACTATATTCAAACACTGGCGGGTAGCTCTTCCAGCGGCCAAGTCAACATGATTAGAGAGGAGGACCGTAACCTCGTGGTCCCTGAGGAAGAGCAAGTTTCGATTCTGACCAAGGATGGCAAGAAACCGATCGAGGTGGATGCGGCCCAGATGCAGCCTTTGAAGGTGTACACCAGACGAGAAAAGGAGCAGCCTCCAGCAAAAGCTCCTGACAAAGTTCCCTTGCCCCCGCCAGCGAAAGAGAAACCACCGCCGGCGAAGGCTCCCGTGACGCAACCTCAAGTCGAAACCAAGGAGCAGGCAAGGGAGAAGCTCAAGTACCCGTCGTTGACAAAGCGGCAAAGGGTTGAGGCCACGCAGCAGTACCGCACCAAGTACGAGGCTGCGAAAGAAACGGAGGTGCCCACTTCTTCGGCCTACAACATTGTTGATGAACTCAAGAGGACCCCGACCAAGATAAGCATGTACGACGCCCTGCAACTCCCCGGGCAGGTGGATCTGCTGCAGGAGTCGCTGAAATCTGTCAAAGGAGGAAAGCCGACACAACCTGTGTTAGCTCAGCCCCTGACTACTTCGGTCACGGGAAAGAACATACTGCCGCCGTTCTACTTGTCTCTGCGGATGGAGGGGTGTGTGGTGCACAATTGCATGATTGATTCCGGCGCATCGACTACCGTAATGCCAAGGGCTGTTTGCGAGGAGATAGGCATGGAATACACGCGAAGCAGCCAAGGTGTTCTCCAACTAGATGGCACTCCTGTGAAAACAGTGGGCGTCATTAAAGATATCCCCATCCAGCTGCACAAGGCGCCTCAGATCGTCGTGATACAGGAGGTTGTGGTCGTGGACCTGGAGCCTTACTTCGGCATGTGCCTCTCAAGGGAGTTCACCGCCAAGCTAGGCGGTTATCTTTCTCTCGACTACTCACATATGGAGGTCCCCTTCAAGGGGAGGAAAGTGAAAATCTACAATGAAAAACCCTCCACCTTCCTTGTCGAGAAGATCCCTGAGGAAGGGCAGCAGGATGAATCGGTGCACCTAATGACGGAACAGTTGGAAGAAGTAGACATAGTGGAGGAAACCATAGAAGAGTTGCGGGCGGAAGATGAGTTCTCCTTGCTTGATTTCAACGCCATGATTGAATCAGAGATAGGCTGCTATTCTATCACCCAGCCTGAGAAGCCAAAGGAGACAGTAAAAGAAAACAAAGACCCTGCCCCGAACGAGCTTTGGAAGTTGTACTTTGATGGCGCCCGATGCAAAAACGGCGCCGGGGCGGGGGTTCTTCTAGTTTCACCCTCGGGAGAGCAGAAGGATTATTGCTACAGGCTGGCCTGGAGTTGCACCAACAATGCGGCAGAGTACGAAGCCCTGTGTCTAGGGTTGAAAAAGGCAGAGAAGTTGGGAATCAAGCAGCTGCAAATCTTTGGAGATTCGTAGCTGGTCTGCAAGCAAATTACCAACAAGTGCGTCTCAAAGAAGCACTATCTCAAGGCGTACCGCAATAGGGTCTGGGACTTGTTGGAATCATTCGAGGCCCTTAATGTTCAAGCCATCTCCCGCGAGAAGAACAAGCACGCAGACGTCTTAGCGTCTATCGGAGCCAGATACTCCTCGGCTGATGACATGATGCAGAAGCCTAAGGCGGTAAGAACCATTTACAGGCCTTCTGTGCTTGATAGGGACACCCACTGGCAGGTGTTCGACTGTGACGAGCAAATCGTCAATTTTTTAGTTCATGAAGCAAGTACTATAGAAGGTAGAGACCCTGATGACGAGGAGTATGAGGGGTTGATACAGCTGAAAAACAACCATGTCCCTAAGGGGCTAATCACTCTGGAGAGTCTATTTGATCAGAACGATAGAGCGATATCTCACCGGATCAAAGTAGACGCCAAGCAGTATAAGGATCTGGAGCTTGAGCCCGGAAAGGTGATCAAAGTTGGAACAGACTGCACCCCAGAAGAGTTGGAGCAGATTCGGGCTTTGTGCAGAAAGTACCCTGATATCGTCGCTTGGTGTTATCAAGACCTGAAGGGGTACGACAGAGAAATCATCCAGCATACCATAGAGTTGGAGGAAGGGGTCAGACCCTGCAGGCAGAAACAGAGGCCAGTCAACCCGAAAATAGAGGTTCTGATGAGAGCCGAACTCTTGAAGATGCTAGAGGCAAAAATCATCTACCCCATCAAGCATTCTTCTTGGGTCGCAAATCTGGTCCCTGTCAGGAAGAAGAACGGGGATATCCGCCTGTGCGTTGATTTCCGCAATCTGAATCAGGCCTCGCTGAAGGACCATTACCCGCTCCCGCAAATTGATCAGATCCTTCATGTGGTCGCAGGAGCACAACGCTTCTCTCTCCTAGACGGTTTCTCTGGATACAATCAGATCTGGGTGAAAGATGAGGACCAACACAAGACGACGTTCACCACCAAATGGGGGACGTTCGCCTACCAACGTATGCCCTTCGGCCTGTCCAATGCGGGGGCCACATTCCAGAGAGCCATGGATATTGCGTTCCGTGAGTTGTTGAACAAAATTATTGTCATCTATTTAGATGACATGACTGTGTTTTCACACAGGAGAGAAGAACATGCCTCTCATTTGCAGCAAGTGTTTGAGAGATGCCGGGATTTCGGCATATCCATCAATCCGAAAAAGTCTGTCTTTGCAGTGAAGGAAGGGAAACTGCTAGGCCATGTCATCTCTGAAAAGGGGCTTGCAGTTGACCCTGACAGGGCAGAGGCTCTTCTTAAACTTCCAATCCCAGTAAACAAGAAAGGGCTGCAATCCTTCTTCGGCCAGATCAACTTCGTAAGAAAGTTCGTGCCCGATTTTGCTCAAGTCATTAAGCCAATGGCCGAACTTCTGAAGAAGGATGCCGAGTTCGTCTGGACTGAGGAGAGAAAGAAGGCATTTGAGGAGATCAAGGCTAGGATCGCCCAAGCGCCTGTGTTGGTTAACCCGGACTATTCTAAAGATTTCATCCTATATGCAGTCGGGGAACCTGAAAGTTATGCGGCGGTCCTAACACAAAAGGGAGATGACGGCGAAGAGCGGCCGATAGCCTTCTTGAGCCAGGTAATCCAGCCGCACGAGGAAAGATACAACTTCATTGAGCGCCAAGTACACGCAGTCATGAGGTCCTTGAAGAAGTTTAGGCACTTTATCTCCCAGAGCAGGACGACAGTGTTCGTGGTGCACCCAGATGTCAGGAGTTTTATCATCCAGGGAGAACTGGGTAACAAGAGGGCTGGCTGGATCGCCAAGATACAGGAGTTTGACATAGAGGTTCGACCCACCAAGCTAATCCGAGGTCGGGCACTGTGCCAAGAGCTAGCAAGAAGTTGCCGCGGAAGTAGCCGCCTGTCAGTGGGAGGACCCGATACTAGAAGGCAACTTCGCCAATTCTTCGGCAGAGGACAGCGACTGGACCGATGAGATAATTTGGTATTTCAACACTGGGAGATGTCCAGATCGTCTTAATGCCTCACAGAGGAGGAGATTCAGGCTCCAGTCTCAGAAGTATGTGTTGCGCCCCGAGGGGCTATTTTTCAAAAATGTTGACGGTGTTCTCTTGCGATGCGTCAAGGGAACAGAGAAGCAAAAGGTCCTTGACGAATTCCATTCCGGAATGTCGGGAGGACACCTTTCAGGAAGGCCTACGGCCTTGAAGATGATTATAGCGGGCCACTATTTTTGTCGATGCCTTTGCAGTCTGCCAAAAGTGCGAGAAGTGTCAGAGATTCGCTGGCCGAAATAAGAACGCACCAATGCCCCTCCAACCGATTCAAGTTGAAGCTCCCTTCCAGCAATGGGGGTTAGACTTTATCGGGGTGATATCGCCAAATTCCTCGGCGGGGCATAAGTATATTTTGACTGCCACGGATTATTTCACCCGGTGGGCCGAAGCAGTGCCTACAAAGCATGCCGACCAGGAGACGGTCATCGCCTTCCTGGAGAGCTTGATAACCCGCTTCGGGATCCCAGAAGCAATCGTGACAGACAATGGTCCGGGGTTCGTGGGTGCCAAACTCACTGAGTTCGCTTACAAATATGGAATCTACCTTAAGGCGTCCTCCAATTACTACCCGCAGGGAAACGGCCTAGCCGAATCAACAAATAAGAATCTGATGAAGATCATAAAGAGGACCCTGGAGAGGAACAAAAGATCCTGGCACTTGCACCTGGACCAAGCACTATGGGCAGACCGCATCTCTGTTAAAAAATCTATCAGAACATCGCCATACGCGCTGGTCTACGGGAAGGAGGCTGTTTTGCCCACCCATGTCGAGATGCCCGCACTTTGGTTGCTAGACGATGAAAAAGGTAACCTGGATCCCATTGATGCTAGGCTAGCTCAGCTGTTGCAGCTAGAAGAAGAACGAGAAAAAGCTTATGAAGCTTTCATGAAGCACACAGAGACTACCCGAAATTGGTTTGCAAAAGGGACTACAACCAGGGTCTTCAAGGTCGGGGATCTAGTGCTGAAATGGGATTCATGGAAGGCAAAACCAGGGAACCACGACAAGTTTGATGCCTTCTGGGAAGGCCCCTTTCAGGTTGCTCGGGTTAACCAGTTCAACTCATTTATATTGCGAGACATGGAGGGCCAGATTCTCCCCATACCAGTCAACGACCTTCATCTGAAGGCCTATCACCACTAAGAGGCATCATGAGGTTCCCCTATGTACATAGTTTTATTTCTGCAATTTTAATTTGTTTTTCTGAATGTAAATATGCTTTCCAGTAGATGCAGTTTCTGCTTTAAGCTCAGGCTTTCGGCTTTCAAGTCGAGCAGTTTTGTCCTAGAAAATGCAGAGCCAAGTTTCTCACGCAGAAGATAGCCCCTGTTAGCAGTTCAGCAAAACGAGGTTCGCAGGTTCCTAAGGCGAAGGCGAGTGTCGCTCATGAAAAAGGGCGATCAGAAGGGCTGCGCGTGATGCAAGGGACGGAAGGTCAAAAAAAATTGAAAATTTCACTAAGTCCCTTTACGGTGAAATCTGCTGAGGTTCGCCCAAGTATGGCAACGATGACGAGGTTCGCTCAACTTTTGAGCGACTCCAAGAATCGCACAAGTTCTAGAGCGAGGAAGGGCCTTGCAAGGCGCGACGAGGAGGCGAAAAGGTGAAAAATTTTCTAACTCCCACAGCGCCAAAGGTCGCTCAGATTTTCAGCGACCCCGAGAATCGCCCAAACTCTTGAGCGAGACCCGGAATCGCCCAGCCCGCAAGCGAGGGACAGCCAAATTCCAGGAGCAAAAAATTTACTAAGTCACGAAGCAGTGCCGAAGGTCGCTCAGATTTGGAGCGACCCCGGGACTCGCTCATGTTTCCTGGCGATAACAAGAATCGCTCAACTCCTGAGCGAACTACAAAAGATGTTAAGGTTTGATGAAGACCCGAGGTTCGCCCCGCTTTGAAGCGAGATCCGGCCAGGCCCAAAAGCGCTCAAAATTTTCTAAGTCTAAAGATGGCGCCAAGAGTCGCTCCACCTACGAGCGATTCCGGGAATCGCCCATGCTTTCCAGCGATAACGGGGATCGCTCAGCTTTCGAGCGAACTCGGGAAAGCCAACAACAAGACAAATCCCAAAACAAAATAATTTCAAGTCCGACAATCGAGTCGCTCACCCAATGGAGCGCAACCCCGAGGATCGCTCAATTCCGAGCGAACCTGGGAATCGCCCCAGTTTCAAAGCGAACCTCGTCCAATGCACCAACCAGGCCAAAGCGAACCTCGGGATGCGTGAAAAAGTGGCGGCGGGTTACAATTTCAAGGTGCACGTTATAAAGGAGGGCATCTGCACGCATTTCTAAGCAGATCTTTAAGGGAAAGACGAGCCTTGGGATCGGCAATCGAGGAGTTGCGCCTCCAAAGAAGATCCTGCGCACGACCACCAAGGGATAACGCTGCGCCCACCAACTCCGTGCTCCCGACATTAAACTCAGGCACTCGCCATTAATGGCTAACCTCATGCCCACTCCCATAAAAAGCGCAGTCACTCAGTTCGCTCTATCAGTTAAACCTGAACTCACTCCGAGCTGCACCGAGCCGAATTCAGAGTATTTCATCCACACACAGCAGCTCGCCCGAATTCTTTCGTAAATCGCCATGGGCAAGAAAAGCACAGAGGAGAAGGGTAAAGCACCCAGAGAAACAGCTTCGGGCACACCAGAAAGTGGGAAAAAGAGGGCCGAAGCTGGAAAAGAAAGGAAAGATAAAGGGAAAGCGCAGGCGCCAGAAGCAGCGACAGGGCAGAAAGCCGAATCAGGGCCAGCAAAGGTGGTCGTCCAACCGCCTGTAGATAATTGGATAAAATACAGGGACGACACCTACTCCCAAAGCATCGAGCAACTGCGGCAAGCTATTGATGACAGGCGAGGGAAAGTTCCTGCCTCAAATCCCTACGCTGCAGCTTACCACTCTCACCTGTACTGGTTCTTATGCCCGCCGGTGCACAATTGTCCAGAGCTAGTAGCGGCCATTGCCCAGTACTACAACCCGAAGACCAGACAAGTCCGGGACCATGGGGGAAACGTCCTGTTCTCGCTTTTCTCTGACACTGTCCAGATGGCCTTCGCGCCTAATCAGTTGCCAGACAGAGACTATACCATCAGGTACATCAATCTCAACGAACAAGCTGACAGGTATACGGACAACCCAAAGATGCGGCTCTTCATGGAGTCCCAGCTGCAGGACCCGATACCGCCCAAGCATTTGCCAACGCTGCCTATGCCCCTAAGGAACTTCAAGAGCACGGGCATTTATACTATGCTGGCCTGGGTCTTGGGCATTGGCACAGACGTTGTAGTCTTCCCCTACCAAGTTGCCATTGCAGAATGTATTTTGCACGGGGAATTCTACGACCCCAGCGCCATGGGACCAAAAACTAAGCCGGTGTTCTTTGACTGGGCAGATTGTATAGCGCGCGGTATACATTCGCGCCTGCAGGACCTGATAGAGGAGAAAGCCCAATCCTTCAGGCAGTGTTCATTCCTGGCCTGGCTCTTTCTGTTCCATATGCACACCAAATTGAAGTCAATTCCTGTCCAGCGCACCGACGAGAGAGGCGCGCGACTCCCAGTATACCAGTGGACCCAGATGCTGTTGAAGAGGGAGTCCTACTACAAGTTTAATCAAGCATTCCTGGGCCCTGCCTTAGCGCTCCTTCATGGCTCTTGCCCGCGTGTCCCCCGCCAGATGAGAGACAAGGTGATACGGCGTAATATGGGCGACACTTTCCAATTAACGCAGGGGTTCGTCATCAGAATTTTTGGGTTCACAGGCAAACCCTTCCTCTTGCCCTATTACGCCACAGAGTACCTGTTCGCCTTGGAGGTGTCGCGGCAGACGGATTACACTGACCAGAATTACGGCCAGGGGAGGAAATGGGGACACATTTTTGAGTTCCCGATCAGATGGGGAGAAATCGAGGTCAACTTCACCGGACAAAACGAGTATCTCGCGGCAACGCTCCTGAGCTTCGGCTTAGTCGAGCTTCCCCAGCGATGGAGATATGATCCCCTGGACGTAGTGAAGGGGTTCACAGAGATGAAGAATTTCCACGCCTGTCCCCGCCTGGAGATCATGGGAGAACGCAACAATCCGTCGGGAGGAGACCTTGAATGGAACATAGAGGAGATGCGGTCTTTCCCGCCATGGCACGACTTCTATCAGGTGGAGGCGGAATATGACCCGGTTAATAACGCAGCCCATTCTAAGGAATCCAAAGCCTACAAAAGGATGCTGCCCAAATTGCAGAAGATGGGATGGAAGCCGGAGAAGATTGCTGAATGGTGGGTCATGAGGGCCCATACAAAGAAGGAGACGTCCGAGAAAGTCCTTGCTGGCGACCATCAGTTCTCCGCGCTTTACGATAAGCACCATGCCACGTGGCGGCCTATCATATTCAGGGACCTCGTGCCTCGAGGCACCCAAGACCTACAAAAGGCACAGGCCCCACCCAAGCAGCCACTTACACTGGGCGGAGGATCTAGCAGTGGGGCAAAGAAGAGTCAAGCGGCCGAGCACAAGGCACAACAACCCTCTGAAAAGCAAGGATCATCGAAACGGCCGGCTGAAGCGGCGCAGGCGACTCCGACGCCTCCGAAGAAAAAGATAAAAGTTACGATAAAATCGCCCAAGGCTCCTTCGGAGAAGGCCGCAGGCCCGATCCCTAGTGCACCCATCCCAGCCGCTCTCCAGAAAAAGGAGGCCACGCCCCAGAAGAAAAGGGAGGTTGCACAACCAAAGGAGAAGAAAGTTGTGCCAAAGAAAGAGGTTGTGCAACAGGCAGAGGTTGCACCACAGAAGGAGGTTGCTCCCACAGTCCCCCTCAAGGAAGTTATCACCGTAGAAGAAGACACCCCACCGGAGGAGGATGCGTGGGTGACTCAAATATTCAACACGCCAGCTCGAGCCGAGCACGCAGGTACGCATTCTCTTTTCCTCCCTCAATCTTCTGAACCGTTGCCCGCGGCACCATCCACCACCACTGCTGAGCCCATCCTCACTGCCGTTCCTTTAGGCAGCGAACCGGCGTCCGCCATCCCCCTTGCAATATCTCACCCTGTTCTTGAAGAAGCCCAGCCTTCCACCGCCACCCAGCACGACCAACAGGCTTTCGGCCTATTTTCCTCAGACCCCAATGCATTTGAAGCCCTTGCCCACATTCAACCAGGTGTTGCTCCCACAGGCCCATCCTCTTCAGCCGAGGCACTAGTTGAAAATCCGTCCTCGAGTTTTGATAACCCTCCCGCCTCTGTCCAAACTGTGTCATCCCCAAAGGCGACTGAGTTCCCAAGCTCCGCTTCCCCTCATCTGTTTGCAGGAGAACAAATGCCTCAGCAAGATCTGTCTCTGATCAAGCCCATGTTTGGAGGCATGGAACTCATTGAGCAAGAACTGGAAATGGTGGAGGGCCACTCCAAAGCAGACAGCCTGGCTCAGGCTGAGCAGAGCTCCTTCAGATGGATCCAGAGCCTCAAGAAGAGAAAGGCCGAGGAGCCTGCCGGAGTGGAGAAGCGCGCCAGGTTTGACCTGGAAAACATGGTGTTGCACAAGGAGAAGAGAGTCCCTAAGGTCAAGAAGCCTCTGAAGGACATGACGCCCGAAGACTACACCTACCACCGTGTAGCCAAGGATCTGAACACAATCAGCGTGGAAAATGAAGTGGGGGCCATTCATCTGAGAGCAGACACGCTCTATGTGCATCATCACCAACTCAAGGAGCGCTACTATGCCGTGGAGAACGAGAAGCTGAAGTTGCAAGAAGACATGGCAAAAATGCAAGCCCAGCTGGACGACTCCAAGAATGAATCTGAACAGCTGAGGCAGCAGATGGCAGCTTTGGAGAAACAAGTTGCTGATCAGAAAGAAGCTGCAGATCGCCGCACCAGGGAGGGTGAGGAGGCACAGGCCAGGATAGTCGAATTGGAGGCCCGACTTCAGGAAGCCCAACAACAGCTGGAAGAAAGGGCAGCACAAGTGGAGGTTTTCTCCAGGGACCGAGTCAAGGAGATCCGCGCTGGCCTGTTGAAAAATTTCCGAACCCGAACCTCCAGGTCCCTTTCGGTTCTTATGTTTGTATGCGAAGTTAAGGAAGTGTCTGCCCAGGGTAAGCCTGTGGTAGAAGAGGCAGAACGCCATTCAGAGCGTTGGCTCACCTTGGCCATTCAGGTCGAGGCTTATGAGCGCAAAGACCTCGAAGTACCCCCCATGACTCAGATTGCCCGTGATTGGGCCACTGCAAGGGCAACCTTGCATTCTTACTTTGAAAAATTGGAAAAAATTCGGAGAGCCAGGAGATTGTTGGATGCACTTGAGCAAGAAAGAAGCATCTGCCTGGCGCCTTTCCAGACCCTTACGTCGCTTGGATTCCCCAGCTTCACGGACGATAATGGAAACTGCCTCCCTAGGGAAGAATTGAAGCTGGCCTGGGACGCCTTCAAGGAGGATACAACGGAGATTGATAACTGGGCGGACCCGATTCTGGAGGCACAAGTGACGCAGCTCATATCCAGGTTTTGCCAGATCAGCGCCTGCCTGATAGATTTGAGCCAGAGGGTCGACCAGACAGATATGCTCCAAATAGAGACCTTCAGGCGCCTGATAAAGGATATTCGCGATCTCGAGCCCTTCCAGGAGGAAGCTTGGACTCAGGTTCAGGCTACATATGAACGCATTTGCGATCGCCTTGCTTCCCCAGACACTAACCCAGAGCAAGAAGGAGAGGAAGAAGGCGAGGAGCAGTCTGAAGAGGAAACGGAGGAAGGAGAAGAAACAGAGGAGGAATCTGCTGATGGCAGCAGTGAAGAAGAGCAGCAGAAAGAAGAGCAGCAGGGAGAAGCAGAGACCGGGGGTGACTTCGGGCCCAAAGGATGAAGGCATGGGTCCTTGCATCGAGGCGAGCTCGATACCCCGCGAGCCGCTAGGAATGTTGCCACATTTTGCTAAGGGGTAAAATTTTGAAAATTTGAAAAACTGCTGCATTTTTAGGACCAGATCCTCTCCTTTCCTCCTTTCCAAGCTATCAGTCCAGGCGATCCTCGGGATTGCATTTTCAGGTGCCATCAGGTTCAAGTTTTTAGTTTTCAGCAAACTCCGACGAAGTCTGGGAAAAGGCCAAAAAATTCTAAGGCATGGGCACTCCCGGGTCGCACTCTTTTTGAGCGATTCCGGGAGTCGCTCCACTTTTGCGGCGATTCCCAGCTTCGCCCCTTCCCCAGGCGACTCCCGTCATCGCTCTGCAAAAAATAATACAAAAATTTCTAAGGCAGGGCTCTCCGCGAGTCGCTCCATTCTGGAGCGATTCCCGTCCTCGCCGCACCCCTCCAACGACCGCCGTCATCACTCCCTCCAGCGACCGCCGACGAGTTTAAAAAAAAAAATGGCTAAGGCATGGACCCCGCCCAAGTTCGCTCCTGCTCTCCGGCGATCCCCGTCCTCGCTTAGCCGACGAGCGATTCCCGACATCGCTTCATTTTCCGTGCGACCCTCAGCTTCGCCTCAAGTCCCGGCGATCGCCAGCTCGCCGAAGTTCGCTCCATCAGCCGAGCGACTCCCGACGTCGCATCATTTTTTGGCGAACCGACAGAGGGAGGAAAAATTTCTAAGTTGAAGAAGCCCGAGTTCGCTCCATCCCGGAGCGACTCCCGTCGTCGCCACGACAGCTCGGCGACTCCCGGGTTCGCCGCCCCTCCTGCGATCGCCGGCCGGTTGGAAGATGAAATTTGTCTAAGGCAGGGAGCCCGCTCAAGATCGCTCCACCCAGCAGCGACTCCCGGGATCGCTCCTCTTTTGGTGCGACTCCCGGGTTCGCTCCATCCAGCAGCGACTCCCGTCGTCGCTCATGCAACCCAGCGAACCTCGGCGTGTTTTCTCTGAAGCTTTCCCCCATCTTGACTTCCCCGAATTCGCTCAAACACTGAGCGATTCTCAGCGTCGCTCCTTTGCGTCTGCGATTTTCAGCTCCAGCATAGGGTTTTGCGACCCTTAGCAGTTTTTTAAGCGGACAAGGAAGCGGAGGTAGGTGGCCTGTCAGACTGCATTAATGGAGCGTCAACTCAGTTTTCATCCCCAGGACATCTTGTCAGAGCCCTTAAACATCCCAAGGGGCAGATCGTACCTGCGGCATTGAAGAGACGTGCCTTCTCAACAACCAGATCTGTCCGGAACCGTACCAAACTCAGGAGAATCGTGTTGCAGGTACGCTCACGGCCAGCAAGGGTCAAATCTCAGCAGCTGTCGCAGTTTTGGGATTTTGTGCTTCAATGTAATTTGGGGGGAAAATTCTGCTATAAATAGCAGTGGACTTTCATTGTAAAAGGGGGGGAACATATTGCTAAAAGAGCTGTTGTAAACAAACACTTGCTTCAATACAAAGGATCCTTGGCTCTAACTCTTGTCTCTTTCTTTTATGCTGCCTTCTGCAAGTATTTCTGCTTCATGTTCATTTATTTTTCTGATTGCTGTAATTCTGCACTCTGGATTAGGGCATTGGACATTAAGTGAATCTGGAATTCTGGCTGAAGGATACATAGGAAGGAATCGCAGTGTTAGTTTCTGTTACATGCTTTGTTTTGATTGTTGTTGGTTTGGGTATTAGTTAGTGATTGTGCTGCTTGTTCTTCCCCACCACTATTGCAATGCCATTTACATTTCTTTCTGCATTTTTCAATCTCTTTCCAGTTCCCTTATCTCAAACCCCAGTTAGTGTAGTATAGGAGCCGGCCTTCTCCGGAGATTGGCACGGAAGGCATCCCTTCCTTCCGGCCTTTCAATCTGTTGGGCGGGTCTAGGGCGCAAAAGACCAAATCCTTTCCTAGTGGCAGATTCGTAACCAACAGATCCTTAATGGAGTAGAAGCATCATCGTGTAGTCTCGTTTGCTCTTTGCAGACTTTTGGTAGATTTTGCCCGTGTCTGTCTCCCCAGTCATTCTGGTACATTTGGTATTACTCTTCTCTATACCTTCTGTGGAATATAGAATAGACAAGTTGGAGACTTATTATTCTTTGCAAGGAGGGAAGAGGTGATGCTCTTAGATACATCACTTTGTCCTCGAGCCCTACTTTCACTGGTAGATTGAGCCTGCTTCTGTTTCTCGTGGATATATTATTGATCTGCTGTTGTCTTTGCAAAGGACAACTTATTGTTTTAGGTTGACCTCGATTATATGCAAAGATCATCACCCTAGTGGTTGACATTGCATTTATAACAATCCATCTTCATTATTTTTTTTTTGGCTGGAGAACAAGGGGTTGTACATGGGGATCCATCTTCATTCATGATTCTTGTGCTTGATTATGATTTATAATAGCATGATGCTGGGGACCTAATGGTAGTAGTGAACTTGCAGAATATTTCTTTATTCAATGCGTTTGTTGTGCACCAAAAAGAATGTTACTTTCTAACTTCCATCTCCCCTTCAGATTGTGAAAGAAATCATGTCGAGAAGTTAAATCAACAACCTAACATATCATAGCACCTGCCATAAATAGCTGAGATAAAGGTGATTCCTCTTGGAAACTTGGTGATGGACAACCCCAAGTGTGTCCACATGTGCTGAGTGCTGAAAAATAATGCTGTAGCTAACTTAGAAGCATTAACTGTTATAGCCATAGTTTTGAGCCTTAATAAACATAATGTAACATCCCTAGACCCTAAATTAACATGTGTTTTTGAGATTATAAGTTAAAGCCCCGAGTAAAGAAAAGTGAGGGTCAAACAACATCAAGGCTTAAGTCACATAGGGGCCCTGTATAAACATTTACATAATGATTGCAAAATAAAAGGGCATCCATCTTAGCCTAAATCAAGGCAAATCAAGTGGGCCTACTGCTAGAAATTAGCAGATGCCCTACATTGTGGTTCCAAATGGTCCAAGAAGTGAATTCAAAGAACAATCAACTAAACTGATTCATCCACCTTATATTCAAAGACACAATGGTTTGAAGAATAGCTATAAGAACCAACCCCAGACTGACTTGTAATATACACATTCAGAGGTACGCTGATGATGAAGAAGATTTTCACAAATGCTGTGCACAGGGAATCCTAAAGTTCATGAGAATTGCACAATATCCGCCTGCATAATAATTCATCAGACTTGATATCTTGCTTGTATCGATTAGAAATTGTCATGTTTGCAACAGGTTTAGCCCCAGCTTTGGGAAAGCTGTGTTGCTCTTTTAAAATGTTTATTTTTGCTATGTTCTGCTGCGGTAATTCCACTGAAGGGGCTGAAATTTGGGAAAGAACAGCTGAGTGGTGATGAACTGGTTCATAAATTGTTCCTCCAACTCTTAGAGTTGGTTAGGTATGGTCTGAAGGGCCTTGGAAGGGCACTAAGACCACATGGGGCTCACAAGGTCCAAAGAAGGGTGTAAAATTTTTAAGTAGGGGTTTAAGGTGCCAAATAAATGGCATTTCCATGGGGACAAAAAGAGAAACTATTATCTATCATGAAAAAATGGACTTTCATTTATGTGCATCTAGGCGAGTATATGACTATACACATTTTATTTTCATAAAATATAGTTGAATGGTTTTGGTGATCTTAGGTTAGTGGTTTATAGGAAGGGAATTGGAAAAATTATTTCCCCTTCAGATGGAAAATGACATGTCCCCAAGACTTGACAATATTCCTCTGGATTTTTACTCATAAATTTGTCTTTTGTTAGGACAATTTTCATAAATGTTCCAAAAATCTTATGTAGGAAAATTATGGAAGAGCAAGATAGTGAGGCCCATTATCATGTTGAGCATGTCCTAAATAATTCTGGCGAAAACCCTTGCCAAGAGAGCCAACGTGCTACTTGTGAGGATTGTCAGAAAGGAATAAATTGGTTTCAGAAGGGTAGATTTATTTTAGACAATCTCATCACAACTTATGAAGGTTTGGAATGAGCCCTTGAATTAGGTCAAAAAGCCTTGGTTTTAAAGATCAATTTTGATAAAGCTCATGATATAATTCAAGTGATTACATTTGCAAAATGATGAACTGGCAAGTTTTTGGCTTCTTTTTTCACAAAGCTCTTGCAACCCTTTTCTTTTCTACCTCAAGTCTACAAAGAGAATTTGTTATCAATCTATCAAGGTTGTCCCTTGGCCCTCATCCTTATGTCATTGCTATTGGTTATCTTCCTAAGGAAGCTAAATTACAGGGTCAAAGAAGAGGAAGTTTCTTGCTAGGAGGTTATCAACTCCTCAATGTCAAAAGGATGACACTTTGCTTTGTGTTGATACTTTTGCAGAAGCTTCAGAAGGACTGGTGAGTAATGATTATTGGCCAAGAAGACCCCTCAAAATGGATGACTTAAAACAGGGAAGTTCATAAGACTTTTGGAAATCTCTGTGACTTTGGTATCCATCTTGGCATTCAAGTTTCTATTGCCATCAATGTAAATTGATTATGGTCAAGTTATCCTTGACCTTCAACTTGTTGGGAAGGTTGCAACTTTTTGATAGAACTTCAACAGTTGGTCGTTCATATTAGCCTTTTTCCAAGAAAAATTTCCTTAGATCTTTGTCATGGAACAAAAAAGTTGGGGGAAAGACTCTCCTCTGATAGCTTAGGATATCTATATCCTTAGACAAAAGGAGTGGGGATTGGGAATCCTTGACATTAAATAACAAGGAGCAATGTTATTTGGTAAGGTGAGGCACCCTGAAAAGTAATTCTTTGCTGCAGAATCTCCATTGCTTTATGTTCCCAAGGAATTAGGGGACTGTTTCAGCTCCATGATATCATTCACCATGCATAGGGTTTAATGTTGTCTAGATCAGCCTCTCTAAAGAGAATTTGGAAGTATGGTATGATTTTTGTTGCTTCTCTTCATTGGTAGTTTGAAGCCTAACTTGCACAAAACTTGGAAACAGACATAGTTTCCGAAACGAGAAAGCCTCATGAAATGCAAGTCCTCAAAGCCTTTGGAGATGTGGAAATGTCAAAGGAAATACCTAATTAAAAAAAAAAAAAAAACTATATATATATATATTTTGAAAATATATAGACAAAATTGAAATAAGGAGATCGCAGATGGATGAAAAATACATCTATTTACTAAATCTCATATGCAATACAATGCTAAATATTAAAGGTCAACTTCTATAGATAAGGCTATACATATGCAAAATTAAACGACATGGAATATGCTATAAACCTTGTTAATGTTCAAAGTCATCAAGATTTGCACCAAAACAGATAGAAGAGCCAACGTTTGTGAATTTCACAACAGGCATATGAGAAGGCCTTTCATTCACCTGAAAATTAGGCGCAGCCATGGAAATACTCAAGGATTTTTAGGATTCGTACCCGAATTTTTTTTTTTTTTTGCTCTGGTGTACTTTATTTTTTTTTTTTTTGCAAAATACAAGACACAACTTAGAAAGCAGAAAACTAGATCCTCTCTTTTTTTCTGAGCTCAACCTGTTTTGTTTCACAAAGTAGGTTATGCCACTTATTCTAGATTCTCTGGCTTCATTGATATCAAAATTTCAACCTATAATTACTCGAGTTATAATTTATTTTGTTCCCTTTTGCCCCATCTTCAGTTATAGTAACTTGATTTTTAATTAAAGTGGGTCATGTGTGTTCCATATGGGCCTCGTGCAAACCCATACCACCCCAAAAAACCTTAAGCCTGGACTTTTCTTTTGGCTCAAAATGCTAAGAAACATCAGAAACACCTTTAGAAACATTGGAAACGTCTTTTAGAAATGCCCACAAACGTGGGAAGTCAATTATGAGTTTCTAGAAGTTTCCAAGTTTCTGAAATAGGAAACGTGGTCACCTTAAGAATTTCCTGCAACATAGTTTGAAGCCCTCTGTAATGCTTGGGTTCTTGCTACACACCCCATCTGGACCATTCAAACCTCTTGAAGGCAACTGGGTCCTTTACCAATGTTTGCATGGAAGCGATTGGCAAGGAAAGGAGAGTTTAGATGGGTTGACCTTTTGAGCTAGTAGAAACGACATTGCTGGCTATCTTGTGGTGTGAATGAAACATGGTGCAAAAGTTATATTTAACTTACAACCAACTTTTCAGGACCTCTACAAAGTAATACTTAAAGTTGAAACTTGTCTTTCCAAATTTGCTACCAAAGTTGAAAAAATCACGAGTGACAATTATCAGCAATGTTAGAAAAATTGAATCATCAATTAATTGGGAGAAAATTTGACAATTTAAAACTAACGAAAAAAATAAATAATACATTTGCAAATAACTGCAGATTCTTACATTATTTTTTTGCCCATTTTTTCAAAATTTTCCTTTTCTGACCCTTTGTTTGCAAAATAAATATAAAATTTCCCCTTTTATTTTTTAAAAATATAGGCTATTTGTTGAAAAACTCAGTTGAATATGAAAAATGACATTTTTTTTTTCTATTTATTAATTAAGACTTGAAAGGCCTGAAAATATCCTGATTTATTAAGGATCTTTTCAACAGTAATTGCAACCACAAGGAATCACACCTCTACTGGAGGGATTGGGAATGGAAATGGGAAAATCATTTTTCACTAAATTGAGGACTTACATGTATATGTGAAGAAATTCACAATACTTAAAGAGGAATGAAAGGAATCAACATGCTATTCAGATTACTGCATACAGGAAGAAAAGCAAAAGATAGACATGAAAGATGGGGAATATTCCCTTAGACATCAATTATCTTCTTCACTAACAATGAAAATGATCTCCAACTATTATAATGGATGGTTGGGGGGCAGAGTATAAGTACTTCTTTAATACAAAGGCACATATCTTAATAATTATCAAACTGACATATTATGCTTAATACAATATCACATGAAACACCTTGCAAGGTCAAATGGGCCCTGAGGCTTATACAATATAATAGAAATAATTTTATTTTTTGTGGCCAATAAGCGAAATATTACATGTTTCAACACCCCCCTTACTCTAAATTAGCGGCTATGGACAGAAGACATTACTATACACTACCCCTTAATGGAAGCTCTCCCACACAAATACACCTCTGCAACTTAGTGAAAGTGATTTTTGGCATTACCTTTGTGAAGATGTTCACAAGGTAATCTGCTAAAGCCACAAAATTTGGGAGTAGGCTGTGAGAGTGAAGCTGCTGAATCTTGTGCATTCAAAGTTTAATGTGCTTGGCCCATTGATGTTGAACAATATTGCAGATCAAATGAACAGTGCGTTGGTTATCATAGAATAAAGTGGTGGGGCCTTTCTGAGGAAGAGCCAATTGCTCAAGAAACAACCCCATGCAAGATGCTTGCTTGTGTGAGGAGAAAGAGGTAGTATCTGCTTCTTGGAGCGCCAATAAATGGGTCCAAAACTAAGATAAAATAATTAGCTCGAGGTGGATATCTACTCATCTAAATCTCTGGTCTAATCTACATGTATCCTTGCAAAACAATGGGATCTTTGGCCACATAGCGAATGCCATAATGACTAGTTCCCTTGAAATAGCAAAGGAACCTTTTGGCAAAATTCCAATAACTTTCATGAGGGGCCTACATCCATCTTGAACAAAGATTGATAGCAAAGGAGATGTTTGGTGAGGTGTTGGTGAGATAGAGAAGACAACCCACCAATGGCCAATAAAGAGAAGCTTCTGCTAGAGGAGAAGGACAATTAGGCTCAAGCTCAACCCTAGAAGTGAAAGGTGTAGAAGCTGGCTTAAAGTCCTCTCATCCGAAATTGTTGCAGTAGCTCCAAGGCATATTGAGTTTGAGAAAATAATTCCTTGAAGAAGATTGACTAATTTGAATGTCCAAAAAATAATGAACTAGGCCCAAATTTGTCATCTCAAATGATTGGTGAAGCCATAGCTTCAAATCCTAAATCATGGAGTATGAACTCCCCATAATGATCAAACAATCAATGTAAAGTATAACAATCAATATGTCACCATTTTGATGCTTGATGTGAATATCATGATCCACCTCAATGCGAAAAAATCCAAATGCAAGAAAGAAGAAATGGATCTCCTTATACTAAGTACAAGGTGTGTGCTTAATCCCCTACAAGGACTTCCTGAACAGAACAGAACTTGATGACCGATTCATGTAATGCCCTTTGAATGCCCCCATGTAGAAATGGACACTTGATGTCCATCTGATGAACTTCCAACTTTGTGAAGCAAAAAGAGAGAGAATCATGTGAATACAGTCCATATGTGCAAGTAGGGAATTTTTTTTTTTGTAGTCAACTCCTTTCTAAGATTTTTTTTTTACAACAAGACAAGCCTTATGCTTCTCAATCTAACTATTATCACAATGTTTGGTCTTGTAGACCCACTTATATCCACCAATATTTTTGCCCTTGGGCAAGGAATCCCACTTCCATGTCTGATTCTTCAAGAGAGAATTATACTCTACTTGCATAGTGGCTTCCCACTATCGGCATCTCTTAGCTTGATAATAAGTGACAGGATCTCCATCAATAACCTTGCCAAGCATGGCACAAAGTGGGTGGGTGGGGGCTTGTGATGATGTTTAAAGAGACTTTGCATCTTTCAATGTGCACCTAGTCCACTTGGGCATAGGGGAAAATATAAAAGGAGGTGGCTCAAGAGGAAGAAACTCAAGGTTGGAAGCCACAATGAGAATTAGAAAATCTGACACAACATTAAATCTGAAGAAATGTCAAGGAAAAAAGCATTTGGAGTGGGAGAATCAACACCCTTCATAGGAAATCCAGAAGAAGAAGGCTCAAGGGATCATCTGAAGTATCAAACTGGCTAGACGTTAGTATAAGAGACCCCAACAAAAGCTGATCAAGAGCAAACATCAATAGGAACAATCCAAGGAAGAGAGGAATCGTCCTAAAGAGTCAAAAGCAGTCTTGAATGTGTGTTAGGTGATGACTAATCAAACTTGACATCATTCCTAATAATAACCTTATGGGTAGTGGAGATCATGAGTAGTTCCTTTGAAATAGCAAAGAAACCGCTTGGTAGCCTTCCAATAACTCTCATGGGGGGGCCTACATCCATCTTGAACAAAGATTGATAGGAAAGGAGATCTTTGGTGTTGGTGAGATAGAGAAGACAAACCATAGAAGCATCTACTAAAGAAAGGCAATTAGGCACAAGCTTGATGCCAAAAGTGAAAGGGGTAAAATCTGGCTTAAAATCCTCTATTCGAAATTGTTGTAGTAAGTTCAAGGCACATTGAGTTTGAGAAAGAGAAATGCTTGAAGAAGATTGACTAATTTGAATGTTCAAAAAGTAATGAACTAGGCCTAAATTTGTCATCTCAAATGACCGATGAGACCATACCTTCAATTCCTAAATCATGGAGTATGAACTCCTTGTAATGATTGGACCATCAACGTAAAGTGCAACAATCAATATCTCACCATTTTGATGCTTGATGTAAACATCATGATCCACCTCATTGCGAGAAAATCCACATGCAAGAAAGAAGTTGTGGATCACCTCATACTAAGTATAAGGTTTATGCTTAATCCCCTACAAGGGCTTCCTAAGTTGACAACTAAGGGTGTATGGCCATCCTGAACAAAACTTGATGATTGCTTCATATAAATCTCCTTAGAGAGTCTGCATGTAGAAATGCACTCTTGATGTCCATCTAATGAACTTCCAATGTTGTGAAGCAAAGAGAGAGAGAATCATGCAAGTGGAGTCCATGCAAGCGAGGCAAAAGTCTCATTGTAGTCAACTCCTTTCTACGAAAAGCCTTTTGCAACAAGACAAGTCTTATGCTTCTCAATGTCACCATTAACACAATATTTGGTCTTGTAGACTCGTTTGCATCCACCAATATTCCTGCCCTTGGTCAAAGAAACCCACTTCCACGTTTGATTCTTCAAGAGAGAATCGTACTCTACTTGCACTGTGGCTCCCACTTGGCACTCTCATCTTCCTTCAAAGCCCCCTCCCATGTGCATCAATAACCAGTCCTAGTCCCCCCCTTCCACACACACGAAAAATAAACGGGGGGTGGGGGGGACTAGGACTGGTTATTGCTGCCAATTTTGAGGGATTTTAGGCTGAGTTCCTGAAACATGGTGTTGAAGATACTGGCTATCCCATTGCATAATTATTCAATAAGGTTGTTTCTTCTGCCTTACTTCCCTTCTGGTTGCAATATATTATCCATCCCATTCGCAAATTTAGAGATTATTTGGATCCGAATAACTACAAAACTGTCATGATTGGGCATACTTTTGTTGAGTTCTATGCCACAATTTTGAATATGAAACTCTTGAAACTACTATATCAAGGTGAGATTTGATCAAGAGGGCAGGCTGGTTTTAGCAGTGATTGTCAGACTATTTATGATGTTTTCACGCTTAGGGCTATTATTGAGGAGGCTTGTCAACAGTCTTCTAAAGTATTTTGTTCTTTTGTGGACTATAGAAAGGCCTTTGACACCGTTCCCAAGCATATTTTATATCAGATACTACATGGCATTGGCATCTTGGAGCTCTTTATCACTAGCCTCGGGAGACTATGTGAAGTAGTTGTCAGTTGTTTTCAGACAACTTTTGGTTTCTCATTGGATGCCCAAAGCACCATTGGTGTCAATTAAGGATGTCCTCTTTCTCCTTCAATCTTTGGGATCAACATTGATGAGCTTGAAGAATTTATTCATCAAAACCCTTGTGTTGCATCATGTCTTGATAGATATATTGCTTTTTGTAGATGATGTAGTTCTTGCTCATGCTTATGAGGGCTTGCAAAGACAGTTGGATGGTTTTGCTCGCTTTTGTCACTCAAAACAGCTAGTAGTCAACCTTAACAAGACTAAGGTGATGCTCTTTAGTGCATTGAAGCATATCCTATCTAAGTTTAAATTCTTCTATAAGGGTGAATTGATTGAGATCATCATTGCTTATACCTAGTTGAGGGTGCAGTTTACAGGTCCTTTCCTTCAATTTTGACCAACTTCACAGTCACGACTTTGTAAGGGGTATGTGTTTCTCTCAGTCTTGGAATGCCAATGTTTCCAGTAGCACTTCCAAGACATACTTACAAAGATTCACCTATTTGATTGCATAATCAAATCCACTGTCTTTTGTGGATTTGATATTCGTGGTCCAAGTCTAGTATGTGTTGATTGGGCTTTGCATTGAGAGGGTCCAAACCAATGTTGGAAAACTCGACTCGACAATTACACGGCAAGGCCATTTTTTTGAGAGTACTTAATGGCATGGCAAAAACTTGCCCCCCACACCCACACACACACACACACAAAAAGAAAAAAAAAACAGAAAAAGAAAAAAAAGATCTTGAAGGAAATATTAAATAAATTAAAAAAAAACTTGAAAAACTATTCTTGTCAAAAACTCGGTAAAAACTTGGCTAGATCGGTTTCACTCAAATTTAGCCTAGTTTTAATCAGTTTTCCCCAAGTTTTTCGGCGAGTACTTGCCAAAACTCGACATTGATGTTTTTGGTGATTTTCTTGCTAAGAATAAAAGATTGCGATTACAATTTCTCATAGTTTCACTGTGAATTTCCACCAGTGGTCCAAACTATTTTTCTTCAATGATTCATCCAATGTAGAAGAATAGTTCCCCAATGTATTGTGCAGGTTAAGTTTGGTGCTCATCTTCTTTTCCATGAGTGCATTTTCAGAATTACTTTTCAGCGTAATCACCTTAGATCCATGGGTGACTGCACCTTAGGCCAAGAGAGATACCCATATTTGGTGCTTTGCTTCTCAAAATGGATTTCCTCTAGGAGCGCTTATGGTATTTATCGTGGTTGGTACTTAGAAGTTATTTCTTTTCTTTAGCCAGTAGGCGTTTCTATAGATTGATTACCTCCTATGAATACTCTTTAAATGCTCCTCCACCCTTTTTTCTAGATAATAGGGTGATTAATCAAGCAGTCAGAATGATGTTTATCAACAATATATTCAGATCGCTTGTGTTGCTCCATCTCTGCCTCTTAGTCCTATGTTGGCCTTCTACACTAAACATTTCATGAGGATTGAGAATGGCATTATTACTCCTGATTATATCCAACGACATTGGACATAGCCTCAGGATTCTTCTTGGTCAACTTAGAGTGTGTTCACATCAGTTGCAAATGGAGAGAGTCCACCATATACCTTGAGAGGATAGGGTATGCTGTCTTTGCTCTCTTAGGGAGGTGGAGACTAAAGAACATTTAATCTTAAAGTGTCCTAATTATTATGAGATTCGAGGGAAATATGATTGCTTGTATAGAGACTAAGGTGGATCGCTTGCCACTATTTTAAGCTATCTTGAGAAAAAATGCTTGGTTCTGTACCTTTAGGAAGCTATCACTCTTCAACATTGGTTATTACAGGGGAGAACAACTACCACTCAACCCATCACCTTCTTCTTCCACTCTATCTCTATTGTCAAGAGTAACAAGTGTGGAAAATCGTACGTACTCTTCCTGTTCCTGGAATATTTAATTTACAAATCTGTCATCATCTGAAATTGGGCCTTCAATGATTAACTCAGAGTTGGAAGAAGACAAGATGTTTACCAATTCTGTAATGGCAATAATATGATATTTGGCTAAGGCCAATCAAACAAAAGTTTGAATCAGCAATTGATGCTTCTGGATTGACAGTACTGATAGCAATCTTCAATTAAGTGGTTGGCGGAAGAAGTTTTGGTAGGATTTTTAATGCATGCAACATTTTAAGGAGCATTTAGAATCTGTCATGATGCTTGGACATTGTCATATATAATCTTTGATAACATGCAGCTTTCTATTATCAGAAATATCGGGTAGTAGATGCAGGTATTAACTGCACAGAAGTTAATAGCGATGAATTAAAACCATCATTGTTAAAATTGATATTGTCAATGATCTTTGAATTCTGGAGCAATATATTTAAAATCCAGAGCAGTCTCTGGTCTTAGTTTTTATTTGGCATCATAAGCATGTCTCTTCATGTTTTCCTAACCACTTTCATGATTTGGTGGTCAAGCCTGCTTTGCAATGGTAGTTTAGATATTTACCTATTCTAAACAATACAAAATTAACTTGTGTGTTGGTTATGGTTGGTAGTCTGTCACTGATGCTAATTGCATATATTTTAAGGCCTGATGTACTTCGCCAGTAACACTAATGGTATCTGCTAGGTGCTGTCTGGAAAAACATAACTGTGGTGAATGCACGGTATAGAAACAAATCATGCTCTTAATCAGTTAATTTATCATCTTTGTCATTGTTTTGTGAGCTTGCATTCCAGTTATGATTTAATTATTCCACTCCTAATAACACTTACATTGGTATAAGAGGTAAACAGGTAATATCAGGGGTAAAGATGATACTTTGTTGCAACTGTTCTGCTTTTAATTGAATTTATAAGGTTACACTGTCAAGTTACTGAAGCCTGTGAAGATTCTGTACAGAAGCCTTTTTGCTTTTTTCATTTCCTGATTGGTATGTTTTTTGGGCCTTCCCTTGGTGGCATGCACATGAATTTTGCATTGGTCATTCATGATTATTGTTATTAATTTGATTAACTTAAAGATTTTTATAAGCATGTAGAAATATTGATTTTCATGTTAGTGTTGAGATTTGATTTTTGATCCTTTGATGATTGCTTCGACTCATAATAACAGCTTTGTTTTTGCTTGATGCAGTGAGGAGAATGTGTATATGCTTTGCAAAAGGTTATGCAGTGCTGGCGTTGCAGCTCTGTCTGACCTTTTTGTCATCTTCATTTCCAATGAAAACAGACAAGTAACTGCATAGTTCAAGACATTCTCTATATATTTAACTTGTTTGGCATGTCCAGGACTTATTACTATGTATCAACTTCGGTGGTCTTGTTTATTTCAGTTTTGTGGAAGTGATGTAAACATTTTTATTTCCTTTATGTTTGGTGGTGATCGAAAACAGTTTTCTTATATTAATATTACAAAACTTCATATAGGCAAACTATATGATGTTAAAACAATTTTACTTTTTAGCAAATGAAATAGAGGATTTCAATATTGATAACAATGCTTACCTAAGCAATGTTTACCAGAAATAGATTTGTGATAAAAAGAATTGGTATATTGTGTTAAGAAACCTTCAATTTTGGTTTTGACTTTAGGTGCAATCTTGACTCTAATCATGACTATATGCAAAGTTTAAGGTGACGGTTTTGATCACCTTGCATGGCAGCTCCATTTTATTTCTTTCGCTTTTGCATGTTTTAGGACCACTAACCTTAGTAGGTTGCCATAATTTTCAGGTTCCTTTGTGGCATCAGAAGGCTAGCAAGCAGATTGATGGACTCGTAATATGGGATTACCATGTAATTTGTATTCAGGTCTGTTTCTGTTTTTTGGTCGTTTATGATTTTCAACAATGGGAGGAAATATTTGTTTCATAATTTCTTATGTCAGGATTTGATAAGAATAATATGACCAAAATGTTTCCCCCCCCCCCTTCATTACAGTCCCTGCATGGATATAGAAGTTAAGTTTTGTTAGAGACTTTGAGAGGCTGATCTCTGAACTGTGAAAATTGTATTAAATAGAAATGCAGAGAAAAGGATGGTCAAGTTCAGGTGTGGGATTTGGATAGTGCGCTTCCATTCCCTGTGCACTTGCAGGAATATATAGCTGAAGCAGTCCGGCCATCATTGCCATTGTATCCGTCATTCCACAGGTTTTGTTCTTTTCCTATTTATATGAGTTGTTAAGTCACTGATGTTAAGATAAAGGTATAATATATATATATATATATATATTGGTTAATGGGTTTGAAATGGGCCCATTCCATATTAAATCATTTCAACCGACCACAATGTAGTAGAATAACAAACCATATTATCATCGGTTTAAGTTTAAGGTTCACATAGGAGATATCACATAGAAGAGCATATATATATATATATATATATAAATTGGTTATATGGGTTTGAAATGGGCCCATTCCATATTAAATCATTTCAACCAACCACAATGTAGTATAATAACAAACCATATTATCATCGGTTTAAGTTTAAGGTTCACATAGGAGATATCACATAGAAGAGCATAACCTAGAAAGCATACATCCATGCATAGCTTTTTTTCTCAGTAAAGACTGTCTGCATGTTCCTATTGCATTCCATTAGAAGTTAAAAATAAAGATTAAATAAAACCAGCATTGCAAATGTCGGAGATATCACACAGAAGAGCATAACCCAGAAAGCATACATCCATGCATAGCTTTTTTCTCAATAAACACTGTCTGCATGTTCCTATTCCATTCCATTAGAAGTTAAAAAAAAAGATTAAATAAAACCAGCAGTGCAAATGCTGGAGATATCACATAGAAGAACATAACCCAGAAAGCATACATCCATGCATGGCTTTTTCTCAGTAAAGACTGTCTGCATGTTCCTATTGCATTCCATTAGAAGTTAAAGAAATGATTAAATAAAACCAGCAGTGCAAATGCCGGAGATATCACATAGAAGAGCATAACCCAGAAAACATACATTCATGCATAGCTTTTCTTCTCAGTAAAGACTGTCTGCATGTTCCTATTGCATTCCATTAGAAATTAAAATAAAGGATTACCTTTTTTTTAATTTTTTTTCAGCCGATGCCTCTAAAATCTCCTCTTATGTTCACCTCCGGCTCCTCCTGCTCTCCTCCTTTTCTTCTCTGTTTTCTCTCTTTTTTTTTAAAGAAGAGAAGGAGATCCCCCCCACTCCACTAATTTAATAATCCTACTTTATTTCTTTTTCCGTTATGAAGAAGAAGGGAGAAGGAGATGAAGACTCAATTAATTCCATAACTCCTCTTTTATTTCTATACTGTTATGAAGACTCAATTAATTTCATAACTCCTTTATTTCTTTTCCATTATGAAGAAGGTAACGTTTATAAATATTATTAAATTCACCTTTCCTTTGCAAAATTTATAAAGTGCTTATAGTAATTTTACCGTTACTTATAGGCCTAATATTTTCAATAAATCAATATTGATTCAATCTTTAATATTTCTCTAACGTTAAAATTAAAACATAGCATTAAGAAAATATTAAATTAATTATTTACCTAATTAATTTAATTAATATCTAACATTAACTTTAACCTTTAACATTTATATCAAAAGTGATATCAATAATACCCTCTATAATTATTGATATCCTCTTGATGAAATCATTTACCAAAAATAATCCATGCATCAAACACAAGCATATAAACCATAAATGCTTATCAAACAAGTGCATTATACCACTTTTATCCTTAAGCAACAAGATTTATGATGACTGCCACGTCATCACTTGACTACTAAGGATGGCTCCTTTGCCCAAACAATCTCCCAACTGTTGGTGTAATTTACCCTAGCAAATAATTATGCAATGCATCTACATGAGGGTACTCTTTTACCCTACAACTGTCGATGAGAATGACATCACCCATCATTTCCATTTTAGGTCTCTCATTTCCGGTGGTTGTCCCAAACCAATCCACCCAGGAGAGTACATGGTCCTGCAACCATAAATTCCATCAGTAGTACCATATTCTAAACATAATATAATCAAAGCATAAAATGCAATTAACCACTTATCTTGATAATATAAAGCAAGGTTAAGCATTAGATATCCACACATCAATACAAAATCAATTATCAAGAATAAGTCCTATTAAATCAAGGTTAATCCATGTAAATCATATTTTTTTCCTTTAGTATAAAATCCCATCTCTGTAATAATAAAAAAATAGTAGTACAAAGTGTATAACTTACACTTTAGTATTTCAAGACCAACATAATACATAAATGAATATAGAGGATATTCATAAAATATAGGGTTTTCAATATAACATAAGAAAGTAACTACTATGGAGGATCATCCTTGTACTTTAGGTTTTTTGGGGAAATATAGAGAAGAAAGTGTTTGTAAGGCTATTCCTTGCATTTTAGATTCTCAAAGGGTAACATAAATTTTTAGAAAATAAGTCTCATTAAGAACAATATGGAAAAATAAAACAGATGGATCAAGATAAGATTATTAGTGGGAATGGAAAAAGGATATGAAGGACCACAAATCAACAACAAATAGAAAGGGAAGCTCAAATAGATATCCATTTGCAAAACCAAACAAATATATCATAGGTGTTAACAAGAAATGGGGCTAATCCCACTAATAAAAATAAAATGTGAATGAAAATGTTATCATGGAGTGGATAGGACACCTAAAAATGAGTAATTAAGGAATCAATCGGTTTTTATAATCTTGAGTTTATTTTATTACAAGAACTAATATTAAGAAGTGAGGAATGTAAGGATGCTTTCAAAAGGGTTTAAAAGATAGGTTTGTTTTTGGTGGTTTCTTCTACAGGAGCTTTCAAAGGTATTGTGACAATATTGGATAAACACAAATGGGATGGATAATTCCTATAAATAAAGATTAGTTTTGTTATTTTTCTACTTTGTAGAAAAGTAGAAAAAATCAAAGGTGGGGTTATAAATGTATATTTTCCAACTATAGTTACTCCTCATGAAAGACATTGGAAGGATCTTAGTCTATTTTTGTCAAATAATAATTATGACCTATGGTTTCTTGGGAGGACTTCAACACAATTTTATCTCCTTCAAATAGAATGGTGGTTCTCTCATATGGTCTAAATTAAAATAGGATTTTGCTTTATTTGTCAATTCAAATGGCCTTTGGGATGTTACTCTTTTATGTTTTCAATATACATGGAACAGTAGATGCATTGGGTAAAATCATATGGAAGAAATACGTGAAACCTTAACATGAGATCTTGGCTTATGTTGTGAAACTCCTAACTTCTATTGCTTGCCCTAGATCCAATGGGAAAGAGAAAAGTATTTAAAAAATTGTATGAAGATCACGATCCATATCTTTTCTTAAATGTTGTATTGATACAATGATAGATTTTACATGTTTTGACTTCCCTAGAAAAAAAGTAAAAGGCCAGTTAGATTGTTATATTTTATTATATACTGAATTCAGTCTATACTGTATAATTTGTATAGTGTAAGGATCATATTTATCGTATATTAGAAGATTATCATCACAAAGATTATAGTGATATTTAGATGCAGAGCTGTTTTTGAGAATTGGGGACACATGTTGAACCTGGTCCTTATGTTAGTTGATAACTTTATATTGTATTGAAAGCATATGTTATAATATTTAAGGGGGGTTTAAAGGAAATAGGCAGGAAAACTGCAGGGCTTCTATAAGTAAGCCTTTCGGCACCAACTTCCGGGATGTCCTCACAAAAGATTCCTACAGACTGCAGGTATAAATTTTCTTCTGAGTTAGCAAATCCAAGCTAGCAGGAGCCTGTCCTCAGAATACTTGTCACTGCACACAGATTTGGATGAAACTATCCACTTGCGGATAGGGTGCTTCTATTCTCGGCACTAGAGATATGCACACAGCATAACAAAACTAGATATCTCAATGACAAGAATGAGCATAGTCTCATATTTATAATTACATATGAGATGGTGGAAGCCTCTTGAAAGTGGCTACAATATTTCTAGAAAAGTTTATCTACAGTAATTAAAGATAGGATAATAGTCGGTGAGTGGGGTCTTATCCCTTTCGAATGGGGACAGTGTCTGCCACTTAACCAACTATACACTATTCACGATAAGATTCTTTTAACCATTATCAAAATATTTATGTACAATACATCTGCCAGCTGCAGACCATAAGCAGTCTTGACAACCTGCAATTTCACTATTCAGCCACGAATCAATTTCTTCTGGATTTGTTATTTCGGGCTGACTATTGGAAATGTCGGTGTTGGAAACTTGTGATTATGAAGATACTTGTGCAACAGTGGGATTCCGAAAAATTGGAAAAGCAGGCTGCAACACTTCATCAATATAAGTTCGCATGGCAGGGTAATCAACAAAATTAATTCTAATAATACATTTACCCATATGTTCTTGCCAAGCCAGATTTGTTAGGATTGCTGCAAAGAAAGCTTGAAAAGCTGCACTTGGTTCTTGAAGTCCCCTGAGCAATATAATATCATCTAATTTTCTTCGAAGGAAAACATGTTCAACCATTGCTGCTGTAGTTTGGCTCCAATTGGCTGAGTTAACTAAAACATTAATTCTACCTGCAAAATTATATACAGAATCTAGATAAGGAAAATAATCAAACCAGATAGTGTCAGAATTTGGAAAATACTGACGAATTCTTCTGCAAAAAGTTTGACAATCTTCTGCAGTGTTAAGAGACCATCTTTGCCATCCAAAAGTTGTTGATCGAAACATCTTGCATTGTGCCATTTCTCTTGTTAATGCATCTGGCAGTGAATTATCCTTGCCTGGAATGTATTCCACATCAGGCTGATACTGGGAAAGAATTGTTTGCCACCAGGCATATCTGCCTCTTCAAAGCTGAGCTGATATCTTCTTTGTCATATACCATTTAAAATTCTTGCTGTCTGTTCTGATTAAAAACTTCTTAGGAAGTAATAATGTTTGAAAATTTTCAACTCCCTTAATAATTGGAAATATTTCTTTTTCAGCAGGCCAATAATTTATCTCATGCTTTTTAAATTCACCTGATTTGTATCCTGCAATTTTCTCTTGATTGTTTCTTTTGATTAGCAAAATACATGTCCAAAATTCCTTACTGGCATATGTTTGCAAAATGTATGGACCTTCAAAAGCAGGTTCCAATGGCGGCAAATCTGCACAATAATTTTTTTATTCTTTTATAGCCTTTGTGGCATTGTTAGACCACTGGAATTTATCTCCTCTGATAGCTTCTCTTATTGGCTTTGTGATTTTTGCCAACTGTGGAATATAATCATGTAAATAATTCACACAACCCAAAAATCTTTGGACTTGCTCCTTATTAGTGAGTTTGTCAGGAAATGCTTTTACCTTTTCGAGAACATGAGGCTGCTTGATAATTTGACCATCTTTTAGGGTTATCCCTAAAAATTCAATCTCTGTTTTTGCTATCTGGAATTTCTTTGAATTTCTAGATAAACCAATACCATGCTTGATGACCAAACTTTTAAAATTCTGTAAATGTTCTCGTTGTTGTTCAATGTTTTGACTGAAAACCAGAAATTCATCAATGTAGTTGCCTATAAACTCATGATATTGCGAAAATATTTTAGACATTCGCATTTGGAATTGTGCAGGATCATTTTTGAGGCTAAATGGCATTCACAAGCCATTCATATAATCCACAAGGAGTAGAGAAGGCTGTTTTATGAATATATTTTTCTGCAATTTTTATCTGATGATAGCCAAATATGCAATCAGCTTTAGAAAATACTTTACCTGCTCCAACTCTGTCTATCAGTTGTTTTATTTGAGGTAATGGCCACTTAATGTCTTGAGTAACAGCATTGAGAGGAACATAATTTATGACCATCCGTGCTTTACCTCTTTTTATTTCAGAATGTTTTCTGACTATGAAAGCAGAACATGAATAAGTTGATTCAGAAGGACGAATGAAACCTTTTCCCTGTAATTCATTTACCTGTTTTCTGGCTTCATCATCATCCTGCTTAATAAGAACAATCTTTTTTCCTTGGACAGGAAAATCATGCAATGTAGGAATAATTGCCTATGGAGAATCAACATTCCATTTTTGTAGAGGATGCTTAGTGCAACATTGCCTTAATATTTGTTCTAAATCCACAATGACAGCAGGATTGATGGTCAGAGACATTACTGAAAAATCTTGAATTGTTTTATGATGAAGTCTTGTTTTTTCTAATTGAGCTTCATGCAGAACTATTTCTTCAATTGATGGATCTGTCCACTGAGATTTTAATTTATTTGCATGAAAGATGTTTGGGATTCTTGGAACTGTAATTTTTTAATTTTCAATATTTACTACTAAGCAATGACTTGCTATAGTATAAGAACCATATTTATCCAAGAATGGACTTCCCAAACAAACATCATAACCACCATCATTCATCTGCACAAAGTCTGTATACACTATTTTGTTCCCAATTTGAACTGGAACATCAGAAGTAAAATACTTCATCTGAATGTTACCATTCATTGTAGACACCTGGTAAGATTTAGTAGACTCTACCCATTTTTGTAAAAGGCCGCCTACTGCAAAATTGATATTAGCACCAGTATCTACAAAAGCAACTGTCTTTTTGAATTGCATTCTACCATCGACTGCAATTCTTATTGGACATAACACAGAACTATAATCATGAACCAGTTTTTTGATTTGCATCTGTTGTGGTTTAGATGCTACTGGATATTTATGGAATTGGAATGATTCCTAATTTGGGAGTTTATATCCTTTTTTAAAGGAATTAATGCCCTAGGATCAAATTGTGAATCTGATTTTTGTTTAGGCATTTCCTCAATATCAGAATACTCATTTTCATAATCAGAATCAGAGACTTTGACTTCATGAAAACTTTCTGTTTCTGTTTCACAATTATCAGAACAATCTGCAAATTTTTGTTTGTTGTGTTCTGCATCTAATTGTGCTTGTAGTAATTCTAATTCAGAAACTTCTTCATCTCTAATATCTTCCAATTCTGGCATGTCAGGATCTGGCAGGCACATGAAAATCTGGTTAACTGCTTCAACCTCTTCTAATTCATCATCAGTCATGTAAGTATCATACAGAGGTTCTTCTTCTGCCTCTTCAATTTCATAAAATTCAATATTTTTCAATTGCCATAATGCAAAATGGTCTTCATTCTCGCACATTTCCCATTGATCAGATGTTTCAGAGTCTACAAATAACATTCTGACCTGTTTTGGAGACCGTTTAGCTCAAGAATGTGCATAATGGCCTTTCTGTCTACATGAAAAGCATGTGACATCTTTTACAGGTCTTGTTTGTCTCTTCTTTCTCCTGAAATATCTATATGGTTTAAAATTCTTTGGATTTGATCTTTCGAAGTTTCTTCTTTTCATTTGTTTGCAATAAGTATCTGCACCTTCTACTGCAGCACATTCCTTTTTGGTAATTACAGGATTTTTTCTAATTACTTTTTCTTGCAAACATAAATATCTAGTTTTCTGTCTAACAGCCTCAATTATATCTGCAAAATACAACTCGTTGAAGACTGCACCTTGCTGAGTAAACTTGTCTAAAACTAATTGACCTATTCCTTTTGCAAAGAAGACAAGTACTGAACCTTGATGAAAGGTTCTCTATGCAAATTTAATCTGTATACTGTCTGCATATATAAGATTTTGAATATTCTTCAAATTTGCTCAAATCTCCTAACTTTCTCATTGCAAGGGCCAATTGATCTTCTTTATCCTTATTGATATGTTGAGGCACAAACTCTGTTAACAAAGCTATATACAAATCTTCTAAACCATTCATATATACATCATTTTTGGCCCTGGACTTGCATGTGTCCACCAATTAAGTACCATTCCTGCCATATGTCTAGCAGCTACCTCGATTACTGTTGGATTATCTAAATTATGCACTTGTTGTATTGTTCTGTAATGATTGATCCAAATTGTAATTGTTTCTTTTGGATCTGCAATATTATCATTATTCAATAACAATGCACTTTCTTTTATATTGAAGCTTTCAAATTTTTGTTGGCTGCTACTTTCTCCCTTAAAGACTGTTTTGAACATTTTTATTTCTGGACCTTGTCTTTCCTAGTTTTTTCTGCAACTGGTGATAAGCAGTTGGCACTATGTGTAATGGTTTGACCATGATTCCTTAATTTATCTGTCTCTGTTCCTTTTTTACTTCCTTTGCCTGTGACTGCTTTACTTTCTGTTGTGTATCCATAAATTGTTTTACTGCTTCTAAGTTTTGATTGATACTCTTTATTTCAGCAGCAATATCTTCTAGATATGTTTCCATGTTTTCTATGTGTGACTCTGCATATCTAGTCCAATTATTAATATAATTAAGCTGCCTGAAATCTTCTTTTTGATCATGAGTATCATTCAAATCATGCTCTAATACACAACTAACATCTGCTCTGGAATCAACTTTTTCTTCATCTTCTTCAAGAGAAATATGATGTTTTGATTTTGGCAGACAGGAACCACCTTGGACAAATGTTTTCCCTTGTTTAGAAAATGTGATTGCTCTATTTGATCCAGGCTGAGGCTTGGAAGATGATCCAGCTTGAAACATTTTAATCTGAGGCATTCTTGGCTGAATGTCTACAGATGGCTTAGGATCCTTAGTTTTTATAACAATGCTAGAGACATCAGAAGGCAACTGCATTTGTTTTTCTACATTTTTCTGACTACTCTGTACAGAAGAGTGAGGTTGTGAAGAATATACACTGTTTAAGTTTGTTGGGTGCTTTAAATTATAAGATTAATTGGATTCTATTGCTTTTATTTGGAAGCATGGTGAATTATGTATAAGCTTGGTTATGTGGCTTTCTAGATAACTAATTCTACAGAAGAAACCTGTTATTAATATCATCTTGTGATGCATTTCTGGCATTATACGTTTGAGCATTTATTGCAGGCTGTTTCGTGTAATACATGGTCCAATATTCCTTCACTGTTTTGCATCTGATAGAAGACACATGAGGAATTCAGAAGGGAACTGGCTTGCACCTCCTCCTCCATATAATTGCATTACTGCAGAAGGTGAAATTTGAATTGCATATTTTTTATTCCTACAGTGGTAAATCTATATTTTTCAATTTACTTTTCTTTCATTCTTTTCATCCTCATTTACTACATAGAATTTTAAAAGGAGAGAATTTTGCAAGTATTAAAGAAACTGCCATGAAGATGGACTCTGACTTTTTGGCTAGAAATTATCTGCAGTAGTAAATCAAGTATGGTAACTGAAATTTAGGAATATGGACTGATTTATCATTATAAGGCTCTAAATCATCATGACTAGCACAATATTTGGTACTCACAAGAATCTTTTTAGAATTTGTAGTGAGTGATACACATAAAGCAGTGAAATGAAAGAGTATATCCTCTGGATGTAAGAACTATCACCTTTTTGAGGGGACGATGTTAGTTCTCTTAATCCAAGCATTAAGCTCAGCCTCATCTCTGCCACTTTAACGAAAAAGAGCAGTTCAGTCATTTTTATTCTACATTGCGTTTGGCAGTCTATTTAGACATCATGCACCAGGGGTTACCTCTTTCTCTGCTTCATTAAACTGGTTAGTTTCTCCAGTGCTTCTCATATACACAATACTATTCTAGTCCACAAAAACTAATTCAAGTACATAATGATTTGTGATTATTGGAAACTTAACTGGCGACTTAGGCGAGTGTCAGTTTAGGATTGTGACTTCAAAATATATTTTATTCTTAACTATTCTGTTTTTGTATCTCATATGCTTTGGAAGAAACTCATTTAACATTTGTCTGAACCATCCATTTTAATTTGACGATTTTGAAAATGCAGATGGCACTGTTCATAATCTGGAATCATTCATCTTGATGAGTGAAGAAAATATAAACTCAAAAATGGAAGAATTGGTAACAGATGTTTTCCAGCTACAGACTGGTGTTGTGATAGATGAAAGCAAGTTAGAAGAATTCTTTATGCAAATTGTATAAAAATAAAAGATTGGCATTTATGATTTCCATCTCAGGTGCTTCATGTCACATCTTAATGGAAGCTTGACAATCAGATGAAAATGTCTATGCTTGCTGCATTCCAGTGGTTTTGTATGCTTTGCCATTCCAGTTCAATTCCTTTTTTGTTTGCCCTACACCTACCCCATGCTAATCTTCTATCTAGTCCTGAATTTAATGTATGCCTTTGTCCTTCTTTGTTTTCAATATTGCATATACATTTGAAGTCTTCAACCTCTGGTGGTATGAATCAGCGTCTTAATGTTGAATCTCAGAAATTGCTTGTTAGCCTTCCAATCCAATCAGTTATGGGAAGAGGCAGTCAAATAGATGATTCCGATTAGCCAGTGGGTTTTATCTGAATGGTCAATGGAGTACTTACCAACCTATGTGGGCACTTGGCATTTTTAGTAGAAGTGTCATATCGTTTCTTTGAATCATACTCGATATTTTTGTTGTGGGGTACAGTGACAGACCTTTTGACCTATGCCTTAACCTCAGCTAATCTAACTGAATCTAGGTTTTAAAATATAAAGTAGTCAATACGGTCTCTAATGTGTAATATGTGTTTGCTTTTTGTGCAAAGACGATACGGGAAGAAGTTGGATGGATTGTGGTTATAAGGCAGTGTTGCCATGCAAATAACCCATGTTCATGCCTGTAGAGAGGGATTTGCCTTTCAGTCAATAAGACACATACCAACCAAATTATAACTTGATTGGATTGCATATCACAAACAAAAACAATATAAAAGGATGTAGCGAAAGGAATTGATTCTTGAATATAGTTCTATCTATAACTTTATGATGGTAACATGATTGTATCTGATGTATGGTATATTTTGAAAATAGCAGTGTTTCACGGGGATGCTTCCCCCCTAGGGGACGCGTCCACCCGTTTCCCCCGTCCCCCAGCACGGGGGGACGGCAAGGGGGACATTTCCCCCCGTCCCCCTTTTTGGGGGATGATTGGGAAACGTCCCCGAGATAGCTGAGGCCTATGGCCTCCCGTCCCCGGGCCGGCCCGAGTGTCCACAATGGGGCCCAACCGTCCCCCACGACTAGGCGTCCTCCCCCAAAGGGGAAATTAAAAAAAAAGGTAGGGGTGGGACCCATTTTAAGTCTCACCCCCCACAAAAAAAAAAAAAACCCTAAACCTAAAAGAAACTTATATAAAGTGAAAACAAAAACTTTTCAAGTTACTCATACTCATATTTCAAGTGAAGAAGAAAAAGAGCGCTGGGAGAGCAAAAGGAGGCAGCAAGGGCAGCATAACAGCAACAAGCAACAACAATAGCAAGCAACAACAAAAGGAGGCAGCAATAGCAGACAACAAGGGTAGAGATAGCAACAACACTAGCAACCAACAACAACAGAAATAACAACACTAGCAGGCAACAACAACACTAGGTTTTCAATTTTTTTTACCTCTTCCAAGCTGTTTTCAAATTTTATATTTTAATTTCAACATAAAACATGGCCAACAGTGCATCAGGTTCATTTGAGGTTAATTTGGAGGAGGGAAACCAAACTGAAAATCAAAATATAAACATGAATGTTGTTGTTGTTAGGGATTCATCCTCTACCATCCAACCCCAAACTTCCAAAGGGGATAACAATGCTTCTCAACCCAGTTTTGAATGCCCATCTTCGTTATTAAAAGAATATGCCAAGGGTCCATTTAGTATCAAAAAACCTCTGTTGCAATTTGTAACTAACTGTGACCAAGGAAAAAATTTTTTGGGGGCTCAAGAACATGGTTGTGTAATTTTTGCAAAACTACATTTAAGGGCAGCTATACTAGGGTTGAGTCTCATCTCATGGATAAGGCAGGAACAAGGGTTAGGGCTTGCCAAAAAATGACCCGGGCACAAGTTAATGAAGTCCATAAGATTGTGCAAGAGTCTAGATTTAAAAATTGTGGCTTGTCTTTACCTACAATTGACCAATCTTTTAGAGAGGACATTGGGGCCTCCTCAGAACAACCACAAGAATCAACCCAAACATCTAGTATGCCACCGCTGCCCTCAAAGAAAAAGGGAACCGTAAATGAGATGTTTAATGTGCAAGGAAGAGAAGAAGCAGATGATGCTATAGCAAAATTATTTTTTGCACATGGGCTGCCTTTCCATATTGCACGCTCCCCCTATTTCAAGGACGCAGTAAGACAAATAGCCAAGGCAGGGACTTCATATCTACCGCCTGGAGAAACTAGGCTGCGTACCTCTCTTTTAGACAAACACTATTCCAAATGCAATGTGGTTATGGAGCAGATGAGGAACACATGGTTGACTCATGGATGTTCTATCATCATGGATGGGTGGATTGACATTCGTCAACGTCCACTCATCAATATCATTGTCACATGTAAAGCAGGTCCCTATTTTCTTAAAGCCATTGATTGCACGGGGAAAAAAAAGGATGTTGAGTTCCAGTTCCTTCAGTTGAAGGAGGCTATTGAGGAGGTTGGAGCCTCCAATGTTGTACAGGTAATCAATTCGACAATTTCCGTTTTGCTTTTAACTTTTAATTTTTTTTTTTAGATTTTCTTATGAAAATCAAAATCTTTAAATTTTAAAATTATAAATCTAGATTCTAAATGGTTGTTAATTTGTTAAATGAGACCATTTTTGTTGTACACTACAGGTAGTTACAGATGCAGCCCCTGTTTGCCAGCGTGCAGGGAAAATGATAGAACAGGAATATAGACATATTTTTTGGACCCCGTGTTGTGTTCATGCATTGAACAATGCATTGAAGGACATTGGGAGGATAGATTGGGTGAAGGCTATGGTTGCACAAGCCAGAGAGATATGCAAATGTTCATTTGCAACCATCACACTTCGTTAGCCCTCTTTCGGTCCTTCTCAAAGAAGGAGTTCATCAAACCAGGAGACACTAGATACGCCACCTACTTCATTTTATTGGAGAGGATGATTGAGGTGCAAGATGCTCTACAATCCATGGTAGTATGCACAAAGTGGAAGAGGTGGCCGGAATCAAGGACAGAGGAGGGGAAAAAAATTAGAGACAAAACATTGGATGATAGTTGGTGGACTCAAGCCAAGTAAGAAACCAAAATGTCATTTATGATTTTTCAATTTTCATTTTTTGTTTCAAATTGGATTGCTCATATGACAATGTGACATATAGTCTAAGTTTCTAAATTTTTAATTTTGTTTTTGATTTCTTGTAGGTATATTGTGTCTTTTGTTGCCCCAATTGTTGTTGTCATCAGATATGCTGACACAGATGCTCCTAGTCTAGGAGAAATCTATGAGACTTTTGACAACATGTTGGGGGAGATTAAAAAAGTCATTTCTGCTAGAGATCCATCCCTATTATTCTATGAGGCCTACATCAGGCCTATTATACAGAGGAGGTGGGATAGGATGAACACCCCCCTTCATATGGCAACATATGCAGTAAACCCAAAGTGGTATGAGCCTAGGCCTGGGAGAGTGCCTCCCCATGAGGATCCAGAGGTGAGAGAAGGGTTTTTGGATGCCCTTAGAAAGATATATGCGAGGGAGGAGGGCTCAACTCTTAGAGATGAGTGGCTCAAATTTGCTAATCTCGAGGGCCCTCGCTTCAGCCACCCAAAGTGTAGGGAGGATAGGGCTACCATTGCCCAAAGAAATCCCATTGGATGGTGGCAGCTATATGGGGACAACACACCTAACTTGAAACATTTTGCAATTAGGGTTCTTTCACAGGTTGCTAGTTCCTCTGCTGTTGAGAGGAATTGGTCTACATACAACTTTATCCACAATGTGAGGAGGAATAGGCTTACCTCTCGCAGAGCGGAGAAGCTAGTTGCAGTGCATAGCTCTCTTCGTCTTCGTGAGAGAGTTAAGCCAGAGTACAAGCAATCTCCGACTACACGATGGGATGTTGATCGAGAGGATGCAGGACAGATTGATGAGGATGAGAGTCATGAGGGGTTGGTTGGAGTTTCATTGGAGGATCTTCACTTAGATGATGAGGGCAGCTCATCAAATAGTGATACAGATTTTGATAGTGATAGCCCAACAAAAGTTCCATAGGAGTTCCATACAGTCTCATTCCTATTTTTACTATTTTAGTATTTACTAATTTAGTTTTATGATGTACATTGTATACTCTTTTGAGTCTTTTTGTTGTAAATGAGCATTGATACTATGAGTATTTCAGATTTCTGATTGCTGTCATATTTGAACAGTTAGTGACTGAAAATTTTAAAAAATGACAGTCTTTGTTTGAACATTGGTGGCTGAAAAAATGATGATTGTTATTACTTAAAATGATGATTGTTTGAAGTTTGAACATTGTTTGCACTTGATATCCTTGGCTGAACCTTCAAGTTATAGTTGTTGAACTTGAAACAATTAAATGGCTGCAATTAGTAACTAATATGAATATGAAAATGACTCAATTATGGCTGCACTTATGTGTTAGTAACTAATATGCATATGAATGGCTGCACTTACATAATTGATTACTAATATGAAATATCATTTTTGTTGGGTGTAGAATTCTGAATGTGTAGATTATTCTAAATTTCTAAAAAAATTCAATTTTTATAGTATTATACCAGCCGTCCCCTAAAATCGGCCTGCCGTCCCCCGTTGTCCCCCAAAACCCGTCCCCCTCCCCCCGATCCTTGCCCCCCGTTCCCCAGGCTCGTGGAACCTTGGAAAATAGATTTAATATGGAAAGACAACGTTTTGTTGACTAATTCATGAGTAAGGGGAAAGTTGATTGGAATAAGGGTAAACAAAAAAGGGAATGTTGAAAATGAAAATGAAGAACACAAGCTTATACTGAGAGGGGGGGTGAACAGTATACAACCTGTTTTTACTTTTTCTTTCAATTCAATATTATGCAGTGTATAGATAGCAGTATCAATAGTAGTAATCAAAGCAATGCACAAAACACCATACACAATAGAGACACCACAATTTACGTGGTTCATCCAATGTGGGCTACTCCACGAAAAAAATCTTTTACTAAAATTTTCTCAATCTCTTTGGGAATCCTTCCCAATTACAATGTTTATGGACCTCTGTCTAAAGGAGATGTTGATCCCCTAATCTCAAGTTCGTGGATCTCTTCCACAGGAGAACTCTTTCCCCTTCTGCTCTGGCTAGTTATCTTCTAGAAGACTCTTTCTCTCTACTGCACTGACTGATGGATTTCTCTCCACTTGAAGACTCCTCACTCAGATTTGTCTTCAATTGTCCTAGTTGCTGGATCTCTATCCACTGAGACTCTGTCCTCTATATTCTGTCACCTCCAAAGTACTGTCTCCATAGGTTCACTCAGAACTTTCTCAAATCTGCTCAACAAGCTCATTCAAAACTTGTCAAAATCTGCTCAACAGGTCCACACAGAACCTGGTCAAATTTGCTCAATAGGTCCACACAAAACCTGTTCAAATTTGCTCAACAAGTCCTCTCTAGGACTCGCTCAAATCTGCTCAATAAGTCCTCTAGGACTTGCTCAAATCTGCATAGCAAGCTTCCACAAAAGCTTACTCAAAATCAGTCCACAAGCCTTCTCAAAGACTTGTCTCAAATCTGCTCAACAAGCTCACACAGGACTTGTCCAATATCATAGAATCATAAAAAGAATTGTTAAGAGACTCAATATGTTCTATACTTAATGCTCAATCAATATCTCAACTCAATCTCATAGAAGCATAAAGAGAATTGTTAGACTCAATATGTTCTATATTCAAATCCCAATCTCAACTCAAATCAATCTTATAGAAGCATAAAGAGAATTGTTAGAGACTCTATATGTTCTATACTCAAATCCCAATCTCAACTCAAATCAATTTCATAGAAGCATAAAGAGAATTGTTAGACTCTATATGTTCTATTCTCAAATCTCAATCTCAACTCAAATCAAGAATATAGAATAGTTTGTTTTATGGAACTTGAACAACCACATGCATCCACTTGACTAGGCTCAATCAACTCAACTCAACCAAACACCTCAATGAACAACCCTTTCTCACAAACCCTAGTCCAAGCATGTATCAATCAACTCAAAATGTTTCCAACAATGCTCAACAACAAATCTCACATAACAACGATGCTCATGTTCTCTTCTAACTCAAGTTCAAGTTCTTTGCACAACCAATGGGCTCCAACAACAATGCTTATAAAACAAGGTTTAATCATAACTCTCAATCCGGGAAAACCTTGAAGCATTAAACCAATCACTTTCGAAAAGGAAACCACAATCAATCCTTTTCACTCCAAAGATATTTTCGAAAATCAACCACCATAATAAATCAATAGGAGAATGTGCCCATACCTTTTATGAAGATGAAGAAGCCTCTTTGGAAATCTGCCACAATCACAATATTCTTTTGCCAATCTCAAAGGATTAGAAGATCACAAAATAATCAACATTACTCCACTTCACAATAATATTCACCAAGGCTTTTAATTAGAAAACCTTCTTAAGAATTAATGCACAACTTTCTTATCACTCCTAAAACCACTTGTACCATAAAATAAAATAAATCAAAACATTGCATAACCTTGCCACTCCAAAAACCACTTATACCATAAAATAGATCAAATATTTTATATCCTTCCTTTCAACACTTTTGCCCTCAAAAATAATCACAAAGCTTTCTTAGGCAATATCTCACATTAATCAAATATCAAACCTTAGTAAAATATTAAAGCTTGCTCAACCTTATATCTCCCACAAAAATCATAATCGAACCTTAGCAAGCAAATATTTACCCTCGCAAATATCGGAGTTGGAGTGCATACCTCAAAGGAGCCCTCAAAGGGCTTTGGCGTTTCGAACCTCTGCCCACCGTGTTGCCAAGCGACAACTAAGCCGCGTGAGCTAACACTGCCCACGTGAGTGCCTTGGGCACTCTCTTCCTTAAATTGCGTGCACTTTCCTCACTAGGCGCCAAAACTTTGATCGTCCACGACTTGACTGCCCACGTCACACTCCACGAAATTCGTTGCGCAATATTCGGATGCCAAGACTTTAGGTTTTGGAAAATCATGCGACACTCCTCAGATTTTTAAATGGAAAACCTTTGGCTTATTTATATAAGCCATCCTTCAATGCGAATACGTTGGCCCTTTTAACATTGCCCTCATGACGTCGGCGACACCAATAAGAAAGGAGGGAAAAACCTTTTATTTAATTTTAAAATTAAAATTAAAATTTTAAATAAATTAAAATTTAAACCAAACCTTTAAAATTAAATTTCTCCATCACCGGGGCACCTTTTTCGATGAAACGAAAAGCCAACTTGGGTTTTAAGAAAAACCCATTTCTAATCTGCCATCCATTGGTTTTAAATAAAACCTTTCTTTGCCTTCCTTGGTTTTATCATAAAAACCTTTTGTTAAGCTTCCCTTGAAGCTCCGTTTGGAACCAAATGCCATGCATCCCTTTTAGAACCTTTGAAAAAAACCTTTGCTTCTCATGAAGCTCTTTGTGGAGCAAAATCATAGTGCTTACTTACATAGGTCCTTTTGACATCAATGACAACTTTTAGCTTAGGGACTCAAAATGTCCAACGGAAAAATGAGAATTACATACAACATGATTTCAGTAATATGAGCATTTTCCTGAATTTCATGGGATTGATTTTTCCTTTAAAATGATTAATAATATAAGATACTAAATTTCGTCTAATAATTCTTGAACTAGGGTGTTCAGAGACTGGAATGTTATTATCCATGTAAAATAATTAATTCGGTAGGAACAAATTAGGAAATGTTGGGCATGAAAGAATAATATTATATAAAACTTTATTATTGAAAAAGTGCAGATTTTGGCACTGTAACAACATGCCTTAGAGTGTTTGTGAAATATAGAACTGAAAATTATATTATTATATTTATATATTATATAAATATATCATGCACTACGAAATGCTCAAACTACTGAAATGCGATGTGGGATTTTCCCATAACCTTATATATATATATATATATATATATATATATATATATATATATATATATATATATATAAAATTAAATTCTTGGTAGTTAATTGTCTAAAAGAGTGTATATTAATCAATCCATTTAGCATTAGCTTAAGTGCATTAGCTTAAGTGGATTGGCAAGGCCAATTTACTGTCAACTCTATTTAAAACCTTGAAATATAAGGATGTACAGGTTCTTATAAATGATAGATTGAGACTAAAAAGTTATTTTGACTTTAATTTTAAGAAAAAAGTCCTTGTGGGACATTATAGTGGTTTGGGTGTAGGGCTCTATTCTGGGAGATCTAGGTTTAAACCACGGTGGGATGTGTGTGCGTGTAAGTGAGTTTGTTAAAAAAAAACAACCAATTGGACCTCTATTGCTAGGATAATGCTAATAGACAAGTGAAAAGATTTAAAAAAAATGATAAACATATAGAACTGAAAATTATATTATTATATTTTAAAGAAAAGGAGTTATATATTGATATTCAAAATTGCAAAAAACACTTATCCAACAAGCAATTTGGAGGTCACGAGATTGCTGTCCAAAAGGAGGAACAAGAAACAAAGCAAATTAAAAAACTCTAAAAAGTGCAATAGTATAACAAGGGTGCCAAAGATTCAAAGGGTACCATAATCATTGAGAAAACTTAAAACACCAAAAGTTCTAGAATCACGCAATGTTCTAGGGTTGTCCAGAGGCATCAAAATGTTTAGGGGCTCCGAAATCTTCATAGGCTTCATAATCTCCAAAGACTCCAAAATTGACATACGCTTCTTATCATGTGTCACTTATGTTTGCTTTTTTTTTTTCTTCTTATTACTTTGAGATGCAAATAGGTTATGTTTATGGCATCATTTGCAAGGCGATAAACTACCATATTATGCCTCTTTCAATGCGGGAGTATTGTATATATTCAAATTTCTGCTTCAATTCTCTTAGTCTTCTCTGAACTATTTGTTGTTGGATTGATGAGGAATCCTTCCCCTTAGATAGGATAGAGACCACAAGTCTCAAATCACCATACACATGGAGTTGTTTAATGCCTTCTTGTTGAGCCAAAATTTGTCCCATTTCATAGACTATCAATTCTGCAACATTATAGGTTGTTTTCCCCAAATTGATTTTGAACCAAAACATTTCATAGTGTGGGGCCACTAGTATCACACCAGAAGCTGTTGCATGGCTTGGGTTTGATTTAGAGGCTCCATCAAAGAAAAATACAATGAACTTTATCTTGGGAGCTTTGATTGTTCTAACATGTGACGCAAAATTAAAGAGATTTTGGAGATCCATTTGGTGTAGCAGTTATATCTCTTTATTCTTAATCTCATAATGTCTTGTTGTTTATGATATATAGCTTTTGTGTTCAAGACTATCTCTCTTAACACTATCGGTTAACACTCAAAAATTGGTTCTTTTGTCATAAAAAATATCTTGTTTTTGTCCTTCCAATGTGCCAAATGATGAATATTGGCATTGAATACCAAATCTGCTTGATAAAGGTGCTTGTCTTTCAGTCCCCATTTGTACATTTGGTGCCAATTGGTTAGGCAATTTTATGAGTTGAAGGTTCTTGACAGTGTTGATCTTAGCTATTGGGTTATTTCAATTCAAATTTTAACTGCTTTTGTACATTGAAAGAATATATGTGATATTGTTTCATTATTCTTAAGATACCTATGGCAAATATGAGGCCCCATGATATTCCTCTTAATGAGGTTGTCTCTAGTAAGAATCTTGTTTTGGAGCACAAACCAAAGAAAGACTTGAAGTTTGGGAGGAACCTTGTAATCCCATACCTTAGCTATGGTTGAGTTTCTTTGAATCTGTTGCTATAATAATGCCCCTTACTTGATTGTGTAAACACCCGACCCATTAATAGAGCCCCATATAAGTTGATTTGAAATTTGGGGAGAAAGTTTAATCCCTTCACTTTGGACGTGTAGCTATTTTCATAAGTCTTGGTCAAGATGTGGTAGGGGAGGATCTCTCACCTATTCAATTAATCTTGCAAGAGAGTTAACACCCAATTATTGCAGGTTTGCTTTTATTTTTGGGAAACATTTCTTAATGATTGTAGGTCCTTCCAACATTGGATCATCTCATAGATTAATTTGTTTACCATTCCTTTGAAAGCAAAGAGCTATGACTTAATGTCTTTAGCTTCCACTATGTTTCCAAATTGAGGAACCTACTATGCTATTTTCACTTTTTATGAGATGGATCTTATAGAGTTCAACTAATTGCATTTTAAGATTTGCTTCTATGGAGAGTTTGGTGGAGTGAGCAGATTCTAAAGCAACTTCGCACTTAGTGCCTTGCTAAAAATTGTTTTTCTGATTCCTAGGCCTCCTTGCTCCTTTGGCTTGGTAACAGTATCCCGATTGACCAAATGATTTTTTTTTGTATTTGATTGCCTTCCGCCTTGCCATAGGAAAGTTCTTAACATTGCATCCAACTTTTGCAAGATATATAAGGGTTCATGATACACCAAGAGTTGATATATGGAAGGACATGTTAATATTGATTTGATTAAAATAATTCTTCCAGCCAAACCCAACCAACCATTGCTATATTGTTGTATTCTCCTTGACATATTTTATAGAATGACATTCCAAGTTTCTTGTTTTTTATTTTTATTTTTATGGAAGCCCATAGGAACATCTAGGTAGTTAAAGGTATCACTACCTTTTTGAAATCCCAAAATCTGAGAGAAACTTGTATCTTTTGTTGTTGAAGTATATATAGTGTAAAATATACTCTTTTGGGTGTTTATATTTACCCTTATGGCTGAAGAGAAGCAATCTAAAACTTCTTTGATCAAACTGAGATTCAATTTTGTGGTTTCCCCAGTAAAATAGTGTCATATTCAAATTGAGCATGAGTAATTGTTCTATATCCTGTAGCTACTCTAATTTCCAAGATTTCTTTCCTTCTCAATTTGGTTAGGGTCCTCCCTAAAGTTTTAGCTAGAAGGATATAAAGGTAAGGGGAGAGAGGACACCCTTGCCTTAATCCTCTGGTGGCTTTAAATAAGATAGCAGGTTCCTCATTTACTAGAGGGGCTATCCAAGGTCTCTCTATGCAAGCTCTTATCTAGTTTATCATTTGAGCTGGAAATCCAAATTTGGCTAACACCTGTGTTAAAAAACCAATGTCTACTTTGTCAAAGGCATTAGCCATATCAAGTTTAATGGCTATTCTTTTCTTTCTGGACTTGGCACTTGAGTGTAGGACTTCATGAATCATTATAACGTTGTCGTATACTTGTTTCCTTGGAATAAAACCCCCTTATTTGGGCTCTAAATCATTAATCTTCCTTTTAATTCTATTTGCTATTATTTTAGTCATTATCTTATAAGAGTAATCGCACAAAGATATAGGTCTGAATCTCTTAGAAGTAATTGCATTTTTTTTCTTTTGGAATTAAAGCTAAGAAAGTGGAGTTGATTGTCCTAGATAGCTTACCTCTTATCCTTGTCTCTTTTATCCAACAAGTTATCTCCTATATTTTTCATAAAGCTATTGATAAAAATTGTTGGTGAAACCATCTAGTCCTAGAGCTTTGTCCTTGGGCAATGAATGTATAACTTCTTCTAACTCTTCTTTGGTTAATGGGAAGAGAGATATTCTCAGTCTCTATTTTTTAACAAAGGAATGTTGTTTAGGAGAGTGGCATGAGCATGCTGATTTATTGTTGTCATTGTCAGAAGGGTCGAGTAATGATCTCTTTCTAGTTCCTTTATGACTACTTGATCAAAATAAATTTCTTCAGTTTTGTGAATTTCTTTGATTGTATTTTGTTGGTAGTGCTACATTATTTTTAGATGAAGTAATTTGTGTTTCTGTCTCCTTTCTTGAGTTAGATCATTCTTGATTGAAGTCTCCAATGTTCCTCTTCTTATCTTAAAGCTTGATCCATTTCTTGGTTCAACCAGAGTTTTCTCTCTTCTTATTGAGGGTTGGAGGGTAATCACCTATCTCTTAGTCTGCTTCCTCCATCTGTTGTAGCAATATGCTTGACCTATTTTGAACTTTAGTCTTATTGGCAATCTAGTCCCTAATAGTTTTTTGAGATTGGAAATTTTCATTTTCCATACCTCTTGGGGACTGTTTGCATAGACATGCTACTTCCAGATACTTTCTACTAAAGGTGCAAACTCCTCATGCTCCATCCATTTTGGATTGTATTTGAAAGGAATCTTCCTTTTTCCAAAAGCACAATTGCCCGTATCCAAATAGAAAGGCTTATGATTTGAGACCGAACTTTGAATTTTGCCACTTGATACAAGTGGATACCTGAATAGTATATCTTCTTGTATCAAGAATCTATCTAATCTTTCTGCAATGAATTTAACCCTAACTTTTTGTTTGTCCATATAAATTTTTTATTTTTGGGGATTGTCTTGAAGTTTTTGCTAAGTTATAATATGCATAACCAGGTCCTTAGAAGGGTCTTTTGAGAGAATGCCTCCTCTTTTCTCCCATTGGGCTAAAGTCACATTCAAGTGCCTTGATATAATTAAATAACTAGAGGGTCATTTTTGATGAATCATGTGTTGAAGACTTTTCCAAGCCTCTTGTTTTAAGATAATTATTTGATCCATAAAAATTGACTGGTCCAAGTGTATCCCTGTGGAGAGGAGAAACAAGTTGCTATCCAATTTGAGTGTCTTGTTTTATTAATACATATCAGGTTCAGTGGATCCCATGCAAGGAGAAGCCCCCTTAAGTCCCTTGATGAATCTATTGCTTCTAGGTTTGAGGATCTCCATATATTTTTCCATTCTATTCTTGCTAACTACTCCATCCACTTTGTTTCTTGAATGAAGATAACCATTGGCTTTTGTTGGGCTACTAATTGACATAGGTAGTTTCAAGGGAATCCCCAATCCCCCGAAAATTATATAAATTTATTGTTAAAATTATATAAATATAATATTTGAATATATATATTGCAAACATCATTATTATAATTAAAATTTTAATAGATTAGTATGAGATTGAAACACTTTAACTTGTATTACGTCATGACCATATAGTGGTATTACAACACCTTAACAATTATGCATATATTACTTGGTAATATATATTTGAACTTCCTTTTCCTTCTAAAAAATTGAGGAATTTAATATTTGAGCTAATGCCAATTGACATATCATCATTATTATTATATCTAGGATTATTTTTATTTTGTTAAAACCTAAGAATTGAAGGTTAAGTGTTAAACCAACTTTAATTCCTTTTCCCCTCTCAATTGTTATTATTATTTTATTAATATAAATTTGAAAAAACCAACTTTTTATTTGAGTATACAAAGGTAATAATTATTTGCATAATTTAAAAATATTTTGGACCATTATTGGAAGGATGAAACACACACATTATAGCCTTACTCATATTACATAATGACCGTGTTGTTATGGTATTACGACCAACCAAATAATGGTATTACAACTGAAAATCATACAACTTGAGCGAGCCTAATGGTGAAGGCTTTGGCTACTTCAAATAGGAGGTCCAAGGTTTCAATCCAAAGGGGTGTAGGTTATGTATTCCCTCTTGGTGGATGGCACAACACAAGTGGCTCCCATGCATAGTGGGTTCAAGGGAGTATGGGGTGGTTTAATATGCCCAATGCTCTTAGACCTTAAAAAAGTTACTGTACTTTTACTTTTATCACTTGGTAAGATTTGAATTTGAATCTCCACATTGTAAGTCCATGGATTTTTTTAAGGACGTGGGCTCATGCCATTTGATAGTGTGCATGTGAAATTGTGAAGTGAGAGCTTTAGACTTTTATTTAAGTCTAAATAAATTGATCTATATGGTCAAACATTATATCCACTTCCATTAAGAAACTATGATGATTATTAAGACTATTTTGAGAGTTTTAGACTTTTATGTAAGTCTAAATGAAGGGATCTATGTGGTCAAAAATTATATCCACTTTTATTAAGAAACTACGATGCTTATTAAGACTACTTCACTTTCACTTGAATGAGTTGCATATCCTAAAAATGGGATGTATATAATGCAACATTATATCCATGTTAATTAAAAAAACCTTTTAAATAATATATTGTTTCAAGAGGTAAACATATTGGCTTTTAAACATGTAGCCATTCTTTACCCTATTACATGTGAGATGAAAAAATTAAAGACTTTTATAGGTTTTAGGTACCTTACACATTTACAACTTGGAGATCAAATTTAATGCATAAAAAATCATCCTTGAATTCAAAATTTAAATGCATTTAGAGACGTTAATATTTGATAAATATGGATTGCTTTCTTTAGAGTTTTGACCAATTGTTGAAATTAGCAATTTGTGAAGCTCGGCTATGATATCTAAATGCCATTCATGCATTAGTGAGTTTTTTCCATGTTTCATTTTTAAAATGGTTGAATTAGGTGATTCCTTAGAAAAATTAAAAAAATTCCATTCACTTTTGTTATCTATCACATGGTTTTGAGTAGTTTATTCAACAATTTACAGACCCGTTATAATTATGGATTCGTATAGATGAGTATGTCTTGTTTTGGTTGTGTGAAGATTGGTATTTTCCCAAAATAACATTAAATTTAGATGTTTGATGGTGTTTTTGGAGTGTATTATAAAATTTTAAAGGTTGTTGTAAGTTCTCTCAGATCTCAAATGTGCAAATTGTATTGCATAGATTCAAACTTGCAAATATTTTTAGAAATCCATGGCCAGTTTGGTGATGTTTGCATGGTGCATACATAATTAACAATGTGGCATGTTTAGCGCTAACATGAAATGGTTTTTGGATATGTTGGCCTCCGTGTAAGCCTTAAAAATTATTTTTTGGGTAATTAATTCAATTTAATGAATGGTATTTGTCCATGCAATAAATGAGTTGATTTGTTTGGTCAATCCTTTTTTTACATATTATTCGAGAATATTGACTTGAATAGGCTATAGCATTCTTATTCGATATCCATTCTTTGTAATATTATAGCCATAAAAAATCCCCTGAAGCACAATTTTTGTTTGACTAATCTTCATACCAAGATTTTAGAATGTGGAGAACCAATTTTATAGGTTTTGATCAAGTAGTTTTTAATTCTAGGGTGTCATAGAAAATGCAGCTTTAAATTAAGAAAATATTGACTTGGAATTTTTTTTTGCTTTCCTTTAGGACCATTTTGCCACTATAAGATCCAAAACAATTGGCATATAATTGCATGCTAAAATTTTGTAGAATTAGTGAAGACTTCACTTTTTGTATTTGGACTTGTCAATTAAAAATTATACTTGTAACTTACAGTTTCCATTGTCATGCACTTAATTATTTTGAGGCTCAAGTGTTAAGGCCCTTGTAGTCAACTTTTATTTATTTACTTTCCATTCCTCAAAATTCAAATGCAAAGCTTTGATAATCACATTTTCAAGCATTTTTTTGTTGATGATGGTTGTTTCTATGTTGATGTTTGTTTTGCTTTGCATTTTCTTTTCTTGTAAATTTTTATTTTTGAACTAAAAATTTTCATTTTGAATGGTGACATGAACTAAAATAAAAATAAAAATCTTTTGAAAACTAAAAATTTGACATCTAAAACTATATGTAATGGAAATTCTTGGTCAAAGCTACATTTATTTTCAATAATCCATGAGATATTGTTAAGGAATCTAATCCTACTCTATTAATAATGGTGATTGTGTGAGCAACATTTGATGCAAGGATATGTAGGTACTTTCTCTCCTCAAGATTTATTATATTGGAGACATACATGTTAACATTGATATTGAACATGGCTATACTAATAGGAAAAATTTGCTAAAGTTTTTAACAAAGAAACCAAAGTACAAACATATAAAGTTGCAAAGATATTTGTTCAACACCTATTTGGAGGTTGGAAAGGATGTAAATAGATTCTTCTCTAGATTGAAGAATGTCAAAAATGAGCATAAGACATAGGCTTTGGTAAAATTAATGAGAACATAAAAGGAACTTTGAAAAGTTTGCAAAGTTACTATTAGAACTTTGTGTTGGAACAAAAGCAATCCATCCACTTAAATCACAATCCATACACTCAAAACTTATATAAAAAACATAAAAGAATGAAAGAAAGGAAAAGAGACACATAAATTGTTGGGGGCTTGTAGGCACCATAAATAATGACTGTATTATCCATGGATAAGAATCACAACACTTTGATGCAAGTGATGGAGTGGTTGCAAGGCTATTTATACCAATACCTATTCCCCAAAAATACATAATTAAGCTTCAAATGACATAACAAGAGGGGTTTAAGGTTAATTACAAGTTATGAGACAAGTTTCACTATAACAAGATTAATCGTGGCCCATAGGGCTTATATAATAATAAAATATTACAATAAACTAAATAGATTGTACAATGATTGCCCTTAGGCCTATACAAGATTACATCATATAATGTTCGCATTGGCAATGAATTAGATTACATTTTTAACACCCCTCATAATATAAATCAAGAGGCTAAGGAGAGCACATTAGTGACAATAATATTTGCTCCCATAATGCATTCTCTAGTGAACCTCTATTGAGGTAGATTCTTCTAAATCTCCCTCATCATTTGGAAGACATACACTCATCTTTAGAATTTCAACTTCAATCGTTTGCAATTTTAGCAAACAATTCTTCGTTGGATGTCCTTCCCTCTAGTAGTGTCTACAAATGGTCTTTGAATTCTTTGAAGACTTAACACGACCCTTGGGTTCTTGGGTATTAGCCTCCTTAGATTTTAATTCCTTTGCATGAGTCTATATTTGTGACGTACCACCACCTCATTGCGACCTCAAAATAAACTAGAAGAGGGAAAAGCTGATTAGAGAAAGAGTTTTTTCAAATTCCAAGATCATAGGAATCATATGAACCATGATGTTTAACATATGAAAATAAGATAAATTAGTAAGGACAATCTTCACACGTTCAACATCATATTTATTTTTTCCTCTAGAAGATACAATGTTTACTCTCAATGCCTTAAATATTGTAATATAACCCTCAAAGTAATCAAAATCAACTAATTTGAGAGAAGAAAACTCTAATTCCAAGCAACTTCAATTGTATTTAAACTCATGCAATTGTGACCATAACTTGATAGATTCACTTTCTTCTTTGATATGTAAAAACTAATTTTGGTTAAATCAACAGGGAGAAGAGGCCAAGAGTTTCTTCTTCCATATGTTGGTGCATTTCTTCATCAAGGTTTGTTGCTTTATATTCTTGAAAGATGCACCATAGGTTATTATTGTATAATAGACTAATCATTAGGGTTGATAAAATACTATAATTTTTGTCCATTGAGATGGATAACTAGGTCTTGATGATCCATCTTACACAATCTAACACCTAACAATACAGTAGGTCCTTGAATTGATGCCACTAGTGCATAGAATTCAAAAAATAGTGTGACTTGAAAAAAGGACTCAAAAGACTTCCATATGCAAAATTTATGACCTTAAGAAGTTTTTCCCTGATGGACCTAAAAAATGTAAATATTAAATTTCCAAACCTTAGAGATGCAAGAGTCAATCTCGACTTGCCACTTGGTAATTTTTAACCCATGGTGCACTTCAATACTTTTTTTCCACTTTAGCTCCTTTGATATGCTCAATTGTTGACACTTGGTGCTCTAAAATTACCACATGGAATATAGGTAAAAATTTCTATGATGTGTTAGACAAGTGCCATGTTGGCCAGGGTCTATCATAGTTCATTGCTTGGTGCTTGAGGGATTTTGATGATCCATCTTACACAATCTAACACCTAACAATACAATAGGTCCTTGAATTGATGCCACCAGTGCATAGAATTCAAAAACTAGTGTGACTTGAAAAAAGGACTCAAAAGACTTTCATATGCAAAATTTATGACCTTAAGAAGTTTTTCCCTGATGGACCTAAAAAATGTATATACTAAATTTCCAAACCTTAGAGATGCAAGATTCAATCTCGAGTTGCCACTTGGCAATTTTTAACCCATGGTGCACTTCAATACTTTTTTTCCACTTTAGCTCCTTTGATATGCTCAATTGTTGACACTTGGTGCTCTCTAATTACCACATGGAATATAGGTAAAAATTTCTATGATGTGTTAGACAAGTGCCATGTTGGCCAGGGTCTATCATAGTTCATTGCTTGGTGCTTGAGGGATTTTGATGATCCATCTTACACAATCTAACACCTAACAATACAGTAGGTCCTTGAATTGATGCCACCAGTGCATAGAATTCAAAAAATAGTGTGACTTGAAAAAATGACTCAAAAGACTTCCATATGCAAAATTTATGACCTTAAGAAGTTTTTCCCTGATGGACCTAAAAAATGTAAATATTAAATTTCCAAACCTTAGAGATGCAAGAGTCAATCTCGAGTTGCCACTTGGCAATTTTTAACCCATGGTGCACTTCAATACTTTTTTTCCACTTTAGCTCCTTTGATATGCTCAATTGTTGACACTTGGTGCTCTCTAATTACCGCATGGAATAAAGGTAAAAATTTCTATGATGTGTTAGACAAGTGCCATGTTGGCCAGGGTCTATCATAGTTCATTGCTTGGTGCTTGAGGGATTTTGATGATCCATATTACAAAATCTAACACCTAACAATACAGTAGGTCCTTGAATTGATGCCACCATTGCATAGAATTCAAAAAATAGTGTGACTTGAAAAAAGGACTCAAAAGACTTCCATATGCAAAATTTATGACCTTAAGAAGTTTTTCCCTGATGGACCTAAAAAATGTAAATATTAAATTTCCAAACCTTAGAGATGCAAGAGTCAATCTTGAGTTGCCACTTGGCAATTTTTAACCCATGGTGCACTTCAATACTTTTTTTCCACTTTAGCTCCTTTGATATGCTCAATTGTTGACACTTGGTGCTCTCTAATTACCGCATGGAATATAGGTAAAAATTTCTATGATGTGTTAGACAAGTGCCATGTTGGCCAGGGTCTATCATAGTTCATTGCTTGGTGCTTGAGGGATTTTGATGATCCATCTTACACAATCTAACACCTAACAATACAGTAGGTCCTTGAATTGATGCCACCAGTGCATAGAATTCAAAAAATAGTGTGACTTGAAAAAAGGACTCAAAAGACTTCCATATGCAAAATTTATGACCTTAAGAAGTTTTTCCCTGATGGACCTAAAAAATGTAAATATTAAATTTCCAAACCTTAGAGATGCAAGAGTCAATCTCGACTTGCCACTTGGCAATTTTTAACCCATGGTGCACTTCAATACTTTTTTTCCACTTTAGCTCCTTTGATATGCTCAATTGTTGAAACTTGGTGCTCTCTAATTACCGCATGGAATATAGGTAAAAATTTCTATGATGTGTTAGACAAGTGCCATGTTGGCCAAGGTATATCATAGTTCATTGCTTGGTGCTTGAGGGATTTGAACCTGGATCTTTGCTATCCAAAAAACATCATGTTATCCAATATAATACCATGTCAATTGAGTCTCTTAAGTGAAATTCTTCCTTAAGAAGACAATGACATTCCTTACAAGACAAATATGCATGCAAAAAAGGTTGTAAGAGAAATTTAAACTCCTATCGCCTTATTCGCAAGCATATTCTTGGTATAGCCAACTAGCCAAAGCATCTCATGATGCACATATTGTTGCATCCATAGACTATAGCCTCTCAGATCACCATAGCAGGCAAAAAAGCAGTAATGGGATTCAAACACTGTCTCATTCATCTTAAAAACCTTAATGCTTATTCCTTTGGCTAGAATGTCGGTCATTTAGACAACGATCAAAGCACCATCACTCATTTTTATGCTTATAGCCTAGATTTAAGTAGAAAATTTCTTGTCGATTGTAACCCACATCACATAAAGAAGAACAAGCTCAACATTACCCCTGCTAACCAACTCAATGCTCGTCTTTGTCATGCTTGGGAAGGCACCATCTCCTTGAAGGAAATCCTACCTTGGTAGTGCAATGTTGTACAAAGTGTATGTGGGAAAAGTGATGGATTCAAATTTAAAATTTTCCTACCTTGCTCCCTTTCAAAATCAATGACGTAACATTCCTAAAAATAAAGCTTAGAAAAAAATGATTTCAAATTTACAAGGATACATCGATGATAACAAAGCAGTTGGTAATGGCAATTCATGAAATAAAAGTTTCTTTCTACTTCTTATGCTGAAGGTGCTTGTGAAGTTTTGAGGTGTAATTCATGCTTGTATTCGAAATAAGGATGGTTGGTTCCTAATGAACTTATTATGTGACCAATCAATGTTGTTCCATACTCATTCTAATACCATGTTGGGATTCACAATATTTCCCTAGAAATAAAGATAAGCAATCCATTTACTCAATTCTTACACAAAAAGTGTTAATAAATGAAAGAAAGGAAAATATATACATAAATTGTTGGGGGCTCTTAGGTGCCATAAATAATCACTATATTATTTGTGGAAGAAGAAGCACAACACTTCAATGCAATGGATGAAGTGGTTGGATATCAATACCAAATCCAAAAATACATAAGACCTTAACCTAAGTTGACATAACAAGATGGCTTTCAACTTAATTACAAGTTATAAGATTGATAAAACCATAACAAGGTTAACTGTGACCTATAGGGCTTACATAATAAAATATTACAATAATTAAATACATTATACAATGTTTTCCCTTAGGCCTATACAAGTGTTGTGGCTGCTCCACAACGTACCCCAAAATTGGGGACCCACCTTTTTGCATATTTTCCAAGAAGACCGAAGTGGCCCATATGCTAAAGATCAAAGAAAAAGCAAAACACCGCAAGAAAGAAAAAGTGTCGCGATATCGCGACATGTTGCATTTTCGCGGCCAAAAGAGAAGAGAAAGAACAAGAAAGAAAAAGTGTCACGATATCGCGACATGTTGCATTTTCACGGCCAAAGAGAAGAGAAAGAACAAGAAAGAAAAAGTGTCGCGATATCGCGACATGTTGCATTTTCATGGCCAAAAGAGAAGAGAAAGAACAAGAAAGAAAAAGTGTCGCGATATCGCGACATGTTGCATTTTCGCGGCCAAAGAGAAGAAAAAAAGTGTCACGATATCGCGACATGTTGCATTTTTGCGGTCCAAAGCAAAGGAAAAAGTGTCGCGATATCGCGACATGTTGCATTTTTGCAGTCCAAAACAAAGGAAAAAGTGTCGCGATATCGCGACATGTTGCATTTTAGACTCAAAAGGAAGAACAAAAGTGTCACGATATCGCGACATGTTGCATTTTCATGACTCAAAGGGAAGAGAAACAAAAGTGTCGCGATATCGTGACATGTTGCATTTTTGTGACTCAAAAAGGGCAGGCAGGCAGAGAAACAAAAGTGTCGCGATATCGCGACATGTTGCATTTTCGTGACTCAAAAGGGGCAGGCAGACAGAGAGACAAGAGTGTCGCGATTTCGTGACATGTTCGATTTTTGCCAAGGGAACAGAGTAGTGGACAGTGCGTCTGATATTAGTGATGAACACCAGGATAGTGAAACTGAAGACTGCATAATGACGTGGACCTATAAGGAATAAATCGAAGATTGAATAAGGTAATTTGTCACATAAGGACAAAATCCAATGAATAAGACAAAACGTTACATAAGGAATCTTTAATGATTTGAAATCATTTAAGATGGTCGTTACACATGGAAGGAAGCGGACGCATGCCCATGTGGAGAAAAGGAAACGTTTTTTTGAAATCAAACGAAAAGTGAAGAAAACCAAACAGAGGAAGCCAAACCATGGGAATGAAACGAAGGGCCACAAAATAGAAACGAAAAGCTTTTTTGGAAACCAAAACACATGCATGCACAAGGGAAGGTGAAACGAACAGCCATTGGAAAATGAAACGAAAAGCTTCCTGAAAATTTTAAATACGCCAGGCAAGGATGTTTTGAGGGGTTGGAAACTGCTATGAGTAGAGTTGCAGATTTGAAGGCAAGAGGGCCATTCTGGACCTGTTTGAGCTGTTTTTCTTCCATGGACTGGTTTGGGAAAACCAAAAATTTTTGTTATTGTAAAATGACAAATTTTTAATACAGAAAATTTCAGAAAGTTGCATCTTATGGACAAGAAAGGAGGAGTCATTTTCTCCATGCAAGATTAAATGTCTATTTTTCCCCTTTTCAGATTTTAGGCTTGTAAATGGAGTTTATGCAAGTTTCTTGGTTGCTTCATGCGAATGTTTAAATCTGAAAACCTCATTTAAAACCCTAGGAGCCAACACTTAGCTTATCCGGATTGTGCTTGTTTTGCAAGTCCAATAGGTTAGGTTGCATGCATGGAAACCTCACATCTTCGGTTTTGTCGAAATAGGATAGCATCATACTGAATGCATTTTATTTTCAATTTTCTGCATTTTCATTTTCAAGCATTTTATTTTACAAATTTTTTTTTTTAATTTTCAAGCATTAAAATAAACATTTAAAAAATTTCAAAATCCAAAAATAATTTCACCATTGCGTAGGTTATACTTCAGACTTCCAATACGCACTTTGAAATTTCATTTTCGGAGTTGTTTAGTATTTTTAAAAATTCATCGAAGTTGTTGTTTTATTACAGATTTTAAAAAATCCGAAAATAGAAAATTTCCATTTTAAGGTCAAATTTCATTTTTTCAGTTTCATTTATGTTTTGCACTCATGAGCCTATGATGACATTCCCTTCATGAAAATTCCAATTTCATTGAAGGAGTTATGTTTTATGGCATTTTTACAAATTTCCATTTTTTGAGCCTAAAATTGCCCTCTCTTCATAAAAATTCTAATTTTACGAAAGAGGGGTAATTTGAGTATTACATTGAAGGTCTTTTCTTCAAAGCACTTAATTGTTCATCTTGATGAAAATTTGATTTCATTTAAGAGGGATAAGTTAAAGTGACATTTAAAGCCCTTTATTTAAGGCCATAAATTATTGCTTCTTTGTGAAAATCCATTTCACCAAAGAGGGATAGTTTATCGATCACATTGAAAGCTATCTTCATCTTCATGATAAGAAGCCATATTTGGACTTAATAAAGAAGATAAAATCTACCTTAAAACTCTCAAGATAAAAGGAATTAAGGCACTACATCGTGGTCATATGAGGGCCAACTCACATTTGCTTTATTTTGGTTCAATGAACAATCACTAAAGTTTCATGGTAAAATAAACCAACATTGCCCCTTGTTTACAGTTACTTGCAATCACTAAGGTGTTCCAAGCATTTAAATTGAATATCTTTATTTGAGATTACTAATACACATATGCAAATGCTAATATAGCGGAGACCTTGGAGAAGTTGTTTGTTTAACTTCTTTGCAAGAGGGGATTTGGAACCCAAATCCTAAGGGAGAGTGTACTTTCACAATTGGGTGAAAATACCACTCAACATTTTGGCGCTAGAAGGAGGGCCTGAATTGGTTTATTTCAGTGTGATTTAAATGCTATAGGGATTTAAATTTTGAATATTTCATGCCCTATTGATTATTATCTTTAGCCCTCTTTTAACAATACAACCTTGTAGTGTTAAAAGGAGGACATGAATTGCTATGCATTGTTCTAACGCTTTTGATTGTTCATACAGGAATAATGTGTTTTGATTTGATTTTGAAAAATTTTTGGTCTTGACTAACGAGGTTGTCTCCATGCAATTACTTTCATTTGATTTTAATGGATACATCTCTTGGTTGATGCTAACATGATTATTCATACGTTACATGTTTGATATTTGCTAGTCATTTCATGCTTATTTGTAAGGAATTATTTTGTCTAAAATGTATTTGTTGTCGGTATTATGCTCTTCACTTGCGTGTAATGCGATCTTGTGAATCAGAAAGCCTACAACACTAGGAGTATGCTCTTCACTTGCGCATATGCGATCTGGTGAATCAGAAACTAATTTACATTTTTAGAATATTGCTTTGTCATGGTTCCTTCTTTTATTCATGACTAACAAATTGGTTTTGAAGTTATTCTTTGAGTTTCATTAATGGCTACAACTGTAGGAACGTGGTATGGGATACATGTTAATCCTTTGAACATTAGTGGAGATTCTCATGATTTACCCAAGAACGTAGAAAAACGTTTGCCCAAATTTAAACACAATGGTCCAACATTAGCCGAGGAACATATTCAAGCCTATGTGGATATCCTAGTTAGATGGAATGTCGAACATGAGGATGTGGCATGTAGAATGTTTCCTGGAACCCTAGATGAGGTGGCATATGATTGGTACATCAATTTACCCACTGGTTCTATTACATCTTGGACTCAATTGAAAGATGATTTTATCAATCAATTTAGGTTGCTCATTGATCCTCTCACGATATATCAACAATTTACTTCTTGCAAAAGAGAACCTAATGAGCCAGTGAGAAGTTTCAACATGAGGTTTCGAAAGCTTTATGCGAGATTAATTTCTCCCTATACTATTGAGGAAAGTGGTGCTCTTCAAATATACTTTCGAGCATTGGATCCATTGTTTGCCATATTTGTTAGGATGAATCCCTTGGTTACTGATCTTGCATCGGCCTACACAGAAGCTATGATTGTAGATCAACAATTGAGGCCACAAGGTTATGGAATGGAGCAATCAACTATGGTAGGACAACTAGGGGCTTGCAATCAAACCTCGATGGTAAATCAAGCATGGGCACAACAAAATTTGATATCAAATGTTTTTCCCTACAATCAACTTTATCCTACCATACCAACTTATGCTCCCACATGTGCTTATACAAGTACTTCCATCCATCCAACTATGCCTCAATTAGAGAATCATGTGGTCACCCATGGAACCATTGCAACAAATGTTCAAGCTTTGTCCGTGGGTATCAATCCAACTAATCCTACTACTTCTACCACTCAACCCAAAGAGTTCGTATCGAAAGTAAAAGAGCAAAAGAAAGTGGTTAAGAAGGTATGTAGGCATGTTCCACCACAAAAATGAGCACATCAATGTATGCATCCAAATCATCCTAGGAAGAAAATTCATAATGCCGATCTTAATGATGTTTCATGTTATGCTTCTTCAAGTGATACAAGAGATTTTGAGGTGACTCACGTTGAAGTAAATACCTATTCGAAAAGTCTTGAAGAGCATGAAGTTTTTGGAGAAGAAATTCTATGGATGGGTAACAAGAAGTTGGAATCAAATGATCACCATCTTGTTTTGGAAAAGAAATATCTAGAATCATTACCCAAAAAGGAGGATTTGGATGAACAAACTTATGTGGATATGATTTGGTCAGATGTACTTGCAAAGGATTGGAGCAACTATATGACACGGAATTCAAAAATTGATCCCATTATAGAAGCTCCTAAGCCATCACAAGTGGCTGAAAATGAATTTGAAAGAAAATCAACAAATGAAGTTGAAGACATAATCGAATTTCACCACTTGTTCTCGAAAGACACTTTGGATGATGTTCTCGAAAGTGATGACCAAGAGGATCCACACCTTCCAAATTGTGATAAAATTGAATCATGGGTTACAAATTTGGATTATGATAGCTTTACCAATTTGAATTCAAGAGATAACCCACTTTTGGAAATAACTGGACCATCTAAGGAAGGTGAAGATGAATTGGATGAGAAACATGTTGATGAATCAGAAGATGAAGAAGAAGTACTTGAGCGTCACAACTTGAAATTGGAAGATGATTACTATGATTCATGGAAGAAATGGGAAGAATATTATCAATCTAAATCTTCTAACAAACTTGTTGTGTCAATTAATATGCAGGATAACTCAATTGCTTCCTCACATGAGGATACTATAAATCCTGTACAATTTGAGAAAGTTTTGGAAGAGGAATTCGAATCTCATCAAATTTTGGAACATGATAAGGATTCTACAACCATGAATCAAGAAAGAGAGTCATTTGCTTTAGATTCCTTTGAAGGAAAAGAAATTGAAAATCTTGATCCACTTACTTGTGCTACAATGATTATGCCATTTCAAAATGAGAAAATTACAAAACCTAAATCATTTGGGTTTGATATCATTGATGATCCAATTGAAAATCTCACGTTACCCAAAACAACCCAAGTGATTGATCATGGAAATGTGTTAGTTAACCCACCCCTAGATAGACAAGACTTATGGTTTGAAAGGGATGGACATATTTTCAATTGGGTACCTAAGTTTGGTGCCTTTGATAAACAAGTCATGGAGAAAGAACAAGTGCTACATGATGATGAATGTCATGAGAGAAAAGAGGAATTTTCAAATCCTCTTCAAGTAAGGTCAAATGAAAACATGCCAAAGGTAAAATCTCACCTTTTTGGTTTCACCATGCAAAATTCGAATGAAGGTTTGCCTAATGAATGGTTTGATTCAAATATTATTAATGTTATGGCTTTATTGAATGAAAATGAAAGCTTATTTCTACACCATGAATCAAAGTGCGGAATGGACATCTTAAAGAATAGACATAAAGGAATTGAATATCAATCATTGTCTAATCAATTTGAAAACTTGAAACTCCACCATAGGATTATTAATGAAACTAAATCAAATTGGTATGGTGAGAGGGGCAAGTGGAAGTTTGTTTCTTTGTTTGGTTTGATCTTGTTTTTGTTGGATTCCTACAAAACTTGGTATGCGTATCACGTCATATGTCTTTTAAAGAATTCTAATCAGGTTTGGGATCCGGGAAAATGATAATCCAAACTTTTGCACCATCTTGTATTATATTGTACATTTGTATATACTTTTGGTTTTTGTGTTTTGGTTTTGGATTGGATCTCATTTTGGTTTTAAGTTTTGTGTGTTGGTCCTTTGGACACTTTTGGTTTGTCTTGAAAAAAAAAAAAAAGCGAGATGTCAACTTATGTCCTTATGAATGTTGACTAAGACTAAGAGAATATGAAACATCGGAATTGTATTGCAGAAAGCTCCACGAGTATCGCAAACACATTAAAGAATATCGTTTGGAACTTGTGATGCATGAAGTTGTCAGTTTTACAAATTATGGCAAAATAGGTGGTATACTCCATCCGCATTTCAAAAAGAGCAATGCATTCATCCATATCTCATGTTACATTCCACATTGCATATACATTTCATCTCAGTTGCATCTACATTTCAAATACAATCATTGAAAAGGTGTCGAATCCTCTTAGGGTTATTACATAACATATATTAAAAGGATCCTAAGGTTGGGAACTGATGCCCGAACTATCTTGAACCAAGCACGTTCTACACATATTAAAGAGGATCTTGAGCAAAATGGTCAAAACCATACTTGGAAGAAAAGGTGAGGCGAAAGGAGTATTTCGTGTCTGTCCTATCATGCAACATAATCCTTAAAATAGTGGTTTTTACCACTCCTATAGTGCTTAAAGCCTAAAATCAGAGTAGTAAGGATAGGGTTAAATCCCCATCGAACTTAGGTTGAGGATCCAATTCCCCAAAGCTCTGATTTGATCTTCATGGAGTAGTAAGGATAGGGTCTAATTCTCATCTCGCTTAGGTTGAGAATCCGATTCCCCAAAGCTTCTATTTTGCCTCCATCACGCTTTAAGAAATTAAAAGCGTGATCTACACTCAAGAACTTGAAGTTCCAAAGCAAATATTTTTCATTCTACTTTTATTGCATCATTGATATTGGATTGGAAGGATCGTACTACATGTCCCTTGCAAGGATGGGTAGTCATCCCCAAGGTTCAAGAAATCAAAAGTAAAGTCAAATCCTGGATTATGGGGTTGATCTCCATCGGGGCTATAGACGCCTGATTGGCAGTGGAGTATGCTCATGCGTGGCAACATGTCTTGTCTAAAAGCAAGACCACTGACTGCTCAAACGGATAGGCTAGCCTGACAGTTTCATCCATAACAAGTTAAATCATTTTGTTCAAGATGAGGTAATGAACTCCAGATCAGAGTAGTAAGGATAGGGTTAAATTCCCATCTCGCTTAGGTTGGGAATCCTATTCCCCAAAGCTCTGATTTCACTTACACTTGCACATGGGTTCAAAATGGTAGTGACACATAACCAACTTTGGGATCTAGTAAATTAATTCAGTATACTCATATTTGGTCCTAAGAGGATTTGATAGTTTTAATATGTTTGTTCATGGTACTAGAAAGTTTGAGCCTTTGCAAAGCTTGTTATATCTCTAGCATCTTCACCATACGTTAAATCCTACAGGAATCATCCATAACTTCTCATACGCACGAATCATAAGTGAAAATGACAATGGAAAGTTGAACGAGTTTCAAACGATAGGGAATGAAGCACATTGCACACATCGAGCTGATGCTTAATAATTCTAATGCTTCATGTATTTCTCATCTAGTTTCATTCTTGGGATATTTGTTGACGCTTGTGTTTGAGTTTTGAAGGTGTTCAGGTTGAGTTCTCACCGAAATGCTCAGGAGCATTTCCCAGTAGAGTCGCCATTTGTTGTGGTTGCTCCACAACGTACCCCAAAATTGGGGACCCACCTTTTTGCATATTTTCCAAGAAGACCGAAGTGGCCCATATGCTAAAGATCAAAGAAAAAGCAAAACACCGCAAGGAGAAAAAGTGTCGCGATATCGCGACATGTTGCATTTTTGCGGCCAAAGCAAAGAGAAAGAACAAGAAAGAAAAAGTGTCGCGATATCGCGACATGTTGCATTTTCACGGCCAAAAGAGAAGAGAAAGAACAAGAAAGAAAAAGTGTCGCGATATCGCGACATGTTGCATTTTCATGGCCAAAAGAGAAGAGAAAAAACAAGAAAGAAAAAGTGTCGCGATATCGCGACATGTTGCATTTTCATGGCCAAAAGAGAAGAGAAAGAACAAGAAAGAAAAAGTGTCACGATATCGCGACATGTTGCATTTTCACGGCCAAAGAAGAGAAAAAGTGTCACGATATCGCAGCATTTACAAAGCAAAGAAAAAGTGTCACGATATCGCGACATGTTGCATTTTGCAAAGAAAGGAAAGAACAAGAAAAAGTGTCGCGATATCGCGACATGTTGCATTTTTCTCAAAGCAAAGAACAAAAGTGTCGCGATATCGCGACATGTTGCATTTTTAACTCAAAAAGGGCAGTAGGCAGAGAAACAAAAGTGTCGCGATATCGCGACATGTTGCATTTTATGACTCAAAAGGGCAGCGAGAGAACAAGAGTGTCACGATTTCACGACATGTTCCATTTTTCCAAGGGAACGAGTAGTGGACAAGCGTCGATATTAGTGATGAACACCAGGATAGTGAACCGAAGCCGCATAATGACGTGGACCTATAAGGAATAAATCAAGATTAATAAGGTAATTTGTACATAAGGACAAAATCCAATGAATAAGACAAAATGTTACATAAGGAATCTTTAATGATTTGAAATCATTTAAGATGGTCGTTACACATGGAAGGAAGCGGACGCATGCCCATGTGGAGAAAAGGAAACATTTTTTTTGAAATCAAACAAAAGTGAAAAAAACAAACAGAAGAAGCCAAACCATGGGAATGAAACGAAGGGCCACAAAATAGAAACGAAAAGCTTTTTGGAAACCAAAACACATGCATGCACAAGGGAAGGTGAAACGAACAACCATTGGAAAATGAAACGAAAAGCTTCCTAAAAATTTTAAATACGCCAGGCAAGGATGTTTTGAGGGGTTGGAAACTGCAGAGCGAGTTGCAGATTTGAAGGCAAGAGGGCCATTCTGGACCTGTTTGAGTCATTTTCTTCCATGGACTGGTTTGGGAAAACCAAAAAAATTTGTTATTGTAAAATGACAAATTTTTAATACAGAAAATTTCAGAAAGTTGCATCTTATGGACAAGAAAGGAGGAGTCATTTTCTGCATGCAAGATTAAATGTCTATTTTTTCCCTTTTCAGATTTTAGGCTTGTAAATGGAGTTTATGCAAGTTTCTTGGTTGCTTCATGCGAATGTTTAAATCTGAAAACCTCATTTAAAACCCTAGGAGCCAACACTTAGCTTATCCGGATTGTGCTTGTTTTGCAAGTCCAATAGGTTAGGTTGCATGCATGGAAACCTCACATCTTCGGTTTTGTCGAAATAGGATAGCATCATACTGAATGCATTTTATTTTCAGTTTTTTGCATTTTCATTTTCATTTTTCTGCATTTTATTTTTCCAGAAATTTTAACTTTTTTTTTAATTTTTAGGCATTAAAATAAACATTTAAAAAATTTCAAAATCCAAAAATAATTTCACCATTGCGTAGGTTATACTTCAGACTTCCAATACGCACTTTGAAATTTCATTTTCGGAGTTGTTTAGTATTTTTAAAAATTCATCGAAGTTGTTGTTTTATTACAGATTTTAAAAAATCCGAAAATAGAAAATTTCCATTTTAAGGTCAAATTTCATTTTTTCAGTTTTGTTTTTCACTCATGAGCCTATGATGACATTCCCTTCATGAAAATTCCAATTTCATTGAAGGAGTTATGTTTTATGGCATTTTCACAAATTTCCATTTTTTGAGCCTAAAATTGCCCTCTCTTCATAAAAATTCTAATTTTACGAAAGAGGGGTAATTTGAGTATTACATTGAAGGTCTTTTCTTCAAAGCACTTAATTGTTCATCTTGATGAAAATTTGATTTCATTTAAGAGGGATAAGTTAAAGTGACATTTAAAGCCCTTTATTTAAGGCCATAAATTATTGCTTCTTTGTGAAAACCTATTTCACCAAAGAGGGATAGTTTATCGATCACATTGAAAGCTATCTTCATCTTCATGATAAGAAGCCATATTTGGACTTAATAAAGAAGATAAAATCTACCTTAAAACTCTCAAGATAAAAGGAATTAAGGCACTACATCGTGGTCATATGAGGGCCAACTCACATTTGCTTTATTTTGGTTCAATGAACAATCACTAAAGTTTCATGGTAAAATAAACCAACATTGCCCCTTGTTTACAGTTACTTGCAATCACTAAGGTGTTCCAAGCATTTAAATTGAATATCTTTATTTGAGATTACTAATACACATATGCAAATGCTAATATAGCGGAGACCTTGGAGAAGTTGTTTGTTTAACTTCTTTGCAAGAGGGGATTTGGAACCCAAATCCTAAGGGAGAGTGTACTTTCACAATTGGGTGAAAATACCACTCAACAACAAGATTACATCATATAATTTCAGCCTTGACCATGAATTAAATTACACTTTTAACACTTTGTAATGATGCTATTTTTGTCAAATAAATGGATAGAAGCTATATATTATACTTTGGTAGAGTTATTTATTCAACATCATTTCACTTCTTAAAAGCATAAGGAAAATAAAGATATGATGTATTTATAGTTACTTATAGTAAGAGACCTTCAAGAAAGAGTTTATGAAAATATGATTTAGGGAGTGGTTCATCTTAACATAATTGACATATATCTTCTCAAAAAGTTCAAGTGGACAAGGTGGTTAGTCTAAAAATAGAGATGGAAAAATTGTAAGATCTCATGCAAATCATTACAACTAAGACATATATATGAGAACACAAATTCTCAAAACTAGGATAGAAATAAAGTGGTGATTGTGGAGGATAAAGAAGAGATGTGGAATATTTTAGGTGTGGCAAGTTTGAATATTTTATTCATTTTGAGAAAATATTTTATAATTAGACTTCATATACTACATATTGGGGGAACTTGAAGAAACAATTACTTTCTTTTTTATGGTGGTGATATTTTTACATTATGGGATAAATATACAATTATTATTTTTATTGATAGTAGAAGGGGTTTTAAAAGGGTCCCAAAACCTATTACAAGTAGGTTTTTGAAAGGCACCCCCAAACCTTAGATCTAGCAATAAGACATCAAGAAATATTGAGCTGGATTCCACGAATCAAACCCAAAAATCCAATGAAACAACCTCCTAGAAAATAAGCCACATATTTTTATCAAGAAAATACAAGAGATTGTCCCATGTTCAAACCACCATGTGCTTTGAATCTAAAGCATCAGAGAAAAACAATAGAATAATGAAAATGCTACCGGTTAAAAATAAATTTACAAATAAAAACTGCCCAAATCAAAGCATTTGCCGCCTAACATGAAAGGATAACGGAGGAATCCTATCATCACAATCAATAAATCTATCCAACAAAGCACATAAGAGGAGAACCCCTCATGAGAATAGTCAGTTTAAGAAAACAACACTAGAAATACCGACCAACAAAATCCATAACATAAAAACCATCCAGGAGATCTGCACAAGAAATTCCATGAAACCCACAAATCCTTGGAGCAAACAAAAAAAGTTTCAAGAACAACCGCTCTTAGGTACAAGAAAAAGGAGATAGCAACATTCCACACCACACCTAAGAGGGAGAAGGGTAAGATCCCAAAAAAATAAGCCTTAGAACCTTGGGATCAAACACACCACCACTGCTGGAACTGGAGAAAGAGATCTCTGCAAACCACCAAAGCTAGGAAACCCACCAGAGATATGAGACCAAAAGCCAAAAACCACCGTAGCATAACAACCCACTTTCATCCCAACTGGTTTGGATCGATATTTGGTTCTGTCTCCTTGGAATAGCTAATTATAGCAAGAAATTACCAAATCTAGAAGAAAGTGGTACAAACCAGCCATGGATCCATTATTGGTAGAGAACCCTAGCAACAGAGCCATCCAAGCACCATCCAACCAGAGTAGCTAAGCCATCAGATTTGAAGCCATCCAAGGGAACACTGTCATATTTCTACAACCAAACACTATACCAAGATCACCCCAATAGGTCTGGGTCAGTAGATGACCCTTTCCTCTCCCTGGAAAGCCAATTTTTTTTTGAAACTATCGAACCTAGAATAAATGCTGCACAATCCATCCAAGTCCTCGAAACTTACAAATAACCCAAGAAACACATCCATCCAAAACACCCACCAACCGGAGTGAGAGCCAACCAAGGGGTCAACAAACAAAAATTTCCACTACATTATAATGGCCCAGGATCATCCCTATAGGTTTGGGTCAGCATTTGACCCTCTATCCCATATAAGAGTGATAATGCCAAACCCATAAGAGAGCAGAACATACCAACAAGACCCCCAACAAGCAAAACACCCTGGTCATGAACCATAGCAGAGAAACTAAGCATGACTAGCAGCTAGATCCAGAATGGGAGAAAGGAGGTCTCCCACTCAAAGGGTTTCAAAGCATCGAAGCTAAAGGAGTGAAATCCTTGTAGAGGAAGCCCTCATAGAGGAAACCCTCATGGGCCCTCTTTTTTGCAATTAGGCTCAGGCCCTCTTTGCCATGGTGAGTCTCAGGCCCTTTCAGGCCCTCTCTGCCATGGTGAGGCTTAGGCCCTCTCTACTTAAATATACAATTGTTTGAATTATGGGAATTAAATCAATTAAGAATATTAATTTTCATATAGATGTTATTTAGGCATAAAAGAAAATAAATCTTCCTTCAAATGACTTATATATAGCTTAGTTTATAAGACTAGAAAAAATGACTTAGTAAAGGTTTTGCGTGCAAATGATTTATGGAGTTTCATTGAAGATGTTTGGTATATACCATTCACTAAGCAACATTCACTTTCATTTATTACCATTTTGTATTAGAATTACCAAAATGTGATAGAAAATGACTTACTGCATGTAAATTCAACACAAAGATGTCTATAAAACATAATAGATAATGATCAAATGACATTAACTCAATTGGTTAAATTCCTTAGCTTTCAAGGTGGAGACCAAGGTTTAAATTTTTCCAAGTGATACATGTATAGTTGTCAAACTATTGTAATACCACTATATAGTCATGATGTAATATGAGTGGGGTCCGTTTCAATCCCATATGACCCATTAAGAAATAAAAAAATAAATGCTAGATAATATATAAATATAGGAATCTTACTAAGATTGTAATTCCTTGGTCAAGTAACATGAAAATTTGTAATATTCATAGTATTTTTAACTAGTTATATAAGATTAAAACAAGCAACACCCATATTACATCATGACCACATGAAGGTATGAAAACAACTTGGCAATTATGCATGCATTACTTGGAAATATTTGAACTTGGGTCTCCTTGAAAGCCAAGGTATTTAATAGGTTGATCTCATGCCATTTGATAAGATTCATAGAGTTCTAGATAAGAATAATTATTGTTAGCAAATCACCACTATTCTTATAGGATCTCAATCTTAAATAATTTGACAAATTTATATATTGTACAATAACACACTAAAATATTGATTGAAAATACATCTACTATAAGCAATGCATAAATGTAATGCTTGTTCGATACTCTATTACATGGCTTTATCTTCAATATATACATACACAAGACTCTTCATATTACATGACTCTTGAACTTTGCTCTCCTTAAAATTACAGGAGATCCAACTCTTCATATCTCTCTCTTAGATAATAATAGATCTCACATATTACATAAAAACAAAGTCTCTCATAATTGGTCATAACTCCTAACTTTTAAACATGACATATACCTCACATAACTCACACTTACTAACATGACACTTTATCTACGTAACTCACACTTATTTACATAACACATAATACTCACTAATAACATGACACCTACTATAGACACAAACATTAAACACACACTCAAATCTCAATTATTTACAAGGTATCAAATAATATAATACCTTCAACACCCTCTCGTATTACATTATTTAGTAAAAATATCCTTTGCTTATTTCTCTTATTTATTTATTTATTTATTTTATCTTTTAGCCTCTTTCATCATACTTATTATTCAAGAAGTAAGAGTTCTCTTGCTAAGACATTTCTAACACATGAAGAGAAAAATATATTAGAGTTATCAATATTTGAGTTGACTTCAATCTTTAAATTAGCACCAATTATGTATAGTTTAGTACTATATTCATCATTACAATTCTTTCTATCTGAGCCAACAAGGATAGTAGAACGAGCTTCTAATCCATTGTTGTAGATAAACATTTCTCATCAATGTCTGCAACCACAATTCTAGTGGCACCAAATGCATGAGTAATAAAGATAATCATCAAACCAATAGGACCCACCCCCAATATCAACACATGTACTAGCTTGGATGCTCGCATAATAACAAGTATGTACACCTACACTAAGAGGCTAAGTTTTGTAGGGGAGTATATGAACATAGTGGAATCCGTAGATGAAGATGGTGAAATTCCCTGTATGCTTGTTGTATTTAGAAGGATCAAATATGAAACCTTCCAGAATGTTTTGTTCTACATCCTATATGTGAGTTTCATTATGCAATGAGATATTGACAAAAAATGATCTCTTTTTATAATCCAAATTTATGTTTATCAAAAACAAAGGCTTTTTATTTCCACAAGGTTTTTGCATCTCCCATTCTATATTGAAACCTAAGATATTTTATTTTTTGCCTTTAGATGCCTTTTTTGTTATATAGGCTTTTCTTGTCTGGAAGTCTAAATTTATTTGCTCAATTTCTCATAATTAAATTACACTTGTTGTTTGCCTTCTTGCCTTTGCCTAATTTAAGTATCTTGTCATTTGTGTTGCGCTAAAGCAATGCATGAGTCTTGATTCCAATCCATATATCTATAATTCCACAAGATATTGGTTGTGGTAGTACATCTTCAAGAGGTTGAGACATGGTCTCCATGATAACCACAACTAGAGGAAGAAGAAACTCCTATTCCTTGGTTGCCTTATTGTGGGCATTTTTGATTATTATCTCATACCAGGTCATGTTTCAACCTTCAAAGACTCAAGTATTTAACGACACTTCTTGGATTTTATAGGAAGATGTCTTTCTAGAACATTATGATTCTGTCTTAGACGTGGACATTACAACTCATTATTGCAAACTAGGTCTATTATCAATTTTGTGTTCTTCAATGTTTGTGGATTATGGAATTAGCATCTCCTATTGTCTTATTTAATTTCAATTGTGTTTTATTATCTTCCGTTAATATCCATATCTTCCAATGTTTCTCAACCATCTTCAATTTATAGCTATACTCTAGTTTGAACTTGCAAGTATATCAACAAGTGTGCTTGTCTTAATATTTATACTCCTTATACAAACTCCTGGTATCCTAGCTCAATGTTTCTCCTTTCAATAATTTTTATTTAATTCAAAATTTCAAGTTTTCAATTTCTTTCTTCCTTCAAATAATTTTCACTTTTCTTAAATTTCTTTCTTCAATCTTATTTCAATTTTTCTTCTTCAATTTATTTCTTTCTCAATCTTCTTCTTCTTATAACTTCCTTCAATTGCCTTCAATTTTTTATTCTTCTTCAATCTTCAATATTCTTATTTTCTTTAATCTTTAATTTCTTCTTTCAAATCTCCTTCAATTCTTTCTTCTTATTTAAATTTTATCTTTTTCTTTATTTCCTTCAATATATTAAATTCCTCTTATAACTCTCATTAATTTTTCTTCCTTCAAAATATTTTCTTTTTGATTGGTAAAAAGGGGTTTTGAAAGGATCCCGCAACCTTTTACAAAAGGAGGTTGGGAGAAGAGATCCCAACCACAAAATAGCTGAAGAAATAGACTCTCTGTGGGCTTTGAAGAAAAATAGCTAAAACATAGAAAGAGAAGCCCACACAGGAGCATGAGAGAATACCACACCAGCTGAGAAGAGAAGCCCTCGCAAGGGTAGCAGGAAAACCTCAAAGGTAAACACAAAAATGAAAAGGGTTTTTTCGTAAAGGAAAAAAGTCTCGCACCCAGAAGAAAAGGGTTTTCCCACATAGGGGAAAACCTCAGACTTAGAAGACCATTCACAAATGAATCAGAACTTCCCGTAGATGAAACAAGATCACCCAAAAATAAAAAATAGGACCACTTGCAAACCAAAATAGGACCATCTGCAGAGGAATTAGAACCAACCGAAAACCACACAGGACCATCCACAAACAAAATAGGACTATCCGCAAAGGAACAGGGACCATCCAAAAACTAGCATAGGGCCATCCACAAAATAGCCTAGGTCCATCCATAAACCAAACTGGACCATCCACAAAAGTCCCCATTCAAAATTCTAGAGAAGAAGGTGAAGCACATTCAAAGAAAAACCATGGAAGGAGGATGCCTAGATCAATAAGAAACCCTAACCCTACCACCAACGGAGAAACCACATAATCCTTCTGCCATACATGGTCCCCCCAAGACCAAAAAAATATGAGGAATCCAACAAAAACCCCTGGACACGAGCCTCAAAATGCCAGCCATGGGAAACACTCAACTATAAATCTGAGGCCTCCCCAAGCCCAAAAAAGGTAGTGAGTGACCACCCTGGAAAGCAGAACAAAGAAATGCATCCATTTAAAACCTTGAAACACCAACCACAAACTACGAACAATGGGAAACTCTCAACTGGGAACAAAAGGGGCCTCCCCCAAGCCCAAAAACTAGTGAAAGGCCATATCGACAAGCAAAACAAGCAAAACAAAGCCACCAAAAACCCTAAGCCACCAGCCACAAAATGCAAACCATGGAAAACACTCAACTGAGAATAATCAAGGCCTCCCCAATCCGAGAAACTAGTGAATGACCATCCTAAGAATAAAAATGAAGGAAACTGGATCCCAATATGAAACAAAGCCAACCCCCACATCGAGACCACAAACCAGGTTTGTTCGATCATGCAACATCACCCAAGAAGACTTCCTGGAAGACCTTAGGAAGAAGCAGAGAAGGCCTTGGAGACCCTCTAGGCACCAAGTAGCGGCATGAAAGGCAAGAAATCCCAGGAAAACTAGGAGATTTGCTTGGAAAACCACAACACAATAATAGATCCACTAGATAACCCTAGGAAGAGCCGAGGAGGGAGCGAGAAGATGAAGAGGTGACCTCCCACCCATAACGGGAGGTCTCTTGCTCCTACACCGGGGCATCTCCTAAGCACACTTTGAATCCACCAGAAGAAAAGAAGATTTGCCTCCTCTTACCTGGAACACCTCAAGAAGAAGTTAAAAAGGGCTTGGATACCCTCTAGGCACCAAGAAGTGGTAGGAAGGGCCAAGAACCCTAGGATAACTATGATATTTACCTGGAAAACCACAACAAAGCAAGATACCCTCACGGGAGCCATAGGAAGAGCCAAAGAGGGAGCAAGAAGATGAAGAGGTGACCTCTTGCCCATAGTGGGAGGTCTCTTGCTCTTGCATCGGGGCATCTCTTGAGCACACTACGGATCCGCCAAAAGAAAAAGAGATCTGCATCCTCTTTCTTGGAACACCACAGGAAGAAGCAAAAATGGCCATGGAGATCCTCCAAGCACCAAGAAATGATAGAAAGGGTCGAAAACCCTAGGAAGACAAATATATCTACCTGGAATTCCATAGCACAGTAGGAGATCCACATGAGAGCCCTAGGAGGAGTCGAGGAGGAAGAAAAAATGTGAAAGAGTGACCTCCGACCTAGAGCGGGAGGTCCCCCCATCGCATTATGTATTAGATTATTCTTCCTTCAAAATATTTTATTCTTCTTCAATAAAATATTTTTCTTTGATTTTTTTTTTCTTCAAATAATTAACTTTGCCTTACCTTGTATTTTCTTCTCTTCTACAATTTCCAATGCTCTTTTTAGCTAGCTTCGGTGATCTCAACCCTACTTTCAATATTTGGTTGCACTCAACACAGTTTCTCTCAATCTGAATTCTTCTTCTTCTTTCTTCGCTTAAGCTTATCTCTCTTCGTTCTCCTCTTCAATGCATCTCTTCTTCTCTAAATATCTTGTATAAAAGCTCTTCTCAAACATGGACTTGGTTCTCACTAGGAACAATCAATTTGGATTTTTTCAATAAGGTATTCTCGCTACAATCTCTGTTAGCAAGCACTCACTTGTGGTAAACCATTTGCTTAGGATGAGATAAATTTAATTTCTCTCTATCTCAAAATTCTAACAAATGTGGCTCTAATACCATTGTTAGAAAATCACTACTATTTTTATAGGATCTCAAATAATCTCACAAATCCATAGATTCATTCAAGAACAATATTTCACAATAACACACTTAAATCATTATTAAAAGTACATCTACTATAACCAATTCATAAATGCAATGCTTGTTTGATACTCTATTACATGGCTTTATCTTCAATATACACATACATAAGATCTTCATATTACATGACTCTTGACCTTTACTCTCCTCAAACTTATGGGATATACACATAATATCTCTCTTAGATAATAATATATCTCACATATTACATAAATATAAAGTCTCTCATGATTGCTCATAACTCCTAACTAATAAACATGACACATAACTCACACTTACTAACATGACACCTCACCTACATAAATCACTCTTATTTACATGACATATAATACTCATTTATTAAAATGATTCCTACTATAGAAATAAACATTAAACACAAACTCTAATATAAATTATTCACAAGGTGCCAAATAACATAATACCTCCAACAATTATGACATTTATTATATGAACACTTGAATGTTTACATCCTAGTTGATTTACAATGAAGAATATGTTTTTGGGTTTGATTGCATTTTTCAAGACAATGTAGTTTGAGTCTTGGATGTATGGCAGTTAAAATAGAGTGAATCTACTAACAATTATTCTTAATGAGCATGAAGATATTGATTCACGTTTGATGTATATTGATATTTGTACTATAGGGTACCTTCTCTTGTTGGTAACATGCATTCTCTTTAGATTAATGAGTCCTTTAAGAGGTGTTGGATTTGATTTCCCTCATATTAGTTAGATAAGTCACTAAGTTTTTGGATTTTAAAATATTATAATAAAATTAAACATGCATAATAGATAAAAGAGGTGAATACACTTCAAAAGTTTTTAGACTCTTTGCATTGAACTTGTGATTAAGTGGAATTTTACATATGATTATTCTTTGTGAGAAAATGAAGAAGTTGAATAAAAGGTACTAGTTGGTATAGTTTGAGTTATGTTTCACCCTAAAGCACTTAGATAATAAAATTTAGAAAAAAATCATACATTTCTATGTACCTCTTTAACATATCTTCCACTTCCACAAATATTTATTATTTTGGAATGACTTTAAACCTAAAGTTAAATATTTCCATTTGTAATGTCCTAGAGAAAATAATAATATGCAAATGAATGAAATAAAATCATTAACTAGATGCAAAATAAAATAAAATAAAATATGAATATCTAAAAAAGAACATAAAATAATTGAAATGGCTCCCTCCAACACCATAATGCTTCACTAATGTTGAGCTATAATGTCTCACACTTAGTTGTCAAACCAGGATTAGATTTAAAGAATAGTTTTCGCTTATAGATATCCATAATTTTGACCATTGTTTTTTATCCCATTTTTTTAGTTTCTTTGCATAAAATAAAGTTTGCAATAAATGAAAGTATTGAAAATATGCTTAATTTAAGGAATGCAATTATGAACTAAACTAGGTGTGGATCCACTTTTTATGATTTTAATTATGCATTAATTATTCTGGTATATCTATGATATGCAAATTATCAAACTTATGTTATAACCCTATTCTATGTTCTAACTAATTCTACTATGTTTTTGGAGGAAGATATCCAGGGACTAACCTTTTGGAGTGGGCCTTGCCTCCTCAAAGTCAATATTAATCTCTTCTCCTTTTTATATTACCTTATCTTTCAGTAATTTCTATTCATTACACTAACTTTATACTTTCTAATTCATACTTGTAGAAAAGGAAAAGTAAGCTACATATACTACAATCAAAGCATGAAAAAAATACAAAATTTCATTACCACACTCATGGAAGAAGAACAATGATGCTAAATTCCTCTTTTTATTCCAAATTCTAAATTCGTACAATGTAACATGGCTGTAGAAAATGTTCCTCCTTTATTTTATTGTGTATCTGGATGGACCCTTCTAACATGGAGGGATTTGTAGTATATACTTTTGCACTTTGCCTTACAATAGAATTTGCAATATTCCCTTTGTTACACGGTTTTGAACAAATCTTCTTCATATGGCTTGGATACTAAAAATGTGTAATAGGACAATCTATAGTCTACATAACTTAATAACAATATAAAACAACTTCTTGTCCTTTTCTTTAGGGAAAGGAAAAATTTGTTACACTTTTGGGTTACATAATCTCAACCAAATAAAAAATTACATAAAGTCAACAATAGTCCCACTATAGAAGATAACAACTATACTTGCTTTGATTGACTTCAGGAGCACATGCGACATTGGCTGAGTTGTCAATATGCGTGGCATTTTTATTACATAGAACAAGTTTACTAATAACAAGTTTTTTTAGACTATTTTCGTAGCACCCTTCTATAGTTGTTTTTCGTAGATAGCATCTGTAACCTACTTCTACCGTGCTTTCCTATAGAGTGTTTCAGCTGCATTCACCTGTAGCAGTTTTCATGAATCACCTGTAACATTTACCTGCTAAAAGAAATCACTTTCATGAGATTCATGTGAAATTGTAACCATTCAATAAATAATAGTTTATAGATAACATTTTTCTAAAAATCATGCAAAGACACACACATTAATGATAAAACACATATATATCATGAATATTTATAGCTAAAAATGCAGAAATAAACTACATATCATAGTTAGATTCTAGTCCTCATCATTTCCTCCAAACTAAAGAGGGTGCATGTTCTCATGCACAAAAATAATGCTATAATGATGCTTAAATTATAAGAACATACCATATATGAATGAAAATAAATACAAGTCTATAGTTTATGATAACATTAAGAATTAAATATTTTTAGCTCTAATCCAGGATAAAATCAAACCAAAGCAAAATTATCTCCAATCTTATTCAGCCTCTCCCGCTTGATCTTTCAAACTTGTGCTCTGGTAGATTCAAATTTTGGCTTCTCAATGGCCACGATCTTCAAGCAGGCCACATATTTTTATCCTTCCCCTATGTCTACTGCCATATGAGTTACACCGTGTGGAGACTATTTTATCTTTTCTACTGGTGGGGATAACTATCCTACTAATTCGATGATCGTATTGATCATCTTATCAACTTCTAAAGGAATATCTAGCTCCATGGTTGGTCCCATATTTTATGCACCACATGCTAAAGAAGTGTATTTTTGAAATCTGTAGTCTCCCAACATCGAGGAGAGTGTTGGTGAGCTATCCCCATCAAACATCTAGGACAAGGAAAAATGCTTGCTGAAGTTGACCGAGTGCCTAATCTTCCTTGTTGAGCTCTTATAGGGTGAGACACTGGATATAGGTGGTTGGAAGACTTGGTTACCTAGTTTGGTAACCTTTACCTTAATTTCCAAGGATATCTACCTAAGGAATTTTTTTTGGGTGGATATAGCTCTCTCCGCCAAGGCTGTATGATTCAAAAGCTCCTTGCGAAAGCTTTCCAACTAAGACTACAGTTGGTTTTACTGGGTGTAGATCTAGGCTAAGGTGTTATTAAATTCTAGTTGAGGATTTACGATCATAGGACTTGGTTGCGGGCTATCAGGTTATATCAATGTCTCCCTACTATATTTTTTTAGGTCAAACTCCTTAAACCTTATTTTCTTAATCGATGCAGGTGAGGAGGGTTTTGAAGACTTGGTGCTTTTGGTGCTGATCCTCTTACCCACAGGTGGATCATCCTCCTCCTAAGTATCATTGGGTTTAGAACTATCACCTGGATTGGACTCTTCCTTAAATGAGTAAATTGAAAGGTTAGACTCTTCTACAATTTTATCCAATAAATTTTCTGTCATCCATTCTATGTAGAATAAATAGTTTGATTAAATCGTGATGGGCAATAAGATGTAGTTTGGGTACAACTCCAGATTTCTTTGCCTGAATTCTCTAAATAACAACTTTCAAAGACTTATATAGGAAGTGTGGTAGATTGATCATACAATCCTCACAATCAGGGAATTTGAGGTTGATACGTAGTTTTAGGTGATACCCCCCACAAATTGATAACCTTCCCTTGACCACGAAGAACTTCATTATCAAGGTTATGGCTTTCTACCATTTGAGTGGGAAGGAGGAAGTTTCCACACCTTTTATCCAATATTCCCTATCTCGAATCACAGAGCATTTTTCCCCTAATTTTCAACTAACTAGGTAACTTCCTTATCATTGGACTTAAAATATTTCTAATCCACCTTAGGCAAATAGAGAACTTTAGAGATTAGGCTAGGGGTTATCACTATCTCAACTCCACCAACATGTGTAACCATGGATGTGGGATCATAGTCTAGAATAAACCGCTTGGCCACACCTTGGTCATGGCCTTAGAATCTTGTTAGGGCTTCCCACCACCTTGCCCTGTGAAATAGGCTCCTTACAAAATCACTCGGTATTTGAGTAGCAATATAGGAAGGCTCAATTTCCTTATGGAATGTGGATTTTATCATGACTACTTGAGGGTTCTACTATGGCTGTAGGGTAGGGTTTTAAAATAGTGTTTTAGGTTTGGTTTCACACTATACCCTTAGACGACCAATTTGTAAATTTTTTATGATAATTTCCCTATAAATTTTTGAGTATACACATTTTACTACTAATCCCATAAAAAGTTCTAATTTACACAAAGAATCCACTGCAAAATTCTTTAAAATTTAAAAAATTACACTACATTCAACACTTACAGATGGTTCATCAAAATTTTCCCTTCTCTCAATGAATGCCTATAACCTTTATATCATAATTCTCCAATTTTTTTTTTCTAGGCTTCATCACTGCCCTAATTCATCCTCTACACAATGCCTTTGGGTGCAATTGCAGTTGAATATGCAAAATTCAGGATGAAGTTATGCTTCGATCGGTCTTGTAGAGTGCAATCATCATAAAATTGTCCAAAATTTGCCCTAGCCAAATTGCAGAGAAGAAAAAATGGTTTGTGCACAAAAATTAGGGTTTCCTCTATATCCTTTAGTGTTCTTTGTTAAAAAACATGGTGGTCAATTATTTTTAATTGATAATTTCTACGTTTAATCTGAGGAGTTCATCCCTATTACTTTGCATGGTTCAGTCGACCAGGTGAAGGTGGTAACTGTTGGTCATCAAATCTGCCTAGGTAAGGATTTTGAGTAAATGTACGCGCCCTAGACCTGGACCAACATTGAAAGGCCGAAGGGAAGAGATGCCCCTCGTGCCAATCTCCGGAGAAAGGCCGACTCCTATGCTAAACTACTTGGGTGTTTGAAGATAAGAGTGCAGGAAAGAGATAAAAGGAGTTAGGGTTAGAGAAATAAATAAAAGGGGTTAAGGGAAGAGAGATTGGTGATGTAAGGTGGGAGAGAACAGGAAGCACGATCACTAACTAGCAACTTGAATAGAAGCAAGGAACACCAAGAATAACGAAGGAAACGCAATATCGACCTTCCTATGTATCCTTCAGGCGAGTTTCAGGGTACATTCCTCGATCGCACATCGGACGCAGGGTTCAGCATCCAACATACAAGCGAAGAAAGACAAAAGAATCAAACACAGAAGGCAACATAAAAGAAAGCCAACACGACGTCTTTCAACTCCTATGTATCCTTCAGAACGAGTTTCAGGGTACATTCCCCGATCACACTCCGGACGCAGGGTTCAACATCTCAGCATACAAACGAAGAAAGACAAAAGAATCAAGCACAGAAGGCAGCATAAAAGAGAAGAATTGAGCTCAAAGCTCTTTAGTATTAATCGTAGGACATCAAGTTACAGCAGCTTTCTAGCAGATAGTTCCCCCCATTTTTCTATTACAATGCCTAGGTTTTTATAGAGGACCCGGGCCTCTGAGTCATAATTACATAGCAAAGAAGAGTACGCCCTCGAGCCCTGAGAATTTGGCTCCCCGAGGCTCTCGTGACCGAGCTTTCAAATCTGTTACCAAAACTAGCAACTGCAACCGGGTCAACCATGGAAAGGTGCATTGATGAGCCGTCTGGACGTCCTTGGTCTCCGGGTGCGGTGCTCGAGTGGCCGCCATGCTCGTCGGGCTCTCCATCATGGCGTGATACTTCATTTTTGATTGCCAAAAATGAGCAACGGGCTTGCTGGGCATGAAAAATTGCATTTATGAGGCACTTGATCACCTCGAGAAAATACCCGGCTTGGAACGCGTGCCCGTGAAGCGCTTCGCTAAGTCTTCATTCACAACTTCGCTTCGCAATGGCTCCGGGCCGAAGCAAAAACTCCTCCTTGGATTATACTTCGCAAAATTGAGCTTCGCAAAACTGCTTCAGGGGTGGGGAGTGCCGAAGCATATCTACTTCGCAAAATGGACCTCTTTGCTTTTGCCACTTTGTCGACAAAATTGCTTCGTCGATGCCTTGGAGAAATACTTCGCTGCGATCCTCTTTCAAAACTGTGGTTCGGGAAGATTTCGGTCGAAGCAATTGTCTTCAAAAGATGTTGCATCCCTTTACTTCGGGTAGAAGTACTTCGCAGAAAATTAGCCGAAGCAAATGCTTCGCAATGAGCTTTTGGCGAAGTAAAAATGGTTCGCTGATGGAGGGGCCCGAAGTGAGTACTTCGACAACTTTCTGGCGAAGTACTCTCAATGCTCCTTTGAGTTCTGCTTCGCTAGTTTTCTGGCCGAAGTGACTGATGGAAATACTTCGGATGCGAAGTAGTTTTCTTGCCTTCTCCTTTGTATTTTACTTTGGCAACGTCGCTTCGCAGAAATCTCTCCCGAAGTATTTGCTTGAAGCGCTTCGGGCCCGAAGTTCTTTTAATTGCTATCCTTGTATTTTACTTCGGTGATACTACTTCGCAAAAAACTCCACCCGAAGCGGTGTTGAAAATGCTTCGGGTGCGAAGCTCTCTTTTCTTCTGAATGCCGCTTCGCTCAACTTTCGCCCGAAGTAGCTGCTGGAAACGCTTCGGGCGTGAAGTAGTTTCATTCTCTTTTCCTTGTATTTTTCTTCGGCGAAAACTACTTCGCAAAACTTTTACCCGAAGTAGTGCTGGAAATGCTTCGGGTGCGAAGCTCTTTTCATTTTCCTTTGGCGAAGCTCTTTTCTCTAGCTTGTTCGGCAGCGAAGTTCTTTCTTTTCTATTTTTATATACAAAGGGGTGGCATTGGAAGCCAAAATTGCTGCAACTTTTCAAAATAAAAACAACAAAGCAAAAAACTTTACACAACACTGTACAAAATTTGTTTTCTTTTTCTACCCCTTAAGAAATGTGACAAAATTGTCAACATTCTTGGCGGCTCGCGGGGCAACGAGCTCGTCTCGGTGGGAGGACCCTTTAACTTTGATCCATTGGGCCAGAGTCTTTTCTCGATCCATCTCCTCCTCCTTCTTCTTGGAGCGCTTCTGCAGCTGGTTCTTGTTCTCCTTCTTCTTCTGCTTCTTCTTCCTCCTCTGCTCCTTCGTCTGCTGGCATGGCCTCCTGCTGTGGTGATGGGACAAGACGGTCGCGGATTCTCTTCATAGTTCGACGAACATGAGCCCAGACCCCTTTCTAAAATGGTTCTTGGTCTTCGAGTGCCTTGACCAGAACATGGAATCGATCAATCTGCCCTATGTCGGCGTGTTTGATTCTTGCACCTAGGTCATTCAGGCAAGCCATGATTTTGCAATGTCTCAGGATGAAATCAGTGACTTGTCCCTCCGTGACTGGCTCTTCCCACTCATCAATTTTGGAGACGTCACCTTCGAAATGGAGCCACGCCGGCTTAAGTTCTTCCCTGGTGAGAAGGTTCCCATCATCGTCTGTGAAACTCGGGAAACCCAAAGAAGAAAGGTCTTCGAAGTAACTCATTGATGTGCGCTGCTCCTGCTCAAATATATCAAGGAGGTCTTTCGCCTTTTGCGCTTTCTTCACCTTGGAGAAGAAAGCGCGAACAGTGGCTTGGGCAGTAGACCAATCCCTAGCCGTTCGACTCATAGCAGCGACCTGTAGGTCTTGATATCTGATGCTTTGAACCTCAAAGGCAAGCTTGAGTCGCCTCTTGATTTTTTGGATCACCTCATCTACTATTGGTCCCTTCTTAGCGATGGCATGCTGAGCTTCAGTGACAAAAATTAAAATTGATAGGGCACTAGAGGCCCGAGATCTGAAACCTTTGAGTAGGTGAGAGCGGATCTCCTTGATCCTACCTTTGTCGAACAGCTCCAGGTTTGCCTTTTCATACAATTGCTGCTGGGCCCGCAAGATCTTGCCCTCGAGCTCTTTGGCTTTTAGCTCATTTTTGGCCTATTTTTGTGCTTGATGCTCGGTCGAAGTCTGCAGTTGTAGAATTTGCTGCTTGAGGGCATGCGTTTCCTTTTTGAGCAATTTGCACTGCTTCTGCGAATCCTCCAGCTCAGAGCGGATCCTAGCCAGCTCTTCTTCCAACTTGATGTTGGCATTTTCTGCTTCAAACCTGCGCTGGTTGGCAATGTTTGCATGTGCTCGAAAAGTTTCAACCCTGACATGCATGGATGCGGATTCGTCATCTATGTTTAAATGCTCCAGGTCCTTGGTCTTCTCCTGGTAGTCGTAGTCGGCTGGAGTCATTTCATCCAGAGGCTTCTGGACCTTAGGGACCTTCCTCACCTTATGCAACTTTCCGCCCTTCAAGTCGAAAACCGCACATTTTTCAACTTGGGCCAGAGATTTCCCTCTTTTCTTTCTTGCCTCCTTTAGCATCTTCTCTGTATTCTGTCGAGCTAGGAGTAGCTTTTCAGCCAGGGGGCGCTCCTTTATTGAAGATAAATCTATTTCAGAGAAGGCCGAATCTCCAGCCAAAGGTGTGAACAAATATAAAGTACTAACAGGGAAAGATTCCCCTGACGGCTCGAAGACTGGTGTGGCAGGGACTTCGGCAAGCGGGACTATGCTTTGAGCTATGGGAGAGTGGGCTACGGGGCTTGGTGTTGGGTCACTACCTTCGCCTTGACTTAGGATTGAAGGAACGACGGCATGGGTAGGCGAAGGAGTTTTAACGGGTTTATCCTGGTCAGATGACTCGGGAGGAGTGGGGCTATGCAGGATTGGACTGGCAATGGGCAGTTTCTGAGTGGGGGATTGACCTTATGGGGGATGGAGAGATTGATGAGGGCTTCCACTCGAGACTACCATGGATGTGTCAGAGACCGAAGCGAAGGGAAGAGAGTGCGTACCTGCGTGCCCTCCTGGCAAAGCGGCTGTGGTAACTTCTTGCGTGGTTGGTTCTTGGCCCGATTGGGCTTCAACACTCCCGACCTCCACAACTTCTACCTCGGGGTCTTTCTCTTGTTGGAGGAGTTCCTCCACATCAATGATATCTATTTTGAGGACCGTCTCAGCACTTGGTGGCCCTACATCTTCAATATTTGCTTCGACCGGGCCTGACGCAGGGGATCCAGCAGGAGTACTTGTAGGCTTTGTGCGAGGGCGCTTTGGGTGGCTCGGAGGCACTTGAATTTGCTCCTGCCTTTTCCTTTTCTTTCTCTCCAATGGTTGCTCTACTTCTTCGGCCCCCACTTCATTTTCTTCCTTCGAGGCATCCTTAGCTCCACCTGGGCTTTCGCCTGATCCTGGGGTAGCTGGGGGAATAAAATCTGCAAAGGATATAGACTTCCAGGTTTCGACATTGGTGTCATAAAGAATTGTGAAGTCTTTATCCGATGCTAAGAGTCCATAGGAGTTCATTTTTTGATGATGGACTCTCATTATCCACCATTCCCGAAGCTTTTCCTCGCTCCAGTATTTTACCTCCTCCTTCAAATCGTCCCTTGCTTTCTTCCAAAATGTGGAGCTTGGAGTCGGGAGGGGATACTGATCAGGGTCGAACTTGACCTCCATAGGATAGAACTCATGCCATGGAGGCAATGTCCTCATCCTTTCTAAATGCCACTCTAGATCTTTTCCATTGGGGTTATTCCTTTGTTCCACAACTTCGGGGTGAGGGCAGATGTGGAAGTTCTTGAATTTTAAATGATCCTTCATCACGCCCAAAGGATCATAGAGCCACTGCTGAGGAATCTGGAGTAGGCCAAAATAGGCAAGCTTTTCCTCCAGGAAAATGCCCTATTTTAGGGCAAAGACTTCGATTACGCCCATCCTGAAGGGGAAGTCACAGGTATGTGCCCACTTTCGGCCATGACCGTATATTGCATTTGTAGAGTCGCTCTGCCGAGCGACTTCCAATGCGAACTGATATTCAGAGGGGTAGACTGGTAACAGGAAGGGCTTCCCAATGAAGCCGAACAGGCGAATCACCAGTCCCTGTGTCAATTGGAAGACGTCCCCCCTTTTTCCCAGCACCACTCTATCTCTCAAACTGAGTGGTACCCGAGGACAAGAGCCTTTCAACAGATGCATGGCGGGTCCCAAAAATTGTTGATTAAAAGAATAATAGGACTCTTCCTTCAATAAGAGGGGAGTCCATTGATACACTGGCAGAGGATTTCCATCCTTGCCGCTTGGAGAGATGGCGATATGGGGAAACCGCTTATGAACTTGGTAGAAGTATAGCCAGACAAGAAAAGAACAGGGTGCGAAGTACTGGCTTGCTACTGCATTCTTCATGCTAGTGAGCCTTGTATGCAGGGTTCGGGCCACCCATTCCGCCCAGTCAAAGAAAACTGGGTTGGTGTTCGGCCTTGAAGCGTCAGGGGCATAAAACTCCCCTCTTGAAATGCATTCGGCCAAAGACACCTGCCAGGGCTGTACTGAAGCATCTGTTGACAAGCCCGCCACCCATGCAATAATGGAGAAAATATCGATATTTTTGAAGGCCTCCAAGGGTAAGGGCATCTGGGGCAGCTTGTTTGAAGGCAGCCCGCTCTTGAGATTCTCATGCAAGAATTTCAATATGTAGCTGTTGGAGGTGAATCTCTCCATTTGTTCGCTTAGGATGACATTGCGAACAGAATAGCCCTTGGGCGGACCCTGCTGTGGAGCGAAGGCTGCTTGTACATCTTCCTTCAAGATGGAAAATAGTTTGTGTCCCGAAGCATCTAACACTTGCCTGGACGCAGGTTGGTAATTCTGTGCAATAGCGTAGATCAGCTCGGGACAATGGTGAGCAGGTGGGGTTAAAAACCAGTAAATCTGGGAGTAATATGCAGTAGCTCTCTTATTTTTTGGTGTGAGCCTGCTTGTCATGAACTCTATGGTGCGTCGAAGATCGGATACACCCTTAGAGAGCTGTGTGTCTCGGATCTTCTCCCACCCATCAATTGGTGGCTCCACAAGCTGTTCTTCTTCCGAGTCATCCCCCTCTTCCATTGGCTGCTTTTCGGGTCGAAGGGGAAGATTTAGCTTCTTCGGAGTACGCTTCTTCTCTTCCTTCCCCTTCTTTGTCTTTTTGGGGCCTGCAACTTCGGGCTCTTTTCCCTTCTCCTTAGAGTTTTTCTTTCCCATGTTGCTAGTGATAGCGGCAGGGTTCTTGATACAGAGGGCTTTAATGTGAATGGCCAGATGCAAAGGACGGGAGGGTTGCAGAGTATCTGAAGGCTCTTAGTCTAGTTCTAACTGATGGACAAATAACTTCCCTCTTGCCAGGAACTCGCTTTTATAGCCTAAAAAGGCAACCACCTAAATTTATGGCACCTACTAAAATTAAATTTGTACTTCGGACGAAAGAGGTTATCGTATTCTCAAATCGCTTCTGCAACGACGTGGTACACAGGGCTGCATGCTTCGATGATTACACTTTGTACTGGAGATGCCACCCACTGCCACCTCGTACCTTGGTGCGAGCTTTTCCTTTCCCTTTTTTTGACTCGATCATCTCGAGAAGTGCTCCACCACCCTTTTGCCTTAAATTCGTCCGCTTTGTACTCCTTTCAAGGCCATTGTTGGCATGTTCTCCGAGGCACATTTCGAATTCTCCACCTCGCGCGTGTTCGGCTCGACGAAGAGGAACTTGATGCTGAAAATGCTTCACGATGAACCTTTGGTTCGGACTACTTTTTGATGCTTCGGGCCCGAAGTACTTCTTCTTCGCCATGTTGCCGCTCTGCCTTACGAAGGTCGCCGAAGCTTTCCCTTTTGAAAACTGCTTCGCAAAATTTTTGCCCGAAGTAGCTACTAAAATACTTCGGGTGCGAAGCTCTTTTCATGCCTTTGTTCGAATTTTGGTTTGGCTTCCTTTTGGGTAACATGCTTCACAAGGAGCCTCTTATAATTCACTTTCCTCGTTCTCCTTTGTGCCTTTGGTAGCCTTCTTCGCAGCGAACCTTCTTGTACTTGCTACTTCACATCAGAAGTCCCCGAAGAGGATTTGGAAGTGGTACTTGGCTTTTGTGATCTTGGAAGAGAATGTATATACAAATGCAAACTATATACAAAAGTATATATACACTTTTTTTTTTTTTAAAGAAAGAAATTGTACTTTAGCGGTGAAAAGTCTTCAGATGAAGACCATTGACAGAGATCGGCAGAACTTGACCATCTGCATCTTTGAGGATGAATGAATTGGTTGAGTTCACCTTCATAATTTTGAATGGCCCATCCCAAAAGGCGTCCATCTTGTCATGATTCCTAGGCTTGGCCTTCCAAGAGTCCCACTTCAATACCAGATCTCCCACATTGAATGTGCGATCGGATGACTTTTTCTTGAACCAGTCTCGGATGACCTGAGTATGCTTGGCGAAGTTCTGGTATGCTTCTTCGTGATCTTCCTCTAGTCGCAGTAGCTGAGCTAACCTATTTTCCATCGGACTAACTCCATCTTCTGCTTCTAATAGCTGCAGTGCAGGGATCTCAACATGGATGGGTAAGATGGCCTCCTTGCCGTAGACCAGGGCATAAGGCGAAGTCTTGATTGACCTTTTGACAGAAATTCGATCGGCCCACAAGGCCCGATCTAGAAGGAGATGCCAAGTCCTTTTGTTTGTCTCTATGAGCTTCCTTAGCATTCTCAATAGAGTCTTATTGGTGGATTCTGCCAAGCCGTTGCCTTGTGGATAATAGTTGGAGGATACTTTATGATATATCCCATATCTGTAGAGGAATTCATTAATTTTAGCGCCTGTGAAGCCAGGGCCATTGTCTATGATGATTGCTTTGGGGATGCCAAACCTGGTGATCAATCCTTCCAAGAAGGTGACTACAGTCTCTTGATCTGCATGCTTGGTGGGAATCGCTTCGGCCCACCTGGTGAAGTAGTCTATTGCGGTCAGGATGAACCTATGTCCCACGGAGGAGTTCGGTGATACGACCCCTATAAAATCCAACCCCCATTGCTGAAAGGGAGTTTCTACCTATATCGGGTGAAGGGGCATCGAAGCATTTTTGCTTCGGCCGATGAACTTCTGACACTGCTCGCATTTGCGGCAAACGGTGAAGGCATCAACGAAGAGTGTGGGCCAATAATAACCTGCTTTGATAATCTTTAGTGTCGTTGTTCTTCCTGCGAAGTGACCTCCAGATAGCCCTGAATGGAACTCTCCTAGGACTTTTCTTTTATCATCATCTTTGATGCATTTGAGAAGGACTCCATCAATATTCTTGAAGAATAGGCCTTCGGGGCGCAGAGTGTATCGGGAGGACCGCATCCTGAAATGCCTTCACTGTGAAGCATTTAGATGCGAAGGACAACTGCCAGTGTGGAAGTATTGAACTATTTCACCGACCCAATATTTCTCGTCCTCTTCCTGGTTAGCGAAGCATCCTTCGACTGGTAAGTCATCCCACTGAGATTCTGTAGCTTTGGCCGTGGCATTCTTTGCTAATTCTTGACATAATGCACGACCGCGAACCAATTTTGTGGGCTTGATCTCGATGTCAAACTCCTGTATCTTGTTCACCCAACCAGCTCTTTTGCTTCCCAATTCTCCTTGGATGATGAAATTGCGCACGTCGGGGTGAATGACAAAAACTGTGACCCGACTTTGGGAAATGAACTGTTTGAATTTTTTGAGGGATTTCATTACCGCATGCACTTGACGTTCTATGAAATTATATTTCTCTTCATGGGGATTGATCACCTGGCTCAAAAACATGATGGGGCGCTCCTCGCCATCTTCCCCCTTTTGTGTCAGGACGGCAGCATAGCTTTCGGGTTCCCCTATAGCATATAGGATGAAATCCCGACTGTAATCTGGATTGATCAAGACCGGCGCCTGAGCGATTCGAGCCTTAATCTCTTCAAATGCTTCCTTTATTTCTTTCGTCCAGCTAAATTCGATGCCCTTCTTCAGGAGTTGGGACATTGGCTTGATGACTTGGGCGAAGTCGGGGACGAACTTCCTTACGAAGTTAATCTGGCCGAAGAAATATTGAAGTCCTTTCTTGTCTGCTGGGAGTGGGAGCTTCATTAGAGCCTCGGCTCTATCAGGATCTACAACGAGGCCCTTTTTTGATATCGCATGTCCCAACAACTTTCCTTCGCTGACTACGAATATGGACTTCTTTGGATTGATTGAGATGCCGAACTCTCGACATTTTTTAAAAACTTGTTGTATATGTAGTGGATGATCTTCCCTTCTTCGGGAGAAAATGGTCATGTCATCCAGATAGATGATGATAACCTTATTTAGAAGCTCACCAAAAGCAAGATCCATCGCTCTCTGGAAAGTGGCACCAACATTAGATAGGCCAAATGGCATTCGCTGGTAAGCAAATGTCCCCCACTTGGTGGTGAATGTTGTTTTGTGCTGGTCTTCATCCCTGACCCAGATCTGATTGTATCCAGAAAAACCATCGAGCAGAGAGAAGCGTTGAGCTCCAGCCATCGAGTGCAAGATTTGATCGATTTGTGGGAGAGGATAGTGGTCCTTGAGGGAAGCCTGGTTTAGGTTGCGAAAGTCCACGCATAACCTTATATCTCCATTCTTTTTTCTGACTGGGACCAGGTTCGCTACCCATGAAGAGTGCTTGATGGGATATATGATCTTTGCCTCGAGCATCTTCAAGAGTTCGGCCTTCATTAGGACCTCGATCTTGGGATTCACCGGTCTTTGCTTTTGTCGGAAGGGTTTGACCCCTTCCTGCAATTCGATTGTGTGTTGAACCAACTGTCGATTGTATCCCCGAAGATCTTGATAAGACCAAGCAATTATATCAGAAAACTTTCTGCACAGATTCTGTATCTGTTCTATCTCTTCTGAAGTGCAGTCGGTTCCAACTTTGATTGCTTTTCCAGGCTCAAGCTCTAAATCTCGATACTGCTTTTCATTGACTTTGATCATGTGAGAGAGAGCTCGGTCATTCCGATCAAAGAGGCTTTCAAGGGTGATTAGTCCCTTGGGAACGTGGTTATTCTTCAATTGAATCAGCCCTTCATATTCTCCTTCATCAGAGCTTCGGTCTTCGATTGTGGCGGCTTCTTGGATCATGAAATTTACAATCTGCTCATCATTGTCAAACACTTGCCAATGCAGATCTTTGTCTGGGACAGAGGGTATATAGATCATCCTCACAGCTCTAGGCTTGTGCACCATGTCTTCTGCTGGAGAGTACTTGGCTGCGATGGATGCCAGAACATCGGCATGTCGGTTCTTCTCTCGTGGGATTGACTGCAGATTGAGAGATTCGAACCGGTCGAACAGGTCCCATACCCTGTTGCGGTATGATTTTAGATAATGCTTCTTTGAAGTACACTTATTTGTGACCTGGTTGCAAACCAGTTCAGAATCTCCGAAGATTTGGAGATGCTTTATGCCTAACTTATCAACTTTCTTGAGTCCTAGGCACAATGCTTCGTATTCTGCTGCATTGTTAGTGCAGCTCCATGTCAACCGGTAGCAATATTCCTTTTGCTCTCTGGAGGGTGAAATTAGAAGAATCCCTGCCCCAACGCCATTTTTACATCGGGCACCATCGAAGAACAACTTCCATAGTTCTTCCTGGGCACTTGTTCTATTCCCTGGTTGGGAGTGATTTTTAGGCTTGGCGATCGCATAACATCCTATCTCGGTCTCCACCATGGCGTTGAAGTCTTGCTAATGAAAACTCATCTTCATAACTTAATTGCGCAAGAGATTCCTCGACCAGGTCTACCTGCTCTATCTCCTCCACCATTGCATTCACTGGTTCGCTACTTTCTTCTTCGGACATCTTCTGCACAAGAAAGGAAGAAGGCTTTTCATTGTAGATCTTCACCTTCTTTCCTTTGAATGGAATCTCCAGATGAGAGTAATCCATAGATAGATATCCACCCAGCTTTGCCATGAATTCCCTTGACAAGCACATACTGAAATATGGCTCCAAGTCGACTACCACTACCTCTTGTATGACCGTGATCTGAGGCATCTTATGTAGTCGGATAGGAATGTCCTTGATCACTCCTACAGTCTTCACTGGAGTACCATCCAACTGGAGTACACCTTGGCTGCTTCACGTATATTCCATCCCTATTTCTTCGTAGACTGCTCTTGGCATTACTGTTGTAGCGGCCCCAGAGTCGATCATGCAATTATGTACAATATACCCTTCCATTTGTAGGGACAGATAGAATGGAGGTGGTCTGTTCTTCCCCATGATGGATGTGGATAGGGTCTGCACAAGAGCAAGCGGTGTCACCTTTTTTGCTTTAATTGTCTTCAATGATTCTTGCAGCAGGTCTACTTGTCCAGGTAGTTGCAGTGCATCGTACAGGCTGATCTTGGCCGGAATCTTCTTCAACTCCTCTACAATGTTGTACGCCAGGGATTTGAGTGCTTCGGGCTCCTTTCTAGGTTCGTATCTGGTGCGATATTGCTCTGTAGCTTCAACTCTTTGCCGCTTAGTCAGGGAAGGAAACTTGAGCTTTTCCTTAGCCTGTTCCTTAGTTTCTGCCTGAGGTGGTTCGGTAGAGGCCTTTTGAGCCTTTTCTTTGATTGGTGTAGGTGGAGGAGCTTCGCTCGGGGCCGAAGTAGATGATTGTCCTTTCTCGGGTCGAACTTGCTCTTTTGAAGGAGCCATCTGAGTAGTATCTACTTCTATTGCCTTCTTTCCTCCTCTGGTAAGCACTGCAACCGGCTCCTCCTCGCCAATTGTCAGGTTCTGACTCATCTGCCTAATGACGTTGACTTGACCGCTATGACTACTGTTTGCCAACGTTTGTACATAGTGTTGGTGCAGGGTGCAGGTATTCTCTTCATGCGGATCATTGCACGTAGAGCACCAATATACATAATCGGAAGTGCTCGAGGCTTCATCAATCGTAGCATTTCTCGTCGAAGCCTTCCCTTGCTGGACTGCTTGGTCCTTGGTAAGCGCAGGTGTAGGATAAGATCTTCTTGGTAGGAACTCCTGTTGCGCTTGCTTCTTCTTTACAATGGTCATGTCATTGGACAACATCTGAACTGTAGAGTTCAGAGACTGCATCTCCTATAGAATTTTGGTTTGTATATCATCGGCTTTCGGAGCGAGTGGTAATGGAGCCATCGTCGGTATTGGAGGTAGGGCGGGGTGTTGAGGTGGTGCTGGCAGTACAGGGAATGCCGAAGTGACAGTGGGCTATGGAGTTGAAAATGTAGGGAAATGAATTTGTGGAGGGGTGATTTGAGACACGATAGGATTCGGGTTCCAAGATGAAATCGGGAGTGCAGGGGTTGTAGAGATTTGCGAAGCGGCTACGCTTGCATACTGGAATTGAAGGAATTCGAGAAGTATGGGCGTTGGCATCCTTTGGGGAAGCTTGCCCATAGCTATCAAATCCATTTTGGCCCTCTTAGCTAACTCATACAACTCGAGAAAAGTATTAACGTTAGAATATCTTACCATGAGACTGATATCGGGATTGAAAGCCCGAAGGAAATAGAGTGTCGCAGCTTCGTCGGTTGGCCGAAGTCCAACTGGTACTCTCTGCCAGGTTCGAGCGAACCTAACATTGAAATCTATGATTTCTTCTTGTGGATGTCTCTTGATCGAAGTGAACTGATGCAGAAGAGAAGTAGGATCGGAAGACTCATTGAAGTTTCCCATCATTTGCCCAGCTAACTGGTCCCATCCCGTAATACTACCAGGTGGTAGAGATCTATACCAATAGAGGAGTTTTCCTCTAAGGGAAAGAACCAGAAGCTTTACCATAATTTGCTCTTCTGTAATGTCATGGATCGCCGCCAGAGATATTATGTCCTGGATATGCTCTAGAGCAGTCTTCCCAGTTCCATCGAACATTGGGATCTTCTTTATGGCAGCAGGCGGCACTTGCCCTTGTCTCGCTAGATTCAATGGTGACAAAGAATCCCATGTTGGGCACAACCTGGGCGGCTGTGGCTGTTGCATTTGCTATTGTTGTTGTTGTTGTTGTTGTGCCATACTTGCTCCTAGATTTTGAGAAACAGGAATTCTCGAAGCTCCCCCTTGATTGCTAATAGGGCAACTAATAGGAATGGAGGGACTAGGACGCTTCGGAGAGTTGGGAGGATTGGGAGGAAAACTAGATGTTGTACTATCAGAAGTTGAGCCTTGTCTGCCAATAGAGGATGTTCCTTGTAATAGTGACTCGGGGGTGACCAACCTTGATTGTTCCCCGAAGGCGTCAATATCTAGCTCAAAGAACTTGGTTTCCTCTCCTCTATTCTTAACTCTCCATCTTGTTTGCATGAAGGCACAGACTTTTGGTACTGGTCTTTACGACTTAAATATTCTTGGGTAAACAGAGTCGCCAGATGCTAAGAGTCTTTCAGTAATGAGGGCATCGGTCCTCACTACCACTAGTCAGGTGAGACTGATCGGGTCACACCGAGAACTGGTTAGAACTATTGGCCCCGGTGAAGACGGGTTTTGCGTTAAAATATGGGACCTTGACTGGTTATGGATCTTACTGAGACAGACATAGTCGGTCCCACCGAGCGTGCCAAAAACTGTTGGTCATCAAATCTGCCTAGGTAAGGATTTTGAGTAAATGTACGCGCCCTAGACCTGGACCAACATTGAAAGGCCGAAGGGAAGAGATGCCCCTCGTGCCAATCTCCGGAGAAAGGCCGGCTCCTATGCTAAACTACTTGGGTGTTTGAAGATAAGAGTGCAGGAAAGAGATAAAAGGAGTTAGGGTTAGAGAAATAAATAAAAGGGTTAAGGGAAGAGAGATTGGTGATTTAAGGTGGGAGAGAACAGGAAGCACGATCACTAACTAGCAACTTGAATAGAAGCAAAGAACACCAAGAATAATGAAAGAAATGCAATATCAACCTTCCTATGTATCCTTCAGGCGAGTTTCAGGGTACATTCCTCGATCGCACATCGGACGCAGGGTTCAACATCCAATATACAAGCGAAGAAAGACAAAAGAATCAAACACAGAAGGCAGCATAAAAGAAAGCCAACACAACGTCTTTCAACTCCTATGTATCCTTCAGAACGAGTTTTAGGGTACATTCCCCGATCATACTCTGGACGCAGGGTTCAACATCTCAGCATACAAACGAAGAAAGACAAAAGAATCAAGCACAGAAGGCAGCATAAAAGAGAAGAATTAAGCTCAAAGCTCTTTAGTATTAATCGCAGGACATCAAGTTACAACAGCTTTCTAGCAGATAGTTCCCCCCATTTTTCTATTACAATGCCTGGGTTTTTATAGAGGACCCGGGCCTCTGAGTCATAATTACATAGCAAAGAAGAGTACGCCCTCGAGCCCTGAGAATTTGGCTCCCCGAGGCTCTCGTGACCGAGCTTTCAAATCTGTTACCAAAATTGGCAACTGCAACCGGGTCAACCATGGAAAGGTGCATTGATGAGCCGTCTGGACGTCCTTGGTCTCCGGGTGCGGTGCTCGAGTGGCCGCCATGCTCGCCGGGCTCTCCATCATGGCGTGATACTTCATTTTTGATTGCCAAAAATGAGCAACGGGCTTGTTGGGCATGAAAAATTGCATTTATGAGGCACTTGATCGCCTCGAGAAAATACCCAGCTTGGAACGCGTGCCCGTGAAGCGCTTCGCTAAGTCTTCATTCACAACTTCGCTTCGCAATGGCTCTGGGCCGAAGCAAAAACTCCTCCTTGGATTATACTTCACAAAATTGAGCTTCGCAAAACTGCTTCGGGGGTGGGGAGTGCCGAAGCATATCTACTTCGCAAAACGGACCTCTTTGCTTTTGCCACTTTGTCGACAAAATTGCTTCGCCGATGCCTTGGAGAAATACTTCGCTGCGATCCTCTTTCAAAACTGTGGTTCGGGAAGATTTCGGCCGAAGCAATTGTCTTCAAAAGATGTTGCATCCCTTTACTTCGGGTAGAAGTACTTCGCAAAAAATTAGCCGAAGCAAATGCTTCGCAATGAGCTTTTGGCGAAGTAAAAATGGTTCGCTGATGGAGGGGCCCGAAGTGAGTACTTCGGCAACTTTCTGGCGAAGTACTCTCAATGCTCCTTTGAGTTCCGCTTCGCTAGTTTTCTGGCCGAAGTGACTGATGGAAATACTTCGGATGCGAAGTAGTTTTCTTGCCTTCTCCTTTGTATTTTACTTTGGCAACGCCGCTTCGCAGAAATCTCTCCCGAAGTATTTGCTTGAAGCGCTTCGGGCCCGAAGTTCTTTTAATTGCTATCCTTGTATTTTACTTCGGTGATACTACTTCGCAAAAAACTCCACCCGAAGCGGTGTTGAAAATGCTTCGGGTGCGAAGCTCTCTTTTCTTCTGAACGCCGCTTCGCTCAACTTTCGCCCGAAGTAGCTGCTGGAAATGCTTCGGGCGCGAAGTAGTTTCATTCTCTTTTCCTTGTATTTTCCTTCGACGAAACTACTTCGCAAAACTTTTACCCGAAGTAGTGCTGGAAATGCTTCGGGTGCGAAGCTCTTTTCATTTTCCTTCGGCGAAGCTCTTTTCTCTAGCTTGTTCGGCAGCGAAGTTCTTTCTTTTCTATTTTTATATACAAAGGGGTGGCATTGGAAGCCAAAATTGCTGCAACTTTTCAAAATAAAAACAACAAAGCAAAAAACTTTACACAACACTGTACAAAATTTGTTTTCTTTTTCTACCCCTTAAGAAATGTGACAAAATTGTCAACAGAGTAACCCCTTCTAAGTGGACATCATTGCTATCTTGCCATAGTATTCTAACGTCCTATAGCACCACATTTCCATAATACATGATACATGAGAGAAGATAGGTTTCTAAGGTACCTTGTTTAATATTATTATGCAATTGCCAGATGTTGACTCATCACCTTCAAGAGGTGGCTATACTTTCCTGGTGCCACCTCTACCTCTACCTTGTCAATGTAGGTCATGCATGTGGTGATCTCCTAGAAAACTTGCATAGCCCAATGACAAGGATACAAACAATCAATGATGTGGAGAGGAAAAAATATAGGTGTGCCAACTTAGAATTAGTGGCATAGCTTAGATGATCTTTCACTAGAAACCACTTCTAAAAATAATGTGAAGGTGTTATGGCTAGCTTGTGTTTAGTTGTGCATATTCCTTTGTAAATTGTAGGCTAGATATATCATTATTGGTGTAATCATCAAAATTGCACGCAAATATTGTCCACATGCTTGTCTGTCTAGTACAATGACATTCTCCACATGTGCCACATTATGCCTTCGTGTATTTATCTAGGTATTTGTATAGGGTGGTATCCTTTTACTTGTGATAGGGTGGATTTTAATGAACATGTTGGTCAACATCCCATGTGATAGGGCAACATGCCAAGGCTTTACCATTTTTCCAACATCATCCTAACAAGGTAGTAAATCTGAAGACACACCATATGCGAAGGTCAGATCAATCATTCACTGAAGGAACTTATGGGAGGGCCATTTGTCCAACTATTGGTCCAAGGATGTCCATGTGTTTCTATTGCTTCATATTTTTGGATAACCCTTTAAAAAATTAAGGGTTTTTGCTTACATTTAAATTTGTGTTGCCTACAATGATAGGTCGTAGCCTTCTTAGGAATGATGGCGTGAGTTCTCATTTATACTACCTATGATTGACAACCTATTGTTGTGATGACAACTTGTGGCCTTTTCAGGGATGAGAGGTGAGCATCCATAACACCCTTGGTAGATTTCCATAATAGGGCCTGTGTCTACAACATCCACACCAATATTTCACAAGAACATATTACACACATATACATATATTTTATTAATTTCCTTTTTATGTAATTAATTTGTCTAACAAAATAAGATGTATACTCAGCTTCCAAAGATGCTTGATATTTCATCATGCTTTTCTACGTGTATCATTTCCATAGTCTCATTACATTTGATCTTACTAGACATGTGGATTAGTCCATGGTATTTCTATTGAGGATTTATTATGGTCATACACTTAGGAATTATGCCGTGATGCTATACCTACAAAAAATAGTCACATAAACACACTACAAAACATAATGCTGAAATGAACTACAAATTTGACCTACAAAAATGAACTACAGAATTGACCTACAAAAATGAACTACAGAATTGACCTACAAAAATATACTACAGAATTAACCTTCAAAAATGAACTACAAAATTATACTACAGAAACATAATACATAAGAGAATATTGTAGAAATGTTTCAATTTTTATTTCTATTTTTTTTTTCCCCCAAACTATATTATAGAAAATATTATATTATTCCTTTGCTTCTCCCCCAAACTAAATTTTTGGCTATATAGCCAAAACATATAAGGAGGAAAATTTTATTCATAGGGATTTATATTATAGAAAATCTTAATTATAATATATATATATATATATATATATATATATCCTATATATTTATTTAAGAATATGGGGGTGTTTACTTATATATCAATTAATTATTTAAGCTAAGCCATTTAAACAAGATTGTAGGATAATAAATCTCCTTGAAATAGGATTGTTTATTCCCAATATCAAGATGGTCTGCAAAAACATTGATGTCTTCCTTGACCTTTGATAAAATATTCCATGGTCTACATAACAAACCTTTCTAATGTCCTAGAGAGATCAATTTCTATGTTCTACTTTCTTTATCATCATTGTGGAGCTCTTTATGATTTAAAAATGATAATGAGCTTAAATCAATGTCAATCAACAATACTTTGGTTTGCAGAAATAGGTCTTATCAATGGTTGGACACATTCAAAACTTGTTTTGGAAAAAAATAAGATAGTCATTCTGGTATCATCTTTGTTTTACCATTTTACTGCCCCATTTTTTTGTATATACATATATAATATATTTTTTAAGTTCAAGGGATGCAAAGCTTTGGGGAATCAAATTCCCAACCACTCTATCAAAGTCTTGATGGGAATTGTCACCCTATAATTACTACTCTGCTTCCTTGAGTAAGAAGAGTTAAGGCTTTGGGGAATTGGACTACATAACCATATGGATGGAAATGTAATCCTATCCTTACTACCCTCTCTTTTACTTGGGGAAGAAATTAGAACTTTGGGGAATCGGACTGCATAACCATCTGGATGGAAATGTAATCCTATCCTTACTATTCTTTTCTTTCCTTTATTACTTGTGGGCTATAAGAAACAAGGTCTTTTACTACCTTGTTTCATTAATTTGTGATACCATCATGACTATATGACCTCCCTTCTATAAGGCAAGAATATATCTTCACACATTGAATCTGACTTCTTCCTTAAAACCTAGTATTGTGGCTAAAAGTGATGAATGATAAGATGAATAAAAATATTTTATGTTAGAACTCCATCATGAAATAAAGGAAGCATATTTAAATAACATAGTGTGACCTTCTAGTTCATTTTCAAGAAATATTATTGTTCCATGATAATCTTCTTTCATTGGTCAAGTAGTGTAAATATTTTTGCCATCCATCTTATTTACTAGTAATTATACATCCGAACAAGAGGATTGATTATACTACATTCTTTTAATGATTGTACTTATTTGCTTAGTATATACTAGATTATAAAGCAAAAATTTATTTCTTATTTTAATAGTGTTTTGTTGCTTTAGATAGAGAAAGAGAAGTTCTTATTTAATAGTAGTTGATTGCAGTTCAAAGATGCACTACAAATCAACCTGTTGCTTAAGGTGGTTTAAAAATTCTATTTTAGATAATGGCTTCCTATAGAGCTTAAGCCTATGTCCATTAACTAATAATCTTCGTGTTGAATCATCAATGGGCTTAAGTTTGATTGTACCATTCCCAAATATTTCTTCAACCTCATAGGGTCCAAGCCATCGTATCCTTAGCTTTCCTTGAAAATATTGGAAGTGAGAATCAAATAGCAAGGTCCAATATCTTGGTTGAAATGTTCATGGTACAATATGTTTATCATGCCATTTTTTCCTTTGTACTTGCATTAGTTCTATCCTATGTAATACCTCTAATCTTATTTCATCTAGAACATTTAATTGTTCCAACCTAGCCTTTTGTGCTTGATCCAAATCCATGTCAAGTTCTACCATTGTGCGAAGAGTTTCAATTTAAAATTCAATAGGCATAATGGCTTGCTTCCCATAGACCATTTCATAAGGTGATAGTCTTGTGGTGGTTTTCCAAGTCATATTATATGCCCATGTAGCTTATTTTAATATTTCTGCCCAATCAACCCTATTGATGACTATAGTTTTTGTTATAATATTTTCAAGCTCTCTATTTGTAACCTCTACTTGCCCATTAGCTTGAGGATGATATGGTGATGTCTTTCTATATTTTATTTGATATAGTTTAACAAAATACTCAATCACATGGGAGGTAAATTGAGGCCCTTGGTCTGAAACCAATTCTCTTGGTGCTCCAAAGCGCTGCATGATGTGTGTATAAAGGAAATCAGATACAAGCTTAACTTGTGCTCATGGCAAGGATTTTACTTCAACCCACTTAGTAACATAATCCATGCACACAAGTATATGTTTATTACCTTTACTTGGAGGATCTATTGGGCCAAAAAGTCAATTCCCCATTTCTCGAATGGTTTAAACATTATTTGTGGTACTAAAGGCATCTCCATTGTGGGTGTAGGTTTGCTAGCCCTTTGATAAGCATCACATCGGTCAATAAACCTATGGGTATCCCTACACATAGTAGGCCAAAAATAACATGTTTGAAATATTTTACTAACTATTCTTTGAGCGGCATAATGGCCTCCACAAGGTTCTTCATGTGCTACCCGAATGATGTCATATACATCATCTTCTTGCACACATCTTCTAATCACATGGTCGGGACAAGACTTAAACAATGCTCCATTGATCCACATATAAGAGATACTTTGATGTACTAACTTCCTATGCTCATATAGTGTGAAACTTTGTGGTATTTTTCCTATTACCAAATAGTTTACAATATCGACATACCAAGGAGTGAAAACTGAAAGAGCAAACAAATGTTCATCTGGAAAATTATCAAGAATTAATTCATCATCATAAAATATATGCATACGAGATAAATGATCTACAATGACATTATCCTTGCCTACTTTATCTATAATTGTGACATTAAATTCTTGCAATAAGAGCAACCATCTAACCACTCTTCCCCCAATTGTGGTTTTGTTCATTAGATATTTAATGGCAGAATGGTCAGTATGGATAAATACTTTATACCCTATTATATAATGTTTGAATTTATTAATGGCATGAACTACAACTAAGAATTCTTTTTCAGTAACTATATAGTTGAGTTCTACCCCATGCAATTTTTTGCTCACATAATAGATGACATAAGGTATTTTATTCTCAATTTTTTGTAGTACTACCCCTATTGCATAACCTGAAGCATCACAATGTATATGGAAGGGTAATTCCCAATTTGGTCCCCTTAAAATGGGAGAGGTAGTCAATTTATATTTTATAATTTCAAAGGCTTTTTGACATTCCTCTATCCAATTAAACTCACTTTCTTTTGTTAAGAGCTTAAGCATAGGAGAGGTAATCTTGCTGAAATCCTTAATGAATCTATGATAATATCCTGCATGTCCCAAAAAGCTCCTTACCTCAATTTATGTCTTTGGAGGTTGGAGGGATTTGATGACCTAGATCTTTGTAGGATCTACTTTAACACCTTCCTCAAATATATAATATCCTAAGACAATTCCTCCTCTCATCATCATGAAGCATTTTTCATGGCTCAAGGAGATATTTTGTTCTTGGCATCTAACAAGAAATTTTTGTAAGCTCAACAAGGTTTCTTCAAAGGTGTTACCATAAACTATGAAGTCATCCATATAGACTTCTACATATTCATTGATTAAATCAACAAAAATAGCCAAAATAACCCTTTGAAAAGTGGTAGGTGCATTGCATAGTCCAAAGGGTAGAACTTTGTAAGCATAGGTACCTACAAGACATGTAAAAGTTATCTTCTCTTGATATTCTTCTACTATTGAGACCTGATTGTACCCACTAAAGCCATCCAAGAAGCAAAAGTACTTCTTCCCAACCAAGGTATCAAGGACTTGATCAATGAAGGGTAAAGGAAAATAATCCTTCTTTGTCACCTTGTTTAATTCCCTATAATCCACACAAATTCTCCATTTTCCATTATTTTTGGGAACTATCACTAGTGGTGATACCCATTGGCTATCAAATATTGGGTATATAAATCCTGCATTCAATAGCTTAATAATATCTTCTTGAACTATGTCTTTCATGGTTGGATTCAGCCTTCTTTGAGGTTGTCTCATTGGATGACAACCTTCTTGGATGAATATACGATGGGTACAAACATTTGGGTGTATTCCTTTCATATCCTCATAGTTCCATGCAAATGTTGTTTGATGTTGCCTAAGTACATCTACCAATTGTGACTCTTGTATTCTTGTGAGTGCATTATTAATGTTTAAATTTTTTCCATGTGTAATATCTATTTATTTGTAGTTCTCAGTGTTTGCATATATTCCCATTATCTTACACAAGAAACATTTAATTGATAGTTATAGGGCACCAATTGATGAGATTGACTTGTACCTAATTCGTCATTAGACATGGCATATTCGAGTGGAAAATTAGTGTTTTGGTCTTGGTCTTCCTTTTGATCATCTAACAGTAGTGGTAGTGGTCCTTCAATATCTTGTTGTAAATGTTCACTTAGTACATTAACTAATAAAGTTTGAACATCATCCAAGTCATCAAGAAAATCATACCAAAGTTATCTTGAAAAACCTTGATCCAATGTTGACTCAGGAAATAGGCTGAGGTCTTTAGTGTGTTTACCATTGGAGATAGTCATATTTCTAGACCTACAATTGATGTAGGCATCAGCTATTGCAAGCCATGGGTATCCTAGAATTAAGGGATGTCCCCCTAATTTCTTCTTTGGTTGTAGAACCACAAAGTCTATAGGATACTCCCATGAACTTACAAAAACTATAATGTCTTCTAACTTTCCTTCTGGTTTGATGGTAGATCTATCTACAAGTTGAAGCACTATAGAGGTTGGTTGTAATGTATATACCCCTAAATATTCTATTGTTTTCTTGGTCATAACATTTATGGAAACCCCTAAATCTACTAATACATTTTGCAAGGTTGTTTTACCGATGTGGACTATGAGTATAGGTACTCCAGGATCTACATATTTTGGCAATAATCTTCCTCTAGTCATTATTTCAGATAATTGCCCAATAACTTGGATGGTTTGAGATTCATTTTTCTTTTTCCTTCCTAGATTTTTTGTGCACATACTCTTTATTAATTTGGAGTAGATGGGAATATCCTTGATAGCTTGTAAAAGAGGAATCTTAATGGTAACATTTTCTAGCTCTTGAAGAAAATTGAAGGCTAGTTTAGAGGGTTCTTTAGTTATTTCCAATCTTTCAGGAAATGGGATTTCCACTTCTTTCCTTTGAGGGATTTGATCCTCTTTTTGTTTTTCTAGTATATTATCTGGTAGAGTTTCTATCTCATCTTCAAATTTTTCATCTTTTTCTTCTTTTTCAAATGAGTTTTGGATAGGTTCCTCAATTTCTATGAAGGTCACCCTATTATTATCCAACACCTTTCTAGATCTTAAATGGATCTATTGGAAAGGTACCATAAATATTGAACATGTTTCATTGGCTTCATAAACATATTGAATTATTTTGTTGTTATTAGGATTGGGTTCCGATTGAGTAGGTACGGGTGGTTTCTTAGGAGGATTACTCACATGTTTTGGAGGTGGTAGGAGCATATTTTGAGGTGTTTTTCATTTGAATTGATTTTAAAAATTCTATTGTTGGGGTCCCATATTGATTATATTGGTAATTTGTGTTCCAATTAGGTACATTCTTATTTTATCCTGATATTTCTTAAGTCCATGGATGTAACAACCCATATCCAACACACTTGGTTGTCCTTTCTAATCTTGCTCACTAGAATCACAAAAAGAAAATTTTGGTTGGTTTCAAGATCTAGACATGGCATAACATGTTGTTCACCCAACGTGTTATTAGTACGAGGTATAGGAAAACCTACTTGGGAGTACTAACCATTGCAGATGGTATCATAAGCGAACAAGATTGGCCAGATCCCATAGAAAAACTACCTTTTTATGAGTCTATATTTCTATATACCAGAGCGTAGGTTCATGGTTGGGGTTATCCTCTAGGGCCTATAACACCTAGAGGGTGGATGTATACTTTAACCATCCCTTAACATGAAGGAATTAGGTTCCTTTTGACCTAATTCTATCTTAAAAATATAGACATGCAAGGGGTTACCGTAAATATACCTTGTGTCTAGTTGAGAGTTCTACTTCACTGGAGTCAACTAGGGCTTTCTATTACACTGGCTCAAGTCTAGGTATCTCTTGCCATGGTACGATTGATAGGGAGTTATCCCATACCAAATTTCCACTAAGTCTACTAGCATGCTAACTTACTAGCTATCTTCTACTACCGATATCCTGCTAGTTATCTCCAAATCATACAATGAGCAAGGGACCCCTCACCGTACTACTCGCATAAAAACCTAGATGTGATGTACCATACTGTCCCTTATCACTTGTTCTTGGCAAAAGGACCTCTCGTCCTGGGCTGATTTGCCAAAAAATGACCGTTCTCAAATCATGGTGATTACCCTACCTGCGACCACCAACATTGGATATATTATTATTTTATAGTGATTGCCCTTCTTGTAATCATCGATATTGGTCATTTAATGAATCACAGTGATTGCCCTTCCCGCAATCACCAGTATTGGTATTAAAGTTTCACCATACTTCTTGTTGGTAGTTTTTTTTCTTTCACAATGATGACTATTTTAAGAAGGTTTAGTCTAGATGTATAGGTCTTCTACCAGTTAGACCAAATATTGGATGATTTGAAGTTTTCATAATGTTTTTCAATTAAGCCATATTAAAATTCAAAAAATGAATCCGCCCATGTGGGGGAGTTGGAGAGGAGTGGGTAGTTGAAACTCTCGTGTTAGAGAGGCCCCAAGTTCAAATCTCTCCATCTCACATGTTTGCGGATATGCTATGTAATAGTTTACTAGGAACCTTATTGGTGGTGTGTTTATCCACCCGCTTGATGTAATCATGAACTTAATGAAAGATCAACATTTAAAAAAAAAAACATAAATAATCATCTCCAACCAATTCATATAAAATTTAAAATATTCTAACAATATAATTCTAGGTTATAATATATTAATAAACTTTTAGCAATGAACAAACACTCATATTTCTTACTTCTACTAATTCCAAGCTATAAAATATTAATAAAACTTTCAACAATGAATAAACTATCATAATAAAAAGAACCATGTAATAATATTTTATTCTAACCTATAACTTAACTATCAAAATATAATTATCTATTCAATATTACATGTAAATAACTACATTCATCTTTACTATATTTATCAAACAAACTATTTTAAGGAAAAGAGGATTCCAAAATAAGGGATTATTTTCCAAAACATTGACCCTAAAGACAAATTCATGTTCAATAAAATCTCTATTCTTTGACACGGGTTTATAATTTAACAATAGCACGTAAATGAAAGTTAGAGTATTATCTATCTATCAAAAATAATGTTGCATCCTCCATTATCACCATAACTTTAAAAATCAACCAAAAATCTAATTATTTCATATAAAAGTAAGTCGTTATTTATGACCCATTGACGCATCCGACCCTCCATCAATTCTACCTCTTGTCCAACTAATCCTCATTGAGATTTTGAATGGAGAGGACAACGAAAGACATATTTTAATTAATTTTGTTTTAGATAATATTGCCACAGGTTAACCTAATTGCTTCCTAAGTATTCAATCATTTTATAAATTGAGCTACGTTGTTCACAAGCAATCCAACTTTTCACTATAATAATTCTACTACGTTACGTTCAAAATCATCCAAAAAGAAACAAGTTCATTTTAGTAAAGTAAATCTAATTCTTTTTATTTTAATGTTAACAAGTGTTTTATGCTGCAAACAAGGATAGTTTCAAAAAACATATACATCCAAACATTGATTTTAAACTAACACTTGAGCTAAGGCAATAACGAACGTAATTTTGAGAGCAAGCATTTTAATTTTGGCTACAATAAAGGTGCCTCCTCAAAAAAATTATAGGTAAGGTTTCTTTTCAATTCAGTTCAAGCCATGTTAAAATCCGGCAACACTCAACCAATGAAGTTCATTCCAATCTACCCATCATACTATTAAACATGAGCAATTGCTATTGTTATTTTTCTGTTTCAATCTTCTACAATTTCAAAGGGGGTGGTAATTGAAATTCAAAATCAATCAAATGAAAAATTACATCCTCATCTAAAGTGCTAAGCATATAAGTTTGCAAAAATACGATTTGGGAATTGGACTCAAATAAAAAGCCACAAAAAAACATCTTATAAAGTGCACACCTTGGACATTCAATATTTATTGGTCATTTTAATAAAAAAAAATTATAAATCTGAAGTAAACTGCTTTTCATAAAACTGAATCATCATTTACTAAGGCCAGAATATATATTGCATTTCCATAATATATAAACTCAGTAGCCATCACCAATAATTATAAGATATAAATGCGAACGTCTAAGTGAGGTTTGAAAGTCAACTAATTAAAAACATACATATCCTTTTGCAGTATCGATGAGGAAGCAGATGCTATAAGTCCTAACAATTATTTAAAGAGTTTTATATTGTATAGCACAAATAGAATAGAAGTAACATGAGACCATCTGTCTCTTCTTTCTCTATAAAAGAAAAATATACGATATACAATCCTACAAGGAGCTAGAAGGAAAAATATCTTTAATATTTCACTTGGATACATCTGTCTGTCCATGAGACATTAAAATAACACTACAGACTTAAATGGATTTAAATTGCTATCCTTCACTTAGACTCGGGTTATCACACAACTGACATCCTAGAATTGGGTTGACTTTTAATATTCACTTGGCTTCTTAAATATGGGCCGAAACATGAGCATGGGTGCATCAAATGGCACTTGTTCGCTTGCAAAATAAGTCTCCAACCTAAAGACGAAAGGTTCACGATACCACACTACCGCTAGGTGAATCCTTATGCAACTTTGATGACAAATGATTTGGAAGGTGGCCTTATGTGGGGTCAAAGCGGCTCAATGCTTATGCAAATGCTCTATATGAAATGTAACTATTTTTTTTTCTCATGCACAAAAAAATATACTTCTTATTTTAATATTTAAACAAATTTTAATACTTATTTTTTTAACAATCATCACCTTCAACAACCACTTTCAACCACTTTCAAGGGATTTTGAACATAAAACTACTTAAGAAACAACCACCATCTTAATCACTAAAGCAACTGTCTATCGGTATTTTAATACTTATTTGGAAAAGAACGACAACATATAACATCCAGGAATTTCTTATCATTCTATAAATTAGCAGGGAAGACCATGCTCGACCAATAATAATATCAGGAAGGCAATCTAATAGCCTTAGCCACAATTGAAAGCAATCACAAAAAAAATCATCATACGATATTTACTTCAACGATGAATTCAAACAAACACTTACGTGTTCCAAAATAAGCTTCAAACCAGAATATCTCAATAGCATTCTACAATTAATAAAAGTAAAGGATTACTCAATTCACCACATCAAACATTCTTTTCGGAAGTAAAACAATTATCTCAAAGAGTAGCTATAGGCTTACAAAGAGAATGGTCCTGTTCTTGCTAGACTGTGCTACTATTGATCCTCTAGTTGTAGTCCAAGTCTTCCCTTCTCTAGAATACGTATGAAGAATCCAAAAGCCACTACTCAAACATTTCCCACCTACTTATTTATAGAATTCAAGGCAAATATAAAACAACCAGTTGGATTGTCCATGCAAGTGTCCACTTCAACTATTTGCCAAATGGTAGTCAAAGTCGAAGCTATAGAATTTGTGTTACAACGTGGAAAAATATGGAGATTATATTTATTATATATTATTATTTATTTATTTTATTTTATATAAAACATGCTTATTTCATATTTATTTTATTTTTTAGATAATTCTTATTTTTAAATTTAATAAAATAGGAACAAAAATATTTAACATACAACTTAACAACAAAGTACTTTCATGTTCTAATTCAATATGTATACACCAAAACCTAGGCACTTGCAAAACCCCAATCACATTCCACACCTCAAATATGCATAATAAAATATATGCCTAAGTCCAAACTTAGACATATTAGTCCTGCACATTAAATTTTTTTTCCAGATTTTATAAATCTAGAAAATCTGCCTAGGATGCCCTGCCTACCCACTAGACATGTGTCCTAGCCACATCACTACCATCCCTTACCACATATCATACACCCATGTCACCCTTGTCCCTTCACATGGGACATTCCTCACACCTCACTCCACTTACACCTACCCATTAGCCACATCACCCTAGTTAAGTGAGACACCCTAGGTGACTCACTATAACTACCCTTGCCATTTGGCAGCCCTAGAGTGCCACTTGGTAATCCTAGCTTACCACCTCCATTTCCCTCCAAAATCCCAAGGGATATATAAAGGCACCTTCACCCCATCAACCGGGAGATATGAAAGAACATACCATGAGGCTATCAAAATCACATCAGGAGCTCACATGCACCCTGAGGAGATTGAGGATTCGAAGCCCCAGAGTGCCCTTCTGAAGCTTTTTTCCATCCAGCCTCAACCATCCATCTGCAGTTACACAGTCACAGACTCCCTCTCGTGGTTGCCTAAACACCCTTCTATGGTTGGACATCCACACCCATGCAACCGTGGTTACTCAGAGCGCATCGAAGCACGATAGACATAGATTGGTAATTTGATTTTTAGCAAGGCATTTTAGGTTTCATTTCTCTATTTTTTGTACTATATTTCATGTTTTTACAACTAGGGTTCTGTAGTAATATATTTTATCTTGATCAAAAGGTGCTACTAAACCCTTGTTTGTGTTTGATGTGTGTAGGAAGTAGGTGCTTGCAGATTTATTAGAGCTAAGAGTGGCCCTATGTATAAAAGTACAAAAGCCCACTCACCTTTGGAGTTGTAGCAGAAGAGCAAAGAACACTTGGTCCTTTGCTAGAGATTTGGAAGACCACCATTTAGAGCATTGTAGTTTAGGAAGAGAACATTGTAATATATTCCCCAAAATGTTGGGGTAAAGCTTTGTAAATTTGGGAGATTCAGGCTCCCCTAAATCAATACAAAGAAAAATTATTTTCATATTGTAATATTTTCTTTTTTGTTTTGTGTGTTTGATGTTCGTTTATTTTTGCTACAGAAATTGCGATCATGGTGGGACCCCCTAAGGGTTCTATTTGTCATTGCCTTACTAATTTCTATTACTGATCTATGTCTGTCTATGATTACAAGTTTCTAGAGCTTGATTGCGCATATATTGAGGATTAAAATCAACTCCATACCCCCTTTCGGCCTAACCTTACATTTGAGGAATCGTGAGTGTATTGTTATAGAGTTGAACACCCATGCATCGATGTTTGTGAATCTACACAATCGTAGATCTACGGTTGAAGCACTACGAAACCATGAATCGATGGTTAAATGAATCGGCAACCAGAAGTGAAAGGATCACAGTTTTGTACATCCAAAACCTTCTTTCCCTTTCTTGTGCTTTAGGATTTCATTAAGTCAAAAAGAAGAATAGGAGTCTTTGTCATTGTTTTCCTTTGTCTTCATCTAGGTCTTAGGCTAGACATACCTAAGAAAAAAATCAAAAGGACTTGCATTTTCGATTAGCTATCAAAGCATTTGCATAGCCTGATTAGGAATAATCTAAGCACATTTAGGGTTTTAGGTTTTTTTGCCACATTTTCAAGCATACGACTGAAATCGTGGGTTCACAGTTGGAAATTCCCAAATGCACACATGTAGTTGGTTAACCACTTAGCGACGATTGACCAGGCCCAAACACCCAGTAGTGGTTGGCTTTGGGTACTAGAACCCTGGTAGATCTTGCTTGAAATTAGCCATTTGACCCCTGATCTATTTTTATCTGCATTTATCTATTTTTGCTTGCTATATTTAGATAATAAACAAAATTGCATGGTAATTTGTATCACACCCTAATAAATAAAATTTTTACACACTTGCACATGAACATTGGTAAGGTTGAATTTCATCACCAACCCCCAATCATTACCTCATTATTTGGCCAAGGCTGGTCCAAGAACTATCGTAGCCATGGAAAATAGCACACATTCCTCTTTGGAGGGTGTATCACTGACCATGGTGAACTGGGTGAGGACTGGTAGTACCTAGGCTCCCTCATCGGACTTGGACTTCATCACCAAGCCTTGATGGGTTTCACAACTTGGATTTCATCACCAAGTTAGTGTGTGAGAGTATTTGGGTGAAATATGTAGATTCATTATAGGGTCAAACATTGCACTTTCATTTACAAAAAAACAAAAAAAACAAAAAACAAAATCAAAACCTTGCAACAAATTAGATATAGATTTGTTTGTTTATTTGCTTTGCGTGCTATTTGCTTGTGCTGTCACCATATATTCACACATGTACCTTCACACTTTCCAATTCATTGCACCTTTAGCGTATGGTAACAACTCATAGTTAAGCCAGAAAGCTAGCCCAAGTTCAGAATTAGCTACCCTCATCCATGAAGTTTCCATATTAGTCCTCTTAAGCCCCTACCACATAAGCGGTAGGACAAGTCATTGTAGCCCCTACTATATCTTTGAAGAATGCCAAACCATATAGTGGTGCTCCCATTTTAGACATAAATATAATATAGAGAGCTACTCATGCTACCATTCTTGAAACTTCTAGGAGTGAACCACCCACACCATATGATGACCATGTCACATATGTAGACATGGAAACCATTAGGCTATATCTAAATGTAGTTGGTTTGGTCTTTCCATAATTACCTCCACTTATCATTCCACCCTGCACCATTCCTTCATCATAATAGGAAACCATCTTCCCACACCCGTAGTAGTCCAACCAAATATTCACAAATCCACTCTTCAAACTGATTGCTACCACCATGACTCATAATCATCCATCATCATCTAATCAACATCCCTTCATATTTTCAAATAAAAACATCACTTGTACTAACCCCTTCTATGAAGCACAAGCTAACGTTGCTTTGTAGATCCCTGCATCCATCCCATCCACCACACTTATAAATCCCATACACCACAACATCCCTCATTCAATTTTAATACCTTTTACCACTTACCCTCCACCTACATCCACTCACATGGTTGACACCCAACCGACCCAATCATCTACCACCTACATGTTCATACCATATTCATCTGTAATTTCTATGCAACAAGCATTTCTATAGTTGGAGCAAATGATTATGGATAATGCTAATCGAAGTATTAATCATGATCTATAGTGATAGTCACAGGGGGTAGATAAAAACCAACACCTTATTCACTCAAGATCTATCTTGGATGTTGCAACCTCCAACCATGACCATACCCACTAATCCACTTCATCAAATGTATGTCATCTCATCAGGTCAGCATACCAACATACCCCAATCCCCTGATCACCAACACATTCATCAACAAAAACCATTCAATAATCCATTTTGCACTAAAATACCACATCATCAAATCCCCACTAATTATGCACATTATTTCCAGTAGTAGTAAACCAATCAGGATTTTAAACCTTTACTAGAAGATCCCAAGTTTTATTTTTTGCAAAGTTAGATTGATAGCCTAGTCATATAAACACTAGGTTTGCAATACTACAAACCTACTCTAAGGTATATAATCAATCATCCTATTCATGCTTTAGTACCATCAATGCCCTACTCGACTGATTTTAAAATACCAAAGTTTGATAGTTCAAGAGGGACGAGGATAATCGAGAGCATGTGATTGGATTCATTAATGCATGCTTCAGAATAAAAAACAATGATGTACTTATGCTCCACACTTTTCCTTAGATGTTTGGAGGAGATGCTCTAGATTGGTAAAACCATCTATCGCATCAAAGTATCTATACTTTTGAGCAACTAGTAAACTGATTCTTTGAGTGGTTCTCTCTAAACTTTAGAAAGAAGATAACATTGACCAATTTGCTCAATTTGTGATAATATTACGATGAATCGGTCTATGAATTTGGCAACCGTTGGAGGACAATCATGACAAAACTACCATTCTCCCTCCCTATGGTAGAATTAACTTGGATGTTCACAAGAAGTTCCAAACCAATCTCCTTGTTATTATAACTTCAATAATATAGAACATTCGAAGATACACTCATCCAAGCCAGAGTGATAGAAGAAATTAAGATCCAAGAGGGTGAGATAAAACAAAAAAAAAAGAATTTAAGAACAAAAATCAAAAGAGGAATAACCATGGTCAATCTGAGGTCGGCCAGGTTAATCAAGTAGTCTTGAGCCAATCTCCATAGCAAATCCAACAATTTCAAGTGCAAGTACAGTCCCTACAACAACAACAACAATCACAACGACAGACTTATCAAGTGGTTCCACCCCCACAACAACTGCAAAATCAGACTCACCCTATAGAAAATAATCAACATCAATACAATCGACCAAAATATAACTACACCCCATTGCCTGAACCATACTCATCCATCTTCCAAAAGTTGTATGATGCACATGATTGCACATTACTAGAAATGAAGTCTAAGGATCCAAATAAGCCAAAAACTAGAAACTATAAGGAGCATCTGTACTGCACTTTTCATTGGCATAAAGGTCATGACATCGAGACTTGTTATGGGTTTAATAACATTGTGCAAAATTTACTTGAAAATGTAAAGATCAATATTGATAACCCCTTAGCCCAAAAAATCAAAACCTTGGAATATATCAAATAACATTACCTCATCATGAGGTAAATCAACAAACAATGGAAGAATCAACTTATACAGTTTATTCCAATCAAGTCAATCATGTGTCACAATTATACTAAGGTTTTGTGGGGGCTATTCACATAGTCACCCGATGGTAGAGAAAAATGAATTACATGCAAGCAAATGAGACAAAAAAAGCAGTACCAAATCCCGTAGCACAACCAAATGTGCCCATACAACTAAACCCCATCATTCCATCTCAACCCATTCATATTCCAAATCATCCACCCAGGCCAATCATCACATTGAGAATCCAGTTGATACAAAGCTTAAGGATGACCTCAACCAAGTTATCAATATATGAGCTCATACAACAATATCTCCCACATTGTGAGGTATTGATAGAAATATTAAAGTCCATCAAAATACAAGTAGAATATCCTAACACCTTCAACACTTTTATGGGGAGTGTTCAGAACTGTATGGAACTTGTTGGAGCTAAAATTGACTCAACATTAGATACCCCTAATTTTGAAGTTTTGGCTTCAATGTATTCACCCAAATTGTTGGTCTCTATTGCATTCAAACTTTTGAAAAATTGGTTTTTTATTTTTTGGCCTTAGGAGCCGTTATAAAAAGGTTTAAGGATAAATCAAATTTAAAGCCATAGCCTTAAGAATTGTTAAATTGAATACCTTTTTAGTCGTTAAGAAAAATGACCGTTGAAGTTTCCTCCATTATTAAAAGACTTATAAAATTTGAGGAAATAAAATATTCGTTAAGAAGGTCCCTTAAGTCCTTAGGTCCCTAAGAAAATTAATCGAAACATTTGGTCCTAAGTGGAAATAAATAATCCTAAGGTCTAATTAAAATTAAATGGTCACATGAGGGTATGCACCCCCTTTGTGGTAAAATCCATGCAACTTTACCAATATTGACGGATGCGTTCGGTTCCCCAAGATATAGATGGATGCACACTCATAAGTAACTCAAAGGTTAAGTCAATAATGCCATGGTCAAAATCGTATAACATACGGGTCTAAGAAAATTAAATTTAATAAACCAAAAGTAAGGGTCATGCACCCCCTTGGTTAAGTATCGAGAAAATCATAAGATCTAGATGACAACGTTTGGTCCATGGTTGATCCGATGGAGCACACCCACTAAGTTGTCTAATATTTAAAAGATAAAGTCAAAATTGGTCATAACCTAAGTTTTCACATAAATAAAATTAAGGGTCATGCACCCCTTTCAATTAAACATCGAGCAAGTTCAAAGATCTTAATGGTAGCACTCACTCCTATCTCGATCCAATGGAAGGCGCTCATTAAAGATAACCAAAGTTAATCGTAAGCTTAATATTAATAATCAGATGCTTAAAAAGGTTTTAAATTGCCAATCACATGTTAAAAGGCTTGCAGCTTTGCTGATCTGGACTAGCACACGCAAATCCTTGTTAATCCAATGATGCACGCTCCCAAACATGCAAGGTTTTTAAGAGGTCAAAGTTAAAGGCTGGTCAGCATTGGTAAAACCTTGATTAACCATTTAATTAATATGGGTTTAAAATCAACCTCATTATAAAACTTGATGTTAACTAGCATGCAACTTCCTAGATCTGAGTGGCAGCGCACGACTTTGACAAAATCTATCGGCATGCGCTACTCAAAGTAACTAACCCTTAAAGTAAGAGGTTTTAAGTGCCCAAAATTAACAATTTAACTAAAACTCATTAAATCCTGGTAAACATGATTAAATAAGGGTCTTAAATAAATTGTTAATCATTTCCCCTTTTGAAATGATAATCGCACTAAGAATTATGAGGTTTTAGACCTAAGTGTTTTAAATCAAATTTTTGCTAATATAAGGTTTTTGGCCTAATGCTCAAGGATTAATTTGATTTATTATATGTATTATTGGACTAAAGACCATGCAGGTTTTAGAATCTCAACGGTAGCGCACAGAGTGAACTAGATCTAGTGGTAAGCGTTGTTATTGGTGCTCATATTTTAAATGGACAAATGATTTTGCTGAGATACCTTAAGGGTGATTAACCACTAATTAATTTAGGATAATCAATTTGTAAAATTTTCCTCTTTCAAACTAACCAACATAGAAATTGGTGAATATTTATGGGCGCACACCTTCATGAATAGATATAACAACAAGCACCTGGAAATATGATCACTTTTTAACGGTATATATTTTGAGCTAAATCCTTTATAGGACCAAGGTGGCGGAATGTTTATGATAAATTTATCGTGAAGGCTACTACCACCATGTTATTAATTCCACTTCAGAAGAAGGTGCAACCCCATGAGCAATGAAAACACTGTAAATGATTGGAAGTACACAAACCAAAGTCCTCATGGACGTACAGGGCGAGAAAAATTGTATACCATAACTGTTCAGTTTTAGAAGCAACGCAATGGTAGGAATTCATTGGCTAGATTCAAAAGGTAGTTGGTGAAACTGCATTAATGATACTCCATTCGGGATCAATGAGGTTACTCCACCCTCAAGTACTTAAACCCCCACTCTTGAACATCACTGCCATATTGGTTATCTCAAGTAGGGGAATCACAGAGTAAGGAACTGGTATTGGCAAGTGGAAAGTTAGAGATAACTCAGAAGAGTCTGTTGTTGTGAGTCAAAGCATTTTATAGAAATAAAATGGCCACCTAGGGAGCTACCTTCATGCCTAAAGACACTGAAGAGGTGGTGAAATTTATCACTGACCAGTCACCATACATTGAGCTCCCTGGAGAAGCTATTACCAGGACAGGACTATATGACTTCTCCAAAATTTTTGGGCCAAACAAGCAGATCACACTGGCCCAACAATATAAAATTGAAAACACTTGTATTTGGAGCTTCGCTCCCACCATGGATAATTTGCAATGCACCCTGTGGATGCTGGTTGATTTTTTCTACAAAGCAAGGAAGTCACAAAAATAGAGCGTTCATAGAAATAGTTGATAAACCAGCAACATGGGGAAGCTGATATATTCCAAAGTGTAATACTCCTTGGACCTGATGGCATGGATGGTAGTGGCTTACGATAAAAACACCAAAACTTTTAGAGACAAAAAAGATCGACTAGTTTTTAGCATCGTGGTCAAATACTTCTAGAAAGTCTTCAACTTAATGCTTTCAAAAACACCACTATTTCTCTAGGTAATTGAAAGACAATCCCATCGATTAACAGAATTGGAAGCTTTCATTTTTTTTGAGTCATATGAGCCTGTACAGTTTGATTTTCAATGCATTCAAAACCTAGGTCAGGGAATTTTGTGACATGATTAACATAATTTTGGGAGTAGAAGAGCTCAGTATGGTAGGAAAAAATATTTTGTACCTAGTAGCATAGAGTAATAGAAGAATAAATCCCCCCATCTATTCCTGGGAAGAAGAGTTGAGCAGAAAAATTCACTCATAATTGATAGAGTTAAAAAAGGCAGTCTTAGAGCAGAGGAAAGAAATAACCCCATTCTCCCACTACTAAATTCTCATGCACCTGTTAGTTGGGTAATTAGGAGACCAAAGTAAAGGAATTCTAGGTGCCATTGAGAGTCCCTATGTCCAGAATAGGTTTTGGAAGATACATGAAGGACGCTCTCACTTGGGATGGTTTTGTGATAATTTCATGGTGGAAATTCATTGGATCCTAATGGGCGACCTCCCTGAGAGAATAGGACCTAGAGTTAGAGCTTTCCTCAAAGAATAAGAAATAGGGGATTACTTATTTTTAGAAGGTTTCATATACGTTAGGCTTTACGGGGCTAAAATTCCCCCTAAGCTATTACCTATGTACTATCCTTTCTCTTTGGCTACCCTGGAACTTGTGAGATAGGTTTTTGAAGAATCCAAAATGAGATCAGTGAAGAAGCACGGTAGGGTCCCTTGGCTCAATGTTTCTTGTAATTTTGGGTATTATGTCTTTCTAGGATACCCAAACCTATTCAAAGGTATGTATTATTTGGAAAACCTAGATTTCAAGGAAGTAACTTGGAGGTCCTATGATCCTACTAAAAAATACGAGAAGATGATGAGAGCTCACTAGTATGCCTATGTACAAAATAGAAAATACCAGTATGAAGAAGAACTGTTGGAATCCATAGAGAAGGAAGAAAATTTATACAATGTATGGGAGATGTTTCCTTATGAAAAGAGAGGTAATTCATAGTTTCAAAAACCATATGGCTACCTCCTAGAGTTAATCTCAATAAAAAGGATTTTTGTAGATGCAGTAGCCCCTCTCTTCCCTGTAGCTACCTCGACAGTTTAGGAAGATGCTATATTGGAAATCATAGAAGATCAAAGTATTGATCAAATGGATTATGGTGAGTATGGCAGATATTTTAGAACACCAAATTTAGGTTCCCAAGAGCCCTCACCTCAGGATAGAAGCAACACCTAGAACTTCCCAAGAAACTCCTATAGGGTCTAATACAGAGAAAGGGAAGGAGATTTCATTTGTATCTTCCCAGGAACATACAACTTCAGAGAAGTAGCTATAGTTCCTATCTTTGATAATTTGCTTGCCCTTACTAGTGTGAAGAAGTTAACCTTAAAATCCCCCTAAAATGCATCCCCAACTCTCTAAATATTAATGACAAGGAAGTACAAATTCTAACAGTAATACAAATGAATATGAGGAGAGCAAGTGGTTTTAAAGACATATTTAGAGGGCATAGGGTTAAAATTCAAGAAGTTGTACCTACCCCTGAGACAAAGAAGCCCAAGCTGGCTCCAACCTCAACAAGGGTCACACTAGAAAGAGTAGAAGAAGAAACAACTTTCAGTGCTGCTAGTGAGCAGGAATTATAGATAATAGTAGGAATGGGTGGCATGGAAGGAAGTTCTACCATAGAAATTGAAGAAGACATATCCAAAACATCCATGACAAATATATCTATATTTGATCCACAGAAACCTTTTGTCTTCAGAATTGATGATAATATAGGGGAGATTTCAATGCATGGAGAAGAAGACGACATGGTCATATTGAAAAAAGCTATTCAAAAGAAAACTATGAAATTTTTGCTTTGAAAAACTAAGGACTTGAGGAGCCAACTAGAGACAAAGGATACTAAAATAGTAGAAATGCAAGCCATGATTAACAACTTGCAAGAATAGTTGTCTCAAGCGACCATCACCCAAGTACAACTTCCTCAAGCTAAGGAAGAAATGGATAATGTGGTTTGCCTTTCCAAAATTAAGAAAGAAATATCTTTCAATATACAGGATAAAATTTATGGTATAATAGAGATGTTCCAGCAGATCAGATTAATCCAATTCACTACCCAAGAGATGGAATTATTACTATATCAGAAAGAGCAAGACTTGGAAATCATTCATCCCACTCTCCACCTAATAGCAAAATATTTTGAAGAAATGCAGAATAAGGAAGTGATCCTGGAAGATGGCTCTAAAGTTAAAAATAGTCTTGAATTCATGAAGGCATCAATTTTTGAAGGGAACTTGGGAAGGTGGTACAACGATGCAACAAAAATAAATTCCTTGCTGGACGACATAAAAAAATGATAGAGATTGGATTATCATTGGGAAATTCCTAGAAACTACCAGCATAGAAGACCTCATCATGAACAAGGTTGAAGAGTTTGCTGTGAACCTGATGATGAAAAAGAGATGGCCAGATAGGCTACCTTCTTTATCAATATAGTGGATTCTCTTGGTACTATGTATGAGAAAAACAAAGTCTTTATTAGCATACATAAGGCAGAATATTGCAAGAGATGAACACAATGAGGTTTGTTGTAACCTTTCATTCTGATGAATGGAGGCTCATTGAAAAACAAATCAAAAAACTTTTATAGATTAAAAAAATTAAGGAAACTAGACTGTGTAGTTTATAGCTAAAGCTAAATACACCTCTAGGAGAAGAAATAAGGATTGCTGAAGCAGGCCAAAGTTCAAGAATAGAAATCCAAAAAAAATATGAAGTCAAAACTGAAGAATATTATTCATTAGAGACACAGTCAATTGATTAGTGAGCTGGTCAACAATAAGTCATAGTATATATGAGTGTCACATTTTTGAAAAATGTCATAATAAAATCTAGAAATACAAGCAAAAGAGGGCAAATGGGAGATAACTATATAGTGTTTGAAGATCAAAGGATATGAGGACAACTGTAAGGTCCAGATGAGACAAAATATAACTGAATCAAGAACCAGAGGCTATAAAAGAAGCAACCACGGTCAAAATCAGTATCAAGCTTTAGATATAGAAAAATTATTGCTAAGAGCTATACTTGAGTGCTTTGTAGTTGTGCTGTTGTATTTCCTTTGTGTCTATTTTATTTTTCATCTCTCATTCTTCCCCTTTGATGTGTAGGTTTTGATAGAATAATGCTCAAGAAGCTGAGATTATTTCCAAATCTATTGAGCCTGGGGTCTAGAGGCTTTTCCTGCTACCAGATTGAAACAAAAGAGTTGAAGAGTCTTGTTACATTATTTGAACAAGAATTCTTCATTGTATTAATATTTTTTAACAAAGTTTAATGGCATTCTTCCAACTCTACATGGAACTCATTTGAAAATTAATACAATTATGGGTTTTATTTCTGTCAAATTTTGTCTTTGAAGAACACAGGCTTATACTAAGAGGGGGGTGAACAGTATAAGATCAAATTTTACTTTTCTTTCCCAAACAATATTATCCAATATTATCAATGGCAATATCAATAGCAGTAATCAAAGCAATGCACAAATCATCACACACAAGAGAGACACAAATTTAACGTGGTTCACCCAATGTGGGCTACTCCACGGAGAAAATATTTCTTCTAAATTTTCTCAACAAATCTCTTGGGAATCAATTCCCTATTACAATGTTTATGGACCTCTATCCAAAGGAGACACCAATCCCCTATGCTCTGATTTGTGGATCTCTCTCCATAGGAGAACTCTATCCCCTTACTCTAGTTCATGGATCTCTCTCCATAGGAGAACTCTATCCCCTAGCTCTAGTTTGTGGAACTTGATCCAGAGAACTCTATCTCCTCAACTAGTTCATGGATCTCTCTCCATAGAAGAACTCTATCTCCCCAACTAGTTCATGGATCTTACTCCATAGGAGAACTCTTTCCCCTTGCTCTAGTTCATGGATCTCTATCCAACTAGATCTCTATCCATAGGAGAACTCTTTCCCCTTGCTCTAGTTCATGGATATCTATCCACAAGAGAACTCTATCCCTTTCTCTAGTTTGTGGATCTCTATCCATAAACTCTATCCTTTTGGTGAACTTCTAGAAGACTTCTACCCCCACTACTCTAGCTTGTGGATCTCTCTCCACAGGAGACCTCTATCCCCACTACACTAGTTGATGGACCTCTATCCACTAGAGACCTCTATCCTCTCTGCTCTATCACCTCCAAACCTACTCTCAAATCTATCTCAAATCTACACCAAACTCTATCCCAAGTCTAGCATAAATTTCTACTCTAACTCTCTCACAAATCTACCCACCAAAATCTATCCCAAGTCTAGCACACAATATTTGCTCTAACTCTACTCATAAATTCCAACTCCCCACAAAAACCTACTCTCAATTTCTATCTCAAATCTACCCCAAGCCTTAACACAAATCTTGAACAAATCAACAATCAAACCTACTCTCAATTATTTCAAGTCTTTACAAGACTTTCTCAAATATACCTTCAAGCCTTCTCAAAAGACTTGCTCAAATCCTTCAAGCCTTCTCAAAAGACTCTCAAATCAATACACTTCAAGCCTTCTCAAAAGACTTGCTCAAATCTGCCTTCAAGCCTTCTCAAAAGACTTGCTCAAATATACCTTCAATGTTGCTCACAAAACCTGCTCAAATAACTCCAAATCTTGCATACAAAACACAACTTAAATCTCTTTCAAAAATCTTTCTTCACACAGACAAATTCTACTTAGAATTTATTTAACCTCTGGAACATATAGAGAATGATATGCACTTGCCAATAGCTCAATATGTTCTACTCAATCATTAAGTTTGTCGCTTTCACATGTCTCACATTTATTACTCTTTAAAGGTAGGTCTAGTCTAGCACATGACACCTGACCTCCTGATGCACACACTTGCTTCACAAATCTGATTTCTAATGCTTGCACATTCACTTTCAATATCACTCAAAACCAATGCCCAAAATCTTCACACATTCATTCAAACAATGAAGCACAATTTACTCACAAACCCTAACACAAGTGTTTCCAATTTCTTTCAACAAAGATGCACAATGTAGGTCTCAAACCCTAACTCAAATATTTTCAACAATGCTTATCAAACAACCCTTTTATCTCCACCTTATGTTCCAGAAACACTTACTCAACCAAACATCTTAAACAAAGAATGATGTGCCCATACCTCTTAATTTGCTCTTATGGAGATATGTCTTCAAAACCTATCTTCACAAACAACTAATTTTTCTAGTGCCACTACAAGAGTTAGATAGCAAAATACTTTCTCAAATCCATCCACATGAATTTCCTTCTCAAAATATAGGGCATTAATAATTATCAAAAACCTTCAAACTCACTTTCACCATGCAAGCATTACAATAAAATATCAAACCATTATAACACCTTATTACTCCTATTCTTTCATGCAAAACATATTTTTCATTTATTCACTTTGCAAAAATTAAACTATATAAAACACTCTCAAAATTTATTGAATTACACCCTTATAACTCCCTAAGTGTAAATTCAAACTTTATAACCTTAACCCTTATGACTCCCAAAGTCAAGCATCATATGCATACCTTATAAAAAAATTGCCCAAGCACTGCCATCGCTACTCGAACCCATGACCTCGCTGGCCCCGCGCCCTACCACAAGGGTGGACACCATGTGGGCTAGCCACCCACACAAGTCCAAAGGAGCATGTGCTCCTACTTCTCCACTAACACCGATGCAAAACCCTCGACCAAGAAAAAAGGACTCGTGTGATTCGAACGCTGAACCTACCGCCTACCACGTGCTCCGCAAGCCAAGCTTGCCAACTAAGCTATCCACCCACGTCGGATGGAATCGAGCACCCTCCATATTAACTCCATGCTACCCTCAAAATCCGCAAATGCTTTATCTACCTCCACCACATGTCGAACAAAGTGAACAAGGAGATATATTTTGAGGATCAAAATTAACTTTGGCATTGCAAAATGTTTGCCCTTTTATACACGTTTTTCCCTTTGACTTATGATGTCGGCTCAACTTTGAAACATGCCTCCATGCACATTCAAATTTTGGCACCTTATAATAATTCAAATTTTACTTTATTTTTTATTTAATATTTAACCTTAGTGTTAAATATTAATTATTTATATTATTTAACCTTGGTGTTAAATAATATATTAACTTAGTCCTTTGCCAACTTAACTCCTTTTTGAAACCTTTGTCCACGACACTTTCAAAACTCCTTTTTAAATGACCCTTTTTGGCCAAGATATTATAATATTAAAATATTATAATATTGTCCCCTTTGAGCCTTAGACACTTGCTTTCTTTGCACATAGACTTAAACTTGGGCCTTCAAACCTTCTTCAAACCTTTTATACATTTACTTAGAACTCATGGTCCCAAATGCTTTGGAGAGAACCTTGCCTTGCTTTCATAGCACATTAACCTTTGACATCAATGACTATGTACTTTTGACATCAATGACAACCAAAGTACTCAACTTTCCAACAATCTCCCCCTTTGTCATTGATGGCAACCCTTTCTAAAAATTCCTTTTCCTATCACTGAATTCCAAATCTGCTCCCCCTGAGAAGCTGCTCCCCCTGATTGAATGCTCTCCCCCTTACTCAAATCTCTCCCCCTTTGACATCAATGGCAAAGGGACTCCTTTGGGGCTAAATATAAGACTCTTAGCTCAGCCCCTCCCCACCTCCTCTCCTTGAGGTGATTAATTTTGGGGTGGGAGTATCTCTACTCCCAACATACAATGCTCTTTTTCTTTGTCAACCTTCTTTTTCAATATTTTTGTAGCCATACCTTTTTTATCCTTTTGAGTGTCCCTATTCTTGCTTGTCTCTAGAAGTTCTGGAAACTTTGTTCTACACCACTTGGCCTTATGCCCAAGATTATTGCACTTGTAACACTTAATGTTGTAGTTCTTGGAAGGTGCAAATGTCTTGAAGTTCCTCTTGGTGAAGCCATAATCATTTCTGTCATGAACCCTGTAGTGGATTGCTTTATGACCAAATTGATTACAAGAGTAGCAATACCCTTGAAAGAGATATCCATATTTGAATTTCCTCTTAGTAAAACCATACTCCTTTCCATGAACCCTGCAATGCATAGCCTTGTGACCAAACTGATTACATGAAAAACAATGTCCTTTGAAGAAATCTTGTCTTGAACCCTCTGGTCTCTTAGTCCTTTCTTTGTCTTCTCTATGATGATCCATGTTTCTTGTTTGTGCATTGTTTCCTTTCTTAGTGAAGCTTCTATTCTTCAACTTATCCTCATAAGTCTTAATTTCTTCTTCACTCTCTTCCTCTAAAACTTCTTCCTCTTTTGAGCTTGAGCTTGACCCTTCTTCTTGTTTCCCTTGTCCTTCTTCAAAACCAAGTCCTGTTTTGATAGATGAAGATCTTTGTGCATTGATAATCTTATCCAAAGTTTTTGAACTTTTCCCAAACCTGTGTAGCTTGTCCTTAGAATATTTCACTTCCATCCTTAGTGAAACTACCTCATGTTCTAATCTTTCACATTCTAACTCTTTTACCTCTAACTTTTCACTCATGACCTCTTTAATTTTCCTTGCCTTAGCTTTTGAGTTTGTCAGATCTTGTAGAAGCTTTTCTTTTTCTTCCTCACATTCTTGAACTTGAGTCTTTAGTCTTGAATTCTGCTTTCTAACCTTTTTCAATTCTCTGAGAGCAATAATAAGTTCTGCTTCTAGATCTATTATGCCTTCTTCTTCATTTTCTGAATCTTTCTCTACTTCTTGGTCTCCAAGAGCATCTTCATACTCTTCGACCTTATCTTCAATAGGAGCATTTTATTCCTCTTCTATTGCCAAAAATAGGATCTCTTCTTCTTCACTATCTGAGAGTCTTTCATCACTATCACTTGAAGCCTTGCTTCCCTTGTTAACATAGAAACTCTTCTTGTGCCTTTGAAAGAACTTATTTTCATGCTTGCCTTGACTATACCTATTTTTCTTTTCATACCTGGATTTTCCTCCTTCCTTTTTCTTATGATCATATTTCTCTTCACTACTACTACTTCCAAATTCTGGACAATTAGATGCATAGTGACCAAAATTACCATAGTTAAAATATTTCACTATTTTCATACCTTTGTGCTTTCTTGAGTCCTTGTTTCTTCTACCATAGTTAGCTTCTTCATCATTGCTTGACTCACCACTTGATTCTGGTTTCTTATATTTTATCTTCTTTGATGCTTTGAAAGCTACCTCTTTCTTGGAGTTGGGATCCTTTACTATTCTCATCTCATAAGCTATGAGAATTCCATGTAACTCATCCATAGTCAATTTTTCAATATCTCTCATCTCTTCTATAGCTGAAACCTTTCCATCATACCTCATAGGAAGTGACCTTAATACTTTTTGAGCAACACTAGAGTCTTCAATTTTGAATCCAAGTCCACGCATGGTATTAACAACTTCATCCACATGAAGCAAGTATGTAGCAATATCTTCCTCATCTTCCATATTCAAATCTTCAAACCTTTTCTTGTGGTTTTGTAGTTTTGCCATCTTGACCTTTTTATCTCCCTCATATGTTTGCTTCAATTTTTCCCATATCTCTTTTGCTGATTTGCAATGCATAACTTTCACAAATTCTACTTCACATAATCCACTTAAGATTCCATTCATAGCCTTGGCATTATTCACATGTAACATCTTACCATATTTATCTATGGGAGGAGTAGTTGTAGGTGTGAACCCATCCTCAATGGATTGCCATGTCTCATATCCTTGTGCCATCAAGTAAGTCTTCATTCTTATGCTCCAGAAAGCATAATTGTTCCCATCGAACAATGGTGCCTTATTTGATGAAGATCCATTCTGAGATGCCATCTGTGTTCCTGTACTTTCTTCCTTCAAGTTGTTAGACTTTTCCGAAGGAACCCGCTTTGATACCAATTGAAGAACACAGGCTTATACTGAGAGGGGGGTGAACAATATAAGATCAAATTTTACTTTTCTTTCCCAAACAATATTATCCAATATTATCAATGGCAATATCAATAGCATTAATCAAATCAATGCATAAATCATCACACACAAGAGAGACACAAATTTAACGTGGTTCACCCAATGTGGGCTACTCCACAGAGAAAATATTTCTTCTAAATTTTCTCAACAAATCTCTTGGGAATCAATTCCCTATTACAATGTTTATGGACCTTTATCCAAAGGAGACACCAATCCCCTATGCTCTGATTTGTGGATCTCTCTCCATAGGAGAACTCTATCCCCTTGCTCTAGTTCATGGATCTCTCTCCATAGGAGAACTCTATCCCCTTTGGTTTGTGGAACTTGATCCAGGAGAACTCTATCTCCTCAACTGGTTCATGGATCTCTCTCCATAGAAGAACTCTATCTCCCCAGCTGGTTCATGGATCTTACTCCATAGGAGAACTCTTTTCCTTCTTATTCTCCATGCTATCCATAGGATAACTCTATCCCCTTAACACCCTATGTAGTGAACTTCTAGAATACTTCTCCCCACTACTCTGGCTTGTGGATCTCTCTCCATAGGAGACCTCTATCCCCACTACACTGGCTGATGGACCTCTATCCACTAGAGACCTCTATCCTCTCTACTCTATCACCTCCAAAGCTTACTCTCAACTCTATCTCAAATATACACCAAAATCTATCCCAAGTCTAGCACAAATATTCTCTAACTCTACTCACAAATCTACACCAAAACTCTATCCCAAGTCTAAATAAATCTACTCTAACTATACTCACAAATATTCTCTCAATTCTATCTCAAATCTACCCCAAGCCTTAACACAAATCTTGAAAAAATCAGCAATCAAACCTACTCTCAATTTATTTCAAGTCTTCACAAACTTCTCATACCCCCTCATACTTGCTCAATATTCCTTCAAGCCTTCTCAAAAGACTTGCTCAAATCTACCTTCAAGCCTTCTCAAAAACTTGCTCAAATCTACCTTCAAGCCTTCTCAAAAGACTTGCTCAAATCTACCTTCAAGCCTTCTCAAAAGACTTGCTCAAATCTACCTTCAAGCCTTCTCAAAAGACTTGCTCAAATCTACCTTCAATGCTGCTCACAAAACCTGCTCAAATAACTCCAAATCTTGCATACAAAACACAACTTAAATCTCTTTCAAAAATCTTTCTTCACACAAAAAAATTCTACTTAGAATTTTTTAACCTCTGGAACATATAGAGAATGATATGCACTTTCCAATAGCTCAATATGTTCTACTCAATCATTAAGTTTATCGCTTTCACATGTCTCACATTTATTACTCTTTAAAGGTAGGTCTAGTCTAGCACATGACACCTGACCTCTTGATGCACACACTTGCTTCACAAATCTGATTTCTAATGCTTGCACATTCACTTTCAATATCACTCAAAACCAATGCCCAAAAGCTTCACACATTCATTCAAACAATGAAGCACAATTTGCTCACAAACCCTAACACAAGTGTTTCCAATTTCTTTCAACAAAGATGCACAATGTAGGTCTCAAACCCTAACTCAAATATTTTCAACAATGCTTATCAAACAACCCTTTTATCTCCACCTTATGTTCCAGAAACACTTACTCAACCAAACATCTTAAACAAAGAATGATGTGCCCATACCTCTTAATTTTCTCTTATGGAGATATGTCTTCAAAATCCTGTCTTCACAAACAACTGATTTTTCTAGTGCCACTACAAGAGTTAGATAGCAAAATACTTTCTCAAATCCATCCACATGAATTTCCTTCTCAAAATATAGGGCATTAATAATTATCAAAAACCTTCAAACTCACTTTCACCATGCAAGCATTACAATAAAATATCAAACCATTGTAACACCTTATTACTCCTATTCTTTCATGCAAAACACATTTTTCATTTATTCACTTTGCAAAAATTAAACTATATAAAACACTCTCAAAATTTATTGAATTACACCCTTATAACTCCCTAAGTGTAAATTCAAACTTTATAACCTTAACCCTTATGACTCCCAAAGTCAAGCATCATATGCATACCTTATAAAAAAATTGCCCAAGCGTTGTTGCCACTACTCGAACCCGTGACCTCGTTGGCCCCGTGCCCTACCACAAGGGTGGACACCATGTGGGCTAGCCACCCACACAAGTCCAAAGGAGCACGTGCTCCTACTTCTCCACTAACACCGATGCAAAACCCTCGACCAAGCAAAAAGGACTCTTGCATGATTCGAACGTCGAACCTACTTCCTGTAACACGCTTCATAAGCCAAGCTTACCAACTAAGCTATCCACCCATGTCGGATGGAATCGAGCGCCCTTCGTCTTAACTCCGCGCTGCCCTCAAAATCTACAAATGCTTTATCTGCCTCCACCGCATGCCGAACGAAGCGAACAAGGAGATATATTTCGGGGATAAAAATTAACTTTGGCATTGCAAAACGTTTGCCCTTTTATACACGTTTTGCCCTTTGACTTATGATGTCGGCTCAACTTTGAAACATGCCTCCATGCACATTCAAATTTTGGCGCCTTATAATAATTCGAATTTTACTTTATTTTTTATTTAATATTTAACCTTAGTGTTAAATATTAATTATTTATATTATTTAACCTTGGTGTTAAATAATATATTAACTTAGTCCTTTGCCAACTTAACTCCTTTTTGAAACCTTTGTCCATGACACTTTCAAAACTCCTTTTTAAACGACCCTTTTTGGCCAAGATATTATAATATTAAAATATTATAATATTGTCCCCTTTGAGCCTTAGACACTTGCTTTCTTTGCACATAGACTTAAACTTGGGCCTTCAAACCTTCTTCAAACCTTTTATACATTTACTTAGAACTCATGGTCCCAAATTCTTTGGAGAGAACCTTGCCTTGCTTTCATAGCACATTAACCTTTGACATCAATGACTATGTACTTTTGACATCAATGACAACCAAAGTACTCAACTTTCCAATAGTTTTCAGTTCTGTATGTGACTTCATGGCATATTACATTAGTTGAATGTGTTTTGAACATTTCTTTTGTTGGTTAAGTGTTAGATTTATTACGATATTCAAATGAGTTTAATAGTGCCAATTTATTATTTTCCTCCTCTCTGTTCATTTGAAAATGTTGTTAAAATTGCTATAACAACCCAATGAATCTAGGCATCGGTCTACACATAAGGCATAATTAGCATTGTTATCCTAGCTTGGTCAATTTGATAAAAGTAGTTTATAACTAAAATCTGGAAGTGCATAAACTTGTAATATCTTAAGTTTACCACTGGGGTTTCCTTACCCATTTTGGTCCTTTTAAAACCTAGCAATAAATATTTTACCAAAATAAATAGGCAAGTTAACCAGAGACTGTAATAGCTTGTTGGTTTCAAAAAAATTCTTGCAGCGTGACAACTCGATCCTATGGATGCAAGAAATTGTTCCAATAGAACCTTTAGTAGCATTCTATAATTTTGAAGAAAAAAGCATATCATTGGAGTTACCTGATCCTTTATTGCATATTGTAGCTCATATTGATCAAAAACCCTTTAAAAGAGTGCTCATCGATATTGAATCCTCTATCAATCTCATCAATATCCCATCCATCAAATATATCAACCTTCCATCATCACATCACCACATCCACCTTCACCCTACAGGATTTTAATGATGCTTTGTGCTCCAATGTAGAAAATATAGTTTTACCTATAACAATTAGGGTGAAAAAACCCATGTACTCTTCCATATCTTGGAAGGATCCATGTAGTACAATATAATTCTTGGCTATCCCTGGATTAGGGAAATAAAGTGCATTCCCTTGACATTACATCAATATTTGAAATATATGTACGAGAGAAAAATCCATTGTATTCCAGTTGATATCGAGCCATTCAAGTACTGCAACTTGATATCTAATCCATATGAGCCATCCCTTCAATCTATCCATATTTCCATTCAACCCCTCATCATTCAAACCATCGCAACTAATAACACCTCATCCAAAGTACCCATATCAAATAGTTTGCCAATAGTTTATCATGCCTTTGCATCTCCAGCCATCAACCCAAGTCAACCCTCATACACTTCATACCATTTTTCCATCACACCTGATTATCCCACCAACCAACCGTTGTCTTCATGAACTACACCTCCCACTTTACAAACACCCTTCACATTTTCATCCCAACAAAATACACCAAACACTAACAAACCCATTCAACCAAATCCATATCAAATCCCATTACCCATTGTATTGTAGATAGGATAACCTATCTGAGAGGAACCATTGCCGAATGAGCCATAACCTCCATAAAAACCACAAGCCACCATTGAAGCCTCCACCTTAGCACATGAATCATCAACATCCCAACCAACTCAAGTTGTAGTCCATCTCACCAATCCAAGTATTGGCAAGTACATAGTTGAGAGTGTAGCCATAACATCACCTATTCAGTCTATTAAAGATTACAATCACCTATGCAATCCACCTATCTATAGGTATAATATATAGAATGGATTTTGAGCCAAATAGGATTAAATTTGTATATGGAAGAGTGGATTCTTTGTCCAATCTACCTCCTCCTAATGAAGAACCCATGTAGGAATTTTGTGTAAGCTTAGAATATCTGTCCAACCCATATTTCCCCAAGTGATATTTTCATTGGGTTAACTGGTAAGGATTTGGTATTGGATGACATGAGAAGGGCTCACATCATATCATTGAGCCCTAATATTGAGAAGTGCATGATCTCTCTGGATTAGGATATATGCCATCAGTCTCAAATTAATCATTCAAGCATACATTTTAGCAACTCACCCTAGAGTCCAAAGAGGATGATGAGAAGAGCAAAGATAGTGATGATAGTAATGATGAGTATTTAGACCCCAAGTTTATGCCTTATTTACACAAGCATTTCTAAAAATGAGACCTCATATAGCTATGATCAATTACATTTTTGATGATGATATTTTTGATGATGATTTTGAGGACTTTCAGGAAATGGGACCAAACATGGACATGATCAATCGTATTTTTTATGGTCCCCAAGAAGATGTGGCTCCTATAGAGCCCATCAAGAGATATGAGTACTAAATTATAATTTTTCCTATCAATCGATCCATATTTTGCTTGCACATTACATGAGAGTGATTCGAACTAGATCTACCACCACCACCTTGTTTGCAATCATAAAATCATAATTCACCCACCATAGGTTAGTTGCTCCCTAGAGAGAGTGAACGAGACAATTCACTCTCCATATCATAGCCACTTCATCTCCACCAAGTTAACATGATTTCTATTGACTTGTTCATTCCACTTTGCAATCCATATGATTTGGTGAATCTGATTCCAATATATGATAGCCTTATCAACATGGATATGATTTCATCCCCACTATACATAACCAAGTTCATCCTATCCGAAGAATTACTAAGAGCTTCTAATGCTTATATTCCTTAGCAATCTTCACCATCATCTGCTTCAATTTTTCAAACTGAAGTAGAAGAAACCTTGCACGAGTCCTTTGAGAATATGGAGGATGGTATTAATCTCATTCCTACTCCACATCAGTTGGAATAAGGTTCTCACATGGCTATTAAAAAATCCATCAATATGAACCTAAGCTAAGACATGAATAATCCTCAAATTGTGAAAATAGCAAAATAATTTTCTATAGAAGAGAAAGAGCACATCCTAGATGTATTGACATGGAAGAAAAAGATTTTCACATGGTCATACAAAGATATACTTGGTCTTGAACCCAAATTGGTGGTCCATAATATCACTTTAACTCCTGAAGAAAAACCATTCAAGCAAAAATTGAGGAAACTTCATCCTACCATAACACTCATTGTCAAAGAAGAGCTACACAAATTATTATATGTGGATTTCATACAACCCATTGATTATCCTGAATGGATCTCAAACATGATACCCATTCATAAATTGAATGGGAGGATACACATATGCACAAATTTTTGAGACTTAAACAAAGCATGTCCCAAGGATGATTTTCTATTACCGAACATTGATCAACTCATAGAACCTTGCATAGGCCATGAAATGCTTTCTCTAATGGATGGTTTTTTAGGATACAACCAAATTCAAATTAAACCTAAGGACCAACATAAAACAACATTCACCACACCTTGGGGAAATTTCTATTACAAGATGATGTCATTCGGTCTTAAAATTGCAAGAGCTACTTATCAACATGCCATGACATATATCTTCAATGACTATATGCACAAAATGCACAAAATCATCGAAGACTATGTGGATGATTTAATAACTAAATTAAAAATATGTATTGAGCACATTGAAGTACTAGAAAAAGTCTTTGATCGATTGCTTGAACATAAGGTAAGGTTAAATCCTAAAAAGTGTGTATTCAGAGTCACATCATGTAAACTTCTAGGATTCATTATCTCCAAGCAAGGCATTTAAGTGGACCCTGATAAGGTTAAGACCATTATTGAAATGCCCCCTCTAACAAATCTTAAATAGTTGCACAATTTAAAAGGAAATATTCAATCTATTTGATGATTCATTGCACAACTCTCAAGCAAATGTAGGCCATTCAATCGCTTGCTACATAAGGGGATCATATTTCTTGGATAAAAGAATTTCAAGAGGCCTTTGATGATATTAAGAAATATCTGGCTTCACCACCAATGCTAACGTCACCTTGTCCAGAAGTCCATTTTCATATTTATATTTTTACCACATATTTTGTATTAGGGACAATGCTTGCGCAAAATAATGAAAATTAAAAAGAGCAAGCAATCTATTACATTATTCGAACTTTGATGAGTTATGAAACAAGATATTCTTATATTTAAAAGTTGTGTTTAGCAGTGGTTTTTTAACTGAGAAACTCAAACATTATATGCTAAGAAACACTACCTATATCATAGCTAGATAGAATCCTCTATGTTATATGATGACTCGCACATACAACAATACCTGAATCGTAAAATGGATAATGCTCTTAACCAAATTTTATCTCAAATTCATTAGCCAAAAATCCATCAAGGATCAGGTGATAGCCGATCAACTTGTATAAGCTCCACTTCCAAATGATAAACCCCTTATTATTGATCTTTCAAATGATTTGGTATTTTTCGTGACTGAACAAGAAGAACTAGTCCCTCTTGAGGATGATGTTGACACCACTCTCTTTTGATGGATCAAAGTGCAAAAAAGGACAAGGTGTTGGAGTCGTATTTTATACACCCAAAGGAATACCAATTTCTTTATCATTCAGACTTGACTTCCCATGCACAAATAACAATGCAGAGTGCGAAGCCTTAATCTTGGGGATTCAATTAGCATTAGCTATGGGTATTAATCGAATAAGCATTTTTGGTGATTCCCAATTTGTTGTTTGCCAAGTGAAAGGAACTTACCAATGTAGAGAACCAGTCCTAAAATAATACCATGAAGTAGCAATGAAATTGCTAGTAAAGTTTGACTGGTATGAGATCAACTTACCTAGTTCAACTAATAGGTTTGTAGATGTGATGGCTTCTCTAGGATCATTGATTTCCTAAGAATAAAAAATAGAGAAGTCCAACCGCTCATCATCACAACAATGTCCAAATCCAAAATCTCACGAGCATAATATGAAGGTAAGAAGAGTGTTTGTTTCATCCTTGCAAAACCATATGAATCTTACCTTGATAAAATAAAGGAATTTCTCAAGTTTGGGATCCTCCCATTAGATTTAATTCAAACTACAAAGAGAACATTTAAAAAAAAGTATTTCATTACACTCTCTTGGGGGACGTGTTGTATAGATATGGCTATGATGGAGTCTTACTTCAATGCTTAGATCTCGTAGAGGCACAAAGAGTCATAACTAAAGCCCATGATGGTACTTATGGTGGCCACTTTAGTGGAATGGCCATTTCAAAGTGCATTTTGTGCATGGATTAATATTTTCCCACCATGGAAATGTTGGCAATTTTGGGTTTGAGATCCTAGCTTCTTGTCTATGAGTTGTCATTGATGTCAAAAGGAAATGGCATTAATGATAAGAGGATGTGTTGGTTGAAGATTCCAAAAGGCAAGATTCCATTGGCAAGGGTTTTTCATTAAAACCAAACCGGTTTTTATTAAAACCATTGGATAGGGTTTTAATTAAAACCACATGGATGAAGTTAAATGGTTTTTATTAAAACCAATGGAGGTTCTCTTTATTATTTAATTAATTAAGGGAGAAATTATTTTAATTTATTAAAAATATTTAAAGGTTTTTAACCTTTTTCATTTTTAATTTATTAAAATTATTTAAGGGTTTTTAAACCCTTTAGAAAGCAAATTTTGATTAAATTCGAAATTACTTTTCTTTGCAGCCGACGTGTTCTAAAGTCCACGTATGGACTATAAATATGAGAAGGTTCCTAAGGTTAAACACACTTGGAAAATCAAAGGCAATTAATTGGTTTGGCTGTGATCGAATGTTCTGTTTACGCTGTGAAAGAGGAGAGCTCGTGGTTTGAAAAGCTTTCGGAAAGCTTGACCGTTTATGTGGAAGGAAGTCCGTCTTGGACTTCATAATCCCCTTGTGGTCTAGTGCTAGCGAAGGCTACGTTTGGGCCTTGCGTAGGCTGAGGTCTGCGTTTTGATCCCCATGGAGGGAGCTGTGCATGGATTAGTCATGTTTTTATTAAAACGTGTTTTGTGCCATGAATTTCGGATTCTTCAAGGGCAGCCATTATAAGGTGTGATTATTTTCTTGATATGATTTTTGGCATTGTTTAGCATTGTTTAAAAGACATAGGAGAAATAAGGGGATATTTCTTTGGTTGTATTTTTGAGATTAGTCTTTGCTATGCTAAATTTAAAAATAGAGATATAAGGTGTAAGTTTTGGTTGTTGTGTTTTTGGCTTCTTTGGTGGTTGTTTTTAAAGAAGAGGAGCTAAAAGGTGTATTAAGGAAAGTTTTTATATATGCTCATTTATCTTGGTTCTAACCCTAACTTGGTTGGAAGTTTGAGGGTTGTGTGTGGTGACAGCTTTAAGGATCAATTTTCTTCTACTCCAATAAGGTATGGGCACATTCTTCTTATGAGTATGATTGGTGTATGTTTTCTGAAATAAGGTTGGAGTGAAAAGGTATTCTACTAGGTATCCTTTGGCTAGGTGTAAATCCTATTTTTTGGTTTGTTGAAGACTACTTATGCATTATTATCCTTAAGGAGAGTTTTTGGTGAATGCATAATTTTTGGTTTGAGATAGTGGAAGCTTTGTGCACTAGGGTTTATATTTGTGAGTCTAGCTACTTGCATTGAGTTGGTGGAACCCTTGGTTGGCTGTTTTGAGTTTGATGGTTGAGTTGCTTCCATAGAGGTTGTTTGATCAAGTTATTGCTTTACTTGATTTATGATATTGGGCTTAATCCATTGAGTTGTTTTAAGCAAGTTATTCTTTGCATTTGGTGATACTGTGTTGGTGGCTGTTTTGTTCAAATATCTTTGGAGGGAAAAAGATTTCTACTTGTTTCCTTTTCTTGTGATGATTGGTTGAATGCTTCAAGGTTGATGTTGAGTTGAATGGTGTTGGTTGACTAAACCTTGTTTGATGAGCATTGTTGTTGAAACCCTAATTGATGGTGAAAAGAACATGAGTATCATTGTTATGTGATTCTTTGCATAGTTAGCAATTTTTGGGGTTTCATGTTCTTGAAAGAAAACATTCTATCCTATCCATATTAGATATTGAGTTGATTTTTCAGATTTGAGATTGAGATTAAGCTGAGTTGATTTGAGTTGAGTTTTGAGATTGGGATTTGAGTATAGAACATATTGAGTCTCTAACAATTCTCTTTATTCTTCTATGAGTTTGACAAATCACATTGGGTCTCTAACAATTCACTTTATGATTTTCTACTAAGAAAGTTTTTCTTGGTGAGCTTGCTGAGTTTTTGGACAGGTTCCAGTAGGGACTTGTGAGAAGTTTTGGACAGGTTCTGATGGGGACTTGTGAGCAGTTTTGGACAGGTTTCGGTGGGGACTTGTGAGCAATTTTGGATAGGTTTCGGTGGGGACTTGTGAGCAATTTTGGACAGGTTTCGATGGGGACTTGTGAGTAGATTTGGACAGGTCCTAGTAGAGGACTTGTGAGCTAAGTTTGATAGTTCTATCAGAGAACTTGAGGACAAAGGTGCATTGGTTCTATGAGAAGAACCTGAGGACAGTTGGAAAGTCTTTGAGAAGGCTTGTATGTAGAGGATTGATTTGTTCAAGAGTTGGATAGATCTAAAAGATAAAGGAAGACTTGTACTAGACTGACTGACTGTGTTTGGTACAGGTTGCTGAGCTGCTGTGGACGTGATCATAGAAGGTAGAGGTCTCTTAGGCTAAGCATTAAGGACATGAGGTCTTTGGTGGAAAGGAGTTCCACGTGCTGGCAAGAGGTAGAGGCAGTTGATCTTATGAGGGATCATTTCCAGAGCAGGGGGGAAGGTATCTCCTTTGAGCAAAGGCTCATAAATCTAGATTGAGGGGAAGGTATCTCCTTTGAGCAGAGGCTCATAAATTCAGATTGAGGGGAAGGTATCTCCTTTGAGTAGAGGCTCATAAATTCTAATTGGGGGAAGGTATCTCCTTTGGGCCGAGGCTCATAAACATTGTAATTGAGAAGGATTCCCAAATAACTTTGAGAAAACTTTTAGAGAAAAGTCTTGTGGACGTAGCCCAGCCATTCTGGGTGAACCACGTTAAAATTGGTGTCACTTTGTGGATGATATTGTGCATTGCTTTAGGTATATTGCTTTACTGTTTTGAAGTATAAAGGAAAAAGGAAAAATAGGTCTTATACTATTCACACCCCCCTCTCAGTATAAGCTTGTGTTCTTCAGGAAAATTATTGTTGTTAGTATGTGAAGAAATATAAAAAATGTCAACAACATGTCAATTTGACATATGTACCATCACAAGCATTACATCCCATTCAAAGCATTTGGATCTTTTCACAATGGGGCCTAGATTTGATTAGTAAAATTTCACCTACCTCTTCAGGACAACACAATTTCATCATAACTGCCACATAATACTTCACCAAATGGGTCGAAGTGATCCTAATGACCACTACAACTGGACCTCGAATTGCGGATTTCATACTCCAAAATAATATCTATAACTTTGGGATTCCCTCAAAAATAATTTTTGATAATGGCAAGTATTTCAAAAAAAGGATGTCCAAACATTATGTAACAAGTACAATATCCAACACAGTTTCTCGAATTCTTATTACCCACAAGCAAATGGACAAGCTAAAGCAACCAATAAGACCTTGATAGCCATTTTCATTTAACTCATTAAAGAAAACCATAGAGATTGGCATACTCAAATCCCATTTGTATTATTGGCTTATTGAAAAAGCATCCAAATGCCAATAGGGGTAAATTTATTTTTATTGGTCTATGGAGATGAAGCAATCATACCTCTTGAGCTCGAGATACCTTCTTTACGGGTTGCATTACAAGAATTCATGGATGACAACACAACTATAAAAGCACGCCTTGACCAACTCCCACTCCTTTATGAAAGGTAAATCAATGCCTTAGAACATATATGAGTATATCAAGATCACATCAAGTATGCTTATAATACTAAAGTCCATCCTCATGAATTCCAAGTAGGAGACCTTGTTCTTAAAGAGAATCAATAGAAAACCAATGTATTATCGCACCTGAGAGATAAATTTATGGCTAATTGGTTAGGTCTTGGGTCCAAGAACATATAGACTTGTAAATTTAGAGGGAATATTGGAACCTGAGCCATTAAATATTATCCACCTGAAGCCTTTCTATGCATAGTGCAGATTATATATATGTATATATACATGGCCATTTTTTTTTATATTTCATAAATTCATCCATGCATTCCACGTACATTTCATATACGTATTTTAGACATTTACATTTATTCATACCATTCATCATGTTAGGAACCATTTGGTTAATTTGGATGATTGCTAGTCCACTATGTCTTGTTGCCTTAATCATGGGCACCTTATATCAAACATTACTCATCACTCCATCAGTCATAATAATTTACAACTTTTATTATGATATTTTGATGATTAAGGGGTTCACATAAAGTAGGATAAATACTGTATAATCATTATAAATAATGATTATGCAGCCACTAACTATTTTATGTACACCTTTTAATTTTCAAAAGCTTGTAGCAAAGGTAACAAAAATCTCACATAACACATTACTCCATAAGCAAAATATGGGTGTTTTTAGTAACTCAGCCACTCCTAGTGTTTTGATCAACCTCCATTAAAAATCAAACAATCTTTAGATGCAATAAGTTGCTCATGGTCAATCAAGTTTCCTCTTGGACAAAGCATTTAAAAACACATTAAAACATTGTGAAGCCATAGGAATGACAAAGTCATCCATTGCTATTTATAGAAAGTAAAAAGTTTCCCTTGTTCATACAATTATGTGCATGGTCTATAATGCTAAAGAGTTTAAAGAAGGACAAGCTCCGCCTTCATCCAAAAAAAAATCCCTTGCTCTTCCTCAAAATGAGAAAGTATCCCAAAAGCAATAAAAATGCACGTTGCTCCATTACAAAATGAGAAAACTCAAAAATAAAATCCCAAAATCCAAAATCCAATGCAATAAAAGAAGGGAAAGGATCTTAAATCCTTGGAATTCTTAGTGTTTCAAAAACCATGGGATGATCCTCATTACAACAAAGGGTTGAATGAAACTTGCCTGGCAATGCGGTATCCTTACACGTAGTGTCATGTCTGTCACATTAGCGATCTTCTTTTGTATAAACCTATGGATTATCATGGATGAACTAGTTTGTTGGTATAAGTTACCAATGGATTAGTCTACCCTTACTCATAATGAGAAATGAACATTCATTGTACACATAGTTGGTCCTTGAGAAATTTGAAACCACTAGGATAACCTTAGCATCATGAAGATCTACGAGATACATAGATGAGTTTATTTGATATCACTAGGTGTTTGAATCTTCAAAAAATGACCCTAGATCCTTTATCCAAACCATTCCATATCATTTCCACTATTGCATCCCATAATCCATGTCATTTATAAATACCAAATGTTAGTGCCCCTGATTAAACAACAAGAATAAATTTGATCAAGCAAAAGTCTAAAACATATCAAATGATCATTAGAATATAACATTCACCATTCATTTCACTCAATCACTACATCATTCCATATGCATCCATACATACAATAAATTAAAAGTGCAATACAAATGATCATAATAAAAGCCATGTACATGTGTATATATAAACAACATAGTACAAAAATTTCCCAAAAGGCTATATACATCAGAGCAGCGAGGCTCATAAGAAAAAATAAAAACTACAAAAGAGGTAATAAGCACTCCTAGCTAGCACCACCATGGCCCCTAGGAGGACCATGAGCTGATCTCTATGAATCTGAGGGAGTGTGGAAGCTAGGAACCTACAAACGTGAACCACTAGCTCTAGACTCACTTCACCTGCTAGATCCAAAAAATGATGATGAAGATGGCATAGACAACAAGATATGATGTTGAGCAAGAGCATCCTTGAGAAATGTAATGTAAATGTATCTAGCCTACATATATAAAGTAGCTAAACCTTGATCCTAATCACCACCTCCACTAGGTGCACTCCATATCCCATCAACCTCACTTCGTAGTCAAGCTATATCGACATCCTGAGATACTAACACACTTTGTAACCTCGTGATCTCTACATCATGAGCCTCTATAGTCTACCCCAAGCTATCCCACTCAATATTTAGGACCTATCAATCCTCCTTAGTGCACCATGGGGGTAGACCCTGTTCGCCATCACCACCATCATTACCTCCATCCCCATATCCATCTCCACAAATCCTAGATCCAGTGTTTGTAGGCTAAACATCTATCTCAACTCACCCTCTAATACCCCTACCTTGATGGTTCTTTTACCATTGAGAAGTCTACTCACTAGCATCCTATTCATTATAACTCACCACATCATCAATAGCCTGACTAGGTACCCATGGAGGTTGCAAAGTAAACTAGAGATCATACTCAACAGTAGTCCCAGCATCTGGGAAAACCACCACCTCATCCTCTTGATCATCATCCATAGTACAAAAGTCAGGAGTAATAGGGAGAATCAACTCATCGTCCTGATACCTATACAAAAATGGAGCATTAGGAACTCCCTGCACCAAACCAAACTACCACATAACTCAAGAGAACTATATGAACTCTATATCTCGCCCATGCCATACAACCACCCACCTACCATACCTAATCCACCAAAGCTGTACTACATCACCATCCCAAGTTAATCCTTGTCATGGTCACCAAAAATTATCTCCTCTAGTCAGAGCACCAAACATATTTTGATACTCCTATCCACTATGAATAAGACAACTCGATAAAGCCTCCTCATTGGTCCACCAATGAAGAGCACAAGGCAATGAGTGATCCCACTCATAAGGTAGACCCTCTTGCCAAGCAATCTTGATGTGCTATCAATACCATAGTCGAAGAAGCAAGCTGCATTCGAGTCCCTTCCACTCTTGCATCTTCACCTCATAGAGCTCCACATACAATTGGCACAATAGAGCAAGATCCCATGCATAAAATCGAGGTTAACCAATCATATAAATCACAAGACTCACTTGGTTCCAAGGGAGCCTAGATCCCATGATGTTAGGAAACAACATGTTGCCTAATATATACATCATGAGGGTCAAAAGTGCACCTAAAATCCTATACTTATACAACTAAATGTAAGGAATACCACCCTTGCTCATATCAATATCCCACTCATAACCATAAATTAGCCTCAACTCATGCTCCTTGTAGTGACCAATGTGGATTGCTAAGCCCTCGATAGGAACACAAAAGATTGGGTAAACATCCTCCAGGGTGATAGTAAGCTTCCCTATTGGAAGCTGAAATGATACCCTATTAGGGTTCCATATCTCCACTGAGGTAGACAAGTACTCCTCATATGCCCTCATAGTCTCCACCCTCCCACAACCATCCAACCTCACCACTACCAACCACTTCCAATCATCAACAGACAGGGCCTTCCATACTCGAGATATGATATGAGGCCATTGATGTCGAGCCTCAATAATTTCACCTACAAAAAACAAAAAATATATACAAATTAGTGCACATGTCAAAAAAACAAAAAAATCATTTTTTTATGCATTTTTATCATAAAAAAAAAAAAAAAAAAAACATGCATTATTCTCATTTAAAAAACAAAAAATCATTTTTTTATGCATTTTTCTCATACAAAAATAAACAAAAAACAAAAAATATTTTCATACATTCTTTTTATTTCAAAAAACAAAAAAAAACAATAAACATACACAAAGACAAACAAAACATAATAAAAGGGAAGGGTCTTGATAGCCTACCTTCACTACATGCACACCAACATTTGATCCAGTCGAGCCGCCAACCTCCAACCTGCTACTCACTCCACTAACATCACTAACTGTCTCCATTACTAAATCTCTCAACAACTCAGAATAACTTGAATGACACAAATGACATAAAAACACCCAATCAAACATATATATAACCACATTTTATGGATGCAATTGTGTGTCCACATTTGGTGGGTGCGCGTAACCGTGTGTCTGTATTTGGTGGGTGCACGCAACCGCATGTTCACGTTTGGTGGGTGTATGCAACCGCACACCCATGTTTGATGATGTCAACTGAGGATGTGTCATTATTGGGCACAACCAAACATGCCCACATAGTTGGAAAAAAAAACAACCCCTAAAAAAAAATGCATTCAATAATCAACATCATCATCATCATCATCATTAAGTGTACCTGGTATCTGGTGAATTACCATACATACCTAGCAGTTGTAGTGACTACTAATCCATGAAATATTGTAGTATGGATAGCTCACCATTAGGACACTTGTTCAAATTATTCAACATCATCACATGTGGCATTAAATCAACAAGGTCCATCAATATTTGAGTGTGGATGTGTCCAACTAAATTTGCATAAGGTTATCATCAAGCCCTTTTCATTGGGTTACAAAAGCGAAAAACATTCACTCACAATTTGGTAATAATTGTTGAAATCACTACGAGTGTCGAGCTCCTAGAGTGCCTAGTTCCTAATACCATATCATTTGGTAGGAATTGTTACAGTCACATGGGCACCCAAACTCCCAAAGTGGTTGGTTATTTTACCATGACATTTTGCACATCATCGAAACCAAAGGTAAATTTACAACAAAAAAACCATCCCAAACTTGGGGTATCAAGTTGATCTTCAATTTCACACATTACATCCACCTCCTTTCATCATACACATTTGGTCAATTGGCTTATGGGTTTCATTCTTCACCCATTCACCAATTAAGGGGGTAAGCAAACAAATCAAAATTTTCAAAAATCATTCATTCTTGTACATTGAGAAGATTTGAGTCCATCCAATAAGCATAGGTGTCTCTTGTTTTTGCATCGCATTGTGTTTTACACAACATGGTACAAAAAGGGGCATCTGTAGACACCAAAACCTAGGCACTTGCAAAATCCCATTCACATTGCACATTCCAAATCTACATAATAAAATATATGCCTAAGTCCAAACTTAGGCATATAAATCCTGCACATTAAAAGTATTTTCTAGATTTTATAAATCTAGAAAATCTGCCTAGGATGCCCTGCCTACCCACTAGACATGTGTCCTAGCCACATAACTACCATACCTTGCCACATCTCATGCACCCATTTTACCCTTGTCCCTTCACATGGGACATCCTTCACACCTCACTCCACTTACACCAATCCATTAGCCACATCACCCCATCCAAGTGAGACACCCTAGGTGACTCACTATAATTGCACCTTCCATTTGGCAGCCCTAGAATGCCACTTGGTAATCCTAGCTTACCACTTCCATTTTACTCCAAAATACCAAGGGGCCTATAAAGGAACCTTCACCCCATAAACCAAGAGAGGCTGAAAGAACATACCGTCAGTCTACTTAGGAGCTTGCATGCACCTCGAGGAGACCAAGGATTCAAAGGCCCAGAGTTCCCTTTTGAAGATTTATGCTATCTAGCCTCAAATGACCTCCTGTGGTTGCCTAAGTGTTATTACACGGTTGGAAATCCACACCCGCACAACCACAGTTAATTAGAGTGCATCGAAGCATGATAGGCATAGATTGATAATTTTATTTTTAGTAAGGCATTTTAGGTTTCTTTTCTTTATTTTTTGCACTGTATTTCATGTTTTTACAACTAGGGTTCTATAATAATATATTCTATCTTAATAAATAGGTGCTACTAAACCTTGTTTGTGTTTTATGTGTGCAGGAAGCAGTGCTTGCACAACTATTGGAGCTAAGAGTGGCTCTACCTCTAGGATACAAAAGCCCACTCACCTTTGGAGTTGTAGCAAAATAACGAAGAATACCCAATTGTTTGTTAGAAGAGTTAGAAGACCACCATTCAGAGCATTGTAAATTAAGAAGAGAGTATTGTATATATCCCCTAGACATTGGGGCAAAAGCATTGTAAATTTAGGAGATTCAGGTTCCCTTGTATCAATACAAATAAAAATCATATATCACATTGTAATCTCTTCTTTTCATTTTTTGTGTTTGATGTTTAGTTCTTTTTGATATACAATCATTCAAAATACAGCTATATGGATGCAACTACATGAATGTGGCTCGGTGAGCTTCCATGTACTCATGAGTCATGGTGATTTTTCACACCTCCATCATATCCCCCTTACCTATAACAACCTAAAGTTTCCAAACCATTCGAGAGAGAATTTTCTTGTAACTCTTAATATGTCTTTCATCAATGTAGAGTTCAATTTATTTATTTATTTATAACATACCTATCATGTCAAGTTCTTACTCAAGCATGTTTAAACCAACATCAATCAAGGTAGTGAGTAGCCAAGAGATTTACGACATGGTCAATGTCAACTCTCATGATAGGAGTGACCAACTTCTATCTAGCCTTACATACCTTCATGATGAATATTATTTAATTTATCTCTCTCTCTCTCTCTATCTATCTCTCTCTCTCTCTCTCTCTCTCTCTCGCTCGCTATTTCCTTTCATTAGGGATTCTAATTACGTAACCAATTGAATATAATTTAGATATAATATTACTTTATATATTGGTTAAAAAATCAATTCTTTTGCAACAGAATACCATACATGTATTATTAAACAATACATAAAGAATGCTTCATTCATTTCAAGACTATTACTTGAATCAAAGCATAAACCATTACATCATGCTTATAATCATTCTTTGAAAAAGTAAGTGCATCATCCATATTTAGATCTACTAGACCTCAAGTGTAAAATGTAAACCAATCTTATTTCAATCGAACATTGCTTGCTAAAAAATTCATTGCAACATATAACATCTTCTAAATGCATCACCCATATAAAAACTAATAATATTCAATAGAAAAACACATGATAAGAACACATAACACCACATATATCCTGGAAAAACCCCAATGGGGAAAAACCTAGCCTCAAAATATGCATCCTCATATTTCATTAATATTTTTGTCCCAATTTACAATGATATAAAGAATCCTAAATATTCTTTTTGAACCATCATTAAATACATGGCTATAGGAGAATCCCATACATTCCCATTTTTAGGTCATCATTACAATTGAAGCTCATAAATGAAATGCTCATTGGATACATATAAATTGAGAATGAAGAAACCTCATGGTTTCTTCAAGAATGAATTCTTGCATTCATTCTTCAAACCTAGATATCATTAGTCTATTTATTCCCATATGGAATGGAAGTTATCTAAGGTTCTGTAATATGAGAAGAGACCCCATAATCTCTCCAAGATTAGATTTCATATCTAATATTCCTACATTCATTCATGTTTTCACATAATTAATTCTTTAGCACACACATGCATTCATCATCAAATGCATTCCTAAAGTACCATGTAGTTTTCAATGTAAACTAACACCATATTTTCATCAAGAATGGATTCCTCATCCATTCTTCCAAAATTAGGCAAATTTATACCATGTTATCACTTGATCTACCAATAAGACTATATTATGATTATCATAATCTAATTAGTCACAAATTTGCCTTGTAATCTATCAAACAAGATTACACCTCATTTGTCTTGTAACCTATCAAACAAGATTACCCTATAGTCAACAATAAATTTGTCTTGTAATCTATAAAACAAGATTACATATTAATCACAAATTTGTCTTGTAATATATCAAATAATATTACACAACAGTTAATCACAAATTTGTCTTGTAATATGTCAAACAAGATTACATCCACTTTGTCTTGTAACCTATCAAATAAGATTACCCTATAGTCAATCATAACTTTTTATTGCAATATATCAAAAAAGATTACATCTTAATCACATATTTGTCTTGTAATCTATCAAACAAGATTACACAATAGTTAATCACAAATTTGTCTTGTAATTTATCAAACAAGATTACCTTATAGTCAATCATAAATTTATCTTGTAATCTATTAAATAATGTTATATTTAAATCACAAATTTTTCTTGTAATCTATCAAATAGATTACAAAATACTTAACCATAAATTTGTCTTGCAATATATCAAACAAGATTACATCCCCTTTTTCTTGTAACCTATAAAATAAGATTATCCTATAGTCAATTATAACTTTGTCTTGCAATCTATCAAACAAGATTACTTTTTAGCTTGCACGAAGTTTGTCTTACTATAGTTTCTATAAATTCGTTACAATTTGTTCTATAGGTTTTCAAGACAAATTTAATCACAAATCTTGCCTTGTGTCAGTTGCTATTACATTTAAAATTTCTCCCAAATTTTGATCCAAGACTATATCAATTTATGCTATCAAATTTTCTCCCAAAATTTGATTTCAGAGTGAACTAATTATCTCACAATATGTCTTGTAGTTTGCTATCAAAAGGATAGCTTGGTACCTTCCTTACCAAAGGGATAGCTTGGTACCTTTCTTTTTGGTCATATTTTTTTGAGGTATAATAAGAATATTTATGTCTATCCTCAAATTCTATTTCTCTCGAATTGGCTATATTAGGGTATATTTAATTTTAACCCATCAACCTTAATACCCGTATCATAATTTTATTTTTGTTGATCACTAACCATCAATGTCTATACCCAAATTCCATTTCTCTCGAATTGGCTATATTAGGGTATATTTAATTTTAACCCATCAACCTTAAATACCCATATCATAATTTTCTTTTTTTTGGTCACTAACCATCGATGTCTATCCCCAAATTCCATTTCTCTCAAATTGGCTATATTAGGGTATATTTAATTTTAACCCATCAACCTTAATACCCATATCAAAATTGTTGGTCACTAACCATCGATGGCATAAAAATCTATGTTAATGAAAAGGTTTATTTATTTCTTGCCCTTCATTGGTCAGGTGACATAATTAACCAACTGACTAACACATGGAATATCAATCTACTAGTGCCTAGCCTTTTGGCTAGCATGACCACTACTAGGTGGTCATTCCAATATGAGAGCCTACTCCCATATAAAGTCCCCATATGCTTGTGCAGGATGCATGTGGGACTATTCCCATGGTGAATCTAAAAGGGTTTTAACAGTCACCGTACCAATCAACGGTCACCCATGCAGTCCACTGAGTAAAGCTAAATAATCAACCATGACGGTCAACACATAAACCTAGGGTCAAAAACGGATCACATGAACCTCAATGTAGAGTTTAGATGGGTCTTAGCCAAGCACCTAGGTTATTGGCTATTAGCTCTTTGGTATTACCACATAATCCACTGAGTAAAGCTAAATAATCAACCATGACGGTCAACACATAAACCTAGGGTCAAAAATTGATCACATGAATCTCAATGTAGAGTTTATATGGGTCTTAGCCAAGCGCCTAGGTGATTGGCTATTAGCTCTTTGGTATTAAGTGAGTTATGAAGAGCCCTTTGCCCACAACATAGTGAATATGAGACTAATATCCATTATTTGCTTTCAACCCTATCTCTATTTGAATCCTACCAAGAGCTGCACTGGTGACTCATGGGCAAGCAAGTACAAACCTATGCTTTATTAATTCACTTAAAACACACCTAAACTCATGAGGGTTTAATGAAGAATTAGCTTATGATTCAATCCATCCAAGATCTACTACTATTATTGGAAAGGTCTAGGATATTTGAACTATGATGCAATCAATTTCATCTGTCTGTTTTACGCGTAGCCTATAGAAGAAGGGTAAATCCAACAACTCAACTATGTCTAGAAACAAATATAGTAACCACTCCAGGCTCATCAAGATGTAATTTTTTGTGTCACGCATTCCAAGATCACTATAGTTCCCTCTAAATACCAAACTATTTCTTCATTTAGGGTTTCACATACACAATGTCAGCCTAATATAATTAGGGTTTCACATACACGGTGTCAGCATAATAGAGTTAAACATAATTGGTTATCATAGATCAAGAGTTAAACCATATAATCTAGAAAATTCACATATAATTTAAGCTACCAAAAATAATTTGTAGATAGTGCTAGTCAAAACCGATTACACTCCCATAGACATAAACTTATGAATAAATAAAATTACACCTTCATATGTTAAATATGGTAACCCTAAGAGTTACTTGGGTCAAATAATTTTTAGGTATAGGAATTAATCAAATTCCAAGTACTCAACACCATCAATAACTATATTCTTGGTTACAAGTCACAGTAGTAGCCAACAGTGATAAGGGTTCTCAAATGTCAGCTTATAGAGGGTAAAATAATGGAGATAGAATACAAATTGATTCCCAAGTACAACCTTGCTTGAAGACAATGCATGAGGGGATGCAATTCTGCAGCAATAATCCCATATGAACTATTTTGTGGATGAAGTTCAATATAAATGTCCTTCAATGCAATAGAAGAAATAACCACCAAGTGAAGGCTCTATTGCTAGTGGTTTACCTATTTCAGTAGATATCTTAGAATATTTAGGGATTACGATATTGGATGACTTCCTTGGCTAAATTAAATGTTTTAAAATAATATGCTATATTAGCCTTCATAAAGATAACAAGCCCTAGTTATCATAAATCATTTAAAAGCTTTGTAACACACATGGATTTAATAAAAAGGTTAAATGAAACCCATTGCAATTATAAGATGTAATCATCAGGAGTTAATAATCGGTTTAAATATAGAACCTCATTTAAAAGCTTTGTAACACACATGGATTTAATAAAAAGGTTAAATGAAATCCATTGAAATTATAAGATGTAATCATCAAGAGTTAATAATTGGTTTAAATATAGATCCAAATACAAATGTATTATTCTAGACACTCAGATTGATCAAAAGGATTTGTATTTAGGCAATATATCTATCCATATTAAAAAGACCTAAAGAAAATATGAAAGCTTAGGTAAACAAAAGCATAAATATGAAAGCTTAGGTGAACAAAAGCATAAATATGAAATCTTAGGTGAACAAGATCATAAGAAAGAAACAACATGAATCATAGCCTCATTCTATTCACCAAGATTACCTCCATGAAGTAACTATCCTTCAAGCCCTCTCCATGCTCCAAGGCTGCCTTCCTGCCCAACTTTCCCAAGAATACTTACTTATTTAGTTAAACATAAGGGGAATTTATAGATTTATTGAAGGTGCCCCTTTCAACCAAAGAATGGTCAAGTAAAGTGTGAACTAAAGGCAGGGTTCAAGAAAATTCTTTCCAAGGAGGACAAAAGGAAAGTTCCTAGCAAGACAATTTTCTGCCATTCTAGGACTAAAATGACCAAGGCTTCATTTTTAATTCTTTCTAGTACCTATTTGGACCAAATTTTTTCCCTTCTAGAACATGAGTCACATTTTTTTCCACCTTCTAGAAGTTAGTTTTAGCTTTATTTAAGCCACATGCTAATTTTTAGGCCATAGATTATTAATTTACTTTTCTATTTCTTCTAGAAATTATTTTTCCTTATTTCTTTTTATTTCATTTATTATCATTTTGTAGCAACAAAATGATAAAATAAAAACCATCTAGGTATTAAAGCAATTAGGTTAATTTAAAACCAAAATCAATATCAATTATTGACATCCTTCTTCTTGATGGATCTTTTGCAAGATTTATCCCTTTCAAGCAATTTGATGAAGGTGATTTCTTTCCTTGTAGCTTTTAAAAGTACCTACCATCATCAAGTCATCAGTAATATCATATTCAATATTAATAATAATTAACCTTTAATCATATTTATCTCTACAAAATATGTTAATCTTCATGATCAATGGGACCTTCCAAGGGAGGGTTGTGACATTACCTCTTGCAACCGTTCCTCATCTATCACTTGAAGGAGGGTGCCATGTTCTCTTGATCTATTTGCCTAATAATGTATACCTATTCATGTAGCCACAATTCCATCAGTAGTACCTTGTTATAGAAATAAAATAAATATAAATCAAATAACTATTCTAGTAGGGTTGTTACAATGGAGGTGGACTCCCATATGGGTTGTACATGAATTGAACCCATGGTGGCATATTCTATTCTTGATTAGATGAATTCCAGTTTGTCTAATTTGGTGTAATTGACCAATAGTTAGGTCTTTTATGGTTGTAATAATTAGAATTGGACCAATTAGATGGAACATTGAATGGGTTGTTCCTTCTTTGGGCTACAAAATAATGTCCTTTGCTTCCTCAACTTTAGGCTCTTTTATATCTGATTTCATAGCTGAAATATATTTGTAATTTTTAGTGTTATGATCCTTATCACAAATTTTACAACTAGAAAAATGTTGGAGATATTTGTGATGTTGAGAGGACATTCCCTTAGATTGAGCCTTTTTCTACACCTATGACAATATATTTCTTCAATATCTTGCTCTTTTGGTTTCTTTTCAATGAGGTCAAGGGATGTTGTTAATGTGCTCAACAAATCAGTTTTCAAACTTTCCAAAATATTACTAGTTTCCATTCTTGTCACTCCTTCAGTTTATGGATATTTGTTATTTCTACGTGGCTTATTTCTTGTGTAATTTTTACAAAGGTTTACAATTTCTTCAAACCCCATTTGGTGGATTAAATTTAGTCTTTGAGGGATTCTTCCTTTCGTTGGTTCATGCAAAATAGTTCAACCTTCTTATCTCTAACTCTACAATAATCTTGATACCTTTCAAGGAACATATCCTTTAATCCATTCTCTCCATCCCATCATCTACAAACACTTTCACCTAAACCCATAAACCATCTCAAGGTTGAATACTTAAGTGTAGAAGGGAACAATCATACTTTCTATTCATTAATGGTGTAGAAATAGTCTTGGCATACCACTTCATATTTGAAAAGGTAAGCATCAAGATCTTCATGTGGTTTTCCATGGAAGGTAGGCAAAATATCAACAAAAATAGGCTTTGGTTCCCTTATTATCCTATCTTCTGGAGAAGGAATTGGAAAGGCAAAAGTTTTTCTTTGCCTATTTATCCTTTTGTTTTCTTCTACTTCTCCGTGATTACTATTTCTTTGTCTATTCCCTCTTTGGTGTCCCTCTAATTTCCCATGTTCACTACTATGTTCGTCCATGACTGATTGAAGAAATTCTAGGATTGGACTAGGTACAGGATCATAAATTATAGTGGAAGGGTCTATATGACTATAAAATTCTGGTTTTGGTAATAGAAATGTTTTAAGATCTTGATCTAGTAGAGTTAATGGAGAATATTCAGTTGTTCAAACTATAATTTTAGTCTTCTTTGGTCTAGTATTGTCAAGCTTTTAACTAGTTTTTCCTCTAAAGTTCTCTTCTTGTTTTTCCTCGTTAAATTTAATAAATATTTCTTTTGAGTCTCTAGGCCGATTATTAAATTTATGAAACAATACTCTTAATCTCTACAAACCAGTTTAAGTATATCAAAATCATTCATCTTCATCAAATAGTTTATGGATGTCATTGATTGGATCTAACTGTTCAAGGGTCATATGATGCTCTTCTTCAAATGTGATATCTTGCTTTAAAAGATGAATCAATTGGGTAATAAAGACTTTTCCTTGTATAGCAGTAGTATTTTAAAATTGTAAGCCGTGACATAGCTCCCTAAAGCATATAATCCTAGGTGCTTTGTGGTATATTCTATTATATTCTAGACTCACTTCCCTATTTTCCATATCTACCAAGAAGTTATAAACAACAAGAGAATCCTCAAGGTAATATTCCCAAGGATATGTATCTAAGTTTATGCTTGCTCTTCTGTTTCGTAACCATCACTCACAACTTCTCACAAGGTCAAGGTAGGGTGAGTGATAATTTGTACCTAGGGCCTTAGTTATATTGATATTTTTAATTTTATTCAACTCTTCTAACCTTTGCCTATTAACATCAAGGTGTTCCCATATATGACACCACTATTCCCAAGATTGACCTATGTCTTATTCATAGAGTAGATTGATTTCTTATTTTGGGAGCGTTCTTATAAGGTCTATTAATGCATACTGACTAGTGCAATTTTCCACCATTAGCAATATATACTTCTCTCTAGGTGTATTTTTTGACATGTGGGATGTCTAGATGGTGACATCGCCATTGGAAATCGATTGGCGGTAGATGGATGCATTTGGCCACATTTGGAGGTATAAGGTATCAAATTCTAAGTTAAAACTTTAGAAATTTACGTGGCATCCGAAGGCACTAAGAGGTGGATAGTCCACGGTTCGAAACCCCCAAGAAACAAACAATTATTATTTTTAAATATTTTGGTTGGTGGCATAGAGAAAAGGCATTTTGTGCCTTTCGTATCCTATCCGCCTGCTAGCCAAGTTGGTTGGGAGACTTGCGCTAAGGCGCTAGACGACCAACATAGGTTCAAATCATGCAAAGGCGATTGGTAATATTATTATTTTTAAATATTTGCTTGGTGGTGTATTTAAAATGTAAGTCTTGCCTTTCAATTCTCATATACTCATGTGGCGGAGATGGTCAGGCGGCCCATTGCTAGGGCGCTCGGGAAGGAGGTGCGGGTTCAAATCATGCAAAGTGCAAAGGATAAAATTTCGCATGAAATATTTTCAAAAGTATTTTTTATAACTTAGCTTAGGTTTATTTTATAAATTGCAAACTACTCATTTATTTTGTAATTATAAACCTACCCAAAGCATGATAGTGGTAGAATAATAAGACCAAGTGTTTGTTTTTGGAGGGATAAAGAAATAGTATTTTTCTCAAGAACATATTTTATTTTGTTGCTACTAAAATCAAGAAAGAACAAGTGCATTTTTATTTTGCATGAAAAAGGGGGATAAGATAAAAGCATTATTTTTATTGCAAAATTTTAAGACAAAGTGGGGGAAACTGTGGATTTGAATATTATTTTTTGCAAAAAAAAATCTCAAATATTTTGCAAAAATTGTTGTAATGAAAGATGCATTTTTGGTGGAAACCGACATATTAAAAATATTGACATTGTATGAGGTGCATTTTCGATGGAAAAATACATCTTAATGTTTAAATATGTGGGCACTTGTGATTGTTTTTTTTTTTTTAATTTACATGGTGGAATCGGTAGTTGCGACAAATCCAGGTAGGCTGTCCAATTTTTTATGGCCGCCACAGTATTCTGCGTTGTCTGTCCCAAAAGCAGCCACACATATCTTCATGCAGTCCGCCCCTATAACCACCATGCCATAATCATTTAAAACCTTTTTACGTCGTTTAAAGCACCAGGAAAGGGACAAGTGTTCAGTTCGATGAGGTCCGAGATTTGAACCTTGGACATCCGTCCCTCTTATAGGATTTGGATGAACCAATTGGTCTACATCTCGGACCTGGCACTTGTGATTTTTTATTGCATTTAAAATTTCTTATTTTTTTTGCATTTCAATCATAAGGTAACGTATACAAATCAAAAGAAAGATCTCAAATTTTGCATTTATTTGTGTAATTTATTGCACCACAATGTTTAGTATATGGGATACCTCTGGCCCACACTTACAGGTGATGTTGTCATGATTTGGGCTACTGTATCTGCCGCCTAACATAGTTGTAAAAATGGCATTTGAGATATTATTCTCTATAAATCATCAGGAAGAAATAAGGACAACCAATATATTCTGATATTCACTCCATTTAATACCCTAATTCTTTCTAATTTTTTGGCTTAAAATCCTCCAAATCATCAAAGGGTTTTGAGGAAAGTGCCATAAATTTTATTGAATTCCCTTTCACATACTCTTTGTGGTATATCAAAAGGGGGACCATTTGGTGTTATAAGGAACCTTCATAATGGCCACTATTCAAAAATATCTGTCACATTCAAAGTTTCTCAAAGGTTCTAATTTTACACCATGGAAGACAAATATGAGAGCTATCATTCAGGTTGAAGATTTGTGGGATGTAGTGACTGGAACTACTAAAAATCCTACAATAGTAGGGCTAGATCAAGAGGCATTTGATAAGAAGTATAGAAGGTGTCTCATGTTTATCCTGCATGCTACTATAGATGAGGTAAATCATATTTGTGATGCAAAAACTGGTAAAGAAGCTTGGGATGATTTGATTACCATTTATGAAGGGAAGAATCAGTCCATTATTCTTAACCTTCAATCTCAACTACATACTCTCAATGTAAAATCTAGTGAGACAATTAAACTTTTCCTATGCAAAATGGCAGAATTGAAAGCCAAATTGAATGCTATGGGAGAAGCAGTGGTATATACTCTCTTGAATTTAGTTATTTTGAGAGCTTTACCAGAATCCTACAAGGTGTTGATCACATATCTACAAGTGTCTGGTAGACAAGTTACTTTTGTGGAGTTGGTAAATTTACTTTAAACTGATGAGGCAAATCAAATTCAAAGAGATGAAGTTCCAGATGATGCACTTGACTCAAAACAAGGGGGAAAGAAGCAAGGTAACTTTCATAAGGGAGGATCTTCATCTAAAGAAAAAGGGAAATAATGATAAGGATACGATATGACATTAAATATTATGCCTTAATGGATTTTTTTGTAAGTTAATAATGTGGCAAGATAAGGATAGTGCTTATTAAATGGAATTTTATCCCTTGTCGCACATGGTAATGAGCCCATGGTTTTGTTGGAAATAAAACTAATGAGATGTATTGATACAAATGAGTTTACAATATATAGGCAAAAGGCCTATACAAAAATGTGACAAATGTCAAGAGAAACTGACAAATGTTAAACTAAAAGTAGGCATAGTGCACATTAACTCTAACATTCCCTCTTAATGTGCACTATCCTAACTATAGAAAAAAAAAGTCAACATTAGGTAACATTCCCCTTAATGTTAAATTCTCTTAAAAAACTATCATCCTCATTTATTATATGATTTGGCTAGGCTCATGCTCTTTACGCTTGGCTCTCCAACTGTAAATAATGCTAGATCAACGATGTATACATCTCCATCTATTGCCTCAGGGTCATCCACTTCCACGGGTCTGTTGCCATTGGGTTAGTCGTCTAAGTACCTCAGGATCATCATGGGTGCCTCAGGATTAGCCACTTATGGATCTATTGCCTCTATAGGTCATCCTCAGAGGATGTTGCCTCTCGTAGGTCATTGACTAGATTCACCATGAATATCATCCTCCCTCATGGTGAACTCAATCTAGAAGGTGTCAGTCTCTACCAAAAATGTACCTTAATACAAATTAAAAATGAGCCATGAAATACAATAAAATTAAGCCATAGATCAAAATGTGGAGGAGAGGAAAGAAGAAATAAGATAATATAATCTTCTAAAGTGTCTTTGTCTGTAGTCTTCAGAAGTAAATCTAAAAAAATCTTGGATAGAGTCTAGGGTGTCTATGTCTGTAGTCCCTGGATTAGGTGTCCTTATTGTGACCATATCATACCATCGGAATGCATGGGTAACCATCTGCTGCATCCACCAGGTCTATAGAGAAGGTGACTAGATACTAGGATCATTTACAAATTCCTTGGGAGTGTCGAGTTCCACCAAAAATGCACTCCAATATAGAAAACTTTTGAGACTAAAAAATGCAAATGAAATTACCTCAAAATTACAACTGGATACCACCATTGTGTTCATCTCATAAAAACCTTTTCGACGACTATAAATTCTCCTATGTTCCTTCTCAATGGGTCCTTCATTTACTGAAAAAAATAGCAGCCTCCCTAGGTAGAAAATATCACTCAAGCGAAATAAAAATCAGACTCATTTTTGCTCACAAGGAAATTACATGGCCCTTTTGTGAAGAAAAATTAACATATTTTTGTTTGATAAAAAAACATGTGGGCCCCTTTTTCCATAAGCAATACAATGTGGTACTTAATCACCATCCCTTACAAAAAAGAAAGTGGAATTCTTAATTTTTAATATGAGTCATGGCCCTTCCACTTTCCATTTATTAAAAAAATAATGTGAAGCCATTTTACATATACCCCCATCAAAATAATATAGCTTTAGTTCCCCGCACTAGGCAACATTAAAAAACAAACATTCTAAAAATTTAAAAAGATACTGCGGCCAAAAAATTTAATGGCTAAGAAAAACATATCTACCAACGGTCTTTCTTACGCTTGACTGACACTTAGCTTCCATTGCACTCTATTGGACGTCATCACCGAAGCCCACCTCTAGCATGGAAAAATGGCTAGTTCAAGTAGTTTCCAGGTCCTCAGAAACTCCACGGATCCACATTCTTTGCTATTTTTGTTTTGGCTATCAACTTTGGCAATATCTGAGTGCTCATCAACTACAATATAAACACACTTCGATAGAACTATGATTTCTTTGGCACAACAATAAATCTTCACTAATCATGAACTGTAGATCTCTTCAAAGGAAAAACAATAAAAAACTGCCACGCCAACAATGTTGCAGTCACCATTCAATCATGAGCATGTACACATGGAGCATTATTCTGGGGAAGTGGCTATAACTGGCAGTGGCTCTTCAACGAATCAGGTTCAATCCATGTTTTTAATTTATTTTCAGCAACCACCTATATGCTTCCATCTCCAGCTATCGATGCGATGCACAACCACGATTCCTTAAGAAACTACACATCCCCCCATAAAAATCTTGTATTTTGACAAGCATTCAACAAACCGTGAATAACATCATGACCTCTCCTTTAAATTTTCTCTCCGTCATGACAGGACTACAAAAGGAGTAAATTTTTTAAATAGGGCATTGCGCTTAGTCTCCATTTTTTTCGATGCACATGAATTATAAAAAAATAAAAAATTCTCCTCCATATTCATGAAAAAACTTGACACAATCCACCATATTTTGTGTCATTATTTTAGCAGCAATTGTACCAACAAATCACGAATCATAAGAAAATGATCTCATATTTTAATATTGACTGAGCACCTTAATAGGGCGATAAAAAACCACACTTTCATAGCCGCCAACTTCCTTCTACAGATCATTATCATCTTCGACAAGTTTTGGATATCAACAGTGCTCTATAGGCCATTTTTAGTTGTTTGAAATTAGGAAACACCAGGTTGTACACCAAATTCAACCACGACCTCTCCTCAAACTGGTTGTTCAACCGCCAGTTGGACTCTTCCTCTTCACTAGCATGATCGCCACTGCAATACTCCTATCGTTGGATGACATCACCATCATCATTCTCCCAATCGTAAGCCTACGAGGAGTAAAAGGCTCACTCGAAACAAACTTTCCCACTCCATTTTACTAGACATTCCCTCATGATGTAGGCACTGAGCCCTGTGTGTCAAGCCACTCCTACGGTTGTAGCTGCAAGAAAAAAATTTGGGGAGCACCCTCACTAGTGAGAAGATATAACAGTCCTAGTAGTAGCATTGATATACTGGTCCACCATCTTTGTCAATTGAGAGATTACACTTATCCTCCATACCTCCAACCAGAATGAAAGTTAATTTCATTAAAAAATTAGCCATCGATAAAGGAATGCATCATCGTCTACATGATGCAAAAAATTCAATAACATTTGTAGCCTTCATGAGGCCTTTGCTACCCATATTCTGTCCATGCAAATAGATTCAAAACATCACAACTATTGCATGCTCATAATATGCTTTTGGTTGCTGACCAGTGGTAAATGTGAGACCATAGTGCTGTTGAAAATAGAACAGTCACCAACACGCTCTACCAAATTTATCCGTCGCTATGCACAGTTTGACCCGCACTACATGTTAATTTTCTTGGGCATCAAACACCATCATTCTCCATGAAAAAATTGTCTCATAATCACTTTATTAGCACAGGTAGAAAAAAAATAACACGAACAACAAACCAATCATGGGTATAAACAAATAACCAATCATGGGTATCGTCCTCCATTTATTCCATTTTTGGTGACCATATCACAATACTTAGTGGGCATAAAATACAAAAAAAAATAACCATCCACGCAACATAAAAAAATTTATACGTCGTCTGCATTCGGATAAGCTTGAACATGATCTATTGTGCATTGCTCAAATGAACTAGATTGCTAGCGGTTGAGGATGATGATCTAGGGGAGATAGAACCACACAGGGGGAAGCTGATGTTTTTCATCACCACTAGCAGAAGTAACCATGGCCAGTTATGTGAGTTGTTTGCCGCAAATTTGATAGGGAAATCCACAACTCAGTTCACCTTTCTAGGGGGCACATGGAAATAATGTCAAGATTCCCTCATTTTCTCCACTTCCCAAGGTAATCTTAAAAATTAATCTTCCACCCAAAAAAATCTACGCAGAATGTGAGCTTCCACTTCAAATCGCACATATAGTTCATGCAAAATTGGGAGCAACCCTATCAAAAATGCACCCAATGAGCGTATGGTTGTGGCAGATCACCTCACTCTCTACAACGATAACAAATTTAGTGTGGGCCTGGAAGAACCTCTAGGTGTAATACCTTAATGGGCCATATGTTGCATTCAATCAACAGTCACGCGGGTAACATCTCATAGGGTGCATTACAGTCGTCTACAACTTATCATCATTTAAACTTCTTGATCCCATAGGCTACAATATTTTATCGACGAGACACATTAAAAAAATTCCTACCTGTTTGCTATAGTAATGCGTTCAGCAGGCCGTCCACACATATGATACTTTCAACTTTAGTCCTTGATATTTGTTAAAGTAAATAGTTGCACATCAACAGATCAAGAGACCATGGCTGCACCTTCTCTTGCAAAACAACAACTCCATCATAAACTGGAAAACTTGCAAAATAGAGATAAAAAAAATATTGGTTGTCATGAATGGTATCCCATTTTTTGTTTCTCTATCGAGAAAGTACTTCTGCGGACGAATATAGGTAAAATTTATTCTTCCCAACCACTATAGAAAAATGCAACCATATATTTTTGATAAACGCCTGGTTTCTGATCCATCCAAGGATGGAGAGCATACTCCCTAGTTTTTAAAAAAATATGTGGAAAAAAATGGGGGGTATTTCCATGAGAGAAATTCCCCCTCAAGCTCATAGGGCAGGGAAAGCCTAGAGCTCTGATACCAAATGTTGGAAATAAAACTAATGATATGTATTAATACAAATGAGGTTACAATATATAGGCAGAAGGCCTATATGAAAAGGTGACAAATTTCAAGAGAAACTGACAAGTATCAAACTAAAAGTAGGCATAGTGCACATTAACTCTAACAGGTTTGGCTCATACCATAGTATTGTATCGGGCACTTTGTGCCTATATATTGCATGATTATCAATGAAAACATCAATATGGAGTTTAGTTTGTAATTCTGTGAAGGGGAGAATGCAACATCTTTGTCTACTTTGGTTTCTTTATCCCACATAGATCGTGGGCCACCTCATTGGCTCTTTATTAGCACAAAGGTTCCCATAAAGATTCAACCATCTCATGGTAGTCAGGGCGGCTCTTGTGTGGGACCACCTAGGAGTGCCAATTATTGACACCAATATAGGGGCCCATATAGATGATTTGACCATTTTAATAGCTATGAGGAGTGGATAATATTCTAAAAGTCCCATTTTTTTAATTAAAATTTCTAGCAATTATATGGGATGGATAATATTTCTAATGTTCTATAATTAATTTTTATTTTATTTTAATTAAAACAGAAAAGGTTTTAATTAAAACATCAATTTAATTATCCAAAACCTTTATAGCCCAAGAAGTGGAAGGAGTTATAGTTCAAAATAGAGGTAATCAATGGAACAAAATAGAATATGGAGTCAATTGTAGTCATAAGCCATCAATCAATTTTAAAAATAAGTGGCAGTTATGGACCATCATGGAGGTAGTTGTAGTTATAACAATTATGGGCCATTATCGAGGTTTGAATGAGAGCCAATTAAGACCAATAAATAAAGTTATAATAAATAGGTGTAGTAGCAGGAAAAAGGATTGCATAGTAAAATTCTATAAGAGGTATACCAGAGTGCTTGTCCTTTGTCAGTTGTATTTTCCTTTTTGTGTCTTGTCTTGTTACCCCTCTTTCTTCTCTATTATTCTGCAGGATTTTGCTAAGTATATTAAAAAGTCAATACTTGAATTGAGGAGCTTAAATATTGTAATGTTTACTAAAATATTATTTTAAGTTCAATCAAACACGTTAGGGATTATTAACTTTAAAAAGGTAAAAATTTAAATAATTAAAAATAAAAATGTTATGGAGTTTGAGAGATTCATCACTTTTGTTGAGTCATTTTATTTTGTTCAAGGCATATTGATGAAGGTTGTATATTCATAGGTATACAATACATCCCCTTACACTTCAAAAGTAATTTCATATAGTATTTTTAGTTATGATTGTTATATTGTCTATAGACCTTATTACAATTGATAGGTAATTCTAGAACTAGTTTATAAAGTTAGAATCTATATATTTTAAGAGCATCAATAAAAATGCTCATAAAATAAATATATTCAAAAATACATAAAAATGAGTTAATGTGATAAAATTATAACCATTTGAAATTTTTAGAATGGGAAAGACAATTATTGATATTTTAACACAATAATAAATGGTTTTAAAGAGAAAGACTTTAAAAATAAGTTTTTGGATTTATTGGCGCTCAAGCGTCATTACAATATTTGTGGAGGACTTGTGGAAGAGCATGGAATGTGGTGGGATTTGAAGTGAAGAGAGGTCAAAAACTATTTTCGTCAAACTTCTATTGCGGTTGTGGTGATCTGTCGTGTTGTGCGGTCGTCAGTTTCACGAAGAGAGAATCAAGGCAGATACGCGGTTGGACTGCTCTTTTTTCATTTATAGCCGAAACAGACAAGGTGCAAACTATTCGCTTTGGTGGGAGGCATGACAGAGAAACTTGCGTTAGGGCTTGTAAAGCCTTTTCTTACGCATTTACGTGCAGCAGAGCAACAGGCAGTGCGAGGAGAAGGCTATTTGATCAAACTCGATGATGTTTCTGATTATCAAAATGTTGCTTTCTGGTTCACTAAGGGCACTCTAGAAAGTTAAGCGCTTAAAGTGAGGAGTGAGCATAGCGAGGAGTGAGGGCAGCCAGGAGTGAGCACAACCGAAAGCAAGTCACTTCTTGTTCCAGATCTCAAGAAAATTTAGAGGATTCATTTGAAAAAAACCTAGGTAACATGGAAAGAAAGTCATTTGTGAAAGTCCTTACTGAAAGTATGAATGGCCAAGTTGGAAGTTTGGATGCCCTAGCTAGCAATAAGGGTAAGAGAGAATCTATGGCAAACCCAGTCTGGGTAGCAGATTCTACACCAGAAGTGATTATCAAAGATGAGATGATTGAGCATGATATAATGATTCTTAAAACCAGAGGGTTAATTTGTAAGTTTCATGGATATTGGCCAGGTTTTTCTGAGATTCAAAATTGGATTAAGTGGAAGTGGGGATTGAATTCAAATTACTCCATGAATTTTCTTTCGAAAGGATTTTTCCTCATTATTTTCTCCAGTTCAGAAATAAGGGATAAAATAATGGATGGAGGCCCATGGTTTAGGGGTAAAGATGCATTATACTTAAGACCTTGGAGTGAGAATTTTTTTGTGGACACAGAAACTATTAAAAGGCTTCTAGTATGGATTAGGCTTTTTGGACTTCCTTATCAACTCATCAATAAGGAGGTTTTGAAGAGTATTGGTAATACTCTAGGTGAATTCATCCAAGAGGGACCATCTACTAAGGAGAGAAGGCATGTTGTATACACTCGAATATGTGTTTCCATGGATATTTCTAAACCTTTACCACAATCGATTAGGATTAAAACTGAATCAAGAGAATGGGATCAACAGGTGGATTATGAAAACATTGCATTCCGATGTCGCAAATGTCATGAAACTGGGCACATGGCAAAATACTGCAAAGTAAAAATGGAGGAAGAGATGGAATTTTTTGGGCATGAGGGTAATTTCAATTTGAAACAAGTAGACCATATCATAGGAGAAGCTAGGTCAAATCAAGGATTTTCCACTCCTAAGAAAGTGGCAAGAAAAATCCCTCTACATCATCAAATGGAAAAGGCAATTACAGTTCACTCGAATCAGCCATTAGAAGAAAAAAATGGTATGGAAGATGAGGAAGTACATTGCACAAGTTCAAATATAGAAGGAGCTCAAGGTGCGAAGGAAGAGGGGAAGGCAAATTTTAATACAAAGGAAAATGGGGAGATGAATCTTAAATCAAATAAGGTGAAGGAGGTCAAGCTTAATCTAGGTAAATCACCTTTACTATCCTCAAGTAGCTTAAAATATTCTCCTTCCAATAAAAATGAAAGTAGTATGGAGTGTGTTCCTTGCACTTTAGGTTTTCAAGAGCAGTATATTAAAGAAAATCTTATGGAGGATATCCAAGGAAATTTAGGGTTTTCAGGCCAACATAAGAAAGTGATGACTATGGAGGATCATCTTTGTAGTTTAGAGTTTTTAGGGCAACATAAAGAAGAAAATGCTAATGAGGCTATTCCTTGCACTTTCGACTCTTTAAGGCAACATAAACCTTTAGAAGATAAGTCTCATTTTGAACAATATGAAAAAATGGAAGAGATTGATGAAGATGAGAGTGTTGGCAAGAATGGAAGAAGGAGAGGAAGGCCATCAAACCATGAACTAAGAGAAAAAGAAACTCAAAAGGATATTGATCTGGGAAGCCAAATAAAAATATCACAGGTGTTAACAAGAAGTGGGGCTAAGCCCACTAACAAAAATAAAAAGTATTGATGATGAAAATGATATCATGGAATATTAGGGGTATGAATAAAACCCCTAAAAAAGAGTTATTAAGGAATTAATAGGTTGTTATAGCCCTGAGTTTATTTTAATACAAGAAATAAAATTAAGCAGTGAGGAATGTAAGGAGGCTTTTAAGAAGATTTGGAAGACAGGTGATTGTTTAGCAGTTTCTTCTACAGGAGCTTCAGGTGGTATTGCAATAATATGGGATAAATGCAAATGGGATGGAGAACTATTAGAAGCAAAAAGTAATTGGGTTGTTAGATTATTTTGCAAGAAAGAGGAAAACATCAAAGTTGGGGTTATAAATGTATATGCTCCAACTATAGTTACTCCACGTGAAAGATGTTGGAAGGACCTTAGTATATTTTTGTCAAATACAATGATGATTCATTGTGATCTATGGATTCTTGGGGGTGATTTTAATATTATTATATCTCCTTTGGAAAAGAAGGGTGGCATTCTAGGATGGTCTAAATCAATGCAAGATTTTTCTTCATTTGTCAATTCAAATGACCTTTGGGATGTTAGTCCCTCAAGCTTTCAATACACATGGGATAACAGACGCATTGGGAAAAATCATATAGCAGAAAGATTGGATAGATTCTTGTTATCCAATAATTGGTTGCAAACAAAGTATACAATCTCTTCAGATATTTTATTATGAGTAGGATCAGATCACAAACCCATTCTTTTGACTTGTGAGTCACCTAACAATGGTCATCCAAAGCCATTTCGCTTCCAGTCTATGTGGCTCCAAGACCCTGATTTTTCCAGATGGTTATGTTATGGTGGGATGAATCAAAATTTGAAGGATCATGTATGTACAGGTTTGTTCAAAAGTTGAAACATTTAAAGGAGCAAATGAAGATATGGAATGTCAAATATTTTGGTAACATTTTTAAAGAAAAAAAGAAATTGAATCCAAGCTCCAAAATTTACAAGAGATAGTAGAAATTAATGGAATGGACCAAGATTCTTATGTGAAAGAAAAATAATTACTTTATGATTATCATAATGCATTGAAAAAGGAGTCATATTGGTTCCAAAAATCTAGAGAGAAATGGCTCAAGGAAGGAGATAGAAATACAAAGTTTTTTCATGCTACAACAAAAACAAAATTTTATGTTCATCATATCAAAAATATTATAACTCTAGATGGAAGAAATATTGAGGATGAAGAAGATATAAGGAAGGAAGCAATAAATTATTTCAAAAATATTTTGTCAGATTCTAGGCAAGATAAGGAGGCACAAGAAAAACTTCTGCAAAATATTCCATCAATTATCACTCAGAGACAAAATGAAAGCTTGATGAAGAAGATATCTATGGAGGAGCTCCATGAAGCAATTTTCTCTTTCCATCCTAACAAGGCACCTAGCCTCGATGGATTTCCTGCAATTTTATTTCAAAATTTTGGGATTTATTGAAGAGTGATATGTTAGATGCAGTGGAAGAGGCCCAAAAAAGGAAGGCTATAATAAGTGAGATCAATGCTACTTTTATTACCTTGGTTCCCAAGAAGGGTGACACAAAATATTTTGATAATTTTTCATCCAATAAGCCTTTGTAATATGATTTACAAGATCATTTCAAAAATTATGGCAAACAGGTTGAAGGGCATTCTAGGGTGTATTATCTCAGAGGAACAAGGTGGCTTTGTTCAGGGTAAACAAATTCTTGATGGTATAATTATTGCACAAGAGGCCATACATTCTCTTCATTCCATGAAAAAACCAGGTATGCTTTTGAAATTAGATATGAACAAAGCATATGATAGGTTTCCTAGAATTTTTTACATGCTATTCTCAGAAAGTTTGGCTTTGATTATAGTTGGTGTGAGTGGATTAAATGTTGTTATAGCACTACAAATTTTCTATTTTGATCAATGGTTCTCCTGCTGGGTACTTCAAGTCATCTTGTGGACTTCATCAAGGTGATCCTCTTTCTCCTTATCTATTCATTATTCTGGCAGAAGCATTAGGGAGAGCATTTTCAAAGGCAAAAATGGAAGGAAAAATCAAGGGTATTCAAGTTGCAAAAAATGGTCCCTTTGAATCTCATCTCCAATTTGTTGATGATACTTTTCTTTTGGGTCATCCCTCAGTCAGTGAGGCCATGGAGTTTAAATCAATATTGTCATGTTATGAGAAGGCTACTGGAAAGTTGGTAAATACTTCAAAATCCAAGATTTTTTCATTAATACTGCCCTAGATTTACAACAAATTATTGTGAATATTTTGGGGTTTAAAATTGAAAAATTTCCATCAATCTACCTAGGTATTCCTTTGTCTGATAAAGGAAATAAAAAGGAGCTTTGGATCTCTTTTTTGGATAGAATGAAAGCTTGCTTGGCAGGTTGGAAAGGTAAGTTCTTAACCATGGCAGGAAGGCTACAACTCATAAAGACTACTTTGCAATCCATTCCTATTTATATGATGTCACTTTCAAGACTGCCAATAGGTATTGCATCAGAAATTGATAAAATTCAAAGAGAATTTCTATGGAAAGGTTGTGAGGAAAAATTTAGGTTTCCTCTTTGTAAGTGGGAAAGGGTTTGCAGAGGAAAGAATATTGGAGGAGCAGGCTTGTGGAATTGTAAACTTATGAATTTGGCATTAGGAGCAAAGCTTGGGTGGAGATTATTCAAAGATCAAGGAAAGAATTGGGTAAAAATATTACTTCAAAAATATATAGGTTCTCTTGATGCAATGAAATTGTTTAGGAAAAGAACTCTACCCAAAGGATCATCAACATGGAACTTCATATCAGAGAGTTTGCAATTGATAAAGAAACATATTAGATGGTCAATCAATGAGGGGAGTTATGCAAATTTTTGGTTTGATGCTTGGTTGAAGCCTTATCCTCTCATCTCAGACTCAAAATGGAAACCATTGGCTCAAGCGTGCCTAGCATGTAAAGGTCCAAAGGTCAAATATTATATTATTATGAGCAAAAACTCTAGATCATGGATTTATTTTAGTGACCTGGTTGAAGGAGAGGAACTCAAACAAATTGTAGATGAACTTCAAAATATGCTTCTAGAGTTTTATTTGCCAATTTTTACATGAAAAGATGAGTTGGTTTGGAACTTATCAAAGGATGGTGGATACTCAGTAAAGTTGGGATATGAGGATTTAGAACAATCAAAATTTCCTTCTCCCAAATATTTTCCTTGGAAGAATGTTTGGTCATTAGAGGCTCTCCCTAAGGCCTCAACATTTCTTTGGTTAGCAGTTCAAAGTAAGATTCTTTCAGGAGAGAGTCTACAAAGAAGAGGATATTATGGACCCTTCAGATGTGCCTTGTGTGAGAAGGATTTAGAAACATCAGACCATTTACTTCTTCATTGTCCATTTGCTCACACCATTTGGGGTTACTTTTAAAAAATATGAAATTATATTGGGTATCTCCATCAACATTGAAAGAGTTGATAAAATGTTGGATAAATTATTTCAAAGCTAAAGCATTATGTATTCTTTGGAGGATTGGCCCTGCCATTATTTGTTGGAATTTATGGCTTGAAAGGAATAATAGAATTTTTAATAATAAATATCAAAATCATGCCCAAGTTTGGAACCGTATCAGTGCCTCTCTTGCAGAATGTCTACAAATATGGTGCTCATCATGGGAAGTCTCAATTGCAGAAAAAAAGTGCTAATAATTTGGCTACAGGATTTGAACATACATGGAAGAGTCATCTGCGACAACGGAATTAAAACAAAGGATCTACTTCGATCTATGGTAAAATGGAAATGTCCAAAAATTGGGTTTATCAAAATTAATTTTGATGGTGCTTCTAAAGGAAATCTAGGAAAAGCTGGTGGAGGTGGTGTTTTTAGAAATAGTGAAGGCAAAATTCTCCTCACTTATTCAGAATCATATGGAACTTCAACTAACAACTATGCAGAGGCTAGGGCACTTCTTACTGGGATTAAAATTGCAGCAGAAAAAGGATGGAAATATATTTCAATTGAGGGGGACTCACAAATTATCATCAATGCTATTAACAAAAATGGATGTGGAGACTGGATAAAAAATAATATTATTGTTGATGTTCATCATCTATTACTAGAGGCAATCTCCTGGCAGTGTGAGCATATTTATAGAGAAGGAAATCGAGTAGCAGATAAATTAGCGAATTATGGTGTTGATCTACATCCCCGTGAAATTCAAATTTTAGAAGACAACTGGCCAAGTGAGATTTTATGTCTTAATCAAAATGATGTCAAGGAGTTGATTGTGGAAACATAGCACTTTGAGGAAGTTGAAGAATATATTTAAGAGAAAAAAAAAAAAAACTAGTGATAAAAATGTTTGCTACAACAAATGTAATATTCTGGTATTTTGATGGGAGTGGCCCCCAATAGAAGCCACATATAACCTATTAAAAAAAAGAGAAAGGCTTTAAAAACTACACAAAAACATGCATAAATTAAGAAAAAAATGACAAGTGGAAGAAGGAATTGAAATTGTTAAATAAATATGAAGTTTATTCCGTGTAAAAAAATATTAAATACATAGTTTCAAACACACCCATATGAGATTCATTCTAATATGCATCAATGCTTATAGATCTAGGGAAGTACTTGCAATTTTCTAATGTAGATCTATAAGGTTCTACAACTTTGACCAAATATGTGTAGATAAGTCTAAAACTAGTGGTGTTCTTGGTCTAGATTTAAATTTTGTTTTGGTATTTGGTTGCGAAAATGGCTCAAGTTGGCAAACATGTCTTTGTAGGCATGGATTTGGATTTAAAATAGAGTGATATTTATCCTTATAGCTCTAACATCATGTGGAATACAACCTATGATCTCAAATAGATTGATCTCTCTTCTTAAATATCTAATATAATGTTGAATTTTAATGTGGTCTTAGGATCCACTTAACAACTCACTAATAAAAATAGGACATAGATTTATAGGTATGAAGTTGTAAAATATTTTGATTTTTCTTGTATTATAAAATTCAACATAATACAAAAATCTATCTCTCACATTGTCAAAACAATGAATTTCATGCCTTTTTATTTTAAAAGGACATGAGGTGGAAAATACACAATAATTCAAAATTAAAAAAATTGTGTTCAAGTTAAGTTCATACTAAATTTAGCAATCAAATGCCAAAAATGGAAGAATCTCCAAGTTGAGTTAATATCAACATAAGTTAAGGAGAGAGAGGATCAGACTGTGTGAGGGTTTCATTTGTGTTGAGTCCAAGCGACTTTAGAGGTCATTTTTCGAGGTCTTTGGGCCCTAGTGGCCAACATTTTTATGGTTTTTGGTCAATATTTTAGCGGGATATGTTGCAGGGGACCCAATATGGGTTAGAAATATATCTTTCAACAAATATTCATGCAGTGAACTTGATTGAAAACATATTCCAATTTGCTCCATAAAATAAAATGAAAATCATACCTTTTCTCAGCATCCAAGGTATGGATTAAAGAGATCTTGAAATAAGTTTCAAGTAGCTAATCAAAAAATGGTTCAGATATCAAGTGAACCCAGTGCTAAGAAGCACCCCAAAAATAAATTCACTATGGAAACCTCTTTCAAGGGTAAGGATTTCATAGAATTGGCCCCAAAAATGAATTTTAGGGATTCCCTCCATGGTGGAAAACCTCAAGCTAATGCTAACATTAATATTAGGGTTTCCCATAAACCTCTGATAACTGGAGAGCCATTTGCAACCCTTGAGGAGTGTTAAGATGTCCAATTGGAGAATGACACCTACATTTGAAGCAATGGAGTTTCCAATAGCTTGAGGAGCAAGCTTACCATTTCATACCAAGCCATTGGGAATTCATAATAATTCACCCATAAATTTGTGTTTAGACACCTAGAAAACCATTGAAAATCAATTCAAGAGGAATTGGGCATCCAAAGACCTAATTTCAAGAGCAGAGCATTGTCCTTGTTGTCGATGTTGCCAATAGCGGCCCGTAAGTTTAGCTGCTGGACTGAACAATGACTAGCTGAGCCAGTTGCTATGAGATATAGCAGCTAGGGTTTGGCATGTAAAATGATTTATATTTCTTAGCTTGCATGTAGCTTAACTCAACATAGATTAATAATATTTCATGCATTTCCATGAGTGATTCACAGTTTCATAGGCATATGTGCTTTCATTTATGCATTTCATGCTTTCCTTTACAATGCTTTCATATATTATATTCCTTTATGCTTTATATGTAAGATTATATGCATCTTTATGTTATTTTACATGTAAAAATCTTTGAATTATGCTTTATTATCATTCTTATAGGTAAATTTATGACCAACTATGATCTATTTAGTGGGCCTTATTTCTAGATTCATGCATGATCCTAAGAAGAGTCATTGGATAACAACTAAGAGGATTTTAATATTCCTCAGTGGGACCCCTCATCATGGTCATATGTATACAACATGTGATGATTTTTTATTGATTGGGTATACAGATTCAAATTAAGACAATTGTCCTAAAATAAGAAGATCAACTACCAGTTACAACTTTTAGTTGGGTCAGGGTACCATCTCATGGAGTACTAAGAAATAGCATATAGTTTCCTTGTATTCAATATAAGTAGAGTATAATGCAGTAGTTGAGGCAACTAAGGAAGCAATTTGGTTGAGGTAGCTACTTAAGGATATTGGGCTACTTATAGATGGACCAACACATATATATTGTGACAATTAAAGTACCATTAAGATGACAAATAATCCAGTCTTCCATGCTTGAACAAATCACATTGAGATCCATCATCACTTTATCAGAGAAATAATCCAAGAGAACATCATAAAGTTGGATTATGTACCTACTCAAGATCAAGTGGTTGACATCTTCACCAAGTTTAGAAAAATGCTCTATGTATATTGTAATAGAAGTCAACATTAAAGGGGAATGTATCTAATGTTGACTTATTTTTTAGGAAAGTGCACATTAAGGGGGGACTATTAGAAATATCATAATGTGTGTGTTTCTCCTCTTACCCTTGACATGTGTGTATCTTTTACATGACACTTGTCATTTAGTTTTCTCTTGGTGACATGTGTCACCAAATTTACTCCTCTTGTGCTTCATATACTTTGTAATCCATCATATTTTTTTGAGGTTTGTGCTTATTCTATTCAAGCTATTGCCTGTGTTTACCTCCATTGTTGAGTTGTGATTGATTGTGTCATATTAGAATAGGGTTTAATACTAGAAAATTGTATCCCACTTCAAATGTACTCAATTATTACCATAACTAATAGTTTTGTTCCATATCTACACTTGCCTTTATAAAGACTCCTATTAACCCTAATAGTAATGCTTATGTAGGAGCATCCCGTGGTAGTAGAACAAATCATGCAGCAAAAGAATTAAAACAGTGACAAAAAAAAAAAAATATATATATATATTCGAAGTGTGAAATGTGTCACGATATCGCGACGTATTTTGAAAATTGCCCCAAGTGCTGTAAAGTGTCACGATATCGCGACATAAAAGTTGTCGCGATATCGCGACGAACTTGAACAACGGAAAAAGCAAACTGCAAAGTGTCGCGATATCGCGACATAAAAGTTGTCGCGATATCGCGACGAACTTGAACAAAGGCAAGAGCAAACCGCAAGTGTCGCGATATCGACGAACTTGAACAATGACAAGAGCAAACCGCAAAGTGTCGCGATATCGCGACATAAAAGTTGTCGTGATATCACGACGAACTTGAACAAAGGCAAGAGCAAACCGCAAGTGTCACGATATCGCGACATAAAAGTTGTCACGATATCACGACGAACTTTGAGCAGAGGTTAAAGCAAATAAAAGTTGTCGCGATATCGCGACGAACTTTGAGCAGAGGTGAAAGCAAATAAAAGTTGTCGCGATATCGCGACGAACTTTGAGCAGAGGTGAAAGCAAATGAAAGTGTCGCGATATCGCGACATAGAAAGTGTCGCGATATCGCGACAAGTTTAAACAAAATCCGCGGGCAAAGGAAAGTGTCGCGATATCGCGACACATTGGCAAACAAGGACAAAAGCCAAAAAAGTGTCACGATATCGCGACATGTTGGCAAAGAATGACCAAAGCCAAAAAAATGTCACGATATCGCGACAGATGGACTAAAGGGAAAAAGTGTCACATTTTCATGACCCGGCTAGGAGAGAGAAGGGCGGGTTGAAGAGATGTCACGATATCGTGACATGCTACTTTTTTGCGGACCGTTACAGAACGACATTTGACAGTTACCAAAAGTCGTTATGGCAGTTCTAGGGGACCGTTGCAGCGGTTACAGGGACAGTTACGAACGACGGTTGCAGCAAGAACTTGTCATTATAAAAAGAGGTTGTTCGAAGGATTGAGGAGGCTAGAAAGACGAAGACTGTGGCTTCTTTTGCATTTTTTGTACTTTGTAAATCTTCCATGGTTCGAAATTGTAATCTTTCCATGCTTCTGAATGAAAATTGAGTCTTTTCTTTGTGTTAAAATTTGGCTCCCTATCAAGTGGTATCAGAGCGAGAAGATTTTGAGTGTGTAAGCAGAGCGCCGAACGTGAGGCAGCTTGCACCAGGATCTGGGGTTAAGGGTTCTGAGAAGAAGTGAAGAAGAATGCCACCGCGAAGAAATCATGGTGCTGGAAGGAACGTGGTTCCTGAAGGAGACTTTCGAGCATTGCAGAGGCAAGTGCAGGCCCTACAGGAAGAATTGCGAAGAGGAGTAGAGCCAAGAGGAGAAGACCAGAGCGATGATGAAGCTTGCGGAGTTGATGACCCGTCAGAAGAAGAAGAAGTGATGAGTTCTATGGAAGCTCGAATGATTAAAGCCATTTCTCAAATTGGGAAAAGGCCGAAGATAGACGTATCCACATATTCTGGGAATCTAAATCCAGAAGAGTTGATTGACTGGATCAACGATATGGAGGAGTATTTTGAATATGAGGAGATTGAAGATCCAAATCGGATCAAGTTTGCGAGAACAAAGTTGAAAGGCCATGCTGGCATATGGTGGAAAGGAGTGCAGCTAGAGCGAAATCGAAGAGGAAAAGAAAAGATCACCAGATGGGATCGAATGGTCAAAAAACTGAAGTGGTAGTTTATCCCAATAGATTATGAATTGGATCTGCTGAGGAAAATGCAGAGTTTAAGACAGTCCAGCAAAACTGTCAAAGAGTATACCGAGGAGTTCTACAAAATTTCAATTAGAACCGGTCATACAGAAGCCAACAAGGAGAGAGTAGCCCGTTACATCAATGGGTTGAGAACCATCGTGCAAGAAGAATTGAGTTTGGTTCGAATGAGCACCATTGAAGATGCTTACCAGTTTGCTCTGAAGGTGGAAGAGAAACTAAACCGAAGATTTGATAGTAAACAGAGAGGAAGAGGTCATGGTGGAAGAACTGGTGGCAGAACCAGTGGAGGTAAATATGACGACCAGAAGAAGACTGGTGAAACAAGCAATCACCAAGAACAGAAGGAGGAGAATGCATACCGGCCCCATAATCAGAACAATGATTATCAAAGGGGAAGAGGTAGAGGTGGACGCGGATATGGAAGAGGAAGATTTCGTGGAACCTGCTTCAATTGCGGGGAAGAGGGGCATCGATCATATGAGTGTCCCCAACACCAAGAGGCACCGAACAGAAGGCCTAAAGCAAATGCTCGAGCTGTGGTCATTGAGGATGGTGTTGAATCTGAGCACTCTGAAGAAGCAGAACAAGGAGAAGTGATGGTCACACGGAGAACCTTGTTGAACGAAGAGAGGGAACCAGACCAACGAAAAAGCATGTTTCGCACGAGGTGCAAATGTTCAGGTAAAATCTGTCATATTATTATTGATAATGGTAGTACAGATAACTTGGTCTTTGAAGAGATGGTGACTAAGTTACGGCTGGAGAGGAGGCAGCACCCGCATCCATACCGGATTGCGTGGTTACAGAAGGATCATAGGGCATTGGTCAGTGAACAATGCTTGGTCAAGTTTCAGATTGGAAGATACCAGGATGAGGTCCTGTGTGATATTTTGCCTATGGATGCTTGCCATTTGTTGCTTGGGAAGACCATGGCAATTTGATAGACGTGCGGCGCATGATGGGCATGCAAATACCTATTCCCTGACAAAATATGGAGTGCGCCACAAACTGAAGCCATTGAAGGAGGTTGAGGAAAAGGTATGCAATAATGCTAGAATTTGTTTAGTAGATGGCAAAAAAAATTTGGATGGTCTAAAGAGGGATTCAATGTGTTATGCATTAATTCCTACTGTAAAGAGAGAAGAAACTACAGACATTCCAATAGAAGTTGAACATCTGTTAGCAGAATTTCTTGATATTATATCAGACAATGTGCCTGAGGGTTTGCCGCCAATGAGGAAGATTAGTCATCAGATTGACTTAATGCCAGGATCTAGCTTACCCAATAAGGCCGCCCATAGAATGTCCCCTGTCGAGAATGAAGAGTTGAACCGCCAGGTTCATGAGTTGTTGAAGAAGGGATTAATTCGAGCAAGTTTAAGTCCCTGTGTAGTACCTGTCGTACTAGCACCAAAGAAGGGTGGAGAATGGAGAATGTGCACTGATTCAAGGGCAATAAACAAAATTACCATTAAGTATCGATTTCCATTACCTCGAATGGACGATATAATGGATTGTTTGAGTGGAGCTAAATACTTCACTAAGATTGATTTAAAGAGTGGATATCACCAGATACACGTCAGAGAGGGTGACGAATGGAAGACAACCTTTAAAACCAAAGAGGGTTTGTATGAGTGGTTAGTTATGCCATTTGGATTGACTAATGCACCCAATACGTTCATGAGGCTGATGAATGAGGTATTGCATGACTTTCTGGAAAAGTTCGTGATAGTTTATCTGGATGATATTTTAATTTTTAGTAAAACATTGGACGAGCATTTGATGCATGTTCGGACAGTTTTTGAAAAGCTGCGAGAGGAGCAGTTGTTGATAAATTTAAAGAAGTGCAGTTTTGTACAGAAAGAGTTGATTTACCTGGGATTTGTCATCTCAGAGGAGGGTCTGAAGATGGATCCTGAGAAGGTGAAGGCTATCATTGAATGGCCTACCCCAAGGAATGTAACAGAGGTAAGATCATTTCATGGTCTTGCAAGTTTCTATAGAAAATTTATTAGAAACTTTAGCAGTATTTGTGCACCCCTAACATAAACTATGAGAGGGGATAAGAAAGAATTTAAGTGGACTGCCAAGGCAGGTACCAGTATGGACATATTGAAGAAGAAAGTGATAGAACAACCCATTTTGGCACTTCCAAATTTTAATAAAGTGTTTCAGGTTGACTGTGATGCCAGTGGCAATGCCATTGGAGCTGTATTGAGCCAAGAAGGTAAACCTGTTGCATACTTTAGTGAAAAATTAAATGATGCTCGAAAGAAATACTCTGTTTATGATCAAGAATTCTATGCTATAATTCAGGCTCTTAAGAAATGGAGACATTATTTGCTAGCCAAGGAATTTGTTTTATATACTGACCATCAAGCTTTACAGTATATAAATAGTCAAGGTAAACTTAACCAGCGACATTTGAAGTGGGTTGAATTCCTGCAGAGTTATACCTTTGTCCTGAAGCATAGAAGTGGCAAATCTAATAGAGTTGCAGATGCCTTGAGTAGAAGGCATAATTTGTTGATAGAAATGAGAGTGGAAGTTGTTGGGTTTGATGAACTTAAGAGTTTATACCCAGAGGATCCAGATTTCGCAGAGGCATGGAAGGCATGTTTGTCTCCTACTACTGTGGATCGCACTAAGTGGTTGGATTTTGTGATCCAAGATGGGATGTTGTTTTGAAAGAACCAGTTGTGCATTCCTAGGAGTTCCATGAGGGAAAATCTGATCAAAGAGAAACATAGCGAAGGACTAGCAGGACATTTTGGTCGAGATAAGACCATTGCTCTAGTTAGTGAGAATTACCATTGGCCACAGTTGCAGCCGGATGTGACAAAATTTGTGCAGGGTTGTAGAGTGTGCCAGATGGCGAAAGGAGTAAGCCAGAATACAGGAATGTATCAGCCATTGCCTATACCAAAGAGACCATGGGAGGACATCAGTATGGATTTTGTTCTTGGTCTGCCAAGGACACAACGCGGAAATGACGCCATTTTTGTTGTCGTTGATAGGTTTTCAAAGATGGCCCATTTTATTCCATGTCAGAAGACAAGTGATGTTGTTCATATTGCAGGCTTGTTTTTCAGGGAGGTTGTACGCCTTCATGGTCTACCCCAAAGCATTGTCTCGGACAGAGATACCAAATTTGTGGGTTATTTCTGGAGAACTCTGTGGAAGAAGCTGAAAACAGAATTGAAGTTCAGTTCTGCGTACCACCCGCAGACTGATGGATAGACCGAAGTAGTCAACAGAAGTTTGGGTAATCTTCTACGATGTCTGGTAGGAGATAAACCCAAGGGATGGGATCTGATTTTACCGTAGGCAGAGTTTGCTTACAATAATTCTGTCAATCGCAGTACTGGTAAATCCCCATTCCAGATAGTGCATGGGAACAACCCGAGAAATGCTTCTGAGTTGAGGCCGATAGATAAAGGAGAAAAGCGCAGTGCTGAAGCTGAAGACTTTGCAGCACACATGAAGAATTTACATGAAGAGGTCCAACAACATATCAGTAAAATGAATGCTACGTACAAAGCCAGGGCAGATCAGACGCGACGTTTCAAGGAATTCCAGATAGGAGATGAAGTCATGGTTCACTTGCGCAAGGAACATTTTCCTAGCAAAACCTACAATAAGCTGAAGATGAAGAGGTTTGGACCATGCCGGATCATAGGTAAACGAGATTCAAGAAATGCCTATGAAGTAGATCTACCAAGTGAGCTGAATATTTCACCTATTTTCAATATTTCAGACTTGGTCGAATATCATGAAGGAAGTTGCAGCGAGCCACCCAGTCCGGATCTATGGAACATTCTAGCATCCACTCTAGACAAAGAAGAAATTGAAGACATACTCGACACTCGCGAAGGCAGAAGTACCCAAAACAGGCAATATTCGGAGTATTTGGTCAAGTGGAAGGGCCGACCTGTCGAAGATGCAACGTGGTTGTCCAAATCAGAGGTTGATCACCTGGGTTTTCCTCTGACCGTCCAGAAGTGAGGATCACTTCTCAATCTACCTCGGGTGTCTGATGCAGGAGCATCCAGTGGTAGCAGAACAAATCGTGCAGCAAAAGAATTAAAATAGTGACAAAAAGAGAAAAAATATTCTAAGTGTGAAATGTGTCGCGATATCGCGACATAAAAGATGTCGCGATATCGTGACGTATTTTGAAAATTGCCCCAAGTGCTGTAAAGTGTCGCGATATCGTGACATAAAAGTTGTCGCGATATCACGACGAACTTGAACAACGGCAAAAGCAAACTGCAAAGTGTCGCGATATCGCGACATAAAAGTTGTCGCGATATCGCGACGAACTTGAACAAAGGCAAGAGCAAACCGCAAGTGTCGCGATATCACGACATAAAAGTTGTCACGATATCGCGACGAACTTGAACAAAGGCAAGAGCAAACCAAAGTGTCGCGATATCGCGACATAAAAGTTGTCGCGATATCACGACAAACTTTGAACAAAGGCAAGGGCAAAATGCCAGTGTCGCGATATCGCGACATAAAAGTTGTCGCGATATCGCGACGAACTTTGAGCAGAGGTTAAAGCAAATAAAAGTTGTCGCGATATCGCGACAAACTTTGAGCAGAGGTGAAAGCAAATAAAAGTTGTCACGATATCGCGATGAACTTTGAGCAGAGGTGAAAGCAAACGAAAGTGTCGCGATATCGCGACATAGAAAGTGTCGCGATATCGTGACAAGTTTAAACAAAATCCGCGGGCAAAGGAAAGTGTCGCGATATCGTGACACATTGGCAAACAAGGACAAAAGCCAAAAAAGTGTCGCGATATCGCGACATGTTGGCAAAGAACGACCAAAGCCGAAAAAATGTCGCGATATCGCGACAGATGGACTAAAGGGAAAAAGTGTCACGTTTTTGTGACCCGACTAGGAGAGAGAAGGGCGGGTTGAAGAGATGTCGCGATATCGCGACATGCTACTTTTTTGTGGACCATTACAGAACGACATTTGATAGTTACCAAAAGTCGTTATGGCAGTTCTAGGGGACCGTTGCAGCGGTTACAGGGACAGTTACGAACGGCGGTTGCAGCAAGAACCTGTCATTATAAAAAGAGGTTGTTCGAAGGATTGAGGAGGCTGGAAAGACGAAGACTGCGGCTTCTTTTGCATTTTCTGTACTTTGTAAATCTTCCATGGTTCGGAATTGTAATCTTTCCATGCTTCTGAATGAAAATTGAGTCTTTTTCTTTGTGTTAAAATTTGGCTCCCTATCAAATGCTCAAGGGTCGATTTCACATGCAAGTGGGGACTCAAGCTAGTAACTCCTACTAAAGAAATAGTTACATATTTTATAATAATTACATCATATGGTCCAATATGCCTACTTGCCCAAAGTGCCACAAACACATTGCATAATAATATTAGGATGGTATCCTAACAATACGTTTTAAAATTTCATCCTTTCTATTTTTTATCTAATAATATTTATTTATTAATTTGATTTTTTAATGGATTATATGAGATAGAAAAGGGACCCACCCATATTATATCATGAACACATAGTGGTATTACAATAAATTTACTATTATAAGAGTCAAGGAATTTAACTAGTTGAGATAATGTCATTTGATAGTGTTAAACACACATACAAGGAAATTATTCATTTTATTACAATGTATTAGTTTTTTGAAAGGTAAAATTTTAAGTTACCCTTTAAAAAAAAAGTTGAAGTGCTTCATCTACTTTTATGGATAAATTTTATCTTACTCTTATTTGAAGTATGAAATAGTATTTGCAGTCTTGTGAAGTTGCAATTTTGATCCTTGTGTTGTGTCATGGGAGTGCCCATCACAATATGGAGATTTGAGCTTGGGTTACATTCATATAATTGCATCCAATCTACTATTATTCCACAAAGCCTTGAACAAAATATTAAATGTTCACACATGAGATTCAATTTTATCTTATGATGTGAAATTCAAATTCCTATTCATTAATCCAAATCAAATGGTGATTACAAGAAATCATATTAGCAATATTAATATTCTATTTTTTGTTAATTTTAATTTTTAGATATTTGTAAGATTTGCTTATTCTAGTGTGTAGCTAAAAAATAGAACTATAAGGTAAGTTTTCATTTTGTATTTAACAATCATGCTTTCTGTTTATCAATGTTTATCATTAATTCATCCTTATTATAAGATGCTTGTAGATTACTTTGTTATTTCTTTAAGTCAACTTGATCTCTAGCAAGGTAAGACTATATTATAAAAAAATAGTAGTATAATGGTCTAGATAGATAATACTATTCTAGCATGTTCATATTCTTATATATTATCTTTTAGTTTGAGTAGATATTCCAATGAAATGTTTGCAATTATGCCAAATTATCTCACAGGTAAATTTCACCAAGATCAAATATCACTCACATAAAATCACATCCACAAGTAACACAAATATTGCACAATAAGAAACTTCACTATTACATTCATAAATCATAAAATATTACATAGAAATTTACATTGCATGGAGATTTGTCTCCAATATATAATAATTATCATTAATTTTGTTCTCCTTAATATCTTGGGAGATGCAACTCTTCACATGCCTCATATTATGACAAAAATCTCATGATTACATAACATCTCTCTTTATATATTGACACATATTATATGACTCTTCACTTCTATACTTGTCACGTATCATCTATGACTCTTCACTTGCATTCTTGACACCTATCATCTATGACTCTTCATTTGTATACTTGACACCTTGCACACACAACTTAGAATTTGCACACTTTGACATATTTCACTCTTTATTACAAAACACATAAACCTCTCTAGACTTTGACACATACATTAGACACACACACACTTCCTAATATAATATTTACATTAGTACTCAAAGGTACTTCAATGTACCAAATAATGTAATATCTCCAATATGAAGGTGGTGGGTATCAAGCATGTCTTTTTGAGTTCCCTGTTATAGTGGAATTTCTCTAGCCAACCTTGACTATTTTAAGTTTAGTAATGATTTTTTTTTTGTGTGTATATATCTAATATATAGTCATTCTAATATTAATGAGTATTCGTATTTCTTCCATATATTTCTAGAGTGTTTCCCTTGAGATGGTGTTAAGGCATTTTTTAAGTCAATAAGACATGAAAATACATCTGCTTTGTTACCATAATATTACTAAAATAATTTGAGATGTGAGGTTTTATTTGATCTAATATAGTTTATGCATAAATCTAACCTAAACTATCTTTACATTGCTTCAAAATATTAAATAACAAACTTAATGAAAAATTGCTTAAACTATCTTGAAAATACAATAAACTACACATTTATAAGTGAAGTTGTAATAAATTATAAAATCCATAATGGAATAACAAAACACAAAACAACAATTTCACATTCTAGTTAAATTTAAATGACATAAAATTGAATGTGAAACATCATCACCTAGAAACTCATAAATTGATTAGTAATGATCAAATGAACATACATATAGTTATGACTTGACCCTTTATTTATGTAGAACATGATGAGAATTCATCAACACTCTTATTTACATTATATGAAAATATGTATCATGATATCTATAGCCATGAACCTTGAAATATAAAAGCTCTTATCTTTTATTCTTATCTTATTGGTTTGGAATTGGAATTGAAAAATGCCTCTTCTTATTCCTTCTTAGTAGATGATCAATCCATTTTCAATTATTATTGTTTTTTTAATTTTGATGATCTTCCTACATTATATCTCCTTGATGGGGATAATTTTGTATCTAGAGGTTTTAATTGGAATGAAGAAAATAAGAAAATAAGTCCTTCACCTCCTGTCATGACCCTCCCCTAGCCAAATTTTTGCATATAAATGATTTATGAATTTATATGTTATCTTTAATGATAGATTATATGGCTTTATGATGTTTTTTATGATAAATGGTATGTCACTAATAGACTTGTATTTTTGCAGGAATAAATACCATCGCAACTGGGAAAAAAATTGATGGCTTATATAGTCAAAATGATCTGACATGTGATATCTATTTTATATCTAGCTTATACCCTTGCTATTTGACATGTCATTTCTGCACTTGCATGCTATTTGATGTTAAATTGAAATTCCTAACAAGCTTGATGAAGGACTATGGTAAGAAGGCTTAATATTACTTACTAAAAAGATTTAATATTTAATATTGCTTTATTAAAAGGATTTATTAATATGAAGAAAGAAAAATTAAAGTGCTCAACTTTAGAATAAATAAAATAAGGACACTGCATTAGCTTCAAATTGAAAAATGACCCCAACATAGAAAAATGCAATAGAGAATAGTTATGAGTTTGTTATCTTGAGCAAATTCTTTCTGAGTTATCTTTAACACCCTTATGGTAAAGAATAAAAGGAGGTTGTTGCGTTTTTGTTTTTATGCAGAACTTTTAGAAAAGAGAGGGCTTTTGGATATTCTGGAATAAAGATAAAGCAACAAGGGATCTATCCTTCTATGAGAACTTGTATCTTTTCCAAAATAAGCATCTACTAAAATTATAAGGTACTCCTCTCTATAATTGTATTGAAGAAGGTGCTTCAAATTTGTGAGATGGAATAAAACTTGTGGTTTTATTTATTTGTGTATATAAATACTACTTGGCTTGTATAAAACATAGAGATACCTCCATTATAGAACAACATTATCATTACAGGGGACTTAGCTCTATTGCTATGTGCACCCGAGAGAACGTAAGGCTTAAGATTAGCTAGATTTTTAGACTTTCTCATTGCCATGTTTAGGCTGGTTGTATCCCTATACAACTCCAACAATCATCCCAATATTTTGTGCTATCCATGAATCTGTGGAAATCAATGGATGCTACAGTGGTACCTTGTTGTTTTTAACTTGTGGTATGACGTTTGACTAGCATCAAAGTGTACGATTGGCTATGTTTTGCAAGGAAACCATGATTTAGGTTGGTATGAAATCTTAGACCCTTGATGGACCTCACATTTGAAATCCTATAGCCATGATCTGTGTGTGCGACTTGGTCTACTACCTGTGTACATTGAATACAACATTCATTATATGGAATAGCTCCTCCCGTGCATGATGATAAAGAAAAATCAAACCAAACACTAATGTTTATAAAGGAAGACCTTTGATTAGTTGTGAAGCTTGGAAGCCACAAAGTGGCACTAGTTTAGAACCCTCACAAAATACCTATGTGGCATGTAGTGAAACATAGGTTTTAATTAAAACTTAGAGGAGCCAAATGAATTTTTCAAATTAATAATCCCACACCTAAGGTGGGAAGGTACTCAAGCACCTAAATTAATCCTTTCACCCTATATATTAGCTGACTACCTATGATGGTAGTCATGGGGACCTCTGTAAGGGTGTCATCTAAGCCCTAGCCATATGGCAGGTTTCATGAGTAAGATATTAGCTCGTAGATGGTTTGATGAATATTTTTATGAGATATTCGAATGATGTTGACCATATTGTAAATCAAAAACCCCTTTTGATTAATAATATGATAGGTAAGTAATGATATTATGGTAAGTTGCAAAAAGAAATGTTTTACCATTTAATTATTGTTTGTTCCTTATTTTATTAAGTTAGGAAGAAATAACTTATGGATGAAAGATAACTCTTTTAGGTAAAATAAAAGAGAATTTAACCTTTGTATTGAAACTATGGATTATAGGAAAATAATCCTTGGAATAAGGATAATTCATGTGAGTTAAAGATGAATTATTAGTAATGAATAATCTATTATGGATTAGATAATCATTAGATTAAAATATAAACCATTTTAGTGGAATATGGAATTGATATTTTTAATGAGGTTAATGTAGTAAATAAGAGTTACCTATATTTGATTGCTTCATTTTGAAACAAGTTGTTTTGAGAATTGATTTAATGAATGGCTAAGATTAAGCTTAATAATTATAAAAGAAAAAGAGTAGAGATATTCTTTTATGAAATTATTGAAAGGAAATAAAAAAGGGACCTTTTTATAGTCTTGATAGTCTTAGATGATTAAAGGATGTTACTTTCTTTAGTAAGATTATGTTATGGATTTTGGGATGGTTTAATGAAGTTTTGTAGACTTTGCAAAAAGGACTAATTCATTGTTAAAAAATGAATAGCTTAGTTTGATGTATTGAATAGCATCTTGAACCATTTGGGATTTGAATGTATATATTGGTATTCTTTAAATGAAAAGAGGAATCATTTGTATTATGTACTTTGAATTGAGGGGATTGGGCTTGGAGCCCAATAAGTAGTTTGGAACTTATGGGGGTTCCATTGTTATTAAATATGTATACTTAAGAAGGGGATTCTTAGGTATTTTTTAAATAGAAGAATGATTAAGGAATTTCATTCGAGAGAAATTGGGGTTCCCTCGTTGTTTATGATCCATGAGACATAAGAGTTATGGGAATTCTTATGCATTAGTTTTGAAGTATTGAAAAAGGAATAAGAAATTCCTCTATGTAATTAGTATTAGCATCAAGCAATGAAAGTATATATTTTTTGAGGTTGGGTTTTCTTGAAAGGGTTTTCCTAGATAAAATATGGGTTAAATGTGTATCTTTTAAGGGTCTTATTATGGAACTATTGCATGCATATAATAACTTACTTGAATTGCTAAGATTTATTTATAGAGAATATGATTTTAAATGCTTAATAAAATTATGTTGTCAAGTTAAAGTAAATGTGCTTTTATAAGATTAAGATGAATGTTATACACTTATTTTATACTTGCAATAGAATAAGGACTATGCACATGTGACTTTTAAAGATAGAATGATGAGAAATAAGGAAAGGCTATTCCTTAGTTTACCTTGGGGTAAGGGATTCATTCTTGGAAGGTTTTATCCATAGGTAAACCAACCTAGAGAGACCCTAGAGGTAGCTACCAGGACTAAGGGAATTAAGATGAACATTTCCTTAGGGTTACAATGGGCACATTGGTAATAGAACACCAAAGTGAGACCTAAAGGTTGGTAAGCCTGGGTTCCATTGTAAACTAAATTCCTATGATGTATACCTCAAAGTATGGTGTGGTATCCATGTGAGGGATATCATGCAAGTGATAATCATAGGGACCCGATTGACTATGGGAAATACCTATGAGGAATGTTGCTTGGCGTGATAATCATCAAAAAACCTGAATGAATGTTGGGCATCTTAGTGAGATATTCCATGCAGGTGATAGTCACCTCAATTAAATAATCAAGAGGATGGTTTAATTGAGAACAATAGTATTACTCATGGTGTAATGGGTAGTACTATAAGAAGCTTGCACCTGAAAACCAATTAATATAGAATGATATTGGTAAGGGAATTGGCATTCATTATCGAAAGAATGAGCTAGGGTAAATCCTCACACCATGGTCAAAATATCCTTAAAAGGATGAAATAAAATGGGGTGACCACTCAAGGTGTCCTTTAAGTTGTATGGGTAGTGTACAAGGTAAACCCCAGAATTGATATGGGAGTTTGGCCACTCATATCCACCTAAGGGATGTTGTAGCATATGGAACTCAAAATGTGGTTAGAAACTTTTATGGAATTTATTTGGTTTGTCTTTGGTAATTTGAACCTTAGAAAAAAAATTAGGATATAATTTAGGGTTGTTACACCTACTCTAACCTATTTAATAATGTGCCAAATATTTTTCCTCGTATTTATTTTAATCTTCTTGTTTACAAAAATATATTTTTTGTCTTCTTTAGTACATTTATTAGGCATTTAATACTATGAAGTATAATTTCATAGCCTTTTTCCAACAAGCTTGGATCATAGAGCTTGATATTTTCAATTTTCATTATAGATTAAATATTATATAGGAAGGCATTTAAAGTTTGAATGATTTTAATATTTTACCTTCTCCTTGCAATGAATTGTAACTTGTGATACTTTTTTTTGGTGTTTATCGTGTTTTATTTGTACTTACCTTAAATCTTCTTAAGTTGGTATTGGACCACTTTCTTAATAAGTCAATTTATTTTATTTTAATATTTGGAAGAGTCATCTTCCTTGCACTTAGTATGTTCATATGCAATATCAATTATTGAATATGGAGGAAAAACAAAATATGCTTGAAGTGGACATCTTTATAAAAATTACTAAACCACCTTATTCAATGAATACTCAATTTAAGGATTGTTCTCATCTTATGACTTAAGATGCTTATGGTTATAGTATCTCAATAAGCATGTGTTGGTCTTATTTGCTAAATTTCTTTAGAAATTAATCTAGGATATAAAAATTGAATCTATACAATTGTATTTGAAATCGCTACCATAAGGATTTCCAAAATACGTGAAAGTTTGTTGCCCTTATAAGAAATAATTAGGCATAGTTCTTCTATAGCTTCTTGTAGATTTTTCATGCCATCCTATATGTAACAACTATCAATTTATAATATATTAGCATATACTTCTTACTATATCTATTTTATACCATAACTAATGATTTTCCTAAATTCTAAAGAAGTATTACCCCCATCGACTAAAAAGTATCACATAGGAGTATGATCTTCATGGACTAGAAAGTATTGAAAATGGAATGTGCATAACTTATTTTCTCGTAATGGTCATATTGATGAAACATAGTGCACAATCATAAATGAATTTAGAAACATCTCTAATTATGGTAAATGATACATATACCTTAACTTTTTCAAATTCAAATTCCTTCAAAAGTGATCAACAATTAGAAAAGTGTGTTTCTCCCCATTAGTAACATTCTAGTTCCATAATTAGATATTCATTGTTGGGATTAACTTTTAATTGCTTACTTAGCAAGATCATCATAAATGGAGAACTTCATTTGTACCTATTTAATAAGTTTGCATGGTTGTATGTTGAATGGATAACCCAAAATATAAATAGAAGGTGTGGAAAACTAATATAAAATATTAGAAAATTTGATCCTACGTGCAAGTAGAAGAAAAATGTATAAGAAATGTTCTAATATTAGGAACTTGAAAATCAATACAATTGAGTGATCTCTTCTTATAATATTATCTTTACATCTATTTTTTTGGGATGTGTTTTTCACTATTTAAGTATTGTCTATTGTCATTAGTTTTGATTATTGTCTATATTTGAAGATACATACTAGATTATTAATATGGTAATAGAGCTTAAGGTATAGAGAAAATATTAAAAAATATAAGAAAAAAGAGTTGAAATGATTGATTTTTTTACTAATTCAAATTCATTTTTAAAAGGTGTGTGCCTTTAATATTTTCTTCATTATTGTTACTCAATTAAAAATTTGTATTTTAGCAAAGATTAATATTTGTGTCTTATGTAGTTTTTTAAAGGAGCCAAATCTTAAATAATGTGTTATTTTTAGAATAAATTTCAATCAATAACTATAGCTTTCATATATATAGTCTTTATGCAGCTTAATATTTAAATGTATACTTCGAATTAGACCTATATAATATGCTTTTTAATTAATGATCTGAAAAGTATATATTAAATAATAAATCCAATTTTCACATCTTATAAATATACATACTTAAATTCATATCTGTAAATGCAAAATTAATATCTATATGAAGGAGACCTTATCAAAACCTATTTGCAATATATCCCCTATGGGAAATGCCATTAGTATCCCGAGTGAACTATTTAAGTTCACCATGGGTGATGGCAGTTGTGACCTTGTGGGAAAGTTCTAGGGGGCAAGGCCAAACCTAGATTCAATTTGAATATGGGAACTAGCAAAGTGGAAACCTCTGGGCTCCATGGAAATTATAGCAGCCCCTAAAGCATTTTTTTATATCATATTAAACTACATGGAAGATGCAAACCATATCCTAGGGGAAGGTCCCTAGTTCTATGACAAAAGAGGTTTATTTTTGTAGAAGTTGGAACCTAATTTTAATCCTCATACGCAAAGGGTTAACTTTGTGCCTCTGTGGGTTCATCTCCCTACCCTCACTATATTTGGCATGAATATGTATTGATAGGTGTGGCCAAGGCTATGGGGGATCTCCTTCTTAGCGATATGATAATCAGAGCCAAATCAAGAATGGTGTATGCAATACAGTGTCACATGTTAGATAAAAAGGTGTATCTTCCCTCTTTTATCAAGTTTATCTCATTCTTGGGTACTTGGGACCAACCCATTATTTATGAAAATATGTCGACTCGATGCTCTAGTTGTGGAAATTCGATTCACCAGGTGAACCAATGTCCCCTCAAGGCATAGGAAGAGAAGTAAAAGAACGAAATGGATCCAAAATGAGAACTCAAGTTGAGTCCTCTCAAAGGATTTGGGTGGTAATTATTCAAATATGGGGTGAGGGGAAGCTCAACTCTAGATTGATGAGGTTAAAAAATTGAAGGCTCTAATGGAGGAGATTTTGCAACCCTCATAACTGACCCTAGCCAACCTGGTGGTGATTGAGAAGACATCTAAAGAGAAGAACATAGCCTCAAAGCTTGGTGTTACTAATATCATTTTTGAAACCACTGTTTCTAAGGCTCTTCTTCATAATTCCTTTAATGGGCTTTGTATTGGTTCTACTCTTGAGGAGCCTATGATTCAGTTGGTAACCCATGAGGTAGGGTCTCTAATTAGCTCCCTAAAGACCTATTTAGAGAAAGGTTCTCCAGGTCCTAAAACCTAAAGATAAATATAGGTTAATGTGTATGTGGGTGTTGATAAGAAGTTAGGAAAGCCCCCTAACAAGTCTATGAGGAAGAGGGAAACAAATTCTAATATCACAAATGGAGCTGGAGCTCTACTCAAAATTGAAAAAGGGAAGGTTCTAAGAGTAAGGCAACTAAAGATGGAATATTTCTGCTAGAGTAACCATGGGGTGTCTAGAGGAAAGAAATATAATTCTAAATCTCTTGGAATGTTAAGGGCCTAAATGAGCTTTATAAACAATGGGTGGTTGCTTCCTTGCGTAAATAAATTTTTCATGATATTTTTTCTTACAAGAAACCAAGTTGGATGGTTAGGATATAGAAGTTGTTAGAAGAAGAATTGGAAAGAAGCCCATTTTGCTACAAGCCCAACCAATGGTTCCTCTAGGGGACTCCTTTATCTCTGGGATGCCAACAAGTTTGAGGGCTCTGTAATTTCTTCCTTAGGATTATTAATATTCTCTTTTGCAATAGAGAAAGTAATAAAATGTGGGTTATGACTAACATATATGCGCCAAACTCTGGGCCTAGTAGAAACTTGTTGTGGCAAAATTTGAGTTCCATGAGAAGGATTTTTTCTCAAGAATCTTGGTTCCTAGCAGGGGATTTTAATTCCCCTCCATTTTTTTGGATAAAAAGGATAAAACTCCCCAATCTCAAAAAGCATGAAAGAGTTTGAAAATTTTGTGAATGGCAATGAGCTACTGGATATTGAGTTGAATTGTTCAAAGTATACTTGTAGAAATAGGAGAGTGGGTAACTAAATCATTCAAATCAATTTGGATGGAGTTCTTATCTCCAAGGAGTGCCTTCCATTGTTTGGGAATCTATCTCTCTATTCTCTACCCAAAATTGGCTTCGACCATAACCCCTTATCTGTTGAAGTGAACTAGAAATAAACTAGATTCCCCGAGCCATTTAGGTTTGAGGTAATGTGGTGCCTTCATCCTCATTTGAAATCTAAAAAAAAAAATTGGTGGTTGACAAGGGTCCAAGGCTCCAAGCTTTTCAAAATTGCGACGAAGCTTAGAGTTGTTAAAAGCAACCTTAAAGAATGGAATAAAAGGATTTTTGGAAATATTTTGCAAAATAAGAAAGACCTAAAAAGTCAACTAAAAGCTATTGAATATGAGATAGAACTTGAAAATTAATCTCAAGAGATCAAATACAGAGAAAAGGAGGTTTTGGTTGAATTTCATAACACTATTGCCAAAGAATAAATTTTGTTGAAACAAAATTCCATGGCACTTTGGCTAAAGGAGGGAGATAAAAATTTTAAGTGTTTTTACATCATAGCCTTGAATCATAGAAGCACCAAAAGGATTAGAGAAATTCAAAAAGTTGATGGATCTAGTGCTACTCACATTAAGGATATAAGAGCTGAGGCTATGGATTTTTTCAAAAATATCATTGAGGTGGAAGAGGTTTGTAATGAGGAAGCTCGAATAATTTTATTGGTAGTATTCCCAACCTTGTCATGACTGATATGAACCAAGCCCTTATCTATCCCTTTAGCGATGAGGAAGTCATATTTGCTATATTTACGATGGAAGGAAATAAGGCTCTGGGTCTTGATAGTTTTCCCCCTCTTTTCTAGAAGTATTGGTATATTATGGGGAAGGATATTGTTGATGTCCTTCGGGAGGTCCAAACCATCAATCATATCCCGTTTAGAGTGAATTTTAATTTTTTAACTTTGATCCCCAAGATTGTTTGTGCAAAGGACTTTGGTGCCTTCAGACCCATCAACTTATGTAACATTGTTTATAGATTAAAACCTTTTCTTCCAACCTTGATTGATTCTACCCAAAGTGGATTTGTGTCAGGGAGACAAATCTTGGATAGTATCATATTTTTCCATGAAATCCTTCATTCAGCTGATAAAAGTGGCAGAGTTGGTTTTCTCCTAAAATTAGACATGAAAAAGGCTTATGATAGGGTTTCATGGGAGTTTTTGTTAAAGGTTTTGGGAAAATTTGGTTTTTGCCAAAGTTGGATAAAAGTTGTTCATGCTTGTATCTCTTCTGCCAAGTTTTTGATATTAATAAATGGGTCCCTATCAGGTTATTTTACAAGTCTAAGGGTCATTCACCAAGGGTACCCCTTGTCCCTTTAAATTTATATCTTAGTGGTATATGCTCTAGGTAGGGCTATCAAGTTAGAACTCTTTGTGGAAGGTATAAAACCCGCTCTACCGATGGATCCTATTTCTCATCACTAATTTGTAGATGATGTTCTGCTCTCCTTCCTTGCTTCAGTTATTCAAGTAAGGGTGCTAAAAGGAATATCAAAGGTATTTAAAATTGTAGTTGGGAAAAAGATAAATTATATAAAAAGAAAAATATTCTTTCTAAATATCCCCTTAGCAAGGAAAAGGATAATTGCTCACATATTGGGTTGTGAGGTGGCTGCCCTCTCATATCTTTACCTTGGAATACCTCTATTTAAAGGTAGGATCCAAGATTTGATTTGGAAATCTATGGTGGAAATATTGTAGAGGAAGCTGGTTGGGTGGAAAGGATCCCTCCTCAGTCAAGCCAGAAAGGCTGCCCTACTAAAGTCTACTCTTCAAATCATTCCAACCTTCTTCTTATCTATATTCAAAATTCCTAACAAGATTTTATCAAAGGTTGAACATATTCAAAAGTTGTTTATTTGGTCTGATTTTGATGAGAAGAAAAAAATTTACTTAGTTTATTATGAGTAAGTTTGTAGACCTAAAAAGGATGGTGGCTTAGGTATTTGTAATATTAGGCATATGAATAAGGCTTTGGTTGCAAAATAGGGATGGAAGTTGGAAAATCAAACTAAAACTATCTAGGTCAATATTGTGTCGGCCAAATACTTGAGACAAGATATTTTTTTGCTTGTGGATCCCCTACCGACTTCTAGTTTAGCCTTTTGGTTGAGTTTGCAAAAGTTGAGGGTGCTAGTCTCCAAAGGTTATAGGTGGACGTTGGGTGATGGAATCAATATTGATTTTTGTAAAGATATTTGGCTTATGGACCTTTTGTAGATTTCAAATCGAGCATGTTTGGAGTCTAGGACCAGTTGGGTCTAAGGTGGTTGAATTTATCGAGGTGGTTAATGGGTTGAAGGTTTGGAAATCATTTGATCAATCTATTCTCAATAATACTGAACATGAAGCTTGGATTCTAATTGCTAATAAGCTAACGTTTGAGGTCATTAAATAGAGAAATGAAGAGGATGAGATCTTTTGGGCAAGGGAAAATAATAGATTCTTTTCATCCAAGTTTATCTATAATCTACTAGATGTTAGGACACCTCAATGGGTCCCACATTTTGAAGTATGGCTTAAGTGTCTAATGCCAAAGGTGAATATATTTTTTGGTTGGCAACTCAAAATAATATTTTGACCATTGAAAATATTTTAAGAAGAGGTTGATCAATGTCGAACAAGTGATGCTTATATGGTTCTAATGAGGAACGTACAAGCCATCTATTCTTTCAATGCTCATTCTCTATGGAAGTTATTAACTCTATTTTTAATTTTTTGGGATTAAGTTGGGTGGTGTCAAGTTCGCTTGTTGATGTTTGCACTTAATGGTCATCTCCTTTTTACTCTCCAAGGCTAAAATATTTTTAGAACTTCTGTTTATCACATATTTTTTGTGGGTGTGGAAGGAGAGGATTATTAGATTTTTTAAAAACTTCAAAATATATCATACCTCAATTTGTGCTAGAGACTCCACCCTGGAGAATGTGTCCTCTCTGGCTTTGGAGGAGGGTAGATTTGAGGAGGCTGAGCTCAAAAGGAAAATTGGCTTTCAACAGAGTAATAGGGTTGTTGGTCTTCCTAGTCCTAATACCTAGGCCCTTGTGAGGTGTAAACCTCCTTCTTTAGGTTGGGCTAAACTAAACTTCTATGGAGATTTAAAGGGTAATATCAGTAATGCTGGTGTTGGTGGGTTGCTTAAGGATGACAAAGATGGGCTTCTACTGGTGTATATTGAATTCTTATATATCCAAACTTGCCATGTTGCAGAGGCCATAACCCTTTACCAATGTATCCTACTTGTGGAGAAGATGGGGTACCAAAATTTTTGCATTGAAGGAGAATCACTTAATATTATAAACTTGGTCAAAGGTGATTTAGTCCTTGGTTGGAATATTGAGGCTGTAATTATGGAATCTAGGCAAATTCTTCAGGCTAGAGGATAGGGTGATAAAGCATATATTCAGAGAAGGAAACTACCACATTAAATTAATGGAAAACTTGGGTATAAGTGTCAACGGTCTATCTATTTAGAGAGATAATTTTCCCCAAGGCCTTATTCAATTGGATTTAGTGATGCATATTTATTAATGCTCTATAATATTTTACTATTTATGAAGAAATTTTTTGTGACAACCATGTGGGAGTGTTGGTTGGCTAGGGGGCTCACTAGTGTTCTAATTTTGTTTCTTGTATCAAGTTGTAGTTGGTTCACTTGGTGATGGGTGGCCAGTTGTAGTCCTTTATAGTCGTTATTGTCCCTGTATTATTGGTCTTAGGCCAAGTTTTGTAGGTCTTATCCTATTGTAAAAGGTTCAGGTACCCTTTCAAAACCCCTTCTATATCTAATAATAAATAAATAGCATAAGTTGAATTACATAGAACATGTTTGATCTAATTATTAATCCTACATAGAATATATTTGAAAATATCAAACTTTTAGAAAGTACACTTAAAAAAATTGACAAATAAATATGGAGGTTTCATTACAAAGTAGTAGTGTGTGTATGCATGCACATGCATGTGTGTGTGTGTGCACGTGCATCTATGCATGTGTGCATATGTGCATTTGTACGTGTGTGGATGCATGCACGCGTGGGTGCATGTGTGCATGCATGTGTGTGTGTGAGAGAGAGAGAGAGAGAGAGAGAGAGAGAGAGATAATATATATATAATATTTTGAGGGAGTGATTGTAAGGAGCAATCCTTACATTCAATGTTCTTTCTCTATACTTTGGATAAGTATCAAAAATTGAATAAATATTGGGTCATAAAGAATAAATGCTATTTAAAGAAGCCTTAACTAGAAAGATAACCTAGATATATGTAGTGATATTTTTTGATCAAGAAAAAATGGAAGAATAAATATATAGTAATCTCTATTTTTCAATCTTGAACACGAGGTTATTTAGTAGTATTAATTACTAGAAATAACTAATGGTGCTCCCTCTTGGGATACGTTAAATAAAACATGCTAATCAAATCCGACCTAGGTGAATATGAGGACTTCATAGGATCCTTTTCTTAACTATGCCAAACACAATAAATCAAGGATTATTTAACTTAGTTTAATAAATTGACTAATCAAATAAGTAATAGAATGATGGTTTTTTTAGAAGTTTTTTATTAGTGGATTGAAAGAAGATATTGATGCTAAAGCCAAAATTTTAAACCTAAAAACTCTATAATAAGCAACCATGGTCACTAGATTGGAATTTCACAGCTTAACACCACCTATACAAACAATTTCATGCTCATTTCCAACATATATTTAACATGGAATAACAAGTAGGTGGTAAACCTCCATCCATTTAGAGGTTGTCATATGAAGAAATTGATACCAAAAAAATTAAAGGATTTGATATAACTTTAATTAAAATTTTACAGTTGGCCATAATATTGCATATTCTAAATCTCCCAACCTTTGAACCCACTAATATATTTGAATAATGTATAGAAGAGGAACAAACATATGAAAACTCCCAACCAAGGAATTCTATCTTGGCATAGGGAACCTTTTAGGTCCTTTAAATACCCAAGCGTATTTATGAAGGAAATTTTTCAATTATTAATTTTTTATATTTGTAATTATATCATATTTAAAGTGTACATATTTCATCCATAACCCCTTGATGACACTTTTAAATCAACTTCTCCATTTAATGATTTACATGTTTGTAGTTTTTACATCCCTTAATATGTGTTTTTTTCTTGAAGATTGAATTGCATCCATAATACAATGAAATACCACAATATCAAGCCCAAGGTTTGTTCCATTATGCTCTAAGCACCATATCAGATCCTCTTGATTTTATAGTAGATATATCTAATTGGAGAAATACATTTTGCATTAATACTTTAATATTTGTGTATCTACCCCTATGATCCATTATACACTCATTAACAACCATCACCTAGAAGGTATTACACCATAAACATAACATACTTCCTTCATTATAAACTAATGTTTAATCAAACTATGTGGGCTAATAGAATGATATTTATTATTTAATGGCCCTAAAAAAATCCTTCTACTCTCAGGGGTTATAGGTTTGTGTTTCCTTTCACATCATGCAATGTGACCTTAGTGATAAAATTCTCTAGTTGTAGTCTATAGGTGGTTATTCCTCTTTTAGACATTCCATAATACCTCAATGGCTTAAAATGCTATAGGACTTTAACATCTAGGAAATGATGTTTCTACTCTATACATGTATGGGCAGTTGCAAAATTTTAATTATAGTTATAACACAATCCTTTTGCTTTTATAATAGTTATTTTTTCATATAACAATATCTTAATGGATGGGTATTTGAAACCCTATTATTGTGTTATATTAATGGTTGATGGAAATATGCATAGGGTGGTTTGTATGGATAGTGTTGAGATTCAAATATATCTTTAGCCATTTTGATGTATTTGATTGCTTGTAGTAGAGATTTTGGATTAAACATTTTGACTTTAGCACAAGTATCTTGTTTCAAAAAATAATTTTTAAAAAAGACATCATTTAATTTGCTTGTCTAATTAGTCAATCTCTCAAAATTAGCATATCATTATGTTCTTACATTACTAGTTTCCAATTATCAAGCTTTTAGGATAAATCATTCCAAAGAGGGGGAGAATATTAGTATATCATCCTTACCATTAATTTTGTTACAATATTATAGTTATGTAATAATTATATAATTACTATGTAAAAAATTACAATTACAATTTGCTATGTGATCATAAAATAGTTAACTAGCTAGGGTGTCTATTTTGTTTATTTGGCCATCCCTATAGCATTAGAGTTAGGGTTAATGGACATCTATATAATGTGAATATATTACATAATAAAGCATCTTGGAAAATTTGTATTATGAGCACTGCTCTAAAATATTAGCCCCTTAGGGCAGTTATGAGCAGTGGATGAGCAGTGTTAGGGCAACAAATAAGAGAAACAATGGAGCAGTGCTAGAGTAGTGTTGAGCAAAGGTTGAGTAGTGTTAAGCAACAATGGAGAAATACTTGGGTAGGAGCGAAGGTGAGAAACAAAGAGATATAGGTGATATTGGAAAAGTGACAACCATGATTCCCATGGGTCCATGGGGTAAAAAATTATTCAAAATATGCGAGAGTGGGAATAGGAATGGGAGCTCGATGTGCAACGAGGTGGCAAATGGTTCAGTTGTGGGTGGTGGAGCGCTTGGTCAGATGGAGACCTCTAGGGCCAATAATCCTCAAGGTGACCCTTTGATCACATCTAGTCATGGTGCTAGCAATTTTGTAGTGGATTCTTCCAAGTCTCCTTTGGATTTAATGAATTTCCTCCTAGGAGGTGTGTTGAAGGGTTCAACCGGTGAGCAAGGTGATCCAACTCTTGATGTCCCTATTTTGAGAGAGATAGTAAGTAAGAGCTGGGTGGATCGAGTGAAAGACAACAAAATTTCTAATTTTTCCAAGAAGGAGAAGAAGATTTTCATTCCTTTGATTAGGGATGAGAATGGGTTGGCCCTAAAAATTCCAGATAAGATTTTAGATAGAGCCCAAAATAGATTGAGTAATAGTCTTGATTGGTAAATTTATTGGTTATAGACCATCTCTAGATCAGATTAAGAAATGGGCTAACCTCAGGTGGAAATTTAAAGGGAATGTGGACTTCTTAGCTCTTTCGAGAGGTTTCTTTTTAGCCTCCTTTTTTGTGGAAGATAAGGATTCAATTTTTTTGGGTGGCCCATGGTTTATGGGACGATCTGGACTTTTCCTGAGGAAATGGGCTCTTGGGTTCAATCGGAGTCCAAAAACATTGAGGTTGCTCCCATTTGGGTTAAACTTCTAGTGTTACCCCTTGAGTTCTGGGAAAATGAAATTTTTGAAGCTATTGGCAATTGCATTGGTAGCTTTTTGTCTCTGGATTTTGCTACTAAGGAGAGGAGGAAGATGGTCTTTGCTAGACTTTGTGTGCTAGTTGAAGTGGAAAAATCTCTACCAAGCTCCATTAAACTGACCTCAAGTAAAGGTACTTGGACACAGGATATTTCTTACGAAAATAATCCTTTTGGATGTAGGAGATGTGGCAAATCAGGTCACCTGGCCAAAAATTATCGCCTTAACAAAGATTCTGGAATAAGTTTAGAGGAGCAAGGAAGGAAGGGTAAGGTCATTTGGAAAGTGAAAGAGGCTAGCTCTGACAAAGCTTTGGAGGACATTGAACAATCCCCCAAGTTAAGCCTTAGCGATCCCTTGAGTGTGCAAGAAAATATAGATGTATCTTCTGTCTCAGTCTCTCATGAGGAGGGAGAAGCAAACCAAAAGGTCAAGGAGTAGTTGGGTATAAGCCCCCTTGAATGTAATGAAGTTGTAGAGGACCTGGAGATTGTCCCTTCTACATTGCCATTGCTACTGGAGAAAGATAATGTGAATATGGTGAAGGTGGGGTAGGAAGGACCAATCTGCTCTCAAGTGAAAGAAAATGTGAATATGGTGAAGGTGAGGCAGGAAGGACCAAACTGTTCCTAGGAAGGACCAAATTGTTCCCATGTGGATATGGAGATTATCCCTTCTACCTTGCCATTGTTCCTAGAGAAATAAAATGTGATTATGGTGAAGGCTAGGCAGGAAGGTCCAAATTGTTCCCATGTGAAAGACCAAATAGAGACTGATATTCATGAGATTGCAGAGGAACAAACTTTTGAGAAAGGTTTATCCTATGTTACTTCAAATGTAAGAATTACCAAGAGTTCTCGTAAAGCCCCTGACCTAGGTTGAGAAGAGTCTAGCAAGGTGGGCAAGAAGTCTCTCAAGGAGAAAAGGTACAGGGAAGCAGAAGAAGAGAAATCTATGGGGACACAACCTACTATTAAGGAAATTCTTGCAGGTATGAAAAGCCTGCACCCTAGAACCAATGAAACTCCTAAGTTGGAACGTTAGGGGCATGAACGCCCCTAGAAAACATAGGTTGGTTAAGGACCTTGTTTGCTCTTACCAACCAGATTTCTTGCTTCTCCAAGAAACTAAACCGAATCTTATGAATTGGCTAAAAATTTAGAAAGGTATTTGGCAAAATGTTGACAACTTTCAAGAGGAAGCTAAGGGGGCCTCCGGAGGGATTATATCTCTTTGGAACTCCAATATTTATGAGGGAGACCTACTAGCTAAAAGTGAATATCAGGTCACAATACTTCTCACAGCTAAATCTTCTAAAGTTTCCTTTGTGATTACCAATATCTATGTCCCCAACTCAAGTAAATCCCATAGAGAACTGTGGATATCTTTAGGGAAAATGGGTAAGTAGTTTAGAGGTTTAAAATGGATTGTGGTGGGTGATTTTAACACCCCCTTATCTCCAGGTGAGAAGCAGGGTGGCATGGTTGAGTTCTCAGAAAGCATGCAGGATCTGGGAAAGCTTTTAGTTGATGGTGGTCTGTTTGATGTGGATTTAGATGGTAACAGGTTTACTTGGATGAATAGATGCTCTGGTAGAAACCTGATTCAGGTCCGGTTGGACAAAGTTCTTCTTTCGGAGGATTGGTTCCAAAACAACTTCTTGTTTAATCTAAAATCTCTTCCTAAAACTAGATCTGATCACAATACTCTGCTTTTTTGGTGTAGTGTGGAAGATCAAAAGCGTAATGGCCCTTTCAAGTTTGAATTTATGTGGTTGCACCACCCATATATTTATAAAGAAATAGAAAAATGGTGGAGTATTCCTTCCCAGGGTACTAAGATGCAAATTCTTGCAAACAAGCTTAAAACTGTGAAGAAAGAAGTCAAGAAGTGGAATAGGGAGGTCTTTGGAAATATCTTTCAAAAGAAGAAATCTATTCAGTTAGATTTGGATATGTTAGAAGAAGAGATTAACAGGTTGGGTATGAACCAAACCCAACTCCAAAGAGAAAAGGAGCTTAATGCTGAACTGCACACCATAATAGCCAAGGAAGAAACCTATTGGAGGCAAAAGTCTAGGATCCAATGGTTGCAGGAAGGTGATAGGAATTCTAAGTTTTTCCATGTCTCTACTATCAAAAACAAGAGTTCTACCCACATTGATGAAATTCTGAAGGATGATGGCCAGGTTATTAGAGAGAGTGAAGAAATTGAGCTTGAGGTTGTGGACTTCTTTCAAAATCTTCTACCTGAAGATATGGAAGAGGATGAAACAATGGTTAAGGAGATGACTAATCACATTCCTAGGTTGATATCTAAGGAGATCAATGATCAGCTTCTAAAGGAGATTGAGGAAGAAGAGGTAAGGATAGCCACTTTCTCCCTCGATAGAGACAAAGCTCCAGGTCCGGATGGGTTCCAAGCAGGTTTTTTCCAAACCTTTTGGGATATTGTTAAATTCGATGTTATTGAAGTAGTGAAGGAATCTTTAAAGTCGGGTCAGATCCTAAAGGAGTTTAACAATACCTTCCTTGTTCTAGTTCCTAAGAAGAAAGGGTTAAAAACCTTCAAATATTATAGGCCTATAAGTCTTTGCAATGTTGTTTACAAGATTATCTCTAAAGTTATAGCCCTCAGGTTGAAGATCTTCCTCCCCTCCATTATCTCCGATGAGCAAGGAGGCTTTGTTAAGGGTAAACATATTTTGGATGGGATTATATCCCTTCATGAATCCATGCATTCTGTCAAGGCTAGTGAAAGAAAAGGCATGTTCCTAAAGTTAGATATGAGCAAGGCTTATGATAGAGTTTCATGGAGTTTTTTGGATAAAGTTTTGGCTGCCTTTGGTTTTTGTAGATAGTGGAGAAGATGGGTAGGGAGCTGCTACAAGACTGCAAGGTACTCTGTTCTGATCCATAACAAACCAACAAGTTTTTTTAGTAGTAGTAGAGGTCTTAGACAAGGTGACCCCCTCTCTCCTTATATTTTCATTATTATGGCTAAAACGCTTGGAAGATACCTCAATGCTGCCAAGGCTTCTGGCCAGATAGGGGGCCTTAAACCATCTCACAATCTTGAGGGCATTACTCATTTACAGTTTGTGGATGATACCATTTTACTTGGTAATCCTACTATGGTGGAGGTAATTGAATTTAAAAGAATCCTAGACCTCTATGAGTGTGCCTCTCACCAAAAGATCAATTTGGACAAGAGCAAGGTCTTCTTCATTAACACTAAAGTTGCTCTCCAGAGAAGGGTGGCTAGAGAGATAGGGTGTCCTGTGTCAACCCTACCTTCTACTTACCTTGGAATGCCTATGTTCATGGGAACTTGCAAGGCACCTCTTTGGAATGGTTTGATTGACAGGTTTCAATCCAAACTTGCAGGGTGGAAAGGTAATCTCTTGTCTCAAGCGGGTAAAGTGTTGTTGGTTAAGAGTGTTCTGTAGGCTATCCCCATTTATCTTCTCTCCCTTTTTAAGATCCCTACTAAAGTTTCCAAAATTATAGAAGGAATTCAAAAATAGTTCTTATGGTCTGGATCTGAAGAGAGGAGGAGGATTCCTCTTGTAGCTTGGGAAAAAACATGCCATCAAAAGAAGCATGGTGGTCTTGGTCTGAGGAGACTCAGCCTGGTTAATAGTGCTATGGCAACCAAGGTTGGATGGAGAGTTCTGAGAGATGGTCAGACTCTTTGGGCTAGGATTCTTAAAGAGAAATATCTTGACAGCTAGGAGGATACCATATTTCTCACAATTTAGGACCCTTGTCATGGCTCTTCTTTGTGGAACCACCTAGTGGAGGCTAGGGAGGCCTTGTGGAAGGGTGTGAAATGGCATGTTGGAGATGGGGCCTCTATAATTTTCTGGGAGGATGCCTGGTTAGATGACAACCCTTTAGCCAATAATGGTATTTTCTCTAATCTGAAAGAGGATCTAGAAGATAGATATGGTAAAAAGGTTTGTGACTACATGACTTTATTGGATAACTGGTTGAGCTGGAAATATTTAGAGGTAATCCTTGAGAATTTAGAGGCTTTAAACCTCCTTAAAGCTAAACTAAAGGCTTATTACCTAGGTGTTTTTAGGCAAAGAGACTCAATGGTTTGGGGTAAAACTGAGAATGGTGAAATCAGCATGAAGACAACCTATGATATTTTGGATCCTATTGTAGATAATGGTTTCCCTTGGAATAGAATTTGGGGTAAGAGAGCTATTCCTAAATTGGAGATTTTTCTTTGGGAAGCAATCCAAAATAAGATCCTAACGGTGGATAATATTAAGAAGAGAGGTTTTTAGTTACCTAATAGATGCAGTTTATGTGAAAAGGTAGAAGAATCAATGGAACACATCTTCTTGGAATGTCCCTATGCTCTAAATATTTTCCAGCTCCTCATCAACAGGATGGGCATCTCTTGGGTGATGCCTTCTAATATGGTTTTGTGGTTACAGTAGTGGGAGAAGCCCTTTTATAGTCCTTATCTTTATGTAATTTGGAACCTGATTCCGTTTCATTTTGTGTGGGGAGTATGGTTAGAGAGGAACAGGAGAATTTTTAGAGGGGAAAAAAGGTCAATAGTGAGAAGTTTTGGAAGTATCACCTATTTTTTAGAGGAGAATGCTAAATCTATCAAGTACCCTATCAAGCCAGAGAATACTGAAGAGACTATGATTGCTAAGGCATGGAATTTGGAACCCATTAGTGGTGGAGAGGCAAATGCTCAGGCTAGAATTGATGTAAAATGGCAACCACCCCAAGATGAATGGTTGAAGTTAAATTTTGATGGGGCCTCCAAAGGTAACCTAGGTAAGGCAGGAGCAGGAGCTATTTTGAGGGAAAATTAGGGCAGATTGGTGGGGGTAGCTTGCAAGTTTTTGGGAATTACTACTAGCCATAAAGTTGAAGTTAATGCTTTACATCTTGGTGCAGAGCTAGCTAAGGATCTAGGTGCTAAAAAATTTATCATTGAAGGAGACTCCTTGAATATTATCAATATTTTGAAAAAGGAGGGAGAAGCTAATTGGAAAATTGATTACATTGTGCAGGATATTAGAGAGATTGTAAAGCATTTTGAAGAAGTTGATTTTGTTCATGTCTTTAGAGAAGGTAATAAACCAACAGACTAGTTGGTGAACTTTGGTGCCATTAAAGAAGAGGATAGGAGATGGGTCCCCCCAAGGGTGGTCCATCAAGACTTAGAAAATCTCAGGAGGGAGGACTGCATCTAATTGGGGTCCAGGGTGGATATTGTCTATCTTGCATCCAGGGGATTTTTGGCTACTTGCCCTTGGCAGTTGTGTAGCTGATGGGCTGATTTTGTGATGTAAAAGGGTTCGAGCCCTTTCAAAATCTTGTTTTTACCCTAATATATATATATATATATATATATATATATATATATATCTCAAAGTACCATTGTGATAGTGCTAGGGCTGAGTAGTGTTAGGGTTGATAACAAACAATAATGTAGCAAAGACAAATAGTGAAGGTGAACAACAATACTAGGGATGAGTAGTGTTAGGGTTGAGCAGTGCAAACAATAGTGCTAGGGTTGAGCAATGTTAGGGTTGATTAGTACGAACAATAGTACAGTGAAGGTGAATGGTGAAGGTGAACAATAATGCTAGGGATGAGTAGTGTTAGGGTTGAGCAGTACAAACAACAATGGAACAAGGTTAGGGCTAAGATATCACATATCACAATAGGTCCAAACAAAATGGGTAAAGGTATGAAGCTGGTGGAGTAGAGTGGTTAGGTTTCTGAGAGCAAGGAAGGTGGCAGAGTGTAGGTTGGGGGGAGTATTGTTGAGCTGAAGGATGGATGGAAATCTGGTAGTGTTCAGGATGGTGGTGGGCTCAACTATAAGTTGGTAGAGGTGGTCATTGAGGGGGTAGTTTTGGAGAATCCAAAAAAAGGTAGATCTAAAGGTTTTGGAGTGTTAAGTGTTCTTGGGAGTGGATCCCCAAGGCTCAACCATAATTTTGACCCAAGTGAATCCTATTTTTCCATGGTTACTGCTAGAGGTTTTTATCCTCATTTTTCAAATCATCTTTTCAACCTTTCTTCGGTTAGCAATACTTTGGTTATTTTGGATGAATTATTGGTTGCAACCATGGAGGAAGGTTCTTGGAATCTAGTCGATAAGTTCCAAGGTAGTAGACTAGACCTAGATGCTATTCGATGTTGGGCCTCTCTAAAGTGGAATCCTCGGGGCTCACTTGATATTGTTGCATTATCCAATGCTTTCTTCCTCATCAAGCTAAACTATGAGGAGGACTCTAAATGCATATTAGTAGGGGGTTCATGGTTATTTGGTAGAAGAGGGCTCTTTTTGCACAAATAGGGTCCAAAATTTAACCCCAAGACTCAAAAGGTGAATTTGGACCCTCTTTGGGTGAGACTCCTAAATTTACCCTTTCATATTTGGCATGAATACATTCTAAGGGGCATAGCCAAAGCTATTGGGGAATTGGTTTTAATTGATTCAGCTACCAAATAAAAAACCAAGACGATTTTCTTTAGGATGTGTGTTATGGCTAACCCGAAGGGTGAGATACTAGATCATATAGAACTTATTTCTAGTCAGGGTCCTTGGCATAAACCAATCATTTATGAAAATCGACCCAATAAATTTTCTTCTTGAAAGAAATTTTGCCACCCTTCATGGTTGTGCCTAAACAAAGCTCCAAAAAGTGGAAACCCATGGAAAAATTGGACCAAAAATCTAGTTGATTTGAGTTAGGATCAAGCGGTCCCTAAGGAGAGAGCTCAATTTGAACCCTTAGTGTCAGATGAACGAGAGATGGGTGAAAGGATTATGGATCATATTCCTTCTATGGAGGTTAATGATATAGGTATAGGGGTAGTCCAGGAAATGGAACAAGGCCTCAGCAAGAATCTTGATCAGGTAAATCTGGAAGACCTAGTCATAGAAAATCTCATTCCTTCATTTTTTTTGTAAAACTCCTATCAGTGTCTGACTTCTTAGGAGCCATTTTTAGAGGAAATCATCTCCTCTCAAAAGCCCACTGAAGTTGCAGCCCTTGGGTAGGATCCTCCAACCCTGCTTAAGCTAAAATGTTTTTCATGTTTTGGTGAGGGTTCTTCAGGAGCATCCAAATCTAGACCTAAGACTAGAAGCACTCGAAAAGGCCAAATGGATGTCGATGTAAAACAAAAAGTAGGCAAACCATTTTATAAAGTGGTAAAAAACTCAGAGGTAGAATTATATATTGTGAATGGAATTCAATCACAATTGAAGTTTGAAAAAGAGGATAGCAAAAGCAAATAACTTAATATGGAAAATTTTTGTCGGTCACCCCAATCTCCGAATGGGGGAAAAGGCACTAAATCTTGTAAATAAAAATACTTTCATGGAATATAAGAGGCCTAAATGGGCCTACAAAGAAGATATTTTTGGCATATTTTAGGAAAGAGGTGTGACCAAACATTATTATTATTCAGGAGATAAATATGGATAGACATAATGCAGAGGTAACAAAAAATTTAATCTGGAAGGAAGCTGGTTTTATGGAAAATTATGCAAATGGAGCTTTTGGGGGTCTCCTTTGCTTATGGGACCCAACTAAGTTAGATGGTTCAATTTTTTTGATATATAATAGGGTGATTAATATCCTTTTTTGTTGTAAGGATTCAGGATTTAGATGGATTACATCTAATATTTACACCCCTAACTCGAGCCCTAATAGGGTGATCCTTTGGGACTCTTTGAGCTCAATGAGGGAGGTGTTTAGAGGTGAATCTTGGGTTTTAGAAGGAGACTTCAATACTCCTCTATACCCATATGATAAAAAGGGTGGTTCTGAAACATACACAAGGAGCATGGAAGAGTTTTCCTCCATCAATAATCAAGAGCTGATGGACGTGGATCTGAAAGGGTCCAAGTATACCTGGAGTAACATGCGGCTAGGGAGTCAGAATATTCAAATCAATTTGGATAGAGTGTTAATATCAAAGGAAGGTCTTCCATTTTTTGGATATGTTATCCTCTGTTATTTACCCAAAATAGGCTCAGACCACAACCCTTTAATTTTGGAGAAGATTCAAAATCAGAGTTTCTTTCCTAGACCATTCAGATTTGAGGCTATGTGGTTGTAGCATCCAGATATGGAATCAAGAATCAAGGAATGGTGGTTGCATGCTTTCTTGGACCCACTAATATCTCAAGTGGCATCCAAGCTGAGATATGTTAAGGCCAACCTTAAAATGTGGAACAAATATATTTTTGGTGATTTATTCAGGAGGAAAAAATAAATTTCTGACCAACTTTAGGAGTTTGAAAATGCTTTTGAGTCTAGGGAAGTGACTGAAAGAGATAGACTTAAAGAAAAAGAGTTTTTATCAAGGTTTCACAACTCCTTTCCTGAAGAAGAAAATTTTTGGTGCCAAAAGTCTAGATCACTTTGGCTTCGGGAAGGTGATAGGAATATAAATTTTTTCATACTTCCACCTTGAGGCACAAGAGTAAAAATAGAATTAGATTAATCCTAAAATCTAATAGGTTTGTTTCTAAGGACATTGAGGAAATTAGGGATGAGGCAGTTGCATACTTCAAAACCCTCCAGTATTTGAGAGAAGCTAGAGATATTCAAGCGAAGGATAGACTCTTGCAAAATATTCCTATTCTGGTTTCATAAGAAATGAATTTTGGGCTAGATGCTCCCTTTAGTGATGATGAAATTAGGATTGTGGTATTCTCCATGGGAGGGCTTAAGGCCCCGGGACCAAATGGTTTCCCTCCAATCATTTTTCAAAAATTTTGGCACATTATGGGGAAAGATGTTTGTGAAGCATTGAGGTAAATCCAGTCATTGAAGGTTATTTTGTCAGATATCAAATATATCTTCCTTGTAATCATTCCAAAGATAAATGGAGTTAAGAAAATAAAATACTTTAGACCCATAATTATTTTTAATACATTGTTCAAAATTATTACAAAATCCTTAGCGAATAGATTGAAAGTTCTTCTTCTAAATATTATCGATCTTTCTCAAAGCGATTTTATGGTAGGCAGGAAAATACTCGATGGCATTATCGTAGTACATGAAATCATTCACAGTTGATAGGAGTGGTAGGCCAAAAACCTTCCTAAAACTTGACATGGATAAAGCATATGATAGGGTCTCATGGGGCTTCTTACTTCAAGTCCTATACAAGTTCATATTTAGTCCAAGCTAGATAAAATTAATTAAGTCCTGCATTTCCTCTACAAAATTTTTAGTTATCATTAATGGATCACCAATGGGCTAATTTTGTAGTTACAGGGACATCTGGTAGGGGGACCCTTTATCTCCATATTTGTTCATTTTATTGGTAGAATCCTTGGGGAGAGCTCTCAAAGTTGATCAAACTTTAACATGGATTAATCTAGCAATCAATATAGACCCAATTTCTCACCATCAATTTATCGATGATACTTTGTTGTCTTTCTTGGCTTTGATCCCCCAAGTTAGAGTTGTGATAGCCATTATTTCATATTTTGAGAAAGCAACAGGGCAAAAAGTGAATCTCAAGAAAAAGTAAATTTTTTTTAACACTCCCCCAAGAAGGTAGAGGATTTTTTTTGATATTTTGGGTTGTGAGATAGATTCCCTCCCTTTTGTGTTCCTAGGATTGTCGATGTTTAAGTGTGGAGTTAAAGCTTCTCTTTGGGATTCAGAGAGGAAACTCACTAGATGTAATGGAGTGCTCTTGAGACAATATGGTAAAGCTATGTTAGTAAAATACACTCTTCCAAGCATACCAGTATATTTCCTTTCCCTCTTTAGGCTACCAAGGAAATTATTTAAAAACTTAAACAATTTCAACGTTCATTTATCTGGTCTAGACCACAAGATAAGAAGAAATTATCTCTAGTTTCTTGGGACCAAGTTTGTAGCAAGAAAGAGTAGGAGGTTTAGGGCTGAGAAGAATGAAAATTATGAATCGAGCACTTCTTACCAAACAAGGATGGAGATTAGCACAAAATGAAAATGTGAATTGGGTTCAAATTTTGAAATTCAAATATTTAAACAATGAGGATTTCATCCTATCTGATCCCAATCCATCACAAGGATTTGCATTTTGGAGAAGCATTGTCAAAAGTCATAAGGATATCTTGTTGGGAAGACATTGGATTCTAGGAAACAACCAAAATATTAATTTCTAGAATGATAAATGGGTAGCTAACTGGCCCCTAAACTGCTATCCAAATTTCATGCAGGCTGAGCCTATTTTGAGACAAGTATTTGGGTCAAATATCGATGATTTTATAGAAGTGGTGGACGGTAAAAAGTGTTGGAAGCCCCTTGAGTTACCTAGTTTGTCTTCATAGGAAGATGATGCCTGTAAATCCCTTCATGACCTTTTGAAGTGGATCATTTTACCTTTCCATAATAAGTAGGATAAGTTGATCTAGGGTTGGTGAGCAAAAAAATGATGTTTCTAAAAACAATTATTTTGCTTCTATTTAATTTATCAATCTAGGAATTTGTAAACTTGCTGATTACCTATGCAAAATATATGCCTATAGTGTTTGGGATATGATTCCTATGTGTCACTTGGTTTGGTGGGGTGTGTTGTTCATGTAGTTCGATTTCATCCAAACCAACAATAATTAAGTGCTAGAAAATAAATACTAATTAAAATTGTAGGAAAAGTAATAAAATTATCATTATCAAACACATGATTGAAAGGAAAATTACAGAAAGTAAACACACAAATAAAATAAAATTGCAAGAATTAAACATATTACAGGAATGAATAAAGCAGGAAATAAACACACTTGTAAAAATAAATTAAGCAGGAAATAAACACACTTGCAAAAATAAATTAAATAGGAAATAACCACACATTGTAAAAATAAATTAAGCAGGAAATAAACACACTTGCAAAAATAAATTAAGCAGGAAATAAACACACTTGCAAAAATAAATTAAATAGGAAATAACCACACATCATAAATAAATGAAAGCAGAAATGGGGGAGGATTACTGCTTGGAGTGGGCCCAAGCTCCTGTAGATGTCTGCCTAACTAGTTCAATCCATCACACTTTTGAACATGCAAATAAAAATAACACTCAAGATTTTATTAATAATGCAGTACAAAATACATTCAGGTTTGGAATCCTTCACTTTAGGGGTGGCTTGTATTTTATACAGAACACGACTATCTCATGTTATAAAATTAGACTATTTTAATTTAATCATTTCATGTGATTCGTTACAGCGGGTTCGTGCATAATTTTAGTTAGTGTCTAATAAAAGAGCGACTATGCTAAAATTAATATTTTAAGTTAACAATAGCACTCCCTAAGGTTGTACAACAATATATTTATAAACTTATGCATGATATTTAAGTAAAATAGTCAACACACACTTTATTTCATCGAATATAAGTTCCTATTGGCCTATCACTGGAATACAGACAAATTTTTGACCTATCATCGGGATAAAGATGCCGCTTATAGGCCCTTTTCATTTCTTTGAGAGTTGTCACTTATTTTCAATCATTGAAAGATAGGCACTTGCTTTGTCATCAAAAGACATGTGCTTTCCATACTATTGCTAGAAGATAGGTGCTTGTTCTTTCACTAGAATACAAGCACTTATTTTGTCACTATAATACAAGTGCTTTCCCATTCGTAGGAAGATAGGCACCTTCTAACTTGTGGCCAGGATACATATGTTGTACCTTAGTGAATTTGGATGCATTTTTCCAATGCTGCTATCTCCGTTAAAGTGTTATCCAATGCTAGGTCCATGTGGGACCTCGACTAAAATATGTTAAAAAGCAACAAAATACTGCATATACACACATTTTCCACTAAAATCACCAATCAAGCATAATACGTTAATTTCTATCAAATACATGTAATAATTTCACAAAAATACATCTCTAATGTTAATAATGCTGCATAATACCCAATTAAAACATGTACAAAAATGAGCAATTTTGGTGCTCATTATCCCTCCATGCCTAAGTATTTCCACATCCTCATGGCACTTGTTGTTGATAATCCCCTATTTCAGCAATAGCCCTCCAATAATCTCTATTCCAATATTTTCTTTCTTGATTTGTGACTTTTTCCTTCTCTTTATCTTGTTTATGCTTGCCACGCTACTTGGGATGGTTGGGACCTTCCTTTGTTTCTGGTGCTTTCTTGCACTGACTTTGCCATGTGGGCTAGTTAGGAGCTGCCCCTATTTTGAGCCTCTTCTTACATCAACCTTGCCTACTTATGTCCTCTTACTATGGTAGTCCAAAAAATGTAGTTGCATCCTTTTGTAAAGTTAGTTTAGCCTACTTCTAGAAGAAATAATTTGTAGGTAGTCACTCTACCATTACGATCTCTGACATATCCCATAGTAGAAACTGTGATGTATCAAATATTTAAGCCTTTGGTAGATGTGTTATCTATGGATCAAGCATTGTATCATCTATATAATCCTTGTCATCATCAAACGACAAAGGTTCAGGTGCTCTAACTAGTGGTAGCATCATGGGCTCCTTGTCATACATCCTCATTTATTGATAAAACTCCATCATATTTGATGGATACTTACCATCAAAACCATATAGGGCCCAAAATTATCTTGGTCGACCATGATTAATGTTGATGCCTAGTTTCCTAGTCATCTTCTTATGGGATTTTCATTCTTTCTTTACATTTTTCAAGCTTTCTTTGAGCTCTTCCATCTGTTGTTGATAACTTATGAAGACTTTCATTGACACAACCTATTCATCATCAGATTTGGGTTCCTGCTACACTTTTGTTCTTCATTGTGGTGGCCTCTTGGCCTTAGCCTTAATTCTCCTCTGGGGTGGCCATTTTTCCTTAGCCTTTGGCCAGAGTTTGTTTGTAGGTCTCGAGACTTCTACATCTGTTGGTGGTACCAAGATACCAATCACCACTTTCCTCCATGGAGGTGGTATTTCTTGGACGTTTGATAATACTACTTCGTGCATGTCCTTATGGCATATCATCAAGAGGCTTGGCCTCTAGTTACGCATTAGATTGAACAGCCATGGTTTGGTCAATTTATTGTTGATCAACTGACTATGCAGCTATTAAGGGATCAACTAATTCTTTTTATTGACACATATCATCCTAATCCTCTAGCTTCTTAGTTGACTAGATAGTTGTATCTTGTGCATGCAATTTCCTAGCTAACTGGGTAACGCCCACATGTGTTGTAGAATTTTGAGCTGACTTGGTAGTCTTTGAATGGCTAATTGTTGGCTAACTTGATTAGGTAGCCATAGAGTTTTTGTATGACTTAGTAGCCTTACTATCCATAATTTTGATCATAGGGAGCCCATGCTATGAAATAGGGCTCCTCTATTCTTGGGAAGCATCCACCACATGGGCTTCTGATTGGTCCCTTGCATCGAATATTTGGGCGTGTGATGCCCTCATAGCATCTGAATGGAACGCCCTCATAGATACCACCTTATTCTTCAAATAAATATAGGAAAACCTTAAGTCCATGTCCCAATCCATCTGTACAAAAACATCAACTTGATATGCTTTGGTGACCAAAAATTATTGTAATTGTTGGATTATGTTCTTTAATTGCTACACCATATCTTATAACTACCACACAATATTATTAGATTCTTACTGCTTTGCTACAACAACTCATTGAGACTCCTAGAATTTAGCTTGTTCTACTTTGAATTTCTCCTTCCTTTTAGAGGCTTGCTCTGTCATAGCTTTCAATTGGTCCTAGAGGTATTCCTTCAAATAATTACTACGGGGCATTTCAACAGAAGCCATGCTTTGCAACACCTAGGTTGCCAGTTCATATTTCATCATATGTTCTTCATCATCCTCTAATGAACTATAATCGACCATAGATTCCATTATCACTCTACTCCTAGTCACTAGTGGTGACGTTTCTCGAAATGGGCTTGATATAGCTTGTTCTCCCTCCCAATTTGAGTGTTTGAAGACAAGCAACAACATTGCCCTTGATGGGCTTGGTTCAACCTGCTCTACCTCCCCTGTAGAGTGGCTATGTTGGGAGGTAGGTCATGATATTACCTAGAAGGGGCCAGAGTCTACCTACACTACCTGATCTTCATATTGGATGTGGTGGGAGACAAGAACTTTTTCCTCTTCATCCTCTTCAGGTTCATGTTACCCATTGGTTTATTTTGATGCAATAATTTCCTTTTTATCTATCGTTAAGATCCTCTATGCCTAAACATATTGAATTAGGGCTAAAATCATCCTGTGGTGCCCTAGTGCCATTATTGTGCCTACCTGATATCGACTGGCCTGATCCTTTAGGTAGCACACATTAGATAATAGGGTAAATTAATGTTATACCCATGTAGTAGGTTATTTATAAATTGAAGGTGGTTAGAATTCAACCACAAGTATTTTCCTATGCAAATAAAAAACCTTACCACTTGCTTTAGTACCTACCACCATAATTCAGGGATATACTATTTTGGCAACTCATATCGCATCAAATACATAATGGGTTGCCCAAAAAATATTTGAGTGCAATACCCAACATTGTCGTCTTTGTATGTCTGGTCTCCTATGCATGGGAGGCCGATAACTTTTGCAATGTACTCCTTCATGATTGGTATGACTAGTTTACGCATTCTCACAACACTATCATCCATGGAGGATGCAAATTCTCGCATTGCCACAAATCCTAATCTTGATTGACCATGCGATAGTAATCCATCCACCCGATAGCCTCGAAATGTTCTTGGATAAAACCAGTTATGTCTGAGAGATCCTTGGGCTCATACTTATTTAGGGTATGATTTCTCGAAGGTCCTCCCATGGCATCATCTGCTCTGTTCTTTTTGTTTTTATCTAGTTGTAAATAAAAACTTTTATTTGTTTTTAAAAATGCCAAAGCATGCAATTGTATCCATGCATACAAGGTACCTATCTTCCCATAATCAGTAGTAACTACGACATTTGTATAATTAACTCCTAAATTGTGTACTAGATTTAGGTGGATACAGTTACAACCTCTTCTCTTATGCCTAATTGGTGACACATGGCACATCGTAGACCTTAGGATTGCACGATTGGACAATACAAATTTGGGGCATGTGTTGGAAATTTGAGGTAATTTAAGCCATTTTATGTTGTCATTGATGTCACATGGATCATTGATGTCATATGGATCACATTGAGTTTTGGTGGCCAAAATATTTCATAAATAAGCATTTATGATATTTTGGAAAGCATGGCTATTTACAAGGTTTTGGTGAAAATCAAGGTGGGAAAAATAAAAGGTTTTATTTAAAACCATGGATGGCATATTTGAAATGGTTTTTTCTTAAAACCCAGGTTGGCTTTTGGTTTCATCAAAAAATGTGCCCTGGTGAAGGAGATAATTAATTTTAAATATTTAAGTTTAAATTTTTACCATTTAAAATTAAAATTAAAATTAATATTCTATTATTGCCGACGTCAAAAAGGAGGCAAATAATATTAAGTTATAGCCGACATCAAAAGAAAAATGTGGGCATATATAAATATGCCACTAAAATTTTATTTTCCCTAAGTCCTCGATGAAGATAATCCGTTCGAAGTGCTAAGGGAGTAGAAGTGTCGTATTCATTCGAAAACCAGCGAAGAGAAGAGGGAACAAAGGTAAGGGAGGTTCCTTACCTATCATCGTAGGTGCTTGTGGCCTAGAAGTAATAGGAAGGCACGTAATGTGTTTAAGCGCCAGCAAAACCGAAGTTTGAATCCCGTCAGCATTGGTTTTGCAAGGTAAAAATGGAGAACCTTTTGCGCACGTGGTTTTTGAGGGCAAGTTCGGAGGAAGCAAGAAGGAGGTCTTGCACTCTTGGTTTCTATGTGAGCGGTTGGCTCACATGGTTTTTGGCACTGTGGTTTGAGTGGTGTAGGGGCAGTGACAGGGGATCGAATCCCATTGAGGTTAAAGGCAAGTTATTAATTTTTCCAAATATATTAATTTTTCTAAGGTTGCCCTAGGAGAGATAAGGTTTATAGTGTGTGTTGTGAAAATGAAAGATTTTTGGTGATTTTCCTTATAGAAGTATATCATATTATATATCGTTGGAAAGCTTATTTCTAGGGCTATTTGATTATTTTGTTTAGAAGGAGAAATAAGGTATACATAAAGAGATATTTCTATTTTTATAAAAGAGTTCAAGTGAAGGTTGTTTTGTTCTTTTCAAAGTGTGTTTAGTGTGGCAGATTTTCCAAAGGGGTTTCTTCATATTCATAAACGGTATGGGCACATTATCCTATTGATTTTTTATGGTGGTTGATTTTTGAAATATCATTGGAGGGAAAAGGATTATTTGTCGTTTTCTTTTCGAAAGTGGTTGATTGAATGCTTCAAGGTTTTCTGAATTGAGAGTTGTGTTTAAACCTTGTTTTATAAGCATAGTTGTTGAAGCCCATTGGTTGTAAAAGAACTTGAGTTAGAAAATAACATGAGTATCATTGTTATGTGAGATTTGTAATTGAGTATTTTTGGAAACATTTGAGTTGGGTGATACATACTTGGACTAGGGTTGTGTGAGGAAGAATTGTCCCTTGTGGTGATTATTTGAGATTGAGTTTAGAACATATTGAGTCTCTAACAATTATTTTTATGGTTCTATAATACTTGGGTTGAGTTGAGTTGAATAATTCAAGTGATGTGTGAAGTGATTGTTCAAGTCCTATGAAATAAACTATTCCATTATTCTGATTTGAGTTGAGTTGAGATTGAGCCTAGAACATATTGAGTCTCTAACAATTCTCTTTATGCTTCTATGAGTTGATTTGAGTTGAGTTGAGTTGATATTGAGCCTAGAACATATTGAGTCTCTAAAAATTATCTTTATGCTTCTATGAGTTGATTTGAGTTGAGTTGAGTTGAGATCATTGTGGATCATTGTTGTCATCCATTGAAGAGTACATTGCCATTCATTGTTGAGTTCATCTTTACACTTTGCCTTGATAGATTTGTGGATGATATTTGAGTGCTACTTGAGCATTATTGATTGAGCCTTTGAGAAGGCATTTGTGGATAGTTTTGAGAAAGCTTTGTGGATAGTTTTGGGGCAGATTTATGGAAAGTTTTGGGACATATTTGTGGACAGATTTGGGACATATTTGGATAAGTTCTTATTACGATTTTTGGAGCATATTCGGGCAAGTTATTGGTGAGATTTCTAGAGCAGATTTGGGCAAGTTCTTGGTGATCTTGCTAGAGAAGATTTAGGAAATTTCTTGGTGAGCTTGCTTGAGCATATTTGACAAGTTCTGTGTGATCTTGATAAGCAGGTTCTATGTGAGCCTATTGAGAAGGTTCTTAGTGAGCCTATTGATAGAGCTCTAGAGGTGACAGAGTACAGAGTTTCAGTGGATAAATATCCAGTAGCCAACACAGTTGAAGACAAATTTGAGTGAGGAGTCTTCAAGTGGAGAGAGGTCCACCAGTCAGTGCAGTAGAGAGACAAAGTCTTCTAGAAGATCACATAGCCAGAGCATAAGGGGAAATAGTTCTCTCGTGGAAGAGATCCATGAACTTGAGATTCGGGTATAAACATCTCCTTTGGACAAATATCCATAAACATTGTAATTGGGAGTGATTCCCAAAGAGATTGATTGAGAAATTTTTAGTAAAATATTTTCTCCGTGGAGTAGCCCACATTGGGTGAACCATGTAAATTGTTGTGTCTCTATTGTGTATGGTATTTTGTGCATTGATTTGATTACTGCTATTGATACTACTATCTATACACAACATAATATTGAATTGGAAGAAAAGATAAAAAGTGGTCTTATACTGTTCACCCCCATCCTTTGAGTATAAGCTTGTGTTCTTCAGCACCCATTGTTTCTCTGATGTCAAATATAGGCACCATCTCTGCTTTGAAATACAGATGCTCCTCTTTCTATTTTGTGGATTTAGGCACCTTGTGTTGGGAATACAAATGCCTTTTCTTTGTTCTTCTAGATATAGGTACCTGCTGTGTGTTGAAGACAAGCACCTTTCTTTGTTTTGCGGATATAGGCACCCTGTGTTTGGGATACAGGTGCATTTCCTTTGTTCTTTAGGATATGGGCACCCTTTGTTTGGAAGATAAATACCCGTTGTTTTAGGAATATAGGCACCTTATTAATTTTTTTTGGTGCTACCTTTTTATTTTTGACCCAAACATAGGTGTGTTATTCCTGATGGGAAATAAAAACCTATACACAAGTTCAGTCATAGACGACGTGCTTCCAAGAAACATTTGGCACCCATTTCACACTGCTACACTTCTCAAAATTTGAAAATGTGGGGCAACGTGGCTTTGTGTCTGATAGGCCTAGTTTGACTCAGTTACCTAAAGATTGCATCTGAGTCCACATGTCCTACAAAAATAAATACACAAAAAGTAAATAAAAATAGGGATTGCAACTTCATTCCTGATAGGCCTAGTTGCTCGGATGCCTACAAATTACATCTGAGTTCGTCCAACCCTACAAAATAAGAAAAATAAAAGAAAGAAAATCCTATGCTAATATTAGAAAAATATTATAAATATTAATCATGTTTTTCATGAAAACCTAAGCATTCATCAAACTGCTAAAATATTTTTATCAAATGGAGTCTCCCCCATGCCTACAATTGAGCTGATTACATGAATTGAAGATGCATGATATGGACCTAAGTGATGGTCTTTGACTGTTAAAATTATGCTACTACCATCGATGGTTTTGACATGAACAACACCATTATTACCTCAACCACTTCATACGGGTCCATCCACCTTTGCATGAGTTTTCCCTTGTGCTCTTGGAACCAAGAATCATAAATTAATGCCCAATATCCTTCCTAAATTTTTTTGATTATATGTGGTGGTCATGCCACATGGCCCTCTACTTCTACATAATTTTTGTGCATTGCAGTGCATCTTGTTGGTATTCATCCAACTGGTTCAATTAGTGAATTTGTTCCTTTTGTGTAGTGTCTAGATTTAGGTTTAGCTTTGTAACAGTTCATGGGTTTTTAATTTCAAACTCGATTGGCATCATGGCATTCTTTCCATACACCAATTGAAATTATGTAAATCACATAATGGTTTTTCAGGTAGTGTGATATGCCCATACTTCTTTTGATAGGTGATTTACCCAATCCTTATTGTATTGTTACACTTTTTTGGTGATAATGTTCTCCAACTCCTTTTTTGTGATCTCCACCTACCCATTTGCTTGTGGATGATAGGGGGTGGTCTTGTTGTGATAGATTTTATATAACTTCATCAACTTTTGTATCATATTTGAGGTGAATTGGATCCCCTGGTCAGTGGTAATCTCTTTGGGAACACCAAACCTGGTAAAAATAAATTCATACAGGAACTACGCTATGGTATCTTCTTTTGTGTTTTGTAGTGCCTGCACTTCAACCCACTTAGTCACATAGTCAATACATACCAAAACATACCTTTTACCATTAGACTATGGATTAATTGATCCCACAAAATCCATTATTCATTTATCAAACGATTCAATATGCACATGGGGCTAAAGTGACATTTCATCACATGGAGTTGGTCTATCCATTCTCTAAAATTGGTCATACTGGCTGACATATTTGATTGCATTTTTAAATAAGGAGGGTCAGTAATACCCAACCTACAAAAATTTAAATGTAGTTCTCCACCCTGCAAAATTTTCACCACATGTTTCATCATGATAGGCTTTCAAAATTTCTATGGTTTCATTTTTTTCAAGACATCTATGCATGAGTTGATTAGACCCAATTTTAAATAGGCAACCATCAATCCATGAGAAGAATGCACTCTTCTCAATCAAATTAGATCTTCTTGAGGTGAGTGTAGGAGATATTTTTACTGGTGGCTATGTAATTAGCCATATCTGCGTACCATGGTATTTTTTATCAAGAGAAAAGATATGCTCATTCAAAAATAAGTCTTTAGTGGTAGTGTTATCATGAGAGATTAACCTAGAGAGAAAATTTTCAACAACATTATCCCTACCAATTTTGTCAACAATGGTTACATCAAATTCCTACAGAAGTAAAGGCCACCTGATAATTCTACCACTCACCGTAGGTTTATTCATAAAATATATGATGGTTGTATAATTTGTGTGCACAAATATTTTATAACCTGTGATATAGTGGTAAAATTTATTTATAGTATGAACTACTGCAAGGAATTCTTTCTTCATGACAATGTAGTTGAACTTAACACCCGTAAGATGTATACTGACATAATATATGGTTTAAAATTCATCTCCATGCTTTTGTCCTAGTGCTGCCCCTATAGCATTGTTGGATGCATCAACGTAAATATGAAAGGAGAGATTCCAATTTAGAACTCTCAGTATAGGATCAGTTTTCAAAATTTCCTTTAAAATTTAGAATGCTTGCTAACACTCATTAGTCTAGACAAAATCAACATTTTTGGTCAACAGTATATGCAGTGGTTTGGTAGTTTTGCTAAAATCTTAGATAAACCACCTATAATATCTAGTAGAGCCTAGAAAACTACGGACATCTCTTTGTGTTTTGGGAGTGGGTAGATTTTTAATCACTTCAATTTTTTGTTTGTCTACTTTAATCCCTTCAGCAAAGATATGGTGTCCTAAAACTATCCCTTCTTGCATTAAAATTAAATATTTTTCATTACTAAGGGATAAGTTTATTTCTTGATAATGTTGGAGTACTTTCTCTAGATTAGTTGTAGCTTCTTCAAAAGTTTCACCATAAACGGTGAAATCATCCATATAGACTTCTACAATCTCTCCAACCATGTCTAAAAAGATGCTAAGCACCACCATTTGGAAAGTGGTAGGTGTGTTACATAACCCAAATGGTAATACTCGGTAAGAAAAAGTACCCCAAGGATAGGTAAAAGTGGTTTTGTCCTGGTCCTCATCCCCTATTTTAATTTTATTATATCCACTAAACCCATCAAGGAACGAAAAATATTTTCATCTTGCCAAGGTGTTGAGGACTTGGTCAATGAATGGTAGGGGGAAATGGTCTTTCCTAGTGGTTTTGTTTAACATTATGTAGTCCACACAAATACGTCACTTGCCATTCTTTTTGGGCACTACAACCAAAGGTGAAACCCATTGACTATCCGATATAGGATAAATAAATCCAACCAACATAATTTTTTTGTAATTCAGCTTTGACTATTTCCTTCATTGCTAGATTCATTCTCCTTTGAGGTTGTCTTACTGGTATTACATTATCTTCCAAATAAATTTTGTGTGTGCAGACTCCAGGTGCAATCCCCCTAATGTCTTTATATTCCTACGCAAAATTAATTTAATATTTGACTAGTATTTCTTTCAAATTGTCCTCTTGAACAATTAACAACTCATTGTCAATGTTCAACATTCTGCGAGGTGCTACTTCTATCTGTTTGACATGATTTTCCTTGTTCTCTACAAGTGGATATTCTATAGGAGGATGTGAGGATTCTCCTTGGAAAAAGTGTGTTATGACTTGATATTCATTGGTTTCATCCTCTACCTCATCTAGATCCATTACTTGTTGAAGCATTGGCAAGGCATCAACATTTAGAACTTCACAATTTGGTTCTCCCAACATATTAGTGGATTGTGCAGAAGGATAAATGACTAAGTTTTTGATATTCTATCCATCTAAGATTGTCATTTATCCTATCCTACAACTTATGTAAGCATCAGTTGTGACCAACAAAGTATGACCTAATATAAGTGGATAACCACCCAATCCAGATATAGAATGCAAGACTAGAAAGTCCACTGGATACTCCCATGCATCTACTATTACAATCACATCTTCCAAAATTCCCTTTGAGAGTACTGTAGATCGATCATCCAATTATAGAACTATTTTGGTTGGCCTCATATTTGTGAGTTGCAGTTTTTGCATGGTTTCTTGGGGCATGACATTTATAGCAGCTCCTAGATCTACTAATGTGTTGGGTAACTTGAAGCCTATAATTTGAATTGTTAAAACTGGGCTTCCTAGATCAGAGTACTTTGGGTGGTAGGTGTTTTCTAATATTAAATCAGCTAACTAACCTACCATATTAATTACTTTTGATGGTTTCCTTCTAGGTTTCTTAAGACATAACTCTCTAATAGTCTTTGTGTATATTGACACATCTCTTATGGCTTGATAGAGGGGAATTGTGATAGTAAGGTTTTTCAACCCTTCCATGATGTCAAATTCTGGTTGCATAGGCTTTTTAGGTTCTTGTAATCTCTTAGGGAAAGGTGGAACCGCTTCATTTTTTTTTTTTTTTAGAAGTTATATTTTCTTTCACCTCCTCTATCGAAGGTGGGGTTTCTTCTACCTCTACTTCTACATCCTCTTCCTCCACTACTGAAGGTGTTGGATCTAATCCTAATTGTCTACCTGATATAAGTTGTATAGGATTACAATATAATCTAATATGATACATAGGTAACATATTTGTGTCTACCTGATATATGGGTTTACTTATCTTATTGTTTGGATTTGGATTTGGTTGTGCAGGTAGTTGAATTGGCCTGGAAGTAGGTGATGCCAATAAACTAGGTTGCAATGGGGTTTGTGGAGGTGAAGTCCATGTATTGTAATTCTACCACTATGGTCCATCTTGATAGTATGGCATCCATGGATAAGGTGTGAAAGGAGTAGACCCTTGGGTGGCATTCATCCAAGGTGATTGACCCCACCATCCCATGTTGGGTGGTTGAGTTTGCCCTTGGTTCATAAAATTGGATCCCCCATAGGGTGGTACTCCTCCTGGCATATTGTTTCCCATAGGAAATTATTTCTAGTTTCTCCTATTACCCATAAAATAAGTTTTTGCTACTTCAGGTTCCTCTTTTATGTTAGTTTTTTTTGGGCACAACCTCGTTTTGTGATCTTTTTCATAAATGGTACAAACTCTCACTTTATTTTCTGAACACTCATTCTTGGGGTGTTTTCTTCTACATCTTGGGCAGAAAAATGCTAGTGTTGATTTAGTTTCCTACTTCTTTTTCTGAAGTAGGAGTGTGTCTAATTGAAGTGCAAGATATGATAGCATATCACTCTTCATTTCTTCTAGAAAATTTTCTATTTTTTCCTTGGTTACAGAGGTTATGGGTTTTGTTACTTGGTTGATGGGTTTACCCTTTCTTCTTGAATAATTTTGACACAACTATCGAATATATAGAATTTGGTGTTGGTAAATATCACCTTTCGATAACAAATTTAAGGCCTCTAAGGATTCATTTGTGAGACCCCTTAAGAATATGCTTCTCAAGTATTTCTCACCCAGTTTTGCATGGGGTGATCATTGAAGATTGAAATTAAATCTATCCCAATAATATTCCAATGACTCTTCCTATTTTTGGGACATATCTAGGACTTCTTCCCTAGCATCTCGTGCCCTACCAAAATATTGGTATTGTTCTAGGAATATTTTTTCATGACCTCCCAGGTGGCAATGTGTTTATTCCCTAAACTAATAAACCAACGTAATGCTAAATCATCTAGTGTAGAGGGAAACAATTTTAGTTTTTGGGCATCAAATTTATAGTCCAATGATCTGCAAAGTACATCAAATTTGAAAAGGAATAGATCAGGGTCCTTAGTTGGTAGGCCTCTAAAATTAGCAATATGTGTAGGAGAGATATGTTTTTCATATTGGTCTCTCCTCTTGATTCCTCAATTGAAAAATCAAAATTAGTTGAAGCCTCCTCATTTTCAGCCATAGTTTTAGGTGATGTAGGATCTACTTCAGCTACTTCTAAGGTATCTAACAAGGCATCACACTCATTTTTCTTATTTTCTAACAACATTCCTAAATCTAAATGTGAAATAGTTTTGTCTTCAACTGCCTTCCATAGTTAGGTATTAAATAAATCCCCCTTGGTTCTTATGTTTTCAAGCAAATATCCTAAATTAAAACTTGAAACAAATTCCTCTTGTGGGTTTTTTTTAGAGTAATTTTGTCCAAATATTGGATTAATATGCCAAGGTGTCTCAGGTGGAGATGATGGTGCAGCTTCAAGAAGTGTTTGAGATGCTTTAGAAGGAATATTAGAAGATATTTTAGGTGGTTTTGAGGTGACCTCTACCCTTTTAAGAAAGCATTCATCTGATCCTCTTGGTCTTGGAGGACTCATGCACTCTCAGGTAGGGGATCTATGGGTGAGGTAGTCTAAAAAATTAATTTTAGGCTGACTAACCTATAGATCCTAGAATACTACAGTTGGCACTCCCCAACAACGATGCCAAAATGATGAGCAGAAAATGGTGTTTCTAAAAACAGTTATTTTACTTCCATTTAATTTATCAATCTAGGAGTTAATAAACTTGTTGAGTACCTATGCAAAATATATGCTTGTAGTGTTTAGGATATGAGTCCTATGTGTCACTTGGTTTGGTGGGGTGTGTTGTTCGTGTAGTTCAATTTCATCCAAACCAGCAATAATTAAGTGTAGGAAAATAAATACTAACTAAAATTGTAGGAAAAGTAAATTAAATTATCATTATCAAACACATGAATAAAAGGAAAATTACAAAAATTAAACACACAACTAAAAGGAAATTGGAGGAATTAAACATATTGCAGAAATTAATAAAGTAGGAAATAAACACACTTGCAAAAATAAATTAAGCAAAAAATAAACACACGAAAACAAATTAAATAGGAAATAACCACACACAACATAAATAAATGAAAGCAAAAATAGGGGAGGATTACTGCCTGGAGTGGGTCCAAGCTCCTATAGATGTTCGTCCAGCTAGTTTGCTCAATCACTCTTTTGAACACGTAAATAAAAAGAATACTCGAGATTTTATTAATAATGCAATATAGAATAACATTCGGGTTCGGGGTTCTTCAGTTTAGGGATGGCCTGCATTTTATATAGAATGCAACCATCCCCTATTACAAAATTAGAGTGTTCTAATTTAATCATTTCATGTGATTTGCTACAACTAGTTCATACATAATTTTATTTGGTGTTTAATAAAAGAGCATCTATGCTAAAATTAAGCTTTTTTAGTTTACAATAGTGTTCCCTAAGTTCATACAACAATATATCTCTAAACTTACGCATTATCTTCAAATTAAATAGTCAACACACACTTTATTTAACCAAATATAAGTGCCTATTGGCCTGCCGATGGAATACAGGCACCTTTTTCGCCTATCATCGGGATAAAGGCATCACTTATAGGTCTTTTCCATTTATCTGAGATTTTTCACTTTTTTTATCATCAAAAGATATGGACTTGCTTTGTCATTGAAATACAGGTGCCTTTCAACCTGTTGCCAAAAGACAGATGCCTTCTGATCTATTGTTCTATCACTAGAATATAGGCGCTTGTTCTATCACTAGAAGACACGCGCTTGTTTTGTTACTAGAAGATAGATGATTTCCCATTTGCAGGAAGATAGACACATTTTGGCTTGTGGCCAGGATACAAACATCATACCTTAGTGAATTTGGACATATTTTTCCAATGTCACTATCTTCGTTAAATCACCTGTTGTTCCTCAAACGTATTACAAGTGTAATCCAATGCCAGGTCCATGTGGGACCTCGACTAAATGATGTGAAAAAAGCAATAAAATATTGCATATACACACATTTTCCACTAAAAACACCAATCAAGCATAATACATCAATTTATATTAAATGCATGCAATACTTTCACAAAATACATCTATAATGTTAATAATGTTGCACAATACCCCATTAAAATATGCACAAAAATGAGCAATTCTAGTGCTCATTAGGGGTGCTGAGAATGATGGTTATTTCTCTGTTAAATCAGCTTATGCCTTGTTAGATGCTCATGATGAGCCCTAGTTTCCTGTTCGAGATGTGTGACGAAAAGACCTTACGCCAAAAGTTAATATTTTCTTTTGGCTAGCAGTTCAAGGAAAATGCTTGACCCTTTACAGTATTCAAAAAAAATGTTTACTTGTCCCTAATAGGTGCTTTTTGTGTGGTATGATGAAAGAAACTCCTGAGCACCTCTTCTCCACATGCACTTTTTCATGGGAGGTGCTAAGCATGTTGTTGAGCTATGTGGGTCTAGATTGGGTCTTCCCTAGAGAGTTGACCACTTTCGTGGATCAGTGGAATTCTTCTTTCCTCTTACCCTATCTTCGATCCTTTTGTTCCTTTGCTCTACCACATTTTTGGTGGTGCATATAGAAAGAAAGAAACTCCAAGGGCTTCAAGAATAATTCCCACACTACGGAGTCAGTGTTTTTGAGGGTTGTAGTTGCTACTATTGAGAATGTGGACCTCTTTTCTTTGGACAAGGGCTCTCTCAGTAAGGAATTAGAGCTTGAAAAGATTCTGGGATTTAAGTCTCCTCTGCTAGTGTCTCCTAGGACTCACCAGTCTTCTAGGGCAAATACAATTTGGGAACCTCCCCTCGGTTGGATGAAACTAAACTTTGATGGAGCATCCAAAGGAAATTTGGGTTCGAGAGGAGCAAGGGGAGCTTTCAAGGACTCCAATGGTTGAATTTTTTTGGCTTTCACTGAAAATCTTGGAAGCCAGACTAGCCACATGGCAGAATCCAAAGCACTTTTCCAAGGCGTTTTATAGCTAAGTTCTTTGGATTGTAGGAAGATTATTATTGAAGGATATTATCTTAATGTTATTAATATGGTCAAAGGGAATCATATTCCAACCTAGACTATTTCAAATTTGATAGAAGTTCATAGGATTACTTGAACTATGGAAGTTGTCCAATTCAATCATGTGTTTAGGGAAGGTAACATATCTGCAGACTTCCTCGATAATTTAGAATTATCGAAGGACAATCTGTCAATTTGGTCTGATAACTTCCCAGAGGAATTAATTTAATTAGACAATGGAGGAAGAAGATAATATGCCTTCCCTGAGTGGGTAGTTTGGTTGTTGTTCTCCCTTGTGAGGGTTGTTGGTACCTTTTGCTTTCTTGGGTGGTGGTTGTAGTTGTGTTCCTTTTACTCCCTTTGTTTTTAGTTTGGAGTTTGTTGTTTTCAGGATCCTAGGTTCTCTCAGTGGCCCGCGTGTCCCTTTGTCTAGTTAGGTTTGCTAGATCCATTTTGTAAAAGGTTTTGGATCTCTTTCAAAACCCCTTCATCCACCTAATAAAAAAGTACCATTGTGATACTTATTTTATTAATATAATTGATATTTTTCCAAGTGTATTTCTAGTATATATAGAAAATATCTTTATTTCATTATGATATCTACTTCATATCATATTTAAAAAAATTACAAATTAAAAACTATTTTTCATAACTAAAATTTAGATGATATTATCATAAAAGTATCTAAGAGATTTTACCTTAATTATTTAATTATCTAAAATAGAAGAAAAAAAAGTTAAAATATTTTTATTTTTATTTTTCTTTCTATTTTACCCTATAAATTTAAATTTACAATGTGTTATGAGGATCTTCACAAATGATATAAAAATTTAAATATTTAGATTTAAATTCGATTAATGCTTTTGGCTTTACTCATGTACAAATTCAACTTCATCCTCATCTTTGCACAAAACATACGTGAAGCCTCATCATCCTCATGCCTTAATTATGGCAATCACATTTTCCCTTTATCTTCATCTATGATTAGATTGGATGATTATTTTATACTTCTTTATACATAAGAGTGGTTACAATGACATTATTTTTAATAATTCTTAAGTGAAGGGTTCAAATTATAGAGTTTGCTTCCACCAAACCTATTCCACCTCGTTATTGTTGACCCTTAATAATTATCAAGTAAATGGTTCAAACTATAGGGTTTGCTTCCACCAAACCTATTCCACCTTGTTGTTGTTGACTTTAATAATTGTCAAGTGAATGGTTCAAACTACAGGGTTTGCTTCCACCAAACCTATTCCACCTCATTGTTGTTGACCTAACGTAAGAGAGATCACTAATTGCTCGAGATTCATACCATTGTTGTTGATTTGGCACACACTATTATACTCTAATTATTCATTTTCATTTTTAGTAACTATCAAATGTAGGGTTCAAACCACATTGACTGTTTCCATCAAACCTATTCCACCTCGTTGTTGTTAACCCGACAGGAGGGAGACTAGCGACCGCTTGAGATTTATACAATCATCGTTGATTTGAATCAAACTATTATAGTTATTCATATCCTCCAATGTCATTGCACATTTTGTTTTTCTTGCCCTTCGTATAAAGTTCTTGTTGAAAATGCATAGAAAAATGACAAAAAAGAGGTTTGAAAGGTAGTAGAAAGGTATTTTTCCTTGTTCTATATTATCAAAATTTAAACTAAAATTGAATAGACAGGATACTACTTCCACTCTTAGTTATCAAGTTCGAGTTCGTATTCGAGTTCGACTCCCTTGAAGTTCGAAAGAAAGAAATTCGTCATGTCTAAAAATTCGAAATAAAATTCGATTCGATTTATTATAAATGTTCATATATGAGCACATAATATTTTTTTAATAATAAGATATAAAAAAAATGTTTTTCAATTTAGCTCCACAATAACTAGAAATAAATTTTTAAAATTGAGTATTTGTCTTTAAATTGTTTGATTTACTAAATCATTAAAAATAACAAAACTGAATATATCTTTTGCACGCAATTTAATGCTGAAGTACTGAATGAACTAACCTCATTCACTATGCCCATAGATTGCTTAATTTACATTACTTTTACACCGTAAAGATTACATAGTTTACATATTTTTTTATGGTTTTAAATTTTAATAAAATTAATTTTTTTTTTTATATATATAATTCCTGTAAACTTCCCATAAACCCTTCTTAAAAAAGCTCAAGGGCTAGGTGGATTGGTAAGTGTTAATCTGGATGGACACTTGCTGAGAAGAGACCTGGGTTCAAACCTTGGTGGTGCCAGTTTGCAAAGGAAGTAGTATGCTCTAAATCCTTTGAGTGCGCGCTAGACCGACGACCCCGAGTGACCGATGGTCCCCATCTCACGTCGAGTCAAGGCAGATAGGTTTAGTGGTTGCAATCCCTGTGGTTTGAACCCTGCGCTAAGAGTTACTAAAAATAGTGGTTGTAGCCAACTTTCCTATGTACGAAAAAAAAAAATCCTCTAAAAAAAACTTCATTGCACCATTTGCAACACAAAACACAAACAAAAAAAACCATATATATATATATACATATAAACATGCTTAAATTTATGACAATCAAAAGACCAAAAAAATCGTGCAACCTTCTAAATAATTTTTTACTAAAATTTTAAATTCGAAGAATTTCAAACTTCATCAAAAAAAAATTTGCCGAATTTGATAATTAAACCTAACCCATTGTCTGCGCATAATTTTGTCCTTGGTAAATCAAATTTGAAAAAAATTGGTATATCACTTCACGCGAGTCTAACTTAATCTCTCTACTGCTACTTCTACTATGTGAGTTTGTTTTATATGTGACTGTAAAAGATTCGAAATCTTAATTTTATTATGTACTATATATTTTCTACTCATCATTTCACGAGAGCTTAAATGTTTGTTATTTTTATTTTTTTATAACTAAAACTTCCAATATTTTATTTTATGATGATTCTACCAAGAGTTAAGTACTTGGGACTTCTGGTTCGTATTTCTGACATTTTGTTTTGAATTAAATGTAATGCTTTATTTGGAAGGGCTCGAGCTCAAAAAGTATTAATTCGATATTTATTATTCTAATGATGATACCTTGTTTTTAAAAGATTTAATCGAATGTATTTATTTAAATTTAAAATATATATCAATCTTCAGTCACGGATGGTTCCCATCATGTCACGTCAACAATAATGAAGTGGAACAAATTTGGAAAAAATAGCCTTTGTAGTTGAACCCTGAGGTTGTGACCAACTCTCCTATATTTATAAAAAAATTAAAATTAAAATATATATTTTAAATTTATTGTGTGAAATATTTATGTGAAATATTTTTCTTATAATATAGATAATATAAATGGTTTCCTTCAATTGATAATTAGATACTAGTTTTATATTTGTAATAAAATTAAGATGTGGTGGGTTTATAAGATGTACATATATTAAAAGTTTTTGTTTATATGAAACTAAGAATTAAACTAATTTTTGTTTATACAAAAGTAAGAATTAAATTTGTTTGACTTGCTTCCCAGCTTAGAGTTCAGTCAAGGTAGACTGAGAGTTCCTTATGAGATTATTTCCTTGGCAATTTCTCATGACTCTTTTTCTCTCATCAACAAATTTGTGGGTTCTTGCACAAATTCTATTAAAAAGTGGGTATTTTCTAAATGGAAGCTTTGTGAGCATTGGAACTTGTAGGTATCCCTAGAGGGTTTTTCTTCATCAAGCTAAATAACGTCGAAGATTCAAGTCGAATCCTTATGGGTGGATTTTGATTCTTTGGCAGATGAAGCCTATTTCTTTGGAGATAGTCTCGTGACTTCAACCCAGAGTCGCAGAGCATCAAATCCGCCCCAATTTGGGTTAGGCTTCTTGTATCGTCGATTTAGTTCTGGCATGATGATGTTCTTCGAGGTATAGCTAGGGCTATCAGAGATCTCATAGCCTTCAATCCTACAACTAAAGCCAAGTCCTAGATGGTTTATGCAAGAATGTGCATGCATGCTAGCATTAACTCATAACTATTGTTTTCTATTAAGCTTTTATCAGATGTTGGTAACATAGTGTAACCTATCGAGTATGAAAACAAACCGATATTTTATACCTCTTGTTCTAAACAAGGACATCTCTCATCTCAGTGCCTCTCTTTGGCCCCCCAGTTGAGTTAGAGAAGACCTAAGGGGAGGCTCAGCCAAATGGCAAGGAGAAGGCCCAGGAGGAGGCCCAGTTTTCGAATGGTAAGGAGAAGACCTATGAAAAGGAGAAGGCCCAAGAGGAGGCCTAGTTTCTGAACGATAAGGAGAAGACTTGGGACAAGGAAAAGACCCAGGAAAAGAAGGCCCAAGAGGAGGCCCAATTTTGAAATGGTAAGAAGAAGATCCAAGAAAAGGAGAAGGCCTAGAAAAAGGTCCAGATTGGCAAGGAGAAGGCCCAGACAGAAACCCCAGTTGTTTCTACCTTGGACCTTATTTTTAGGTTTGGAAATGCTAATGGTGATAGTGAAATATGGAGAGGTAAATTCTCGAACCAAATCCTTGCAAACGAAGACCCCCTCATGGAATGCGAGCTGCTTTTATCCATGACAAAAAATTTTAGGTACGACAGACCCAAATGAGGGCCCACTCTTTTTGTTACTCTATTTTAGCCGTTCTAGGGTTTTTCCCTATTTCAATTTATCTCTTGGTTTCCTCCCTTCGAGAGTTTGTCTACCGATTCCTCTTTGAGGGCCTTCTCTTGCTATAAAAGGTTCGGGTCTCTTTTAAAACCCCTTCTTCTACCAATAAAAAAAAGTAAGAATTAATATAAAATTCTTCATATTAGATTTTTGTTTGGTAATTATTTTGTTTAAGGTATATGTGCACTATGTGACTCTTAGTAAATTATAACTATTTTTAAATCATAGATTTAAAAATTTACAAAAGTATTAACGATCTCTTATTATGATAAATAAAAAGAAAAATAAGATCTTTAGTGTGTATAATGATTTGTCATGGAATAAGGTGATGATAACTCACTCAAGGATCAAGAATCCACCACTCATATATACTAGGCCTTTATGTCTAGTTTCAGAAGGTGTGAGGTGACAACAACTTAGTCAAGTATCAAGAACCCACCACTCATACATTCTAGACCTCTATGTCTACAAAGACAATGAGATTGAATTTTTAATATTGTTACATTTAACCCTTGGTCTATACATTTGTCATAAATTCAATACTTACTTTCAAGTATCCACGTGGCTATACAAGTTTTCCTACTTGTGAGATTGAAACCTTATAGTATGGCATGAAATTCCTTGCTCCATATGGCTTATCCCAAACACAAAATACAATAGACAAAATCATTTAACTTACTGAAAATATGGACAAGATAACACTTAAGCTTATGAAGTTCAAAGTAGTTCAAATTTTAAGGTCAACATTAGGGTAGAACATATAGAGAATATGAGGGTAGGAAGGGTGCATTTGGATCCATAATAAAATAAAAATTGATCCATATTCAAAGTCCACTTGAACTTAATTCCAAGTATCCTTATGGATTTAAGGGAAAAAATTGATGGTTAGACATTTTTAAAAGTAATAGAATTTTAATATATTTTTAATCTATAAATGATAAAAAATATCATGCTTATTTTTGTTTATACAAATAAATTTAAGTGAGAAATAAACAAATAAGTTAGTCTCATTCAAAATAATTTCTAATCTACTTTAATACATTGTTCTTTGAATTTTACTTTATCAAAAAAATATTCCCATATAAAAGTTCTTGATTTCATGGCTCATAGTTGTACTTGATTAACTAGCATTTCTTCTTGGTAAATTTGTACTTCTTTTAAGATGGATGATAAAACTCACTCAAATTCAATACACTTGTTATAAACATCTTAATTAAAATAAGCAAGTCCACATGAATATCACAATAACTTATAGAAATACAAAGAGAAATAACAATATTGTAATTTGAAATGGAAATGGAGCAACTTTTATTACTCAAGAACATGTTAGGACCCCATCCTAACATTATTTTTCTATTATCATTTGATTATGTAATGACCCACTTTCAATGTGGGGACCCCATTTATAATGTTATTTTATAATACTTTTTAATGGTATGTGGCAAGTAAGGTGCCTAGACAAGTGGGGTCATATCATGTAATCGTTATCAAGAATGTAACTTATGTTTGGTAGAAGATTCTATCTTGAGTGGCATTTTGCATGTAAGCCAACTCTTGAGCTTAGGGTTAGGGTTGCATAAAGTTTTTCTTTAAAATGCAGGGAGCCATGTACGGATGTATCTTTTTGCTAATTAATGAAATATTGAAGGAGGTTTCCACCTCAAAGAAGCCTGTGATTCCATGTTTATTGTGAGAGTGTTTAATTTTGCATTTACTTTTCGCATTGTGATATTGTGTTATTACATGAATATTTGTTTAATTTTAGTATTTTGTGTGAGTGAGCTTATTTTTAATAGTAGGTTCCTAAAAAGTGGTATTAGAGCGCTTTCTAGGGCCAAGTTTTGTTGCGACTACTACAATTCTTGCCCATCCAATTCAGCTATTAGAAAAAAAATAGCAAAAACCAACAAAAAATGCAGTCCTTTCTTTTTTCTATAGTAGTTGTGTAGTATATAAACCCTATGTTAGAGGCTTTAAAATATCGTGGAGTTATTGTTATTGGCTAATCTAGATACCCATTAAAGTTTCTAGTGAAGTGAGGGGTTATCAAGCTCTAATAACTAAGCCTTAGACAACACCCACGCATGGAATCGAGCTCCCACGTATCTTTGGGTGTATAGGGAGACCATCAAGGATTAAAAAAACCTTTAACCCTATGAATATTTTTTGGCCTTGTATTATCCATAGTACATGGGACACAACATCCTATAAGATTAAACTCCTATATTTTTAGAGAGGTAGGTAGTGTGCTCAAGAATATGTGTGAAATCCTCCTTAATTAGTGGCATAAAATGTTGGTATGAGCACTATTGTTCATCATTGTGGTATAACAGAGGGCCTATGGGTATTACATACACTTTTACCTAGCATATCCTCATTTTGTCAAAAATTTAACTTGCAAAAAGAAATGAGCCTTTCTATTTTGTTGAATCTGTAACCTGCAACCAAAAATTTATCCAACAAAAGTGAGCATATGGAGGAGACTTCCATATCATAAATAAACTTACATGTAGAAATAGTCAAGGCAGAATTTACAAGTGTTTGTAATAGTTAGGTATTCATTCAGTAAAAATTAGTAATTTATAGGGTTGTTAGTAGCACAGGGAATCCCAAATTTAGAATTGAATAGTAAGGGTTGTTAGTGGCATTAATAGTCATCTATGTATCAGACAATGATTATAGGGTTGTCAGTGACAGAAATAGATAGTGTTAGGGTTGTCAATGGTAGAAACAGATAAAATGGTATTAGTAACTAAATAGCATAAGAAATTCCATAATAGTACCACTATCATAGTACAAGTGCTAGTATAGTGTCCAAAGTGGTCAGTGGTCAAAAACAGACAGGGTAGAGTTGGTTGGCATAGTATCCAAATTTTGAACCCAACCTCCAAAGCAAAAACTGACCACACCAGTAGACTCATTAAAACAACAAATAAAAAAAGTTTGAGGTGTCCAAAATTAGTATTGAGATATATAGCCAATTGTGACCATCTTTTCAAGCTGATTAATTTAATATATAACACCTAAGCACATTTTTGGACTCCTTACTAAAAATAGTAACTCCTGCAGTCACACTTCTATTTTTAGTATTTCAGTGAAAGAAGTTCAAGACTTCCAAAAATGGCTGGTGGCACTAGTGGACATCAAAAATAGGTAGAACAAACCACTTCAATTTTTGAAACAAAAAAAAATCTCCTTTGATAGCCTTCTCCATGATAATAACATCATAAAGGAGGATATTCAACACTTTAAAAGTGAATACCTTAACTCCAAAATACACGAAAGAACAACTTGTCTAGGTTGAGTCCAAACTTCAAGGTGACCCAAAGAGGTTTGATTACCATACTAAAAAATTAGGTCAGGGAAAAGGAAAAGAAGGGGGAGACTCTCACCCTCTCTTTGACTATGATCCTAACTTTAAGGTGCCTAAATTAGACTTTCCTAAGTTCAATGGGAAGGACGTAGATGGGTAGTTATGTCGTGTTGATCAAAATCCCTAGACATTTTTGGGTCCAAATGACTTCTTTCAACTTAGAATCTAAAGCATTACAATGGTGTCAATGGTTGTAAAACTATTAGGATACCATCCTAATGTTACTTTGTAATTCTCATTATTATGTAATGATCCACTTCCAACGTGAGGGGGTTCTATTATAATGTTATTTTGTAATACCTCGTAATGTATATGACAAATAAGGCACATAGCCAAGTGGTTCCATTGCATGTAACCGTTATCAATATTATAACCAATGGTTTCATCGCATATAACCATTATCAAGGTTGTAACCGATGTTTGGTAGAAGATTCTATCTCAAGTGGTATTTTTCATGTAAGCCAAGTGGCATTTTGCATGTAAGCCAACTCTTGAGTCTTTAGGTAGGATTACATGTAGCTTTCTCTTTGAAAGGTATGAAGACATATACAAATGTATCTTTTTGCAAGCTAATGAAATATTGAAAGAGGTTGCCCCCTCGAAGAGGCCTGCGATTCTGAGTTATTTGTGAGGTTGTTTCAATTTTGTAATTACTTTCTGCATAGTGTTATTATGTTACTGCATGTATTTTAGTTATATTTTAGTATTTTGTATGTGTGAGCTTTATTTCAATAGTAGGTTCCTTACAAGTGGTATCAGAGCGCTTTCCAGGACCAAGTTCTGCTGTAACTGTGACAATTTTTGCTCAGTCATTTTTGCTTGTTAGGTATAATTTTTCTATGTTTTCATTCTGTTTTCCTTTATTCAAAAAGCAAAAAAAAAAGAAATCTACAAAAAGCTAAAAAATACAATCTATTTTTTTCGTAGTTAGTATGCTAGAAACCCCATATCGGGGGTTTTAAAATATTTCAAAGGAGCTATCATTTTTGGCTAAGCTAAATAGCCCATAAAGTGTCTAGTGAAGTGAGGGGCGATCAAGCTCTTATACCTAGGCCTTAGATAGCACTCACACATGGAATCGAGCTCTCACACATCTTTGAGTGTATCAGGAGACCATTCTAGGGTGAACAAAATTTTATCCAGTAGAAATGTTTTTGACCTTGTATCATCCATAGTCCATGGGACACAACATCCCAGACGATTACTCTCTCTTACTCTTATAGAGGTATATAGTGTGCTCAAGGGTATCTATGGAATCCTCCTTGGGTGGTGGCCTGAAATATTGGTTCGAGCATTATTGTTTGTCACTGCGGTATAACAGAGGGCCTATGGGTGTTACATACTCCTCTACCTAGCATACCCTGGTTCTATTAAAAACTTCAACTTGAAAAATACTCACATATCCCTATCCACTGAATCTTTTTTCACGATCCCAAAAAGTGAGCATACGAAGAAAGACTTCCCTATCACAAAAGAACGCACTTTGCATGCACCAACAGTGAAGACAGATTCTGCAAGTGTCTATAGTAGTTTGAAATATTCTAGTACTAGTCAAGTCAGTGATAATAACAATTAGGTCAACAACAATAACAATAACAATCAGAAAATACAGGTGGTCAAGGTCAGAATCAGAACCATCAGTGTCAGTAGCTGTAGTATAGGTGACAGGATAGTGACAGGGTGGTCAGTTGACAAAACGCACAAATCAGAGACAGTTGATCCAGTTTCCAACTTTGAACTATAGCTCCAAATAAATAAATAAAATTATTTTGCTACTTTTTGATTTTGTACTCAAAAAATAAAAAATGTTGCAAATCAAATCTATTATGAAGAAGTTGTAGAGGTTTTATCTTTACTCTATTTTGAGTAATTTTTAAACAAAAAAAGGGAAAAATAACACTAAAAAAGTCCTAAAAAGCTCTAGACACCCCCAAAAATCCTCAAATTTATTTTGTTATCTTATTTAGCCCCTTCTGCACCTCTCATATAATTTTCAAGCCTTAGCACCCTTTTTTCTCGAAATTCCTCAAATTTGTCATTTTCCACGACTCTTCTTTGGCCAAATATTCCACAAATACAAAATTTGATCCTGAAAACATTTTTTTGAGTCCTCGCCCATTGTGTTAAGCTTGTCGCACTGATCATTTTTATATATCATACCCAAGCACTTTTTTGGCCTCCTTACTAAAAATAGTAACCCCTAAAACCACACTTCTATTTTTAGTAATTCAATTACAGAGGTTTAAGACTATCCAAAATGGCTAGTGGTACTCGGGGACAACAGAAAGAGGTAGATATGATCACCTCAATGATTGAAAAATTCCAAAGCACCATTGATGACATGAAAAAATCAAGTCAAGATGTGATGGCAAAGCTTTAAAATCTTAGAACTGATTATGCTAACTCCAGAGCCCGCCTAGAAGAAAAACTTGCAGATGTTGAGTCCAAATTACCCAGTTTAATTCTAGTATTTTATGTGAGTGAATTTATTTTTAATAGTATATTTCTAATAGAACATAATAATAATATAGAATCATTGGCATCTTTGAGGGGGCAACCTCCTTAGAAGTAGAGCTCTGTTAAAATTTAAAAATATGACTTAATACATTCTATATTTTCACTTACCTTTATAAAGACTCATATTAACCCTAAACCTAATGCTCAAGGGTTGGCTTCACATGCAAGTGGGAACTCAAGCTAATAACTCCTACCAAGTAAATAATTAGATCGTTTATAAAAGTTACATCATATGAGACCATATGTTTAGGCACTCACAGTGCCACATACACGTTACATAATAATGTTAGGATAGGATTCTAAGATGCCCTTCCCATTTAAAAAAGTGTTGTCCTCAAATTTTGAGATGAGGAAACTATTTATAGATATAATATAGTGATTTCCATGTGGCATATTCCTATTGTAATTTGAGCCATTGTACTAAAACTTTAGTGATTGTTTGGTTGCAAAGTGCATGCATCTGTTGATCCAATATATGTTTGAGCTCTAATATTATTGATTCTTCCTTATCTAGTTTTGGAAGTGTTGATTGAACCTATACCCTACTATATAGGACCTTTCTCAAGGATGAGACATGAAAAACTAGATGTATCTTGAAAGATGGTGGAAATTGAAGCTTAAAGGCAATAGAGCCAATCCATTATAATATTTGATAAGATCCATAGAATTTTACAACCAATTTTTGATGATCACAAAGCTACAAGGATGACTAATTGTATGGTTGTAAGCAAAAAAATACAATGTCCCCAACATTGAAACTCTACTCTATACAATGTTGATTAGCTTGTTGATGCATATGGTTTTGATCCATTGCCAAAATCTCCTTAAGCTATTGAAGGAGTAGTACATATTTACAAAGAGTGGAATCTACGACTTGGACCTTGGAGCTACTTAGAATATATGAATAAATTGATGGAACAGGACACCCATAAACCACTCAAATGATGTCATATTTGTAGCTGTATGATAACAAGTGTTATACCATGATTGTGTCATAGAATACCATTTAGCCCATTGATTAGGGCACTTTGATGCAAAGTAGCAAAGGTATGGTTCTAGGAAATTATTGACAATATTCTTTAGACCTTCTATATAAGGATGGTAGGCTAAGATCATTTGTAGTTTTATGCCCTACAACGTAAACAATATATTTCAAAAGTGACTAGTAAAGGTAGGGTAATGGAATTTAATATTATTTGGGTAATCATGGAGGCCTTATAAGGATGGGTTAGTGAATAGAAATGAGCATACTTCAATAGATGATCCACTACCACAAGAATGACAATTTTATCACCCAAATTGGGAAGCCCTTAAATGAAATCCATGGAGATATCTATCCAAACATTTATTGAATTCAAAAGAGGCTAGAGTGTACCTACTGTGCACATAGTTTTTCCTTGCATTCATTGACAATTTTCACATTCATCCACAATGGTCTAAATATCCCTTTTAATTCCTGACCAAAAGAAGGTGTTTTTTTCCTTTCATAAGTTTTAAGGAACCTAGAGTAACTCATAGTTAGAAACACATGCATTTCATGCAATATAGATTCATACAATGACAACTTATTTGAATGAACAAGGTGACCATGGTATCTCAATTTCTTATTTTCCCAAGAATATCTTGGTTATGAGTTGGGATCATTTTGGAGTTCTTGAATCTAGGCTTGAAATGTGGAGTCTCTAAGTACTTCATGTTATATTTTATGTATCCATTGAGGTAGCAAAGTTGAAATAACACATAACTTAATTTGGTCCTCATATGAAAAGGAATCAACCACTATATTATCCTTCTATTTTTAATAATTATTTCATAATCATATCCCAATAATTTGGGAATTCACCTCTGTTATTCCATTGTAGAAACCTATTGCTCTAAAAAATATATCAAACTTTGATGATCTTTTTAATTGAAAAGTATCACCCAATGAGGTAGGGTCACCAATGATTGACAACATGTAGAATTGCCATCATTTCATTTTTGTATGTTGATTTATCCAAGTTTCTCCCTAATAGTGCCTTGCTTGTAACGGTTAGTGGCATTACCTCTTGCATCAATACTACACCAATTTTATTATCTAAAGCATAATTCTATATCATAAAGGTTTTGGAGAAATCAAGTGTCACCAATATAGGTGTAGTTAACATGACTTGCTTAAAGTCCAAAGATATTTGTTCAGTTGGTTCCATCCATACAAAAAAATCTTCTTCAACATAGTTGTCAAAGGAGCTATGATTTTTCCATAATTTTGGATAAAATTTCAACATGTACCTATGAGACCCAAGAAACCCTTAAGAAATTTCATAGTGTGGAGTTTTGGCCACTCTTATGTAGTTGCAATTTTCTTTGAGTCCACATTAACTCTTTCCCCCAAAAATATATGGCCTAAAAATTCTACTTCATGTGTTCCAAATGAATATTTAGACCACTTAGCACATAGTTGATGTTTTATCAGGATCTATAACATTTGGTCAAAATATTGCAAATGTTCTTCCCAAGTGCAACTGTAAATGAGGATGTCATCAAAGAAGACCAATATGAATTTATGTAGAAATGGGTAAAAAATAGCATTCATAAGACTTTAAAATGTTTAAGGTGCATTAGTGAGACCAAAGGGCATGGCCAGGAATTCATAATGGCCTTAGTGAGTGTAGAATACCATTTTGGTAATGTCCTCTTCTTTTATTCTAATTTGATGATACCTTGAGTGCAAATCCAACTTGGAGAAAAAATTAGCACCATGGAATTCATCCAAAAGTTCATCAATAATTATAATAGGAAATTTGTCCTTGAAAGTAAGCTTATTAAGCTCTCAAAAATCTACACACAACCACCAAGATCCATATTCCTTACAAACCATCAACACTAGGGAAGAATAAGGATTGACGCTTGTTCTTATAAACTTTATTACTAGTATATCTTGAACTATTTTCTCAATCTTAATATTTTGAGCATACAAATACCTATAAAGGTGAAATTTAGGTGGTACACTACTCGATATAAGTTGGATTGCATGATCATGTGAGTGTCTTGGTTGAAGATCCTTTGACTCATTAAAGAAATATGTATTTTTATCCAAAATGAGTTGTATACTAGATGGTTGGACTATATCCTCTATACTTTCGGCTGATATTGTGATCATCTATGCTACCACTCTATGAGAAGATTTATTCAAGATATTTTTCATTTTATGATAGGATAGCAGTTGAGTAGAACCTACCATCATTCATTAGAGAGTATGTTACATTCCTTGCTAGGTTAATTGCATTCAAACCTAAAAAATCCTAAGTGATTAGGCCTAAAGTTCAAAGTCATTATATTCCCAACACAATATCACAACTCCTAAAGGAAGTGCAAACATGTTGGTTTTAAGATGTGTACTCTCCTATCTATATATTGACATCTCTTAGTTTTTCCTTACATGATAAAGCACCCTCATTAGCTATCATAATCTCAAAATAATTGTATGAATTGGTATAGTAGTTTGTTTATTTGGCCACTTGAGGATCATTGAAATTATTTTTACTTCCCAATTCAATGAGTATTATGATTCATTGGTCCTTGAAATGTCTTACCCCCTTCATGGTTTGGAGAATTGATATTCCTCCTAAAGGATGCGTCAAAATTTTTGGTTGTGGTTCCTCTAGTACTTTGGGTTCCTCTTGCTACTCTTCTTGTTGATGCTTCTCTTCTTTTTTTGTTGTATGCACTTATGACCTAGAGAATATTTCTCATCATAATTATAGCATAGTCCTTGTTCCCTTTGATTTTACATATCTTTCCAAGTTAGAAGTTTGATGGTTGGGAATTTATTGATAAAATTTACTACTAATTTAGATGGAAGTGAGGGTCATGCCTATGAAAGTTTGGTTGTGCATCTTTGAGCAGCAAATGTATCTTCTTCCAATCTGGTTGAACCTATTGAATAAATAAAATTTTATGGTTTGAACATTCTCACCTCAACTATAATATCATGTCTCAACCCACTAAAAAAATAAATTTGAAAAGACTCTTCACTCAATCCCTTAGTGTGGTTGGCCAATTTTTCAAACTGAGCTTGATAGTCACAGACTAATGAAGTGTGTTTAAATTTGTGAGGAATCCTATGAATTCATAATATTCACTAGGGCAAAATCGTGTGAGAAATTGCTTATCAAATTATTCTCATCAAATATTTGGATGCATAATTCTTACCCATTGATACTATTGGAAGGCATCTAATTTAAAATTGAAAGATTTTATGATAAGCCTTAAATGTTGGGGAACATTATGAAGAGTGAATTATTGTTATGCTTGGCACAACCAACAATTAGGATCCTTTCCATCAAAGTTTGGATAGTCTAAATTGGGAAATTTATATATACTATTATAGGAATTATGTGATCCCCCTTTTGAAGTCCTTGAACTTATGTTCAAATTCATTACTGCCAAGTCAGTTGTATGCATGAGTAGCCCTTGATAAATTCCTATTCAAGTCTTTGAATCTATTAGTAACCATATATTTTAACTTATTTTTCTCAACTAGCACATAATACACAAATTCATTTAATATTTGGTTGTTAGCTTCCATTTTGACCTTCAATAGATTTATCTCACTTTGCACTTGACCCATTTGTTGACTTATTTTCTAACCTATTTTTTGACCTAGTTGTTGGCTTATTTATTCACCTATTTGATTTATCTATTGGCTAATTTATTATTCCATTTACGCTTCTCAAGTACCAGAAACCATGATTTTGTCATTTAGGCCTCCCAAAAACACTTATGGGTGATGTATTAAAAAATGATCATCTCAAAAAGATAATCAAAATGGACCAACCCCAAAATGATAATTTTTTATTTTTGAAAAATACTAATGGGTGCTATATACCAAAATGATAATCTCAACAAGACAATCAGGATGTATTATACCAATTTTTTTTTTTGGCACCCTAGGTTTATTTGTGAAGAACACAAGCTTATACTGAGAGGGGGGGTGAAAAGTATAAGACCAATTTTTACTTTTCTTTTCAATTAAATATTATGCAGTGTATAGATAATAGTATCAATAGCAATAATCAAAGAAATACACAAAATACCACCCACAAAAGTGACACAATAATTTACGTGGTTCACCCAATGTGGGCTACTCCACGGAGAAAATATTTTGCTAAAACTTTCTCAATCAATCTCTTGGGAATCCTTCCCAATTACAATACTTATGGACCTTTGTCCAAAGGAGATGTTGATCCTCTAAATCTCAAGTTAATGGATCTATTCCACATGAGAACTCTTTCCCCTTCTGCTCTGGCTAGTGATCTTCTAGAAGACTCTCTCTCTACTGCACTGACTTGTGGATCTCTCTCCACTTGAAGACTCCTCACTCAGTTCTATCTTAAATTGTCTTGGCTACTGGATCTCTATCCACTGAGACTCTATCCTCTATTACCTCCAAAGCTATATCAATAGGCTCACTCACAACCTTCTCAAATTTGCTCAATAAGTCCACTCAAAACCTGCTCAAATATGCTCAATAGGCTCACTCAGAACCTTCTCAAATCTGCTCAATAAGTCCACTCAAAACCTGCTTAAATATGCTCAATAGGCTCACTCAGATATTGCTCAAATTTTCTCAATAGGCTCACTCAAAACCTACTCAAATATGCTCAATAGGCTCACTCAGAACTTGCTCAAATCTGCTCAATAGGCTCACTCAGAACCTTATCAAATTTTCTCAATAGGTCCACTCAGAACTTGCTCAAATTTGCTCAATAGGCTCACTCAGACTCTGCTCAAATATGCTCAATAGGCTCACTCAAAACCTTCTCAAATCTGCTCAATAGGCTCACTTAGAACTTGCTAAAATCTGATAAATAGGCTCACTTAGAACCTGCTTAAATCTACTCAATAGGCTCACTCAGAACCTTCTCAAAACTGCTCAACAAGCTCACTCAGAACTTGCTCAAATATTCTTAACAAGCTCACACATAACTTGCTCAAATATGCTTAACAAGATCACATAGAACTTGTCCAATCACATAGAATCATAAAGAGAATTTTTAGAGACTCTATATGTTCTAAGATCAATGTTCAATCAATATCTCAACTCAATATCATAGAAGCATAAAGAGAATTGTTAGAGACTCAATATGTTCTATACTCAAATCCCAATCTCAACTCAAATCAATCTCATAGAACCATAAAGAGAACTGTTAGAGACTCTATATGTTCTATTCTCAAATCCCAATCTCAACTCAAATCACTCTCATAGAATCATAAAGAGAATTGTTAGAGACTCTATATGTTCTATTCTCAAATCTCAATCTCAACTCAAATCAATCTCATAGAATCATAAAGAGAATTGTTAGAGACTCTATATGTTCTATTCTCAAATCCCAATCTCAACTCAAATCAATATCATAGAACCATAAAGAGAATTGTTAGAGACTCTATATGTTCTATTCTCAAATCCCAATATCAACTCAAATCAATATCATGGAACCATAAAGATAATTGTTAGAGGATCTATATGTTCTATTATCAAATCCCAATATCAACTCAAATCAGAATATAGAATAGTTTGTTTCTAGGAACTTGAACAACCACTTCACACAATCACTTGACTAGGCTCAATCAACTCAACTCAACCAATCACTTCAAGGATCAATACTTTCTCACAAACCCTAGTCCAAGCATGTATCAACCAACTCAAAATGTTTCCAACAATGCTTAATCACAAGTCTCAAATAACAATGATACTCATGCTCTTATCTAACTCAATTTAAATTTCATTTCACAATCAATGGGCTTCAACAACAATGGTTATAAAATAAGGTTTAATCACAACTCTCAAACCAAAAAACCTTGAAGCATTCAACCAACCACTTTCGAAAAGGAAACCACAATAAATTCTTTTCTCTCCAATGATATTTCAGAAATCAACCACCATAAACAATCAATAGGAGAATGTATCCATACCTTTTATGAAGATGAAAAAAACATCTTTCGAAATCTTCCACAATCACAATATTATTTTGCCAATCTTCATGAGGGTTAGGAGAAATTACAAAACAATTATCATAACCTTTTTTACACCTTATTTCTCCTAGTCAAAAATCACATCCACCACTAGAAAATAATTAAAGATAATTATTTCCTTATCTAATTAAGCATAGCATGAATATCACCACAACCATTTACCATTCCCTTATTTCTCCTAAAAACACTTTGCACTAATGCACAACTCACTAAGCTCCTTAATGAAAAAATCCCACATCAACTAGTGCAAAATATAAGCCACAACTCATAAACTATACCACCATGGCAAACCCTCAATAATGATGCATTAACCTTAGCTTAGGCAAATTAAAACATTTATATCTCAATCTCTAAAAATTGCGGTGACGACATACCTTGGAAAAAATTGTTTTTTGCTTCGAAAATTGTGGCGACAACACACAAGTGAAAAATGAATTTCGAGTGACTCGAACCCGAGACTTGCAGCAGCGAGTGCGCCTTTGCACACTTTCTGCCCACCAAGTGGGCTATCTTCCCATGTGGAATCTATTCCACTTCATGCTTAATGTACTTCCTCTTGGCGCCCACGAACTTACAAACTGTGCTTCTCCCAAATCTTCATCGTCAATAGTGCACAATTTCAGAGGAGGATAACTTTTGCAAAAGAGGATTTATCATTCAAATTTTAGAGGACATAAACCATTGCTTAACAAGGAGCCTTTTATACATGATGCAGATTGGGAAGAATAAAATTCAACGCCCGAAGAAAATGGAGGGAAAACTTTTGATTAATTTAAAATTAAAATTTTAATTTTAAATAAGTAAAATTTAAACTAAATCTTTAAAATTAAATATCTCTATCACCAGGGCACCTTTTTCGATGAAACAAAAATCCAACTTGGGTTTTAAGAAAAACCCATTTCAAATCTGCCATTCATGGTTTTAAATAAAATCCTTTTATTTTGCCTACCTTGGTTTTCACAAAAAACCTTCCTTGAACTTTCACAAAACATAGTGCATGCCATCATAGATCCTTTTGACATCAATGACAACATTTTAGCTTAGGGAATTAAAATGTGCAACAATATCCCCCTTTTCATTGATGGCAACCCATATCATTTTACTAAAATTTGACCTTCTTTTCTGCTCCCCCTGGGACTTTTCTCTCCCTGGCTCAATGCTCTCTCAATTATTAAATCTCTCCCCATATCAAAAAATCTCCCCAATATACAAATCTCTCCCCTTTGTCATCAATGGCAAAGGGTCACCTTTGGGTCTTGGGGCTAAGAATGAGCCTCTTAGCTTAGCACCTCCCCCACCTCCACATGAGGTGGTTAATTTTGGGGTGGGAGTATTTCTACTCCCCAAAAGCATAGATCTATGCTTTTATCTTTCTCTCTTCTTTTGTTATTTTTTTGAATCCTCTCACTGTTTATTTCCAAGATATCATCCTTGTTCCTATCATCATTTCTATTCCTGTTTGTGCCTATTATTTTCATCCATGTTCATATTCTTATTCTTTTCTGAGTCTCTATTCATGTTCATGTTCTTGTTCCGATTCATGTTCATGTACCTATTCCTGTTCTTGTTCCTGTTCATGTCCATGTTTCTATTCCTATTCCTGTTCCCATCCATGTTCCTGTTATTGTTTATACCTACTCATGGAATATTTTCTCTACACCATCTTGTTGTGTGCCCATCATTTTTGCACTTATAACATTTAATGTTATTATTCCTTGGAGGTGAAAATGTCTTAGGATACCTTCTAGTGAAGTCATATCCTCTTCTACCATAAAACTTGCAATTCATTGCTTTGTGACCATCCTCATTGTATGAGTAGCAATACCCATGGAAAGGTTGTCCTTTCCCCTATTTCTATCTTTCATATGACCTTCACTGTAAATCCATGTGCCCAAACTTGTGACATGAGAAGCATATCCTTGCATAGACCTCATTGGTCTCCTGTTCTGATTTTTGTTCCATATGTATCTTCTTTGTGCATTGTTCCTCTCTTTGTTGAACTATTTGTTGTCCAAATCAGCCTCTAATGTCCCACTTTTACTTAAACTATCTTCTTATGTATCTTCTTCTGAAGTTTCTTCTTCATCAAGAATTGAAGTAGATTCTTTTTCCTGTTTCTTTTGAACCTTTCCAAAGCCAAGACCTATTGAACATGATGTTCATTGTTGTCCACAAATGAAATTATCCAAGTTATTAGAGCTATTTGTGAAACTCTTCATCTTGATCTTGGATTCCTTTAAGTCTTATTTTAGAGTAGCCACTTCTTGTGCTAACTTCTCACATTCCAAAATCTTTCCTTCTAACTTATCCTTGAACTTGCTTGCCTTAGCCTTTGACTTCTCTAAATCCTCTATGAGCAATAACCTTTCTTCATCACATTATTGAAACTAACTTTCAAGATTAGAGTGTCGCTTTCTTACCTTATTTAATGTGTCAAGGGCATAGATAAGTTCTCCCTTGAGATTATAACCATTCTCTATTGAGTAATCCTCTATTTTTTTGCCTTTGTCCTTATCATTACTTCCTTTTGGCTTGTATTCTATTGGATCACTTACTTCATCTTCTAGAGCAATTAGAAGATTCTCATCTGGTATTTCAAGTGCATATTCAAAACCATCATCATTGAAACTATAGCCATCCCTAGTGCAATCATCTTCAATATGTCTAAATTTACCATATCTAAAACATTTGAGAATAACTGGAGTCCTTTTCTCTCTAACCATAAATAGGACTTCATCTTTATCATTGTTTGAAAAAATAGCATCACTATAAATTGAGTACTTACTTGCATTATCTTTATAGTAGCTTTTATTTTACCTTTGGAAGAACTTCTTTCCTTGTATGTTTTGTCCATCCTTACCTTTCTTACAATACTTGTGTCTTTCTGATTCCTTTTATCTGTGATCCTATTTTTCTTCATCACTGTTGTACTTTGGATTTTTGCACTCTGTTGCATAGTGTCCATACTTTCCACAATTGAAGCACTTAATAGATCTTATATCTATGGATCTTTAGGAACCTTTATATCTTCTACCATAGTTAGCTTCTTCATCACTAGATGACTCACTGCTTGATTCTATCTTTTTACCATTTTTCTTTTTGTCCACTTTGAATGCAACTTCTTTCGGAGGAATAGGATCTTTTGTTCTTATCTCAAAAGTAGTAAGCATGCCAAGCAAAGAATTCCTTGTCAAATAATCACTATCAATTGATGTTTCTATAGCAGAAACATTTTTACTATACCCTTTTGGAAGAGTTCTCAAGATCTTATCACAAGAATCAGATTCATCAACCTTAATTCCAAGACATCTCATCTCATGTACAAGCTCATCAATATTACTGAGATAATCATGAATATTTTCATCATCTCTCATTCTTAAGTTCTCAAATTATCCTTTGAGAGTTTTGATATTAGCTTTCTTAACACCTTTATCACCCTCATATATGTCATGCAGTAGATCCCACATATATTTTATTGTTTTACAATCCATAACCTTCATAGATTATGATATACCCAATCCTTTTATAATTGCATTCATAGCTCTTGAATTTACATGTATTAGAAGCTTACCTTCCTTATCTGTAAGAGGATTGACTATTGAATCATATCCAAGTTCCACTGCATCCCAAACTTCATTTCCAAGTGCCATAAGGTAAAATCTCATCAGTATACACCAATACAAGAAGTCAATTCCATCAAATATTGGTACTGCATTATTGAATGACCCATCCTTTTGATCCTTGTGATACATTGTGTTCTTAGACCGCTTTTCCTTCAAGCTATCAAACTCTTCTGAAGTAACCTGCTCTGATACCTATTGAAGAACACAAGATTATACTGAGAGACGGGTGAATAGTTTAAGACCACTTTTTACTTTTCTTTTCAATTCAATATTATGCAGTGTATGGATAGAAATAATCAAAGGAATACACAAAAACCATCTATAAAATTGACACAACAATTTATGTGGTTCACCCAATGCGAGCTACTCCACGGAGAAAATATTTTGCTAAAACTTTCTCAATTAATCCCTTGGGAATCCTTCCCAATTACAATATTTATGGAACTCTATCCAAAGGAGATGTTGATCCCCTAAATCTCAAGTTCATGGATCTCTTCTACAGGATAACTCTTTCCTCTTCTACTTTGACTAGTGATCTTCTAGAAGACTCTGTCTCTCTGTTGCACTGACTTGTGGATCTCTCTCCACTTGAAGACTCCTCAAATAGATTTGTCTTCAATTGTCTTGGTTGCTATATCTCTATCAAATGAGACTCTATCCTCTGTAATTTGTCACATATAAAGCTCTATCAATAGGCTCACTCAGAACCTTATCAAATTTGGTCAATAGGTCCACTCAGAAACCTGCTCAAATCTGCTCAATAGGCTCACTCAGAACCTTCTCAAATCTTCTCAATAGGCTCACTCAAAACCTGCTTAAATGCTCAATAGGATCACTCAGAACCCACTCAAATATTCTCAATAGGCTCACTCAGAACCTACTCAAATATACTCAATAGGCTCACTCAGAACCTGCTCAACAAGCTCACTCAGAACTTGTTCAAATCTGCTTAACAAGTTCACGCAGAACTTGCTCAAATCTTCTTAAAAAGCTCACACAAAACTTGTCCAATCACATAGAATCATAAGGAGAATTGTTAGAGACTCTATATGTTCTAAGCTCAATGTTCAATCAATATCTCAACTCAATATCATAGAAGCATATATATAATTATTAGAGACTCAATATGTTCTATACTCAAATACCAATCTCAACTCAAATCAATCTCATAGAAGCATAAAGAGAATTGTTAGAGACTTTATATGTTGTATTCTCAAATCTCAATCTTAAATAAAATAACTCTCATAGAATCATAAAGAGAATTGTTAGAGAATCTATATGTTCTATTCTCAAATCCCAATCTCAAATCAAATCAATCTCATAGAATCATAAAGAAAATTTTTAGAGACTCTATATGTTCTATTCTCAAATCCCAATCTCAACTCAAATCAATATCATAGAACCATAAAGAGAATTGTTAGAGACTCTATATGTTCTATTCTCAAATCCCAATCTCAACTCAAATCAGAATATAGAATAGTTTGTTTCTAGGAACTTGAACAACCACTTCATACAATCACTTGACTAGGCTCAATCAACTCAACTCAACCAATCACTTCAAGGATCAATCCTTTCTCACAAACCCTAGTCCAAGCATGTATCAACCAACTCAAAATATTTTCAACAATGCTCAATCACAAGTCTCACATAACAATGATACTCATGTTCTTCTCTAAATCAAGTTCAAGTTCATTTCACAATCAATGGGCTTCAACAACAATGCTTATAAAATAAGGTTTAATCACAACTCTCAAACCAAAAAACCTTGAAGCATTCAACCAACCACTTTCAAAAAGGAAACCACAATCAATCCTTTTCTCTCCAATGATATTTCAAAAATCAACCACCATAAACAATAAATAGGAGAATGTGCCCATACCTTTTATGAAGATGAAAAAACCTCTTTGGAAATCTACCACAATCACAATATTCTTTTACCAATCTTCATGAGGGTTAGGAGAAATTACAAAACAATTATCATAACCTTTTACACCTTATTTCTCCTAGTCAAAAATCACATCCACCACTAGAAAATAATTAAAGATAATTATTTTCTTATCTAATTAAGCATAGCATGAATATCACCACAACCATTTACCATTCCCTTATTTCTCCTAAAAATACTTTGCACTAATGCACAACTCACTAAGCTCCTTAATACAAAAATCCTATATCAACTAGTGCAAATATAAGCCACAACTCAAACTATACCACCATGAAAAACCCTCAATAATGATGCATTAACCTTAGCTTAGGAAAATTAAAACATTTATATCTCAATCTCAAAAAATTGTGGCAACGACATACCTATTGTTTTCTACTCCAAAAATTACGGTGACAACACACAAGCGAAAAAATGAATTTTGGGTGACTCGAACCCGAGACCTGTAGCAATGAGTGCGCCTTTGTACTCCTTCTGCCCACCAAGTGGGCTATATTCCCAGGTGGAAGCTATTCCACTTCATGCTTGAAGCACTTCCTCTTGGCGCCCATGAACTTACAAACTGTACTTCTCCCAAACCTTCGTCGTCAATAGTGCACGATTTCAGAGGAGGATAACTTTTGCAAAAGAGGATTTATCATTCGAATTTTAGAGGACATAAACCATTGCTTAACAAGGAGCCTTTTATACATGATGTGGATGGGGAAGAATAAAAGTCGAAGTCAAAAGAAAATGGAGGTTAAACTTTTGATTAGTTTTAAAATTAAAATTTTAATTTTAAATAATTAAAATTTAAACTAAATCTTTAAAATTAAATATCTCTATCACCAGGGCACCTTTTTTGATGAAACGAAAAGCCAAATTGGGTTTTAAGAAAAATCCATTTCAAATATGCCATCCATGGTTTTAAATAAAATATTTTATTTTTCCTGCCTTGGTTTTCACAAAAATCCTTCCTTGCACTTTCACAAAACATAGTGCATGCCATCATAGATCCTTTTGACATCAAATAACCTTTTGACATCAATGACAACATTTTAGCTTAGGGACTCCAAATGTCCAACAATTTGATCAACTATTTTTTACCCAAGTCTTTTCTCAATCTGATAGGGTATTTCTAGCACCTTTAGTATCTTGATGGTTACGTAGGCTATTTTTCACACTTAGAGACTATCACCTAACCATTGCCTATTCAAAAAATATAATTGACTATTACTATACCCTCTTGTCAAAATCCCACTGTTATTGTCCTCTATTGTATCCCACTACCACCATACTCAACTATTACTATAACTAATAGTTTTATTATTGACTATCAAGAATCATTACTATATCATCAATTTGTGGTGAGTGTAGTCTCCTTAGTATGCTCAAGTTAGTGTTAGATTTAGTCAAGATGGGAAAGTGTCTGAATAAATTAAAAGGAATAAGCTAAGTAGAGGTATGTTTGGTTCCATAGGCTCTCTAATATAATTCCTCAATTGTGATTAGTGGTTGACCCAATATATTAAAACTCTCACTATAGATGTTTCCACCATACCTATAGTCACACATCCGTTTTTTAGCATACTATGAGAGTATTTCTTAATGCACCATAGAATTTAAATGACTGATATGTTCCTAGGGCTAGAGGTTTCTCCTAATCCTAAGGGTCTCCCTATATATCTAATGGTATGTGGAAGCTCGTTGCCACATATAGGTGATATCTAAGGCCTAAGTATTAGAGTCTAATCAATCTCACTTCACTAGAGGCTTTATGGGTAATCTAGCTTAGCCAATAATAATATCTTCGCTATAACATTTGGAAACCCTCAATATAGGGTTTCTAACCTATTATACTAGAACAAAATGAAATTAGGATATGCTTTTTATAGGGTTCTTAGCAAAAAAATAACAAAAGGAAGGAAAAAATATACCTAATAAGGATTGAATGACAGGACATTAACTATTGCATCTATACCAAAATATGAATTGGGAAAGTGCTCAAATACTTATTTTTAGAAATATATCAATTAAAATATGCACATCATATGAATATTACAATAAATTACAAAAATACTAAAATAGAAATAACAATATTGTAATTCAAAATGGAAAATGTTGTCGCTTTTATTACTCAAGAATAGAATCATAATATATAATCACTAGCCTCTTCAAGAGGGAAACCTCCTTAGAATCAAAGCCTTGTTACAATTATAAAGAATGATGTAATACATTCCATATATGCACTTGCCTTTATAAATAATTCTATTAATCCTAATCCTAATGCTCAAGGGTTAACTTCACATGCAAGTGGGGACTTGAGATAGTAACTCCTACTAAAGAAATAGTTACATCTAATGGTTACATTATATTGGACCATATGCCTAGGTGGCCAAAGTACCACGTACATGTTGCATTATAATTTTTGGATAGGGTCCTAACAATACTCTTTTAAAATTCACCCTTTTCAATTTATATCTAATAATATTTATTTATTAATTTTATTTTTTAATGGAATATATGAGATAGAAACGAACCCACCCATATTATATCATGACCACATAATGGTATTATAATAGATTGAATATTATAAGAGTCAAATAATTTAACTAGTTGAGAGAATCAATATGCTTCACACTCGATGGAAAATAATTAGTCGAAATTGATTAGACGTTTTTCATAGGACTGCCCAAACTACCGAACTCATTTTGGCCATATCTCACTCATCCAGACTCGGATTGAGCTGAAATTTTGAGGGTAGATGCCTGAAAAACCCTAGAACATCTCCACAAATTTTCATATCATTTGGAGCAACACAGATCCTAGCGCATCCCTATGTGTGAACGAGATATTTGGCAAGCGGCTATGCGAGGGTTTCATTTGGGTTGAGTGCAAGCAGCTCCAGAGGTTGGTTTTTAGGGCCTTCGGGCCCTAGCGGACAATATTTTTGTGGTTTATGCTCAATATTTTAGTAGGAAATGTTGCAGGGGATACAATATGGGTTAGAAATTTGTCTTTCAACAGATCATACTGTGAACTTGAGTGACAATGACTTCCAATTTGCTGCACAAAAGAAAAGTGAAAACCATACCTTTCCACGACATCTAGGGCAAGGATTAAAGAGATCACGAAACAAGTTTCAAGCAGTTGATCAAAAAATGGCTCATATCTCAAGTGAATCTGGTGCTAAGGTGCACCCACAAAATAATTCTACTATGAAAACCCTTGTCAAGGGTAAGAATTTTGAAGACTCAGTCCCAAAAATGAATTTTAGGGATGCCCTTCATGGTGGACAAGCCTCGGCCCAATGCTAATATCAATATTAGGGCTTCCCATAAACCTCTAAGAATGCCTAAGATTGATCCTAAGGAAAACGGAGTCAGGATGTCTTAAAGCAGCTGATGGAACTCCTATTGTTAAGCTTGATATGGGTAACATTCAGACTGGCATTGAAGATTTGGAAAAAAGAGGACTAATTTGTCGGTTCATGGGTTTTCGTTCGAGTCTATCTACTTTCAAATTATGGGCTGCAAAAAGCTGGAAAACTAAAGGTGAGTTACAAATCTCTATTTATCCAAATGGTTATTTTCTTGTTTTATTTGCTAATAATGAAGATAGAGAGAAAACTTTTCAAGGGGGTCCTTGGTTTTTTGGAAGGGCAGGGCTTTTCATGAAGCCCTGGCATACTAAATTTAAAGCCGAAGAAGAGATGCCTTCTATAGCTCCCGTGTGGGTTAGACTCTTTGGCCTCCCTATTGAATTTTGGAATCCTACTATTTTTTCTTCAATTGGAAACTCTTTAGGAACTTTTATGATGACTACTGATTGTACTCAAAATTTTGAACATATTATTTATGCTCGGATTTGTGTTTTAATGGATTTTGACAAACCCCTACCTAAAAATATCACATTACAATTTGGGGAAGACACTTGGGAGCAAGTAGTGGACTATGAGAACATTCCTTTTCGTTGTAGAATTTGCCATGAATATGGTCATTTGGCCAGTGCTTGCCCAAATAAAATTCTTGATCAAAAGAAAGAAGATATAAACTCAGTAGGTTTCCAAATACCTAAGAAGAAGAACACTCAGAAAAAACCAGTTATGAAGGATCAATCAAAGTCATCTGCTAATATGTTTGAAATCCTTTCCACAAATGATGTCCCAAGTGAGGAAGAGGAAATAATGGAAACTGAAATCTTAGAAACACAATTTAAATATGAAGGGAAGAACTTAGAGACAAACCAACAAATCAAAGGTTTTCAACGGAAAAAAAGGAGAAAATTTACACAAGAAAAACAATATTTCAAATGTCAAAACTTCAAATAATGTGAGGTCCCAATATAGACTCCGTTGAACCATCTAGTAAAATTTTGGCTATGTACGAGCATTCTTCAAGGTTAGAAGCCATCTCAGATTCAATTGGAATAAGTCAAGAAATAGGGAAAAAAAATTGAAGATGGATTCTAATCAAAAAGTAGGTCGCAAGACCAATCAATATCATATGGTAAAAGAAGGTGAAAAGCTTGTAGAGGAAGGTAAGATTAATGCCCTTCCCAACTTTTTTAGCCCTGGTATTAATGAAGATCATCACTTGGAATATTAGAGGACTCAAAGGGAGTCTTTCAAAACAAAATGAAATTAGAAGAATGATTCAGATAAATCATCCACATCTTGTTTTCCTTCAAGAAACAAAGATGTCAATGGAGGATATGGACTTAATTGCCAATAAAATTTGGCCAACTGGAAAAGTGGTTTCCCTCAGTTCCCAAGGGACTTCGGGTGGCATTGCTTGTCTTTGGGACCCAAAAGAGGTAGTTATTCACCATATGGTTGGCAGTTGGGGTTTGTTGGCTATAGCTATTCAAAGTAGACATTCCAACTAGATTATGCTCTGCATTACTATTTATGCTCCGACTTCTTTGGAGAAAAAAAGAAGACAGTGGAAGGATATTACTCATATTATCTCTCATTTTCCTAAAGCTTGGATCTTGATCGGAGGAGATTTCAATACCATCCTCTCTCTGGATGAGAAAATGGGGGAAATAGAAATTTGGACAAAAGCACTGACCTCATGAGCGAATATATTGCAAACCTCCATCTTGTGGATATCCAACCAGATAATGGCCTTATGACTTGGTCTAACGGAAGGCAAGGCTTAGCTTGTATAATGGAGAGATTGGATAGGTTTTTGCTCTCTAAAAATTTCTTAATCCATGGTCACATTCCTAAAGTGAAGACTCTTAATAATGCTGGTTCGGATCATTGGCCGGTCATGGTGGAAATGTGGAAAACCAATGTGAGTTTCTCTCCTTTTCATTTTCAATTAATGTGGCTTAGAGACATTTCCTTCAGACCTCGTGTGCAACAATGGTGGAAGGAAGGTAAACCTAGGCATGGGACTAAGATGTTCTATTTTGCCAAAATATTGCAATACATTAAATCCAAAATCAAGACTTGGAGCTAGAAAGAGTTTGGGGATGTTCATAAAAAAAAACATGAAGTTATTGCTCATCTTGAAAATTTGAATAAGAAAATCCATTTAGATGGCCTCACAGAGAAGAGAAGTGCGAATGAAATTAAACTCACAACTCGGTTAGAGGAATGGGAAAAAAGAGAAGAAATCTTATGGAAGCAAAAATCTAGAATTCAATGGCTCAAAGAAGGAGATCGAAACACAAATTTCTTCCACAAATATCTTCTAGCTCGAAGATCTCACAACTTTATTTCTTCCTTAAAATCAGATTTTGGAGATGTTGTTTATACTTGGGATGGCATGAACTCTATTGTTGTTGATTACTTTTCCAATATTTTTGTTGCTACTCCTCTTGACTCGACTTCACAACAAAATGTTCTTCAAGCAATCCCTTCTCTTATCACTTCTGAGGAGAACTCTATTTTGACTACTCTTGTTACTATCAATGAGCTTCAACAAGTAGTTTTTAAAATGCAAAAAGGGAAAACCCCAGGTCCTGATGGTTTTCCCATTGAGTTCTACCAAGAGTTATGGGATATCCTTCATGTTGATTTATTAGAGGTGGTGGAAGAAGCCGGGAAAGCCAAAGAAATTTTGAAGGTTATCAATAAAACTTATATTACTCTTGTTCCAAAAGCTCAAAAGGTTGATCATATCTGAGCTTTTAGACCTATTGCTTTATGTAATGTTCTTCTCAAAATCATTACTAAAATCATGGCAGAAAGGTTGAAGCCTCTTTTGCATAAGATTATTTCCCCGAGCAAGGGGGTTATGTGGAAGGACGTCAAATAGTAGATGAGATAGTTCTTGCTCAGGAAGCCATCCATTCCATGGATATGCAAAATTCTCCTTCCATGTTCATTCGGTTAGACTTATCCAAAGCTTATGACGAGTGGATTGGCACTTCCTTATCAAAGTTTTGAGGCAATTTGGTTTCTCTAAGGATTGGATGGATTGGATTATGGGATGTATCACTTCGATATCCTACTTAGTTCTTATCAATGGCGGGCCTTCTCGGTCTTTCCCGGCTTCCAGAGGTATTAGGCAAGGTGACCCGCTATCCCCTTATTTATTCATCATTCTTGTTGAATGCTTGGGTAGGACTATAACCAAAAAGAGGGAAAACAAAACCCTTGAGGGAGTTACCATTGCTCATGGAGCTAGACCTATCTCTCATCTTCAATTTGTGGATGACTCTACTCTTTTAGGTAAAGCTACGGTTAAGGAAGCTTCTAATATTAAGCAAATCATTAGCTATTTTTCTAAGGCTATCGGGCGGTTGATCAATGAAGACAAATCTAAAGTTATTTTCTTTCACTGCTCTGCTAGACAGGAATCCATGGTCTTGGATAAATTAAGATATAAGAAGACCTCTCTTCCAATCACTTATTTAGGTATTCCCATAAATATTCAAAGGCAAAAAAATAAATATTGGAATTGGTTGTTGGACAAAGTCAAGAAGAAAATTGGAAAGTGGACCAACAAGTGGCTTTCTTCAGGGGTAGAATCACCTTGGTAAAATCAGTCCTTCAAGCTATTCCTATTTATGTTTCTTCCATTTTGAATATCCCAAAGGCTGTTCTTCGAGAATTGGATCAAATCGGTCATCGTTTCCTTTGGAGTGGTACTAAGGAGAAAAGAAAATGGGCCTTGGTGAAATGGGATACTTTATGTCTTCCTAAGAGTGAAGGGGGGTTAGGATTCCGGTCTTCAATTAATAACAACAAAGCTTTAGCTGCTAAATTATATTGGAGGATGTTGCATAACCCCAATGCTCTTTGGGCCAATAATCTTCATGCTAAATATGCTTAGAACAAAAGTCCTGAAGACCTTGTTCGCTATCAACTTCCTACCAAAGGTTCTCCCATTTTAGCGAGTTCTTAAGACTGGTGAGGATTTGATAAAGAAAAAATTATTTTGGATCATTCATAATGGTCAACATGCAAATTTTTGGATAGATTCTTGGGATGGTCACAAGCCTTTGATAACTCAGTTTCCCGATTGGAGGCCTTGGATGGAGGAGCTTCACCGAGCTAATTGGATAAAGGTGGCTAATTACTGTCGGTACCATACTGGTAATTCAAAGGTTGGTAGATATTGGATCCCTATTGAGGACTGGCCTATTCAAATCCCAGAAAGGCAAAGACAAGATATCCAAGGCATCCTTCATATGAGATCCCTCTCTTGGTCCCATGAAAAATATTGTTTTGGATGGAACAACACTACTAAGGGTGAGTATTCGGTTGCTCAAGGTTATTTGACCTTATGCCATAATAATCCCAACCATTCTTCTGACATATTTTCTTGATTGTGGGCTCAAAAGCTCGGCCTAAGGTGAGGTTCTTTAATTGGATTTTATTGCATCGTAGGGTGCTTACTTGGTGAGCAACTTATGAAGCGTGGTTTTCATGGCCCTTTTAGATGTGAAATGTGTGAAGAGAATGTAGAAAATATCAACCATATTTTTATTGAGTGTACTTTAGCCTCCGAGCTATGGAGGAGAATGGCCACTTTACTTGGCTTACAGTGGTCCAATTTTTTTACTTTTGAACAACTTTGGAGGGATTGGCCTAATCAAGAGGGTGTTGATCATTTTATTAGGCAATTAGTTTGGATGGGTTCTACCATTCTTCTTTGGAATATTTGGAATGAAAGGAACAACCAAATTTTTAATCAAGATAGGAAGGATATTCACTATATTTGGAAAAATACCATAGCCAACTTAGTTGAATCAGTCCATCAACTCCTTAATCACCCCCAAAACTCCCACCAAAGATGGGATCAAGTGATGCAAATATTGAAGATTAAATATTCTAAGGGCAACCAACTTAAAGGGAATGTGAGTATTAGTAAGATGGATAGGACTAGAAATTGGCAACCTCCTCCTAAGGATTTTGGAAAAGTCAATACTGATGGAGCCTCTAGAGGGAACCCTGGAAAAGCCGATGTGGGAGGAATTGGTAGACTTTCGAGATGGCTCCCTGGTTTTTACTTTTGTTGAGAATTTGGGTATTCTTTCCAATAACCTTGTCTGAGGGGTATGGTATCCTCGAGAGGCCTTCAGGAGGCTACTAAGGTTGGATGGGAAAAGGTGTTAGTTGAGTCCGACTCTCAACTTATGATTAATCTCTTGAAGACTCCTTCTAAGAATCATAAGGTGGATTGGAGAATAAAAAGAATTATTGAGAAGATTCGAGTTAATCCGGATGGGATTTTTGAAAGTTGATTACAATCATGTGGTCGGAGATCAAAACAAGAGTGTTGATGCTTTAGCTAATTGGGCTTTGGACAAAGGTGATCTTACTTGTTATGGCCACCCTCCTATATGGTGGGCTTCTCAAATTAGGGAAGCTCTTCTTTCTATCATTTCTTTGGATGGCTCCAGATTTGAAGGTACCTAGTTTCTTCTTGTTTTTTTTTTTTTTTGCTTCTCTTTGGTTCATTCAGTTTTTTTTAGTTCCCTAGCTCATTCTATTCTTTATTTTGTTTCCTCTGTTGATTCTTGCCTTAATAGTCTTTTGGTCTAGATAGGTCATTGTTTTGTTCAATTTTTTTTTCTTTTTTTTTGTTTAGTTTTTTAAGGTGGGTGGGTTCTTTTGTTTTGTTTTGTTTTTGTGTTCTTTGTGTTGTTTTTTGTTGTTCTTGTGTTTTTGTTGTTTTGTTTTTTTATGTTTTTTGTTATTGTTCTTGTGTTTTTTTCATTCTTGTTCTTGGGTTTCTCTTTGTTTGTGTTATTTCGTGTTTTTATGTGTGAGTGTTTTCTATGTTTTTTGTTTTTGTTTATTGTCTGTTGTTGGTTGTTTTTTTTTATTATTATTATTATTTTTTATTTTTTAGGTTTTGGTTGTGTTTATTTTTCATGTTTTTTTTGGGTTATGTCTTTGTAGTGTTTTGTTGTTTTTGTCTTGTTTGTGTTTTGTTATGTGGTTCTTGTGTTTTTCTATGTGGTTTGTGTTGTGGTTTCTTTTATCTTATTGTGCGTGTTTGGTTGTGCTTTTGTTTTTGACACACTCAAGGAGCATGTTTTTTATTTTATTTTATTATTTTTGTTGTTATTTACTTATTTTTAAATTGGTTTTGTGTGTTTGTTTGCTCCTTGAGTATGTCAAAGGTGGTAGGCAGGTCCGAGTCCTGGGCATTTTTTGTGGAATGGATACCCCTGCCTCCTTGGGTCTTACCCGAAAGTGGCATCCCTTTTGGGATGTTTTCCAAAAAAAAAAAAAAGAATTTAACTAGTTGAGCTAATACCATTTGATAATATTACACACACACACAAGGAATTTATTTAGTTTTTACAATGTATTAGTTTTTTGAAAGGTAATATTTTGACTTACCCTTTAAAATAAAATTTGAAGTGCTCCAGCTACTTTATGGATAATTTTTATCTTACTCTTTTTTGAAGGATGAAATAGTATTTGCAATCTTGTGAAGTTGCAATTTTGATCCTTAAGTTGTATCATGGAGTGTCTATCATAATATGAGAATTTAAGCTTGGGTTAAACTTAAATGATTGCATCCAATATATTATTATTCCATAATACCTTGAACAAAATGTTAAAGGTTCACACAAGGGATTGAATTTTATCTTTTGACGTGAAATTTAGCTTCTTATTCATTAATCCAAACCAAATGGTAATTACAAGAAAACATTTTAGTAATATTAATATTCTATTTTTTTGTTAATTTTAATTCTTAAGTATTTGTAATATTTTCTTATTCTTGTGTGTAATTATAAAATAGAACTATAATGTAAGTTTTCATTTTGAATTTAACAATCTTATTTTTTGTTTGTCAATATTTATACCTCATCCTTATTATAATATGCTTGGAGATTACTTAGTTGTTTTGTAGAGGGGAAAACTATGCACCGTATACAATTCTCGGTTGGATCTGTTAGGAGCTGAGGTGACCACAGTGGCTGTTATATTATCTACACTTAGGGACACAAAAGGATGTATTCACCAAGAATGGTTTTAGTATTCGCTCCAAGTCTGTGGTGGAGGTGTTTAATGTGTTCAATTTAAGCAAATCACCTATGTTTGGCCTCTACGAACTAAACTATGCAAAATGAAAGAACAATGCAAAACATACAAGATGCAAGAAAACAATGTCTAACCCTAGTATGATTTTTTGATTCAATGATCTCTAACCCTAAGTTGCAATAATGAAATTATTTATCTTTTGAGCAAGGGCACAAGTGAAATGTGCAAACAATATTAAATCCTAAATGCACACTATATGCTTTTATTCTTTCAAATGCCTAGAAAATAGTCAAAATATTTTTCTTTTATTTCTTAGTTTGTGACTAAAACATATTTGGCAAATAACACAGCAAACAACCTAAATATTTACCAAGGGTACTTATCTATTTTGGCATTTGATCCAAGCTTTATCTTATGTCCAAAAATATTGCATAGCTTTAACCTGTAAAATAGCTTTTACAAAACCCTAGAAAAAATGATCAACGTTAGGGGGCCTACTTAGGCCATTATGTAGCATAGCTCGAAAGCATAGTAGTCGATCCCCCTAGGTCCTTTTAGTTGAACTTTATAAATTAAGAGCGAAAGTTAAACTTCTTTGGAAATGGATAAACATAATGCAATGAAATAAAACAACACAAAAAATAGAATGTAAACAACAATATTATGTCCTAGATGCAACATGCACACCAAGGCCTAGGGTTTGGGAGTGAATATTACTCCCAGAATTGATGTAGCCAAAATCATGCACTGTACGGGGTGACTACAATTTCAGCTCTATCACAATCGTTCCCTATAAATACAAGGTACGATTTCACAAAATACAAGGGGAAATGTATATTAATATGAAATGAGCGATGAAGACAATGAAAATTAATAATATAGGAATGATAAAATACATGAAACAACCTAGTGGTAGTGAAAGAGGTAGGCAAGAGGATGAAGACCTCCACTTGATGGTTGACGCCTCCTCAAGGCTCCAAAACTTGGCCACCAAGGGTAGAAAATCAAAAATACAGTAGAATAACACCAGAAGAAACTTATCAAAAGAGCTTATAATTTACTTGCTAGGTAAAATGCTTTTTATTGCTTAGAATCTCAGAAAACTTAGATTCCTTGCTTTTAACTTACCAAGATAAAAGGAGATCCAAAATCCTCTACTTATAGGGATTTTGAAACACAAATAGGTAAGAAAACCCTAAGGGATGATCGAATTTTACGAAGTTAGCTCCAAAGGTGGGTTTTCTAAGAGAAATCCCTAACATACCAAAATCACACCCCATAAGGATCAACAATGATTTTGAAAAACTAGAAAAAATGAGAGAAAATGAGAGAAGAGAGCCCTAAACTTACACTCGGGCAAGTTGAAGGGTCTCTCTAAGGCTCTAGGGAAAATGAATCACTCAAGTGGGTCAATTTTCCATGTCTATATTTTCCCTCTTTGATGCATTTATGGCCTAATAAATGTGTCAAAGAAAGATGTAGACACCTATGGGTGAAGAACGACAAGTAAAAAAGGGGTAGCTGGTTTAGAAGAAACGTATGGTGCAAAATGATGTCATTTCAAACACTTTCATATTTTACATGCAAAATGAGGAATTAGGGACATTAATGCCTCTCAAGACAAGATGCCCCATCGAGTTTTGGAAGGAATGCAAAATTCCTAAGGAAACTCACAATGGACTCAGAAGAAATCAAAGGAGCAAACAACAAAAAGGAAATACGAGGTACACACTCTCTCTTTTTCTCTTTTGAGCATGCTAATCATATACATAATTAATGCAATGCAAAATTATCTAATTAAAATGCATGAATGAAATTGACTAAATGCAATGTAATATAACATGCAAGCTAAAATGAATGCAAGGCAAAATGCATAGATGAGCGGATGGAAAGAAAAATGAACAACAAAAAAGAGAAGAAAGGTGGAAGAAGAAGAAAGCAAAAGCTCCAAAAGGTCAAAAGAAAATAAAAAGGAAAGTAGCAGAGTGGAACCTTGTGAGGATGTATGCTCACAAATATGGATAGGTGGAGTGATATCCACTATGGGTATAGTGCTCACTAATGGTCTAAGAAAAAAAGAGATATACCCACAAGGATTTATGCTCACAAATGGTTGAATGGAGGCTACCCCTTGCTTGTGACCATGAATCTATCCGCTATGAGGTTCTAAAATTATATAATTGATATACCAAAAATGAGTACTTTTTGATAGGGGTATAGTGTGTGCAAAATATGAGTGATCAAAGTAAAGCATAACCTGTGTGTGCACATGCTGAAAACAAAGATAGGAAATAGAGATGAAGAAGAAGAATAGTGCATGTGTGCACCCTTCTCAAAATTTTGAGAAGAGATGTGTGTAAGATAGTCAGTGGTTGTATGAACACCATAAATGATATTCATGTGGTATCTATCCTATCTCATGAGAATCCCTTAATAACCAAAATATTGAGAAATAATAAAGTGTGAACAAAAGCAACATTCACAGATGGAAGAAAGGACATGTATCCTTGTCTTGATGATAAATAGAAGAAAAACATGCAAAGGATAAGGATGCACAAAAGAAGGACTGTATTCCTTGAGTTTGTAAAGACAAAAGGATGATCATTAAAAATTTTAATATCAAGGAATACAAAATAATATGAATGAATGCAATGATGGAAATGCACGAAATGAACCTTAGGTTGGGAATTCTCTAGGCATAAGAGTCCTAGTGTGAGCACAATGCATGTGAGCTACAACCTAACTAGGTTTCATCACTTATCATTTTCATAAAATATCAAAAAATATATATGATCAATTAGTCATGCAAGAATGAGCAAGAATCAATGCAATTGTATGACAAGCATAATGTAAATAATAAAATATTAGGCAAAACATGCAAAATATAACAAGCAGTCATGCAGTATGAACAAGCAAACAAAATGCAGGATGAAAACTAAGTTAAATGCAATATAAAAATGTAAAGTGTTAAGTTATGCATAGTATCTTTTTAGATGCATTATGTTCATTGGTCCTTTAAGTTCTTTACCATACAGAGAATCCAAATGATAAGCCCCTAAACCAAACTTTGCGGTTATGATAAAGGGGCCCAACCAATTGGGATGAAACTTACCTTTAATATCTGAATGAGCATTGATGTTATTTTGGTTTTCCTTGAGGATAAGGTTCCCAACCTCAAAAGAATAGTTACAAACTCTCTTGTAATAATATCACTTGAGCCTATTCTGATAGGCTCAAAGATGCTCTAGGGCATGAATTCACTTTTCATCCAACAACTCCAATTGGTGCAAATAATTGAAGCAATAATCATCATCGATTGAGGCATCTAACAACAATATACATAATGAAGGAACCTCCAAATCAAATGGAAAAACCACCTAAGTCCCATAGACCAATACATATGGAGAAGCGCTCGTAGGATTTCGCACACTAGTGTGATAGGCCCACAAGGCTGGATAGAGTTGGATATGCCAGTCATGATCGATATTACTAACCAACTTCTTGAGAACCTCGATCAAGGACTTATAGGATGATTCAGCTTATCCGTTACCCTAAGGGTAATACAAAGTTGACCACCTATGATAAATATTGTACTTAGCACTAATTTTATGGAAATCCTTGTTCTTAAAAGGAGTGTATTTGTTAAAAATAATCACCAAAGGAATCTTGAACCTACAAAGGAGTTGGTTAAATATAAACTTGGAAACCTGAGATCCAGTCATTGTGGCCAAGGGAATGACTTCGACCTATTTAGTAAAGTACTTTATCACTATTATGATAAACTTGTGACCATCATACAACATTGGGTTAATCTTCCCTATAATGTCCAATCCCTACATGGAAAATGGTCAAGGGAAAGAAATAACCTGAAGGTGTTGAAAAGGAGCATGGACGAGGTTTTCATGGTGTTGATACTTGTTGTAGCATAGAACATAGTCATATGTATATTTCTCTATGGAATGCCAATAATACCCCATCCAAAGGAACTTTTTGGTAATGGAATTACTACTAAAATGGCCTCCACATGAACCTTCATGAGCCTCACTAAGAGCTAGCCAAGATTCATCAAAGTTAAGGCATCATAAGAGGATACCTTAAAAATAATGTTGATACAAAGTATTTCCAATTTTAATGAATTGACATGCTCTTTTGCACAAAAGCTTATGCTGATTATGATCTAAACCATCAATAATTGAACCATCCTTAAGGAAATTAAAGATGTCGATATACCATGGCTCAAATGGGGAAGCTTCGATGGTCAAAACATCTAATAGGACAAGAATCAAACCGAGTGATGTGGGCTTCTAAAGTTTTCTAATATAATCTATGTTTGATCATCATCAAACTCCAAAGGAAACAAGGATGTAGTAGTGGCCATGGCATCCACATGGTGGTTGGAGGATCTAGGAATAAAATTTATGGTTACTCGATCAAACACAAATAAGAGCTTGGTGACAATCTCTTTGTAAGGTTTTAGTTTATCATCTTGAGTCTGATAAACATCATTAATATGATTCACCACAATTTGAGTCACCAAAGACTGAAAGAACACTAACCTTGAAAGCTAAGGTTGCTCTAATACCAAGGATCAAAGCTTCGTATTTCATAGTGTTGTTTGTGTAAGAAAAATGAAGCTTGAAGGAAAAGGAAATGAACTATTTTTGTGAGGAAACTAGAATGACTCCAGCACCAACACCCTTCATACATCGAGCTCCATCAAAAAAAAAGTCTAAGACTTTGGCTCTTCATCCTCTATACTAAAGCACTCATCAAGAAACTTGATGACCAAAGGATGAGCAACTTTTTGGGGAGCGAAGGATAACTAATTAGCAATCACCTGGCCCTTGATAGCCTTCTAATCTATGAAAGTCATGCCAATATCACTAAGGGCTAAAGCCCACTTAGAAAATTGACCTGAAAGGTGGGGCTTAGACATCAAGTAGCGTAAAGGATCAAAATTCACAACCACCAATGTCTTATGGTTGAGCATATAATATATTAACTTATGGGAAGCAAACATAATAGTAAGGTAAAGCTTCTCTAAGGGAGTGTACTAGTTTTCATAGCTAACCAAGGTTCTATTGATATAGTAGATAGCTCACTCTTTGTTTTGATCATCATGTTGGGCCAAAAAGGCTCCCAAAGCATGAGTTGTGGCAGCTATGTAAAGAATCAAATACTTACCAAGAACATGAGGAACTGAGATAGGTAAGGAGGTGACATACCTTTTTAGCTCATAAAAATCTTGCTAACACTAATAATACCATCATAACACGATATATTTCTTAAGAAGCTTAAGAAAGGGCTCAAAATTATCAACTACTTGGGCTATAAATCGATGAATAGCTTGAAGATAACCTTGCAAGCTATGAAACTCAGCTAAAGTATAGGGAGGATGCATGTCATTGATAGCTATTATCTTAGTGAGATCCACTTTAATACCTCACCTAGAAATGATGAAACATAACAACTTGCCAGATGTGACTCCAAAAACATACTTAGGGGGTTTAAGATGAACTCTAAGCTATTTAAGTCTTTCAAAAAATTTCCTTAGATTGTGAACATGATTCTATCGATGTATGGAACAACCCAGAAGATTATCCACATAGTCTTGTAAAATATCATGCATCATGTCATGAAAAATATAAGTCATAGCCCTCTGATATGTGGCACCAATGTTCTTCAAGCCAAAAGGTGTGAATTTATAATAGAAGGTACCCCATGGTGTGATGAAAGTTGTCTTTTCTTGGTCCTTAGGGGCAACCATGATTTGGTTGTATCTTGAAAAACCATCCATGAGTGAGAGTATGCCACATTTGATGATGAAACCTATGATATAATCTGTTGGATAGGGGAAAATTATCCTTGGGATATGCTAAGTTAATGTCCCAAAATTTGGTACATATCTTGATTGTTCTTTTCTTCTTAGCCATTGGAATGATATTGGATACCCAATCAGAATAGTCGATAGATTTTATAAAATCGATGTCAAGGAGTTGTTGGAGCTCCTCCTTAACTAAAAGGGTGACCTTAGGATGCATCTTCCTAAGTTTTTGCTTAACAGGATTAGCACTAGGGTAAACTACCAAATGATGCATAACAAGGGAGGTATTAGGCCCTGACATGTCAACATATGACCAAGTAAAAACATCATGAAATTCTATCAACAAATTGGTAAAATGCTCTTGCTCGTCCATGGATAAGACTTTACCTAACTTAAGTATTCTAGGGATCTCATTAGAACCTATGTTAACATCTATGGTCTCCTCAATGATAATGGATGACTCATCCTCAAGAGGAGGTAGGGTAGGATTCACTTCTACTTGCTCAAGGTCCTTGGAATACATAGAACCAAATTCTTCTTGAGAACTAGAAGACTCAACTTGCGTAGTGCAAGGGACTGAACTGTAAAATGAGATGTTATTACGAAGGACATATTTATGAGCCATGTCACAAAGAGTGTCACCTTCGACATAATTATTTGGGGTTACAGCCAACTCATGATGCACCATAGTGCAAAATAAAGAAGGAGAGGGTGACCCCTTATCCTCAGCACTCTACTCCAAAAATTGATGAGATAAATCTAAAAGAGGCTCTTGAACAAGAGGACTGACTTGATATTGTGATGAAACATTGATTAAATTTTCCTCACTCAAGTTCATATTTTCAAATTACTTAGTTGTGTGAGACGAGGAAACTGATGGGCATAAATGAGGATCAAATTGTGTTTGCCCAACTAATGAATAATATTCAAATGGGTGAGGATCACCCAAAATGGTAATAAATTGATTCTTAAATTTGAACTTTAAACACTGGTGAAAAGTAGAAGGGATACCCTTTATTGCATGGATCCAAGGATGTCAAAAAAGAAGATTAAAAGATGCAGGGTAAGACACAACATAAAACAAGGTATCTAAGATCTTAGGTCTAACCCTAAGAGGGAGGGATATAATGTTGCAAGCCTATTGGGACTCGTTGTTGGAAGTTTTGATGATGTTATCAAATTTAGTTAAGTCTTCCTTTTTTAATACAAACTTTTGGAAATATTGATAAGTGCATAAATTGAGGGAAGAACCATTATCAATTAGAATTCATTTGATAAAAGTTTCCCCAATAAATATAGTGATATAGAGGGAAGAATCCCCTTGTGGATCTAAGGAAGAAATATCATCATCTAAAATATGATATGATGCATCCCAAGAGAACTTACAACATTAGCCATAGCACTAGGGGATATGTATTGAGGAACATATTGTTGTCTTAGGACTTTCAACAAGGATTTCCCATGAATAGGAGAAGTTTGCAAAATATCTAAGAGAGATATCTTAGTTGGGGTACTAGCTTATTGTTGTTGAATTTCAAATGAGACTTTGGATTGAGGTTTCAACACTAAGGGTGGGTTTTCTATTCTCGTGCTCCATTTTAGGGTATTATTCAAACTAAGGTAGGTTTTGAAGGTGGGTTGGATGAAGAACTCATCCCGTACTAAGAATGTTGAGCCCAATGATTCTACACTTATTTTATTATAGTTGTTGCTATCATACTAGCCATATGATCATAGCGAGGTGGCTATGATATGATGCTTTATTAGCTACCTGATGACCATGCTTAAGGAGAGGACCTTGAACAACCCCCATATATTGAATAGTAGCATGTGTTTGTTGAGTAGGAGGTTGATTGTTTGTTGGAGAATTGAATTGAGAACCTTCTATAACAAGTCATCCTTCATTGATTAAGTCTTGAACCACATGTTTCAACCTCTTACAAGAGTTTTTCATGTGCCCCTCCACTCTATGATACTCATAGTATTGACCATATTTATACCAATTAGTCATTGTATCATGTTGTCTTATAGGAGGTAACTCAATCATATTAGCTTCCAAAAGTTTCTTTAGGACCACTGTCATAGGTATGTTGAGTCTTATGAAATTCCTCTATGGGGGTTTTTGGGGTTAGCTAAGCATCATATTTTGTAGGGTGTTAACAATACTATTAATATGTCTACTATCCAGTATCCCATAAGCAACCAAATGCTTATTATTATACTGCGCTTAAGTGGTCCTATCCTATTTTACTTTTAAGCTAACCTCTTTTAATAAGGGCTTGCTCTACCCTTCTTTCTAGATCTATAGCTTGGTCAAAATATGTGATAGTTGTTTCCAATTCATAAGAGATTTATTCTTGTAAGTTTTCAATAAATATCCCAAGCATGTCTCAAGGAGGTTAGGTATATCTCAAGCATCCAACTAGATTCCTACAAAAATATAAAAATTCTAAAAACTTTCATATTTACTTTGCTTTAACAGATAGACATCTTTCATAGTCACATTATTTTCAACATAAGCACTGAATTGTTGAGCAAAAATTTTAGTCGTTTCTTCAAAATTTCTCAAAGAATGATTAGACAACTAATAATACCACTCTAATGCCATGCCACCAAGGTTCTTAGGGAACATTTTTAGCAACAACATGTCATCATATATGATATCATGGCATGTTATCTTAAACATTCTTAAATGCTCAATTGGATATTTTTTTTCCTTATAGATAGGTAACGATAGGGTAAGGCCTAGAGGCAACGATAGGGTCTAAGAGCTGATAGCACATTTATCTATAGTTGTAGGTGAAACTAGGTGGTTGAATCATATTCATCGTAGAAATGAATTGTTTCACCATATTATTTAAAATTTGCACCTCATTATTATTGCTATGTAATTCCCCTAGGTTCCCTAGGAGAGGGGTACAAGTAGGCTGTTGAAAGGGAACTTGGCTTATGTTGGAGGTATTGACATTGTTATGGTATGGGTTATGATATGTGGTATCTTGCTATGGAGGATAACTAACAATTGGTGGAACAAAATCATAAATGTTGAGATTAGCTGAATGAGGAGGAAATTGAACATAATATTGAGATGTACTATTAGTTGGAGGAATTTGTAGAATTCCTCCAATGATAGTGGTCATAGTAGTAACATATGTTGGTTTAGGACAAGGATTAACATGATGTGCAGATTCAAACAATATATTATTATGGATATTTTGAGGAGAAATAATTTGATGATGAGATGTTCTAGCTTCGTTGAGTTTAGCTTCCTCATCCATGGATTTATCAAAGGCATATTTATGATGCTTGTAAAAATTCTAGACATGTTCAAATGATTTAAAGATAAGGTTCATGTTAGGTCCCTTAGTAGGATCAAGGTCATTGTCAACTTCTTCATTTTCTTCCTATTTTATATTATGATTATATCTATCAATCTGATCATCTTCTTGAAAAATCTCATCAAACTCAAATTCTTCACCCACTCCTAAGGTTGGGAGGGATTAGGAGAGGGAAAAATTAGGATAGAGTGGAAAAGGAGAAAAACTAAATACTAGCAAAAACACACAAAATATATATATTTTAAATATTTTTTGATCTAAACAAATAAGATTAGTGGTCTTATTTAAGTTTTCAAAAGAGCAAAGGAAGAGGCTTCCTATCTTGTCCACTAATACGTGCCTTCACATTGGGTTAGCCAAATATGTGGAGGGGGAAATTGTGTACTGTGTACAATTCTTGGTTGGATCTACTAGGATCTGAGGTGACCAAGGCGACTATTATGTTATCTATACTTAGGGACATCAAAATGATGGGTTCACCAAGAACAACTTTAGGACTCGCTCCAAGTCTAGGGTGGAGGTGTTTAATGTGTTCAATTTAAGAAAATCACCTATGTTTGGCCTCTACAAACTAAACTATGCAAAATGAAAGAAATTCAAAACATACAGGATGCAAGAAGACAATGTCTAGCCCTAGTATTATTATTTTATTCAATGATATCTAACCCTAATCTATAATAATGAAAATCTTTGTCTTTTGAGCAAGGGCACAAGTGAAATGCACAAACAAGATTAAACCCTAAATGCACACTATATGCTTTTATTCTTTCAAATGCCTAGAAAATAATTGAAATATTTTTCTTTTATTTCTTTGTTTATGTCTAAAATAGAAATGAAAAATAACACAACAAAAAACAACCTAAAGCTTTACCAAGGGTACTTATCTATTTTAGCATTTTATCCAAGCTTTATCTTATGTCCAAAAATATCCCACAACTTCAACTTGCAAAATAGCTTTTACAAAACCCTAGAAAATATGATCAGCATTAGGGGGTCTACTTAGGCTACTATATAGTAGATCTCGGGAGTGCAACAGTCAAGCCCCATAGGTCCTTTTAGTTCACCTTTAGAAATCAAGAGCAAAAGTTGACCTTATTTGGAAATGGATAAACAGGATGCAATGAAACACAACATCATGAAAAGAATGTAAACAATAATATTATATCCCAAATGCAACATGCATAGGGAGGCCTAGGGTTTAGGAGCAAATATTACCCATAGATCTGACGTAGTCGAAATCATGTCTTGTATGGGCAACCACAATTTATAGCTCTACCAAAATTGTGCCCTGTAAATACGAGGTACGATTTTGCAAAAGACCATAGGAAAAGTAGATTAATTCTAAATGAGAGATGACAATAATGAAAATTAATAATCTAAGAATGATAAAATGCATAAAACAACCTGGTGGTAGCAAAAGAGGTAGGCAAGAGGATGAAGACCTCCACTTGATGGTTGACTCCTCCTCAAGGCTCCAACACTTGGCCACCAAGGACAACAAATCAACAATGCAATAGAATAACACTAGAAGAAACTTGCCAAAAGAGCTTGTGATTTACTTGCTAGGTAAAATGCTTGTTATTGCTTGGAATATTATAAAACTTGGCTTCCTTTATTTTAACTTACTAGGAGAAAATGATATCTAAAACTCTCTACTTATAGGGGTTTTGAAACATAAACGAGCAAGAAAACCCTAAGGGAGGACCAAATTTTAGGAAGTCAGCTAACACCAAAATAAACTTGCCAAAAGAGCTTGTTATTTATTGCTAGGTAAAATGCTTGTTATTTCTTAGAATCTTAGAAAACTTAGCTTCTTTTATTTTAACTTACCAGGAGAAAAGGATATCTGAAACCCTCTACTTATGGGGGTTTTGAAACATAATCATGCAGGAAAACCCTAAGGGAGGACCAAATTTTAGGAATTTAGCTCCAAAGGTGGGTTTTCTAAGAGAAAACCCGAACTTACCAAAATTTCACCCCATAAGGATTGATCACGATTTCAACACTAGAAAAAAGTGTTATCTTTTGATGAAGTATGCTATGGGAGATGGCAATCACAATATGCAAAAAGATAATGAGATTTAGAAATAACACATAAATGTGCTATTAATGGAACTCACAAAAATATGGAACTGAATACAATAGATAGAAACCTACTCTACTAGTGCATGTTGAGAGCAATGCACTCTCACACACTCACTCTATTCACTATGGAACTTTATATAGAAATTAGGTAACTTGGCCCTTACTCTTCCTAACTACCATTCCTATGACTCATGTACAAGTGGACTCCTTGCACATTGACACTTGTGCATTTATTGATTCTACCCCAAGTAACTCCTAATCTAATAATGTACCCAAGGCGGTACATTGACATGTACCTAAAAATGTAATATACTCTAAAACCCCCCCTGTATTACATTATTTGGGTATTGAAGAATTTAGTCTTCAATATGGATCTTCTCATCTTCTCTTAAACAATATTGAGCTTAATTTGGTCCTTTGTATTATCTTTAACTCATATTACACTGTATGACTTCTTGATTTGGTTCCTCTTATTATTCTTATCTATTATCATATTTGGAGTCAATACTTTCATGGGTGGATGTACTATCACCTGATTCTTGAAGGATTTCCTTCTCTTTGCCTTTGTTATTTTTATCATTTTTCAGGTCTTGTATAGAAGTTTCTAAACATACACTTAGAGCATCATGATAGGATTTTGTGTTAATAGAACTTGAAGTACCAATATTGCATGAGGATTGAAATATATTTTCTAGGGATTATTCATCCATTTATATTTTTAGTTTAAGTAATTCTATCAATCCTCTTTGTTCTACATTTTCATTCTTATAACATTTGAATGTAAATAGTGCCATATATAATATGCTTCCATATTACAAAGGAATTTGAATATTATTCTTTCCATTATCAATTGCTTTAGTGAGTTGAGCATGTAAATAATGTTCCATGGTTTCAAATTTATCTTTTAAAGTTTCAATATGTATCCTTTTTGAAGTAAGATCTAAATCTCCTTCAGAATTCATAAGTAAATTCTTGATTCCACTTTTTATGAATCTTGCTCTTTATTTTCTAATAGTGTTGCTCATATCATTGTTCACTGTATTCCTTGAGGTAGACATCTCTCTTAGTTTTAGCTTTTTCTATTTTAAGAACACTTTTGTTAGATCCTTTGTAGTAGACTACCTTATGACTCCCTAGATATGTGAACGAATTCACTAAAAAATTTCTTAGACTTTAGATTTTGTAGGCTTCCTTATATCTCCCACGTAATTTATGATATGCTATGAGCTTCAATAGAAAGCTTAGCAATATTTAGTTCACCTTTTGGGTTGATTTTGTAATATTTTGAGAATAATAAACCTTCAATTTTACCTTATCTCTCCTAATGAAGTATGCTCTAATGGTTGGATTTATTTTGTCTCCTTAGTATGAATGTGAGACAATTGTTATCACTTAATTCCAAATTTCAATGATGTTTAATGAGCTTATTTCTTCTATCTTAAGTAATTTGATTTTCTAAATTCTAAATATCTATGATTTTGGTGTAGAAAGCCGTATAACTCCCTACTCTTGGAATATTAGAAAATTATTGTATTTGTAAATTAATATTTGAGTTTACTAATTTTGTCAACATTACATCTCCTAATTTATTTGCAAATATCCTTCACAAATAATATCTTGGAATGAGCTTGCTTGATAGATTATTAAAGCTTGGTTTAGTGTTGGTTATTCCAATGTAATAGAATATTTGAATATATCACCTTATAACTACAACATTACCTTAATGAAAGCAATCAATAATAGCTTTACCTTAGCACTTGTAGTATGTAGCTTATAACTTGTGATATGGCTGGAGACTCAATGTATCTCCACTGGATTACTCGATGTTGCTTAACGTGCTCTCTATTTAATTTCTCTGTGTGACTTGAATTCAACATCTCTTCTCTTACGTTATCCATATTTCTTGACTTCAATTTATCTTCTCGTATGTTCTTTGCGTGGCTTGAATTCAACATCTCCTTTTGTTATGTGCTCTGCATGGCTTGAGTTTATTTATGCTTCAACATCTCTATTGGCTGGGTAGGAATGAGCATTCAATACTCTCTCCAAATATACAATGCTTGGTTGGCATTGGAATTTCTATGAAAGTGTTGGTTTATGATAGCCTTTAATGCACTTGTGCTCCTCCTTAAATCTTTCTTACACTCCTCGCTTGAAATTCATTGTTCATGCTTCCAATGTTTGTGATATATTTAATGTAAATGTATTAATAGAGATCTCCTTCAAAATTTATTCCTTGAGGCATTATTCTCTTCTTCATGCTTTGGACAAGTGGAAATTATATTGGTGGTGGTTGGACATTTAGTTTCAATATTTAAGGTGCAATTATGAATATGGCGTTATTTCTTAGCTTTTATTCCTTTCCTAATGCTCCAATATGGGTATTACTCTTTGCTAGGTGCTTGGAATACTTCAAGACAAGTGTTATATTCTTGCTAGGCTCTTACATGAAAGGTGTAACATCCTTTTTCTATGTGCCAAGTGGTAATTGCATGCTCAACTCTCAACGTCCTTCTTGAAACCCTATAACTCCTCCAACAAATGCAAGTTGTTCACTTCTTTTCTCCAACACTTTGCTAGTGAATGCTAGCTTGCACCTCCAATGATGATCTCCTTCCAATGTTGGCTTTGACGTAGCTTCTAGGTGGATGAGATGTTTCCTTTTGATTTTATATTTTGGATGCTTTGATGGCTCTCTTCTTTGTTGAATATTAGGCACTTGAATGAGGTAACTTTTTGTAGCCTTCCCTTGCATATTTTAGGGTTTTCCATTGGCTTATATGTAAATTTCCAAGCTATTACTCTTCCTTGCTTTGTGATTGCTATAATGAATCTAATTTGATTGCATATTGGCTTTGTTTGAGGGCGTTGCTCGGATGATTTAATGATATTTTTGGACACCTAAAACCTAGTGCTTGTGAACCCTAGATTCACTCCTTTTCTACCTCTCTTGTTTCACCAAGAGTAGACGTAGGATTTCTACAGTGTTAGTGTCTTCAAGACACTTGATAATCTATCATATTTTAGAGGTATTATGGTGCTCCAATGTAGTATGAATAATAGACTCTATTTTGCACCAAAGCTTAGTGTGCTTCTTGTCTCTTTTGATGTTATTTATTTGATTTTATGGCTTCAATATTGTATAGATAGATTTTCTCCTCGCTATATAGCTTGAGGACTTATGTAAGATAATTTTAAGCTTTATTTTGGCTTCTTGGATATGGCCGCTACTTGCTCTATTATTTTGAGATCAATGTATTGTTGCCTCTATTTTAGACAACACCTGAATCTCACTTTTCCACTTGGATAGTTTAGTAAAAATTAATCCAAGCTAATAATCATATAAGCAATATGCTAGAGAGATTAATTTTTACACTAACCTTCACTATAACATTTAGTGCACTTCTAATAAGCTTGAAGATAAATTAATATAGTGTAACTTAAATCACATTATTACTCCTTAAGGAACTTTGTAATATGCACTAATACTAACTCTTAAAGAATACTCAATAATATCTGCAACTTAATGTAATCCCTTTTTCTATAAGTAGATGATAGGAAGAATGTATCTAACTCCTATTAATGTGTAGGTAATAACCCTTAATAGAAACTATCTTTTGCACTTTGTTTGAGGACTTAATATGCAACCTTTTATTTTGCAACTTTCGAATTCTAATAAGATTCTTAATGAACCTAAGTAGTAATCCAAATAAGTGTTCAAGTAATGAATCCTTTTGCACCTTAAATTGCTTACCTTTAAAGGCTTCTGAATATGGTGTAGATCTTGATGATTTGGTTCACCAAGTTGCTACCTAGAATGGTGGTTGCTTGCAGTTGTGGACCCTTTTAGTTTCTTGCCTTGAAACTTCTCCTTCAAGATATGGCCTGGAACTTCGAAGTTTTATAGCTAGTAATATTGTCTTTATTATTGCCTTATAGAAAATAATTTATCTACTAAAATGTTGTCCTTCACAAACACTTTTAGTATTTTTCTGTGAATTTAGAAAATCCCTATCTCCAAAATGTGCCTTCTTAGTTTTGAAAGGCAATCTTCAAACCTCTTAGGTTTGGTAGCAATGTCTGCTTTTTTTCTCCTTATCAAACTCTAACTTAGATCCCGGTATTCTTCTCAAGAATCTAAGTGTCTTGAGGTCTTCAATATTCATCTTCGATATTTAGCACTTCTTACCAAATTCTTCTCCTTTTGGGCTTCACTATCAAGAGATTCTCCTTGGTAGTTAATTTCTCCAATGAGTGCTTCTAGGATCTCCTTTAATAGTTTATTTTAATTATACAATAAGGGTATCCAAGCCTTTTCTCCTTGAGACCTCTCCAAGGTCTTCTCCTCGTACCTTTCTGGCCTTATTAATGAGACATTTCCTTCAAAATTCTACTATAGAAGTATTGTAAATGATATCTCCTTCATGGATCTCTAAAATCTAGAATAGGACCTTGATAGTCCCTCTTTATCTCTTCCAATATTGGAAGTTTTTCAATGAGACCTTTGTGGGTCTTTTAAACTTCTTTTGAAAGAAGTCTTTAATTAGCAAGGAGATCTCCAATCTCCTACCTTCAATATTCACTCTTCAATGAGAACCTTCTCCTTGGTTCTTCTCCAATATTTGGTTTTCTGTAACACAAAGTTAGTTTCTAATTGGATATTTTTTGAGTCCTGGTATTCACAAGTTATTTGGAACTCCATGGAAAGACTAGCCAAATGCAATCTTAGAAATTATGGAAATAATATTTTCTTCTTTCCTCTTAATCTCTCTTTTGACTCTCCATATTCCTATCTAGATCTACCGTGGATCTGATACCACTGTTAGCTTTTGATGAAGTATGCTATAGGAGATAGCAATCACAAGATGCAGAAAGATAATGAAGTTTAGGAATGACATAGAAATATGCGATTAAAGAAAATCATAAAAATATGGAACTGAATATAATAGATACAAACCTACTCTACCAGTGCATGTTGAGAGCAATGCACTCTCACACACTCACTCTATTCACTATGGATTTTTATATAGAAAATAGGTAACTTGACCCTTACTCTTCCTAACTACCATTCCTATGACTCATGTACAAGTGGACTCCTTGCACATTTACATTATTGCACATTGAAACTTGTGCATTTATTGATTCTACCCCAAGTAACTCCTAATCTAATAATGTACCCAAGGTGGTACATTGACATGTACCTAAATAATGTAATATGCTCTAACAAAAAGGAGGGAAAAGGGGAGAAGAGAGACCCAAAATTATCGAGCAAGGTGAAGTGTCTCTCTAAGGATCTAGGGAAAATGACTCACTCAAGTGGGTCAATTTTCCATGTCTTAAGGTAAGTTTTCATTTTGAATTTAATAGTCATACTTTTTGTTTGTCATTGTTTATATTACCTCATCCTTATTATAAGATGCTTGGATATTACTTAGTTGTTTACTTAAGTCAACTTGATATTTAGCAAGTGAGTCTATATTGTTAAAAAACTAGTGGTATGATGGTCTAGTTAGATAATACTATTCTAGCATGTCCATCTTCTAAAATATTTATTTTTTCTATTTTGAGTAGATATTCCAATGAAGTGTTGGCAATTATGCCAGATTATCTCATAGGTAAATTTTACTAGATCACATCCATAGGTAATACAAGTATTGCACAAAAATAAACTTCACTATTGCATTCATAAATCATAAAACATTACATAGAAATTCACATTGCATGGATATTTATCTCCAATATATAATCATTCTTATGAATTTTGCTCTCCTGAAACTCCCAGGAGATGCAACTCTTTAATACCTCACATTATGAAAAAAATCTCATGATTAAATAACCTCTCTCTTTATATCTTGACACATCTTATATGAATCTTCACTTCCATACTTGACACCTATCATTTATGACTCTTCACTTGCACTTTTGACACCTATCATCTATGACTTTTCATTCGTATACTTGATACCTTGAGCACATAACTTACACTTTGCACACTTTGACACCTTTCATGATTTATTATAGAACACACAAACCTCTCCACACTTTGGCATATCATTTAGATACACACACTTCCTAATATAATATTTAAAATAGTACTAAAAGATACTTCAATGTATCAAATAATGTAATATCTCCAACATGAAGGTGATGGATATCAAGCATACCTTTTAGAGTTCCATGTTATAGCGGAATTTCTCTAGCTAACCTTGACTAATTTAAGTTTAATAATGGTTTTTTTGTATATATAATACATATTCATTCTAACCTTAATGAGTATTCTTATTTATTCCATATATTTCTAGAGTGTTTCCCTTGAGACAGTGTTAAGGCATTTTAAAAGTAAATAAGACATGAAAATGCATCTACTTTGTTACCATAATATTACTACAATAATTTTAGATGTGAGGATTTATTTGATCTAAGATAGATTATGCATAAATCCTACCTAAAACTATCTTTACATTGCTTCAAAAAATGAAATAACAAAACTTATTTAAGAAATTTGCTTAAAGGATCTTGAAAATATAATAAACTACACATTTTTAAGTTAATTTGTAGTAAATTACAAAATTGACAATGGAATAACAAATAAAAAAACAAATGCATCACATTCTACTCAAATGTAACTGACAAAATAGAATGTGAAACATCATCAACTAGAAACTTATAAATTGATAAGTATTGATCAAATGAACATACATATAGTTATGACCTGATCCTTTATTTATGTAGAACATGATGAGAATTCATCAACACTCATATATATAATATAAACATATTTCCCATGATATCTATAGCCATGAACCTTGAAATATAAAAGTTCTTCTCTTTTATTATTTGACTTATTGGTTTGGAATTGGAATTGAATGGTACCTCTTCTTCTTCCTTATTAGTAGATGATCAATAATTTTTCAATTATTATTGTTTTTTAAATCTTGATGATCTTCCCACATTATATATCCTTGATGAAGGTAATTTGGTCTCCAGTGTAACAACCTAAAATTTTACACCACAATTGAGAGAATTTTTTTAATAAATGGAATTCACTTATTCTCTCCATACGTAAGTCCATCTACGTAGGATAAGTGTACTACAGTTAAGCCAAATCTCTTTCTCATTATTTTTATTAAACCCATGTGCATAGCCATTAAGAAGTACAATAGATAACCATACCATACTTAATGAATTAAAAACTATATTTATCCTTCACAAATTTAGAGCAATACATCCATGGAAAAACTAACTCTAAACTATAAATATAAACCATGATTGCACAATAGTCATCACACATGAGACACAAGATATATACCTCACAGGGAATAAACCCAGTCTCCAAAAGTGTCCTTTTTCTTTCATTATCTTTTATTGCCTCAAGTACAATTGTATAAAGGGAATCCATAATACCTTATGATACATTTGTCATCATACATGCATAGAAACTCCTGATTCCTATGTTCTCACATACATGAATAGGTCCATTAATTCATGTGATGTAGTCATGAGAAAAACCTCATAAATTCATTGGATGAACTCTATGTCATCCTTTGAAGGATGTATTCTTCCTTTGGTCCAAGTTCAAAGGCAACATCATCCCCTTGAATCTAAAATAGTTGCACTTTATTGTAGCAATGCACAAGATAACCCATTCAAGAGAACCCCATAATTCTCCCAATGAATTACCAGTACAAGCATACTATATAGGAGAGAACCCTCTCCCTCTTAAGCAAGTAATATTCAATCCCAATTACATGCTAGCATAATATATGCTATCAATCAATAATAGAACCCAATGTAGTATACTATCCATTGATACATTTCTATTTCCAAGAGATATATTCTCCTACTAATGGATTCTTCCAAGCAAACATTTACCATATTACATTCCATATAATCAAAGGTATACTAGTAATACTTATTCCTCAACCCATTCTAGCATAGATATGTTCTTACTCTAGCCTCTACCAGATGAGGATATCACATATTTCCTTATTCTTTATCCAAACATAGACGAGTCAATTAATCTATCCCTTATCCAAACATAAAACAACTCATTAAATCTATCTCTCTCAAAGTATAGATGCATCCCTTGATCTATTCTTCCAAAAACATAGGTTATTCATTTACCTTGTTCTTCCAAAACACATAGATTCATCAATCAAATCATCCTATCCAAACATAGATTATTCCTTTAATCTATTATTTTCCAAACAATACTTGTTTTTCCAATCTATTCATTTAGAAAACACATGGACTATTCATTTAATCTATCCATCCACAAACACATACCTTTTCCTATTTCCTATCTCAATGCAAATGAAATAGTCCTTTAACTCATTAATGCAAAATTTGGTTCAACATATTAAACCAAAGGCTCCACATAATGCCATCTAAAATAATCTTCCCCTAAAATAAAATCATATTTATATATTTCCATCACTAATCACAAACAAGCCATATAACTTTTCAATCATAGATAGACCATTAAGACTCCAAAATATGAACTATTAAAGGTCCATTATTTCCTTATCATTTCTCTTATGGGCTCACCATTAGGAGTTTCATATTATTTAGATGCTCATTCATTCTCACAAAAACATGCTAAAGAAAACCACTTACAATTTCTCCATGGAATTGTTCTTTAGTTCCCTTACATCTCCTCATAAGATGTTTTGCAATTCCTATCAAATCTCTCCTAGAATTTGGTCCAGGAATGCAATCCAAATAGTTTCCCATTAACAATCAAATTCCCTCTAAGAATTGATCTATGGAACATAAATCTTACTTCCCAAATAAAATAACCTATTTTCTCCTAAATTGGTGCTAGGGACATTAATTGTTTTCACACCATGCTAATTAGTCTCAAGGTTTGATCTATGCATGAAATCCTTTACTACAATTACCTCAATTTAAAGAACCATTTTGCATACTATATAAAAAATATATTTCATTCACCTCAAAGGCCATAAGTTGATTGCAAGGAGAAAATTTATTTTCCAAATAAGAAGACAACCTCATTCAAAACCCAGGTTTGATCAACATATAAAAATAGGAGTGCTTACCCAAAAATATGGGTACTCCAAATAGCTAGACAATCGATTCCTAGCCAGTCAACCATACCCTTTAAACAGTCCCTGTGTACACTCAACCACATAGAAAACATCAAAAATCAACCCTATTATACCACTTGCTGGTACACATGGATTATGGTGGTCTAACAACCAATCTAAAGGGCATCACAAGAATCACAAAGTGCCTCCACTAAGTGAAGTGACCACCGAAAGGTATTCACTTCCTTAAGGGAGTCTTGGTATTCAATCTATAATCTGGTAGATGAGATTCTAATTATTGATCCAACCAACTACACCTCTTAAAAACATCCAACATTCATGATGTTATTTGCTCCATCGTAAATGATCAATCAACTCAGCTATATCGCAAATGACAAAATTATCCTCGAGCACACTAAGATGGGAATGTCATAGGAATCTATCCAACTCTTTATTTCTTTCCAAAATGTATTCTAACTAAATGCACGCAAAGGAAACACAACAATCCATATTGCAACACTCCAAGCAACATTTAAGCACACTGTTCCAAAACAACATCCATTCCTCCTACGAATTGATTACATTTTTCACAACAACAATAATTCCTTTTAATTTCCAAAGCTGGTTTCAACATCAACTATGCCAGTGAAGTCAAATTGAAACATTTTAAGGAGTCATTACTTAGACTCTCATTTTCCTCTAACGTGAGGCCTTCACTATTTCTATAAAATACAATAAATAGAATTTCACAATCGGAGCACACTCAGTGCCCATGCACAACGCATACACAGAATAGAAATATATAAACTACCTTCAAGAAGCACAATGTTTCCATTTCTAAATCAATTCATTAATCCCAAATAGAATTCACAAGATCAATATTAAAGCAACCCACTCACCTCAGCACAATCATCATACCAAAATAAAACACCCATATTCAACTATGATATTGAGCTATCTAAGATTTTTGTCAATGCATACATTCAAAGACGTATAACGCCTTAGGATTGCTCACAGATCAAACCAGTAGGTAGGTATTTAGGTAAGGTTGACTGAGTTGGATTCAAAGCACTGTCTGTCTATCTTTATCTTAGGTTAATAGTACGTCCCTGAGCACATGTTTTAACCCAACCCCACTCTTCTCTTAGGGGAAGACCTCACTCATAAACTAGTGTAATATTGATAGAGGGATTGATTCAATATTTGGTCAATCTATGACTTTTAATTCCATTCCAATAATTTCCAGAACAACAATTCCTAAAAATAGAACATTCATTGCTCTTGAATATAATCATTATGTTCAACCGAAAAAACATACATGCATGCTCTTTTTAATAAAATAAGTACACATAAGACACTTCCATATCCAAATCAAACGAGTCTACCTGAACTTGCTATACGAATTCCTTCCAGCCAAGTGATAATTTCATATTTCTATCCAGTCGCACCTCTCTCCCCACTCTGGTTCTCCTCTGAAGCTACTGAAACTCTATTCCTCCTTTTTCAGACATTTGAGAGAGCGTATATCAATTCCCACCACTCTCCACACGTTCACCCACCTCGTCCAAACATGAAGGAGTATAATTAACCAAAGACTATCCTCCATCATTATTTTGATATTCACCAAAGATATTAATGCAACACTTCGATCAATAATGAAACATGTAGTGCATAATTAACATTTCCTTATTTAAAGTGACCATGATGAAATAAAATATAAATTATTTTTCTTTTATATATATTGTTTCTAAGGTATTTTGTTCTTGGCGGCTAATTATTTCTTCCACCCATGATAAAGTCTGCATCTGCAAAAATTACAAATCCATTAGCGACATCATATTTTTCCATAAAAATATATGTTTTGCAACAACTAAACTTGAGATAGTCGGTCATTCCCACAACAAGTTAACCTATTAGTTCATAGATTCATCATATGCATGAGTTTACCAAGGGAGGGTCATGACATCCAAAGGTTTTAATTGGAATGAAGGAACTAAGAAAATAAGTCCTTCACTTATTCTATCCTATTGAATAATGTGCCAAATATTCTTTTTCATATTTTTTTTTTAATCTCCTTGTTTAAAAGAATATATTTTTGTCTTATTTAGTACATTTATTAGGCATTTAATACTAAGAACTATAATTTCATAGCTTATTTTAATCAAGCTTGGATCATAGAGCTTGAGATCTTCAACTGTCACTATAGATTATATATTAATATACGAAGGCATTTAAAGTTTAAATGATTTCAACATATTATCTTCTCCTTGTAATGAATTATAACTTGTGATATATATTTATTGTTTTTATTATGTTTTGTTTATACTTACCTTCAATCTTCTTAATATGGTATTGAACCACTTTCTTAATAAGTTCATTTAGTTTATTTTGATATTTGGAAGAGTCATCTTCCTTGCACTTAGTATGTTTATATGCAAGGTCAATTATTGAAGATGAAATAAAAACAAAATACACTTTAAGTGGACATCTTTATAAAATTACTAAACCACCTTATTCAATGAATACTAAATTTAAGGATTATTCTCATCTTAGGACTTGACATGTTTATGGTCATAGTATCTCAATAAGCTTGTGTTGGTATTATTTAAGAACTTTCTTTAGCAATTAATATAGGATATAAATGAGTGAATCTACACAATTATATTTGAAGTCGATACCTTAAGGATTTCTAAAATACTTGAAAGTTTGTTGCCCTTATGAGAAATAATTGATTTAGGCATAATTCTTCTATAACTTCTTGAACATTTTTCATGTCATCCTATGTGTTTCAACTATCATTTTGCAAGATCTTAACATATACATATTAATATATTTATCCAATACCATAACTAATGCTTTTTCTAAATTCTAGAGAAGTATTCTTCCCATCAATTCGAAAGTATCACATAGGAGTATGATCTCCATGGACTAGAAAGTATTCAAAATAGAATGTGCGTAACCTGTTTTCTCGTAATGGGAAACATATTGAACAATCATAAATAAATTTAGAAACATATCTAATTATGGTAAATGATACATATACCTCAACTTTTTCAAAGTCAAATTCCTTCAAAAGTGATCAACAATTGGAAAAGTGTGTTTCTTCCCATAAACATTTTAATTCTATAATTAGGCATTCATTTTTAGGATAAAATTTTAATTGCTTACATAGCAAGAGCATCATAAATGAAGCACTTAATTTGTGCCTATTTAATAAGTTTTTATGGTTGTATGTTGAATGGATACCACAAAATCTATATAAAAGGACGATAAAATGTGTGGAAAAATTATATAAAATATTAGAAAAGGTGATTATATGTGCATGTAATAGAAAAGTGTATAAGAAAGGTTCTAATATTAGGAACTCAAAATTTAATACAAATAAGTGATCTCTTCTTAAAGTAGTATCTTTACATTTTTTTTTTCACTATTTATGTATCATTTATTGTCGTTAGTTTTGATTAATGTCTATTTTTGAAGATACATTCTATATTTCTAATATGGTAATAGAGCCTAATATTTAGAGAAAATATTTAAAAATATAAGATAAAAGAGTTGAAAAGATTGATGTTTTTACTAATTCAAATTTATTTTTAAGAGGTGTGTGCCTTTAATAATTTATCCATTATTGTTCCTCAATTAAAACATTATAATTTAGCAAAGATTAATATTTGTGTCTTATGTAGTTTTTTAAAGGAGTCAAATCTTAAAAAATGTGTGATTTTTAAAATAAATTTCAATCAAGAACTATAGCTTTCATATCCATAGTATTTATGCAACTGAATATTTAAATGTATACTTTGAATTAGACCCATATAATATATATTTTAATTAATGATCTGCAAATTATATATTAAATAATAAATCTAACTTTCACATCTTATATATACATATTTAAATTCATATCTATGAATGCAAAATTAAAAGCTATATTCAAAATAAATTTAATAGCATAAGTTGAATTACATAGAACATGTTTTATCTAATTATTAATTCTTATATTTTATTTGAAAATATCAAACTTCTATAAAGTCCACTTAAAACAATTGACAAATAATAATGGAGGTTTCATAACAAAGTAGTAGTGTGTGTAAGCATGCACGTACATGTGTGTGTGTGCGTGCGCACTCATGTGCATATGTGTGATAATGTGTATAAGAATTTGAGGGAGTGATTGTAAGGAGAAATCCTCACCTTCAATGTTCTTGCTCTATACTTTGGATAATTATAAAATTGAATAAATGTTGGGTCATAAAGAATAAATGCTATTTAAAGAAGTACAAACTAGAAGTATGACCTAGATAGATGAAGTGACACTTTGCTCGTCAAGAACAAATGGAAGAATAAATATATAGTAATCTCTATCTTTCAATCTTGAACATGAGGTTTTTTAGTAGTATTAATTGCTAGAAAGAACTAATGGTGCTCCCTCTTGGTATAAGTTCAATGAAGACATGCTAATCATATTTGACCTAGGTGAATATGAGGATCTCATAGGAGCCTTGATCAAACTATGCCAAACACATTCCATAAAGGATTATTTGACTTAGTTTAAGAAATTGGCTAATCAAACAAGAAATTGAATGATGTATTTTTAAAAAAATTATTTATTAGTGGATTTAAAGAAGAAATTGATGCTAAAACCAAAAAATTTTAAACCTAACTACTCTATAATAAGTAACCATGGTCACTAAATTGTACGTTCATAGCTTAATACCACTTATACAAACTATTTCATGCTCATTTTCAACATATCTTTAGCATGGCATAACAACTAGGTGTTAAAACCCCATCCATGAAGAGGTTTTCATATGAAGAAGTTGTTGCCAAAAAATTTAAAGGATTAGATATAACTATAATGAAACGTTTACAATTGGCCATAATTATATAGAGTAAAATATTTATCTTTTTCATGCTAAAGCCCCAAACCTTTGAACCTACTAATATATTTGAATAATGTGTAGAAGAGAAACAAACATATTAGAATTTCCAACCAAAGAGTTATATCCTGGTAGAGGGAACCCTTTAGGTCCTTTAAAAACCTGAGAAATTTTGCAATTCCTAATTTTTTTAGATTTGTAATTATCTTAGAAAGTTGAAGTGTACATATTTGAGCCACAACCCCTTGATGACCCTTTTAATTTACTTCTCCATTTAATGAGAGCTAATGATTTACATGTTTCCAGTCATTACATCCCTTAAGGTGCATTTTTTTCTTGAATATTGAATTGCATCCATAATTCAATGAAAGCCAACAATATCAAATCAAAGGTTTGTATCCATTATAATCTAAGCACCATATCACATCCTCTTAATTTTATAGTAGATATATCTAATTGGAGAAGAAAGTATCACATTGATACTTTAATATTTGTGTATCTACCTATATGATCCATTATACACTCATTAACAACCATTACCTAGAAGGTATTACACCATAAACATAACTTTCTTCCTTATTTATAAAATAATGGTTAATCAAATTATGTGTATAAGATGCTTGTAGATTACTTCGTTATTTATTTAAGTCAACTTGATCTCTAGAAAGTAAGACTATATTATAAAAAAATAGTAGTATGATGATCTAGTTAGATAATACTATTCTAGCATGTTCATATTCTTAAATATTCTTTTTTTATTTTGAGTAGATATTCCAATGAAGTGTTGGCAATTATGCCAAATTATATCATAGGTAAATTTCACCAGGAGAGAATATCACTCACATAAAATCACATCCACAAGTAGATAGATATTGCACAATAAGAAACTTCACTTTTACATTCATAAATCATAAAATATTACATCAACAGTTACATTGCATGGAGCTTTATCTCCAATATATAATAATTCTCATTACTTTTGCTCTCCTTAAAATCTTAGGAGATGCAACTCTTCACATGCCTCACATTATGAAAAAACTCTCATGATTACATAACCTCTCTCTTTATACCTTGACACATCTTATATGACTATTCACTTCCATACTTGACACATATCATCTACGACTCTTCACTTGCACTCTTGACACCTATCATATATGACTCTTCACTTGCACTCTTGACACCTATCATATATGACTCTTCATTTGTATAACATCTTGCACACACAACTCACACTTTTCACACTTTGAAACCTTTCACTCTTTATTACAAAACACATAAACCTCTCCATACTTTGACACATACTTTAGACACACACACTCTTCCCAATCTAATATTTACAATAGTACTCAAAGGTACTTCAATGTACCAAATAATGTAATATTTCCAACATGAAGGTGGTGGATATCAAGCATACCTTTTTGAGTTCCATGTTATAGTGGAATTTCTCTCACCAACCTTGACTAATTTAATTTTAGTAATGGTTTTTTTATTTGGTGTGTGTATATCTAATACATAGTCATTCTAATCTTAATGAGTATTCTTATCTCTTCCATATATTTCTAGAGTGTTTCCCTTGAGATGGTGTTAAGGCATTTTTTAAGTCAATAAGACATAAAATTACATCTACTTTATTTCCATAATATTACTAAAATAATTTTAGATGTGAGGGTTTATTTGATCTAAGATAGTTTATGTATAAATCCTACATAAACTATTTTTACATTGCTTCAAAAAATGAAATAACAAAACTTAATTATGAAAATTTTCTTAAACTATCTTGAAAATACAATACACTACACTTTTATAAGTGAAGTTGCAGTAAATTATAAAATTTAGAATGGAATAACAAAACACAAAATAAAAGCATCACATTCTAGTCAAATTCAAATGAGAAAATTGAATGTGAAACATCATCAACTAGAAACTCATAAATTGATTAGTATTGATCAAATAAACATACATATAGTTATGACCTGACCCCTTATTTGTGTAGAACATGATGAGAATTCATCAACAATAATATATACATTATATGAAAATATTTACCATAATATATATAGCCATGAACCTTGAAATATAAAAGCTCTCATATTTTATTCTTTATCTTATTGGTTTGGAATTGGAACTGAACAACACCTCTTTTTCTTCCTTCTTAGTAGATGATTAATCATTTTTCAATTATTATTGTTTTTTAATTTTGATGATCTTACTACATTATATCTCCTTGATGGGGATAATTTGGTCTCTAGAGGTTTCAATTGGAATGAATAAAATAAGGAAATAATTACTTCACCTACTCTATCTTATTTAATAATGTGTCAAATATTCTTCATATTTGTTTTTCAAATCTTCTTGTTTAAAACAATATCCTTTTTGTCTTCTTTAGTACATTTATTAGGCATTTAATACCAAGTATAGTTTTGTAGCCTTTTTCCAACAATATTGGATCATAGAGCTTGAGATTTTCAATTTTCATTATAGATTAAATATTAATATAGGAAGGCATTTAAAGTTTGAATTATTTCAATAATTTATCTTATCCTTGCAATAAATTATAACTTGTGATATATTTTTTGTGTTTATCATGTTTTGTTTGTACTTGCCTTTAATCTTCTTAAGTTGGTATTAAGCCACTTTCTTAATAACTTAATTTAATTTATTTTGATATTTGGAAGAGTCATCTTCCTTGCACTTAGTATGTTCATATGGATGGTCAATTATTGAAGAGGGAGAAAAAACAAAATATGCTTTAAGTGGACATATTTACAAAGGTTACTAAACCACCATATTCAAAGAATTTAAGGATTATTCTCATCTTAGGACTTGACATGTTTATGGTCATAGTATCTCAATAAGCTTGTGTTGGTATTATTTAACTTTCTTTAGCAATTAATCTAGGATATAAAAAAGTGAATCTATACAATTTTATTTGAAATCGCTACCATAAAGATTTCCAAAATGCTTGAAAGTTTGTTTCCCTTATGAGAAATAATTGATTTAGGCATAATTCTTCTATAACTTCTTGAATATTTTTCATGCCATCCTATGTGTATCAACTATCAATTTGTAAGATATTAGCATATACATCTTATTATATCTATCCAATACCATAACTAATATTTTTCCTAAATTCTAGAGAAGTATTCTCCCCATGACTAGAATGTATCGCATAGGAGTATGATCTCGATGAACTAGAAAGTATTGAAAATGGAATGTGCATAACCTATTTTCTCATAATGGTCATATTGATGAAACATAATGCACAATTATAAATGAATTTAGAAACATCTCTAATTATGATAAATGATACATATACCTCAACTTTTTTAAAGTCAAATTCCTTCAGAATCCCCATAAGTAACATTCTAGTTCCATAATTATCCCCATAAGTAACATTCTAGTTCCATAATTAGATATTCATTATTGGGATTAAATTTTAATTGCTTACTTATCAAGAGCATCATAAATGGAGGATTTTATTTGTACTGTATGGTTGTATGTTGAATGGATAACCCAAAATATAAATAAAAGGATGATAAAAGCTGTGGAAAACTAATATAAAATATTAGAAAAGTTGATCCTATGTGCAAGTAGAAGAAAAATGTATAAGAAAGGTTCTAATATTAGGAACTTTAAAATCAATACAATTGAGTGATCTCTTCTTAAAGTATTGTCCTTACATCTATTTTATGGTGGGTGTTTTTTCACTATTTAAGTATTTTCTATTGTCATTAGTTTCAATTAATGTCTATATTTGAAGATACATTCTAGATTTTTAATATGGTAATAGAGCTAAAGGTATAGAGAAAATATTCAAAAATATAAGATAAAAGAGTTGAAACAATTGATATTTTTACTAATTCAAATTAATTTTTAAAAGGTGTGTGCCTTTAATATTCTCTCCATTATTGTTACTCAATTAAAGCACTGCATTTTAGCAAATATTAATATTTGTGTCTTATGTAGCTTTTTAAAGCAGTCAAATTTTAAAATATGTGTGATTTTTAAAATAAATTTCAATCAAGAACTATAGCTTTCATATCTATAGTATTTATGCAACTTAATATTTAAATGTATACTATGAATTAGACCCATATAATATATATTTTTAATTAATGTTCTCAAAACTATAGATTAAATAATAAATCTAACTTTCACATCTTATATCTATCTCTCTCTCTCTCTCTCTCTCTCTCTCTCTATATATATATATATATATATAAAATTCATATCTATGAATACAAAATTAAAAGCTATAATGTTTTATCTAATTATTAATTCTTATATTTTATTTGAAAATATCAAAATTCTAGAAAGTCCACTTAAAATAATTGACAAATAATTATGGATGTTTCATTACAAAGTAGTAGTGTATGTGTGTGTATAAGAATTTGAGGGAGTGATTGTAAGGAGCAATCCTTACCTTCAATATTCTTGCTCTATACTTTGGATAAGTATTAAAATTTGAATAAATGTTAGGTCAAAGAATAAATGCTATTTAAAGAAGCCTTAACTAGAAGGATAACCTAGATATAGGTAGTGATATTTTTTTGATCAAGAACAAATGAAAGCATAAAAATATATAGTAATCTCTATATTTTAATCTTGAACATTAGGTTATTTAGTAGTATTAATTGCTAGAAAGAACTAATGGTGCTCCTTCTTGGGATACATTCAATAAAATATGCTAATCATATTTGACCTAGGTGAATATAAGGACTTCATAGGAGCCTTGACCAAACTATGTCAAACACATTCAATCAAGAATTATTTGACTTAATTTAAGAAATTGGCTAATCAAACAAGTAATTGAATGATGGTTTTTTTAAAAGTTGTTTATTAGTGGATTGAAAGAATACGTTGATGCTAAAGTCAAAATGTTAAACCTAAAAACTCCATAATAAGCAACCATGGCCACTAAATTGGAAGTTCACAGTTTAACACCACCTATACAAACAATCTCATGCTCATTTCCAACATTTGTTTAGCATGACACAATAAGTAGGTGTTAAACCTCCATCCATTAAGAGGTTGTCATATGAATAAATTGATGCCGAAAAATTTAAAGGATTTGAGATAATTTTAATGAAAAATTTACAATTGGCCATAATTATATAGAGTTAAATATTTATCTTGTATATGCTAAATCTCCCCAACCTTTGATCCCACTAATATATTTGAATAATGTGTAGAAGAGGAACAAGCATATGAAAACTCCAACCAAAGAATTATATCTTGGCAGAGGGAGCCCTTTAGGTCCTTTAAATACTCGAGCATATTTATGAAGGAAATTTTCCAATTCTTAATTATTTAGATTTTTAATTATCTTAGAAATTTAAAGTGTAAAAATTTCATCCATAACCCTTTGATGACTCTTTTAAATTAACTTCTCCATTTGATGAGAGCTAATGATTTACATGTTTGTAGTCATTACATCTCTTAATGTTTTTTTTCTTAAAGATTGAATTGCATCTATAATACAATGAAATCCCATAATATCAAGTCCAAGGTTTGTATCCATTATGCTCTAAGCACCATATCACATCCTCTTGATTTTATAGTAGATATATCTAATTGGAGAAGCAAGTCTTGCATTGATACTTTAGTATTCATGTATTACCCTATGATCCATTATACACTCATTAACAACCATCACCTATAAGGTATTACACCATAAACATAACTTCCTTCCTTCATTATGAACTAATGGTTAATCAAATTATCTGTGCTAATACAATAAATGAGAATTATTATTTAATGACCCTAAAACAATCCTTCTACTTTCAAGGGTTATGGGTTTGTGTTTCCTTTAATATAATGCAATGTGATCTTAGAGACAAAATTCTCTAGTGGTAGTCTATAGGTGGTTATTCTTCTTCTAGACATTCCATACTACCTCAACGGGTTAAAATGCTAGAGGACTTTAACATCTAGGAAATGATGTTTATACTCTAAATATTTATGGCCAATTATAAAATTTTAATTATAGTTATAACACAATCCTTTAGCTTTTCTAGCAGCTATTTATTCATATGACAACCTCTTAATGGATGGGGACTTAACACCCTATTGTTGTGTTAGATTAAGGGTTGATGGAAATGTGCATAGGGTGGTTTGTATGGGTAGTGTTGAGCTTCAAATATATCTTTAGCCATTTTAATGTGTTTGATTGCTTGTAGTAGAGATTTTGAATTAAATATTTTGAATTTAGCACAAATCTCTAGTTTCAAGAAATAATTTGTAAAAAAAAAAACATCATTTAATTTGCTTGTCTAATTAGTCAAACTCTCAAAATTTGAGAAGGATATCATTATGTTCTTACATTACTAATTTCCAATTATCAAGCTTTTAGGACAAAGCCTTCCAAAGGAGGAGGGCATACTAGGATATCATCCTACCCATTAATATTGTTATAATATTATAGTAATGTAACCACTATAGTATTACTATGTAAACAATTATAACTACTATTTGCTATGTGATCATAAAATAGTTAACTAGCTAGGATGTCTATTTTATTTATTTGACCATCCCTATAGCATTAGGATTAAGGGTTAATGGACATCTATGTAATGTGAATGTATTGTAAAATAAAACACCTTGAAAATTTTGTATTATAAACACTAGTCTAAAATATTAACCCCTCACAATACTATTGTGATACTTATTTTATTAATATAATTTATCTTTTTCCAAATACATTTCTATTATATATAAAAATATATCTTTATTTCATTATAATATCTACTTCATATCATATTCAAATAAAACTACAAATTAAAAAATATATTGTTTCATAACTAAATAATATTATCATAAAAGCATCTAAAATTTTAAGGAAAAAAACTTAATTTTTATTTTTTCCTTTTTCCATACCCTTTCATTTTATAAATTTAAACTTTATTTATAATGTGTTATGAGAATCTCCACAATCGATGTAAAACGATTAAAGATTTAGATTTAAATTCTCATGTACAAATTCAACTTCATCCTCATCCTTGCACAACACATGCACGGAGCCTAATCCTCATGCCTTAATTATGGCAATCACATTTTGCCATTGTCTTCATCTATTATTAGATTAGCTGATTATTTTATACTTGAGTGATTCATCTCCAATGTCAGTGTACATTTTGTTTTTCCTGCCCTTCGTATGAAGTTATGACAAAAGAGGGGTTTGGAAGGCAGGTGAAAGGTATTTTTCCTTGTACTACATTTTGAAAATTTCAACTAAAATTGAATACTCAGTACACTACCTGCGCATATTTTTGTACTTGGTAATTATCAAGTTTGAAAAGAAATTGGTATATTACGTCACGCGAGTCTAACTTAAAAGATTCGAAATCTATATTTTATTATATACTAAATTTTTCTAGTCATCATTTCACGAGGAATTAAATGTTTTTGTTTTTTTAACTAAAACTTGCAATATTTTCTGATGGTGATTCTACCTAAAGTACAGTACGTGGGACTTCTGGTTCGTATTTCTGACATTTTCTTTTGAATTAAATATAATGCTTTATTTAGAAGGGGTGGAGCTCAAATAATATCTATTATCATACTAGTGGATGCCTTCTTTTTAAAATACTTGATTAAAAGTATTTATTGAAATTTAAAATACATATTTTAAATTTAATATGTGAAATAATTTTTTTTATAATATATAAATGATTTTTTAATTGATATTTAGATATTGGTTGTTTTATATTTGTAATAAAATTAAGATGTGGTAGGTTTATAAGATAATATATATATTAAAAGTTTTTGTTTATAAGAAAGTAAGAATTAATATAAAAGTTTTTATATTAATGTGTTAGCATTTTTTTAATTATTTTGTTTAAGGTATATGTGCACTATGTGACTCTTAGTAAATTATAATTATTATTAAATCAAGTTAGATTTTAAAAATGATAAAAATATTGACGATTTTTTATTATGACAAATAAAAATAAGACCTTCATTGTATAATGATTTCTCATGGGATAAGGTGATGATAACTCAGTCAAACATCAAGAATCTACCACTCATATATACTAGGCCTTTATGTCTAGTTTCAAAAGGGATGATGTGACAACAACTTAGTCAAGGGTCAAGAACCCATCCTCATACATTCTAGACCTCTATGTCTACATAGACAATGGGATTGCATTTTTAATATTGTTACATTTAACCCTTGGTTTATACATTATCATTAATTCAATACTTACTCATGGGATTGCATTTTTAATATTGTTACATTTAACCCTTGGTTTATACATGATCATAAATTCAATACTTACTTTCAAGTGTCCTCGTGGCTATACAAGTTTTTTACTTGTGAGATTGAAACCTTATATGTGGCATGAAACTCCTTGCTCCACATGACTTAACCCCAACACAAAATGCAGTAGACAAAATCATTTAACTTACTGAAAAATATGGATAAGATAACACTTAAGCATATGAAATTCTAGTAGTTCAAATTTTGAGGTCAGCATTAGGGTAGAGCATATAGAGAATATGAGGGTAGGAAGGGTGTGTTTGGATCCATAATAAAACCAAATTTGATCCATATTCAAAGTCCACTTGAACTTAATTCCAAGTATACTTATGGATTTAAGGGAAATGAATTGATGGTTAGACATTTCTAAAAGTATTAGAATTTTAATATGTTTTCAATCTATAAATGATAAAGAATATCATGCTTATTTTTGTTTATACGGATAAATTTAAATGAGAAATAAACAAAAAAGTTAGTCTCGTTCAAAATAATTTCTAATCTACTAAAATCCATTTTTCTTTGCATTTTACTTTATCAAAAAAAACTTCCCATTTAAAAGTTTTTGATTTCATGGCTCATAGTTGTACTTGATTAACTAGCATATCTTCTTGGTCAAATTGTACTTCTTTTAAGATGGATGATAAAACTCACTCAAATTCAACATACTTGTTATGAACATCTCAATTAAAATAAACAAGTCCACATGAATATTGTAATAACTTATAGAGTGGAGACCATCAGTTTAAAATTGAAAGATTTGATGGTAAGCCTTAATTGTTCGTGAAAATTATGAAGAGTGAAATATTGTTATGCTTAACACAACCAACCATTAGGATCATTATCATCAAATTTTGGATAGTCTAACTTGGGCAATTTATATATATATTATAGGAATTGTGTGATTCCCCTTCTGATGTCCCTAAAATTTCTTGCTTATGTTCAAATTCATCACTGCCAAGTTGGTTGTATGCATGAGTAGCACTTGATAAATGACTATTGAAGTCATTGAATCTATTAGTAGCTATACCTTTTAAATTATTTTTTCTCAACTAGCACATAAGACACAAATTCATTTGATCTTTGGTTGTTAGCTTCCATCTAGACCTTCAATAGACTTATCTCACTTTGCACTTGATCCATTTGTTGACTCATTTAATATACTATTTGTTGATCTAGTTGTTGGCTTATTTGTTCATCTACTTGGTTTATCTATTGGCTAATTTGTTACTCTATTTGGGCTTCTCTAGTAGTAGCAACCATGATTTTGTCATTTAGGCCTCCCAAAAACACTTATGGATGATGTATACCAAAACGATCATCTCAAAAAGACAATCAAAATGGACTATTCCAAAATGATAATTTTTTATTTTCAAAAAAACTTATGGATGCTATATACCAAAACGATCAACTCAATGAGACAATCATGATGCATTATACCCAAAAATATATATTTTTGGCATCATAGGTTTATTTGGTCAACTATTTTTTCTCAAGTCTTCTCAATCCGATAGTGTGTCTTTAGAACCTTCAGTATATTAATGGTTACGTAGGTTATTTTTCATACTTATAGACTACCACCTAACCATTGCCTATTCAAAAACTATAATTGACTATTAATACACCCTCTTGTCAAAATTCCACTATTATTATCCTTGATTGTATCCCACTGCCACCATACTCAACTATTACTATAACTAATAGTTTTGTTACTAACTATCAAGAATTGCTACTATATCATTTATTTGTGGTGAGTGTAGTCTCCTTAGTATGCTCAAGTCTATGTTAGGTTTAGGCAAGATGGAAAAGTGATTGAATAAATTAATAGGGACAAGCTAGCTAAGTAGAGGTATGTTTGGTTCCATGGGCCCTCTAATATACTTCCTCAGTTGTGATTAGTCGTCGACCCAATATATTAGAGCTCTACTAGAGATGGTTCCACCATACCTATAGTCACACACCCATTTTTGTGTGTACTGTGAGAGTATTTTTCAATGCACCATAGAATTCAAATGACTGATACGTTCCTAAGACTAAAGTTTTCTCCTAATTATAAGGGGTTTTCCTATATACCTAATGGTATGTGGGAGCTCATTACCATATAAGTGTGATATCTAAGGCCTGATCTTTAGAGTCTAATCAAACCTTATTAGAGTCTAATAAAACCTTACTTCACTAGATGCTTTATGGGTAATCTAGCTTAGCCAATAATAATAGCTCCTCTATAATATTAAAAATTCCTCAACATAGGGTTTTTAACTTATTACACTAGAACAAAAAGAGATTAGGATATGTTTTTATAGGATATTTAGCAAAAAAAGAATAAAAAGAAGAAAAATTTATACCTAAAAAGGATCGAATGGCAGGACATTATCTATTGTAGCTATTCCAAAACATGGTCTTGGAAAGTGCTCATATACTACTTGTTAGGAATATCTCAATTAAAATGTGAACATAATATGAATATTCCAATAAATTACAAAAATACTAAATAGAAATAATAATATTGTAATTCAAAATAGAAAATGCAGCCGCCTTTATTACTCAATAATAGAATCATATTACAAAATCACTGGCCTCTTCAAGAGGGAAACCTCCTTAAAAGCAAAACCTTGTTACAATTAAAAAAAAATACTTGATACATTCCATATATGCACTTGCCTTTATGAAGGCTTCTATTAACCCTAATCATAATGCTCAAGGGTTGGCTTCACATGCAATTGGGGACCTCAGATAGTAACTCCTACTAAAGAAACAATTACATCTAATGATTACATTATATTGGCCCATATGCCTAGGTGGCCAAAGTATCACATACACGTTGCATAATAATGTTAGGAAGGGTCCTAACAATACTATTTTAAACTTTATCCTTCTTAATTTATATCTAATAATATTTATTTATTTTTTAATGGATTATATGAGATAGAAACGTACCCACCCATATTATATCATTGACCACATAGTGGTATTACAATAGATTGACTATTATAAGAGTGAAGGAATTTAACTAGTTGAGCTAATGTCATTTTATAATATTACACACACACACAAGGAATTTATTCATTTATTACAATGTATTATATGTATTAGTTTTTTCAAAGGTAAAGTTTTAAGTTACCATTTAAAAGAAAAGTTGAAGTGCTCCATCTATTTTTTTGGATAATTTTTATCTTACTCTTCATTGAAGGATGAAAAAATATTTGCAGTCTTGTGAAGTTGTAATTTTGATTCCTAGGTTTTATCATGGAGTGTCTATCACAATATGGGGATTTAAGCTTGGGTTACACTCATATGATTGCATCTAATCTATTATTATTCTACAATACCTTGAACAAAATGTTAAAGGTTCACACAAGGAATTCAATTTTGTCTTATAATGTGAAATTTAGCTTCCTATTCATTAATCCAAATCAAATGGTGATTACAAGAAAACATATTAGTAATATTAATATTCTATTTTTTTTTAAATTTTAATTCTTAAATATTTGTAATATTTGTTTATTCTTGTGTGTAGTTATAAAATAGAACTATAAGGTAAGTTGTCATTTTGAATTTAACAGTCATACTTTTTGTTTGTCAATGTTTATCATTAACTCATCCTTATTATAACATGATTGAATATTACTAAGTTGTTTCTTAAAGTCAACTTGATCTCTAGCAAGTAATACTATATTATAAAAAAATAGTAATATGATGGTCTAGTTAAATAATACTATTCTAGCATGTTCATATTCTAGAATATATTTTTTCTATATTGAGTAGATATTCCAATGAAGTGTTGGCAATTATACCAGATTATCTCATAGGTAAATTTCATCAGTATCAAATATCACTAACATATAATTATATTAATAGGTAACACAAGTATTGCACAATAATAAACTTCACTATTACATTCATAAATTATAAAACATTACATAAAAAGTCACATTGCATGGATATTTATCTCCAATATATAATAATTCTCATGACTTTTGCTCTCAAACTCCTAGGAGATGCAACTCTTCACATGCCTCACATTATGACAAAAATCTCATGATTACATAACCTCTCTCTTTATATCTTGACACATCTTATATGAATCTTCACTTCCATACTTGGCACCTATTATCTATGACTCTTCACTTGCACTTTTGACACCTATATCATCTATGACTTTTCATTTGTATACTTGATACCTTGAACACACAACTCACACTTTACACACTTTGACACCTTTCACACTTTATTACAAAACACATAAACCTCTCCACATTTTGACATATACACACACTTCCTAATATAATATTTAAAATAGTACTCAAAGGTACTTCAATGTACCAAATAATGTAATATCTCCAACATGAAGGTGGTGGATATCAAGCGTATATTTTTGAGTTCTATGTTATAGTGGAATTTCTCTAGCCAACCTTGACTAATTTAAGTGTAATAATGTTTTTTTTTGTATAAAATTTACATAGTCATTCTAATCTTAATGAGAATTCTTATTTATTCCATATATTTCTAGAGTGTTTCCCTTGAGATGGTGTTAAGGCCTTTTTAAAGTCAATAAGACATGAAAATGCATCTACTTTATTACCATAATATTACTACAATAATTCTATATGTGAGGGTTTATTTGATCTAAGATAGTTTATGCATAAATCCTACCTAAAACTATCTTTACATTGCTTCAACAAATGAAATAACAAAACTTATTTATGAAAATTTGCTTAAAGTGTCTTGAAAATATAATAAACTACACATTTATAAGTTAAGTTGTAGTAAATTACAAAATTGACAATGGAACAAAAAAACAAAAAACAAAGGCATCACATTCTCCTCAAATTTAAATGACATAAAATATAATGTGAAATATCATCACCTAGAAACTCATAAAATGATTAGTATTGATCAAATGAACATACATATAGTTATGACTTGATCCTTTATTTGTGTAGAACATGATTACAATTCATCAACACTCATATATATATTATATTAAAATATTTCCCATAGTATCTATAGCCATGAACCTTGAAATATAAGAGTTATCCTCTTTTATTCCTTAACTTATTGATTTGGAATTAAAATTGAGTAACACCTCTTCTTCTTCCTTCTTAGTAGATGATCACTTATTGGTTTGGAATTGGAATTGAATAACACCTCTTCTTCTTCCTTCTTAGTAGATGATCATTTATTGGTTTGGAATTGGAATTGAATAAAACCTCTTCTTCCTTCTTAGTAGATGATCAATCATTTTTCAATTATTATTGTTTTTAAAATCTTGATGATTCTCCTACATGATCTCTCCTTCATGTGGGTAATTTTGTCTATAGAGGTTTTAAATGGAATGAATAAACTAAGGAAATAAGTCCTTCACCTTCTATCCTATTGAATAATGTGCCAAATATTCTTCTTCATCTTTTTTTTTTAATATTATTTTTTAAAATAATATCCTTTTTGTCTTCTTTAGTACACTTATTAGGCATTTAATCCTAAGAAGTATAATTTCATAGTCTTTTTCCAACAAGCCTGGATCATAGATCTTGAGATCTCCAACTTTCACTATAGATTAAATATTAATATATTAAGGCATTTAAAGTTTGAATGATTTCAACATTTTATCTTCTCCTTTCAATAAATTACAACTTTTTGTGTTTACCATGTTTTCTTTGTACTTGCCTTCAATCTTCTTAAGATGGTATTGAATCACTTTCTTAATAAGTTACTTTATTTTATTTTTATATTTGGAAGAGTCATCTTCCTTGCACTTAGTATGTTCATATGCAAGGTCAATTATTGAAGAGGGAGCAAAAACAAAATATGCTTTAAGTGGACATCTTTATAAAAGTTGCTAAACCACCATATTAAAAGAATTTAAGGATTGTTCTCATCTTACGACTTGACATGCTTATGGTTATAGTATCTCAATAAGCTTGTGTTGGTATTATTTACCAAATTTATTTAGCAATTAATCTAGGATATAGATAAGTGAATCTACACAATTATTTTTGAAGTAGATACCATAAGGATTTCTAAAATACTTGAAATTTTGTTGCTCTTATGAGAAATAACTAACTTAGGCATGATTCTTTTATAACTTATTGAACAATTTTCATGCCATCATATGTGTTTCAACTATCAGTTTACAAGATCTTAACATATACACATTACTACATCTATCCAATACCATAACTAATAATTTTCCTAAATTCTAGAGAAGTATTCTCCCCATCGACTAGAAAGTATCGCATAGGAGTATGATATCCATGGACTAGAAAGTAATAAAAATATAATGTGCATAACCTCTTTTATTGTAATGGAAAACATACTACACAATCATAAATAAATTTAGAAACATCTCTAATTATGGTAAATGGTACATATACCTCAACTTTTTCAAAGTCAAATTCCTTCAAAAGTGATCAACAATTGGAAAAGTGTGTTCCTCCCCATAAGTAACATTTTAATTCCATAATTAGAAATTCATTGTTAGGATTAACTTTTAATTGCTTACTTAGCAAGATCATTATAAATGGAGTACTTCATTTGTATCTATTTAATAAGTTTGTATGGTTGTATGTTGAATGGATAACACAAAATCTATATAAAAGGATGATAAAAGGTGTGGAAAATTTATATAAAATATTAGAAAAGTTGATCCTATATGCAAGTACTAGAAAAGTGTATAAGAAAGGTTCTAATAATAGAAACTTGAAAATCAATACAATTGAGTGATCTTTTCTTAAGGAAGTATATTTACATCTTCTTTTTTTGTGCTTTTTCACTATTTATGTATTATCTATTGTCGTTAGTTTTGATTAATGTCTAAGATTTTTTTTTTTTACTAATTCAAATTTATTTTTAAGAGGTATGTGCCTTTAATGTTTTCTCCATTATTGTTCCTCAATTAAAAGCATTAAATTTTAGTAAAATTTAAGATTTGTGTCTTATGTAGTTTTTTAAAAGGAGGAAAATCTTAAAAAACGTGCAATTTTTAAAATAAATCTCAATCAAGAACTATAGCTTTCATATCTATAGTTTTAGGTAGCGTAGTATTTAATTGTATACTTTGAATTAGAACTATATAATATGATTTCTAATTAATGACCTAAAAACTATAGATTAAATAATAAATTTAACTTTCACATCTTATAAATATACATATTTAAATTCATATGTATGAATGCAAAATTAAAAGATATATTCAAAAGAAATTGAATAACATAAGTTGAGTTACATAGAACATGTTTGATATAATTCTTAATCCCTAAACTTATTTGAAAATTTTAAACTTCTAGAAAGCCCACTTAAAACAATTGATAAATAATTATGGAGGTTCCAATACAAAATAGTAGTGTGTACACGTGCACATACATGTGTGTGCCAACACATACGCATGTGCATGTGTGTGATAATGTGTATAATAATTTGAGGGAGTGATTGTAAGGAGAAATACTTACCTTCAATGTTCTTGCTTTATACTTTGGCTACATATAAAAATTGAATAAATATTGGATCATAAAGAATAAATGCTATTTAAAGAAGTCTTAACTAAAAGGATCACCTAGATAGATGAAGTGACATTTTGTTGATCAAGAACAAATGAAAGAATAAATATATAGTAATCTCTATCTTTCAATCTTGAACATGAGGTTATTTAGTAGTATCAATTGCTAGAAAGAACTAATGGTGCTCCCTCTTGGGATAAGTTCAATGAAGACATGTTAATCAAATTTGACCTAGGTGAATACCAGGACTTCATAGGAGCCTTGACCAAACTATGTCAAACACATTCAATCAAGGATTATTTGACTTAGTTTAAGAAATTGGCTAATCAAATAAGTAATTGAATAATATATTTTTAAAAAGTTGTTTATTAGTGGACTGAAAGAAGACATTGATGCTAAAGCCAAAATATTAAACTTAAAAACTCTATAATAAGTAACCATATTCACTAAATTGGATGTTCACGACTTAACACAATTTATACAAAAATCCCATGCTCATTTCCAACATCTCTTTAGCATGGCACAACAACTACGTGTTAAACCCCCATCCATGAAGAGGTTGTCATATGAAGAAAATGATGCTAGAAAATTTAAAGGATTTGATATTAACTATAATGAAAAGTTTACAATTGCCCATAATTATATAAAGTAAAATATGTATCTTTTATATGCTAAAGCCCCCAACCTTTGAACCCACTAAATTATTTGAATAATGTGTAGAAGAGGAACAAACATATGAGAATTTCCAACCAAAGAATTATATCCTGGTATAGGGACCCTTTAGGTCCTTTAGAAATTCAAGCATGTTTATGAAGGAAATTTTGTAATTCCTAATTTTTTAGATTTCTAATTATCTTAGAAAGTTGAAGTGTACATATTTGAGCCACAACCCCTTGATGACCTGTTTAATTTAACTTCTCCATTTGATGAGAGTTAATGATTTACATGTTTTCAATCATTACATCCCTTAATGTGTGTTTTTTCTTGAAGATTGGATTGCATCCATAATTCAATGAAAGCCTACAATATCAAGCCAAAGTTTTTGTATCCATTTACTTTAAGCACCATTTCACATCCTCTTGATTTTATAGTAGATATATCTAATTGAAGAAACAAATCTCATATTAATACTTTAATATTTGTATAGCTACCTATACAATCTATTATACACTCATTAACAACCATCGCCTAAAAAGTATTATACCATAACCATAACTTCCATACTATAAAGATAATTTTTATTTTTATTTTTTCCTTTCTTTTAGTAAATTTAAATTTTATTTATAATATGTTATAAGGATCTCCACAGTTGATATAAAAAATTAAAGATTTAGATTTAAATTCCCTCAATGCTTTTGCCTTTACTCATGTACAAATTCAAAGTTAGTCCGTGCAGAACACATGCATGGATCCTCATCATCCTCGTGCCTTCATGTACAAATTCAAAGTTAATCCGTGCAGAACACATGCATGGATCCTCATCATCCTCATGCCTGGCAATCACATTTTCCCATTGTCTTCATCTATTATTAGATTATTTTATACTTGAGTGATTCATCTCCAATGTCATTGTACATTTTGTTTTTCCTGCCTTCCTTATGTCTCTTTGAAAAAGGCATAGAAAAATGACAAAAGTAGGTTTGAAAGGCAGCTGAAAGCGATTTTTCCTTGTCCTGCAAAGCTATAGAAAGTAAAAAAAAAATGTAGGGGACCATCTTGGCTTCTTTGATCTGCCATCTAATGATAGACAGTCAGCTTACCTCCACCCATTGTCTGCACATATTATTGTCCTTGAAAAAAAGTTGGTATATCACGCCAGGCCTTGTGAGTGGTATATTTTTATATTAGAATTTTGTTTCATTTTAATACAGAAAGACAGTATTATTATAAAAAATAAAATTTCAATTTCAATTTTATATTATATAATAATTTTTTGTAATCACCATTTTACAAAAACTTAAAGTTATTTATTTATAACTAAAACTTCTAATATTTTCTGATGATGGTTTTACCTGGATCAAATTACTTGGGACTTAATATTTTCTGATGATGGTTTTACCTAGATCAAAGTACTTGGGACTTAAAGTTATTTATTTATAACTAAAACTTCTAATATTTTCTGATGATGGTTTTACCTGGATCAAATTACTTGGGACTTAATATTTTCTGATGATGGTTTTACCTAGATCAAAGTACTTGGGACTTATGGCTTGTATTTCTGACATTTTGTTTTGAATTAAATGTAATGGAGTGTAGCTTAAATAGTGTTTATTGGATATTTATTACTATAATAATAGATATTTTGTTTTCACAAGATTTGATCGAAAGGCAGAAAGGCAGACCTTAGTAGTATGTTGTTGGATTGTTTTACAGGCTACTTAAGTTCAAATCATGGGGAGGGAAGCCTTTGTTATGTCCCCACGGAGTGTGGCCCTCAATTATATATTTTAAATTTATTATGTGAAATATTTTTATTATGATATATAAATGGTTTGCTTCCATTAAAAATTTGACACTAGTTATTTTATATTTGTAATAAAAGTAACATATGGTGGGGGGAGGTAGTAGACCAACTAGTTTTTTCTAGTATTTTCCGGTTCGAAGTTGGCAGTTTCAATCCCGCGCCCCTCCAAGGTTCCCCTCACCTCCAAGGTCCCCCTCACTTGGAGTAAAAGTTTACCGATGTGGGGTAAGGGTATAGGGGTAGTTTTTGGCACCCCTCCAAGGTCCCTCTCACTTGGAGTAAAAGTTTACCAATGAGGGGTATAGAGTTAGCTTTTTGGATTTGAAACTGCCTCCACAACGGATAAAATGATGGAGATTTTGTTGATTCTTTTATATAACAAAAATAAAAAACCACAAGGATAAAATGATGGAGACTTTGTTGATTCCTTTATATAAAAAAAATAAAAAATAAAATAATGTGGGTTTATTAGATGGTACATGTACTAAAAGTTTTTGTTAAAATGAAAGTGAGAATTAATATAAAAGTTTCCATATTAATGTGTTAGCAATTTTCTTTTCTTTTTTAATTATTTTGTTTAAGGTATTGACTCCTACTAAATTATAACTATTATTAAATCAATTGTTAGATTTAAAAAATTACAAAAGTATTGATGATTTCTTATTATGACAAATAAAAATAAAAATAAGACATTTTGTGTGTACAATGATTTGTACTAGAATAAGGAGATGATAATTTACTCAAGGATCAAGTATCCACAAATTATATACTAGGCATTTATGTCTAGTTTCACAAGGGGTGAGGTGATCAAGGGTCAAGAATCCACCACTCATACATTCTAGGCCTTTATGTCTAGAGAGACAATGATATTGAAGTTTTAATATTGTTACATTTAACCCTTGGTTTATACATTGCCATAAATTCAATACTTACTTTCAAGTGTTCTTGTGGCTATACAAGTTTTCCCACTTCTCATATTGAAACCTTATAGTATGGCATGAAACTCCTTGTTCCCCATGGCTTATCCCAAACACTATACAATAGACAAAATCATTTGATTTATTGAAAATTATGGACAAGATAACACTTAAGCTTATGAAGTTCTAGTAGTTCAAATTTTAAGGTCAACATTAAGGTAGAGCTTATAGAGAATATGAGGGTAGGTTTGGATCCATAATAAAATCAAATTCAACCCATATTCAAAGTCCATTTTAATTTTTTTTGTTTATAAAAGGTAGAAGGGGTTTTGAAAGGATCCCCGAACCTTTTACAAGGTAAGCCAAGGCCAAAAAGAGATTGGCCGAGGGTAAAAAATCCAACATAGTCAAACTAGCAACACACAAACAAGAAACCAACAGAGCTTCCAAGCCCTAGCTCCACAACCACCAGGGGAGAACAAAGAGAAATGCCAAAAATATATTAAAGAAAATTGAACTGAAAGGGTTTTATAAGGAAGTCCACTTTAACTTAACTACAAGTATCCTTATGGATTTAAGGGAAATAAGTTGATGGTTAGACATTTCTAAAAGTAATAAAATTTTAATTTATTTTCAATCTTTAAATGATAAATAATATCATGCTTATTTTTGTTAATACAAATAAATTTAAATGAGAAATAAATAAATAATTTAGTCTCATTCAAAATAATTTCTAATCTATTAAAATATAATTTTCTTTGCATTTTACTTTAACAAAAAAATCTTCCTATATAAAATTTCTTGATTTCATGGCTCATAGTTGTATTTGATTAACTAGCATTTCTTCTTGGTCAATTTTTACTTCTTTTAAGATGGATGATAAAACTCACTCAATTTTAGTATACTTGTTATGAACATCTCTTAAAATAAGCAAATCCACATGAGTATTGCAATAACTTATAGAAATACTAAAGTACAAATAATAATATTGCAATTTGAAATGAAAATGGAGTAACTTTTATTACTTATGAATATAATCATAATATAGAATTATTGGCCTCTTTGAGGGAGCAACCTCCTTATAAGTAGAGCTCCTTGACAATTTTAAAAAATGACTTAATACATTTCATATTAGTACTTGCCTTTATAAAGACTCCTATTAACCCTAACCCTAATGCTCAAGGGTTGGCTTCACATGGAAGTGGGAAATCGAGCTAGTAACTCCTACTAAAGAAACAATTATATTGTTTATAAAAGTTACACCACATGGGACCATATGTTTAAACGTGCAAATTTCCACATACATGTTACATAATAATGTTGGGATATGATCCTAACATGCCCTTCCCCTTTAAATAAGTGTTGTCCTCAAAGCTTGAGATGAGGAAACTATTGCTATAGCTAATGTAGTGATTCCAATATTGCATCTTCATATTATAATTCATGTCATTATACTAAAACTTTTGTAATTTCAGTTGCAAAGCACATGCATCCATCGATCCAGAATATGCTTGGGCTCTAATATGATTGATTCTTCCTTGTCCAATTATGGAAGTGTTGACTGAACCTGTACCCTGCTATCTAGGACCTTTCTCAAGGAGGAGACATGAAAAACTAGATGTATATTAGATGATGATGGCAAGTGGAGCTTAAAGACAATAGAGCCAATCTATTGTAATATCTGATAGGATCCATAGAATTCTACGACTAGTTTTTGATGACCATAATGCTACAAGGATGTCTACTTCTATGGTTGTAAGAAAAAAAATGACCTTATTCCCAACATTGAAATTATGATCTATACAATATTGATTAGCCTGTTGATACATACGGTTTTGAGTGATCACCAAATTCTCCTTAATTTATTGAAGGAGTAACTCATGCTCATAAAGAGTGGAATCTACATCTTGGATCTTAGAGCTACCTAGAATATATAAATAAATTGATGGAGGAGGATGCCCATAAACCACTTCAAATGATGTAATATTTGTAGTATAACAAGTATTGTACCATACCTTTATCACAAGAAGCCATTTATAGCCCATTGAGTATAGCACTCGGATGCAAAGCAAAAAAGGTATAGTTTAAGACACTTATTGACAATATTCATCTAGTTGTCTGTCTAAGGATGGTAGGCTAAGATAATTTATAGTTGTATTCCCTACAACTTAAATAATTTCTACCAAAAGTAACTAGTAAAGGTAAGGTCTCAATGGATTATGGCATACCATGTAAGTGAAATATGGAATCTAAGATTATTTGGGTAATCATGGATGCCTTCTAGGGATGAGTTAGTGAATAGAAATGAGCATACTTTGATAGATGATCCACTACCATAAGAATGATAAATTTACCAACCAAATTCAAAATCCCTTCAATGAAATCCATGGAGATATTTGTCCAAACATTTATTGGAGTTGAAAGAGGCTGGAGTATACTTGGTGTGCACATAGGTTTTGCTTGCATCCATTGACAAGTTTCACATTCATCCACAATGATTTGGATATCCTTTTTCATTCTTGACCAAAATAAGGTGCATTTTGTCATTTCATAAGTTTTAAGGAACTCAGAGAAAACCATAGTTAGAAATACATGCATTTATTGCAATATAGATTCACAAAATGATGATTTCTTTGAATGAACAAGGTGACCATGGTATCTCAAGTGCTTCCTGTCCCATGAATATCTTGGTTGATATTTGGAATTAATTTGGAGCTCTTGAATCTAGGCTTGCAAGGTGGAGTATCTAACTACTTCATCTTGGAGTTGATGGATACATTGAGGTAGTAGAGTTGAATTCGCACACAACATAATTTGGTCCTCATAAAATCAATGTACCATTCAAATGAGAGTAATTTTTTATAGTATTGTGAGAGTAATTTCCCAATGCATCATAGAATTTAATTGATTGATATATTCATAGGGCTGAAGATTTCTCCTAATCCTAAGGGGTCTTCCTATATACCTGAGGATGTGTGGGATATTGCTACCATATATAGGTGCTATCTAAGTCCTAAGTATTAGAGCCTATTTAGCCCTTATTTCACTATATGATTTATCAAAAATCTAGGTTAACCAATAACAATAGCTTGTCTGTGATATTTGAAAACCTTCAACATAGGGTTTCTAACCTATTACACTAGAACAAAAAAAATTGGGCTATCTTTAATAGGGTATTTAGAAAAAAAAGAACAAAAGGAAGGAAATATAGGAACTAAATGGCAAGACATTAATTATTGTGACTATAGCAGAACATGACCCTGGAAAGTGCTATAATACTACTTGTTAGGAACCTCTCAATTAAAATATGCACATCAAATGAATATTGCAATAAATTACAAAAATATTAAAATAGAAATAATAGTATTGCAATTCAAAATAGAAAATGTAGTAGCTTTTATTACTCAAGAATAGAATCACTGGTCTCTTCAAGTAAAACCTCCTTAGAAGAAAATCCTTGTTACAATTAGAAAAAATGACTTGATACATTCCTTATCTACACTTGTCTTTATAAATAATCCAATTAACCCTAATCCTAATGCTCAAGGGTCAACTTCACATACAAGGTAACTCCTACTAGAGAACTAATTACATATTTTATAATGGTTATATTACATGGGCCCATATGCTTAGGTTACCAAAATGCCACATACATGTTGCATAATAATGTTAGGATAGGGTCATAACAATACTATGTTAAACTTCATCCTTTCTATTTTTTTGTTGGATAACATGGGGTTGTACTTGGGTCTCCCATCCTTGATAAATCATAACTCTCTTCTTTAGAGCTTGAGATTCTACAAATAGATTCAATTTTCATCTCAATTGAGTTGGTATAGATAGAAACCTACATCATTTTACATAAAATTTTTGAATTCTTGATTTTATTTTTCTAGATCTTTTTCAAATTTTTGTATGAATACAAATATTCCAAAATTCACATCCTTCTTGATATTTTCCTACAATATCCTTCACAATACCAAAACTTCATCTCTACTATCTATGCATTGTATCTTAGTAGAGTAATATTTCCAAAATAATGCAATATCATTAGTTTCTAAAACAATGCATTATTGTTAGTTTCCTTTCTGAAGCACAAGTGCAACCATAAAAATTATAATAAATACTTTATATGAAAGCACATTAACATTGTAAAATAAAACAAATATTACCAATTGAACACATCAAAGTAAATCTTAATCATTATTTGAATAAGGTGATGAACATTTTCTTGTCAACTTTAGCTAAACTTACTACTTTTTCTAACCATGGATAAGAGAATTTAACTTCATGATCCTCAAATCAAAACCCCTCTATTGGCTATCCTATATGCACATTTTTTTCCTTCACTTAATGTATGTGTAAACCTTATTCTTTCAAACTCTATATCAAGGGCTTGAATTTCCACAATTATATCTTGTATGTTCCATGGAGCCTTTGCTTTTCTCAAAATTGGATTTATTACTGAATGAAACCTTCCATCCATACTCTATTCCATTTTATTTGTTTGCATGTTTTAAACCCTTACAAAGCCGCCCAAGCTTCAACTTAATTATTTGTCTTAAATCCACTATTGAAAGCGTAATAAGATAAAACCTCTCCTTTATTATTTATAATTATTCCTCCTCCTATTGTTGGTCCTAGGTTTCCTTTAGATGCTCCATCAAAATTCAATTTGACCAACTCAACATCTAGTGGTTTTCACTTTATATATTTTTCTTCTTTTTGTTTCTCCTATACCCAACATCATAATTCCATTTGATGACTTGACTCCATCTATCAAGGCTCTCTGCTTCTAGATTATGGATTGGGTGAGTTGATAGGATTGGTTTAGACTCCTCTATGTCTAAACAAATCTTCCTTTTCATCATCCTTTCTATTTTTTATCTAGTAATATTTATTTATTAATTTTATTTTTTAATGGATTATATGAGATAGAAATGGGACCCACCCATGTTATATCATGACCACATAGTGGTATTACAATAGCTTCACTATTATAAGATTCAAGAAGAGCTAATGTCATTTGATATTGTTACACACAATTTATTTATTCATTTTATTACAATGTATTATATATTAGTTTTTTGAAAGGTAAAATTTTAAGTTACCCTTTAAAAGAAAATTTGAAGTGCTCCATATACTTTTATGGATAATTTTTATCTTAATCTTCTTTGAAGGATGCAATAGTAATTGCAATCTTGTGAAGTTGCAATTTTGATCCCTGGGTTGTATCATGGTAGTGTCCATCACAATATGGGGATTTGAGTTTGGGTTACACTTATATGATTGCGTCCTATCTATTGTTATTCCATAATGCTTTGAAACAATGTTAACGATTCACACATGGGATTCAATTTTGTTTTATGATGTGAAATTCAACTTCCTATTCATTAATCCAAATCAAATGGTGATTACAAGAAAACATATTAGCAATATTAATATTCTATTTTTTTGTTAATTTTAATTCTTAGATATTTGCAATATTTGCTTATTCTAGTATGTAGTTATAAAATAGAACTATAAGATAAGTTGTCATTTTGGATTTAACAATCATACTTTTTGTTTGTCAATGTTTATCATTAATTCATCCTTATTATAAGATGATTGGAGAATACTTAGTCATCTCTTTAAGTCAACATGATCTCTAGCAAGTAAGACTATATTATAAAATTTAGTAGTATGACGGTTTAGTTAGATAATACTATTCTAGCATTTTCATATTCTTAAATATTCTTTTTCTATTTTGAGTAGATATTCCAATGAAGTGTTGGCAATTATGCTAGTTTATCTCATAGATAAATTTCAAGAGGACCAAATATCACACATAGAATCACATCCACAAGTAACAAAAGTATTTCACAGAAAGAAACTTCACTATTACATTCATAAATCATAAAACATTACATAGAAAGTTACATTGCATGGAGATTTATCTCCAACATATAATAATTCTCATGAAATTTGCTCTACTAAAACTCTCGGGAGATGCAACTCTTCACATGCCTCACATTTTGAAAAAACTCTCATGATCGCATAACCTCTCTCTTTATATCTTGACACATCTTATATGACTCTTCACTTCCATACTTGATACCTATCATCTATGAATCTTCACTTGCACTCTTGACACCTATCATCTATGGCTCTTCATTTTCATACTTGACACCTTGCACACACAACTCACATTTTGCACACTTTGACACATTACACACTTTATTATTAAAAACATAAACCTCTCCACACTTTGACACATACTTTAGATAAACACACTTCCTAATCTAATATTTACAATAGTACTTAAATGTACTTCAATGTACCAAATAATATAATATCTCCAACATGAAGGTGGTGGATATCAAGCATTCCTTCTTGAGTTCTATGTTATAGTGGAATTTCTCTATCCAACCTTGACTAATTTAAGTTTATTAATGGTTTTTTTGTATATCTAATACATAGTCATTCTACTCATAATGAGTATTCTTATTTCTTCCATATATTTCTATAGTGTTTACCTTGATATAGTGTTAAGGTCTTTTTAAATTCAATAAGACATGAAAATACATATACTTTGTTACCATAATATTACTACAATAATTTTAGATATGAGGGTTTATTTTATCTAAGAAAGTTTATGCATAAATCTTACTTGAAACTATCTTTACATTGCTTCAAAAAATAAAATAACAAAATTTATTGATGAAAATTTGCTTAAAGTGTCTTGAAAATATAATAAACTACACATTTATTTATTTTTTCTTGATAGGAGAGTTGGTTATAACCACACTATTTTTAGTAGCTAGCAAGTGTAGGGTTCAAACCACAAGGGTTGCATCCACAAAACCTATTCCACCTCATTGTTTTATAGCCCGATGTGAAATGGACCATCGAGTGCTTGATATTTGTACCATCATCATCAATCTAGCATGCACTTAGAGGATTCAGATCATACTACTACCTTTGCAATAGGATTCCCCCAAGGTTTGAACCTAGGCCTCTTATTAGTAAGTGCCCAACCAGACTAGCACTTACCAATCCACATTTATAAGTGAAGTAGTAAATTATAAAATTGACAGTGGAATAACAAAACATAAAATAAAGGCATCGCATATTAGTCAAATTTAAATGACAATGGTCTTGTCTGAGATCATAGTGGTCAAGTTATTATGGCTTATGTTGAGTATCTGGGGTGGCAAATTAATCATTTTGCTGAAGGTTGTGCATTGTGGAGAGAGCTAGATCTTCTCAAGTATTATAAAGGCAACCTTTTTACTAAGTGAGATTCTTTGAATATTATAAATACTCTAAAAAAAATAGGGTGTCCTCTTGGAAAGTTAGATCTATTGTTTATGAAGCTAAGAAGTTGTTTCAAATCTCTATCAATCATGTGTACCATGAAGCTAACAGGCTTGCAGATATTCTTGCCAATTGGGGAGTTATCCATAAATTACTGTCCATTTGGAAATAAAGCTTTCCCCAAGAAGTTTTAAATGCTACTAATAATGATTTGGTTTAAAATATGTGGTCACAAGTTTTGGCGGGTCAACTTCTCCAATGATGACTCTAGCTTTTTTAGCATGATTTGTTTCTTTGGTTCCAATTCTTATGGTGGAAGTTTTCTGATTAGTGCGACTTTCAGTCTTGCTATCAGTACTGGTGATTGGTTCTCCTATTTCCTTTCAATGAAGCATATTATGTCCCAAGGTAGTCCCTATCAGTGGGTTTGTCTCGTGGTGGTCTTCTCCAATCATGTCAAGTCCTTTAGTAGGTCTAGGCAGTGTAATTGGATTTTTTCAAACAAGGTCAATATGTATCAAGTCTCGAGATCCTCTTTTTTGCGTCTTACAAATTTTGAGAATTATTTTTCAGTCAATTAGCACTCCTAATATTATCCCAGTCCTATCCTTTGTGTAGTCTATCTTGTGCCATGTTTGTATTTTCTAGTGTCTATTTCCTATGGATAATTACTAAGTGGTCCACCAATCACTCCAACTTAGATTTTGAAAAGGTCATTTATTGTGCCAAAAAAATTTATATTTACAACCTTGGTCTGTGTCAATCCATTATCATCTAGTTTTATTCGCTATTGTTTGTCCTAAGATAGTAAGAAGCATAGTGTCTGGTTTCTATGGCCTTCCTTTTTCCCCAGTCTTACAAACATGGCCCTGGTTGATCCATCTAGCCTTCAACTTGATCCCCTATCTCAAACCTTTCTGGAAGCTCATGGTCTCATTCCTTTCCTCAACAAGTTCAAAGGGGCTAAGCAAGATATCACTGAAGTTTTTATTAATTCATGGAATAATGGTTATGTTGTTGTGCGTAACCTCCATTTTAAAGTTACTATTAAGATGATGGCCGAGGTGACAAAACTTTTGGCAAAAGGGTGAGCGGTACGAAGAGATTATCATAATAGGGAACCTGAGATCCAGAGATTACAATTCAGATATTCAGATTACAAGTATTTTTCAGTGAAATAGATGTTGGTTTAGCCTTTTTGGTGTCACACTAAACCTAGTCTATAGAATGGAAACTAAATTAACTTGCAAGAATTTAAAACTGCTTCTAGGACTTGGAATGGAAAAACTAGTTACAGTTGTAGAAATGAAATTGTAGGAATGTAAAAGTTGTTGAATTGAAACCTAATTTACTCTTGCAAAATTTGAAATGAAAAAATTGAAATGTTGCTGGAAAGGAAACACACATGCTAAAACACCTATCAGTGTTCTCATACAAAAGGTTTTTAGGCTTCTATTACAATGATTGATAGCAAAATGAAAGCTGCTAAAAACTTGACAAAAGTTGCTAAAATAGGGGAAAATAGATAAAACAGGGGAAACACAGGTCTAAGCTATTTTTGTCAAACTACAAGAATAGGAAAAATAGGGGAAACATAGGTCTAAGTTATTTTTATCAGCTAAACACACACTTGCTGCATAAAAACATAACTGAAAACATGAAGACATCACATTAACTCAAAACAAGAAATAGAAATTGACAAGCATCCTGCTAAATTTGTTGTAGCAAAGTTATCAAAAAAACCTGTTATAACAGTCCTCCTTCCAAGCCTAAAAGTGGGCCCTTGCTTCCTAATCCAAAAGAAGGTGGTAAATTTCTACTAACTACTTAAAACTCAAACTCACTCATGAACACAATATAACTGAAAAAGACCACTTTTATTGACTGTTGCACAACATTACAATGTTGCAAGAAAATATTGCACTATGTCAAATCCTATTTGCTACTACTATTTTACTCTCCTACTATCAACTACCCTCTATTGCTACTAGATCAACCAATAAGGGAGCTATTATTTATACTAAACTATTACATGTATCTCGTGCTCAATATCAGTTGTGTGTTGTTTCTTAGTGATTTGATAACAACTTGAAACTGAATTAGTCCAAATTAAGATAGTTTATGTTGCAACAATGTTCATTGGTCCTTGGGATGCATCTCTAGTGGTGGGAGTGAGTTGGAGGTGGTTAGAAATGGTCTTGTACACCTGTCTCCATATTAAAATATCTTTTCCCTACCGTTTTGGGTACTAAATCCTCCATTTGACTAAAACTGGCTACTTTCCCCTCATTTTGGAGCTTCTTCGGAATATTTGGCTGTGCAACATACTTTATGCTCATAATATATCAAAATGACTAACAAAGTAGGTTTAACTGAATAGGATATCTCTCATATTCCTCAAAATTTGGATCCAATAAGTTTTGCACGTCAATTCTGACAAATTCCAAGAAATGCCATTCATTGATAGCTGGTTGGAATTTGTATGACTAGGTCCTGCATTTTCTAGATTTCCTGCACAGTTCTAAGATTTTGGTGCCAGTTTGAAATTTAAATCAATTGGAAGGTGGTAAAAACATTCAAATACCATTATGAAGGGATACACCTTAGCACACATCATTCTGCTACTTAAATTACACCTTTTATTCACTAAATAACCAAACTGAAATAGTGCAACAGTGTTGCACAACTATCCCTGATTTGTTATGCCCTATTGCTATCTATTTAGACCATGTGGGAATGCATCCAAGTGGGTCAGAGGTCTTCTTTGGTCCTTGTGAACACATTCCATGCATTTTCCCATGCTTTTCTTGACAACTTCAAGGTGCTCCTTTAATGTGACAACTTGTTGTTTTTTGTATGTTGCACAAAACTTGTTATTATCCTGTTTTGCAATAGAGATTATTTTGATGCAAAATCACTTGAAAAATTTGGTTTTGGAATGGGATGACACTTCAAATATGTTGGAGTTAGCCAAAGATCCGAACATGCTTATTTGCTTTATTTTTCTATGCAATTTTCACCAACATAAATAATATCAAAAACAGTCACAAAATGCAAAAAACTATCAAAATAGGGGAGTGTTCTTAACATAAATCATGCAAAAACTTAAAAAATAACATATTATAATCATTATTTGGCAATTAAATTTGATATGTTTGGTAATATGGCAGTTTTTATATGTCAAACATAGTGTAACAATGAGGTATTTATGGGCCTCATCAAAGACTTTAATGAAAAGTAATACAAAAATGATTCAAATAGCAAAATTTACTTTAAAATCACCCACGTGTTGTAGGTGAGTTGGAGAGGGTAGGGAAATCCTCCAAGGGAGGTCCCTAGTTCAAATCTCCACCCTACCAAACGTACATTAGATATCCAAAATCCATTTGATAATGTTGATGCAGTAAGGATCGGGCATGACTCCCGAGTGATGTTAATGGTGTAGAACCTCCTGGTCGTGGTTTTTCAGATCAAGGCATCCCTGCAAGGGATTTTACGCTATATTAAAACAAATAACTTTAAAATAATAAAATAATCACAGTATAGCAAAAATGACTTAAAATAGAGATCCATTCATAAAAAACTACAATAACACTAGCAATAGAGGTCAAACAATTTTTTTCTCATTAATTGGTAGAAAAATTACACAACATTTCTTTAATTGCTACAGAGTCGACCCCTATTCATAGAGACATGTAAAAGAGTGGTGGCATATTCTCTAGTTTTGGGATTCAACAAGTTGAGCTAAATTGTATTCTAAATTTTATGCACCTCCAAAGTTGGTCATCCTTAATGAAGCTTTAAGTAGGTTAATCTATACGTGCATCATCAAGGAACGTACATACATGCTTTTGAAGGGGTTTCCTTTAATTCCTCGATAATGTTAAATATTGATGATTCAGGTTGTTTATTTTCTTTCTTTTTTGGTTCATTGAAGTTATTCTATATTCCTAATTAGCCACTATCATTTTTCATTTGGTTATAGAATATTATCTCAATTTAACCTAGGCTTGTTCTTCAGATTCAAGTGGAGTCTTGCCTTTTTTATGTTCTAGATTTGGTTGAACCTTTTTTTGGCTCTAGTAGAAGTGGTCTTTCTCTTAATTCTGGTTGAACTAGGTATTTTTCAAAATCAAACTCCATTTTATATTTGGGCTTTTGAAGTTGAGTTGGGACTCAAAGGGCCCTAACTTCTATGGATCTATTTGTAATGATTTCTTCCTAAATATAGTCAACACTAATATGCACTCCTCTAAAATATCTTGTGTTATCATAACCTATTTTGGATACCACAATATATTTGTGTGACCCTTCTATGTATTTTCATCCTTCTCTATGGTAACTACCTAGTCTTGGTATTGATACATCATGCAAGTGTTAACATTATGAGGATAATTGTACACTGTGCACCAAGGATGGCTTTTTGAGTCTAATATTGATGATTATGATTCCTGATTATTGCAAATTTTTTTAGCCTTCTTAGCCACATTACTAGTACAACATTTTTGATCTTTCACAACATAGGGAAACCTTTTGGGATGGTATCTTTTAGCCTTTCTTCTTTCGATAGTTGTCACCTTGTTATTTAAGGTCTTTAATGTAGTGGGTACCTCTATCATTATTGGAGATATTTTTGGTTCCAATACTGGTAATGATGGTATCAAAGGTAATGAATTAGGGGTAGAAATAGGGGCTATAAAGGGAATATGTGTGACCATGATTAGAGTTTCTTTCTACTAAGTGGGATGTCCAATATTTAGGAAATATGGCATAAAAAACCTAAGGTGTATCCTTCCTATGAAATCAAAGCATTCTCTACAGTGGAAATGGCTTGATAGACCTAAGGGAAAGTTGTTACATTAGATTGTTGTGTTTGAAGTCCCAGATAATGTCTTGAGGCAATATAATAAATGTATGCCAGTGGACCAAGAGGTCTAATATCTTGAGGGATTTTTTCCAAGTCCTATTGAGCCTAATATTGAAATCAATGCTAACCTCTTGAGGGTGTCTCTAGATGATAGTAAGTTGGGTAAGTAATGAAAATGTGTAAGCTTTTGATGCTATAATACTTAATATAAATTACCATAAAAAATTAATCACATGATTGAATATAATGAAGTTGCAATATAATGAATCAAATATAATAACTCAGGATATAATATCAAATATAATAACTCATAAATACTCATAGAATAATCACATGGACATGCTCACAATATTACATAGAATACTAAAAATGCTATTGAATAAATGTCTACTAATGCAAGCATAAAGCTTAGCATTTTTTATTAATATTACAATGCATGTGATTCCTCATATGTTGCACCCTTGACCTTCACTCTTCTTTGCAACTCTTCACTTTCCTATTCTAAGGACACATGTGCACACTTACATTTTGGACACTTGCACACATATTTACATAACACTTGTGCATTTCTTGCACATTATTAAATTACATAAAATATTAACTCACTCATTAATCTAGGACACAACCCTAATAAAATATTTACAATAATGTACGAAGGTGGCACATTAGCATGTACCAAATAATGTAATATTCTACAAAAAAGGGATCATCTAACTCATTAAATTATTCAATAAAGGGTCTTGTCAAATCATCCCATGAATGGATGCTTCCATATTTTAGAGCATGATACCAACGTAGTATCTTCCCTCTAAAAGATAAGACCAAGAGTCTGACAATAATATCTTTCACTTGGATGTTATGAATTATGGTCAATGAGATCATATCTTGGAAATGCTTGTGTGCTAGTTTATCTATGTCATCATAGGTATGCAATACTTTGAGTGTTTCCTTAGGGATTTCATTGATATGTGCCAAACAAAACAGTCCAATAGTGTTCCACTTAGGGAAATTTTGAGAAATCTATTATTAGTTTAAGCCATGGCTTTAAAACTAGATATTCCTAAGGATTCTTGAGGACTAGAATACACAAAATCTACACTTTCTAATAGTATATCTAAAGGTTGAGATCTATTTCTTATTGAAATACAAGTCAACAACTCAAAAATGGTATTGTATTTTAGATCCTCTTGGATGTTGACCTTGTTAGCATAAAAATATAAGAGACTAAAAATAAAATGGCAATTAGGTATTTTGTTAATCAATTATAACTCAATGGGGTCAGTAGGGTAATAATTTGAGTGATCTTAGGAGGGAAATGTTTTACAAATATTCTATGTAATCGAATAGATGGGTGAATTACCACAATTTTTCCCATTGGGCATCCTAGAAAAATATTGGAACATGTCATATCTAAACAAGGATTGGCTATTGATCTTAATAATATAAGTAAATCTATCCCTACCACTCCCCTTAAAAAGAAGGTCTTACAATTATTATTTGGGTAAATTAAATTTATCCAAAAATTGGTTTATGACTTCACACAAATAGTCAAACCTATGAAAAAACTCTTCAAGAAGAATGCAGTATTTGCATTGACACCAAAAAGCACTCAAACAGATCAAACAAGCTATAACATAGGCTCTAGTCTTGATCAACCTAAATTTCAATGAAGATAGCTATGCTACAGTTTTGACTCAAAAAAATGATAATCAAGAAGAACATTTGATATCTTTCTTAAGCCAGACATTGCATGATTATCAAAAGAACTACAACTTCATCGAGAGGTAAGTATTTTCCATCATGAAGTCACTTAAAAATATTAGGCATTATGTGTCTCAAAGCAAGAAAATAGTTTATGTAGTTAACTCATATGTTAGGAATTTTATTCTTCAAGGAGAATTGGAAGAAAAGAGATTTAGAAGGATTACTAAAATACAATATTACAACATTGAGATATATCCTACTAAGCTAGTAAAAGGTAGGACCTCATTCCAATTGTTGGCCTCTATATCGAAACAAGACTACAATAAGTGTGTAGAAACAACACTAAAATAACACTACACAAAGAAATTGGGTTGGGTCGACAAACTGATAAATTACTTTCAAATAAGTAGATTCCTAGAAGAATTGAATGCTTCACAAAGATGTAGATACAAATTTCAAGAGTTGAAGTATGTCCTATTACCAAAAGGATTATTCAAAAAAAAAAAATGGGGTCCTTTTACGTTGCATAAAGTCAAAATAGGTCGAATGAGTGTTAAACAAGTTTCACTTAGGTCTATCTAGGGGGTATTACTCATGGAAGACAACTGTCACTAAAATTATTAAAGCTAGATATTATTGGCCCACCATCTTGGTAGACACTTTTAAGATTGCTAGAGCCTATGAGAAATGTCAACAGTTTATCAAAAAAATCCTTCACTTTCCCTATATCCGATTATAGTAGAGGAACCATTTCAAGAATGGGGGTTAGAATTTATTGGAATCATAAACCCAAACTTATTGGTAGGAAATAAATATATCATTATAGCAAAATATTATTTTACTAGTTGGACTGAAGTGGTGGCTACAAATTTAGCCAATTAAGATATAGTGATTGAGTTCTTAGAAAATATGATCACAAGATTTGGTATCCTAGATGCCTTAATAACTAAAAATGGATCTATTTTCATAGGGAAAAATCATTGATTTCACCAGTAAGTATGACATTTACCTCAAAGCATCATCAAAATACTACCCATAGGAAAATGGATTGGCCGAATTCACTAACAATAAGCTATTGAAGATCATAAAAAGAATAATTGGAGAAAATAAAAAAATGACATTTGGTACTAGATCAGGCTTTATGGATAGATCAGATAACAACAAAGAATGTATTAAAAACTTCATCATATTATTTGGTATACAAAAAATAAGCCATCCTCCCCTTACATCTTGAACTCCCTATTATGATGTTGATAGATCATAGATAATTACTAGATGTTGAAGTTGTAGAGGTACAAATGGTAGAGCTTCTACTCTTAGAAGAATAGAGAGAAAGCCTATAATAGCTTCCAAAGACGTCAAGCCAAAATAAAGTGATGGTTTGATAAAAATATATATTTTGAGACTATAATATCGATGACCTCATACTCAAATGGGACAAAATGGAACAAAATTGGGAAAACACCAAAAGTTTTATTCTTATTGGTTTGGGCCTTACTGCATCGCCACCAAAAAAGAATGCATTGCATATGAGTTATTGGAATCCAATGGCAAAATTTTACCAATACCAATAAATGACTAGTATTTAAAGTGCTTTTTTTGAAAGTGCCACCACCTTTATAATGTATGTACATAGAAAAGCAAAAAATAAATAAGTCATAGCAATTTTGAAAATCTAAAATTCCATTGGCTAAAGCAAATAGCTAGTCGATGGTGATTTCTAAATTTTTGCATGATGAACTACCAAAAAAGCACAACAACCACAATTCAAAAGATGCACAAATATTTTACACATTTCCAAGAAATACAAAAGGTTTATTCATAAAGAAAGCAAAAGCATGCACCAACTACTGCCATTATTGCACTAACATCCAATTTTATGCCTTTTAAAAGGAGCATCCACAAAAAAATCCTCCCAAAAATTTGCTAAGTAAGACAATTCCCAAACTTGGGAAGTGTTTCAAGCAAGAATTATGTTGCAATTTACAATGACAACTAAGTCAATAAGCAAGCAAAATGTCCTAAAATTCAAATTCAATAGTGATGGTTGGTGGTACAAAGTCTCTACTCAACAAATAAAAAGCATGCAAAAGACTCAAAAGGAGAAGGAAATGTTGTAATATCATACTTGTAGAATCAAAGACATAGAGATCACCCTATGGTCTAAACAAAAAAATCTTTGAGAAGCTATCGAGTAGCGAGTACAAGGAATGCCATCCAGTAGACTAGGTTTGTTTGCATGGCATTATTTTTTATCTTTCTATATTTATAAGCTTGTGCATACTTACCCTAAGATATTATTAGTAGTCACCCAGTTTTTTAATCCTTGGCTGCAAACAGTCCAAAACTATAAATTCCAAGTATTATTCCACCTTACAACCAATCTTCTCACTAATGTATTTGCCTTACGATCCAAGCCTAGGACATCCCTCAAACTCTTTATTGTTGAAGAGTAGAAGAGGTATTAGGACCTCAAAAAGCACAAAGACAAGGATAGGTATTTCAAGAGTTTGCTAGATCGGTAGTTGTTTCACCCTATACCTAGTAATGACCTCCTTGAAACCCCAATTCCCATTTTTGAATTTAAATTTCTAGTCATGTTCTCTATGTTGGCCATCATATTCAGGCTAACCACAAACAAAGAGGTCTATTACTATCAGATTCTATGGTGTATGCCATCTCTAATACCCATTATTACAATGAATCTCACTCTGACTAGTCAAATAACCCTCTTCTCTGATTGCGTTTGGATTTTGTGCAAAAGAATACATGATCAACTCACATGATTATAGATTATAAAATATAGGGCCTTCTAGTACCCCTCACATCTGGCCTAGCTATTTTTGTATAGCATGATAGAAAGCATGCCTTGGATAAGCATAAGTAGACAAAATGACTCAAGAAGAAATATGATCGTAGTAGACTAGACACTCCTAATTAGGTATTTTTATTCCTACCATGATTTTAATAGAGAATTCTTGGGACCTAATTTGAATTTATATATAGAAATGTTCCCCAATTGCCCCAAACAATAGTGGTAAGATTCTAAAATCATAAAATAGAAGTAGAGGATTGATATTTCTTGACTAAGGGAACCATGATAAGGCTATATTGTTTTGTTGGAAAGTCATTTAGACTACCTTACTATGTCATGGACTAGGTATTCACCATGGAATATTGTTGGCAAGTAGATGAAATAAATACAGCTTATGGTGTAGACATGAATAGAGTTATTTTTGGGGTTTGAATTGACATCAAGGAGATCTTGAACTGTGACTATAAAATATATAAGAAAATGTGAGCACTCGTTAATAATAACTCAAACCTTGATATTGGATGGATCAAATATTACTTCAACCCAACCTCTAGAGTAGGCTAGTATACCTCATCAACTGATTAGGTGTTGACTGACTTAAGCTCAGTTAAATGTATAAGGATAGGGATAGAAATGAGATGAGGGTTAGAAAAGTAATGATTGAAATGTGGTCGGATAAAGCTAACAACATAGACAACTATAGGGAATCCTTTGGCAAATCACATTTCCAATATTCCACACTTGAGACTAACAACATTCAAAACCAGTGATCAATATTAAAGCATAGAGTATACTTTAAGAACTATTTCAAACATCTAGAGTACTAATAATCCAAATAGCAGAATTAGATCAATACTCAGACTTACAAAAAAAGAAATCCTTTTCAAGCATACATTTAAACATGAAGTATTCCAAGGTGCTCTAAGTTAGCAATCCAATATTAGCAGAATAGACTAACCATAGCAACAGTAGCAAAAATGACTTCATAGATCAAATCTTCACAAGTAAAGAAGACATAGGCCTAAGGCAAACATCCAAGTAATGCTCCTATTGATTCTCAGAGAATATACAATTGTAGGGTAAGAAAAAACTATAAATCTGACCTTTTGAAAGGTGGTTGGCACCTTTTTATAGTTTTAAAATATGATTCATATAAAATAGAACACTACAATAAAGGATAATACCTCAATCAACAGAGTGCTGATGCGGTGACCTCATATTTCATTCAAGAAGAGAGAAGTGATTATGCTCCATCGATCTCCCGTAACTACCTCTACAACTTGCTAGCTTCCATGATTCTAGCTATGCAATCTTTCCAAGAATGCATCTGAGTTGTTCCTCATTCTTGTAGTCTTCAATATATCATCGATCCACAACCATAACCTTTTGCAACTTACCAAAAATATTGGGTACTTTGGCTTCTTAATTTAGCATCATCTCCTTAAGTTATGTTCTCTTTGTCACATTTAGATATTTTTATTCAAGTTAAGCTCTAGTTTAATTGTTTATTGATCTACCTTTTAATGGCTGATATTGAGCTTTCAAAATACTTTAGGTATATTTGTGGCCTCAGGTAGCTACTTTGTGTGTGGTCGTATTTCTTTTCGCCAACATCGGTTCATAATAAAAATAAAGTGTGATGTAGAGATACTGCATCTTGAATTTCCTTTGTTCAAGAGTTAACCATGTTGACTATGACCTCAGGTTCATATTAAATAGCATGGGATCAAATTTTATCCTTTATTCTTGGTCGCTTAATTTTGGCCTAAGTTTTGCACTCAAGATCACACTTCCCTTTGCTCGGTTAGTCGATCAAATAACGTTGAATGTGGCCTGAGGACACCAATGTGGCCTAAGGACACCAATGTTGCCTGAGGACACCAATGTGGCCTAATTATTTATCAAATGTGGCATGGAGTATTCTCAAATATTTGCCACACTTTGGATCATGAAACTACCATGTTTGATTGGATTAGCTATAACTTGGGGTTCACGCTTGGATCTGGGTCACATTTATCTTGCTCAAACAGAATGTGTCTTGGAGATGATGTAGTCTGAGCTACACTTTAAATCATGTAATTAGCATATTTGATCAGATTGAATGTGGTATGGGGATGTCGATAGATCTAAGCTGAACTTATCTCTCCCAAATGTTTTGGCCATCAAGACTACAACATCACAAATCTCGGTCATACTTTCTTAGAAACTCCATCTGGGTCAAACAAGGTTGATTAAAGCCTAGAATCTTGCTAGTTGAAATGCATATTGGAGACACTATATACTAGGCCGCATATTCTCTTGCACCTTTTGCAAAAGCAGTAATTTTGAATGCATCCTCATAAAAAATGTTGCTTTTTAACAAAATGCAACCTGGGATTACCTTGACAAAATGTGGCCTTGGAACGCCTGCTTAACACATAGCAAAAATTTCAAAAAATTTATAAAATTTTATGTGGAACCTTTTGGGCCTACATTTAGGTGCCTCGGGGACTTTTTCTTGCAAAGTTATAGAACTCAGTCTGCCTTATCCATTAGACCCGCACTTTCTCAAGTAAAATAAAATTTCAAATAGTATTGGGGAGGAATAAGAGACTACACAGGAAAATGGAAACAAAAAAGACAAAGTAGGCGATATTATGGTGGTATGCAACAAAGTGAGGTAAAACAACCCTCGTAATAGTACACATGAAATAGTGGTGATTGTAAATGGATAGGGACAAAACATAGTATGAAAATCCACAAAAAGTAAAATAGGATACCCAAAAGGGAACCAAAAATAGTATTTTTATAGGCAGGTGAGGAGAAACAACACTAAGGTGTCATGATCAAGAGAAAAGAGAAAAAAAATAAGATAATTGGAGGTACAAAAAATAATAGAACTTCTAACAATATCATACCTCCATATGCATACTCCATCAGGGTGCAAGTCTCATATGCATATTCCATCGGGGTGCAGGGCCACTTCCAAGGCAGACATATTTTTAGAGTGTTAGGCGATTTCCCACTTCTTCTACATATTTTCCTTCTTCTCATGCTCAGATTATCCTTAGCCAACCATACACATCTTTGTAATTTCTTTCTTGCACCATTTGAGCCATATATCTTATTAACACCTCCATATTTTAACTCCCTAGTGATTCCTTTACTTATATAGAGCTAAGTCAAGGGTGAAAATTGTGTCAGCTAACAACTGTGAAGTCACACCTTGCAGATTTGAAAAGATTTGGCTCATTCAAACTAGCACTCATGCATCATTAGAGTCTTTCACTTTTGTTGCTCTACATTTAGCTAAGCTCATTTTGCATGGGCCATGATGTTCTCTGCTCAATTCTACCTATGTTATTTCCAAATTTTCTAGTGTTCCTTTCGCCACCTTGAGGTCGCATTGGTTTCATCCATTGGGTAACAAATTCAAAACCACTTTATTCTGAAGTCTCAATTCTTGAAGTGTAATTTGCTCGATATGATTACTCATGCTTCTCTTTATTTACTTGAAATATATGTACAAGATGATGCAAGGCTTACATTTTCACATGAACATGCCCTTGCTTTATTCATAATGACTATAGTCAGCCATTTTATTTACTCAATTGCTATGTACACAAAAAAATGATGTGATGGCCCATGCTAGGATTCAAACTCAAACTGTGAAACTATCCCATGAATCTACAATGCCCAAACCAAATAATTCCAAATCTATGCCTTTCTTCATATCCTTGGTCAGACATTTCATAGAACTCTCCTATCCTCAATGAGGAATTCTCCAATATTGCACTTTCTCTGGATGATCAGTGTGTGGATATAATAATAATTATATAGACCTCAACATCTGAACAAGCTCTTCCCTCTAGAATACCACAATCATAGAATCTTCCTAAAGATATTCATATTTTTAGCCAGAGTGCTTCTACTCTTTGTCCTACTATCTCCTCATGATTATTTGCACAAGATTTAATAAAATGGTACCTCTATGTCTCTTGGCCAAGAGGAGTCATCCTAGATACTGATTGTCATCCTTCATTCAAACCAGAGTATTCAGAATGATTTTATCATGGGAAGCTCTCTACTTTTTCTTTGGCATCACCATGAATTATCTATGGTAAACAGTGGTGTTGTTTTTTATAGTCTTCAAAAATGAAAGGACAAATACTTTGGCTAGATATTTTGATGATTTATTTTTTAAATACTTCTATCAGGTTTGTTTCTTGCTCGAAGCAGAATCCAGGTTTTCTGAGCAATGCTTCAGAAATATATATACCAAACAATGGGGTATACCAGTGACCACTACATCTTGTATAATAACTAGATCAAGGTGCCCATATAACAACATCACAGAGTCTCTCAAAACACCCACAATATTTAAGGTTCTTATTTTGAACTATAGACACTCAGGTTCCATGTAACTAATAGCTAATCCTAAACTTTCACAGACCCTTAGAGGTATTATAGATATTTCAGCTCTTAGGCTCACTAGGCAGTTATGTAATATACCTTCTTGTATAGAAAGCGATAAATAGTATTGGCCAGATTGTATTTTATGAATGTCTTATATTATACACCTAGAAGTTGTATTACTTCCTTCAGTCATGTCTCCTAGGAAGAGATCAATGAGATTGACTTATACATATACCAATAAATCCTCTCAAACTTTTCTCAAGCTAGGGAGAGTCTTCCATCAAAAATTAGAATTGATACATATTTTCTTTCCTTTCTCCTAGGGTTATAGCTATAAAATACATGTCTCTAAATGCTTCGAAAATTATTTTAATTAGAGACTTTTTTACTAGAATTATCTCCTGTGTCTGTATTTGAATTTCTTTGTGCTATTTAAGTACCTATGGTTTTAAGGAATAATCAATGGAATCATGTGCTAGATTATTTACTGCTATGCTACAGACCTTATTATCATCTATATTAATGTGGTTAGACTCTCCCACCCAAAGTGAGCTAGGTAATAAAACTGGTGTTGCAAATAGCCTGCTATCGTTCCTCTTCTCCCCTTTGTTGAAACTATCTTTGATAAATTATTGACCACCATTCTAGTAGGGTTGTAGGTATTGAGTATCCATACTACTGAATCTCCTCATTTGATTAAAAATGTGCATTTCTTTCCTATTATCATATTCATCAATATACAACATTGCCATTCTTGGTTCTTGCCTTACATGTACCTAACCAATTTGGTGATCTAGAAGAAACTTATCTCTGATACCTTGCCATGTCCACAACTCAACCTCCTCATGGGTTTATTTATAATAGGACTCAATAGAAGGATCAAAAGAAGGTTTAAATTTTCTATGGGGAGTTTACCTGCCATGATCAACATGTTTTCAGCCCAGATGGCTTCTTGAAATATATGAGGGAATCTTTTTTAGACTGTTGGATAAGGAGACTTAAATCTATATGGAGAGCATGAATATAATAGATGTATGCTTGGGGTTGGAAGGGCTGGTATTCTTGGGGAATTATATTCCAAATTATTTTGAAATAGACATTAAATTCATAAAGACATTCATGAGCAAACTTACTTAGAAATGAAAATTGGGTAAGCTAATAAAAAATGATCTCCAAGATTATCAAACTCATCAACGAGAGATTTAGCTAGGTCTACCCAACTATAGATGTTTATTTCCTCTAAGGATTTATACCATAACAATACCTTACCCTTGAGAGATAATACTAGTAGTCTAATCATGACATCTTCGAATACAATATTGTAAATTGATGACAAGGAGGCTATATCTTTACAATGTTTATTTGCAACATTTTTTTTCCCTTGGTAACTAGGTAAAATTTTCAAGGATATTATGGGAATTTCATGAATATTTGGAATATTCAAGGGCCTTATGTCATACCATGGAGGGTAATATTGAGGAGTCATCTGGCCAAACCAGTGATATTTAGGATTAATAGAAGGTGAGCATTTATTACACCCCTAGATCTTGTCGAAGTTTCAGCAAAAACATAATGAAAACATGTATTGGAGTCAAAATACCATGATCATGAAGTAGAACTAGGATAGTTATGTAGGGGATATAGGTTTTCTAGTCATATAAATCCACTAAGTGAACTTACTTGCACTGCCTAGTAAGGTCAAGATAATTCACTAAATATTGATTCTTCCAGGAAAAATGAAAATGTATTATCTAGTGGGTGGACATACATCGTGTGAACATGGTACCGTCAAGCATGCCAAAGTTGTTGGAATCTAAATTGACATCAAGGAGATCTTGAAATGTGACTATAAAATATATAAGAAAATGTGAGCACTCACTAATCATAGCTCAAACCCTGATATTGGATGGATCAAATATTGCTTCAACCCAACCTCCAAAGTAGGCTAGTATACATCATCAACTGATTAGGTGTTGACTCACTTAAGCTCAATTAAATGTATAAGGATAGGGATAGAAATGGAATAAGGGTTAGAAAAGTAATGATTGAATGGTGGTCGAATAAAGCTAACAACATAGACAACTATAGGGAATCCTCTGGAAAATCACATTTCTAGTATTCCACACTTGAGACTAACAACATTTAAAACCAGTGATCTTCATTATTAAAGCACAAAGTATACTTCAAGGACTATTTCAAACATCTAGAGTACTAATAATCCAAATAGAAAAATTAGATCAATACTTAGACTAACAGAAAAAGAAATCCTTTTCAAGCATACATTTAAACATGAAGCATTCCAAGGTGCTCTAAGTTAGCAATCCAATATTAGCAAAATTTACTAACCATAGCAGTAGTAGCAAAAATATCTTCACAGATCAATCAATTATTCACAAGTAAAGAAGACATGGGCCTGAGGCAAACATCCAAGTAATTCTCCTTGTATTGATTCTCAAAGAATATACAACTGTAGGGCAAGCAAACACTATAGATTAGACCTTTTTAAATGTGTTTGGGACCTTTATTAATAGTTTTACAATATGATTTATAAAAAATAGAACATTACAAGAAAGGATGACACCTCAATTAGTAGAGTGTTGATGCGGTGACATCATATTTTATTCAAGATAAGAGGAGTGATTATGCTCTATCAATGTCTCTTAACTGCCACTGCATCTTTCTAGCTTTCATGATTCCAGCTACACAATTTTACCAAGAATACTTTTGATTTGTTCCTCATTCTTGCAGTCTTCAATAAATTATTGATCCACAATTGTAACATTTTGCAACTTGTTGATAATATCGAGCACTTTGGCTTCTCAATTTCACATCGTCTCCTTGCGTTATGTTCTCTTCACCACATTCAGATATTCTTTTTATTTAGGTCAATCTCTAGTTTCATTGTTGTGCATTGATCTACCTTTTGATGGATGATATTGAGCTTTTAGAAGACTTTAGGTATATTTGCAGCCTTAGGTAGCTATGTTGCATGCGGCCACATATCTTTTCACCAACATCAGTTCATGATAAAAATAAAGTGTGGCATAGAGAGACTGCATCTTGAATGCCCTTTGGTCAAGAGTTGATCATGTCGATTGTATCTTGAGGTTCATCTTAAAAAACATGGAGCCACATTTTATCCTTTATGCTTGGTCATTTAATTATTGCCTAAGTGTCACAGTATGGACTACACTTCCCTTTTATCGGTTAGTCAGTCAAACAATGCTGATGCAACCTGAGAATGCCGACATGACCTACTGCCTTATAAAATTTTATCGAATGTAGCATGGAGTATTCTCAAATTTGGGCTACACTTTGGATCATGAAACTACCATGTTTTATTGGATTTATTGCGGCCTTGGGGTCACGCTTGGATCTAGGTCGCATTTATCTTTCTCAAATAGAATGCATCTTGAAGATGTTGTAGGTTGAGCCACACTTTGAATCATCCAACTAACATCTTTGATCAGATGGATATGAGCTACACTTATCTCTCCCAAATGGTTTGGTCATCAATACTACTACATCGTAAAGCTCAGCTGCACTTTCTTTGAAATTCCAACTGGATCAAACAAGGTTGACTACATCCTAGCATCTTGCTAGTCGAAATTCATCTTGGAGATACTGTAGGCTAGGCCATACTTTCTCTTGTTCCTTCTGTAAAAATAGCAATTCTGAATGCATCCTCACAACAAAATGTGTCTCATAACAAAATGCAACCTGGGATTACCTTGACAAAATGCAGCCTTGGAACTTCTGCTTAACACTTAGCAAAAATTTCAAAAATATTACAAAAATTTATGTGGCACCTTTTTGGCCTAAAATTATCATATGTGAATTTCCTTTTAGTTTAAATCCAATTATGCTAATAGTAAAATGGTAGGGAGAAATACTAAGGCTAAACTAGAAAATCTTAAGTTGTGTGCAATACTGCACAAGTGGAAGTATGATCCGAATGATAAATTAAAAAATAGACTGGTAAAATTGAACAAAGGTAAACTACCAACATTCAAAAAGGTTATTTGACCTAATATAGAACAAATCTAGAATAATTATAAAGATAACAAATTAGACTTAAATATAAGCAAGATGTAGAGTTGCCTCCTTGGAGAGATTTTTATGAGTTACAATGTGACTATGACCCAGAGAAATATAAAGATCATAGATTGACTCAAGATAAAATAGATGTTATGATAAACACAATGATTTGGGATGAATGAAAAATTATGGAAGGGTGGATCTTCAAGTCGAGCATGTTACACAAAAGTCTAGATATCCAATATCGATGGACAAAATATTCTCATACAAATATGATGCAAATGTAAAAACCTAGAAACCCTACGAGGAGTAGGTTAAAGCCAAATTTATTAGTAGTGAAGGCAAGGAAATACAAGAAGAGTTCCTGAAAAAAGAAGAAAGAGAAGAAATAAGAGTTGAACAAGTAAGCACTAGGGAAGAATTTATAAAGTAAGTTGTACCAATGTCGAAAGAAAGACAAGTAGATGATATTATGGTGATAGATCCAAAAATCCAAATGCTTGTAGAAAAAAAATTGGTATCATGTCAAAATGCTTTAACATTTTTTCTAATCGAACTTCAGCAAGAGATATATCCAAAAGGGTCTAAGATGATTGACAAAATGGGATACGTGAGAGGAGGCTTAGGAAAATCAGCCATGGGATCATAGGAGCTCCTAAATTTTAACAATAAAATCAAAATTTAACTTTGGGAGCCCCATTTCTTAAGTCCCCTATTCCTAAAATACATAGAAAAATAAGCAAATGATCAACACCCAAACCTCCATTAAGGCCATTTCCTAAGTTCATACTAGGGTTGTTGAAATACAAACACTACCCAAGATAAGAAGCACTAATAGAAACTATGCAAGGAATGGGTCATGCCATAAAAAATAGTGAGGGATTTGATGTAAGTATAAATTCATACCTATAACAATTTTTAGGAACACCATCATCCAATCTCTCAACTCTAATGAAAGAACAAAGGGTAAAAAAATAAATGCCATTCCTTTTAAGGAATTGTAGGAAAGAGCCAACAAAAAATGCAATATTCAAGGGCCACCTTCAACAACTAGACTAGTGATCAAGCTAGCCATGCAGCAACCACAAACAACAAGAGCAGGTATGGTTTCTAAAGTCCCTATAACTTCTTCTACTCCTCTCATCCCCATTTATGTTTCCTCCCCTTCTCTAACACCATGAAGTTCTCCACCCAAGCCAACCACTCAAGAAACTACAATGCATGAACCTCCTCCTATCACATCCACTCTGTAAACTTAAGTCACCACAAGTACTATAATTTTGGTTGTTCAAAAAATCCCTCCATCCTGATTTCCCATTCTCGAACCCATCTTCTAGAAATTACTACCCCTAGATCATCCATCTATAGCCACGATTGACCAACTTAAAGAGATGAGCCAAAAAGCATAAAACTGATGGAAGGCTAAGCCACCAAGGCAAGTAGAGGAGCATGCTCCTCCTAGGCAATAATTGTAGTTAATTTGACTACTTATCAATAACTCAGAGTCACAAGCACTTTAAACGTTAACAAGCTAGAGTCTAAAATGATGATGGATTATTATCATATACCAACCCAAGCAATAGATATCACCCGACTACCACCAGTGGAAGATTCTTTAATTAGCACTCAATTTTAGGTCAACACTATATATCTATAAGGTGATAGGCTAAGAGAGATATGCAATAATCTAGAGGAAAAAGTAAAGATCTTAGAATCAATGGAAAAATAAGAGCAAAATATGAAGAAATATTTAGAAAATGAAAATCAAAGATTGAAGAGAACAATCATGAGACTCTTGACTCCTCAATAGATGTAGGAAAAGTAAGAAATGAACCAAGTGTTGACAAAACAAAATTAGAATGTGCAACAACAGTTGGAAAGAGAGAAGGAAAGGGACCAAGCCTCTTCCTTCTCTTAAAAAGCATTGATGCAACTAAAGAAGCATTGCTATAATAAAATCCTTCAAATTTCTATCAAAGCTTACACAATCATTAACTACTTGCACTTTAACGTAGAGGTTGTTGGAAAATATGGCTATTATATCATTTGGTTATTTTCTAATGTACCCTCATAGGTGCATATTTATTTTAGGATTATATTAGGAGTTATTGCTTTATTAGTGTAATAGAATAAATGCATAAGTATTAGAATGTGCAATGATGTAAATATGCATGTAGTCCACATGTACATGAGTCTTAGGGTTGAGTGAGAGGCAAGTAACCTATCTTTCTACATAAAGGCCTCATTGTGAGTGATTGAGAGAAATTTGAAGTAGTGCAAAGGTGTGAGTAGTAGTAGGAACAATGTAGCTCCATTTTTCTATCATGGAGGAGTTGCAAACTCCATGAAAGGAGCATTGTAATTTTCGTGAGCTTTCTATATGAGCATTTTGAGAGCAGTGTATCAAGTTTTCTATCATATTTTCATGTATGGTTTTTTTCTATTATCATAGTTGTATCATTGTATGTTTATTTCTATACTTGTGAATGCATTTCCTTTATGTTTAAGGCTCCAAAATCTAACAGCAGTTTCAAAGCCATGGTGGATCAAAGAAAATCCACAAGTACTATTTTTGAGTATTTGCAAACCGGATCAACCATAGTGCACCATTGCATTCAAATACCATCACAATAGATTTTTTGATAGAAGTAGTTCTAGATAGAAAATATAAAATAGAGAAATCCACATGATATATTTAGCTAGAGTTTTTCCACAAGAGTTGTAATGCTTGTGGAGACTAGAACTTAGCATTGTTCCACAAGATTGGCAATCCAACTAATAAAGTTCATTTCTCAGAGTCAGAAATTTTTATTCTCTAATATTTTATTGCAAGAGAGAAAATAAATTTTTAGGAGAATCATTTGGTTACTATCATCTAAGTTTTTTTGTTGCAAAAAATTAACTCTCAGAAGGTGGAAAGCTTCCTACAACAATAGATAATAACTTCTTATTTATTGCCTGAAATTCGAAGCTACTTTCCTCGTGCAAGTTTAATTCATTTTTGATAAATATTTTTTAGATTGAGTAGTCCTAGTTGATAGATCGAGGAGAGATTTAGGAGAGATTTAGTGGCCATGGAAGACACATTGAATATTATAAATTTAGGAAGGAGGTCCTATAAAGAGGACCCCATTGAATATCGAAGAGACTCAAGGATAATAGTCCTAGCTAAAGATTGGAGATTGGTGATCTCCATTGAAGATTGAAATTTTTTTATTGATGAAGAGGTCCATTGAAGGCCCTATTAAAGAAGAGGTCCATTGAAGGCCCTATTGAAGAACTTCCATAGTGGAATATTGAGCATTGAGAAGAATTAACAAAATTTTCTATTACATATTTCAGTAGCAGCAGATTTAGGAGATCCTAGAAGATCTCATTTCCATAGTTGAATATTGAAGAGGCCAAGAAAGGTCTCATGAAGATTTAGAAGCTACAAGATTGAAAACCTTGGAGAGGTCTCAAGAAGAAGGCTTGGTGAGCTTCATTGAAGGATTTCATAGAAGGAATCATTGAAGAAATTACTACCAAATAAGAAACTAAGGAATTGGGACAATCGTCACCATCCAATGAAAAGCCCAAAGGAGAAAGTTTGGAAAGAAAATTGTAAAATCAAAAAGGTGGTAGTGAATAGATCTCAAGATTGATAAATTATTTGAGGAGATCTAATTTGAAGTCATAATTTGGCAAGTGAAAGAGATAGAAGAACCACAAAATCTACAAGATTTGGGGGCCATCATTGAAGGAGGTTCTTGAGAAATTTTGGGACAATACTACCAATTTTTTGGGATTCAAGGATAGCATTTCAGTGACAGTATTGACTACCTTACAATATGGAAAAGTTTTAGATTTGAAGATAAAGAAAATGGTAGCATATTAACAACACTCAAAGTTACAAAATATAGAGTTCGTGGACAACAAAAAAGGCAGCAAATAAAAGAAATTAAAAGCAATAGTGAAGATTTCTTAGTGCTGAAATTTTAGAAACTATGGGCAGAATTAGTGATTGCTAAAAATAAGATTCTAGAAGCACATTCTGAAGAAGTTTTTAAGCCACCAAATAATATTTTAGAGTAGCAATTTGATAAGGTATTGAAGCTCTAAAAATGTGAACAAAGAGCTGTTTTTGAGCAGCATAGAAGTTCTGCAAAATCATCCACAAAAGGAAGCCATTGAGGTGACTTGAATCACCACTATCTCCATCACCTATGAGAGAAAAAGGTATGCAACAATAAGGTGCAAAAATTTCATGAGTTGAGCTTTCATATTTGGTTTTATATTAAGGTTTATTAAGCACCATTTTTTCAAAGGATCAAAAGTTGCATAGAATAGTTTTCATTCCAAGTCTTCAAAATAGTGCAGAAGTTATAGTTTACAAGGAGCAAACCTGCACATAGTAGAAAACAAAATTTAGGCATATTTCAAGTGAAATAAATATAGCATCATTCTATTGCCTATTTTATTGAGAAAAGAAGACTAATTTTGCATAATCTATAGTGCAAATTACTACATTGAAAAGCTTGGAGTTATAAGAAAAAGAATAGCCAAGAAAAGGAAGGTATTGCCAAGGATTAAAGGTAACCATAACAGCCAAAATAGAGAGTAGAAGGCAGATTTTTTTCAGATCTCAGTTGAAGGAATTAAAGGTAGAATTTAGTGGCAAGGAATAGCCACCAAAAGGAGTGATATTACCTCTAAAATTGGAGAAGAGCAAAACAAGTTTTGAAGACACTCTTGGACAACAAAAACAAAAGAGCCAATATAGCCCATTGAAGCCCATATTTTGAGCAAGGTAAAGGATAGATTTTCAAGCATAGGGGGGAAGTCATAGTATATGTTTGTGAATCATACAAAGGAATCCATGAGTGCAATAAAAAGGGCAAGTTTTACAAAGGAAAAGGAAGTGTTAAGAAACCCACAAAAGGGCACTCTACAGAAACTTAAGAAAAGAGCCTTCGAAAAGCAATAGAAGGTGCATTTAAGAGGTTGAAATTCTAGATTATCTAAGGTATAAAAAGACACCCAAATAAGTATCGTAGCCATCAAAATTTCCACCCATATAAAGCACAAAAATGGACCTACAAAAAGAGACAAAAAAAGTGGAAATACAAGGGTGAAGATTAAGGTCATATTGCAGATAATTTATTTTTGCTCCTCGCTTAAAAAAGACAAATTCCCTAAGAATCCTTGCAGTAGGTATTCTAAATATTTGATCAGAAATTGGAGCTCCATTCACTTTTCTCCCTTTTTCCCCTATTAGTTCCATAAGTTTTATTTTCTTCCTCGGGATGAACTTCGTGGAACCAAGCTTCATGGAATAGGATCCATTGGTTGAACACATCTTAGCTGAGAGAGGCTTCATCCCTTTCCTAATTTTTTTTTTGTGATTATCTTGAGATAACTATGGTGGTCCTAGAGACCTAGGAGGGTAGAAGAGTCACCATTCATGAAAGATAATTTTTGATTAACATTCCCCTTCTCACCACCATTTCTGGGCAATCGACCAAGGGGAGATCAATCCATAGAGAGAAGAAAAATTGGAAAGTGGACCTAAAAGAGTTCAAGGATAAAAGTAAAATTTACAAGGAGGCAAGGTCAGGGCTACTTCACAAGGACCTCCCCACACCCTGGAACAATATCATGAAACTAATTATGGAATTCATAACTATGAATGACCCAAAGAAAGTGTTATGCAGTTTCTATTTTTCATTTGTCAACTACTTCAAAGATATTAATCCTATCGACATTCCCCATTTCCTATTCAATTCCATCAACTACTCAATTGATGCCTATAGGAGGAAGAAGGGTGATGACTTCCCATATCACCAAGGCTTATTCAAGGTGATTTATAGTCATATCCTGACCCATGGCCCTCAAGCCATTCCCCTTATCCTACCCAAATGTAAATCTAGCCCTAGGTAGGTCAAACGTAGTGCATCTTATTCCCCAACCATGTATACTAAGAAAAGAGTGGAAGTGGAGGTTGTCAAAGAGTTGTTGGCGAGAAAGAAAATCAAAAGTGAAAAATTTGAGGGCCCCATTAGATCCTCAACCTACATGAGAAATAAATTTATCTAAGACAAGCAGAATATTATTGAAATCTTACATAATGAGGAGGATCATGATGTCTCGGTCAAAGTCCTGAAGCAGTTTGTAATTTCAACCATTTCAAACCTGGTGAACTCCCTCATTGACCTTCGGAAGGCCCTGCATCTTATGTTCTTCAATGAAAAATTCTTGGGTTAGGAAGAATATAAGGGGGATGAGATCAATTTTGAGGACACGGTCAAGGATGAGGTAAAGGAAGGCAAGAAGGAGGGTGATGAGGATACAAATGAGGATTAGCCTCTTTGTATTATTTTTTATTTTTTTGAGGCTGCCCTACGTGGCATCGATTTTGTCTCATGGTGGTTCCCAAGAGGGGTTGTATACCCCTTGTCCTTTTGGTAGGATTTTTCCTGGGGATGCTTCCCCTTGTTTTTCTTGTCAATGTTTTTTAGCATCTCTGTGTTGTTTTTGTAAATAGGTTTTTGGGTCCTCCTTTTAAAACCCGGTTGAAATGAAATATTCTAACTTATTAAAAAAATATTATAGATAATTTATCACCAACAAAGGAGGCATCGTCATCAATGAAGTAAGATAAAAACAATAGGTCTTCCACATCCAAGAGTGCCATTGAAGATAGCACAAATGTTATGCCAAATAGAAAGCATTTGCAACAAGAGAATTTGTAGGAATAGAGTGCTGGAGAGTGCTAGAAAATTCAAAGGAAGATAGGAATCATTGGCCACATATACGAGTTGTTCAAAGAACTCAAGAAGAAAAGTGCCACATTGCAAAAGGAGTTTGGAACACCCAACATTATAGTCTAATATATTCCAAGCAATGATAATACAAAGGAAATCCTAGCATCATAAAGTAATGCTCCTCTAATATAATATAAGACAAAGGAGAATCCAACATAGAAGTAGAAGATAAGAGCATCTATAATAGCCATCAAACACCAAGGAGTAAGAATACGAGTGCCACTTATCACAAGCATTGAAATGAGGAGCTGAATAAACATTTTTCAATGACAAGTGCCACGTCATAAGTGCTACAAGGAGGTGCAAGTATAAATATTTTCAAGAAGGTGAAGAGGATAAGTGCCATTTGGCACTCCCATATCATATTGCACCAAGTAAATAAGTATCCTATGTACGTAAACAAATAAGAAGAGCCCAATGTTGTATTAAAGATATTGAAGAGGTGAAAGGTTGTTATAAGGATACGTAGAAACCAGCAAGAGATAGACAACTACGTACTAGTAGAAGATCATTTTTAAAGAGATATTTCAAGCCCAAAATAGTGCACATATCATCCAAGTTGAACTGTGAACAGTAGAGCATGTATCCAAACAACATTCGATTGAAGAGAGAAATGTAAAACTAGTTTGTCCCTAAGGAGGAGAATGTTGACAAGCAAGGTGAAGAGAAACAAGGAAATCAGCCCTTGCAAACCACATTCAAACAACTTGCAAATAAAAAAAGGTGAGAAATATTTATTATATTGCAAGTTTGATATCAAATCTTATTGCATATTCTAGAGATATTAGTAGGAGTAATAAGGTGATGAAAATATCTCTAGAATAGAATATTGATTATATAGAATACATAGAGTAAAACTAGAAGCATTTATATCATTTCCATTGCTTCTAAAGAATAGTTGCAAACTCTTAACATAGGGAGATATAAGGAGTAGTAAAAATTAGTTTGCAAACATTTAATATTTCTAAAACTTCTAATTAGGGAGATATAAGGAATCCTACTTCAAATTGAATTTTTAGAAGTTTAGAACCTATCATTGCATCAAAATTATAGTTGGAAGATTGATTTTGAAGGACATATCCAACTAAATATATTGAAGTCTTATTTTTGAAGATTGCATTTCTAATAGCTTTCTACAAGTAATTGATTGCAAGTGATAGAGGTGAATCATATTTATAGCATATCTCATTACTAGGGAGATAAGTAAGACTACTGCAAAGGTTAATACTACAAGATCCAAACAAAAATGGGAAAAATAAAGATGTCAACCTTAAAGAATGAAATAAAAATAACATGAACAACACCTTTAGAAGAGAAAAGATTAATGTTATTAAATCAATAATGAAGAATAGTCTGAATAAAACAAAGAACTTAGATCTTGGTTCAAGATTGATCTATAATAGAAATTGAATAGCAATTTATTCAATTAATACCTTTTTCGAAAGCAAGCAATCAAAACATCATCAAATCCATAAAAACTCGAATGATTTTTAGGTGATGGCGAGCGAAATTCCGAATTTCGATTATGCAGTAGGAGGGAAGCAGAAAGGCAATAGTAAGCCATAAGGAGGTGGATCATGATCGTGCACTAACAACACCAGCGATGAAAGCACCGACCAAGGGATAGGAACTAAAATAATAGGCAAAAATAATCCAGGAGTGTCAGACGACGAGAATGGAGTTCATGGTGGGGAAGACCCATCAGATAAAATAGAGGTGGGCATTAGAAAAACCATGTCGAGAACATTTGCAGAAGCACTCATGGGGAAGCCTAAACCCATGTCTATGGCACCACACACCTTCATCACTCAGGGATGATGTTTTATATTCGATAGAAGTAATGGAAGACTATGCTACCCTAGACTCATTTTCCCTTATAGGTAAATTTGTAGGAGGAAGACCCGAAATGGATTTGCTCCATTGATGGGAATTTACAAAGTGGAAAACTAGGGGTTGCCTGGAACTGCTAGCTATGTCCAGAGGGTTTTTCATGATATGCCTCAACATGTAGGAAGATGCAGATCATATTTTATCAGGGGGTCCATGGTTCTTCGAAAGGAGAAGTATCTTCCTCCATAAATGGGGAGCAAACTTTGACCCGGAGTCAAAAAACATCAACTACGCTCCCATATGGGTTTGGATCCCAAATCTACTTGCACACTTCTTCCATGAGGATGTGTTGCAAGGGATAGCTTGAGCGATTGGGAAACTCATGACTATCGTTCCGGTAATCCATACCTAATCACGATTAACGCATGCCCACATATGTGTTAATGTCAATCCATAGACCCAGCTCCAGGATCATGTTAACTTGAATTATGGGTCTTTTTGTCGAAGCCAACTGCTGGAGTACGAAAATAAACTCGCATTTTGCATCGAATGCCATTCACAAGGTCATCTCCCCACCTAGTGCCCAAATCTAAAAAGTGCATAGATTGAAGCTCATATGCCACTTCGAACGGCCCCTAGAAACACCCAAAAGATGAAAACCAAAGTAGGTCTAAGCCATAATTTCAAAGGCAAGCAACAAGCCCTCACCCTTCCAGACAATGACACGAATAAGGCAAGTAGTATGTTTACCTTCTCCAATAAGTTAAGTTTACTCAATAATTATGGTTGCAATGCAATTTTTTTTTATGAGGAGCTCCTTTGCAAGGAAGCCCCTGCCCCAAAAAAATCAAACCAACCCCTTCCAAAGGCAAAAATCCCCCAGAAAACCCATCCCCCACCCCCCACCCCCGTGCCCTAATTTGTTAGTTCTCTCTGGACCTAAGTTCCAGAGCCCCCCTAATCCCTCACAGTCACCAAAATCCTAGCCTAGATCTCCCCCACCCAATGATATTGGGTCACCCCACTCCCCATTCGATTTTCATGATGCCAAAATTGATAGTGGTGAATCCTCCCATGAATCCCCAGAAGCATGGAGCCCTAAACAGACCCACAACTTTCAAAAGGTCCTAAATTTATTTGGGAGGTAACAAATAAAGGGCAGACCCTCCAAGGCTGACCTAAGGAGCAGATATACCATAGAGGACATTGCCAATAGTACTCAATGAACCATGTTCCAAGAAATGAGAATGCCCATCAGGGAAGAAACTAAGAGATCCAAACCCCCTATGTAGCAAGGCAAAGGGGGAAAAAAACCCTCCAAAAGTTCTAAATTAAAATCCTCTCCTAGAATGTGAGAGGGTTAAACGGGGCAGCCAAAAAAATATTGGCTTCTACTATGTAGAAGGAATCAAATCCCACTGTTTTTCTTATTCAAGAAACCAAACTAGGTGAGCATTAGTCACCTAAATTTTCCAAGACTATCTGGAGAAATTGTGAGTTCACCTGTACCTCTACTTTTGGTACCTCAGGCGGACTCCTCTATCTTTGGAATGTAATGTCCTACCCCTTTCGAAGGTAAATAAATTTTCCATCCAAAGAGCCAGGTTTCGATCTTGGGTACAAGGATAAGTGTACCTAGAGATCTAAAGGCCTGATATAATTCTGGAAGTTAACACCAGCAACAACAAACTTATATATTCATTAAATATGCTTGTAATACAATTTCTCCAACATACTAATTGTTGTTTGGCTGTCCAACAAAGAGAAGACCTCATACAACACAATGAATACTCCAAATGGGAGGCGTTTGGCCTCAATAAGTGCACGCCCTTCACCTGCAACTGGTACGACCTGTTAAAAACCCTTCACAAATGACATAGATCCCTTCCAAACTGCTGAAGTGTACGGCTGATAAGCTGATCAAAAACTATGAATAATCAGCAATACAAGCTTCTTCAAAACCCAAGCAATCTAATTCAAAATAGCCTCTAATGGTTTGGCCTCACTGGAAACATCTGCAATCTGAAGTAACTCTAAAAATGGCACCAAGTGCACCCCAAAACTCATCAACAACCTGCCACTTTGAAGCTCAAATCATTCCCCATCACGAAAATGCCACAATCACTCCAAGGATATCTTGCAATCCCAAAAGTGATGTTCCTGCTGGAGGGTTTCGTCTCCAAACAAGCCAAATCTGCCCTTGCTTGTGGTTTTTCGTCACAAACAAGCTGGATATCTTCCTGCAAACTCTGCTGCAAGCAAGCTCCTTTCTCCAAACATGAAATGTAATAACCAAAGATGTCTTCAAATGCTCTCACAACCTCTATTTATTCTTTTCTCGAGCTGGTCAACCCAATGTGGGTAGAATGTGGGATTAAACTTCTTTCTTTTTTACTTGCTTTATGTCAATAATTCATTTACTAATGAGCACATATAATGACTTAACTCCACAATATCACTTAATCATATTATAATCTCCCAAAGTGGCGTCCAAGCTAGGCATTAATAAAACCACATTAAAATATACATTATTTCCTTCAAAATGAGTACTCATAAGCCCCCTAACAAATTATAAAGTCATACTTAGGAGAATAATATAATAATTTAATGACTTTATAATAATTATAACTTCGACGATTAAAAACTCCATGACCGCTCATCCAAACTCACATCCGAAGATAGAAATGAGTACCCATTTGGCCAAACTAGCCACTCGTAGGACTTTCGCTCCGCCAAAACCAACTTACTAAAAATAGTAAGTTCCCTGCACTGATAACCAAACGGGTCTAGTCAATCAATTGAAGATATATCTGGATACCCAATTCGGCTAGAAACCTGAATCATCGACTTACTATAAATAGTAAGTCCTCCCTCAAATCTCATAATGTCCCCAAAAAACTGGCATCCAAAGGCATACAACCATCTGGCGAAACCCCAACATCCTCTGAGAGCATTCTCACAAAAGATAAGCCTAGAAAGGGACATTACAGTCCTCCCTCCCCGAGATTGCTTGTCCCCAAGCAATCCAATCTCATCACATAACAATCTCAATGACAACTGCCATGTGATCCCTGGATCCCAGATGAACCGAAGAGCTCCATATCTCCAACTGAGATAAATCTTGCAACTTCCTAAAATAACTTCCCTCCATACTATTTGTATGTTGGGATCCCAAATGAAACTATAGAATGACTCACTGTAAAGCTGCTGCTCAACCCTATCAAAACTGACCTAGTCAAACTGCACTAGTTGATGAAGCAACCCGAAATGCAAACCAATACCCGGGTCCCATAGCCAAGCTGGTAACCTATCATTCCTCACAACTGGAAGCTTCTGTTGTGCCACACTGATTACAACTGAACTACTCTGTAGCCCAATCTGAAACTCATCAGGATCTGATATGCTGGGGAACCAACAGAGAAATGATTCTGCATCTGAAGAAGAGATCACCTCATGCCAATGGGATACAAAAAAATTTGTATCGCAACTCTTCTTCTCATTTGAATATGTCATGAATAATTTCTCCATATGTGAACTGAAAGAGAAATGGTGAGCATACCTCCCAATGCAATCCATGCGCACTTCTCCGACAGGCTCTATGGGAAACTCGGAAGAATCACCCTCACCATCCATTATGCATGAATCGGGAGAAGTTTGATCAACTTCAGAAGTTGCATCACCCTCACTGTTGTTACTATGCAACTCTCTGTCACGTCCGATCTTATGAACCTCTTCGATCAATGGTTGGATTATTGTGCACCTTGTATCACGTTCTGCACTCTTTGAAGTAGTCATGACAGGTGATGAAATTCCCGCTTGGTCAAGAGAGAGATGAGCTAAACTCAGCTCCAAGCTAAGCTCATAAATGAATCTCTCTCTCTCTCTGAGTGTTTGGACAGCCAAGTCCCTATCTGCCAACAACTGTATATAATCAGATTTTATCACTTCCAAAGCTTGCTTAACAGTTTGCATTTTGATTGTTTGTGCACTAGTAATAGAGGAACCATCTATCAACCCCTCCTGTCTATCCCTGAGTTGGGCTGTCCACAAGAGATACTCCACAAATTGATGTGTGCTATCCAAAAAAGATAAAGTCTTAACAATTTTTTCATCTGTAACCTGCAATTTATCCTTCCAAGTTTGCTTTGCTTCTGGTTCTAAATCGCAATCAGCAGCACACAAGAATTTTTCTGATTTGTTATACTTAGCATGATGATCAAAATTATTATCCCTCTTAACACTACATTCCCCAACTACATAAACTGAAGTTAGGTCTGATTCATTCTCATCCCAAGAGTCATCAACAACTGTTGTTTTGAAATCAGCTAACTCCTGGTCCACACCTCTATTGTATACTTCTCCTAAAGTGGATCCGCAAGATGAATTAACTTCATCTTCATCGAAATCAGCACCATGATCAAAAGGAAATTCATCTCCACTCTCCAATCCTGGGACCTGTGGGTTATCCGGTTCACCATCCAACAACCTGTTGATCCTCTCTATCTCTGAACTCAAAGAAGAATCATCATAAACTTCCAATTCATCGTACTTAGGATCTTCAGGAACATTGTAATGGTCATCAGAATGGTTACTCAACCTGCTATAACTATCAATGGATTGTTCTACATGTAAACCCACAACTACTGCCTCATCATCAAGTTGCTCCTTGACCGAGTCATCCTGAAACTCTGATATGCGTTCATCCTATGACAAACTATCTTCTAGCAACTCATCACTACTTAAATCATTTTGAGTCACTATATTGTTTACCTCCTGAGATGAAGCATCAATTATCCATTCAACTGTTTCGTTGTCCTGAATCATAGATGGCTGCAACAAATTACTATCACAGTTAGTTTCACAAACATGACCGAATGTCCACTCCTTTCTGCAATTGAAACATCGTCGTTCTCTCCTTAACTAATTTTTGCTTATGTGAGGAGGTCTTATATCCTGTGAAACTTTCGAAGCTACTACTTTACCCACCAACTTCTGTTTCCCTTTGTCAATTCTTGCTGGGACAGCAAGCTCATCCTTTTTAGTTTCAACTGCTAATGGTGGCTTCAACCACTTAGGATGACGTTCTAACAGTGTTGTAAAATTTGTATCCTGATCTTGAAACCTTTGCATCAGCTCTATCATAAGCTTCTGAACGGTAGCCATTACCAACGCACTACTGCAACTGTGAAACCCACGATACTACAACTGCTTATTTTTGCCCTCTTAATTAAACCTGTTCATAAAGACTCGACTTCTCCAGAAAGAATGCAGAAGTCAATTTGCCCAAGACAACCCCTCATCCGCCTGACTGAAGATTGTTGGGTCTCATTAAATGCTAGCAGTCACCAATTTATTCATGCAATTACCTTGAATTCTCTCCAACGGTCCATATACAAACAAAATGTATTGCCCATGATTCCAACCAAGTTACGGGAACATCATAAATAAAATGCCGAAGGTATAAAATGAGCACCTACGATCAATATTAAATCAACCTGTGAGTTTGTAGTTGCCCTTGCAAGGTACAACTTCACTCCAGTCGCCCTTAATCACCATGGTTCTAGACTCTAAGAATCTCAACAATGAAGTCGCCCAAATCAAGAGGATGCCAAACTGTATAGGGGTCGATTAACTCCCCAAAGATTACGCCAGGTTTGAAACAAATTGCCCTGAACAAAGGCTACGATCTGGGCATATTAAAACTACTGTTAAAGTCAACGATTATATCCCAGACTAACACGCCTTTCTGGGATATCACGCTCCGTTCTAGCAAATTCGGCCAACAGAAATAAGAACACAATGATTAATCAATTCCAAGGTAATCTGAAATAACTCCAAATGCCAGTGATTGGTATGAAGCAACCAAAATAACATTTAATCGATAGTCTGATAATTAAAACTATGAAGTTTGACCCTGAGTGTTATCCCTACTCATCTTCCAGTATAGGCTATGACTGGCCTAATATATGATATTCTCATCATACAACAAAGTTTGGAATTATAATGTAGGTATTTCCTCATTCAACCAATTCAAACCCTAAAGAAATCTCTGAAACTGAATCGTTCAAACAAATTTTACTGAAAACCTCAAACCATTATCTGAAGAAGACCCCAAATTTAAAAAATTAAACCATTATCCAAGAAGACCCAAATAAAATTGATAAGCCCTAATGTGAACCCTGAACAGGCTGGCAGGGTAGAGCCTGGGCTCTGATACCACTGTAATGTCCTACCCCTTTCGAAGGCAAATAAATTTGCCACCCAAAGAGCCAGGTTCCGATCTTGGGTTCCAAACTAAAAACTTGAATGTCTTGTTTGTTGATTGCTTTGATATCACGTGATTTATGCAAATATGAATTTTTTATACTTTTTGCAATAATACAAATTCTAGAAATAAAAATAGCAGCAAACTAGAAATGCTTGTATCTTAAAAACTACTCCTCCAATGACTACGAAATTTAAGCACAAACTTCTTCTAATGATATTGAGCAAACCCAATGAAGGAAATTGTACAAGGATAAGTGTACCCAGAGATCTAAAGGCCTGATATAATTTTGGAAGTTAACACCAGCAACAACAAACTTATATATTCATTAAATATGCTTGTAATACAATTTCTCCAGCATACTAATTGTTGTTTGGCTGTCCAACAAAGAGAAGACCTCATACAACACAATGAATACTCCAAATGGGAGGCGTTTGGCCTCAATAAGTGCACGCCCTTCACTGCAACCGGTACGACATGTTAAAAACCCTTCACAAATGACATAGATCCCTTCCAAACTGCTGAAGTGTACGGCTGATAAGCTGATCAAAAACTATGAATAATCAGCAATACAAGCTTCTTCAAAACCCAAGCAATCTAATTCAAAATAGCCTCTAATGGTTTGGCCTCACCTGGAAACATCTGCAATCTGAAGTAACTCTAAAAATGGCACCAAGTGCACCCCAAAACTCATCAACAACCTGCCACTTTGAAGCTCAAATCATTCCCCATCACGGAAATGCCACAATCACTCCAAGGATATCTTGCAATCCCAAAAGTGATGTTCCTGCTGGAGGGTTTCGTCTCCAAACAAGCCAAATCTGCCCTTGCCTGTGGTTTTTCATCACAAACAAGTTGGATATCTTCCTGCAAACTTTGCTGCAAGCAAGCTCCTTTCTCCAAACATGAAATGTAATAACCAAAGATGTCTTCAAATGCTCTCACAACCTCTATTTATTATTTTCTCGAGTTGGTCGACCCAATGTGGGTAGAATGTGGGATTAAACTTCTTTCTTTTTTACTTGCTTTATGTCAATAATTCATTTACTAATGAGCACATATAATGACTTAACTCCACAATATCACTTAATCATATTATAATCTCCCAAAGTGGCATCCAAGCTAGGCATTAATAAAACCACATTAAAATATACATTATTTCCTTCAAAATGAGTACTCATAAGCCCCCTAACAAATTATAAAGTCATACTTAGGAGAATAATATAATAATTTAATGACTTTATAATAATTATAACTTCGACGATTAAAAACTCCATGACCGCTCATCCAAACTCACATCCGAAGATAGAAATGAGTACCCATTTGGCCAAACTAGCCACTCGTAGGACTTTCGCTCCACCAAAACCAACTTACTAAAAATAGTAAGTTCCTTGCACTGATAACCAAACGGGTCTAGTCAATCAACTGAAGATATATCTGGATACCCAATTCGGCGAAGAACAACATTTTGCAGTCAATTCGGCCAGAAACCTGAATCACCGACTTACTATAAATAGTAAGTCCTCCCTCAAATCTCAGAATGTCCCCGAAAAACTGGCATCCAAAGGCATACAACCATCTGGCGAAACCCCAACATCCTCTGAGAGCATTCTCACAAAAGACAAGCCTGGAAAGGGACATTACATGGAACTCAACCAAGGTGGAAGGGAGAGTCATTTCAGGTGAAGGATGCTTGTCCAACAGCTACTTCCATGATGCTCACACCCAACACTCCTAGGTTGTGATGAATATGTATGCACATAATAGCCCGCAGGACAGAGTGGCCCTATGGAACAACATCACCTAGATGAGAGAAGCTTTCAGCAAAATCCCTTGGATTCTAGCTAGGGACTTCAATACCCCTTTACACCCCTTAGAGAAGAAAGGCAATATGGTGATAACCTCCAAATCCACAGATGAATTTTCCCAGTTTGTAGACATAAATGAACTCATGGATGTTTAGTTGAAAAGATCACAGTTTACCTAGACCAACAGAAGAATGGACGAAGACCTCATCCAAGAGAGACTTGACTGATTCCTCCTATCTCAGGAAGTACTCCCCCTATTTGGAGATGCAAGCTTGCAGGCACTCCCAAATATTGGGTCTAACCATAGTCCCTTGATCTTTGAAGCTGCTAATCATTCTCAGTTCAAAACCCCTTTTTGTTTTGAGTCAATGTGGACCCAGCACCCGAACCTCAAATATTGGATTGCATAATGGTAGGGGAAAATTTTCCTTGAGAATGTAACTAGCCAGCTAACACAGAAATTAAGAGTGATAAAAGCAAAGTTGAAGGTCTAGAACAGATAAGCCTTCATAAATATCTTCTAAAATAAACAGAACATAAGAAACATACTCATTCAGATTGAGAATATGTTTTAACAAGAGTAGGGTGATGACAGCCTGAGAATCAAGGAGCGGTCCTTACTGGTGGATTACCACAATACCCTGAGGAAAGAAGAGATTTTTTGGTACCAAAATCTAGACAAGTGTGGCTTAAGGAAGGAGATTCCAACTCCAAGTTTTTTACATTTCCACTCTCAGTTATAGAGGAGCAAACAGGATAACAAGACTCTTGAAGCAATATAGTTCGTTCACTTCAGACATCCATCAGATCCAGGAAGAAGTAGTCTATTATTTTGAATCCCTCCTTGGTTCCCACTCCTCTCCTCCCAACCATGCTTTGGATTCCCTCCTTGAGAACATCCCCAAAATAATTTTTGAGGCCATGAATGATTTGCTCCTTAGCCCTCTTAACCCTAAGGAAATCCACTAGGCCCTCTTCTCCATGCAACCAGATAAAGCCCTTGGTCTGGATGGTTTCCCCTCAAGATTCTTCCAAACCTACTGGGACATCATTGGCTCTGATCTATATCAAGCCATTTTAGAAATGTAACCCTCCAATTCCATCCATAAGGACGTTAATTCCACCTTCCTTGCTCTTATTCCCAAAGGGCCCAGCTCCAAGTCCTTATCTGATTATTGTCCCATTAGCCTGTGAAATGTCATCTACAAAATCTTTTCCAAAGCCATGGCCAACAAACTCAAAGGCATCCTCCCTTCCATCATCGATCCTTGCCAAGGAAGTATTTTCAAGGGCAAAAATATTGTTGATGGGGTCATCACCATTCATGAAATCATCCACTCAACCCACAACTCCAAAAAATTAGTGTTTTTCCTAAAAATGGACATGAATAAAGCCTTTGACAGAGTCGATAGGGCCTTCTTGGCAAAAGTCCTAAATTTTGGTTTTCATGAAACCTGGGTTGAGCTAATATCACAATGCATCTCCTCATCATGGTTTTTAGTTCTTGTCAATGGCTCAATGATAGGATATTTCCCCAGCACTAGAGGGTTGAGACAAGGCGACCCCCTCTCTCCTATCCTCTTCATCATCTTAGCCGAAATCTTGGGAAGGGCTATCAATGTTGCCTTCTCAAGAGGACTAATTTTTGGTATTAAGGCTACGACCAATCTCAAGCTCTCTGTGGATGATACCTTTCTGGCTACTACAACATCTATTTTTGAAGCCAATATCATAAAATATATCCTCAATCTCTATGAGGAAGCCGCAGGGCAACGTATCAACTTCACCAAGAGTAAACTTTATTTCATCAACACTCCACTAAAACGACAAACCAAGATTGCAAACATCCTAGGCTACACCACTGCTATTCTCCCAACCACCTATCTTGGACTACCTATGTTTCAAGGGAGACCATCCAAGTCCATATGGAACAATGTCTCTGAAATATTTCATAATAAACTGGCAGGTTGGAAAAGGGCTCTCCTCTCTCAAGTAGGTAAAGCCACGTGAAGGTTGCTCTCTAGAGCATCCTGGTATACTTTCTATCTATTTTAAAATCCCAGTGGTTGTAGCTAAAGCTTTGGAAAAAATTCAAAAGCACTTCCTTTGGTCAGGGCTAGATAATCAGAAGAAGCTCCAACTTATAGCGTGGGATAAAATTTGCACTCCAAGAGACAAATGCGGGCTTGGACTCCACAGGATCATCCTGATGAATCAGGTCCTCCTAGCCAAACAAGCTTGGAAAGTGGTCACCAACGTAAACTTGGAATGGGTTTCCATCATCAAAATGAAGTACCTACAACAACACTCATTCAAGGATGAAGTTAATCCTAGCACTCGGTCCTATTTTTGGTGATCCATTACCCAAACCAAGCACCTTCTCCAGTAAGGAATCAGGTGGCAGCTTGGATATGGTAAGGACATTGATTTCTAGCATGATCCTTGGGTTAGGGATGAGCCTCTCATAACTGAACCTGACATTGTTGTAATTAAGCATCTCATTTATAGAATATTTGGGCCTAAAGTGGTAAACTTCATCACTAACAATCAAGACAGTCATCGGTGGAAACAACTCCATTTCAAAGTCATAAATATGGTCTTAAACAGAGCCAAGTTTGCCCTTCAGGCTATTTTTAAGGCAAAATTTATCCCTAAAAATCAAAGGGTAAATAATATTTTCTAGAAAGGTACCAATGAAGGGCAATTCTTTGTGAAATCTGCTTTTCTTTTGTTGGAAAAGTCCCAAAAAAACCAACACCATGATCAGCCCTACCATAGCTAGAACCATATGGCTCAAGAATCTCATATCGAAGATAGCCCATTTCTACTGGCTTGCGGTCTACAACAGAATCCTCACCATAGATAATTTTATCAAAAGGGGTATCATTGTCCCCAACAGGTGCTATCTCTGCTCTCAGGCATGGGAGTCCACCTAACATATTCTACTTGAGTGCCCCTTTGCCTTTGATGTGTTTTCCTCCATGATCAGCAAGTTTCAGGTCAATTGGATATGGCCCAAGTCTGCCCCTATATTTTTCAATTAGTGGGCCCCTATCTTCTAAAATCCTAGGCTCAAGTTCCTTTACAAAGCCTTGTTGCACCACATGACATGACAAATTTAGCTTGAGCATAACAACTGCATCTTCAGTGACCATCTTAGAGATCCAGAAGTCATGGCCAACAGAGCTTTAAGCTTCGCAATTGAAAATTCCAGCCTTATATCCTGCTCGGACTCTTCTACATCAAGGATGGAGTTGTCCTTTCTCAAGACTTTGGGGGTTTCCACAAAATGCTCCAAAGCCCAGATTCCCACTTGCACCAGAAGTAATACCAAGTGGAGTCCTCCCCCCTAGGATGGCTCAAAGTAAATTTTTATGGAGCATCCAAAGGCAATCCTAGGGACGTGGGGGCAGGAGGGTTGATCAGGGACCATGAAGGCAATATCATCAAGGCTTTCACTAAAAATTTAGGGGTTCAGACCAATAACTAGGTTGAATCTCGAGCCCTGTGGAGAAGCATCAAGGTCAGCAAGGATTTGACCACCCTTATTATTTTTTAGGGAGATTTGCTAAATGTGGTTAACCACATTAAGAACAACAATAGTGGAGGTTGGAACATCCAAAGCATCGTTCAATATTGTCAAAATTCCCTCAGACAACGCTCCTACAACACAATCCAACATGTGTTCAGGGAGGCGAACAAGGTGGTAGATCTATTAGATAACAAAGCATCCAATCATATCAACTTGATCATCTGGGAATATTTCTTCCCCCAGGATGTCATCGATGCTACCAATTGCAATGCAGAGAAAATTTTCAATTAGTAGCTGGTGCTACATAAAAGGCGTAAGCTTAATGCCAAAGGTATTTTTCAACATCAAGGAAGTTTGTGTTTTAACTTCTTTCATCATTTCCCAAAGTGCCACTGATATCGTGTATCTTATAGACTCTCCTAATCATGTCAATATTGTCAGTCTCTCTCGTTGGCCTCTGCACCCCTTGTGTTTTTTCCCCTTCACCTTCACTATCCCCCATTCCTCATTTTCCACTCATCCCCCACTCTCCTTCCCCTTTTGCACTGTTTGATGTTTGCCTTATTTTCCTCATTCCTTTTCTTTTTAGCAGTCCGTGTCCTAGCACCCTTCCCTTTCCTTCATCTATTTTTAAGGCTGGCCTCCCCTCATGCTCTTCCCATTTTTTTTTGGTGTAAGGCCTCCGCTTGATTGTCCCTCTAGTCCTAGGCTTCATCTTTCTAGCCATCGACCAAACCATCCTGTGTGTTTTCATCGATGGACCCATAACCAGTTTTGTAGAGGCCACTATAGTAGCTCTATTGTTCTAAGGGTTTCTGGCATGATGGCTATCATTGAACCCTTGCAACTCCAGCTCGATTCTATGATCGAATCATTGATCAGTCCTAAGGGGCTCATACCCTTTTTTAAGCTCTTTAGTGACATCGACGATCAAGTGACCAATGACTTCATCATATCTTGGGATAACGATGCGGTGTAGGTCCGTGGGCTTCATTTTGAGGTAAGCATTCACCTTATTGCTAAAATTTTTGGTTTAGCTCCCAAAGGAAGGTCTGTTAGAAGGGATAAGCACAATTTCAAGGACAAAATCGAGCACTTCCCGGATAAAGGGAAGGACCTAGTTTTGGAGAAGGGGGGTGTGGTCCGGTATTCCCTTCCCTGCCCGTGGGATACCATGGTCATACCCATGATCCATTACCTAGCTTTTGATAACCCTGATAGCCCCTTGTATGCCTATCACTTTTCTTTCATCAACCATCTATGTGACATTAAACCAGTCAACATCCCTGATTTCCTCTTTCGGTCCATCATCATTACCATCAAGAATTTTATAAATAGAAAGTCATACAAGCCCCCTCACCACCAAGGTCTGTTCTCTATCATCTACAAGCATTTCCTCACTCACTAGCCTTCTGGTAGGCCCTCAGGCCCTCCCTCGAGCCCTGAACCTTCTTTCATGTCTGCTTATGAAACCAAGGCAAATACCTCTATCGAAACCCCTTTACAGTTAGACTCCCCTGTAGACGCTCCTTTGGATAATGACACCCCTACCCAGGTCAGTTTCAAGAGGGAGACCACCTCGGCTCCCACTCCCATGGACCCTATTTCTATGGAGCAATGTCCCCCTTATCCTAAACTGAGAAATAAGTGGAAAGTGGTCCGCCCCACTCAACAGAGCAGGAAGTCCCATCAGTTGAACTCCAAGAGCAAAAGTGGATCGTGCCACTTGCCCAAAGTCATCATCGATGAAGACAAAAATACCGCTAGTAGCGTTGAGGACATGTTGCAATCCTCCACCTTCAAACGTATCAGCAAAGTAGTGGACCACCTTAATTATACTGCCAACATCATCAAGGAGGTGGGCTCAGTCCTGTCCAGTGCCACCAATGAGATCCAGGAGCTCCCAATGGTTATTAGGGTCCTTCTCACCTCAAACCAAAAATATGTTGCTAAAGATGAGGATGATGAGGTGTCCTAGTAGTTGAAAAAATGTGGTAGTAGGCCTTAGGTTGGCTCTCGGTTATGGATATTTTAGTTCTATTTTTTTTTTGCCATATGTAGGGGTTAATCCGTGTTTACTGCTATTTTTTGGTTTGTTTGGTATAGTCTATATGTCTGTTGTTGGGTCCCAGACTGTTAAATTTCTCAGGAAGTATCAATTTTGTTTTGATGGCAGTGTTCATGCCCAATGTAATAGGGATGGGTCCCTTCAACCCGAAAAGTAAATAAATTTTTTACCTACCAAAAACAAAATATTGATCTATAATAAGATGCTAAAAGAAGATTTTACTACTATGGACTTTTATCTTCATGCTAAACTTACTGAAGCAATTGAGAATGAAAAGAAAGATATTACAATACCCTTTGTATTTGGGAGCATTATATACATGGCATTACTTTCCCTTCAAATTCACAAAGAAGTGGTTGCAAAGCAAAAAGAACTGATTGAGCTACTCAAATTAAAACAAAGATATATGAATCATTCCTAGAGAAAATATTTCAAGCATCATGTAGTACTAATACTTCAAGTTCTACTAATACAAAAGTTTATCATGATGTTTGTTCAAAATTTTCTATACTCAGCAAGGATAGTAGCGAAAAAGACAGGCAAAAAGAATTTTTTTTTACAGAATCAAGTGATCGTATAACCACATATAAAAGTACAATAACTAGAACCAATGACAAGACAAAATAAGAAGAAGAGGAGGCATCTAATCAAGGAGGAATACAATGCAAGGTAAACTAAAAATAACAAAAAGGAACCACATCAAGATTAAGACTACTCAAGAGTTAAATATCCATATTGAAGACTAATGTCTTCAAACAAAATAATGTAATACAATGGGTTATTGGAAAATATGGCTATTACATCATTTGGTTATTTCCTAATGTACCCTCATAGATGCATATTTAGTTTAGAATTATATTAGGAGTTATTGTTTTATTAGTGTAATAGAATAAATGCACAAGAGTTAGAATGTGCAATGATGTAAATGTGCACGTAGCCCACATTTACATGAGTCTTAGGGTTGAGTGAGAGGCAAGTAACCTATATTTCTATATAAAGGTCTCATTGTGAGTGGTTGAGAGAGATTTGGAGTAGTGTAAAGGTGTGAGTAGTAGTAGGCACAATGTAGCTCCATTTTTCTATCATGGAGGAGTTGCAAACTCCATGAAAGGAGCATTGTAATTTTTGTGAGTTTTCTATATGAGCTTTTTTACAGCATTGTATCAAGTTGTCTATCATATTTTCATCCATGATTTTTTGTTATTATCATAGTTGTATCATTGCATGTTTATTTCTATACTTGTGAATGCATTTCCTTTATGTTTAAGGTTCCAAAAGCTAATAGAGGTCACAAAATCTACAAAAAAGGACCTAGCACAAGCTCTAGTTGAGATAGAGAATAAACTAGAGCAAGCAAAAAAACTTAATCAACTTAGCTAAAATAAGATTTGAACCAATCATAAAAGCTATAGCAAACAGATAATGGAATGCAACAATGCACGTTTTTTAGAACATAATAAAATAAAACAAGTTAGTCCAACAAGGATTGGAGATGATAGATAGGATATATCTATCTAGAAAAAGAAGTTAAAGATCTAGGATTTCCATATTTTTGGGACAAAGAACTTCAACTTCATACCAAAAATCTTTAGGTTCAAATAGAATCAAGAGCCAATGATGAGGAAGAGATAAATAAATGGAAAGAACCTATTAAAAAATCCCAACTGCTTGGGTTCCTAAGAAATATGGCTACAATGCAAGCCAAAATTAAAAAAAGTGTCTAGGAGATACCAATATCCTTCTTATGAAAAGGCCTATTAATTGAGAAAGATATGCAAGAAAATCATGAAACTCAAATACCTTTCTCCAAAAACTTGGATAATGGTTTGTCAAGGACTCCAAATAGTAGAAAGCATCCTATCCAAATAAGAATATCAATGGTATAAGCAAGGAGAACAAAATGTTACTACAGAGGCCCCTACCACTAAGACTATAAGAGCAGAAGACAATCAAGAAACACTTAGCACACAATACTAGTAGTAGAATGATGAAGAACCAAGGCATGACACCTCAGCACCACAAAAATAAAAACAAAGTACAAGGTTTTTAAAAATAAAGAAATTTTTTTGGCAAAAGCTCATTTTTTTCCAAAAGAGAAAGTATAAAAGAAGGACATCTACACAAATTGGGAACTTTTTTAAACGAGCGCCAAAAGGAAGGGCCACCTAGAAATTTCATGAAAAAGTATACTCCATTTCTATTTCACCCCAAGATCTACCTCATTAAATACTTCATTTAATTTTGTAAGTCATTCACATATTTTCATACCATTCAATGCCATCCACCCATCTCACCTCTCATTCCTAGAATAATCCTCTATCACACCAATTCCACTCACTTTTTAGAACTTTTTAACTCCATACCCAATGAAATAAGGCTTTCTAGGTTCTTAATTTTTACAAGCAAAAATGAATAACATGTGCTTATACTGATAGGGGGGGTGAAAAGTATAAGATACAACTTTTTTCTTTTCAATCCATATGATATCATCATCAATATTAAAGAAGTAAACATCACACAAAACATCACGCATATGAGAGACATGATTTAACATGGTTCACCCAATGTGGGATATTCCACAGAGAAAATATTCCTTATAAACTTTTCTCAAATAATTATTTTGGGAATCCTTTCCCTATTACAAAGTTTATGGAACTCTGTCCAAAGGAGACACTAGTACCCTAATCAAGTTCATGGATCTCTATCCACAAGAGAACTCCTTCTCCTCTGCTCTGGTTTATGATCTTCTAAAAGAACTGTTACCTCCACTGTACTAGCTTATGGATCTCTATCCACCAAATACTCCTGCCTTTAATCAGAAGACATGTCTTCACTGACCTGGCTAATGGATCTCTATCCACTAGATATTCTCATCCTCTATACTCTATCACCTCCAAATCTAGCTCTCAGCTTTCTCTCAAATCTGCACTAAGCTATGTCCTTTGGTCTAGCACAAATTTGCTCAATATCTGTCTCTGGTCTGGCACAAACCTGTCCTCAAGTCTGCACCAAACTCTGTCCTCAAATTTGCTCAACAAATTCTCACTAAAACTTATCCAATCTCACAAAAACATATAGAGAATTGTTAGAGACTCAATATGCTTCACACTCACAACAACGCTTATCAAAAAATCTCACATAACAATAATACTCATAATATTACACAAATCTCAATTCAATATAGTTCACAACTACACATAACAATGATACTCACGTTCTTTCACAAACCCTAGTTCAAGCATATGAAAGCTTACTCAATATTTCCAACAATGCTTATCAAACAAGGTTTTTATCATCAACTCTTACTTAGAAAAACCTTTAAAAATCAAACTCAACAATGCTTACCAAACAATCCTTTTCACTCCAACTTAGCATTCACAATATCCAATCCAACAATATTTTTCTCACAAGGAATATTTACCCATACCTTTTATTTTGATGGATATATGTCTTCAAAACCTGTCTTAACCACAATAAAAAATTTCTTTACCAACACTAGGGTTAGGTTACCACAACCTCTCTCAAGATCTCCATAAAATAATTTTCTAAAAGATTACTTTTCATACATAATAACAAATCCTTTTGTACACATTATAATATCCAAACTCACAATATTTAGTTTAATAATTTCACCATAACACTACACTTAACAACAAGTATAACAAAGTCCTTGTACACCTTATAATCTCCAACTTCATAAACTATAATCACCAAAAATTAAAAATAAATATTTAATTTTTAATACCCTTATATCTCCCTCAAAAAATTTAATCAACCTTTATTTTCACAACAAAGCAACCTCTGAATTTATACAACCTTAGCAATAAAATCAAAATCAGCTCATACCTTTTTTTCTAGCAAAATACTTTCAACGGGTTTCGAACACCTAACGTCACCTCTCCAAGTGCCTTAGCAAGGTGCGTGCACCACCTTCCCTTTGAACCTTCCCTAACAGTGCAATGAAAAAAAATTCCTCCGCTCTCAAAACGAACACCACGAAACTCAAAACCTTGACCTTACGCCTGTAATGTCCTAGCGTAACGGCCAGTTGCCAACCGTGCTACCAAGCGCTTAGGGAAGTGAAGTGGGATTCCCACTATTTTCCTTTTCTCTATTTCGTTAAACCTTAAAAACACATGTGAATCCTTCTCTTCCTCTTTGCACATGAAATACCTTAGATTTCAATCAATTGCATGGATAATTAATGCCTTGGGTTTCTTCCCTTCTTTATATGCATAGAATGATGTCTAGGCTATTTTACCTAATAACAAGCACATCATAAAAATAACAATGAACTAGAACATCATAAAAATAACAAGCTCCCTAGAGCACTCTTTTCTAGGCTATTTTACCTAATAGACCTAAATTTGTATTGTAAACCATATGCTACAATATTCAAAGAGCAGTTTATAAATAAAGAGATAGACCTCAGAATAGGGTTTGGCCCTGTAGCATTTACCTGGAGATATACTATGTAATTTTTGCTACCAATTAATGAGAAGTGATAGTTGTTTGACCTCCATTGCTAGTGTTATTGCAGGTTTTTATAAATGAATCTTTGTTTTAAGTCATTTCCATTACATACTGTGATTATTTATTTTGTTAAAGCAAATTCTACAATTTAGATTGTTGTTAGATTACTTTTCATTTAAGTCTTTGGAATGATGAAGGCATGTAATCGAACTCGAATGAATTCTATTATGCAATTGACTATTGAGCATGCAAATAACACATTATCAAGCACATGTCAATGTAATTGGAATATAGATATGTTCCCTCTTGAAAAGGAAATTTATTTCCCCAAAGGTTCGGGTATGCCAAGTATTGACTAGTGTATATAGACTTAGAGGTCATTGATAATTATTCCTTTTAAGGGACCGTTGCTAGTTATGATCAAAAAATATAAATTTCCTGGTACAATGCTAAAAAAAAAAGAAATACCTGACTATATGAAAGTAATTCTACTCTTAATCTAAATAAGATTCAAATAAAAGTCAAATATTGAAGGGTGATAAAAAATAAAAGAAATCAAGTTGATACTCCCTTGAAATCTAGCTCCAATCTAGTAAAGCAACAAACCCCAAATCAAACCAACCCCGACTCGACCAGTATACACACAGCTAGAGATTCGATATGGTGCAATCTTCAGAGGATCAATAGACTATGAAATAAACTGAGTGCAACCACCATCAACATGCGTAGATTGAACACAACAAATTTTGACAACCTTTATATTAAAATATAGTCATTAAGTATAGTGTTTCAGGTTTTTCTACTTTGATAGATTATGAGAGTAGAACTCAAAAACCAGAGCTAGCTGGTTTAGAAATAGCATCCAACTACAAAGAGAAAAAAAAACTAAAGGAGGCCAACTAATAGATGGTTTTTTGACCTTTGTAACCATCTAGTGAACTACCATTTATACAATTTTTGGCCTTCACTTAGCATTACATTCTGCAATTAATTTCCATCTACTTCTAGGACATGCCTCTTGAAATTAGTTTGCTTGCCAAACTGCAACCATGCCTCATAAAGTCTTCATCTGCATAATGTTCATGAGCTTTTCAATAGCCACACTTTATTAAATTTCAATTTACACGATGCTTAGGAACGACGATGCCTCATTAACTCTTCATTAGTCCACCAAATTCTGGGTTGATCATTAATTTCCTTATCTTCCATCTTGCACAATTGTACTTTCCCAGCTCACATTGAAATTTCATGTCTACCATTACGTCTGTCATATTTAATGCAGCCATCAGCAAATTTTTGGCAAAAAATCAAAAAAATGCAAAGGTTAGAACATTAATACTATTATTAAAATATTTATTTTATTTTCATAAGGTTTTAAAAAAATTCATTTTTTAATTTTTTTTTAATTGTTTCTAAGGCTTCTGGCTATAGAAACATCGCATCATTTTTAAGGATTTTGATCATGCTCTTATATGACTAAATTATTTCTTATTTATAGGGCATCAATTATGGTGGCCTTCAATCACTGAGCTCAACCTTTAAGTGTTGGATCATTACCAATTTTTGAGTTTCATTCTTTGAGATCCGGGTGTAAATTCCAATTGTCGGCCTTCAATTTCAATATGTCGGGCATTTGTTTCCATTGTCAGACTTCATTTTTAGTTTCTAGGTAATTTTTTCCATTGCAAAACTTCATTTTCAATTATAAAACATTAATTTCCATTGTTGGACTTCATTTTATATTGACAGGCTTTTTATGTTTCTTCATTGATGTCATCCTCCCCAAAGTATGACACTTTCTATACTTAACAACTTTTTCATTTTTTTCTCAAGGTTGTCAGGGATGTCAACACTTAGCAAATTTTCCTCACATCATATTCGGCAAGCTGATGAAATTTTGGTACCATTTCGCTTTCGACATGGTACATTATTTTTGGCAATGTCAACACTGGTAAATTTTTCTTTCTCAAACCTATTGGACTTTCGATACCACCCCGCTTCCTGGCATGGTACATTATTTTCGGCAACATCCAAACTTAGTCATAATTTTACTTTCATACGACAGGTTTATTTTTCTCACTGTCGAACATTGAGTCTTCATTATCTGGATGCTAAACTCTCCTTGGTGGGACTCACTACCAATTGTTAAGTTTAATTTTAACTTTTGAGCTTGAATTTTCCATTCATCAAGCTTCATTTTAATTTGTCGAGTTTCATTCTTAATTGTCAGTTTCACTTTTCTATTGCCAGGTTTCATTCTTTATCGTTGGGTTTTATTCCTTCACCTTGGAGTGCCAGATACTTTTTCAATTTCTAAGATTTAGTTTTTTTATCTCTTTACATTAGTGGTACAAAGTTTCGACAATCTCTGTACTTAGAAAATGTTTTGCTTTCTGGCAAGCTGACAAACTTTCTATACCTCTCCACACTCCGCTAGGATACAACATTTTTGGCAATCGCAACACTTGGAAAATTTTCAACTTGATTTTCGACATGCTGATGGACTTTTTGTACCTCTCTGCACTCTGCTAGGGTACATTATTTCTAGTAACTTCCACACTTAGTAAATTTTCAACTTACTTCCTAGCATGCCAATGGAATTTCTATACCTCTTTGCACTCTGCTAGGGTACAATATTTTTTGCAACTTCCACACTTAGCAAATTTTTAACTTGCTTTTGAGCACACCGATGAATTTTTTGTACCCTTCCGCACTCTATTAGGGTACATGATTTTTGGCAATCTCAACACTTGGAAAGTTTTCCTTTCTCAAAGTTGTCAAATTTTCGGTACCACTTTGCTTCCTGGCATGGTACATTATCTCCAACAATGCCAACACTAGAAAATTTTATGAAAACAAATTTTTAAACTACCTGGAAATGAAATGTAATTATCGGAGATGACTTTTAATTGCCCATAATTTTTTTAATATTCAGCAATAAATTTTCAATGCTTGAAAATGAAATCTTATTACCCAAAAATGAAAATTAACTACCTAGAAAAGACTTAAAATTACCCAAAAGTAAAAAAATCAATTCCACTTGAGCGCTAGGGTTTCAAAAATTGCATAAGATTTTTCTAATAACTTCTCGGGTGATCCTGGTAGCGGCATCTTGAACAATATGCTAAAGGTAAACAAATTCAGACATTGATTTTCCTTAAAGCCCACACTAAAAACTTACTTTCCAAAAAGTAATTTTTAGATAGCATCAAATGGAAGAAATTACAAATACAATCATGGCAATAATTATCACAATAATCTCACGATGCAGCAAAATTTAAAGACACAAAAGAGCTTTCAACTAAAAAAACTTAGGCTTGACATGTTTGAAAACTGTAAATCATACTGAGAAAAAAGAAAGGCCTATCAAAATTTCAAATAGTGGGTCCCCATTCTAGAATAGGGTGTGTTATGCAAGCACAACAATAAATGGTGACTCTATTGGAAAATGCTCCTGAGAATTTTGGGAATAGAAAGAATCCTCTCTAAAAAGAATGAAACTTCAAAACTAGCAAAACTAAAAATTTGGCATCCACCCAAGGCTAGGGTTGGGAAATTTATCTGAAAGAACCAATTCATTTAATTTTATCAAAAGTGTGTGTATATGAATTCATTCTTATCTTAAGATCAGTTAAAATTTACCGCCACAGCTTGGAAATTAGGCTAGTTTACCCCTAAGCGAGCATTGGTCTATTGTGGAAATTAGGCTAGTTTACCCCTAAGTGAACATTGGTCTACTGATGATGAGCTTTTTCACACAGGTAGACATATCACCAATTACCAAATATTGCTTCATTGCTAGCCATACATCTATAACCCCGATAAAGTTATCTCTGATGCCACTCTAGACCTTGCTTTACTACCAACCAAACGTCTATAGCCTTGGTAGAGGTTGTCTGAATCACCCAAGGACTTAAGCCTTCCCTCTCTTTTTTCTTCCTTTTTTTTTTTGCACATAGATTTTTTATTTTATTTTTAATACAAAAATTTCATTAGCATTGGGTTATGCTTTTGGGTTGGGGATCATCATGGAAGATAAGGGGGCAAACACTTGGATGGATTTTTCCTAATAAACCAAACCACAATGGTTTCATTCCTCCTGATTTGAACCTTCCTTAAGGTGTTTTTAGTGTGAAGCTACAACATCATTTTGCATTACTTTTAAATTCATTTGCTTTATCCCAGACAATAGATAAACATCAAATAGTTGTTTAATACAACTTCAACTTCATTCATATCAATGTGGGACTTTTCACCCCCAAATTACACAGATATACTTTTCAGCCAAGAGCAACCAGAATTTGGTTGCACTAAGCCAAAAATAAAAAAGCAAAAGTAAAAACAAAAGAAAAGCAAAAATAAAGCACAACAAAAATAAAATAAAGCAAAATAACACCAAAAACTCAAAAAAAAAAACTATGTATAAAGCTATTTACAAGGCAAGACATGGTATTTTGATATTTGAAAGGGACCTTGACCAAAAGGGATCAATTTTTTTTAATTAAAATTTCCAAGATCCCAAGTACGATTACCACAATTTGATACCTATCATGATAGGTATGTCAATTTTTATGGGCATCATACCATAGCAACACTAGATCCAAAATCTTAAAGGTCTTTATTTTGCCTCTCTCACCCCACCAACTTATTTTAATCTCATCACTACTATACTTGGATTTTAATCCATTAAACTCAAGGGTCCACAACTGGTCTTGATCTATTTTTTTTTTACTATGTGGGGTCTCTAATATTGGATAATTACCTTCAATTATGGTTTCCACCATCATAGTGTAAAATCTACATGCTGAATCAGTGGATAAAGCTGAATTAGTGTTGTTGTACTTGGTGATGAGCTTCTTTAGCATTAGCTCTCTTTCTAAAAAATAGTTATCATATGTCCCTTCAACATTCTAGAGCAATCATGGCTAAGTAGTATCCCAAATACATCTAGAATATTTAAAACCTATATATCAATACAATGTTGTATCTTGGGTTCATCAGCCAACCTGTTTATGGATCCGATTCAACACCCCAACCATATTCACCTCTATCTTATCCACGTGAAAAACCATCTTATTTGAGAAATTAAGGTTTAAACCTAATATTTTGTTGACAACACATGACATCACATTAGCAAAAGTACCAAAATCCACAAGGTAGTTATATAAAATTTTACCAACAATTCTAACAATCAGAAATAAATGTGGTAATTCTAGCTTTTATTTGTATATAGCTACTTGAGCATCGATAACCTTTGTAGTTTCTTCTTTCTCAAGCAACAAATTCTTGTGGTTAGTCAACTGAACTATCTCAATCAAAGGACTATTTTCTTTGGTTTTCTTAAGGTCTTCAATAATATCATATCCCAAATTGCTTTGTTTTGGAATTTTCTCTATTTGTGGTAATGGCCTACTGATTTCTACTTGCAGAGGTATTGTAGGATCCTTATGTGGATAGGACTTTCATTGTCTTACACATCAAGTGGGATGGAAGTTTCTTTGGGAGGTGTGAAAGAAGTCAATGGTTCTTTCTATTTACTCTAAAGAATATAATTATTATCTCTTTAAAACTATTGGTGAGTTTGCACCTCTTCTTCTAAGTACTCTTTAGGTTTATTTTCATCCTTTCTAAGGGTTCATATATTTATAAAACTAGGGTAGTTCCTAAATTTTAATTATCTTGATTCCTACAATCCTCATTGGTGGGTACTGACTCCAAAACTTTCATCTCTTTTTGGATAATATCTAGAGTAGTTCTAGCATTTGGATAGTCAGTCTCACCATGTTAAGAAGTGGAATGGACCTTGCACCACTTGGGCATAGAAAGGTCAACGGAAGTATTTGGGTTGTTATTTGGTTAGTTTTGGTTTCCAATAGGATTTGGAACTCCTTTGTTGTTTGGGTGAGTATTCCATGGATGATTGGTCCTTTGAAAGTTGAATTTTGTATTTTAAATTTTGTTATTTGTAGGTGGGTTTTGAGGAACTTGCCTCTGTAATTGAAGCATATCATTTCTTAGTTTTTAAACCATCCTTTGTATATTGTCTAACTAAATATTTGAATTGTTAGGTTGACTTGGTCCTGGTTGACCTATTACATTATTCATAGGCATAGATGTATTAAAAAATGTAGGTAAAGCTGATTGATTATTTGTAGGAGGTGTATGATTGAGAACATTGTTTATGGTCATCTGATTGTCCAAATATGTTGGAATATTCTGTTGATTGCTCACGTTAGGCATCATTTGATTCAAGGGAGCCAAATTGAATGGTTGATTATGGTTTGGATATATGGCTCCTAGCAATAGATTTAGCATAGGAAGGTGTTGTGTAAGGGCTTTATTTATTAATGGTATCTAGATATAAGCTCCTATTTGTCCAATAGAAGGTAGTTGATCCAAACTAAAACCTTGAGGTATTAACTATTGTTCAACATTTAGAGCTTCACTATATGCCAAGGGTAGGGTTGTGATTTATGGGGCTCTCCTCACAAACATAGAAATCAAAGGGTCCAAGGCTCTAAGATACATTTGGATGGTTGCTTATATTGTAAGGGTGTATTGTGCCATTAATCTGGTATATAATTTATGGAACCTAGTGTTGAATAGTCTCAAGGGTTCACTGGGTTCTCTATGGGCAGAAGAAAATTAATGATAGATCACAACTAGATCAACAGGTAATCTAAAATGGCTAATAAAAGCTAACTCTAATTGAGCCCAAGAAGTAATACAGCCTGAAGGTAAGTTGATGTACCAATCATAAGCAAACTCATCCAGAGTATGTGGAAATATACTACAAGCAACATATTCATGTTCAATTTGTAAATAAATCGATACATCTTTGTATGCTTGTATATGCTCTTCAACTAATCTTGTTCCATCATACCTATAATGAGGGAGATATCTTTTAGCATTGTTATGTATATCATGTGCAAGTCCTGGTATGCTCAAAAGGTTGCTTCCCACTAACCAAAGAGTGAGACCTACCATTAGTGTACTTTGGGGAGTGGCAAAAGGATCAACACAAAGGGAAATAGCCTCCAGAGAATTATTAGAAGTCAAAGGAGTACTTGGTTTGACTTCATCAACTTTGGATTTTCTATATGGAGAAAGATTGAGAAACTCAACACCTTTAAAAAATTACTTAGACCTAGTGACGATGACCTTAGGCTCCAGATTTAACAATCAAGATGTATAATATAAACAATGCACCAAAAAAAGTATAGTTTTGGCCCTCCTAGTGAGCGTGCAAATGACACATTATCAGGGGTATGTCAATGTACTTGGAATAGAGATTCATTCCCTCTTGAATATAAAATATCTTTTCCCAAGGTTTGGGTATGCCAGATCTTGGCCAGTGTGAATAGACTCAAAGGTCGTTGATAACTATTCCTTTTAAGGGGCCTTTGCTAGCTATGCTTAAAAAATATAAATTTCTTGGTACAATGCTAAAAAAATAATTTTTGATTGTATGAAAGTAATTCTACTCCTAATCTAAATAAGCTTCAAATATAAATCAAAGTTTTAAGGGTGAGATAAAATAAAATAAAACAAGTTGATATTGCCCTAAACTCCAGCTCCAATCCAGTAAAGCAACAAACCCCAAATCAAACCAATCCCAAATCGACTAGTATTCACATAGCCTGAGGTTCGAGATGGTGCAATCTTCAAAGGAGAAATAGATTATGAAATGAACTGAATGCAACCACCATCAGCATGTGCATATTGAACATAATAAATTTTGATATCCTTTATATTAAAAGATAGTCGTTAAGTACAGTGTTTTAGGTTTGTCCACTTCGATGGATTACGATAGTAGAGATCAAAAAACTATAGCTACTTGGTTTAGAAATACCATCCAACTACAAAGAGAAAAAAGAAAATAAAACTAAAGGAGGCCAGCTAATAGATGATTTTTGACCTTTGTAATCGGCTAGTGAGCTACCATTTATACAATTTTTGGCCTTCACTTAACATTACATTCTACAATTAATCTCCATCTACTTCTAGGTTTTGCCTCTTGAAATTAATTTTCTTACCATACTACAACCATGCCTCATAAATTATTCATCAGAATCATTTTCTTGATCTCTGCAACATCCACACTTTATTAAATTTCAATTTACACGATACTTAGGAACGACCATGCCTCATTAACTCTTCATTAGTCTGCCAAAATCTGGGTTGATCATTAATTTCCCTATCTTCCATCTTGCACAGTTGTACTTGTCCAGTGTGCATTGAAATTCCATATTTGCCAATATGTCTACCATATTTAATACAACCATTAACAAATTTTCTACAAAAAATCAAAAAAGGCAAAGGTTAGAACACTAATAGTATTATTAAAATAATTTTTTTATTTTCCTAAGGTTTTAAAAAAATTCATTTTTTATTTATTTTTCTAAGGCTTCCGATTATAGAGGCATCACATCATTTTCAAGGATTTTGATCATGCTCTTCTAGGATTAAATAATTTCATCGCTAGGGCATCAATTCAGGTGGCCTTCAATCATTGAGCTCAACCTCTAAGTGCTAGATTATTACCAATTTCCGAGTTTCATTCTTTGATATCTAGGTGTTAAACCCTAATTGTTGGCCTTCACTTTCAATTTTCCAAGCATTCGTTTCCATTATCGAACTTCATTTTCAATTTTTGGGTATTTGTTTCTATTTTTGAACTTCATTTTCAATTGCTGGATATTTATTTTCATTGTCAAACTTCATTTTTTTATTTTTTGGGTTTTTTATGTTTCTTTGTTGATGTCATCCTCCCCTAAAGTTCGACACTTTTAATACTTAGCAAAATTTTCACTTTTTTTTCTCAAGGTTGTCAGGGATGTCAACACTTAGCAATTTTTCCTCTCTCACATCATCTCCAGCAAGTCGACGAACTTTTGGTACCACTCTGCTTCCGGCATGGTACATTATTTTTGGCAATGTTAAAACTAGAAAAAATTTCTTTCTCAAAGTTGCCAAAATTTTGGTACCTCCCTTCTTTTCAGTATGGTACATTATTTCCAACAACATCCAGACTTATTCATAACTAAAAAAAAAAAAAATATATTTACTTAACAAAAAGGTACAAAACTCTCTAATTAAAGAGATCAAAGTGAACAGAGCATTCTAAAAAATAGAACATGAAGATAAAAAAGGACCTCATTATTGGATTCCTTGTCATCCTCGCATACTACCCCTACCTTCTACTCTTGATGATTTGGCGATAATAACTAAGGGGTATATTTATTGCCTGATTCACTAGTGTGTCAACCTCTTTGTTGAATTATTGCCTTACGTGTTGATAGGATATTTTGCCAATTATCATACCTAGTTGTCTAATCATGTCTTGAATAATATTCAATTGTAAACATATAAAATCTTTATTTTTGGCAAGAGCTATTATTATCAGTTTAGAATCCTTGTAAACTGTGACCTGAGTAATTCCTTGCTTTGCAACCAATTTTAAACCAATTTCACATCCAATAGTCTCTGCCACATTGTTAGATGTTGTTTCCAAGTTGATCATATATTTGAACAAGATCTCATGAGGTCCTGTAAGAATCAATCCCCCTACCACTGCTTGATCGGGGTTGGACTTGGAGGTACCATCAAAGAAGAGCACTGGAAAACATATGTCAAGCAAAGAATTGTTTGCTCTACAACCTCCTTGTGTTAGGAAATCTTAGAGATTAAGTTGGTAGATCATTCTTCTTTTTGTGGGTGATAGATCTTCTTCATATTGTTATTGATAGAAACTAGATTTGATATTTAGTACTATTTTTTATCCTTCGTATTAGATTTTTTTTATCCTTACCTTAGCATTCAAAAATCCTCTAGTTTTTGTCCAACCAGATATGCTAGATGATAAAATATGGTATAGAGATCCATAGATATTTTAGGAGATGTTTACCTGCCAGTTTACCTTTATATTCTTTGTTCCACTTGGTAAAACATGTGTCTATGGTTAAACTTCCAGAGTAGTAAGTGCCAAGAAATTTGGTTATTCCTAACCAAATTGAAATTGCCTTTGGGAATTCAAAAAAAAGATGGAAAATTGTTTCATTGTTTTTCCTGCACCTATAACAAACATAAGATCCTACTATACTCCTCTTTTGTAGATAATAACCTATTAATATTTTATTTTGAGAGACTAGCCGATTGAATACTTGCAGTTTAGGTGATGCTCTATTTTTCCACATTATCGATAGTTTTTTTTTGGTAGGCCAAATCTGCTAATGTTGGACTCCTAGATGCATTGATTATTCCCCATTACTATTGATGCTACCCTAAATAATTTTTTCTGGCATCATAGACTGAAGAGGTATAATTCTCACCATGTGGAAGTTAAAACAATCCCAATCTCCTTGAAGCTAATATGGAATGAGAGGGGAGATCCAGTTCAAATTTTTTGAGGTCCAATAAAACAAGTCATCTAATTTGAGTATTCTTTGGCTTTCCAAGTGATTCTACAATTCAATTAGAGTTCTCTCTTAATGGTAGATTTTCTAGGATCGGGTCCTCCCATAGATTAATTGAATTACCATCTCTCGATAGCCAATAAATTATATCCTCTATTATGCTCTTTGCAGCCACTATATGTTTCCAAACCAACAAGGCTCCAAGAAGTTTGTCTATGTGTTTAAGCATTTGAATACCCATTTGATTATTTGCATACTTGCTGACTAGTATGCATAGTCATTCTCGATTGTGTTTAAGAATTTTCCTAAGAATTTTTACTCCCAGTGCTTTTAAAACTTTTCTCTATTTTTTTGATTCCCAGTCCTCCTTGAATTTTACTTTTGGTGACCATCTCCCAATTGACCAAGTGGAACTTTTTTCTTTTTGATTGCCTACCTCCTTGTCATAGGAAGTTGTGTATGATTCCATATGCCTTTTGCAAAATAAACTTGGGAGCATGATATACTAATAGTTGGTAGACTGGAAGAGAAGCTAACATTGATTTGATCAATACTGCCCTTCTTGCAAGACTGAGCCAACTATTATTGTAACTTTATATCCTCCTAACCATCTTGTCCAATTTTGGGTCCAAAAATTTGAGGCTTTGAGGTGGAAGCTCATGGGCACTCCTAGATATCTGAAGTAATTTTTTGTGCTAGACCAAAATCCTAGGATAGTGCAAAAGAGTTTGACTCTTATTGTTGTAGCATTTTATGTATAGAATTGAATCTTTGGAGTGTTTATATGAACCCTGATAGCTTGTGTGAACCAATCTAGGTATTGCTTGAATTGTCTAACATTTTTCTTGGTGGCTTCACCTAGAAGAATGATATCATCTGCAAATTGGGTATGTGTTACAACTTTACATCCTGTTGCAACCTCTATCCCTGTTATTTTTCTTTCTCTTTGAATATGGTTAATTAATCTTCCAAGAGTCTCAACTAAAATTATGTAAAGGTATGGTGATAGCCTTTTCTAATTCTCCTTGTAGTCTGAAAGAACTTTTTTGGTTCTCCATTTATTAAGGGGACTATCCATGGGTTTTTTATGCATGCTTAAATCCACTTGATTGCCTGATGTGGAGATCAAAACTTTTGTAGGACCTATTCTACAAATTTTATATTAACTTGATCAAAGGCGTTTGCCATATCAATTTTTATACCAATTTTTTTCTTTTTTTATTTTCTACTACTATGGAGGGATTCATGCACTGTTATGATATTATCATATATTTATTTTCTAGCCATTAACCTCCCTTGATCTTCTAATATTAGTTTGTCAAGTTTATTCTTTATTCTATTAACCAACAGTTTGGTAATAATTTTATAGGAAGAATTACATAGAGAAATTTTTCTAAATCTAGAGAAAGTAGTAGTATTATTTTCTTTAGGAATCAATTCTAGAAAGGTGAATTTTATGGTTCCAATAAGATTACCTTTCACCTTAACATCCTCAATCATGCGTAGCAAATCTTATCCAATGATGTGTAAGTATTGCTGGTAAAATTTATTGGTGAATCCATCAAGTCTGGGAAGTTTTTCCTTTGGTAGAGCTTCTATAATCTCCTTAAGTTCCTCCATAGTGATTTTTTGACTGCGATCATGTTTGTCTTCAAAACTTAATATTGTTGGTATATGCTACAATAATATTCCCTGGGAATTTGGGTTACCATTTTCTTTGGAGAGCAAAGCTGAGTAATTTTGATTGGAAAATTCTTTAATTTTATCCCTATCTATATAAGTGGTTCCTTCATGCTCTATATCCTTTATTGTGTTCCTTTGGAAGTATTGCATGGTTTTCAAATGAAAATATTTGGTGTTTCTATCCCCCTTACTTAGCCAAACCATTCGGGATCTAAGCCTCCAATGTGTTTCTTATTTAGTGCTTAATTTATTGAGCTTCTAAATCAGGTCATTTCTTGCATCTTCTTGTCATGGTTGAGGAGGATGATCCCCAATTTCTATTTTTAGATACTCTAGTTGTTGCATCAATTGCTTCTTTTCTGGTTTGACTCTTTTTTTTTTCCAATCATATTTATCATGTGATTCAATTTTTGAATTTTTCTTTACCATTTTTCTTAGGGGTTGGTGGATTGGACCTGTTGGTTCCAAGTGCTTTCCACAAGTTTGCTAAAATCTTCTTATGCCACCCATTCAAAGTTGTATTTAAAAGAATTTTTTTGGGGTTGTAGGATTTTGCCACTATCCAAGAGAGTTAGCTTATGATCTGAGATAGAATTCTGAATTATGTGACTAGAAGTGATGGGAAAGTGTGTTAGGATATTTTCACTGATCAAAAATCTATCCAATCTCTCTACAATATAGTTTTCTCTTGCTCTTCTATTACTCCAAGTGTACTTTCCTTTGGTCAGTCAAATGTCTTGTAAGCTTTCATATACCATAATTTGATTGAGTAGATATCTATTTGGATCCCTTGCTAAACTTCCCCCAACCTTCTCCTAGTGGTAGAGAATCATGTTGAGATCTCCTCCCAGTATTATGTTGTCAAAATTATCATTATCTAGCCATTGTGCTAGGTTTTTTTATTCTTCTCTTTTCTGGATAGGATGATTTGGACCGTAAAAATTTATTACTGCTACACTAGTTCCATATGGTAAGATGAATTTTGTACCTGTCTAGTTATTGTGATTATGTTGTAAGCTAAGTCCTAATTGTTGTGGATCCCAAGCCAAATCTAGTCCCCCTAAAGCTCCCATAGAATTAATAGTTATCAAGTCTTATTATGCCCATAGCTTTTGTCATTTTGTAGTTAGTGTTGCCTCTACTATTTTTGTTTCCTGAATAAAGACTATTGTTGGTGTTTGCTCCTATATTAGAACTTTGAGATAGGTTTTTTCAGAGGACTTCACAGTCCCCTATAGTTTGAAGACATAATCTTCATTTTTGGATTGCTTCTTATTTTTTATGAAGCTCTCCTCAATTCTAACCTACGTTTTGGATTGCAATTCTTTCTATGCTTTCTCATTTCTAAGTTTTTGATTCAATTTTCTTCTATTAGCTATAGATCATGTGGTCAAAAAGCCCCCAAGAATCACTATTTCCTCCACTTGTGTTTCTTCTACCTCCTCCTCTAAGTTTCCATCAATTTCTTCTCTAGCTATTGTGTTCTCTGGTGTATCTCCTAAGATCTTCGGTGAGTTTTCAGCTTCAGTTGTAGGTATATTCTCTTTATCTTTAGGAGCCATCACATCTAGAGAGGTGATTTCCTTTTATTCTTCATTAAGACTTGCAAATTTATTTTTGTGCTAGAAGCTTTTTGATCCTGTGGTTGAGGTTGTCAATTCTTGCTTCTTGATCTATGCGGTCTCCTTTTGACTTCCTAGAATCCTAGTTTTTTTTTTTGTTTCTTGTGCTTATTTAATTGGGCAGTTTTGGGATAAATACCCATGCTCATGGTAGGTTATACACTTGAATGGTATATGCTTATAGTCTAGGGGTTGGTTATTTATCCAATCAAATATCTTTATTCCAATATGCTCGGGAAAACCCTTTTTCAGATTGACTTGCACAAGATGCACAATCATATAGCATTATTAACCTTTGGAGGAGCCCATTCAAGGAGCATTCCAATAGCATTTCCTATTAATTCCATTAAAGGTTTATTCCATAGGTGTAGTGGAAAAAATGGTAACCTCACCCAGATAGAAACTTCTTCTTCAGGATCCTCCTCTTGAGGAGCAAATATTGTGCTCCACGAGGTCATGTAGAGTGGGTTGGATTCCAAAAACTAGGGACCTCCATGAAATATAGTGCTCTTGTCCTCCACAAAGGTAAATTTAATGACAAAGTATCCCCTACCTATCATAATGAATTCATAAGAGGAGACTTTACCCCCTAATGTGTGTTAATCTATTTTTGGATTGTGATTGGACTAGGCCATATTCCCACAAATTTACATGCAAGGGATTGGGTGGAAAGCATGAGCAAAGGTTGTTATATGAGGGCTGGAGACACCTCAATCATAGAAGACTCGTCTAATTTGGGCACAAAGGTACCATTTTGAGAGCGAGTAGGTGTTTTTGGATGGGTTTCTTTCCTTTCTTTAAGCACTTGATGCATATGATCCAACTTCTCCTCATAAAAGGGAAACTATTGTGAAAACATGGAGAAGGTCTCACTGCATTCTTGTTTGAAAAGTGAGGCTATAGTCATCATTACAACTAATAAACTGCCATAAATCACTTTCCAAAGAAGAGGTCCCTATTTTTAAAGCCCTAGCTAATGAAAAAATTTCAAAGCTAAAGCTAAATAAGTACTATACCTAAACTGATACTTGCGATCTCTCCTAGAAAAATCAATTGATGCTAGGATTTTTTGTCTTCACCCAAATTCTCCTCCAGCAAATGAAATATTTTTCCAAAAAAATAAATTACTATCACTTATGTTTTTTTTTCTCTATGCTTCACTTTGCAAACCCTAGCTTTGTTGCGTGCAGTCCAATATTCTAGCCAAACAAACTTCTTCAAACTTTTGTCCAAATGCACATAATTTTGCTTTCATATGACGGGCTTATTTTTCTCATTGCTAAATTTTGAGTCTTCATTATCCAAATGCTAAACTCTCCTTGGTGGGACTCACTACAAATTGTTAGGTTTAATTTGAGCTTTCAAGCTTGAATTTTCCATTCGTCGAGCTTCATTTTTAATTGATTAATTCCCTTTTCTATTATTGGATTTCATTATTTATCATTGGGTTTTATTCCTTCACCTTGGAGTGTCAGATGCATTTTTATTTTCGGATTTATATTTTTTTATCTCTTGACATTAGTGGTACAAAATTTTCGATAATCTCTACACTTAGAAAAAATTTTGCTTTCTAGCAAGTCGACAAAATTTTTGTACCTCTTCGCATTCCCCTAGGGTACAATATTTTTTTTATTGGTAAAAGGGGTTTTGAAAGGATCCCGTAACCTTTTACATAAAAAAGACTATTACAAAAAGCTCCAAGGAGGCAAAAAGACACAGGAGCGACAATCCTGGCTAGGAAGCCCAGGAGAACCCAACTAACACCCTACAGAAGCCAAAGCAAAACATCAAAACCATCCTAGAAAGCCCACACAGGGGCAGGACCTATAAACCATAAAAGGGCCCATACAGGGGCAGAAACATCAAACCAGAAGAAATCCCACGTAGAGGCAGAGACAACAAACCCAAAAAAGGAGAGACCCCCACAGCAGAAAGACATCCAAAATGCCTGATTAGGCATTCGACCCCTGACCATTCTTCGTAGAGCCTGCTCCCACCAAGATTTTGAATTCCTCAAGGATCTCATATTGATCCTTGTATTCCTCCAGGAGGGAGTCCACCTGAACCAAGAGGGAAGTGATGGTCTTAGCCACCCACCCAAGAGCCTTGAGGAGATCCTAGATTTCTTGGATGTGCCTATGGTCAGAAAGGTTCGGATAATTCATCACTCGAGAGGACAACAGTGAAGCTTGAGTAGAGGTCCCCTCATTGGGGATTGATCTTATCGTCGACTTATCCTTCTTGGCCTGGAAGGACAAAGATTCATCTAAAACATCATCGATAACAAGAGGGGCCTTACGTTTGCTACACCCCACCTTGGCCCGAAGGGGGTAGCATCGAGGCTCTAATTTTTGAGTGTTGGGGGTGTCTTTCGCTCTGGCTGTAGATCCCGAAGTGCAATTGGGAGGAGGGGTCATCGGGACATCTCCCCCTACCTCTTCGCCAAGGATAGCAGGACCAGTAGCTATGAGAGCAGGGTCAGTAGGTCCAACCACCATGCGATTCTGCTCCGCGACCACAAAATTGAATAGGACAAGGTGGAGGCCCTAGTGGAGGGGGGAAGAGGAGATTCCCCTCTTCACGTTCAGGACTGACCTTTCCATTGATCGAAACATGTACTCGAGGATGTTTATTTTTTTCTTCCCCCAAAGGTGGTTTAGAAATACAAGATGAAAACTACGAAGAACAACGCTCGGGCTGTTAAGAGTAAAGTATTGCAACACCATAATCATAATTGTGTCCCATGGCTTCGACAAAGTCTCCCTCACTATGCCACCTTTCTCCTTGTCGAGGGACTCTCCTCTGTCCCTGAACAAATCCAATTCTCCTTGAAGGGAATGCTTTTCACGATTGATGATTTTCCCATCATTGGGGAGGCCAATGACTTCGGCCAGTAAATCCATCATGATAGTAAAGCTCAACCCTTTGAGGACAACATGTCCTCCATTCCAAGTGTGAATGAAATCCATAGACAAATCCAGCTCATTCCCATTGAAAAGCTATAAAAAATTGAGGAGGCCATGGTCTCTAAAAATATCTTCGACCAAAGGGGTGAGCTGAAGGGAGGCTGGTTCAATTTTAGCCATGGTAGAAGGGAAACTCAGAGGTGATAGACAAAGCTCGGGAGGGTGGCAATGATGAGAAATTAACTGAATGTCAAAGATGGTAATGTAGCTACAGGAAGACTCCAAAAAACATTGATACATGAAGTGGCTCATGCCCCACGCCATCCAAATCATGTAAAAAACAAGAGACACGGGTGAAAGGGCACACCAAACAAAAGGGAGGTCCAAAATGATGTGAGCAGGGGTGACACCAAGACCAATGAAAGGGTTAGTCCAGGTCATAACATGATGGAGGGAATAACCATCCGTGTTGGACAAACAAACATGGTAGAGGCACGTGGTGAGGTTGACAGTAATGAAGGCTGAGGAGCTACTAGAAATAAGGGAAAAATTTGACAAGGGATACTTGATAGTGGTGCAAAACAAAAAAGTACATCACCCAACTAATAATGGTTAAGAGGCAAAATTTCAGTGAGTTTTGGATGAAAATGAGAAAATAAACAGAACAACCAGTGAACTTTGAGACTATGGCAGTGACCAAATCAAGGATAGAGGTAAGGGAGCAAATAGCCATGACCACAAAGCAAGAGCTCACACCAAAATTTCCTAAGGTCTGGGTGCAAATAGTCTGGGTGCAAATATCAAAACCAAGCATAAAACAGGTTGATGTGGTATGATTCCCATGGCTCGCTCTACTGAGAGTGATGTCCTCCCGGTTCCACTTGTATGAAGTATGATGAGTATGCCACCAGATGGTGGCATTGGTGGGCCAAGCTGACAATTGGTTGTCCCTGGGAAGCCCTTTGACCTACCAATGATTGGAAGGGTCCGCTTGAGGGTAGCGGATATGAAAATTTTACCTACGTAGGAGTTGACCAAAAGTGAAGTTGTCCCCCCGGTGCAAAGTTGATAAATTTTCGATCTGGGCGAAAGCTGACCAATCAACACACTGTGATGACAACAGGCTTGAAACCGATGAAGTTGGTTTCTAAACCTAGCCCACCATGAATCACTGGATGATGAGTTCAGTGGCATTGGTGTCGATGAGAGTCTGGGGAAAGGAATCTCTCCACATAGTGAGACCATGTTCTGAGATACCCATATTAGCTAAGTGGTCAGCGGCCCGGTTTCCTTCCCTGTAGGTGTGGGTCATCCTTATGTTCAAGAAGGAGAGCATCAGATGATTGACTTTTATGATCATGTTGGAGATGTTCCATGATGCGAGGGAAGTTTTGGAGGTTAGGCAACTGATGATGTTCTTGGAGTCCCCTTCCACCACAATATTTGGGGCCTGCAAACTATGGATAAGGACAACACCTTGGTAGAGAGCCCTAGCTTCAGTGAAGTGGCTGGAGTTGAGTCCCAAGTTCTCGGTGTAGGCTAGGATGATATTTCCTAGATGATCTCGAACGATGCCACCTGCACCGACTGCCCCTGGATTCCCTTTAGCCATGCCATCAAAATTTAATTTGAGGAAACCTAGGGGGGAGGGGTCCACTTGACAAGGGAGCGATCAGTCCTAGGAGAAACTTGCTTGTGAATGCCATTGGGGATCCTGAGGGAAGAGGTAAGAAGAGCTTCACATCTCGGCTTAGGATCATTTTCGCCATGAGTGATGGACACATTCTCAACAACAATAGCAATGATTCTGGAAAGAACATACTTCTCATTGTGGGTAGAGTCTTTGAAAGCATGGGCATTGCATTCGTGCCAAATATCCCATAAGAAGTGGGGAAGGTAGAAGGACCAAAAAGTCTTCAAGTGGTGGCCTCTAAAAGGAATAGGCCACTGAACACAAAGGTCACTTAACAGGATAGGTGGGACCCAGGAGATACCAACCGAGGAGAACAGGGAGGAGAGAATGGACTGGGAGAAGGGGCAGGACAAGAAAATGTGTTGGGTAGACTCGTAATCCGAGTGGTAGAGATAAAAACGGTTGGGGAGGGACATACCACGATGATGGAGATTCGGGATGGTGAGGATCTTGTCTTGGACAGCAAGCCAGAGGAAGAAATTGACCTTAGGGATAAGGTGGGGCTTCCAGATGAGTTTGGAGGGGAACCAGGGAGGGCCAGGGTTCTCGGAGAGGGCATAGGCTGATTTGATGGAGAAGAGGCCATTAGGGGTGGGAGCCCAGAGGATGGAATCTTCCACCGGGGAGGAGGGAATGATACAAAGGTGAAGCAGGTTGGAAAGGTCAATAGAGGCTTGCTTCTGCTCGTTAGTGAGGATATCAACCGGTAAGGGCTTCCAAGAGAGGCTCTTAAGAAGGAAGAAATTACAAACCTTAGGCCCAAATAGGGCATCGATCATCGGCCTGAGACACAAGATATTCTCACACTTCTATAGTGGATAGTTACCCAGCCAGAGGTCATCCCAGAAGCTAATTTTGGCACCATTTCCCAGCTTCCACCTGATGCCCTTCTGAAGGATATGCTTCGTCTTGAGGACTAAGTTCCAAACAGTAGATCCATGGATGGGATTAGGGTCATCCAAAAAAATTGGTTATGCCAGAGGTATTTTTCTTTGATGATGGAAACCCAAAGAGAGTTCTCATTGGTGAGGATTCACCATCCTTGCTTGGCTATGAGCGCAAGATTCATGTTACGGACCTTCCAGAGTCCAATGCCACCATACTCCTTCCTAGAGCAAACCTGATTCCAAGCAACCAGGTGAATCCGTTGCTTGTTCTCTGATCCTGACCAAAGAAAATTTCTTTGGAGTTGCTCAATGCGGTTGCAAACCTCAATAGGGATCTAGAATATGGAAAGGAAAAATATGGGGATGCTCTAAAGGGTAGATTTGACTAAGGTGGCTTTTCTTGCTTGACTGAGGAGACTCCCTTTCCAACTGGCCAATTTTTCTAGATGCGCTCAATGATAGGGTTCCATAAGGATTTTCTGGAATGGCCTTCGAAGAGAGGAAACCCCAGGTAGGTGGCAGGGAAAGTGTCAATGGAGCAACCAAGGATGGCAGCAATGTGGGCTTGGCATCTCACTGGAGTATTGATGAAATAGATTTTACTCTTGTTGAAATTCACCTTTTGACCAGCTGCAACCTCGAAGGAAAGCAGGATGGATTTGATGTGTTGGGCTTGGGGAACAAAAGCATGGGTGACTAGAATGGTGTCATCAACAAACTGCTGGTGGGAGATGGCCTAGAGAGAGGAAGTAGGTTTGATGCCAGAGATGGTCCCTTCGAGGTAAGCATGGTTAAGAGCCCTCCCAAGAGCTTCAGCAACAATGATGAACAAGAAAGGGGAGAGGGGGTCTCCTTGTCTGAGGCCTTTGAAGTTCTTGAAGTAGCCTACAGGGGAGCCATTCACCAGAATAAAAAATTTGGTAGAAGTAATGCAACCTTTGATCAGATCAATCCAGTCCGGATGGAAGCCAAATTTGAGAAGGACCACGAACAAGAAATCCCAGGAGACTCTATCAAAGGCTTTGTTCATATCAAGCTTCAGGAGGAAGCCCGCTTGGCCACTCGAGGAAATGGAATGGATGAGCTCGTGGATGGTGATAATGCTGTCAGTGATTTGTCTTCCTTGGACAGAGCTGTCCTGGTTCAGAGCTATGATGCAGGGAAGGATAAGCTTGAGCCTAGTAGCTAGGGCCTTGGTGAGGATTTTGTATAGAACATTGCACAAGCTTATGGGGCAGAAGTCGGAGAGGGTGCGGGCTTGGTTTACTTTGGGGATGAGAGCTAAGAAGGTGGAATTGATGTCCCCTGGGATCTTCCTATCTTTTTGCATCTGCTGGATGGCAGAGACCACATCTGGGCCCAGGATGTCCCAGAAGTGTTGGAAAAAAATGGGGGAAACCATCCGGGCCTGGAGCTTTCCCTCCTTGCATAGAGAAAACAATGGTCCAAATTTCTTCAGTAGTGAGGGCTTTGATTAAACTTTGATTTTGATCTATAGTTACTAACCTGGGGATGTTTTGAAGAAGGTCCGCAAAAGTTTGTTGATCACAGTTGGGAGAGGGGCCAAGCAGCTCTTCGAAGAAATTAACTGCCTTGGATCTGATTTCTTGAATGTCCGTGACTACCTTGCCATCCTGTTGAACTAGCTCCTTGATCCTATTACTTCCCCTGTGTCTCATCATTGTGGCATGGAAGAACTTAGTGTTCGAGTCACCTTCTTTGAGCCAAGTAACCCTAGACTTTTGTTTCCAAAAGACTTCTTCGCTTTTGAGGATGTTGTGGAAATCGGAGAGGAGGATCCTTTCTGAGTCCTGAAGAGTGGGATCAGGTTCTCCATTTTGCATAGTGATTTCAATATCTCTAAGCTGGGACTGGATTTGCTATTTTTTGTAGATAATATTCTCAAAAACTTCTTCGTTCCATTATTTTAGATTGTATTTCACATGTCATAATTTATTGCTTACCTAAGTTATTTTGGATCCATGAAAAGGTCGATCCCACCATTGGGAGATTAAGGATATGATGTTAGGATCATGGAGCCACATGGATTCAAATCTGAAGGGGGATTTGAAAGTGGAGGCATGAGGATAACTATCCAATAGAAGAGGATTGTGGTCAGAGCCAATCCTGGGCAGAGACCGCATAGTGGCATCACCAAATTTTGGGATGGCATTGGTGGAAATGAGGACACGATCAAGGTGTATCTAGATCAGCTGGTCACCTTTCCTATGATTGATCCAAGTGTATTTTGGCCCTCTAAGACTGATGTCCATCAGTTCATTGCTATCAACAAAGTTTGCAAAGTGCTCATAGGAACTCTCAGTGATTGGAGACCCTCCTTTCTTGTCAGAGGGGAAGAGGGGGGAGTTGAAGTCTCCAACCAGTATCCAAGATTTTGAAGAGAAGATGTCCCTTAACTGGTTGAGAGAGTTCCATAACAGGTTCCTTCGAGAAGGAGAATTAGGAGCATAAACGTTAGATAGGACCCATTGGAACCCATCCTCTTTGTTGAAGAACAGGATATTAATATAGCTCTCGGCTGTAGGCAACACTGTCCCATCGACCTTGGTCTGGTCCCATAGGCACAACAATCCCCTTAAAGCTTTGCTGGCTGGACTGAAAGAGGATGCGGAGTTCCTCCAAATTTAATTTGAAATGCAAGAAACATCCTGAGAATCAAGCTTGGTTTCTTGGAGTAGAAGAATGGTGGGTCTATGTTCTCTCCTCATGGACTTAACTAAGCACTGCTTGTTTCGTCCATTGAGGCCTCTCACATTCCATGAGAGGACCTTCATTTGGAAACTCTTGACGATGTTCACTTCCCTCTTCCGAGCGGGAGGGGAATATTTTTTCTATTTTATTCCTAAGACTTCGAGAGCCTGGAAGACCCTATGAGGGTGAGTTGGGTGCCATTTGCAACTTCGTCTGAGGCTTCCCTATTTTTGATGTCCTGTGCCGAGGGGTGACCCCTCTTTTTCATGAAACCCACATCATCCATTGGTTTCCTCTGAGAAGGGGTGGGAGGAGGGCTAGGGGAGGTGGGGCTAGGGGAAGGGGGAAGACTGCTAGGAGAGGCCGAGGTCCTTTGCAGGGAGGGAGGGGAGGGTGGAGGGCATAGCGGGCAATTGAATATAGGTTCAGATGGTTCAAAGGGAGGGTCGATGGTGGACAGGGGGGATAAGTGGTTGGACACCGGGATCAGTGGGTTGCAGGGAAAGGGAGAGGTCCTACTAAGGGGGTCTAGAAGGATCCATCTCCCAATGAGGGGATATAGAAGGGGAGATAGGAGGGTTGAGGTTGGGATCAAGAAAAGAGGGGCAACCAATTTTAGAGGGGTGGTGACTCTTTCGGGAAGAGATGGTGGGAGGTTTGGAAGGGCACTGGGAGTTTAAATGACCTTGCTTGGAATAGAGGCTGCAAAAAGCAGGTTTGTTTTTGTATTCAATAGCTTGAGAAAAGGTACAGACCTTGGAGATAAGGTTGATAGAAGATGGAAGATCTGCGTCCAAGTTGGTGTTGATGCACATACGAGCCTGGGTCATCCGGGTCCCGGATCTGGTTGGTGGATCGAAAGAGATCAGTTCCCCAATGCTTCTCGCTATGCCACAGAGGATGTCTTCATGCCAGAACTAGACTAGGAGGCCAGGAATATGGATCCAGATCAGAGCAAAGTTGATGTTCTAGGTTGCAGGGTCAAAGTCCACCCCCCATTTTCATAGGAAGAGACCTCTTTGTCCGAAGAACCAGGGCCCGCTTGTGAGAATCCATCGGGAGTCTACAGGATTGTTTAATCGGATCAGGAAAAATCCTCTGGGGAGTGCTACCAGTTCCATGGATCCGACCGAGTGCTAGGAGGTGTTGGCCCATTTGTGGATGGACTCCATGTTGGGCCATGATCCAAGGAATTTTCCAATCAATGAGTTGGAGTTTTGGTCAATCATGTTGGACATGATTTCGTAGGGAATCTCGAGGTTATCGTTGGAAGGGAGCAACTCGATCCTGGTCCCTATATTCGGGTTGGGGTTTTGATTTACCATTTTTATGTAAGATCGAGAGGGATTTGTTGGTCCACCTACCGCTCTCGATGTTGCCTCCTCTGGGTCTGATGATCCATTGATCTATGGTTTTGGATCGAATTTCGATCCCTGGTATCGAGATCCAGTGGTGGTCAAAGTGGTCGGTCTGGGGTCTTCCACTTGGGCCACGTAGATGTCCTCCTAGTTGGTCTGAGTGGTCTGAGTGGGAATGATTTTGATATCTATTGTGTGATGCGGCCCATCCTTTTCCACATTATTTGACAAGCCCCTGCCTTTGTTCGGATTGTCTTTGTCCTTGCTGGCGTGACCGAGGTTGTCTTTGCTACCTCCTCCGAGTTCGTTGGTGTTAGGATCCCTATTTTTGTTTGTTGCTACTCCTGCTTCCTCTTCGTTCGCTTGCTCCTCCATTGCACCATCAATTTGGCCCAAATAATTACTTTTACAAGGAGTAATTGATTCTCATCCTCTTTTGCTACACCTTATTATTCCTATTGAACTTAAGAACTTTCTAATTCGATGAGGTCCTAATGGCTAGATTTCTTTTATCCCTTTAATGTGTTTTTGAGATAAGTATACCAATTAATTTTCAACCAAGGGTACAATATTTTTGGAAATTTTAATACTTTGAAAATTTTCATATTGCTTTACGACATGCCTACAGACTTTCTGTACCTCTCTCCACTCTGCTAGGGTACAATATTTTTGACAACTTCCACACTTAGTGAATTTTCAACTTGCTTTCCAACATGTCGACGGACTTGTTGTACCTCTCTATACTCCGTTACGGTATAATATTTCTGACAACTTCCACACTTAATGAATTTTCAACTTGCTTTTTGACACGTCGATGGAATTTTTGTATCCTTTTACACTCTGCTAGGGTACATGATTTTTGGTAATCTCAACACTTGGAAAATTTTCCTTTCTCAAATTTGTCGAACTTTCAATACTACTTCGCTTCTTGGCATGGTACATTATCTCTACCAATGTCAACACTAGCAAATTTTTTGAAAACAAATTTTAAACTGCCCAAAAATAAAATTTAATGCTCGGAGATGACTTTTAATTGCCTAGAAATGACTTTTCTACTATCTAGCAATAAATTTTCAATGCTTGGAAATGAAATCTTGTTGAGCATAAATGAAATTTAACTACTTGGAAAAGACTTCAAATTGCTCAGAAATTAAAAAATTCATTCCACTTGAGTGCTAGGGTTTCAAAAAATGCATAAGGCTTTTCTAATAACTTCTCGAGTGACCCTGGTAGTGGTATCTTGAAAAATATGTTGAAGGTAAGAAAATTCAAGCATTAATTTTCCATAGAGCCCACACTAAAAACTCACTTTTCAAAAAGCAATTTTCAGATAACATCAAAATGAAGGAATTGCAAATACAATCATGGCAAAAATTATCACAACAAGCTCATGACACAGCAAAATTTAAAGACAAAAAAAAATCAACTAAAAAAAACTTAGGCTTAACATGATTTAAAAATTGCAAATAAACCTAAAAAAAGAGAAAGACCTATCAAAAATTCAAAAAGTGGGTCATCTATCTAGACTAGGGTGTGTTGTGCAAGTGCAACAACACTAACAAAGGTTGGTCTATTAAATATCACTTGGATTTAATCTTCTTAGTTTCTTACATAGTGGATGTCCAATGTTGCTACACTATACCCTATCCATCATTTAGCATTTTCTATAAAACCTTACTCCTCTCTAACCCTTTCATTTCTTACTTTTATCTCAAACCCTTATTTTAATTTACAAGCATTACTAGGATTCGGTGTACTCTAGAGGTTGAATTGGAAGAAAATCTAGTAATCCAATGTTGGCTAAAGTCTAGTGGTGTTCTTCATAGAATTAGGAAGATTTTAAACCAATAGTATTCTAGTGGAGCCACATCCCATGCTCCCCTAGAATTCCTAGTTCTAACACCCCCCACATAAGGCACAGAGCATTGGACACTGGTCAAGAAGACGAAGAGCAAACTATAACTGCAAGATATCATTATGCCCAAGGGCGTAGGGGTCACTTTCATTCCCTAACAATTATGTTTCATGTTGAAGGATTTCATAGCTAGGATAATAGATCTCTGGATAGGGATATTGTTAAGCATATGGGTATCCCACATAAGTATTCTAAATAGCCATAAATCTTTGATTAGGTTGTGAAAAAACTTCTATAAAGGAACTAGTATGGGTACCTATTGTCATATCAAATTATCCTTGCCTAGGACAATCTCACCTCACATCAAAGTGACATAGTGGGCCATAGCCGAGAGCATGGGGTTTGACTCAATCGAGGGTCTTTGGGAGTTTTTACAAGGCTAGCTCCTTGTTAAGATGTGATCTTCAAGGAAATTGCTACTCTACGAAGGGAAAAGGGATGTACAGAAGTAAAGGAAAACTCAACAAATAAAATGGAAAAGAGCTAATGTATCTCTACAAAAATAGACCTAAATGCTATGTTCCAACTATGAACACTTCCTCTCCTTGACACAGTGAAGAGCAATCACAATCTACTAGTTATATACCCATGTGAGTAGGAAAGTACCATAGGAGAGCCAAGTTGAAAGTGACTTAGTCCAAAAATAAACATAGACTCCTCACACATATGTACACTTAACACACCTGATATTCATATAAAATAATACAAACACACATACATACACTTCCATGATTTTGTAGGTAAAGGCCAAAAAATAGACATAGGATTCCATGTATATAGATGTAGGTAAAATTTTATATAGATTGTGCCAAAAGCGGAGGTTGAAAATTTCCCATAAATAACTCAAGGTTATTTTTTTTACAAAGAGAAATGAAAGAAAAGCCTACAAATACATGAAATGCAAACTTGTCGATCCTTTACAAAGCTAATACTACTCCTATTTATAGATTTACAAGGGAGGGTTTTCCCTCTAAAACTCATGTAGAGATTTCTAGGTGGTTGTTGTTTCATACAATGAGTCATGTCCTTTTTTACTTTCTATCCCTTTAGGATTTTCCAGATTTGAATATGTGAATATCAGTTGATCCTAGCCCTTAGATGTGCAACTACCGATTTAATTGCCATCTATCTATTTTCTGGGGAATCCCATCATCTGGGTGCAAAATATTGTTTTAATTTAATGTCTTGGATTTTATTCTATAATGGCTTAATGTTGCTTTTATCCTTTCTCACAGATACAAGATATATTTTACAAAAAGGATTATCTTCCTTGAAGAATGTGCACTTTATTTATTTGACCTTTGAGACGTTGGTACTTTCTTCTTTGAGTTTTTTTTCTTCATCCTTTGAGACTGCTTGTCTTCAGATCATTGAGATTTTTTGTCTTCAATTCCTTGTTGAGACTTTGTGTTATCACCTTTTATCCACAACTTAGGAACTTCCAACTTTCAAACTTTTCTTGCTCATAATATTTGGCCTCCACTTGGTCGGGCATTTTTTGATCAAGCCTTTCTTCATGTGCTTATCTATGACTCAAAATTCTGCTTTCAAAAAGTGTAGTGATTTATCACTACATTTCTATCAAATATTAGAGGATATTTAGCCTACTAAAGATAAGGAACTCAATAATTTATGCCTTATTCCATTGGGCATAGAGTTGGGAAAATCTCCTGTGAAAGCAAAAGTTTCCAGCGGATAAGCCACAACTTTGGAATTCTACAAGTGATCATGAATTTTGTTATCTCATGAAATTGAGATTACCTATGATACATATGTACATATATTTAAGTTAGTGACCTTTATCCATTGGGTATGGAATCAAGGATCCCCCACTTTTGACCTGAGCCTCCACAATTTTTTTTTCTTCCAGTTCCTAGGGACTATTACTTCGTTCTAGAGAAGATTCGCCAAGTGAGAAAGAGGTGCTTCAACAAGTGAGAAATAAACTAAGACCCTCACCAAGTCTCATCCCTACTCCTTGTAATTTTTGGACCAATGATGTGCCATTGGGGTCCATTAGGCATGAAATAAACTGTTACCATATCTGATTTTCCCTACCTAGAACAATTGCACCTCATGTCAAAGCAACACAGTAGTCCATAGTCAAGAGCATGGGATTTGGCTCAATTGAGGGCCTTCAAGAGTTTTCACATGGTTGGCTCCTTATTAATATGTGATCTTCAAGGTGCTTGCTACTCTACCAAAATAAAAGGGATGAAAGAAAGTAAAGGAAAACTCAAAAAATAAAAAGGAAAAGGGGGGTAATGTGCCAAGAGATCTATTAAGATATCCCTAAAAAAATAGGCTTGAATGCTATGTGCCAATGGTGAATACATCCTCTCCTCGACATAGTGAATGATGAGTTTTTTAATGTCATCATTTAATCTTTATGATTTTTCAATCCAAGGTGGTGTCCAAGGCTATATACAAAAGAAGGTTCAAGCAGGTTGGAGATCAACTCATTTAGACAATAGGATTTATTGGTGAAATAGATTTTGTTGGGGGTTTTAGGTCACTTCTAATCCTATTGAGCATAAATTGAAACTATCTATTTGTAAAAATTGAAAACTACTTCTAAGACCTAAAATTGAAATCTAACTACAGTTGCCAAAAATGAAATTACATAAATGTAAATGTTGTTGAATTGAAACCTAGTTTACACTTGCAAATGAAATGACAAAATTGAAATGATGCTTGAAAAGGAAACACATATGCTAAAAAAACTATCAGTGTCCTACTGTAGAGAGGTTGTCAGGATTCTACTGCAATGGCTGATAATAAAATAAAGTTGCTGAAAACTTGGTAACTTTGCTAAAACAGGTAAAACAGGGGAAAATAGAATAACTACAAATTTATGTTATTCATCAAATTGCAAGAACAGAAAAATAGGTAAACTACAAGTCTATGCTACTTGTTAGTTGACACACACACACACATGTTGCATAAAATCACAATTGAAAACATGAAATCATTACATTCACTCAAAACAAGGGTTAGTACATTCAATCAACAAGAAATGAGAATTGACAAGCATTCTGCTAAACCTGTTGCAACAAAGTTATCAGAAAAACTTGTCATCAATTAGCCCTCCTTCTAGGCCTAAAAGTGGCCCTTTATTTATGATCCAGAAGAAGGTAAGGAAGTAATTCTAGCTACTTAGAACTCACACTTACTCATGAACAAAAGATGACCAAAAAGACTGCACTTTATTGATTGTTAAAACATGTTACAATGCTCACAGAATAACACTTTGCTATCCACTATAATTCCTATCTACTTTTGCTATTTTCTATTAGCTCAACCAATAAAGGAGCTCAATTATTTATACTATTCTATTACATATACCTCATGCTCAATATTGGTTGTGTTGTTGTTTATCAGTGATTTCCTATCAGCTCTAAAACTAACTTAGTCTAAATCAGGACAAAACTGTTGTAGTGAATGCTCATTGGTCCTTTGATGCATCCACAATGATGAAAATGGGGTGGAAAATGTTGGAAATAGTCTTTTACACCTATCCCCATCTCAAAATACCTTTACCCGATCGAATTGGGTGTTATCCTCCTCGTTTGGGCTAAAACTAGCTTTTTCCCTTTCATTCTGGAGCTTCTTCGAAATATCCGATAGTGAAATATACTTTACGCTAGCTGCAATCAAAATGACCGACAATGCGGTTATAACTAGATAGGACATATTCCTTATCTCTTATAAGTCAGTTCTAATCAGTTTTGCATGCTCATGCTGATAAATTCCAGGCCATGCTATTTATTGATAGCTGGCTGGAATTTGTATGGCTGTCATTCTACATTTTCCAGTTTCTGTACAGTTTTAGGAATTTGGTGCCAATTTGGATTTCAAACCAATTGAAGGGTGGGAAAAACATTCAAACATCATTGTGAAGTGATAGACATCAACATACAATATTTTGCTATTTGAAATGCACATTTTATTTACTAAATAATCAAACTAAAACAATGCAAAAATGCAGAAAATAGTCAAAATAGAGTAATATGCTCCTATACAGTTTAATCATGCAAACATTAATATATAATGCATTAAAACCATCTAATTAGCATAAAATAACATCACATAAGGTTTATATGGTAGTTTGTAATAACCCAAAATATGTCATGAATGAGGTAATTCCTAGCCTCATCATTTTCCCCCCAACCTATTCTAATGCATGCCCTCATGCATTCTGTAGGGCTATAGAGGCACATAGATCCATTTCTTGGTTCCAAATCCCCCAAAACAATACATCCCCTGTATAGTATCCTCTGCTCATTTGTAGCTACTTGAGCCAATCCTAGAACTGCTCATCTGGTTGAGGATCACTATCAAAATAATAAGGGATAGGGGTTATGATGGTAGGCAATTTGTACCTCAGACCTATCCATTGATGTTTCAATGTTAGGATGGTCTGCATTACACCCTCTACTCTTCTTCTAGACCATAACAGGTTGTTTGGTGAGATGGGCTCCCTTTTCCAGAGTGACATTGGCAATTCTACCCACCTGTCCTTACAGGTTGATAAAGCATTTGTAAAATTTCCTACATAGAATCTCTAGAAACCAATCATACAATCCTTAAGATTATTTAGATAAATAAACCTAATTTTTGATTTATTCATCATAGTAAAATGTTGATTGGTGGGAATCCTATGATTTGGCTGGATATGCCTTATCAATAACTCAGCTTTCAACTCAATCTCCTTATTTCGCCTCTTTTCCTAGTTCTAGTATATCTGATTTTGTAGGGTTGACACAAAAGACCTCAGTTGTATATCCCCTATGAAGATATGAGGTAAGAATGTCACATCTTCTGCCATGAAGAACTTGTGCAGGAATAGTTCACACATTAAGTTCTTATGTTCTTTTGGACTGTGCAGGTAAGCATCTAAAAACTCCTCAGCAGTGTCTAAGTCATAGGAGATATTAGAGTGAATCCTCATTATCTACCAACAAAGGTACTTCTCCTTTAAGATCAGACTATAAAATCTAGATGGCCTCCTACATTGTACTAAGTACTCTACAGCCTGGTAGAGATACTGTACCTTTTCTTGTAACCTGTTCACTTATGTAGTTTTAGCTTCAACCTACTGCTCCAATGGTTTCAAAGCTGCAACCTGGGCTTCTAATTTTTGACACCTCAATACCCAGTGTGCAATATCCTCATTGTACTTCACCAATGGAATTGTTTTTGGGGGCCTAACTATCGGTTGGTTCTTTGGCAGCAAATCTACTTGCACCCCAATTTTTTTCGTTTCAACATTATGTACAATCGATGGAAAATTTTATTTAGAAGTTGGATGTAGATTCATACTTGTGTTGCATCCCTCTGAGCATATGTGGCCTTTGCGTTAGGTGGTGTTTGCTTTACCTACTATTGTGGGCTATCAAATGGACATTTAGTTAGACTTTCGATTCGTTTCGAAGCTTCTTCAAAATGAGAGTGTGCATCTTTGAAATGTCCCAAAACTTTTGCAGATGGCTTCGGAGCTTCGTTTTTAGGCTCAAAAACATCCCCAATTCCCAAATTCTCTTGAGAATGTTGTTGTTCATCCATCCCCATAGTGTTTTTGCCCTACTAAGGGGTCTGACTAACATCCATATCATCTGCACCTGATCTCATTGCTAATGGTTCAACATTTTCTATAGGATTTATTAAAATAAAATCCATTACAGGTGTAATTACCTCAGATTGTTGCTTAGGTGTAGGCTCTTCAATTTGAGGAGGGGGTTGTGGATTATCTTTTGGTGCTACTTCTTCCCTGTTCTGCTCTCCTAGCCTCAAAAAAATCTTTGCAATGTCTTCCCTAGCATCAGATAATGCAGTCTGTGGTTCAGAATGTGCTAACCTATTTTTTAGTCTTTCCACCTCTTGTTGTAATTCAACAATCTATTTATCCTTCTCTTCTATGGAAGACTCCCTTTGTTCAATCCATATCATATGTGTCCTAATGACACTCTTTGCAACTCTCAATTGCTCCTGTACATCTTCTTCTTCCTCCTCCTTAGACTCAGAAGAATAAGTGGGTATGTCATCTACATGTGGTGAACCAGGAATTCTTATATCTACAAATGCTCCCTCTATTTGGTCCATGGGATCTTGTTCTCGGTATCTTGTAGAATTTTTGTGACTTCCTCTGCTTCATCTCTTGGGGACACTATTTTTTGCTATCTATCTCTAATAGAGGTTTTAGGACAACTTCATCTTGTTGCAACAAACTATTGTTGTATTTTCCTAGGGCTTATTTGCAGAGGATGTGGTGTGGATAGTGTTTCAACCTCCATTGTATCTACTTCAATTACTTCCTCTACCACCTCATTCCTCTAGAGTCTTGAAGACCTCCTTAAACTTTCTGTAGACTTTTTCTTCTTACCCTAATTTTCTATAGGTTTTGATAAATCAAAAGTAGAATCTACTTCTAATGAGGATGGTTCTTCCTCACTCTGTATTTGCCCCTTTGCAACACCTAAAACTCCTAGTTGTTCATAGGTTTGAACTGGAAATACAGTGACTTTTTCAAAAAAAGTTACTTTCCTTACCTTTTTCTTTTCTGTAGGGCTATCTTTAGCCCTTATCTTTCTCTATGTCCTAGTCCTAGTAGATGTGGGTCCTTGAGGAGAAGAAGGGGTTTATACTTCAAGGGCCTCTTCTTCATCATTATTGTTTTCAAGGGCTTCTTCAGCATTCGCTTCCCCTGCATTCTCCTCCTCTGCATTCTCCTCTTCTCCTTCCTTGTAAATCACTTCACTCCAAGAAGAGAAAAACCTATCAAAGCTCCTAGGATTACCCCTAAAGTGGTATTTGTAGATGAGTTTAATCAATCCATGGTGTCTAGGGGTTCCTTTACCTTCTTGATAACACTTCACCATATTCTGCAATTCTTGGTGAAGATATAGGAAAAAATTCACCCTAACTTCAGGTTGTTGGCCACCATGCCTTAAATGGTTCAAAATTTGAAAGTGGTGGCCAGATAGGAATGTGTATTGTCCTTCATAGGTTAGAAACCAAATCACCCAAAAAATTACTTCATCACATGGCTTCTACAAACTTGTCCATTGTATGCCTTTGTAGATATTATTATTCATTTGCATTATAGGTTTACTATCCCCTTCTTCTGAGAACTGATTAACTACTTTAGAAAGTGCATTTTTACTAGTTCTTACAATTTTTAAACCTTGCAGAGGTAACTCAATAATTTGACTCAAGATTTCAGGTGTTACCTAAAACGTCATACCACTAATGTTGGCCTGGTTGTGTCTGAAAGTGTGAGCAAATTCTGCAGCCAGACCTTCAAAATATCCATCGAATTTGTTAAGAAATGGCATCAACCCTCCATATTTGAAAATTTATAGTACTTCAGGATATGCATGAAGGTAGCTTGCATTTTCTGGTTCAGTCTTATTCTTTCATCCCATCTTCTACAATTATCTGTTTACACTTGTGTCTACTGCAATAACACTTTTGTACTTCCTGCACTGCAAATTTCTTTTGTATACACCTTCTTCTACTACACCAAGAAATTTTGCTACAATTCCTGTTTGGTAAAGTCTTTTAATTCAAAACCCACAATTACAATCTTCGTTATGACAATGATTTATAGTTTCATTGAAAGTGTAATGATTACGAGGCATGGCATGGATTCTTAGCAGTGTATGAATCAACTTTGAAAAGTGGCATAGACTACAGGATATTTTTGGCATATCCCAATCTAGACGTGTTGTGGATGAAGACTTGTCATTTTTATACCTTTTTTAAAAACCAAACATGCATCTCAAAGGATGGCCATCTTAGGCGTTGATTACCTATCAATATCTTACGGGTTAGCTGAGTTGGGAGTTTGTCATTGGTAATGACTCAACATGCTCTACAAAAAGTGGATGCAAATTGTGTTAATTATCGTACCCTCATTTGTTGAGGTGCCTTGATCAAATGGCTTGGATATTATCAAGGAAACTGAGGCACACATTTTCCATAAAAAGCTTTGATTCAAATTCACTCAATTTAATGCAAACATGTGACCTTAGGAACCCGTGCCTTGACCTTGCAATGGCTTTGAATGATGTGGCAAAAACAAATTTTCTTATCCCCTTTTATTTCTATGCCATATGGAATTTTTGAATTTCAAATTCCATCGCGTAATTTGAATTTCAAATCTGTGAGGTCCTCATTCTGAAGCACTTTCTCGTTTTGAAGCTTTTGTATTTCTGTACCTGTTTTTCATTCTGAAGCTCTCCTCATTCTAAATCTCTTGCAATTTTCTATCATAAAATGAATAGAAAAATATTTTCATTTTGGATCTTAGTATCATTCCGAAGCTCTGTGAAATCTCTGTATAGATATGCAATCAAAATTATACCTAATTTCATGGGACTACAATTTTTCACCCACTTTTCTTTTTTTGCTCATTAGACTTGTAATTTCCAGAACAGTAGGGACTTCCTCCTGTTTTTCCTCTAGATAGGTTGGATGTTTTGGATTTTCCAAACCCTATGAATATTTCTATGTTAACTAGTGATTTTTATACACTACATACTAAATGCCTACAATGATCAGATGCAAGAAACATATACCTAACTTGAATAGTTATCATACACTTTACATATGGTCGCTTTTGCTGATTACTAACTGATTTTTTTGCAATCAAACATAATAGGTGCAGCTGGTGAGATTTTTACAATGGTAGGATAAGAATGGGTAGGTCAATTCAAGGTAAAGCATGTTGAAAAATGGGTATTCATGAAATCCAATTCAGAAGCACCTCCTAGAAGGTTTTCACTTTCTGAATTATTCATATTTCTCTCTCTTTTTTTCATCTTTTTTTTTTCTTTAAACTCTCCACCATTATGTTGAATCTATTGAATCTGTGATGAAAGATGGAATCTCTTCCATCATGCATATGTCTAATTTGTCAATTTGCTGCAAGAACTCTTCTTTAGTTAGTGGTACATGGTATACCCGAAGGCGATGTCCATTTACCACTAACTTCCTTCATGAATCATCAATGGGAGAAAGAGGAACCGCCCCATTTTTTAACACTTCTTCAATCAAATAAGGTCCAAGCCACCTAGTTTGTAGCTTTCCAAGAAAATCACCATAGTGAGAATTGAACAATAAAGCCCAATCCCCTTGCTAAAAATTTTGCTACTGAATGTGACTATCATGCCACAACTTTTGTTGCTCTTAAATCACCTCAGTTTGATGCAATGCATCCAACCAGAGTTCATATAATGCATTTAGCTATAAAATCCTATCCGTTTGTGCCTATGACAAGTCAATACCAATTTCTAAAGTTGTACAAAGTGTTAGTAGCTCAAACTCAATAGGTAAAAGAGGTGTCTTACCATAAACCAATTCATAAGGTGTGAAACCCATGGTGGACTTCCATGTAGTGTTGTAAGCCCAAATCACTTCAGGTAGTTTATCCAACCAATTTTTCCTATGGTAAGCTACTATTTTGGTTAGTATCTTTTCTAATTCCCTATTTGTCACTTCAACTTGACCATTTGCCTATAGGTGATAAGGTGATATTTTTGTGTGTTTAATTTCATACAATTCAGTAAAAGCTTCAAATACTTTTGATGCAAACTACTTCTAAGACCTAAAATTGAAATCTAACTACAATTGCAAGAAATGAAATTGCAGAAATGTAAATGTTGTTGAATTGAAACCTAGTTTACACTTGTAGAATTGAAATGACAAAATTGAAATGATGCTTGAAAAAGAAATACATATGCTAAAAAAACTACCAATGTCTTATTGTGAGAGGTTTTCAGGATTCTATTGCAATGGATTATAATAAAATAAAGTTGCTGAAAACTTGGTAACTTTGCTAAAATAGGTAAAACAGGGGAAAACAGAATAACTGTAAATTTATGTTATTCATCAAATTGCAAGAACCAAAAAATAGGTAAACTACGAGTCTATGCTACTTGTTAGCTAACACACACACACACACACACAGATATGTTGCATAAAATCACAATTGAAAACATGAAATCATTACATTCACTCAAAACAGGGGTTAGTACATTCAATCAAAAAGAAATGAGAATTGACAAGCATTCTGTTAAACCTGATGCAACAAAGTTATTAGAAAAACTTGTCATCAATTAGCCCTCATTCTAGGCCTGAAAGTGGCACTTGATTTATTATCCAGAAGAAGTTAAGGAAGTACTGCTAACTACTTATAACTCACACTTACTCATGAACAAAGGATGACCAAAAAGGTTGCACTTTATTGACTGTTAAAACATATTACAATGCTCACAGAATAACACTTTGCTATCCACTATAATTCCTATCTGATTCTACTATTTTCTATTAGGTCAACCAATAAGGGAGCTCAATTATTTATACTATTCTATTACATATACCTCGTTCTCAATATTGGTTGTGTTGTTGTTTATCAGTGATTTCCTATCATCTCTAAAACTAACATAGTCTAAATCAGGACAAAATTGTTGTAGTGAATGCTCATTGGTCCTTTGATGCATCCGCAATGATGAAAATAAAGTGGAAAATGTTGGAAGTAGTCTTTTACACCTATCCCCATCTCAAAATACCTTTACTCGATTGAATTGGGTGCTATCCTCCTTGTTTGGGCTAAAACTAGCTTTTTCCCTTTCATTCTGGAGCTTCTTCGAAATATCTGATAGTGAAATATACTTTACGCTAGCTGCAATAAAAATGACCGACAATGTAGTTCTAACTAGATAGGACATATTACCTATCCCTTATAAGTCGGTTCCAATCAGTTTTGCATGTTCATGCTGATAAATTCCAGGCCATGCTATTTATTGACAGCTAGCTGGAATTTGTATGGATGTCATTTTACATTTTCCAGTTTCTGTATAGTTTTAGGAATTTGGCACCAATTTGGATTTCAAACCAATTGAAGGGTGGGAAAAACATTCAAACATCAATGGGAAGTGATAGACATTAACATACAATATTTTACTATTTGAAATGCACATTTTATTTACTAAATAATCAAACTAAAACAATGCAAAAATGCAGAAAATAGTCAAAATAGAGTAATATGCTCCTATACAGTTAATCATGCAAACACTAATATATAATGCATTAAAACCATCTAATTAGTGTAAAATAACATCACATAAGCTTTATATGGTAGTTTTTAATAACCCAAAATATGTCATGAATGAGGTAATTCCTGGTCTCATCATTTCCCCCCAACCTATTCTAATGCATGCCCTCATGCATTCTATAGGGCTATACAGGCACATAGATCCATTTCTTGGTTCCAACTCCCCAAAAACAATAAATCCCCTGTATAGTATCCTCTGCTCTTTTGTAGCTATGTGAGACAATCCTAGAACTGTTCATCTGGTTAAGGATCACTATCAAAATAATAAGGTATAGGGGTTATGATGGTAGGAAATATGTACCTCAGACCTATCCATTGATGTTTCAATGTTAGGATGGTTTGCATTACACCCTCTGCTCTTCTTCTAGACCATAACAGGTTGTTTGGTGAGATGGGCTCCCTTTTCCAAAGTGACATTGGCAATTCTGCCCACCTTTCCTTACAGGTTGATAAAGCATTTGTAAAATTTCCTACATAGAATCTCTAGAAATCAATCATATAATCCTTAAGATTATTTAGATAAATAAATCTAATTTTTTATTTATTCATCATAGTAAAATGTTGATTGGTGGGAATCCTATGATTTGGCTAGATATGCCTTATCAACAACTTAGATTTCAACTCAATATCTTTATTTCACCTCTTTTCCTGGTTCTAGTATATCTGATTTTGTAGGGTTGACACAAAAGACCTCGGTTGTATATCCCCTGTAAATATATGAGGCAAGAATGTCACATCTTCTGCCATGAAGAACTTATGCAGGAATAGTTCACACATTAAGTTCTTTTGTTCTTCTAGACTATGTAGGTAAGCATCTAAAAACTCCTTAGCAGTGTCTAAGTCATAGGAGATATTAGAGTGAATCCTCATTATCTACCAATGAAGGTACTTCTCCTTCAAGATCAGATTGTAAAATATATATGGCCTCCTACATTGTACTAAGTACTCTACAGCTTGGTAGGGATACTGTACCTTTTCCTGTAACCTGTTCACTTATGTAGTTTTAGATTCAACCTACTTCTCCAATGGTTTCAAAGCTTCAACATGGGCTTCTAATTTTTGACACCTCAATACCCAGTGTGTAATATCCTCATTATACTTCACCAATGGAATTGCTTTTGGGGGCCTAACTATCGGTTGGTTCTTTGGCAGCAAATCTACTTACACCCCAATTTGTTTTGTTTCAACTTTATGTACAATCGATGGAAAATTTTATTTAGAATTTGGATATAGATTCATACTTACTTGTGTTGCATCCCTCTGAGCATATGTGGCCTTTGCCTTAGGTGGTGTTTGCTTTCCCTACTATTGTGGGCTATCAAATGGACATTTAGTCAGACTTCCAGTTCGTTTCTAAGCTTCTTCAAAATGAGAGTGTGCATCTTCGAAATGTCCCAAAACTTATGCATATGGCTTCGAAGTTTCGTTTTTAGGCTCAGAAACATCCCCAATTACAAAATTCTCTTGAGAATGTTGTTGTTCATCCATCCCCATAGTTTTTCTGCCCTACTAAGGGGTCTGACTAACATCCATATCATCTGCACCTAATCTCATTGCTAATGGTTCAACATTTTCTGTAGGATTTATTAAAATAAAATCCATTATAGGTGCAATTACCTCATATTGTTGCTTAGGTGTAGGCTCTTCAATTTGAGGAGGGGATTGTGAATTACCTTTTGGTGCTACTTCTTCCCTGTTCTGCTATCCTGGCCTCAGCAAAATTTCTTCAGTATATATTCTATGAGTACATACATCAATATGAATTCCTAAAATATCCTTGTACTCCCAAGAAAAGGCATGGACATGTTTCCACAAAACAACAAATAATTTTGCTTCTTCTTCAACAGTCAACCAACTATTAATATTCAAAACTTTCCTTGGCTGAATTTATTTTTTTTTATCCCTGAGAGTAGAGAATTTACTCCTTCACACTTGCTCACTAAGGATTTTAATGGATAGGGATGTGGTTGAAGGGATTGAAAGACTCTTATCTCATTTTCAAGAGTAATTCCTGAAGGAATCATATCTTACATGGGACAGTGAAAAGAGAAGAGAATATGATGATGCCATCCATGTGGCAATGTAAAAGAACTTTCCTACAATGGAATGGATGATAGATTTTCAAAAGTTTGGTTCTCATCATTCCATAATATTCTATGAACAACAACTGGTTCATCTTCAAGTTCTTGCTCCTGTAGAGCATTAATTAGGATGGTTTCATTAATTAGGATGGTTTCATCTTCAAAAATCTCTCTTTTATGTAAGTCAATTTCCTCTATGTGTTCCTTCACTACTAAGGTAGTTAGTGTACAAATAGTTTCTTCCTCCTCCTCATCAGATTTAGGAAACCATGTCCTAAAAATTTGGTTGAAGGCTTGGCAAGAGGGTAAAGAGAAATCTTCTTGATATCAATGCCATTTGAGATTGATATTTATCCTGATCTACAATCTATAAAGACAACTGCAATTGCAAGCCAAGGTCTTCCCAAGATGATGGAATAGCCATTGGCTGAGTTTCTAGGTTGCAAAACCAAAAAATCTATAGGATACTCCAAAGAAGAGACTTCTACAGGGATATATTCTATTATTCCCTCTGGTTTGGCAACTAATCTATCAGCCATATCTAAAATTGTAGATATAGGAGTTAGGTTATTGAGCTGCAATTTTTGCATTGTATCCTTTGTCATAACATTAATTGCAGTACCTAGATCAATTAGGACATTAGAGATTTATATTGACCCAATAGTGACAGTGACAACCAAAATTCCTTGGTCACTATACTTGTGTGGACCAAGTTTCCTAGATAGCAGGTTAGCCAAATTTCCCTCTACTTGCATAGTCTTAGGAAACAACTTCTTTTTGCCAGTTTTCTTTATACATAAATCCTAAACTATTTTGTTGATCAAGGGTACATCCATTATTGCTTGCAAAAAATGAAGTGATATGGTCAACTTCTTAAGCTTTGTGACTAATTTTTGTTCAAGGGTAATTACAGTATTGTTGAGCCTCTCAGGATATGGTACTGCCCCTAAGGAAGGTACATTATTTACATGCAATTTTTTTGGTTTTTCTTCTTCCTTTTCCAAGGTTGATTTCAATTGTTCTAGATTGAAAGGTTCTTGTGTTCCATTGATTTTATCAATGATGGGTGGAGCAAGTTTAGAAAATGTTTTTCCTGAACGTAATTAGATATTACTGTAGTCAAGAACATGAACTGCAATATTCTCTTCAGCTTCAGCTACATAGACAAGGGTTGTTTGTCTTGTATTATTTGGGTTTACCACAAGTTGGGCTAGAATTGGAGGTTGTTTCACCTATTTTGGCTATGTTTTTTATTGTTGATGGGATATTCCTTAAAAATTATGATTAGGAGCAGGAAAAAAGTTTTGAGTTTGACCTTGGTATCTACACTGCCCTTGATATGGTGGGTACTGCTATCCATAGCTTTGTCCATAGGACTAGTTTTGCATCCAAGGTGTATTATCCTAATTCCATGATGGATTACTCCATCTATATTGTGACCAATCTTGAGGAGATGTCCAAAGAGGGTGAGTCCAAGATTGTTGGGGTGGTTCTGAATAACCCCATGGCATATTCCAAGGATTTTATTCCCAATTTGTGGAAAAAAAAGGGGTATTTTGATATTGTAAAAAGTGTATCCCCTGTTTCTACCCAATAAAATTGAGTTATTTAGTTTATGTTTCCAAAACATTTCTGAGTTGAGGCAACAAATGGCATTTTTCAGTAAGGTGTTCTTTTGAACAGATACTACAAATAGCTGAAATTGAAATTTATTTTAAGGGACAATCTTGTAAAGCCTGTTTATTTCTACATCTTGGGTAGTAAATAGCTAGAGGTTTCGTAGATTTTAATTTTACATTCATTTCCCCTAAAGTTGTATCTAAATGCATAAGAATATCAGTTTTCATGTTTGCAAGTTCTTTCATTATATATTTCACATCATTGCCATTAGTAATCCGCTTTTGTATTCTTTGCCTAGTGCAGGAGTAATTTCTGCATAAGTCCAAAATTTCATCAATGTCAAGGGTATTTATATCTTATTTACCCATTAAGTCCAATACATCCCTAGAATCATCTTGTAATCCTCTCAAAAAGATAGCCTTGCACATTTCTGACTCTACAGGTCCACATATTTTTTGGATAAAGGTAAACCTATCAAGATAATCCTCTAAGGTCTCATCCTCTTCTTGTTTAATTCGAAATAATTCATCTTTTCTATTTCTTACCCTATAATATTATTGGTATTTATCTAAGAATATACTCTCCATTTGTTACCAAGTTCGAATGGATTTCGGTTCTAGACTCAAACCAGCGTAGAGCTACATATTTAAGTGTGGAAGGGAATACTTTAAGCTTCTGGTTGTCGTTCACATAGTCATAAGTCTAACACATAACCTTAAATTTAAACAAGAATTGATCAGGATCTTCAAATACAACCCCTCAGAAATCTGGAAGTACTGAAGGTAATATTATCTTCATAGGAGAATTTTGTGTAGGATTTAATCGAATGGGATATTCGAAAGTCCTAGAAGAATGAGGATTATATTCTTGATTATGGATATTACTATCCCCATCTGGATTTTTTGGTAAATATGTCATAATATTGTTCCAAACCTTGGTGTAGATATATCTAGATTTTTCAAGAGATCCTACACTTCTTGATGATGAAGATGATGGTTCTTGTTTAAGTCTATCAAGAATTTCAAACACAGGTAATTCACCTCCTGAGCATGAAGATCACCTTCCTGTGGTAGGAAAAGGGCTTGTTTTGATAAATCATATTTTTTCATCCCTTAACCTATTAATTCATGCTTTTTTGTCTTAATGGATTGAAATGCAATATACCAATAAATATTACACATGCCAGTCATTCATTCATATTTCACACTGAAATTCACAACTTAGCATACTTAACAATTATTGGGCTACTTTCTTCTAACAACACCTATCCCCGACAACGATGCCAAAAATGAAGAGTGTCATTAATGTCATCATTTAATCTTTATGATTTGTCAATCCAAGGCGGTGTCCAAGGCTATATACGAAAGAAGGTTCAAGCAGGTTGGAGATCAACTCATTTAGACAATAGGCTTTATTGGTGAAATAGATTTTGTTGGGGGTTTTAGGTCACTTCTAATCCTATTGAGAATAAATTGAAACTATCTATTTGCAAGAATTGAAAACTACTTCTAAGACCTGAAATTGAAATCTAACTATAGTTGCAAGAAATGAAATTGCAGAAATGTAAATGTTGTTGAATTGAAACCTAGTCTGCACTTGCAGAATTAAAATAATGCTTGAAAAGGAAACACATATGCTAAAAAAAACTACCATTTTCTTACTGCAGGAGGTTGTCGGTCTTCTGCTACAGTGGCTGATAATAAAATAAAGTTGTTAAAAACTTGGTAACTTTGCTAGAATAGGTAAATAGGGGAAAACAAAATAACTGCAAATTTATGCTATTCATCAAATTGCAAGAATAGGAAGACAACTTGTCATCTGACACACACACATGCTGCATAAAATCACAATTGAAAACATGAAATCATTACATTCACTCAAAAGAGGGGTCAGTACATTCAATCAAAAAAAATAAGAATTGACAAGCATTCTGCTAAACCTGCCATAGCAAAGTTATCAAAAAAACCTATCATCAATTAGCCCTCCTTCCATGCCTGAAAGTGGCCCTTGATTTCTAATCCATAAGAATATAAGGAAGTACTGCTATCTACTTAGAACTCACACTTACTCATGAACAAAGGATGACCAAAAAGGTTGCACTTTATTGACTGTTAAAACATGCTACAATGCTCATAGAATAACACTCTGCTATCCACTATAATCCCTATATGTTTCTACTATTTTCTATTAGCTCAACCAATAAGGGATTTTAATTATTTATACTATTATATTACACATACCTCATGCTCAATATTGGTTGTATTGTTGTTTATCAATGATTTCCTATCAGCTCTGAAACTAACTTGGTCTAAATCAGGACAAAACTGTTGCAGTGAATGCTCATTGGTCCTTTGATAGATCCACAATGATGAAAATAGGGTGGGAAAGGTTAGAAGTAGTATTTTACACCTATCCCCATCTCAAAATACCTTTATCTGACCGAATTAGGCATTATCATCCTTGTTTGGGCTAAAACAGGCTTTTTCCCTTTTCATTCTAGAGCTTCTTTGAAATATCCGACAGTGAAATATACTTTACACTAGCTGCAGTCAAAATGGTCAACAACGTGGTTCTAACCAGATAGGAAATCTACCCTATCTCTCATAAGTTGGTTCCAATCAGTTTTGCACGTTCATGCTGACAAATTCTAGGCCATGTTATTTATTGACAACTGGCTGGAATTTGTATGGTTATCATTCTGCATTTTCCAGTTTATGTATAGTTTTAGGAATTTGGCACCAATTTGGATTTCAAACCGATTTAAGGGTGGGAGAAACATTCAAACATCATTGGAAAGTGATAGACATCAGTAAATAATATTTTGCTAATTGAAATGCACATTTTACTTCCTAAATAATCAAACTAAAACAGTGCAAAAATGCAAAAAATAGTCAAAATAGAGTAATATGCTCCTATACAATTGAATCATGCAAACATTAATATATAATGAATTAAAACCATCTAATTAGCATAAAAAAACATCACATAAGGTTAATATGGCAGTTTTTAATAACCAAAAATATGTCATGAATGAGATAATTCTTGGCCTCATCAGTGAAGAGCAATCATGATCTACCAGTTATATGCCCATGTGAGTAGACGAGTCCCATGGGAGAGCCAAGCTAATAAGTGACTCAGTCCAAAAATAGACATAGGCCCCTCACACACATGTACACTTAGCACACTTAATAATCACATAAAATAATAAAAACATATATACTAACACTTCCACTATTCTACAAGCAAAGGCCAAAAAATAGACACAGGATTTCATGTATATATAGATGCAGGTAAACTTTTATATAGATTTTTCTAGAAGCGAGGGTTCAAAATTACCCATAATTCACTCAAGGCTGCTACTATTTTTATAAAGAGAAATGAAAGGAAATTCTATAAATACATGAAATGCAAATTTGTCAATCCTTTACAAAGCTAATATTGCTCCTATTTATAGATTTACAAGGGAGATTTTTCCCTCTAAAACTCATGCAGATATTTCTAGGTGGTTGTCATTTCATACACTGAATCATGTTCTTTTCTAACTTTCTATCCCTTTAGGATTTTCTAGATTTGAAGATGTGAATATTAGTTTATCCTAACCCTTGGATGTGTAGCTAGTGCTTTAATTTCCATCTATCCATTTTCTAGAAAATCTCGTCACCTAGGTGCAAAAGATTACTTTAATTTAATGTCCTAGATCTTTGAGCTACTTTTGTTGTTGCTCCATGTTTCTTTTGTGCTTTCTCAGAGATACGAGATATATTTTGCAAAAAGGACAATCTTCCTCAAATAATGTACACTTTATTGATTTGACCTTTAAGGCATTGGTATTTTCTTCTTCGATACTTTTTTCTTTATCCTTTAGGATCATTTGTCTTCAAATCATCAAGATTTTTTATCTTCAATTCCTTGTAGGGACTTTGTGTTATCACCTTATGTTTATGACTTAGGAACTTTCAATATTCAAAATTTTCTTGCTCATGAGATCTGGCCTCCGCTTGGTTGGGCTTTTTTTTATCATGTCTTTCTTCATGTACTTGTTTGTGATTCAAACTTCCACTTTCAAAAGGTGTAGTGATTTATCACTACAATACCATTTCCTATTCATAGACTTGGGGATGACTAGATTATTATATAGGCAGAGGTGGATATCTCTTATAGTTGTTCAAAGAAGGCCAATAATTTTAGTTGCCCAGTTGAAAGGGAGGATTTAGGTGATTCTGGTAGGAGCCTTTGAATATTTTATTATTATTTAAGGGCTATAAGATCATTGGATATCATCTTCAACATATTCTTCACTTCATCCATATCTAAAGATTATGAATTAACAAAAGGTTGACTCATAGTAGGAGAATGTGTTTGTATCAAAACTAGATTTATGGTAGAAGGAAGCTCAAAAGTGGTAGTTTGAACAGTGGGAGGTGGTTGACAAAGTAGTTGGATATTTGGAAAGAGAGGCATAGGAGGCCTAGGATCTAGCATTCCTATTTGAATGAGGTCAATGACTATTCCATAGGCTATTGGCAAGGTGTTTCCTCTAGATTTTACCATCATAAATATCTCCATAGGATCTCTTTTGATGGTTGCTAGCTACTCCAAGAGGGACACCCCATCTGTCTTCTCTCTAAATCTATCTGCAAATAGGTTGGTAAGCTAGTCCCACTCAATAACGGAATGTGGTAAAGTGAGATAACCATTATTGTGCTTTTCCCTTAAAATATGCAACTAGTAATCTTAGCACCACATTTTGTTCTCCAATGTTGTATAGTGTGCATAGATTGACCATATGTTGGAGGTGATCTATTGGAATCATTACATCTTCTTTGGTGAATTATGGTAGGTATTTTAATGTAGAGACCAAAATTTCATCCCATGTAGTAGGTGGTACTGATAGTTGTAATGGACCTCTATCATTCCAGGAAGGTAACCTTCTTTGGTGTGGGTTATGTGGTGCAACCATGTTCTATTATCGACCTCTTCTTCTATGACTATGATTGAGTGGTGGTAGCAATAATTGAATATTTTCTCTTGTGGTGGACCTTATGATAGGCCTAAGGCTCATAAATTATTAGCTTCATTCCTTACCAATAGAGTCACCACTCACTAAGTTCTTTGGTTAAGGGATTCACCAAGTGAATGTTAGATATGCTTCAAGTGAATAGACCAAGATTTCCACTATGATCTCAGCTTAATATCTCCAACTAGTGAGACAAATATTGGGATTCATCCCACCAGGCATACATAGAAAAATTATAGTTACACTCAGGATGTCATGGTCATCCATTGTAGTAGTAGGATGCACCCAATGTTCATGTCGTGTAGGGAGTGTATAATTTTAAAAGTCATAAGATCACGAATCTAAGCTCAAAGGATAACCTTTATTATTTTTTATAAGGTTAGCTCCTTGTTTGGGTGTGATATTTGATGCTCAAATTTTCTAAACTACTTCTAAGCTATAGATTTTTATTGAGGAAAAAGGAAAGAAAAGGTAAATAAGATAAGCAATCCTAAGTTATGGGTGGTGATATTCCAATGATCACAAAATATTCTATATAGTAGTGAGATAAGTGAATGCATGCATCATTCATGATAGTTGAAATGAACATGGTTTCAAACTAGCATAATTTACCCATAATTTTTTTAAGGACTAGGGAAGATGCTAGCCATAACTTTTTATACAAGTTAGCATATATAAAAATACCAATATAGAAAGAAAGGCGTCAGAGCTCTTAATATATATGTGAAATATTTAATACATGTATACTAAAAAGAAAGAGGCTTGAGGTATGTACATAAATGGGTTCAAGGTCCAAGTCCATAGTAGTATACAGAAGAAATGGTAACAATTACACCCAAGGCCAAATACTAGGTATGAAAATATAATTCCCCCCTCTAATCCTAGGCTTAAAGTTGGGTATTTGTAGAATTATCTTAAAATTTCAAAACTCAAAATTTCCTCCACTCTATTATAGGTAGGAACTTGTGTCCTCCATTATTATTGGTCTTGAGGCATTATTTTACATTTATGGTTGGTAGGTTTGAAGTCAGACCAAGGTCTTGTCTCATTAAATTCTATACAGGTTGGTAACTCCTTTTAAAAGTAGTATTTATGAGCCTTCCCTATTTTGGAAATATGGGCTTTGGTGGTGATCATGGAGGTGGCTTTTGCTTTCCATAGAAGTATCTTGTTGATTCTAAGGATAATGTTACATTGTATGGACCCCACTCTTCACTTGCCTTGCTTCTATAAAATAGTCTTCAAGCAGGTCCTCCATCGGATCCAGTTGGTGCTTGCTATTGTTGAGTCTCATTTGAATTCCTGGTGATTGGAAATTTACACATGATGTGGTCCTTGATATGTTATAAAAACTCCATTTTTGACACCCCACCATTTGCCTTTGCTTTTGAGGATCCGATTACCAAAATTTCATAGTGGCTTTCACTCAGGCCTCTTATAGGAATCCATTTTCTCTAGTTTTGTGTTATCATGTCAACCTTTCTTCAAAAATCTAGTTTGAGCAATAACTTACCACTAGACTTTGTATGTGGTAAAAATTCACTACACATTCATATCAGAATGTAGTATATTTTTTTTAAGAATGCAAAGAGAGAGTGTTCATAGAATGAATGCAAAGAGAAAGTGTTCACAACTAATTTAACGAAATAATATTTTACAGAGAGTGTTCATAAAAGAATGTATAGAGAGATAATTCACAGAAAGAACACATAAAAAAATCATTCTAAAGGATGCACATGCTTTTAAGCAAATTACAAGCCAGTTGAAAAGCACTTGTGAAGCGGTTAGTTTCTATGAGTGATTGGTGCTCACAGTAGTGAGCAAGTTTAAGCACAATTTTAAGTTGAAAGTGCCTATGAATATAGGAGAACAAAGAAGTTTTAGTTGAAAGTGCCTATGTATATAGGAGAACAAAGAAGTTTTAGTAGAAAGTGCTTGAGAACCTATGAATCCAAAATAGAGAAACACTTGATATTTTGTGAATCCAGGAGAACAAATAATCTAAGTGTCATTGAAGCAACATGTCTAAGAGCCATTGAATTATTCTTGAATGCTTTCAAGCAAAAGATTGTTTACTTGAAAATAGTCTATGGTTTGATTTCAATCACCCATGAGTAGTCAAAATTAAAAGCAAAGTTTCTTCCAGGTTCATTTACCTTAAAGTATTTTTCAAATGTATCTTAAAATATATTTTTTAAGTATATATTTTACTTTTGAAAAATTAAAAATAAATTTTCTATAGTTAAAACCTTTAAAACTATAGAAATATTTATTCTATAGTTGAAATTCATTAAAACTATAGAATAATAAATTGAAAGAAAAATCTTCTTGAATTGAAAACTATACATGAATTTAAAAACAAAGTTATAAGGAAACATTAGTTGATCTTTTGCATTTAGAGATTAAATAAGGGAGTTATAAGAAAATATTCAAAAATGACTACTCCTAAACTATTTCTCTCAAAATCACAACAATTAAGAGGCCCAAACTTTATTCCATGGAAGAATAAAATGAGAACAATCCTTATAGTAGAGAGACTATGGGATATTGTATCAGGGGATGAAATGCGTCTTTAAGAACTAGTTACACAAAATATTTTGATGAAAATATAATAAGGTAAAATTAATCATTATGTTAGGCATAAAAAATAAAATCTAGTCTCATATTAGTGAATTAAATACTGTAAAAGAGGCTTGGGAAATTCCATATACTATTTTTAAAGGCAAAAATCAAGCAATTGTTCATCATTTACAATCCTAGCTATACACATACAATGAATATTTAGAGCATTTTCTTTAAAATATTGTAGAATTAAAGGTAAAATTAAACACCTTGGGAGAAAGAATTGATGATAATCTATTAGTATCAATTGTACTACATGCTTTACCTGATTCATATAGTGTATTGGTAACTTCTTTGCAAGTTTCTAACCATAGAGTATCATTTGAAGAACTAATCAATATTCTACAACATGAACTAGAAATTCAATTAAGAGATGATTCTTCAAATAATGCTCTCATTTATAGAAAAAGATATCAAAGAAATACTAGAGCTCCTACTAATTCATCCTCATCTTCTTCACAAAACCAACTTGAATGGAGAAGAAGACATTGTCATTAATTTGAAAAAGAAGGATATCATGGTACTAGATTTTGTAGATATAATATTTTGAATAAGTGGAATCAATCATGAACTCCTTCTCAAATAAGGTGATAATATTACTACCAATCTAGAAATTCTAATAATGCATCATGAATAAATTAGCGGTATAGATCTAATTCTCCATCACAATAAGGGCATGAAGCACAAGAAGAACCTAAGTCAAATTATGATGATGAACAAAAAATAGCATATAAGGTACTAATGACACACAAAGAAATAAGACAAGGATAGTAACTAGTATATTGATTCTAGAGCAAGTAATCATATGGCTGGTAATGTACAATGGTTTGACACCCTTCAAGAGATAGATGGTTGGCCAGTGACAATGACAAATAATACAAGCTATCATATAAAAGGTATAGGGATTGTTTCCTTGATGTTACCTTTTGTAGAATGCACAATTGAAAGTGTTGTATGTACCAGGACTTACAAATAATTTACTTTTTATTTCTCAAATGATGGATAAAGGAGTCAATGTAGATTTTCAAATTGTTAATGGATATAAAAGGTGTTTTATCTCAAGACAAAGAAAATTAGAAGCAACTGCATCCTACAAAAATAGACTCTTTGCTTTAGATGGAATTGCATATTTACCCCTACTTTAATAAGTATAGTTATCATCTCAAAAATATAAATTCACTCCAAGAAATACAAACGCAAAGAATGATAGAGCTCTAATGGCCAAAAAGGCAAGAAAAAAAACTCAAAATAGTTTAGAGAAAACAATAGAGAAACAAAGTGTAGATCAAATGCTTGACATATAAGAAGATGAATCTCTAGATGAATATATAGTGCTTAAGACTTGGATACAAATTATTTCTCAAAAGAGTTGATGGTCCAAAAATATTTACAATCAATCTTCAAAGAGGCTAATGATGACATTTTTACTACACTTAAGACTTATATAAGTCTTCATCTTGATAAAGTAGTTGACTGTAGGGATAAATTTATTATAGTTCCTATTGTTGTAGTTAAGATCATATGTGTATCACTTCTCACACTTGATATATAAAGAGAATATTACAAAACAAGATGAAAAATTGCATAGATAAATAACAATCCCTTGATGAAAAATATCATATGTGATACAAGTGATCTTATCAAACAAAAGGAAATTGGTTGTATTACACATAACTTGGTGAACAATGTCATGTGTGATACAAATGATCTTATCATAAAGAAATAAAGTATTTGTAATACAAGCATTTTCCAAATTAAAAACTTTAGTCGTAACACTAATGACTTAGAGGTTGAAACAAAGGACTTCAGTTGGTTGTTCGAGAAGACAACACTAGTGCAAAAAGCAATTGTATCACCGATAAAAACATATTGTACAAATTTATGACAAGTGTACAACAAATATTGACTATAATAAACAAGAAAAACAAACTACAGGTTGATCTCACAACACAATATTCCCAAGAAACATTTGTAAATATTATCATAAAGTCATATATATCAGAGAAATATTGAAACATTCAATGAAACTGCACAATAATCTAGTTGAATTATAGATGGATGAATATCATGGAATATCCTTAGATAAAAGAGATGTTTCATATATACTATAAAATAAAACCTAGTATTTTGTTGATCCAGAGGTAATTTATAGAGATAATACAAAGAGCACAAATATTTCAAGAATAAAGTCAACTTATCTCTATTTTAGTCTATAAAAACTACACAAAATATAGAAATGATAGAGATGATACAGAGAATACAAAAATATTAGCATCCAAGATAAAGTTAGCTTTTCCTACTTTCAATATTCAAGGGAGATAATTATTTCATCATTTTTTTCCTCAAATAATATATTAAGGGGGATGTCAAACTTCTATTCTTATCTTCCATTATAGATTAATGTTAAACTTCTCCTATTCTTATCCTTAATTATAGATTAATCTAAATATCAAGAAGTTGCTAGCCCGTTATCTCATTACTTCAACTACCTCTATGGGATTCTCATTCTATGAAATCAAGGCTTTCTTGTAAGAAACGATATATATATATATATATATATACATGAAAATGAATGTATATTTGTATGAGTGAAATCAATAAAATCTTTCTTTACTCATTTTTTCTCATTTGCAATTTGTAACCATCACAAAATACACAAAGCCAATGAGGATGCTACCAAATTAAAAAGAGTAATATTTTTTGTAGATAATGATAAAATGTAGTAAATTGGTGGTGATGTAGATAGTGATTTTAATAAATCCTTTAAAATTTGAGAATGCTTCTTCTACTACTCCTATTTCTAAGGTGGGTGTGGGGCATTATCAAGTAGAATCAATGGAAGTTTAAGTTTTAGATAATGATGATAATCAACTTGATATAAATTTGTGTGTTATTGATAATAATAATTTGTTTGCCTATTGTATTCTTAATAATGTTAAATATAATCAATGCAAAGATAGACTAGATAGACACTGAACAACTAATAATTTTGTTATCTCTACTTCAAACCTTTGCGTATCGTAGGTGAAATAGGAATTGTTCCCTTGCCTAGTCATTTGACAAAGGTTGAAATCTATTAATTTAAAAAATAACATGAAGATAGACCAATTGATTTTTCTATTTATGGAATAATTAATTCGTGTGCTGCCTTAACCTCTTCTAAACTAGAATCTATTGTTGGCTCATTGTTTGCTAAAATTTATCCAATAGTATGAGGGCCAAAACTTAAAGCAATGATCATAGTCAAAACTAATATTTCATCTATTTTTGGGCCTATTCTTATTTTTTTCTCAGTCTCTGGTGATTATTTGACATGTAGAACCTCTATTGTGCCTAGGCTATTTGATAATTCTGATGAAATTTCTTAGCAACCAATACCACCCCTTAATACAGTGATCTTGATTCCTATAGATTTTTATAAAAAGTGAATGCCCTAGTGTTACCTATTGTTCCTACTAGGTTGTTTCCAAATATAGAAATATTTTCTTGCTTAGATATATTATTTGACAAGTGGCTTGATGATTGGATTGATCCTCCACACTCTTGTTTGGTAAGGCATCTAATTGAACTGAATTCTCTATTGAACTAAAAACCAAGTATGTTTTTAAGCCTTTAATAAAATTTTATAAGCAAGTAATACCATTCTCCAATAAGCAAGTACTTATATTTTCAATACCCAATATCATGCTCACATCCTTTCTAGGCTTAGGGGAATGGGGAATGTAAAAGGACCATCACTCCAAATTCCTAATTATTTTCTCTTTATCCCATAATTTACCAATGATGAGGCTATGCTAAAGTTATTATATGCTAGAGAGGAAAGTATTCCCTGAAAATATCATAAAAGAGGTTTCCTTCAAGAACCTAACCATAAATGGGAGAGGCATAATTGGTCTAACTATGTTTTCCAGGTTGAGATTAATTCTAAATTAGAGAATCTTGCCCTTGTTATATACCAAGGCAATGTCATGAATGTTGAGCATACCATAGATGTTAACATAGGTACCCTCAATAAAACAAGCATAGCTAAAATTGGGGATGGACTATATACTAAATATCAAGATACCTTGGGTCCGAGGGCTTGGTTCAATAGTCAAAAATGCTTATGTAGGAGTGTGGAGACCAGGGTTCCAATCCCTCGAACCCTATAGTACCGATGGGCATGTCACATCAGCATATCCAACTACATAAAAGGTTTACCCAATGCAACTGTAGGTTATGTAGCAACAAGGAGTGAGATTTGAATCCACTAAGAGGCATTGAAAATTTTAACAAGTTATTGATTCCTCTAGTATAAAAAAAAAAAAAAAAAGATACCTTGACTGCCTTGCTTGAGGAGTATAAGGATGTCTTTTCTTGGGAATATTCTGACATGCCTAGAATAGATGAGGATTTGGTTATCCATAACATTGTTACTTATGGGGTCACTTATCCTATCCGATAAAATCAAATGATATTCTCTCCTCTCATTCAAGATTTGCAAAATTAAAATTTAAAAGTTGTCAAAAGTTAATTTTATCAAACTTGTTGATTATTCAGGATGGGTGTCTAATATTTTTATCTATGAAAAAGTAAAAAATAATGTTATCTAGATTTTTTGTAATTTTAAAAACATCACCCTAGCTTGTCTAAAGGATAACTTTTATTTTCACTCTATTGATGCTATTGTGGATTCTACCACTAACTATGAAATTTTATTTGATATAGATAGTTTTTCAAGGTATAACAAAATTTAAATTTTCCTTGGGATCAAACTAAAATGATTTTACTATTCCTTGGGCACATTTTGTTATGTTGTCATGTTTTTTGTATTGAAGAATACTAGTGCTACTTGACAACGTGCCATGAAAATGGTCTTTAATGACTTAATAGGAAAGATAGTCGAATCTTATGTGGATGACTACTCAGGTGAGTCTAAGGAGAGGGTTGACCACCTAGCTAAACTTCATGTCATATTTGAGCTATTACATCACTATAAAGTTAGACTTAATCCCAAGAAGTGTGTATTTGGTGTTACTAGTGGTAAGCTTCTAGGACTTATGGTATCCCATAAGGGCATAAATGTCGATCAAGACAAGATCAAATCCATTGATGCTATGCATCCCCCTAAAACTATTAAGAATATCAATTCTTTCCAGGGGAGCATCCATTAGGCAACTCATCCTTGAGTTAGATTTTAAAGCTTAACCATTGAATCGCTTGCTTAAGAAAGCTGTTGAATTTAAATGGGATGAAATTTGTAATAAGGCCTTCTTAGAATTCATTAAATTCCTTTTATGACCCCCAAGTCTTTACTTTCCCAACTCAGATAATTCGTTTATACTATATGCCTTTGCTATTTAGGTTTCCTTGGGAGCTATCCATACTCAACAAGATGATAAAAATAATTATTATGCCATATACTATATTAGTCAAATAATACTTCCAATAGAAACTTGATACACTCCTATGGAAAAATATTTCCTAGCTATATACTTTACATGTGAGAAATTATAGCATTATATGTTGTATCATATTGCTTATGTGGTCGTTAAAATTGACCCCTTGAGACGTGCTACAAAAGCCTTATATCCCTAATGATACCTAATAAAAAAAGTGAATCACCATGATGCAATAATTTGAGCTCTATATTATTACATGAAAAGTTAATAATGCTTAGGTATCCTACTATAAGTGCCACAAAGCAACCACCTTAGTTCAACCCATGTCATATTCTATATGGTATGTGATCAAAACACCAAGGCAATATTCCTTTCAATTTTAATGCAATAAAATAACACACAAATTTACCAATCAATCAATGTTAACGTATCACTATAGGGGTAAGCATACCTTGTTGTATGATGTGCTTGACTAGATATTGCAGTGGAGAACACTAATACAGTGGGGGCATAGTGAATTTTTCTTCCATAAGATCTCTCTCCCCTAGGATGAGCTACAATGTGCATATAGCCCAACCTTTCTTTGCTCTTATATTTCTTCTTACCTTGTTTTCATGGGTATGCCTTGTCAAGAAATGCATCCATTATCAACGACAGGGAATGAGTTGGCTTTGGTTACATACACTTGCATACCATTTGTGGCATAGGTTAACATCCCCTGGGCTTCCCTACAATAGTGAATGGATATGATTAATTGTCATAATATCCATTTGTGCCTACCTTATGGTTTATTTTAGGATTGGGATCAAATACTTGTGTCTATACATGATGTAGGTTGGTTTCTCCTAGTCCATCCCATTGTAGTGATAAGTGTATTTGTTGGTACTTAGTACTTATCAGATATTGCATGCAACTTGCCTACTTCAATGGTGTATATGAGAGGCACACCACCCATGCATGGTCAATCCTAGAGGGAGGTAAATTTAATGAGCATGTTGGTAAATGCTATACAAATATTTCATGCTCTAGATCAATAATATTTCATAAAAATTACATCACTAAATGCTACACAATTCATGCATGCTATATGTTACTATTATGTGTGACTTTGAATGCTACTCAAATCATACATGCAACTCATAAAAATATTGACACATTATCATGTGCTAGATAAATATTGAGTGTGTGCCCTAAAAATATTGATATCTCATCATGTGCTACACAAATATCAAGTATTTATCATCCAAATATTGACATATTGTTGTGTGCTACATATCCTAAGTATATGTCAAGCATATTTAGGCATATCAACGAATGCTACACAAATCATATGCAAATGCTATAAATGTGGTACTTATATCAAAGTCATACACATCAAATACACAAGAGATGTTACAATGAAAATAAATAAACCTCATATATATTTAAGAATATGGTACATGGGGCACCAAGTGCCATCATCCTATATTTCCAAATATTTTACTACAAAAATAGTTTTTTGCATAATCTTTTGTCGATTTTTATTGGATCATCATAGGGATAATGATTCTAGGAGTTTTGGTACACTCTGGACTCACATGTACACTAAAATTTTGCTCATTTTGCAACCCATAAATTTTTTCAATGCTTTGGGTATTTTTATAGGTATATTCATTCCCAGTTGTATGGGTTAAGTAAAATTTTATTTCTTCCAACCAACATTTTTAAGGGCACATACAGGTAAGTATTACATATGTTTTCCTCTACTCTCATATTTTTGGTTATTTTTTATTGTTTGTTTTAATTGTTTTTGTATTTTTGCATATAGAAAATATAATAAAAAACTATAAAAATTTTGTTTTTTTTTTTCTGTAGAATAGAATTTTTATTTTTTTTGCTTTGGCTATTGCATATTGCTCTTTTTTTTTCTTATTTTCCCTAAGAAATCATATATGGATATCACTTATGGTGTCACCCATGCTCCTTAGGGAGGGACAACATGTATTTGTAAAAAGATCACTAACAACTTACTTTGTAGGTGGTAGAGTTTTGTCCTCTTAAATATGGGACAAGGATCGACTAACTTTGGTAGTCCTTGGGTAGAATGATAGTGAGCCATGTTGACCGATGATTTTGGTTCTCTTTCTCCATCTAATTGTCACTTTTTTATTATATTTCTTGATGTTTTTTCCTTCTAACTTTCTCAAAACCCAAAAATAAGGATAGATTCATGATTAAGGGATGTTTTAACACATGTCCCCAAAGCATGCATCCTAAAATTGATTGTGCCAAGACTGACACTTTAAGTGGAAAACTTGGTCATTTGATTAATTTAATAGTTTTTGATGCATAATCTCAATCCTAGCATGTTTTTATAGCTAAGGTTTGAATGGCACATAGTTTGGAATGACAGTTAATAAATTTATCACCCCCAAAAAGGAGAATATTAATCGTTGGCTCCAAAGGAAGAAGTATCTGCTATAAATAATTTTATAATTAAGATATTAGTCCCATATAAGATTTTACTTGCTAAAATAGGGATATTTTCATTAAAAGCGGAAGCTATGATAAGGCTATTGGGGTACCTAAAGAAAAAGAAATAATAAAATATAATAGGTTGCCAAAACAGGTAATCAAAGAAATATTGAATAGAAGCAAAAATACTTGGATGAAAGAAAACAACAGATGGATGGAAAAATAGAGCATTACATTTCATGAGGTCTCAAACTCCAACAAAGAAATTAAATAGTATGTGAGGAAAAAATTTAGACTTGTCATGTAGACTAAAAATTTAGGAAGAAAAAATAGTTAATACATCAACGAGTTCAACCCAAACTATGAACACAACCAAAAGAAGTACATAGATGCAAAGATCAAATGGAAGGATAAAAATTCTTATAACTCAAATGAATATATGATTCACATCATCTTAGATATCAAACTAGGAGATGGACAATTCCTCAAGAGGTATGGTTAGAACGTTGCAAGTAGGATAGAGTAGGAATGTGTTGTTTATTAAATCAACACTTGTGATTGTCGCTTGAAGTGGCAATCACAACACCATTGATCTTTAGGACACATGCTTTGGGGGACACATGTAAACATGTCCCTCAATCATGACTCTATTTTTATTTCAAAGTTTTGAAAAAGTTAACAAGTAGAAAAAAGAAAAGATGACAAAAAGGTAATAAATGGGTGAGAAAAGAGAACCAAAACTATGGGTCAATATGGCTTGTTTTCATCCTACCCAAGAATTAATAAAGGTAATTCATCCCTATCTCATATATAGGAGGAGGACACGACTCTTCACCAACTACAAAATTAGTCATTATGCTCTTTTTACTAATACAACAAGTGGGGGTCATTTCAATCCCATATAACCATTAAAAAAATTATACAATTATGAATATTCATCCATCAACATATTAACAACACTAACCAACTTATAATAACAATAAATCGTAATAATTTACTTCTAAGTGTTAATATTGAAATCTCAAAAAACGTCACCAATTAAAATTTCTTTACCTTAAATGAATAGAAAAATAGATAATCTTAAAATACATTTTCGATAGATTAAATTTATATTTTTGTAATGTTATTTACAGACTTGAGACCACGAGGGGCAATGGTGAGGATACTTATTGTAAAGAGATTAAAATTTATATGAAGAGATCAAAGGTTCCTCGATCCTCAATAGTGTTCCTTGATATTTATTAAAATCAAGGAGACTTAAAATCATGAAAGTATGATATTTACTATAAAAAGATCAAAATTTTTATAAAGAAATCAAAGATTTGAGTTCCATCAACCATCGACAATATCAATATCCTTTAATGTTCTTAAATAATCTTAAATCTCTTTATACATAAATAACATAAATTAATTAATAAACAAATTATACTTAATTTCATGGTCTACTTAAGACCAAGTTGTTACAATTGCTTTGCCTTATTGTCAGTCTAGACATGTTGGACAAGTGACTAAATTTGTAAAACCAAAGTTTTAATGTAAGTGGACTTTCCCTTTCTTTAATTTATTTCCACTTAATCTCGTAATTAAAATAATTAAAAATATATAGATAAACAATATATGTTTGCACATCATAGATGTAAGCATGACGCAAGCCGCTAAATTCCTTTCCCTCCACTCTAAATAACTTCATATATAAAGTTGCCCATGTTAGTGGGCCTTGGAGAGAAGGTGATATGACTCTAAAGGTATCAAGGCTAATAAAGTCAGAATTATGAGAAATTATAAGGAAAACTTTTGAGCTTAAAAAAATCAAAGCAGCATGATTAAATTGGTCCAATTAGACAGCTTAGTATTCTTTTGAAAATAAATTCTATTGACCATATTCTAATTTAGACAAATTGTCGTTTGGCCTTTACCGGGAGTAGTAGGTTTAATGTATAAAGCTGTACTTTGAATTATTATTTTTTAATTGATATGCACATGGAAAAAGACGACGACCATTCATTTTCCATAAAAAGATTTGACTATGAATATTTTGGTAAAGGAGTTTCCAGAGAGAAATGTACAATTAAATGATGTTAGGACATTGCATTCTTTTGATTGTATTAAAGTGATAGAGGCCGGAACTTCGATACAATGATGAAAAACATGATTTCCTTTACAATTAATTGTGCAATCAAGATAGAGAAGAATCTCTAAACACGATGCAACAAAAATGTGTGCAATTAGAGGAGACTATGAGATGCCCGTTAAGTAAATAATTTCAGAGAATTACGAGGAAGTCGTTTTCGAGAAAAGGTTAAAGGTTGAAAGGTATATTGTGTACATACATTATATGCATTTTGTTTACTTCTTTAACGAAACGTTTCTCCCTAGTGCCTTTAACATGAGGTGGTGACGTGGAAAATATAAAACCTGATATTACTTGTGAAGTTTAAGCAATAAATATAGAAAATAAAGTATAATAATGTTCTGAGTAATCAAAATAAATCAATGAAATTAGAAAATAAATTTAAAATTAATTAAAATTTAAAAGTAAAAGTTTTTTAATACTATTTTTTAATTTATAATAAAAGTGTTTTCATAATTAATAATAAAATTAAAAGTATTGTTATAATTTTAAGATGAAATGTTATTAAGATAAGAAGAGGCAATGTTTATGCAAGTGTATCGGGATTGATTAAGTATGATCTATAACTTCTACATCGAGCTCTCTGATCGGTAAAATTCATAAAATAAATATATTCACACCCCATCCTCTTTGGTTAAAAATGACTAGTAGAGATACTAAAAGTATGGAAAAGAATAAAAAAGACAAGGGCATTTGGTCATAGGAGAATTCCAACAAGTGGTTGTTAGATTCAAGTAAACCAGACCCACTCAAGGAAGAAGCCTAGAAAGAGAAAGAGTAAAGTAAAGAAGAATCTAGGAGGATTTCCAAGAGAAAATAGAGGAAAAAGGAAAGGAAGGATGATATTGTGACACTTACAAAGAAGTGGACAAAAGATATCTATTGCAAGGGTAAAAAGGATGATGATAACATCAAAGTGGAGACTATTAGAAAGAACAACCAAAAAGATGAAGATTATGAAGTAATCTACCAACTCATTGGACTTAGATGCATACTAGATGTATATAGAAGTTAGTCTTTTTTATTGCCTCTGCTTTTTAGACTTAGCCATAGACTTAGCCATGGCTACTTGTTTTGCTCTTTTCATATGCCATTAACTTGGAATTTAGGTGGCTTACTCAACACATCTTAAAAGAACAAATGCAAGATCCATTGAACTTCATATTAGGTTGGTTTCTTTAAGCTAAATAAGTGGTGTTGAATAATAATAAGTAGGATGCTTTCCATAGATGTTTTCTTAATATTAAAGATTATAGAATTTGATAATTTTTTATTTATATTAAAAGCATTATTATAATTAATAATAAAATATATAAAAAGTGAGGTGAACTAATAATATTGATGATTTATTTAATAAATATCAAACTGAAAAAAAAAACTATGAGAAAAAAAGATAGACATTTATAAGATTAAAAGTGGATTTTTATTAATTTAGATATTATTATTTTTATAGATTAATTTAGTTCAAAACAAAAATAAAAGGTCTTGTTATTAGGAGTCATCTAAAAAAACAAACACAAGATATATTGAATTTCATATTAATTTACTTAAGCTAAATAAGTGGTGTTGAATAATATTGAGAAGCAAAGTGTTTTTCATAGATCTTATCTTAATATTAAAAGGTTGACAATCAATTAAAACATATAGAAAATGATAGGAAAATTAAGGTGTGAACTTGTCCCCAATTCACATTAATTTCATCCAAAAATCTAGAAGGTCTTTGACATGGAGTGTAGGTAAAAACAATATGTTTGATGTGTATATAAGGGGATTATCACACACTATTGTTGCATGTAGGCAAAGACAACATATGATCAATCTATCCTTTCTAAAGGAAGAATTGAAGTGTCTAAATGATAATTAACATCCTATCTCTTGAAATGAGTCAAAAAGCTAAGGCAATAATCCTCGTATATAGCAATTTATTTTTTCATGTACCCTTGCCTTAAATTATTAATAACATATGAAGAAAATTAACAAAGCAAAAACTTTTATGGTTCTTCAAATGTTAATATGAAAGGTCACAAAATTTAAAATAATAAACCTAAAAAGAAAAAATTAAGTACCTCTACTTAGTGTATGCAAAAATGTAGATAGTTAAACTCTTAAAGCTTTATACAATCAATAACAACCCATATAGACTCTTAAAATATAAAGGACACTTAAATAGAAAGTGTTATTTAATCTCCCTATTTGAGGGAAACAAAGATTATAGATATTATCTTTGTGAAGAATATGATGGTTAGATTTCACCACTGCCAAGACTAACCCTTAACTCCTCTAACATAAAGAACAATCCATACAACCAATGACACTTTGGATGGTAGGAATTGATGATGGTGTCATCCACTATTTGTGAAATGATGTTAAACATGAATTCATCTTAAAACACAAGAGGTTGTAGGTCCAATTAATGTTAGCACACAACCTCTAAATTTCTCTTTTTATAGATTTATTAAGTGTATTATTTAGGGAATGGATATGAATAGAAACATTGAAATAGTACTTAAATGAAAGGAGTTGGACAAATGGGAGTCCAACAAACTAAAAAAACATACTAATTTTAAAATACTAATATTATTGACACTTAATAAGACCTAAGGAGGCTATCTTCTTTAAAGAACATATTGTTAAATAAAAGCATATATTTTGACCAAAAGTTGAATCACATGTGGGTATGAGTCTATCTATATAATTTGAGTTTGAATATACTCTTAAGGTAAAGAGATTGGACAACAAACTCATCTTGGACAATACTTTATGGAACTATCCTTTTGTAATGGATCATATACTAAAGTACCATGGATATATGCCCAATCTATATTGCTTAGGTTAGGACCCATGCTCAAACCTATATAGATAATTTTATTATTATTATATTAATGAGATAATGTATAAAATGTGGAAGCAGATTTGGAAAAATGGATATTCTAAGTTAGAGAGGTCTATCACTTACAAAAATAGATGACAAAGAAGCTAATTTTATGTTAAATTATGCATCTAGAAAATGGAAAGTCCCATATAAGTTTTTCTATATTAAATTTTTCTTAGTCTCTCTCTTCTGGTGATAATAATGATGGACCATCATAATGTTGAACAATTTTATTACATTGATGTAATATGATATATACAATGTGCAATTTATTCCTATTAAGAAATGATATAACTAAATGAACTATTTGTAACATTCTCCTCTTATTATACCAATGTAGAAGTGAATATAAGAATTTAATAAAAGATGATTTATGAACTATGACACACAAAATAGTTCACTAAATACACAAAAGTGGACTAGAACACACAGTAAAGTCTATGACAAACATCAAAATGAATAGGAACAAAATTAACTATTCACATCACTAAAGTCACAAACAAGGTAAGGGACAAACACAATTATCCATGACTTTATATCACAAGATTAAACAGGGACACTCACACTATCAAACATCAAAGTTGTAAATAGGGACATACACAACCATTTCCAATATAATATGTGAATAGGGACACACTACTATCTACAAAACAAGGGTCTCCACTTCTCTCGAATGAAGCACTTTTTCCAATAGTCAATGTAGTCTAACTTCAATTTACAAAACGAATCAAATAAATGACCCTCTTCAAATTGAATAATATCTTGATTATGTGGCCTTCAAATCCTCTAGTATATTCTAACATGTTCTTTTCAATAGAAACTGTTGCATTAGACTTAAAAAATATTTTTTTGACAAGTATATATCTTCCTATTTTTCATGGAAAACTAATATACCCTCAAACAAAATGTTAAAAATTAATTCACTTTATTGGACAAATATAAAATCATTCATGGGAGCTCATATTTTTACCATACTAGACAACCTTTAACAATTTGGAGTATGACAAAATAAATAAATCCCAAACTACTTCATATGTGCGCAATGTTAGATAAATGAATTTGTTTCCTTTTATTTATGTAGGTATCCCACAATCTAGCACCAGTTTCTTAGAATGAAATGCCATGTGGAAATTATTTTTGCCACTAAAGTTTCAACTCCTTCTCAAGCTCCTTGCCAAAACACTCTAGATATTTTAAATCAAATGACTTATCTTACATCAAGTTAGGGTTTAAAAAGTAATACAAAATCAAATTAATCCATTACTCTTCGAGATCCAACCATGCATAGTCTTCTTCTTCATTTTAGGATTAATTTCTATCATCTTATAAAATTAAAAAAATCACGCCACTATCTCTTTTGTTTTAGGCTTCTAAATGGGACTTTTTTTCGCTAATCAATGTTCTTCAACTAAATTTAACAAAGTAATGTTTCTTGGGAAAATGAAATTCATAATTTCAAGATGACAATATACTTGAAAAAGGTTGATGTTAAAATATTTGAAAGGTGATTCACCACTATGTGTAAATAACATTGATATAGAAATTCATTTTGAGGTTGATACATTATAACTTATGATAAAGATGCCAAGGAGACATAAGTGTACACTTGATAATATTCTCTTTGAAATTTTATTGAGTATATTCTTTTGAGGAAGAAGGTGAGGTGGTTCATTCATAAAGCACCGAACAAGATAAGCTTGATAAGTTGTGATGACAATGGATTGAAGAGGTATACTAGTCTTACCATAACAATATTTTTATCTTTGTTGAGGTAGAGATACAATAATATGTAAATAATAAAATTTTATACTAGGTTGTTGATCCAAATACCTCATCCATAGACCTCAAAATTTGAAAATAACAAAAAAATTTAAACATGCTCTAAATCTAAAGGAGTTCGGTAATAAAATCCTCTTGGCCAATACATCATGGAACCATCTATTTTTAATGTTTCGTATGTTGAAGCATGGTGGTCTAATATTCTTGATAAATATCCAAACCGCAATGTCTTAGTTGGACCTTCAAAGCTTAAACTCATATAAGACTATGTTCTTAGGTATCTTAATGAGGTGCACCATTAATTGAGTATCTTGAAAATGAGTTTGAAAATATCAATACTTTAAGGATACAGAGCAAGGTGAGTATATCACAAAGATGTAACTAAAACATATTGGAAAATGGACATGCAAATGGAACCTCCAGGTATGAGTTACCATGATCTTTACCATATTTCCTTTGTAAAACAGTTTGAAACTTAAAAAATACATCTCTAAGGTTATTGAAAATCATTAACTTAATTTTAGTAAGAATGACCATGAAAAGATGAATAATACAACAAGCCACTTGATTAGTTTTATCACCCATTAAGAGAATAAGAGCAAAAAAAACTTCTCATTAATGTAAAAGTAAAATATTTTTAACGACCTCAATGCGATAAGTTATATGAGATGATTGTCATGGAGAATGTTGTTTACCCAATATAGCCAACCATATTACTAAAACATGGTATACAACCCTACCCTCATATAATTAGAACTTTAGACCTCTTATTAGAGTCCCAAAATCTTAAGTTTATGTAAACAATAATGTAGTTTAAAATGTTATAAGGTAGATGAATATAATCCATATACCCTATGCCATTGAAGAAAATTCTTAAGCTCATCAATAATATCACTAAAGAAAATTCGTAAATTTCATATAAAATTTGATAAAAACCACCTTTTCGATTTCAATAGTATCAATAACAAATTTAAAATAAACTTAATGATAAAACTCAAATTAATCCCTTAATTTTCAATTCTTATTGGATATATATTTTTTTAATTACACTTAAAAACAAATATAATTGTTTTAAAAATTATATATATAACATTTTCTTATTATATTTTAAAAATCTATAGAAAAACTATTTTAAAATAATCATTATTATTATGTCCGAGGTGTAGACCAATTGGTTCATCCAAACCCCATAAGGGGGCGGAGGTCCAAGGTTCAAATCTTGGGCCTCGCCGGACTGAACGCTTGTCCCTTTTTTTGGTGCTTTCAACGGCGTAAAAGGTTTAAAATGATTGTGGCATGGTGGTTATAGGAGCGGACTACACGAAGATCTGTGTGGCGGCTTTTGGGACGGATATTGCAGAATACTATGGCGGCCATAAAAAGCTGGACAACTTGCCCGAATTCGTGGCAGCTACCGATTCCACCATATAAATTCAAAAAAAAAATAAAAATAAATAATCATTATTATTTTCTTGCCAACTTACAAAATACGAATTACATATTGTATTTGTCAATAATAATACTCTTTGTTAAGTCAAAGGGTTTAAGGGTAGGGACAAACAATTGATGTAATCCACATCAAGATTCTAAATAACAACACTTAGTTGAAACTTTGTGTTGGAGAGGCGCCAGGTTCAAATCTCTCAATCTCATGTGTTTGCGGATATGCTATGTAATAGTTTACTAGGGACATGCTATGTAATAGTTTACTAAGGACCCTACTGGTGGTGTGTTTATCCACAACTTAATGTAATAATGAGCTTTTTTGAAAGATCGACCAACATTTCAAAAAAAAAAAAAAAAATGACAACACTATATTGATGTAAAAGAGAAAGAATAACCCTTTTCAAAACCCTACTTTTATATATTAAAAAAAAAATAACAATAATACTCTTAACAGTGAAAAAGAAAAGGATAACCCTTTCCATAACCCTACTTTTATATATTAAAAAATAAAAATAAATAAATAATACTCTTAACAGTTAAAGTCATAGTTTGTAATCTATATAACTTGTATGATGGGTAGTCTTCCACATCATATGGATAACTTTGACAAGCCACTATATAAATTTTAAATAATTTGTTTACTACAACTCTTTTTTTTTTTCTTGAAAGTCGTGTCCAAGAACATTAACGCCCTTAGATTCTCCTCTTTGCCATGTCACACTTTAACCTCAGTCCCCCAGCTCCATGTGGACCCCAATCATTACGGTGGTAACCTTGACAACTAATGAAATGCATGCCCTTCTGCCGACCTGGGTAAAGACCCTACAAGTTTCTGAAAACTTAATTGTCATATGAAACTGGAAACCACGGCGGTGGCTTTCAGGGGAGATTCTCGTGCGCCCAACCGACCACTACGGCACAGCCCACATGATTGTTTCCGCTGTCGTCAACACCCATGTCTTTCCTATTTCAAACGGACGCTTCTCGGCTGACGTGGCGCAGATCCGAGGACTCGGGAATCCGAGGGGAGCGGGGGGCATTCAAAGCTCTCGAGCGTTTTAGAGCATCGAGGCCTTTTCCCCTTAAACATTTCCGTGACCCACCTCCCAAATCATGGCGGCCTTGATCTTCCTCTGGCGCTGCCGAGTTTAGCAAGCAACCCAACAATCAATCATCTGGTTTTTTTTTCGCTGTTTTATTGCGAGATTTTGATTGAGCAGGGCGAATAGGAAACAATGGTGGACGTGGATCGAAGATTGAACATTGGGCACAGCCAGGCCCATGTGGCGGCGCTCAAGAGGTTATGCGCCAGGGCCAACAAGAGCCCCCACGGGCCACGACCCCTCCGCAGGGGGTTGCTCTCCTTCACACCCTTGGCCGCTAAGGCCATCAAGCGCCTCAAAAGTTTTAACATCCTGGTCCAGGAGGGGCTCCACGACGAGGAGTTTGCGAGAGTCGAAGCCGAATTTGGGTTCAGCTTCCCACCGGATTTGAGGGCTGTTTTGGCGGAAGGCCTTCCCGTTGGGGCGGGGTTCCCTGACTGGAGGTCCGGAGGCTCCCAGCAGCTCAAGATGAGATTGAATCTCCCCCTCGCTGGACTCTCCTACCAAGTTGGCAGAGGCAAGTTTTGGTGTAAACAGTGGGGACAGAGGCCCTCCGACATGGAAGCCGCGGTGAAAATAGCGAGGCAGGCGCTCAGAAAAGTGCCAGTTTTGATTCCCCTGTATTCTCGTTTCTATATCCCCTCTTCTCCCGAGCTCGCCGGGAATCCTGTGTTGTTCGTCCACGAGAACGAGGTGTCCTGTTACGCCTACGACCTGGGGGACTTCTTCGAGCGGGGCACCTTTGGCCCATGTGACCCGGGGGCTAGGAGAGTCAATGTCGTTCCCGCCCTGCGGCGGCAGAAGTCGCTTAACCTTGGTGGAGATTTGGAGGAATTGTATTGCAAGGAGCGCTGTGATCGTCTCAGCAGAGAGCTTAATGTGGAGAAATCGTCTAATGGAGAGTGGAATTCGGAGTGGTGCAGGAGAAGCCTGGACGGTCGTTACAGGAGGAAATCATGCCACTCGTTTCTGGCCAGCGATGGCAGAAAATTGGTCGTTGCTGATGTGGCAGGGGCCAAGGCGGCGAATTTTGCTTGCCTCCCAAAGACGCCGAGGTGGATAGAGTTTTGGAGCGAGGTGGTCGAGAAGAGGCAGAGCTTGTGTATGGGGTCGCCCGAGAGGCTGTTTTCGTCTTCCATGGTGGACGGTGACGTGGCGAAAAGGGTGGAAGAGGAGGAGTTTCACAGAAGCAGCATGCCCACGTGGATGGAGGGCTACTTGGAGGGCTTGGCCGCTGTGCTGAGGAACGGTGGATGGAGAGAAGAAGATATCAATGATATAATTCAAGTGCATTCTTCTTCTTCTTCTTCCTCTTCCTCCTCTTTTGCTGACATGAATGTGCATTTGGACAGTAAAGCTGTTCTGGAGGGCATGCTGTTGAAAGCTGATTCCCTCTGTGAATTTCTCAGAAGAGCAGGCTGGAGTTCACAGGATGTGTCTGAGATTTTCAATTTTGATTTTTCTATGAGGGAACCCCCCAGACGACCTGCCAAGAAACTCTCCCCTGAATTTGTTGAGAGAATCGGTAAACTTGCAGAGTACGTTGCTCAGGCATAAAAAAAAAAAAAACAAAAAAAAAAAATCTAGCCAGGACCGTACTTGATTATTTTTCTAAAACACCCACAAAAAAAGTCTCTCTCTTTCTTTGTTTGTTTCTTCCTCTGGCCTTGTCCTGCAAAGTCTTCAATTTGGAATTTTGCTTGCTTGACAAGAATTTTAGCAGATGGTTGAATTTATATGTTGTAATATCTGTGATCCCCCAAGCCTATTCTTTTCTTTGCATAATATATATTATGTCATGCTCTATTTAAACGTAAAAGCCTTCTGTGCAATGAGGTCTCCTGTTGTCATGTCTCTAAAAAATATGGTCGCAGTTTTCATCTGTTGGATTTGCAAGTAATTTATCCACTATCAAAAACATTTTTTTTTAATTTAAATCTGGGTCTCTGCACTCATAACAATCACAGAGTGAAGAATTAAAAAAAATGAGAGCAAAGGGTAGTTGATACGTCTCTTTATATTTTGTAATGTGGTGGGAAGGCATCTAAAGTTTTCGTTGGTTATAATGTTAATCTAAGGATTAGGAACAATATAATTTATTTATTTACATGGCATCCTTTCCTTAAAATGTTATTAGAAAATTGATTACTTTGCTGTTCTATGGGTCTCGAGAATCGAAGTTGGAGGAATATTATAAATTTAATTTTGTGATTGCCAGCCAATAACGATTCATCAACATGTTACCGTTGACATTAAAAAAAAGAAATATACGAATTTGCATAATTGGGAGTTCGAGTAGGTTGAGTTCTGGTTTAACAAAGAATTTGTCTGCTGTTTTTGTGACATGATAATCTCCCTGCTTATTTCAAAGCAAGTACATACCCCCCATCTTTTTATAAATATTGTGAAAGTTCTTCGAAGAGAATGGAGCCTTGCTAGTTTAGAGGTGAGTTAATTAGACTTTTAATGGCGATTTTGTCAGGCATTTCATTTATTTTTATGGCTGCTGCATGTTACTAACTGAATACTGGTTTTGCCGCTAGATGTTCTGACACAAATGTTTGACAAACCCATCAACTTGGGCACCTAATATTAGCAAGTCATGTGGGTAGTTCAAAATCAAATCTGAAGAGGTTTGATCGAATTGGTGAGAGTCTCTTCATGATCTTAAATCTTCGTACGTACATTTTTAATATAAAAAAAAAAAAATCAAATTTGAAGGGTGGAGTTCGTATGTTGAGAACCGCCCACTGAAATAAGGTTTGTTGTTTTCTGAAGTGCAGGTATTGTATTATTTTGAGTTTACAGGCGCGTATCTTCCCCGTGCAGATTTTGAAGTATACGTTGCAAAATGACAAGTCGCTATCGGATCTCTGCGTGGGGAGGGTAAAAAGTAAAAACAACAAACCCATTTGTTTGCATCCACGCACTAATCTTTAACTTGCCTGCTTATTTTATTATTTATAATATGATATCAATATACCAACATGGGAGAGAGGTCACTTTGGCCTCCCCGTTTGGAAGAGGCAAAGTTTTCCTGCTCTTCTATTCTATTCTATTCTATCGCGGAAGTTAAGGCAATTTCTGCCAACAACGTGGAAACTAGAAGGAAAGATGAATATACCAAACTTCTCATATTTTAAACTAGAAGAAAAGATGAATGTACCAAAGTTAGGAGATGTTATTTTAATAAAGTTAGGAGATAATATTTTAATAAAGGGATTTGAATCCTTAAAAAATGGTGATTGTATTAAATTTCTTATATAAATTTTAAATGTATTATTTAATTAATAGGGTTAATAGTATAATTTTATGAACTTTTAATTTTTTCCATATTTGAATTTACAAATAGACAGTTTGATTGGGCTTAACAAAGACTTCTTAATTTTAAATAGGATGTTCAATGTTCTATTTAGATAAAAGTAGAGTTGTGCAGCTTTGGTTAGATGAAACTCATATCAAATAAAAGCTTGGTCTTGTATAATTTATAACATATTAAAATATATTTTACCTAGTTACCTATTAAGGAGTTATGTATTGCAGTTATGTATTGTTATGTATTGGGGAACAATGTAATGATTTGGGCTTTGGTTCTTCTTCGAAAGGTTCAAGGTTCAAACGATGGCATGTGTGTGTATGGTATGTGTTAATCCTCTATTGATAAGCTTAGCTTTCGGCCTTACAAGGAGTTATGGATGGGATGAGAAAACTCAGCTCTAAACAGTGGTCATAGGAGTTTCTCACACTATCCAAAATATAAAAAAAAACTATTAAAAAGTTTTAATACAATTATAAAAAATATTACTAATTAATATAAAACTAATAAAAATCATGATACAATATACATAACATTTATTGATTAAGTTCATTCTATGTTAATTGCATGTTCCTTCCTATCCACCTCTTTACTCTTCATATTTTGATTTCGTTAAATATATTTTTCATATTTAATATTACTATTTATAAGATGTATGATATTCACAATCAGTGATAAGTCAAATATGGATGAAAACAAATAAAATTTAGAAAAATCCCAAATGAAGCACTTGAGGGTTAGGTGGATTGGTAAGTGCTTGTCTGGCCAGACATTTACCAAGAAGACAATTAGGTTCAAACCTCAGGGGTAGCTTGTTTGCAAAGGTAGTAGTCTAATCTGAATCCTTTGAGTGTGCGTCAGACCGACGATGATGGTACAAATCCCAAGCGATTAGTGGTCACCTTCACGTTGGGTCAAAAATAACGAAGCGAAATATGTTTGATGGAAGCAACCCCTGTGGTTTGAACCCTGCACTTGTTAGTTACTAAAAATAATGTGGTTGTGACCAACTCTCCTATGTAACAAAAAAAAAAAAATCCCCAAGTGGTGGGGAAGGGTGAGGGCAAGGAAATCAATGGTTACTCAAAAAGAGACAATTTTTAAATTAGTATAATTTAATTAGTTTTATGAGAAGTTAGTAATTATTTGCACAAGATTATTTTGATCCAATGGAATTTAAATAAAATTTTCATTGATTTGATTTTGGTTTGATTATTACTCGTAATTAGAATATGGTATGTGTTTTGAATGAATTTGATACTATTCTTATATTTGGTTGAAGTGCAGAAAATATTCAAACTTACAAAAAAATGGTTGAATATGATAAATACATTTGGAATTTTACATTTGGTTGCAAACATTTAAGACCTTAGTTTGGACCCTAGTTCTTATTTGCCCCACTCACACTCAATCAAATTTTGCATTTGCCATCAAGTATTATTCTATTTATATGTAGGCATGTCAAGATATTCATTGGACAGTGACCAAGTAGATCCTTTTATTTATTAAAGGTATATAGTAGATAGGCATTCACTATCTAGTTGATGCACCTCCTAATCTGAAAAGCTTATGTAGACACAAAAAATTGACCCACTTGAGTGATCCATTTTTCCTATATCCTTAGGGAGACCCTCCAACTTGCCCTAAATAATTTTAAACCTCCATTCCCCATTCTTTCTCTTATTTTTTCCTCTTTATGCGAAATCGTGATTGGCTCTTGCGAGTCGTGATTTTGCATAGCTAGGGTTTTCTTCTAGGAAACCTTAATTTTCAAAGTTGATTTCTTCTAAGGTCAGCTTTCTTTTTTTCTCCCGCTCATTTTTATTTCAAATCCCTTATAAATAGAGAGTTTGAAGTCTTCTTCCCCCAGTAGAAGCACCAAGAAGTTCTTAAGAGATTTTTGCAAGATATTTTTATGAAGTAATTTGGTAAGCTAAAGTGATCTATTGAGGCTTTCTAACCATTGAGGAGTTTCTCTTCTGTTGCATTATTTGTGTGTTTACTACTTTTGGTGGACAAGTGTTGAAGCCCTAAGGAGGAATTTGCTACTTGGAGGTCTCCATCCTTTTATCTACTTTTTCGCTACCACCAGGTTATTTTTGCTCATCTACATTTTGCATATTAGTTAGATTTTTATTTTACATCATTTCATCTGCATCATTTGAGGGTTTTCTTCTTCTATTGCAAAATCGTGCTTAGCAATTTTGGGGCACGATTTTACCATTCTACGAAATCATGACTACTCCGTATGGAGTATGATTTTGCTTAGTCTAGGATTATGGGCAATCTGTTATCTCTAAACCCTAGGCTTGCATTCCATGTTTCATTATGATCATAATAGCATATTTTGTACTATGTTTATCATACTGTTCTACTACATTTTATTCTGCTTGTCCATATTCCAAAGGTCAAATTTCACTTTTGTATTTCAAAGGTCAGCTAAAAGGACCTAGGGGGCTTGACTACTACACCTTTGAGCATTGTCATACAACGGCCTAAGCAGGCCCCCTAACATTGATCATATTTTTCAAGTATTTGTGAAGCTATTTTGCAGGAATAGGAATCACGGGATATTATTGGACGAAAGATAAATCTTGGATCAACCACTGGATGAGATAAGTGCCTTGATAGATCTTTAGGTTGTTTGTTGTGTGATTTTTATCTTTTTCAAAACCCTAGATCATAAATAAAAGAAAAATAATTAATTGAATTTCTAGGCATTTGAAAGGACAAATGCATATAGTGTGCATCTAAGGTTTTAATATTATTTGTGCATTTCCATTGAACCCTTGCTCAAAGGCTTGATTTTCATTTCTAGGGTTAGAGATCATTCAAACAAAAATTATTCTAGGTTCAACTCTTGTATTCTTGCATCTCATGTATTCTTGCATTATCTTTTGCTTTCATAGTTTAGCTATAGAAAGGCCAAACATAGGTGTATGCTCAAATTGACACATCAAAACATATTCCACCTCGAACTTGGAGCGAGTCCTAAAACCGTTCCTAGTGAACCCTTCCTCCCCCCACATCGAGTGTAGAGTTATAACATACCCCCACGGTTCACCTCGACTCCTTGCGGATCCAACCGAGAATCATATGTGATAGGGCAGTTTTCCCCCTCTACATATTTGGTGAACCTGACATGAAAACATGTCTTAGTGGCCAAATTAGGAAGCCTCTTCCTTTTGCTTTTCTTTTGAAAACTTTTTAATAAGACCACTAATTTGTTTGCTTAGAGTTAGAAGAACATTAATAACATCTTAAGAATATTCTTGTGTGTCTTTCATTAGTTTTCTCTTCTATCCTTTCACTTCTTCTAATGGATCCATTTCTTAGAAGTCAATGAGAGCAACTAGAGTTTGATCATGTTCTCCAAGAATATGATTCCATTGATAGAGAGAACCCTAACCTTGATGCAAAAGATCAAGAAAATAAGGAAACTAAAACAAATTATGATCCCCTTGAAGGGCTCGATGGGAACTACATCTTTAAATCATTTGAGCATGTTTGGGGTTTTATGAAATGCTATAAGGAAGACTTGCTTGTAGCTATGGAGTAGGAAGCTCAACTCGAAAGAGGTGAGACTCCTCCTCCTCCAATAGTCTCTCCTAGATGTGTTCATACTAACCCTTTGTCTGAATATTTGAATCATGGTAATATTATCCATCAACCAACTTGTGCCACTACTATAACCACCAATGTTGGAAGGAATCCACAAGTCCCTCCAACTAGTAGTATCACTCAAGATTATTTTCAATTTCCTCCTCAATCTACTAATCTCAACATTTTTGCTTCTATTCCACCAATTTTTAGTTATCCTCTCCAACAAGGTATCACATATCACAATAGTATCAATACCTCTAACATGAGCCAAGTACCCATTCAACAACCTACCTATACTCCTCCCTTGGGGAATCTAGGGGTATTGCATAGCCATAATAATGAGGTGCAAAGTTTAACAAATATGGTGAAACAATTAGTTTCAAAAGTGGAGATGATTCAACTCTCTAGTTTCACCTACAACTATAAATAAATGTGCAATCAACCCCTAGACCCTATTTTTGTTGCTAGACCTTATCCTAAGCATTTTCCCATGTCAGTTTTACCTATATAAAAGGGAACAAAAGATCCAATTGAGCATTTAAGGAGGTTCATAATAGCTTGCCATGATATCATATATGATGATATGTTATTACTAAAGATATTTTCTAAGAGTCTTGTTGGCATGGCATTAGAATGGTATTATTAGTTACCTAGCCATTCTTTGAGAAATTTTGAAGAAAAAGCTGAATTATTTGTTCAACAATTTGGTGCTTATGTTGAGAAGAATGTAACCATGAAAGATGTTTACAATCTGAAGCAAGGTAAAGAGGAAATTTTCTCAGAATTCCTATCTCGTTGGAGGATTTTGGTTGGACACTTGAGATATACCTTACCTCCTTGAGACATGCTTGAAATATTTATTAGAAATTTGCAAGAGCAATTATCTTATGCATTAGAAACAACTATCACATCTTTTGATCAAGCAATTGAGTTAGCAAGGAAAGTGGAACAAGCTCTTATCAGAAGAGGACAACTCAAAGTGAAAGAAGATAAAACCACTAAGTCACAACATAAGAATAAGCATGTGGTAGGTGATGGTGCAATGGATAGTAGGCCTGTTAACAATATTGTTAACAACCTACAAAAGATGATACTTCAAAAACCTCCACAAAGGAATTTCACAAGACTTAACATACCTATGGAAGTGGTTTTAAAGAAGCTTATAGAAGCTAATATGATTGAGTTACCTCCCATAAGGCAACAAGATACTACAACTAATTGGTACAAGGTAGGGCAACATTGTGCATATCATAGAGTGGAGGGACATTGGAAAAATTCTTGCAAGAGGTTGAAACACGTGGTTCAGGATTTGATTGATGCAGGATGTCTTGATATAGAAGGCTCTCAACCATCAAATAATCAAACTCCTACTCAACAAGCACCTATGACTAATCAAGATATGGGGATCTTTCAAGATCCATTACCTAAGCATGGACAATAGGCAACTAATCAAGTATCTTATCAGAATGTGCCATCTACATATGGTAATATGGTTGGAGCAACTACAAGAAAACAAGCTCAAGCTTAGTTGGCTCAGTAGCCTTAGCAGGAGAAGAGTTCTTCATCACAGCCCATCTTGATTTTGAAGAATAATAAGAGAAAGAGTATAGGAATAGGAACTCCACCTTTAGTGTTAAAACCTCAAGTCTCCTTTGACCTTCAACAATAGTTAGCTAGTACCCGACCAATATTTCTATCTTAGAACTCTTGCAAACTTCTCCTAATCATAGGGAAGCCTTGTTAGAACTTCTAAGACAACAATTTGTCCCTCTAGATATTTCTTCCAATGTTGTGGTTAATGTTGTAGGTTCTCTTGGGATACATCATATCTCATTCTTGGATGATGATAAGCCTTCCTCAGACCTACGAGGGGATTCTTCCCTTTACATTACAACATTTATTGGGAAAAATTTTGTCAAACGAATCTTGATTGACAATGGTTCTTCCCTTAATTTATGCACTTATCAAATTTTCCAAAATTTTGGATTAAAAGAGGAAGACTTAACTAAATTCAACATTATCATCAAAGCTTTCAACAACGAGTCCCAAGAAGCCTATGGTGTTATATCCCTCCCTCTTAAGGTTGGACCCAAGATCTTAGATACATTGTTCTATGTGGTACCTTTCCCTACATATTTTAATCTTCTTCTTGGACATCCTTGGATCCATGCGATGAAGGTCATCCCTTCTACTCTTCATCAGTGTTTGAAGTTTGAATTTAAAGATCAAGTTATCACCATTCAGGTGACCCTCATCCATTTGAATATTGTTCGATGGTTGAGCAAGCTCAATCTGATTTTAACATTTGTCCATCAGTTTCATCATTTGTTTCTCCAAGTTCCTCATCTCAAATATCTAAGCAACTTGAAAGTCTAAAAGTGAGTGAGGAACCCCAAATCAAAGTTTCATCATGGGATCAAGATAATCAATTTCTTCAAGAACCTCTTCTGGATCTAGCCAAGCTACCACCTTCACCTTGAACTATGGGTATACCCTATAAGAAGGGTGAAGTTGTACACATTGGCACGTGTAACTTTATCTTCATAGGAAAAACCTTTGAAGATAAGATTTATGGTAGCAATCCCTCTCCCTTTGAGCATTCTTTCACTCATTGCTACTTATCCAATGATTACCCACTCCCTAAACAGATCCTATCTAGTATGGGATATGTAGGTAAAGGTTTGGGGCCACAAAAGAAGGGCATTCAAGAGCCCTTGGATGTTGAAATTTGGCCTGGGAGATGTGGCGTAGGCTACATACCCAACAAAAACCAACCTTTACCATTTGATAATGATGATCATCTTATGACTTATGCTGAATATCTAGATCATCAAAAATTGGAGATGAGTGATGAGGATGAGGACCCTCCTTATTCTTCTAACATTTTATTTTGTAATGTGATAGGTTATGTGCGCTCTGGAGGTAAGTATTCTACTTCTAAAGGGGACCCTGCTTCGCTATCTTATAGAGATCTTGTGAAGTTAGGAATTGCTCCTCCTTATGTTAAAAAGATGGTTTTGTTTGAGAGTATATAGATTATCATGCTATGGCTACCAAAGAAAAAGCTATGAAGGAGCCTCTTCATGATTTTGATCATCGAGATGGTCCACCTTCTAGATTTTTCTTTGATGGGTCAGTCCCTGGTATGCATGTTATTTTTGTTAAGATAGGAGGCACAATCAGAATGTGTGTCGACTATCATTCTGCTTACTTGTATTAACAAAATAAAATTAATCATTAATTAGGCATGCATTTGCATTATCATTCTATTGCATCCACTTGCTTGCTCATATTGCATGATTATCTATCATACTCTGCATGATTTTCCTGACATTCTATCCACTTGCATTTTGCTTGTCATCCTTGCATGATTGCTTGCTCATATAGATTTTTGGGGATTTCATGACAATGGCATGTGATGATACCTAGTTAGGTCATAGCTCACATGCATTGCACTTTCACTAGGGCTTTAATGCCTAGAAAAATCCCCAACCTAGGGTTCATCATCTTCTTCTTTTTTTTCTCTCTTTTTTGCTTCTCTTCTATTTTCTTCTTCTCCTTTCGCTCTCCCATCTTCCTTGACCTTGAAAGTTTTTAAAATGACCATAAATTTCCTCTAGGTCAAGGAGCATGACTTTATTTGGTATATCCTTATCCTTTTGTTGGTTTATTTTTCTTTTACCTTTTTGCCTAGACAAGGATATACATTCTTCTATTTTTCCTTGCCTTCTCCACTACATTGCACACATACACTTTTATTTTCTCCTTGCCTTCTTCCTCTCTTTCTTCTAACACCTACACACACTCACATATTGCTTTGCTCAACTTGCTTTGTTCACTCACATGTTGCACACATCACACCCCTATCGGGGGTAGTACTCGCTAATTCATCATGCACACATAACACACCCCACATGGGATAGCTTCATGGCCACATGCAAGGGATAACCTCCATCTCGATCATTTGTGAGCATACATCCTAGCGGGTATCTCTTGATCATCTATCCATCTTAGTGAGCATTGCACCCATAGTGGGTCATGCTCCATCATTTATCCATCTTAGCGAGTACTACACCCATAGTGGGTATAGCTCCACCTATCCATATTCATGTTTGATTTTGGTTGTTTGGTCACATTGATCTAGTATGATCTACGTTGACTCAAACATCGGGTTTCAAAACCTCCTTTTGCTTCTGTTGGCCTTTGGTTCTTATTCTTCTTCCTCCTCTTCCTCCTCTTTCTTCTTCTTCTTATTCCTATTTTCTTCTATTTTCGAAATCGTACCTCATATTTTTGGGCCATGATTTTGCTCTATAGCGTTATCGTGGTCCTAAGTTATGAGGCATGATTTCGCTTAGAGTTGCTTTTTCTTCCTCTTTCTTTTTCTTTTTGGTTTCTCTTTTCTTCCTCTATTCTTCTTGCTTTTGTGCCTTCTCATGTTTTGCATCCACCTCATTTCCACCTCATTCATTTTGTATTTAGTTAGTGCATTCATAGTAAGTTCATGTTAGATTCATTGCATGCATCATCATTATAAAAGCATAATAAAATCATCATAAAAAGAAAACAATCACATAAATACACAAGCACACACATTGCACTAATAAAAGCAACATGGTATTACTCGAGATAAAAAGAGAGATACATAGGTCTATCTGGTCGATGTACCACAGTCCAACCCTGGTACACTCGACCATCCCTAGGGATGCATGCCACACTACAAAATTGGCATGTCATCCCGATCCCCTCCCTAGCTCTGGGAGCCTATCTCCTCTACTCAGCTCATTGGAGGTGGTCCTGGTGGGGGTATATTCATAGATCGTGAAATCATTCATGACCTGAATTGAGTTCAGCTTGGTGTCTAAAGGGATGAAGGTGGTGGTACTCTACTGCTCCATAAGAACCGCCTGGTAGTACATCATCTGGTAGAAGGTCACCCTCTGCATGGCCACCTCCAACCTCTCCCTTGCCCTCTATAGTTCCACTTGGAGTAGGCAGATCCCATCGCTCGGTTGGCTGCTACTGACCACAGCCATCCCCTCTACTCGAGCTTGATAACACTCCTCATCTAGCTAGCTCATCTCTCCCTAGATATGGTCGGCCTCTGCTCGTGCCGCATCCCTCTCTACCTTAGTAGTGCCTAGAGCACTCCTTATCCCCTCTATCCTCTTGGTCCTATCCTCTTGGATCAAGTCCATCTCCCTCCATAGAGATGCTACCTATGCTTGTAGTGCCTCTATCTCCCTCCTCGGATCTCCCTAATACATGGCCCTACTTGGATCGGTTGCTACTGATGTGGAGGTCTCTCTCATCCCTCCACTCAATAGTACCTCAACCATCATGGGGGCAACTCCAGCTACCCCTACCTCCTTAGTCCCAACCGAGATAGTGGTAGCCATCACTATCTCCACTCGAACCCAAGCTTATCTCTACCATGGGGTCACCTAGCCCTATCGCTCTCACTTTGTCGTCCATTGAGTGACCTCTCAGAATACCCATTGCATACCTAAGCTCATCACCTAGTACCTCTATATCGAAACTAGAGGGGAGATCCTCTGGGGCATGATACCCCTATACCACCTTTAATACCCGAAGGCCACTCTGATATCATCCACCCTAGGATCCACATAGGGTGGATCATCCAGGTCCTCCTCTGATCACCTTGCCACATCAAGATCTCCTCTAATTCCTGATGGTTCTTGGTACACTCTCCTATAATAGTTGTTACCCCGGTCTAGGATCCCCTACAAGATCTTGAACTACCACTAGATCCTATCAAATTTGTACAACTCCAGCCCCCTCTTCTTCATAGAGAGCCATCTGATCATTCATACCCTAGCTAGCTCCATCGCATCCTTAATCCATCTAGGGTGTAGACACCAAGATCACCATATGATCTTCACCTCCCTTTGATTGTCTATCACTCGCCTCCCTAGTGGTGGGATCTTGACATATGTCCTCTAGATCCACTCACGTGATCTGACCCACCTGTATGTTACTGGTCACTTCAGGTTAGGCAATGGTCCTAGAAGTGTAGAAGATATTTAGATTTTTATGTGCTCCTAGCACCACATCTAGAGTAAAGTTGTGTACACTATCATTGTATATCATTGGTATGGCATATCAGAAGTCCCGCCACCACCCCATAGAGCATGATCATCAACGAATTGGTCCTATAGCACCCCACAATCTCATCAATCGATATGATGCTCTTTTAGAACTGGTGGATCCAACCTCTTGATAATATTTACAAGGTATCCAACTCCCCACATGCTCAGTAAACTATCCTCGCCCTAATGGGGATGCATAAGATATTCCACACATCCTCCAGTGTGATAATCATCTCCCATACGGGTAACCAGAAGGTTGATAATTATAGATACCACCTCTCTACCAATGCTATCAGTAGCGCTCTATCTACGTCAACTCGAGGTATCTCTACCAATTGGTGAAGCCCCACTACCCTTAGGGTATCTCTCTCGACTTGTGCAAGTTATCGCAACTCCACCTCCAAAGAGGTTGGTCTCTACTTGCAGCTCTTTAATACATCATGTTGCATCCACAAACACAATTATCACCAGTTTCTTGTGCTCATTAAATATTTCAAATTAAATAAAAATATTTTTTTTCTTTGTTTGATTGCTTCTCTTATCTTCTCTCTCTTCAATGAAATTGTACCCATCTAGCCTCGGGCATGATTTCATCTTTTCCTTATTTCTATGAAATTACACCCCCTTCTTGTGGGGTGTAGCATAATCACGCCCCATATTTTTGGGGCACAATTTCACCCGTAGTCATGAACTAGGGCAAAATCATGGTCAGACCAAGAAATCATGCCTGGGTCATGTACAATATTTTCAGCAGTGATGGAGAAAAATTCAAAATTAAATACGAAAATTGAAATAAAATCTACCCTATCCTATTCTAAAAGATGGATTTTAGCCTTTACTTGTGCTCACTCTGTTGTTGTTCCAGCCTCACCCCTAGCCATGGCTAAATAGTGCACAGGAAGTATCATTTTTATTTTTCTCTAGAGCTCCCTTTCTCCTCTTTTGCATGGTGAAAATGAATTAGGGTTTTCACCCTTTTGCCCTTTTTGTGCCTATTTTTGTTGCTTTTCTCTCTCCTATTTTCTTCTGGTTTCACTCTTCTTTCTTCTGAGTCTGCCATTTCGAGTTTCATTAGGAATTTGATATTCCTTTTAAAACTCGAGGGGGCACCTTGGCCTGAGAGGCATTAATGTCCCTAATACCTCGATTTACATGTAAAATAAGAAAGTGTCCGGAATGACACCATTTTTGCACCACTCCTTTCTTCTAACCTAGCCACTCCTTTTCTGTTTGTCATCCTCCACCCATAGGTATCTACACCTTTCTTTGATGCATTTATTAGGCCATAAATGCATCAAAGAGGGGGGAAAATGTAGACACAGAAAATTGACCCACTTGAGTGAGTCATTTTCCCTAGATCCTTAGGGAGACCCTCCAACTTGCCCTAAACAAGTTTGGACCTCCCTTCCCCCTTCTTTCCCTCTTTTTTTCCTCTTTATGCAAAATCGTGGTTGGCTCTTGCGGGCACGATTTCACATAGCTAGGGTTTTCTCCTAGGAAACCCTAATTTTCAAAGTTGATCTCTTTTGAGGTCGACTTTCTTGGTTTTTCTTACCCATTTTTTATTTCAAATCCCTTATAAATAGAGGGTTTGAAGTCTTCCTCCAGTAGAAGCACCAAGAAGTTCTTAAGATATTTTTGCAAGAGACTTTTATAAAGTAATTTGGCAAGCTAAAGTGATATGTTGAGGCTTTTCTAACCATTGAGGAGTTTCTCTTCTGCTATATTGTTTGTGTGTTTGCTACTTTTGGTGGACAAGTGTTGAAGCCCTAAGGAGGAATCTGCTACTTGGAGGTCTCCATCCTTTTGTCTACTTTTTTGCTACCACTAGGTTGTTTTTGCTCATTTGCATTTGCATATTAGTTAGATTTTTGTTTCACATTATTTCATCTACATCATTTGAGGGTTTCTTCTTTTATTGTGAAATCACGCCTAGCAATTTTGGGGCATGATTTCGTCATTCTACAAAATCATGGATGCTTTGTATGGAGTGCAATTTTGCTCAAGCTAGGATTGGGGGCAATCTACTATCTCCAAACCCTAGGCTTGCATTTCATGTTGCATTTTGATCATAATAGCATATTTTGTACTCTATTCATCATATTGTTCTGTTGCATTTTATTCTGCTTGTCCATCTTCCAAAGGTCAAATTTCACTTTTATATTTCAAAGGTCAACTAAAAGGACCTAGGGGGCTTGACTTTTGCACCTCCGAGCATTGTCATACAATGGCCTAAGTAGGCCCCCTAATGTTGATCATATTTTTCAAGTGTTTGTGAAGCTATTTTGCAGGAATAGGAATCATGGGATATTGTTGGATGAAAGATAAAGCTTGGATCAACCATCGGATGAGATAAGTGCCTTCATAAATATTTAGGTTGTTTGTTGGGTGAAATTTGTTTTTGTCAAAACCCTAGATCACATATAAAAGGAAAATATTTAATTGAATTTCTAGGCATTTGAAAGGACAAACAGCATATAGTGTGCATTTAGGGTTTAATATTGTTTGTGCATTTTCTCTTGAACCCTTGCTCAAAGGATTTTATTTTGCAATCCTAGGGTTAGAGATCATTCAAACAAAGAATCATTCTAGGGTTAGCTCTTGTATTCTTGCATCTCGTGTATTCTTGCATTATCTTTTGCTTTCATAGTTTAGCTATAGAAAGGCCAAACATAGGTGTATGCTCAAATTGAACACATCAAAACACATTCCACCCTGGACTTGGAGCGAGTCCTAAAACCATTCCTGGTGAACCCTTCCTCCCTCCACATCGAGTGTAGAGTTATAACATACCCCTCGGTTCACCTTATCTCCTTGCGGATACAACCGAGAATCGTACATGGTAGGGCATTTTTCTCCCTCTATAACTTCTTGGATGTAGATTGGGTTGGAGATTTAGATAAGTGATGGTCCATAACTAGGTTTATCTATTATCTTAGTTTTGGAATTTTTTCTTAGTTTTGTAGAATACAATCCACTATTTCTAAGTCTTCTACAAAAGTTCAATATTATGTTGCTAGCGAGGCCACCAAGCACCTTTGATGGATGCTTATAATTTTGGAGCAAGTGAGCATTCCTTAGTCCTTCCCAATCACTCTTCACTATGAAAATCAAATCACCCTCAAGCTTATCCATAATTTAGTGTTCCATGAGTAGACCAAGCATATTAATATTTGGATTCATTATGTTTGATGGCTTTATGTCTATGGGATGCTTGATCTAGTTTTTATATCATCAACATACCAGACAATGAATATCTTGATAAAGGTCATAATCGAGGCACCATTGCGTGCATGTAGGATCATATTGGTGTGGGAGATTTTTTATTAAGGGGGATGACTGAGAAGGGTCTCTTCCATGTTCCCTATTTATATTAAGGGGGTATGCTAGAATATGTGGTGGTTAAATTTCACTTGTGGACATGATCAACTTTTGTATTATAAGCCTTTGGACCCTTTTATACCTTGTATAGCTGAATATTTTATAACATTTTATTATTTAATCTAAAGGTTGGTTCTTCAAACTTGACCTAATGATCTATTTTAATTGGGTGCAAATACCCTTTCATACCAACCATTTTTATGTTAGTTGGAGTGTAATTTTATTTCTTTTAATGAGCTATTTTTGAATTTATGATACACCTTTATATCATGTGTTTTCTTCCTATGAGTTATAATTGCATATCTAGATCATGTGTTGATTCCATCCTATTTTAGAAATTATTATGGTATTTATTAAGAGAATGTGATGGTCATGCTTTTGGGACCTCAAGTCTATACTAAATTTGAAAGAAATATCAAGATCTATTTCTTCTTTTTACTCATAATTATAGAACCAACCCTAAAGTTTGAACCTCATAATAAGGAAAAATATAATTTTAAGGTGGATTTCAATGGCAATTAAGAGATTTTTGCATTAATTTTTTTAAATTTTTATTATGCTTGGAAACAACTTTGTAAATTATTATCTTTGTATAAGGATTTTTCTTGTTATCCAAGTAAGTGTATCTCTATATTTTATTTTTGTAAAAAATTAATGTTATTGAATGAGAAAGGATAATAATATTTGATGCCTATCTTTTCTATGGTTCAAATACTAATTTAAGGATATTTAGGAACCCAAGTAAGCTTCTATGATTCCTAAGAAAATCTAAATAAATCCTAATAAGTGATTTTTATTAAGATATGCATTACTTTTGTATTATCATAGTTGTTGGGCATGCATGTATTATGTTATTATAGTATGTTTTATTATCTTTAGATACAAACATATTAGGGTTATTATTATTTTTAAGGTCAATTTAAATTTTGAAATAAACTCTTCCTACTAGGGCATGTTGGTTTGTATGTTTGTTGCTTTAATATATAGGTTTCATCATTATCACCATGCTATATCTTCTTTGTGATAAATTGTTGTTATGGTGTGTACTATATTTGTGACCAAGGTATGTTGTGAATAATAATATTAGCATTTTTATCATGGATGTTGTTGTCCTTCTTGGGTATGCATAGTAACTATGGTATGCATTAGTATTTCCTTCTATTGAGACACATTATATTTGGTTATCATAGTTGCAAGAGCAGATCTAAATTGCATGACTAGGTATTGCATTATACTTCCCATATGCTAGGACACATATTGAAGATACTATCATTGTTACTTTAAAATATTTTTATTTACTAAATTTACCAAGATATGTTAAGGTATGGAGATCAACACATAGCGTAATCGCCTTAATACTAGGTTATAAGTATGTTCTTTTATGAGTTTATAATGAATAAAAAATATTTTATTAGTTAGGTCACATATTATATACTTGAACTGAGATATTCTTTGTTAATTTATTCTTCCATGGGCCATGTTGTTTGTATGTTCCATCATTGGGTCTTACATAAAGGTTATGAATCTAATTTTAGATATTTTAAAAGAATTATTTGAATTATAAAAGCTATATGATCAAAGGGTAGGTGTGGGAGGATCAAACTTGTTTGGTGAAACTACGTGATGTCACACATATTTGATCAAACACCCTTATTTGGATGAACTGCTGCCTAAACACCCCATTCACTCATTTTTGAATATGTGTAAATAAGGTAGCTCAACCAAATATTAGTTCATCCAAACATTGTTTGGCCAAACTAATGCTCGACTAAACATTCCCCATGATCTTGTTGAGTATAAGTCTTCTTAAAGCTATTTATTTTCTTGTTTATTTAGACATATTTATTAGTTTTCAAAAAATAAACATAGTTTATCTCTATATTATACAAAAGTAACATGTTATGGTATATGGTTTATCATAATGCATATTTAGTGTATGGAGATGCTTTGTGCATAAGGGGATATTCCTTATCAATGCTTGAATACTTTATTTTTGATATTAAATATGGTTTTTATTTGGTATGCAATATAGTGGGGCATCAATGGACCCAATTTATTAATATTTGTATGTACTATATTTTGAAATTTTATTTAGATCATTATGTTGTTCTCTCATATACATATATAAATTTTATAGTTCAACTTAAATATATGTTCACTACATTCATGTTTGAGATTTCCTTCATCAAATTGTAGATTAGTCTTAGCTTGGGATAAGTACCATTAAATTTTTCTCTTTATAGTCCCTATTCATATCAAGGATGGATTTTGAATGTGTAGTCATTCACTTAGTGATAATCAACATTCTAGTTTTATGTTGTACTTTTGTAATTAACCACAAATCTATATTTATAATTTAAAGATATCTACAAAATTATTTTTTTATTTGATGGTTACCAAGATCTATGCTCATGTATTATGGAGATATTTATGTCTCTACTCACCCAATATTTTGTGCATTGATTAGACCTCATTTTTCTATCATAGATGAAGAATATTGGTTTCTACTTAGACCACATCATAGCTTTTGTATTCATTTTTAGATATTGTTTTTTTATACTTTATGATTCTAGGTAATTTGATCATTATAATTTATTCTCTCCCAATTATTATGAAATTCTTTACTTATCATGGCAATAAAATACATTAGAATATTTATTACTAAAAAAGAAAGGTAAAAAAAATCAGATGCCTTACATAACCTAAAAAATAATAGTTGTACATGTATAATATATTGAAGAAATAAATTGACCTTTTAAGAATTGGTTGATATGATGTTGAACTTGTATAAAGATACAAATCATAATTTTTTATATACTTAAGAAGATAAGATAGTGTTCATGATTATATATAATTTTCTAAAATATATTTTTTACTAGAAAATATTTAGCTATTGGATTCTTTGAAGCTAATATATTAATTCTCAAATTTGGGATGGAATGATTGATGTATTTAGAAAGTATCTTGAAGGTTTAAAATATTTAAAAACTTAAAATAGTTGATATACTTTATAACTTTTTACCATTGGAAAAATAGAATTTCTCATGTTCATCCTTTCTAGGTTATTCTAATATACTTTATATTAGAGTAGAAACTTCTCTCAAACATAAATAAGATCTTAACTAATATATAAAGAGTATTTTTCTTGCAACTAATAAGATGAAAATATACTTTACATTTGTACATGGAATATCTACAATCTAAATTATATTGGAGAAGTAACACTACTTGATATAATAGTTAGATGAATATGATCCAAAAAATAAAATTTTGAGTTAAGGAAGATCAAGAAAGAGTGAAATACAAGAATAACATAGTATGATAAATCCAAAAATAGAATTATATCTGTAGACACCAAAATCTAGCCACTTGTCCTCCATCCATAGCTTCCAACCATAATTATCCATTATTTTTATATATTTATTTAATATATATTTAAATAATAATATTTTATATATTATATTTATATATATATATATATATATATATGTATATATGTATGAATTAATCCCATCCATCCATCATGTTTTAATCCTAGCCATCCATCTGCCTTAATCCATGCCACTTACCCAGATTTAATCTCCACCCTTTGTCATGTTTTAATCTTGGCCACACAAATTGTGTCATCGAAACCCTAACATGCCTAAGAGAAGATTATAAATAGGAGTCATTTTGATGACTCAACCCCTAATATTTTGGGGAGTCCCTAGAATCTCAATTTTTTTTGCTAAGTTTACCCTTAAGTATCCTTGCGACTTCCATCCTCCATTGCCCCCTCTCGCATCCTCCGCATCCGCTGTTGTCCACCTCGCAAACCAGATATGGTTTTACAACCTTACCCTCAGTCGTTGAATGCCCGCTAGAGCTTCCTGAGCACCCACCAAAGTTTGCAAAGCACCCACCAGAGCCTACTAGGTGCCTCTAAGCATTTTTGATCAGCACCAAGCACCCGCGGGTGTTTCCAATCCTAGTTCTGCAACCATACGACCCTTAGGTGCCACAAGGGCACATCTACGTAACCATCCTCTGCAACAACAACGAAGACAAAAATATCAAGTCAGTGAAGACAAGGTAAATATTTTTGTGCACATCATTTTATGTTCTTATCATTTATTTACAACTTTTATGCAATATTAGGGTTAGTGATTTCATTTTTGAGGGTCTCACATAGTGGAGCCCTCATAGGTATTATTAACTCTTGTCATTGTTTGTTGTGTGTAGGTGTGAGAGCAGTATTCATTAAAGGTTGTTGAAGCTTGGGTGGCCCTATCAAGGATATCCAAAGCCCATCCACAATCTATTGGGATCAAATCAGGCGTGAAGACACCACAATCATTTGTTAACTAGGGTTTCGGAGAACCCTAGTGTATTGTAATAATTGTATCAAATAACAAGCTTTGTAAACCCCACATTTGGGGTATTCTTGATTGTAATACTAGAGATCCACTGAAATTAATAAAAGAATCTATTTCCTTGTGCAATAATTTGTGTATTTACATTACTTGTTTATTTTAATATTTTATATTTGGTGTTTCTTGATTTTGCATTCACAAATGGTGATCATGGTGGGACCCACTAAGGGTTTCATATTTTAAATTATCTTGTCACTAACTTGTTGTTTTTTGTTTTCATTTTATAGGTTTTCAAAAACCAGATCACGCAAATTTTATAAAGTTAGGGTTTCTGAAGAATTGCAAAAGTTGCAGAAGTTGCGCAGATGCCCTATGACACTCGGGGGGTGCCCTCTAGTGTTCAGTAAATGTCCAGGTGTGTTTTAGAGGAACCCAGAGTTATTTTACAAGGAGGAAAATGAATGAGTAGGCTTATTTGTAAGTCTACCTCAAAATCCTAACCCCTTTGTTTTTCATTTTTGTTTCATGTTTTTACAAATTAATTGTTAAAAGGAATATTATTCAATATATGTTAAAAACAATCACATTACATCCGCATTTTAGAAATTTGCATTCATTTATACATTGCATTTATATTTACTTTGCATTCATACTCACATTAGTGTACATTTTTTAGATTTAAAATTTTGCTGCTTTTTGATGTGTTTTTCATTCAAAGATATGCATACTATTTTTATGTTAAGTAAAAATTGCATAAAATAGTTTGCACATTAGGGTCATGAATTCCTCTTTTGCTTGCTTAAGTAGGAATAATATCAGAATACATAAAGTACTCCCACTATTGGAATCACTTGCTGATTCAGAGCGAAAGAGTAAGTGAACCCTCCACTGTTTAGAGTGGGTCTTAAGTTGTGAACCTTAGATATTTTGAGGAAATTGGTATCTCTGTTGTTGGATTCTAATTTAGACTTGCAAAATTGGTTACTATTGATATTGTATGAAAACATAATAGAGAACATAAATTTTTTAAAATGAATCACACACAATACGTATCACATTAAACAGTAATGCATTGGATTTCATCACCAACCATTGCTTGAGATTTGGTGATGGTGGGCTTCATCTCCATCCACCAATATCTGCCCTTAGCCACCTTAGGATACCCTTGAGAAAACTTTTTGGACTTCATCACCAGGAAGAATCTCATTGCCCATCCAAGCCATAGAGTTCACCCATCATAATTCAGATTAGCAAATCAAACACACACACAAAAAAAGAAAAAACATTAAAAATGAGATAAAAAATAGAAGGTAAGACATATTTTTTGTAGAAACTTAGAATTGAGTTGTTTTACTTGATTTCGGTGAAGTTTTTATTTTAGTGCACATTGCATATATTTTATTCATTTATATTATGGTCTTAACCAAAAATCAGAAAAAGAAAGAAGCACTAAATCAAATCTTCATTCCACAACACATTGCACCCATGGATAATTCATCATCCCTTGCTACCACTTATGTGGTCAATCCCACTTGTGTGATACAAGTAAGTTATTCAGATTTGTCTGTGGGTCCCTCACACACTATGTCATATACATAGTCATTTCACATGGTCATTCCACAAATAGAATCATCTTCACTTGCCATTGGTCACCACATCACCCATATAGGCATGGCCCAAGTAGAATCTCTTCAAATATCTGCTAATTATATCTTAGAATCAGTCCATAACTCACCTAGGCATGATCCTTATTTTCAATAGGAACTTATATCCTCCTAGCCTTCAAGCCTTACCAAAGTGTATAACAATCCTCTTTTTGAGGTATCAACTGCACCTTCCCAACATTGGTTCATACCCCAATCATCATGTGCTCCAAGCACATCCATACCATCATCTTACAACACTACCTATAGCAATAATTTGTATGGAACACATGTCAATGCTGCTTCATAGATGCCAACATCCACCTCATCCAATGTTACCAATACAATTGTAATTCCTCTTGCAACGTGTCATCCATCCAACTCATTGGTTCCATCCACATACATGCCTTCCACTTCAGATATGGAAATACATGAAGCATAGGAACACCTTAACAAATTGCTTAAGAAGCAACATAATGCTCAACAACAAGTTTAGGTGGTCAATCCTAAGCCTCAACTTATTTCCACTCAACCCATATTTATCACCCAAAGTCCATCATGGGTACCACAATATTTTGTGGTTTCCATCCCCACACCACCATCAACCCATACCCATACCATTCCCATAAATAATAATTAAAATTATAGTCCTCATATATTATCTCCATTTCAACAATCACCATCATTTCTCCACCAACCTCATTATCATAAATTTTAATCCACTTCACCACATCATCATAATATTATCACACCTCAACATATTTCCACCCCACCTTCACAAAATCATCAAGTGATTCAGGGTTTTCACATTCCAGGGGAAGATCCTAGGATCTAAACTATGCAACAACATATTGACAATATGATGCAATACACTCTTGGTTTGATTAACCAGAAGCCCACTTTATGTCAACTGATCAATCAACCAATTCATCCTTCGATACCATCACCGCCATATCTGAAAGACTTCACAGTATCAAATTTTGATAAATTTAAAGGGACTGAGGACCCTAAAGAACACGTGAGCACATTCATCCATTCATGCTATGCTCTCATGCTTTGAACATTTCCTCAGACATTGGGGGAGATGTTGTAGAATGGTATAATCACTTGCCTCATCATAGTATTTATACTTTTGAGCAATTGATTGACCAATTTCTTGAAATATTTTCCCTTAATGTTAGAAAGAAAGTCTCATTATCTGATATATATGGTCTAAAAAAATATGATGATGAGTCTATATATGACTTTGGCAACCATTGGAGGGCCATTATTACCAAATTGCCATTTCCCTACCAATGAAAGAGCTTACTAAACTGTTCATTAATATTTGCTTAAAATCCATCTCTTGGTTGTTATAATTGTAGAAATACTGATCATTTGAGGAAGATTTTCCCTAGGCTAGCACAATTGAGGAGATAAAAATCCAAGAATAGTAAAGTAAGGGCCAATATAAAAGTAACTATTCTGGCCAATCAAAATCAAACTAGGCAAATCTAGCCAATCAAGATAACCAAGTTAATCAAGTGGTGATGAGCCAGTCGATAATGGCTCAATAAAAAACTATGCAACATCAATCATAACAAATTGAATATCATGCGGTTCCCTCAACAACTCAAAAAGTCAAAACATGGTGTTAGCTATGGAAAACTGACCACGTCGACAATCCTCATATCTAAAAAGTGCATCTAAGTACTATCTAATACCTATAAGAGGACCCTTATGACCTTGAAGGAGCCCTAAACCTAGAGCTATGCCTAGAATCACTAGGCCTAACAAACCTAGATATAGATGAGAAGGGTGGATTTGGAAGTCTAATGTTGTGCTCCATCAACTAATCCTCCAATAATCGAATGTATCCATCCTAAGCCCAAAGGTATTGTACATCATGTCTATATCAGTGAATCTTGTCTAGTAGCTCTACTTGGAGCCTTGTGATCCTTTCCTTACCACCACCTATAGTCAATCATATTTCTAGATCCACCTATATCAAACCATCTCCATATCCTACAATCAAGATATATTTATATCCTAAGCCACCACCATAGCATCCCGCTCTACCACTAGCTACTCTAACCTATCTCAATCCTCTTCACTCTAACTAGGATGCCCATCTAGAATCTCCTCCCTATCCTCCATGCCATCTCCATCACCTCTAAACTTTTGAGCCTGCTCGACTATCCCCCTAGACCGCCTCCTTTGACTGCTAGCTCGAAGGTGCCTTCAATGCTTAGGAGCCTAATCAGTATCCTTGGCATCTGCCTCATTCCCATCCCCATATACTACTAGATCTGGTACCCATGGCAGCTGTGTACTAAATCATGCATTATAATCCATAGTAGTCCTTACATCATCCACATCAAAGAAATACATCCCCTTATCATACTCATAAGTCGTCCTCCATGCCTCAGCACAAGGGAGACCCGTCTCATCTTGATGACCCTAGTAGAGCACTGGTGCCTCAGGAAATATCTACCTTAGTCCAAACTATTGTAACACCCGTGAGAATTGAATCAAATCCACCTTACTTGTGTGTCTCCTAACCACCCACATAGCCTACCAAACCCTCTACAACTGCTCCCCATCACCTATCCGTATGGCACCTCGTCATGGTATCCATATCACATGAGTTGCATCTCCTCTACCAATGACCACCTCATAGCATAAGGCTGCTCCCTATCCCATCCCTCAGTAGATGGACCTACAAGTTAAGCCACACTAAAGTACTCCAAGTCTCAAAACTATAGTAGCAAACTACAACCTAGACCCTTGTGCTTCTGCCTCCTCATCTCATATAACTCTTGATACAACTGCACCAATAATGCAGGAACCCATGCATACACCTGAGGTATGTCGATCATGTCATACACCAAACCAATAAGGTTCCATGGGAACCAATAGCTAGTACTGTTCGGGGCCACTATGTTGGCCAACACAAACATCACAAAATATCAAAGGGTATCTAACTTCTTGTCTACATACATGGATAAGTATGTAATCCCTCCACCCTTCATGTCCACATATTACCACCCATATTTTAACAACTGGCTCAGTTCATGTCCCTTATCATGTCCAGCCTTGACACGTAAGCCCTCCACTAGCAACTTGAGGATACAATATATATCCTCAAGTGTCATGGTCATATCTCCAGTAGGGAGCTAAATTATCCTATCTGGATCCCATATATCTACCAAGGTAGATAGATACCCTCCATCCATCATCACCACATCTATCCAGAATGTCCTATCCAGTCCTACAGGCTCCAACCACCTCCACTAGTCCTCTCGCACAACCTTCCTCATCCCTGGGATGAGAGACAATAACCAATATCAAGACTCCAAAATCCTGAACTATAGTACAATACATAAAGGCATAACATTAATATCACAAAAAAAATTACACAAGTCAACAAAAAGTTTCAAATGCTCTTACCTTCACAAAGTGCACATCTTCTCCTGCTTTCACATCTACACCCTCCATCACCATAGCTTTCACAACACTTCACCTCACTCCACTCCACTCCACTCCCTCAGACACAACTTCAAAATTTTGCAAACGTAAGAATGAACTTGTTTCCCCTTCTACAAGATATTTATAGGTATTTTAGGTGTATTGAAACACCCATGGATGCTTCCAAGTACATTGAAATGCATCCTTGTGTTTGGAAAACAATAAACTCTGGTAGGCGTTTACACATGCAGTAAGTGCCCACCGACGTTTTTCGTCAAAGTTGACAAAAGATCAAAAAAGATACAAAAGGTAGCTTACCTCCACCAAATCATTTAAAATTGCATATATGCATCATTTTCATCATAATATTGTATTTTGTGAAGGTCCATTCTAATATGGACGCATATTTTTTATTTGCATCCAAAAGGCACAAAATCGGTTATCAATGTTCAAAATGCTACAAAACGGTTCAAATTTTCACAAAATGACCATAATCGTCATGATCATCATCAAATATTCATTTCCACATCATTATTTAGTGGTAAGGATGATTGGATAGAAATAAAAAAATTTAAGAGAAGCCTTTTCATCCTTGGATGGCATCTAGCAGGTCATTTGGAGCAAAGTCACGAAAACTATGGTAGTGTATGCTAAAGAAGAAAATCAAGCTAATATAGGAATGATAGAAAAGGAATCCAAAGTGCAATATGGATAGGATAAAGCTAGTTGGAAACCACCCCTATAAGGTTGGATTAAAATTAATACCGATGGAGCTGCAAAAGGTAATCTAAGTAGAGCTAGAATTGGAGTGGTGTGCAAGAATCATGTTGGAACAATGCTCTATTAGGAACTGTAGGGCCTATATAGGGCCACAAAAAATGAAGCATAAGTCTTAGCTATCAAATATGCTTCTATTTGGGTAGTAAGACAAGGTTATAGGAGGATAATCATAGAATTAGATTCTCAAATTTTGGTAGGAGCTCTAGATTGCATGAGAAACTTTACTTTGAAGACATGGAGGTTGAGGATTCTTGTCACCCAGATTAAGAAATTGTGGATGGAATTAGATGATGTGATTTTAGTTTATGTAGGTAGAGCTTTGAATAAAGTGGTAAACTTCATGGCTAATATGGGTACCGAGGAGGTAGGGGTCCAGTGGCATGGCTATTTATGATGAGAGAATCAGGTAGGTTGGTGAGAAAATATAGTGTTTAACTAATTTTGATAGCCATTGCAGACACATGGTTTAGGATATTTGGCTTCAATGTAGATCTCCTTAAACTTTTGTAAACAAGTGTTCTAGCCAGGGCTAGAAGGAGTCTCATCCAAACTTGTAAATAATCTTATCTTAATATAATTTTTTCAAATTCATTTTCAACAAAAACAAGAGGGATTTAAGTTAATCAATATATTTAAAGAGGGTTTAACTTTAACAAGGTTAACCTAGGCCCATTGAACTAACATAATAAAATATTAAAAATAACTAATACATTGTACAATGTAATACCCTTAGGCCTTGTAAGAACCCTCCTCGCACAACTATAAATTATAGATTAATTAAATACTCAACTTTATATTTTTCCTATATAGCATGGTACTACTGATGTCCATTGTGTATGCAGGGTTAGATGTAAACAATAAAGGATGAAATAATAAGGGGTTGATAGAAAAAAGGTAAAAAGGGAAGTGATGATTTAGTCTGTTAGTACATGAAAACTCATGAGGATTTGCATCTCGTATAGGTATTATAATGTGTTTGTTGTGTGAAGCATTTCTTTGCTTGGAAAATATTATGTGTGATGGTTGTGTTTAGGAATTGATAATATAATCATGGTTGGCAATGAAGATGCCTAGAAGGCATGGGAGCCATTATGGTAATTCAAAATAGTTTAAGGTCATCTTGATAAAAAAGTTTATTGTTTTTATTATTTTTATTTTTATTTTAAATAAAAAGTAAAAAAATAATAGTGAACAATATTAAATTCTAAAAAAGGTGGATAAGTGGGATTTAAAAATAATGTCATGTGTGGGTTAAATCACACTCTTTAGTAATAACGAAAAATAACCCCATCCATACCTTTCATAGAAAAAATGTAGGAATTTTGGTAGGAACCCTTTATTGCATGTCATGTTTTATGAATGAATGGGGTGGAAAATGGTTGTCTTCATAGGCTGGGAAAAAGAAAAAGGGGAAAAAACAAGTGATTTGTCTGGTTCGACTGGTGAAAGTTCTACGTAGGTAATAGATGAAAGCAAAGTGAAGTCTTAGATTGACTTTAATAAATTATTTCCTTGATTTTGTGTAAAGGAGGTGTACTGGTAAATTTTATAGAAGTGTTTGATTTTTTATATATATTTACTCAATGCAAAAGCTAATTCAATTGTAAACATTGTATGTGAAGAAAGAAGTTTATGTTGTGTGTGCATGCAATAATTTTGGATAAATTCTATAAAATGTATTAAGCTTGGATGTAAACGGTTGCCTGACAACATGTTGAATATTATATTCTGGATGTCATGAACCTATCTTTGTATTTTGATATAAACTGTTTTAGATAGGTATATCTTTAGTAAGTTCTAGTTGAGATATTATTGTTTCTTTTATAAAATTTCAAACATGCTCTCAGCTCTTAACTGGTCATTGAGAATGCACAAGAAAATAGTTCATGTCTAATTACCTATGGAATGGAGGATTTTTAAGGGAATTTGAATGACCTGGGGAGGATTTGAATTATCAATTGGTTTGGTGTTAAACCATTGTTTATTATTAGTAGGAATACTAGAACATGCTAAGAAAAGAAGATAATTACCAGAAAACAAATATGTAAAATGGGTGTGAATCATGCTATGTTGTTTATATTTTATAACTATGTTTGAAATTTATTAAAAAAAATACGTTTGCATGGGAATGGGTATTAGAATGCATGCATTGATTTATGAGGTTGTTTTTGATCTTGAAATTCCTCTTAAATCCTCAATGGATGATACAAAAGTCCATTTGATTGAAGGCTATGCTGCAACAAAGCTATGGTAAAATGAGAAGGGCATCTCGTCTAATTAATATGACAGAGGAACCTAGCCTGGATATGTGTGATAGCAGACTTGAAATTATTGAAAACTACATGTCAAAGTGTGTGCTTATTTAGAGGGATGAAATCCTGTTACTTGAGACTTACCAAAATGTAATAACTAAGTTAAGTTGGCTTGTATGTAATAGTGGTTTAAAAATAATCAGTCGTATGAGTCTAATATTAATAGGGAGATGTCCTATCTAAACTAGTTTGAGTAAGACCACCTAGAAAACTATTCTCAGTCTACAACATTTGTATTTGGGCTTCGACTATACTGTTGCTTCCTATCCAATTTATTATTTGATAAATATCTTGATATATTTTGAAATTGAATAAAGAAATACATGGTATTGTAATTGACGTCATTGCATCATAAAAAGTAATTACCTTATGAGAAAATTATATATTGTGCACACTTTAATATTTGTTGTTTTTACTATTGTAAATTGCAATGTTGGAGAATGAAAGCAATTCGTAGTCATAATACCATATACGCATAACCGAGTAATAAAATCAAAGCTAAGTCTATGATATGTTTAGGGTTGGTATAAGACTCATGGATGGATTTTAAGTATTTTGATCCATAGTTATGAATGAATTAAACTACAGGGAAACCATTACATTTTTCTTGGTTATCACAGGTAAACTTTGGTAAAGATTACTACAATAATTGAAGCAAAACGTAGGTAAAATTTAAAAGAAACCAAAAAAATTCAAGAATGCTCTAGACAAAGGAACAAATCTTGAAGTTGTATACTTGGAAATATAAATATATTAAACTACAATGAGACGTTCGTTGTATAGCAAGATGAATGATTATTACCCTTGCTAGCAAAGATTAGTAAATGCTTCACCGTTGAGTGTGTGATCCCTTAAAGGAACCGATAGGGGAGTGAGACTATAAATTATATGTTTTTATAAAAATAAACTATGTACTTTACCTTCAAGTTGATGAATCACTCAAAAGGAGGTTATATTTTAGAATAAGTTGGGAGAACTCTATAGTAACTTTTAAAGAAAATATGAAGTATAATAGAACTTGATAAAAATTGTGTTAAGGATCAATTGAATATTTTTATATTTATGGAAGAATCAATGGATACCATGTTAGGATTAAATATCTTGCTTAAGGTAGATAAGAAAAGAAGTAAAATATAAACTATGACCTTTGGTATTACTAGCTTTTTAGCTTAGAAAAATCGATCCAATCTTGATGGAATAGTTTATCGAGAAGGATAAACAAAAATTATTGTTAGTGAAAATGAATGACTTAAACACCCAATGTTGTTGAGGTGCGGGTATGCACACAACGAGTCTCAAGAGCAATCGTAGTCTGACAAAATTGGTTGGAACAAGTGACTTGGTCAGAACTAGTAACGAGGGGTGGTATGGGATGCCACCTCTAGGTTGCTGCTCGGGTAGTACTGTGATAAGTCCCATGTTCATTTGACTTAGCTAGTTCAGCCATGACGTTTGGTATGGGATAAATGATCATGAGTCATAATGGGCATGAGTGATCAAGTCCAAGGTCAGGGTATTGACATGGCTCTAGATGACTCTGGGTAGTGGACAATCAGCTAGACACTAGGCATATATACGCTAACCCCCTTACATACAGTTAATGGAACAAGTCGATCGGTTAGTCGAAGGTTCAATATGCTAAGGGATGGGGAAGTATGCGTCCACCCTCTAGGTGTTATGGGCCCTAGAGGATAACCCCAGTCATGGTTCGACCCTCATGCCAGAACAAGAGGACGTTAAATGAGGTAAGTTGATTCCACATAATGGCACCTTTTATGGGATTTGGCCAATCTCATCCACTTGGGTGGTTATCTACAGTAGTCTTGAACCCAAAAGTGGTATGATATACCTATACTAATTAATAATTATGTTGTAAAAATCATTGGGTGAAACAAATATTGCTATGAACATGAAAGCACTCTTAGGAATAAAACTATGATTTATAAAAAAAAATTACCCTGAGAAAATTGCTTGGCTTATTTTTGTGGTACAACCAGGTGAGTAGACTTGGGTTGTTACATATGGTATTAGAGAAGAAGAGATCTTAAGTTGTAGAACTCTGATTAAATAATTTTGTCTAGATCAATGTAAACTTATATATTAACTTACTTCTTTCACCTACAAGTCAAATGGCACGAATGTTGTGAGGTGGATCTTCAAAAAATCCTGTAGGAGGCAGGGAGGAAGAAGCCATCGAAAGACCTATGAGGGGACCAAGGTCAGGCATAAGATGAGAAGGTCCTCAACATGAAAGAAGGATGAAATGGTTGAATGAACCTCCACCAAATGAGCCTGGTAGGGAGGAAGGAAACCTTGCAAAAGTTGTGCAACTATTACAAACTCATGTGGATCAACAACAAGATTTAATAGATCAACAACAAAAATTGATTGAGGACTTGATCAAGGAAAGGAAACCTATAGGTAGCTTTGTGGAAGCACTCGAAGAGCCAACAAGAGCAGATGATGCTAGAGTGGGCTCTGAGTTGGTCAAGGACCTAATGAAGGTCGTGAATCCCAAGTTTAATGATGCAAGTGAAGATAATGTAGGAGAAGTTTTGGGAATTCACTAATTTGCAACAAGGATTAATGTCAGTTTAAGCTTATTATCAAAAATTTAACCAACTATTAAAATATGTACCTAATTATGAGGGCATGGAGGGCATGAAGGTGCAAAAGTTTATACTAGGATTATATCCTAAGATTAGGATTGAGGTGAATATGCTAAATCCTAAAAATATTCCTAGAGCATTTGATTTAGCTCGACAAGAAGAAGTCTATCAAGGAACTAAAAAGGCTTACTTCAATTATAAAAAATTGACTGAAAAAGAAAAATATGATCTTAAGAAATGTAAAAGTGTAGGATTTATGAAATGGGTTAAGGAGCAAAGTAAAAATTCTAAAGGAGGAGACTAGAATAGACAAGGAGGCACAATTAGAAGGACTGTTCAAGGCTACAAGCATAGGAAAAATGGCAAAGGCTACCATGGGAGAAATGATCCAAGGCAAGTAGAACAGGGAAAGACTAAATATGTTGTATCCCAAAGTAGCAATGAAAGTAACAATAAGGGAAACAGAGCTCCTCCAAGTGGATGTTATATATTCCAAGGAGCTCATTATGCCAACAAGTGCCCCCACAGAGCTGATCTTCATCAGAAAGCTCTAGAAGAAGCCACTCACAGGATCTTTGTGATGATAGGTAGTCCCATACTTGATGGTCAAGTTACTCCATTTTTACTTAAATGGTAAAATTTTTGATAAATATGTGCATATTTTGATAGATAGTGGATCAACTGATAGCTTTATTTCCACTAGATTAGTGAGGGACATACCTGAAAGACCTAGGGTTTTGGCTAATGGTTGGAAGGTAGAGTATGGGTCAGGGCAAACCTACCAAGTCAACCAATGTCTATTTGACCCTCACATCATTTTACCATAAGGAAAAACTAATTGGCATTTGTATGTGGCACCTTTGCATGCTTTTGACATCATACTTGGTGTTGACTGGTTAAAAGCCCATAAGGCTCTTCTAAATTTTGAGGAAATATGGGTGGAGTTTATGGATGAGTCTAATCAAAGGATTAGGATTCATTATGATCATGGTGAAATTAAGCCACATTTATTATCTGCAATGTAGATAAAGAAAGTCATTAGGAAGAAAGGAATGATTTTTATAGTTAAAATGAATAAGAAAGAGGAGATTAAAGTGGAATATGACCTCTTCCAAAAGCATCCTATCTTGGGAGAATTCAAGGATGTATTTTCAAAGGACCTTCCAGGGTTACCTCCTCAAAGAGAATTTGATTTTTCTATTGAGTTATTACCTAGAGCTACGCCCATTGCAAGGGCACCATATAGGATGACTCCTATTGAGCTACAAGAGCTCAAAATACAACTTCAAGATTTATTGGAAAAAGGGCTAATCAAGCCTAGTGTGTCACCATGGGGAGCTCCTATCTTATTTATTAAAAAGAAATATGGTACCTTGAGGATGTGCATATATTATCGGATGTTGAATAAGGTTACTATCAAAAATAGGTATTCATTACCTAGAATTGATGATCTCTTTAATCAATTAAAAGGAGCAACCATCTTCTCAAAGATTGACCTAAGGTCTAGTTATCATAAGTTAAGGATTCAAGAAGAAGACACTTCTAAAAAAACTTTTAGAACAAGGTATAAATATTTTGAGTTTACAGTCCTACCTTTTGGGCTAACTAATGCCCTAACCGCATTCATGAATCTCATGAATAACATTTTTAGAGAGCAATTGGATAAATTTGTGCTCGTATTTTTGGATGATATATTGATCTATTCCAAGAATAAGGAGGAACATGATCAACATATGAGAACTATACTTGATATTCTTAGAAAGAATCAATTATATGGAAAACTATCAAAGTGTGAATTCTACACTCCACAAGTACAATATTTGGGACATATTATCTCTATTAAAGGGATTGTAGTTGATCCCAAGAAAATAGAAGCAATTATTGATTGGCTAACACCTACTAATGTGATTGAGGTATAAAGTTTTATGGGGATTATAGGCTATTATAGGTGATTTATTAGAGGGTTCTCAAGAATTTCCCAACCCATTACAAACCTTCAAAGGAAAGGTAAAGCCTTCAAATGGATAGAGCAGTGTGAAGAGGCTTTTCAAATTTTGAAAGAAAGGTTGACAACCACACCGATTTTACAATTACCTGATCCTAATAAGCAGTTTATAATGTGTACTGATGCATCAATTGAAGGATTAGGAGGGGTTTTGATCCAAGATGATGTAGTTATTACCTTTGAATCAAGGAAACTTAAGAGGTATGAGGTGAATTATGCCACTCATGACTTGGAGTTGGTAGTTGTTGTACATGCCCTTAAGATTTGGAGGCACTATTTGTTGGGAAAACCATTTGAATTGAAGATAGATCACCAGAGTTTAAGATACATATTTACTCAACCCTTATTGAATGCTAGGAAATGATGTTGGATGGAGTTTCTAGTTGAGTACAATTTTGGCATCGAGTATATTAAGGGTAAGGAGAATAAGGTTGTTGATGCTCTGAGTAGGAGAGGGCGTATTACTACAATGACAAAATGTCAATATGATTTGTTAGATCAAATTAAAAATTAACAACAAAAAGATGAATTTTTCTAGTCTTGTAATGCTCAAATGGAGCAAGAACTTGGAAAGGATACATGATTTGTATATAAATATGACTTGTTTTTATAAGAATAGGTTGGTAGTTCCAAATACAGGTGGATTGAGAGAAACAATCCTTAAGGAGGCACACAATACTCCTTATTCGATGCATCCTGGAGGAGCAAAGATGCATGAGAGCTTGAGAAAGGCCTACTATTGGCCAGGTATGAAAAAGGATATCACTGATTATGTGGCTAGGTGCTTAGAGTGCCAGAAAGTGAAAGTGGAACATCTGCATCTAGCAGGTAAGTTGTACCCACATGAGATACCTACACAAAAATGGGAAGGTGGTATCAATGGAATTTATAGTGGGTTTGCCTAAAACAAGGTTCAAGCATGATGCAATCTTGGTAGTTGTGGATAAGTTAACCAAGGTTGCACATTTTATACTAGGTAATGTGCAAGATGATGCACCTGCTATAGCGAGCAAGTTTTCTAGGGAAGTGGTAAGACTACATGGATTTCTAGAAGTCATAATCTCTGATAGAGATTCTCACTTTACCTCTAAATTTTGGTAGGCTTTGCATGAAGCATTGGGAACCAAATTGAATATTAGTACCACCTATCACCCTGAGATAGATGGGCAGACTGAGAGGGTGAATCAGGTGTTAGAGGATATGTTAAGAATGTATTGCATGGATCAACATACAAAGTGGGAAGACTATTTATACCTAGTGGAGTTTGCATACAATAATAGTTATCATGCATCACTAGGTATGGCACCTTTTGAAGCCCTATATGGAAGAAGATGCAGAACTCCCTTATCTTGGGATAATCTAGAAGATCGGGTAGTGATCGGACCAAAAACTATAAAAGAAATGGAAGATCAATTGAAAAGAATTCAGTAGAAGTTGAAGGAGGCCATAGATCACCAGAAGAGCTACGCGGACCTCAAAAGGACACCGAGAGAATATTCTGTGGGAGACAGAGTGTTCTTAAGGGTGAAGCCAACTAAAATTTCCATAAAATCTTCCAAACTTGACTCAAGATATGTGGGTCCATTTGAAATTGTGGGCAAGATAAGCCCTGTTGCATACAAACTTGCTCTACCACCAAGCTTATCCAAAATCCATAATGTCTTCCATGTGTCCCTCTTTAGGAAGTACATTTTTATCCTACTCATGTTTTGGATGTTTCCAAATTGTAGATGATCGATCCACTAAAAATTGAAGTTTGACCTGTTCGTATACTTGGTTTTAGGACCAAGAACCTGAGGAAGAGGAGCATAGAGCAATGTCGGGTCCAATGGGACCTCTACTCGGATAGAAATGCCATGTGGGAGAACATGGCAGATATGCAGCAATAATTTCCTTATCTATTTGAGTAGACATAGACATTTTAAAAACATTTTATATGGTTTGATGATATATGTATATATGCATATGGATATGAGATTGGATACTGAGTAGAGTAGCTTGTGTATGTTTTGAGTTATTGAGTAGAGTAGCTTGTGTTTATTTGCTTATGTGATGATGTATGTTTTGGTTTATTCATGGATATTTGGTTGAATGCAATATGACATATTAAATGATTTAATTGCATGTTCAAATTTGAATGATTTGTGATTCAATGATGATTTTTGATACAGATAATGAAGTATGATTTATAAATTGATATGATTAATTTGGCATATGTGAAAAGCTATATTTGGATATATTCAATTTGTTTGACCATGCCATGAAACACAGGGATTGTGTTTGTTTCTAGTGGGGGAGGATGTAACGACCCTCCTCGCACGACCATTGATTATAGATTAATTAATGAATTACACTTACCTTTTCCTATAGAGCATGGTATTGTTGATGTCCATTGTGTGTGTAGGGTCAGGTGCAAACAATGAAGGATGAAACAAAAAGGGGTTGATAGGAAAAAGGTAAAAAGGAAAGTGATGATTTGGCCTATGAGTACGTGAAAATATCATGAGGATTTGCATCTCATATAGGTATTATAATGGATTTTTTGTGTGAAGTATTTTTTTTCTTGAAAAATATTATGTGTGATGGTTGTGTTTAGGAATTTCTAATATAATCATGGTTGGAAATGAAGATGCCTAGAAGGCATGGGAGCCATTGTGGTAATTCAAAAAAAGGTTAATGTCATCTTGATATAGAATTTTATTGTTTTTATTATTTTTATTTAAAAAATAAAAAGTAAGAAAATAATAATGAGCAATATTAAATTCTAAAAAAAGGTGGATAAGTGGGATTTAAGAATAATTTCATGCATGGGTTAAATTGAACTCTTTGGTAATGATGGAAAATAACACCTTCCATTCCTTGCATAGCAAAAACATAGGAATTTTCGTAGGAACCCATTATTACATGTCATATTTTGTGAATGAATGGGGAGAAAAATAGTTGTCTTCATAGGCTTGGAAAATAGAAAGAGGATAAAAAATAAGTGATGAGCCTGGTTCGGTTGGTAAAAGTTCTATGTAGGGAAAAAATGAAAGCAAAGCGAAGTCTTAGGTTGGCTTTAATAAATTTCTTTTCTTGATTTTGTGTAAAGGAGGTGTACTAGAAAATATTATAGAAGTGTTTGAATTTATATTATATTTAATTCAATGTAAAATAAAGATTGCACGGTTTGTTGTGCTAATTATATTGTAAATATTGTATGTGAAGAAAGGAGACTGTGTTGTGCATGCATGCAATCATTTTGGATCATTTCTATAAAATGCATTAAGCTTCGCTATAAATCAATTTGTGATAGATTGTTGAATATTATATTTTGGATGTCATGAACCTATCTTTGTATTCTAGTATAAAATTTTGTAGATAGGTATATATTTAGTTAGTTATAGTTGAGATATTATTGTTTATTTTATATAAATTCAAATTTGTTCTCAACTCTTAACCAGTCATTGAGAACACACAAGGAATTGGTGCAAGTATAATTACCTATGGAACAAAGACTTATGAAGGATATTTGAATGACCTTGGGAGGGTTTGAATTTTCAATTGATTTTGTGTTAAACCGTTGCATGTTCTTATTAGGAATACTAGAACATAGTAAGAAGAGAAGACAATTATTAGAAGACAACTATGGAAAATGGGTCTGAATCATGTTGTGTTGTTTATATTTTATGACTATGTTTGAAATTTATTAAAAATAAATTATGTTTGCATTGGAATGGGTATTATAATACATGCATTGATTTAAGATGTCATTTCTAATCCCAAAATTTATCCTAAACCCTCAATGCCTGATACAAAATTTTATTTGATTGAATGCTAAGTGCTACAAAAAAGCTATGTAAAAATGAGGGATGTTCTATCTAATGAAGATGACAGAGGAACTCATCCTCAATACGTGTGAAAATAGACTTAAAATTATTGAAAATTATGTGTTAAAGAGTGTACCCATTTAAAAGGATGAAATTCCCGTTACATGAGACTTACCAGAATGTAATAGCTAAGCTAAGTTCACTTACATTTAATAGTGGTTTAAGATAACCAGTTGTCTGAGTTTGATATTAATAGGGATATGTCCTATCTAAACTGGTTTGAGTAACATCAACTAGAAAACTATTCTTAGTCAACAACATTTGTATTTAGGATTCAATTGTACTATTGCTTTCTATCCAATTTATTATTTGATGAATATATTGATTTAAAGTGAAATTTCATAAAGAACTACATGGTAATATAATTGATATCATTGCATCATAAAATTTGCTTTCCTTATGAGAAAAAATATATACTGTGCACACTTTTTTTAATCTTTGTTGTTTTTTCTACTATAAATTGTAATGTTGGAGAATAAAAATAATTCGTAGTCATAACACCATATAAGCATAACCGAGTAATAAACTCAAATCTAAATCTATGATATGTCTGGGGATGGTAGAACACTCATGGATAATTTTAAAGTATTTTTATCCATAGCCAGGAATGAATTAAACTAAAGGTAAACCATTATATTTTTCTTGGTTATCACAAGTAAAATTTGGTAAAGATTACTATAATACTTGAAGTAAAATGTAGGTAAACTTTAAAAGAAACCAAAAATCTCCTAGAATGTTCTAGACAAAGGAATGAATCTTCAAGTTGTATACTTAGAAATATAAATATATTAAACTGTAGTGAGACATTCACTATGCAACAAGGTAAATAATTATTACCCTTGATATCTAATATTAGTACATGCTTCACCATTGAGTGAGCGACCCTTTAGTGGAACCTATAGGGGAGTGAGACATTAAAGTATAAGTTTTGGTAAAAATAAACTATGTAATTTACCTTCAAGTTGTTGAATCACTTAAAAGGAGGTTATATTTTAGAATAAGTTAGGAGAACTCTATAGTAACTCGTAAATAAAATATGAAGTATAATAGAAATTGATAAAATTTGTGTTAAGGATCAATTGAAATTTTTATTATTATTATTTTTATATTCATGTAAGAATCAGTGGATACCGTGTTGGGATTATATCTCTTTCTTAAGGTAGAGAAGCGAATAATTATGAATCAGGATATTTGGCATTACTAGATTTTTAGCTTAGAAAATCCAATTCAATCCTGATGAAATATTTTATCGAGAAAGATAAACAAAATTTATTATCAGTGAAAATGAATGACTTAAACACCCAATGATGTCAAGGTGTGGGTATGCACACAACCATAGTATAAAATAATTGGTCAAAATAGGTGACTAGATCATAATTTATAACAAGAGGTGATATGGGATGCCACCTCTAGGTTGCTACTCAAGTAGTATTGTGATAAGTCCCATGTTCATTTGACTTAGCTAGTTTAGCCACAATGTTTGGTATGGGACAAACAATCATGAGTCATAATGGGTATGAGTGATCAAGTCCAAGATCATGGTATTGACATGGATCTAAATGACTTCGAGTAGTGGAAAATCATCTAGACATTGGGCATATATATGCTAACCCCCTTACATACATGTATTAGAACATGTTGACTAGTTGTTGAGGGTTCAATATGATAAAATATGAGGAATTATGCATCAACTCTCAAGGTGTTATGGGCCCTAGAGAGAAACCCTGACCATGATTCGACCCTCATGCCAAAACAATAGGACATTAAATGAGACAATTTGAATCCATATTATGGCACCTACTTATGGTATTTGGCCAATCTCATCTACTTGGATGACTATCTGTAGCAATATTGTACCCAAAAGTGGTATGATATGCCTATAAAAATTAATAATTATGGTTTAAAAACATTGGGTGAAACAAAATTTCTACGAAAATGAAAGCACTCTTAGGAACAAAACTATGATTTGTAAAACAAAAAAAAATACCCTGAGAAAATTCTTGGCCTATTTTTGTGGTACAACTAGGTGAGTAGACTTGTGTTGTTACATGCCTACCCAAAATTTTACACAATGTCAACCTTGGTCATGAATCAATTGTAATTTCAACAATAGTATAAATAATGCATAAATGTCCTTTAAATTAAAACTTTAAACAATAATGGCATCACAAACTATACAAATATATAATTATTAGATTGGTGATAATATTACTTTTGAAGTTTGATAATATAATTTTCCTTTGTTCAATCCGTGGTGTGGGCGAGTGTGCGAGGGGGTGGGTATGTGGTGGCTTTGTGTTAAATTCCCTATTGATAAGTATAGCTCTTGGCTTTACGAAGGATCATGGTTGGGAGGAGACTACTTAACCATGTGAGTTGGTCATAGGGGTTTCTCACAATAAACAAACCAAAAAAAAAAGTGATTTTCCTTTATGTGCACATCACTAGATCTAATACATCTTCATTAAATTAAAGTTTTTATTTATTAATTGAAGCACTATATAAAATGTAGGTAAGTTTTAAATTAAAACTTTAAATAAGGATCTCATCACAAACTATATATTTTTATTTTAAAAATTTCACTTAATTTTTTATTTGATCTTAATAGATGGTTAGCCCAAAAGGAATTATTGAAAATATGCTTAAAAAAAAAAAAAATGATTGAAAATATGCTTTAAAAAAAAAATGAATAAGAAAAAAAAAATAACATAACTCTCAATTATTAAGAGAGAGATTTGAAAATTATATTAACAACCTAAAAGAAAAAAAAGTGCTTGTTACAACTTATTTTTTGCAATGATAATAAATAATAAGTATTTGTATACTATAAAATAAACCGAATAATTTTTTAAAATTTTTTCAACGAGTTTATAATGGTTTTTACAAGAGGTCTTGATCCCTCAAGCCAAAACCCTTACCATTCAATAAGCTTGCAATTGAACAAATCATAAATTTTTAAGGTGAAGACCTATGTTTAAATCTTATGAAGAAAACTTATGCATATTTTACAAAATACTACTATGTTAGCTGTTGACATTTTATATTAATATGGCTGTGATGTGACCATTTAGAATGCTATATACTAAAAAAAATTAATATTTTTTATGTTTTTTATATATAGTTTTGTTTAAAATACTAAAATAAATATAAATAAATATTCAAAGCTCAAATGATTGTATTTATAATATATTTTAACTTTTCTTTTAAATTACTTGAAACATAAAATTTTAAATTATAACTTATTTATTTTCTTGGCCTTTAAATTACTTGAAACATAAAATTTTAAATTATAACTTATTTATTTACTTGGCCTTGAGCCTAAATCTTTTTATTAATAATTATAATTTTCAACCATTTAAACTATTTGATTATTATCATTTTATAGATATTAAAAAAATCAAAGCTCATTTAGACAAATAATTCTACACATATAACTTCAAACCATTTGAGTTATTACATCACAATCTATATCAAATAGGTCTGCATGGTTCCCAGTTATCAGTTAATATCTAAGAAGTCATATATATATATAGTTTGGCTGTGAAAAGATACCCGCCGCTGTACAAAGCAGCCACTCAACGTAGTGGAGGAAGGATAGAAAGAAAGTTTTGGTTTCTCTCACATAATGCTGCAGGGGCGTTCGTTTACGACAACAACAGGCGGAGGCGGAGGCGGAGGCGTAGGCCTATTCCTAATATCCCGAAGTTCTTTCTCAGCATTTTTTCGTGCATACCTCTCAGCAGCTATTTGCTCTTCCAATTTGGTCATTGCTTTTTGGAGCCTTTCTTCTACCTGATAACACGAAACTGTGTTAAAAAAATAAATAATAGAAAATAAATCAACCTATTTCCTTAATAATATTAGGCTTCAGTTCTGATAGATACAAGTACTCTCCTTCACATCTAAGTGCAACGTAAGAGAAAAATGGCAGGAAAAAAATGACATTTAGAAGATCATAGTTTTAAATACTCCAATGCTTAGTCTGTGTATTCATTGTTTTAAATCTAAAATTGTATAATCCAAATCATATGAACAGAAATGGCAGCATTTTATTTTATTTTTTCATTTGAGTTTAATTACTAATATTAGTCCGAAAACTAAAACTGATTGTTGCATAAAAATAATGGCAGATAACAGCAGATAACTTCTTAAAGGTCTAATACAGTAAAACACAACGAATGTTATTTTGGATTGGGTGCTTTATATATACTTGTTGATGTCTGTTTTAAAAATATGGCTGTAGTTTTGACGGATAGACAATTTTTTTTGCCTGTGAGCCATATATAACCTATCAAATATTTTAAGTCTGAGCCGTAACATATGCAGTCTAGAATTCAAAATTGTACAAAAGCCACCGTGATATATCTTTCAATATTTTGATAAACATAGTTAAGATTTTCACTTGTCATCTACTGCAGCCGTTCGTTTAAGGACATAGTTGGTAATTATTTTTTCTCCTCGACTATCCTTATCCCTTTAGAAAATGTGATTACCAATTTACATGTCTCAAATATTTACAGATTCAACATCAAAGGTAGTCATCTTACATATATAATGTTAATTTTCAAAATACATAAGAAAACATAAAAGTGTATTAAACCATGATTTTTATCAAAAGAAAAGAAAATATCAAATGGGGTAGATTGTGGTGGAGTTATAGTCCCACACATTACTCTTCTTTTAACAAAATACCAGTTAGAATATTCAACGTAGTTTTGATAGACCATCTACTTCCTCATTTAATTCTCTATAGATATGTTTATAAAAGATCTTTGTAAGTGTTGCTTTTATCAATTTCACCTGCTCATAATAAGGTATAATTATCAAATTTTGCATCCCCACTAATTCTAAAGCTCTATTCACCACCAATTTTGAGTCACCAAAAACTTGAGGTTTTGTTATTCCATATTCCACTTCTATTCTTAACAAAAATATCAAAACTTTTCACTCTGCCACATTATTAGTGCCTTCACCAACACTTGCTTTGAAAGTGAATTTGTGATTTTCATCCTAATATAACACTCATCTTACCCCACATCTATCTAGACTATCTTGATAAACTTCATTGAAAAAAGCCCAAGACTTCATAATATCCACTGTTAAACTGGAAACATGTCTTGTAGCCTTTATTTTGGGTCTTTGTATGCCTTCATAATTATATTTGATTCAAGCTTGAACTTGTATAGTTGGAATTTCCTTCGTCTCAAACAACATAAAAGTTCTTCCCAACCACAAATTGGATGTCACTATTAATGGAATGCACCTATATTCCTTTAATATTTTATCTTTAAATAATTATTGCGTATTCTCCAATAGATTCCTTTTTTGTCATTATCCCTTCCCCTTAGTCATGGTAGAAGAGACCACACTTCTCTCCAAAAATTACAATGAACTAGTAGGTGATCCATTGTTTCTTCCTTTTTACATAGGTTGCATTGACTTGGACCTTGCCAAGACTTCTTTTGTAGAACATCCAATGACAATGCCTTCTTAGCTAAAGGTAACCAATATATATATATTTTTAAGGGTGATTCCACATGTTGCATTGACTTGGGCCTTGCCAAGACTTCTTTTGTAGAACATCCAATGACAATGCCTTCTTATCTAAATGTAACCAATAATTTTTTTTATTTTTAAAGGTGATTTCACCTTTCAAATCTTGCTCCACCACCAAAGGACCTCCTCGTTATTATCTTCAAACATTACCTTGTATCCTTCCTTAGCTATAAATTATCCACTAGCTAAGTTCTTGATCATACTAAAGAGTCTTCTTCTTGTCTTAGTATTATAACAACCCTTCTTAGACCCCTTGTATAATTACTCCATTGCTTATATTCATTTTCTTCCAAAATGATGTAGCTTCATATGTGGGCTAAATTAAAAACGAGCACATGGGCACAAATTACACAACATAAGCAGGAAGAATTGCAAAATTTGAAACAAAAAACTTGATTGTAGATCCGTGCACAATTATTGTATTTTTTCCTTCCTTACAAATTATATATATATATATATATATAATTTGTAAGGAAGGAAAAAATACAATAATTGTGCACGGATCTACAATCAAGCTTCTTTGCATTACATTCAAGCCCATCTCCACAAAACTCCCTTTCTCCAAATTGAATCCAATCCAAATTTATTATAAAAATTATAAATAATAGTTTCCTGCCCAAACTAGGAAACACGAATCCACTCCAAGGAAATTAAAAAAAAATCAAATTTAATTTTTTTTGCCTGAGTTATTAATGCAATGTCATAAAGACCATAGAATTGTGTGCACAAAGACCATGAAATAATTTCTCACTTGGTTCATTAATGCAATGATCATAGAGACCACACAACTACATGCACAAAGACGACATAACAATTTTCTACTCGAGCCATTAATACAATGGTCATAAAGACCATAGAGCTATGTGCACAAAGACCACAAAATATTTCCTTCCTAAGCCAATAATGCCATGGTATTAAAGATAATAAAACTACATGTGCAAAGGCCATAGAATTGTGTGCACAAAGAACATAAAACTGCATGGCACCTATCACAACACTAATTTTTATTTACTTTTATTTGTTTGGTCGATGCAAGATTGTGTAAGCACAAGGATGCTCCTTTATAAAACACCCTTGCTAAAAATAATGTGAGATTGGGGCTCACATTATAACTTCACGAATAACTAATTCAACCATCCAATTCAACTTACTTCAGCTTCAAAAATCCACATGTATTCCTCAGGCCCTTTACCCTTACATCGAATAAGATATTCTTTGTACTCATTTCATTGAGTTTTCTCGCCAATACGCAGATCCAATATTTATGCTATTTTCTCTTGCTACTTCTTAGGTATCTTCCTCCTCCAATATGGTGCTTCTTCCATCTTTGCAACCTTGGAATCTTGGGCACATGGAATGAATATAGATCGCATATATATTTTAGCTTGTTATATGCTTTGTACATAAACCTCTCCTTTCTTAGATGTGTCATGACTAACTCCCCCTCTGAGTAGGTATTTTCTCTACGATGAACATTTGTGCACTACTTATACTTAGCATTGCTCTCCTCAAGTTATTTCTTTACTTGTGCATGCACCTCTTGCATATGTTGCATAAAGTCTTCTACCTCAGCGTTGATGCAGGTACCAAATTCCACCTCTAATAGATCTATGAATCCACAAGGATATAATCCATATACCACTTGAAATGGCATCCTTCCAATCAAATTGTTCAAAAAATTATTGTATGAAAACTCTACTTGCGCCAACTTAGAGTCCCACTACGCAAGGTGCTCTCCTACAAAACATCGTAATAGATTGACAAGACTTTGATTAATAACCTTTATTTGTCCATTCATATAAGGATGATATGCTAAATTATAGTTGACTTGTGCACCCAAATTTTTCCAAAGAGTGCACCGAAAATGACTAAGGAATTTTATGTCATGATCTGACATAATGTTGCATGACAATCCATGCAATCTCACTATCTCCTTGAAGAACAATTTTGCTATTTTGGATGTGTCATTCAACTTTTGACAAGGAATGAAATAGGTCATTATAGAAAATTAGTCTACCACTACAAAGACATAATTATGACCTTTCTATGTGTGCAAAAATCCAATAACAAAGTCCATGGACAATTCCTCCCATGGTTTGTTTAGCATGTGTAAAGGTTTGTACAACCTCATGTTTTATGCCACTCCCTTAGCTATCTGGTAGATTCTACACCTTTCTATAAATTTGCACACATCCTTGCACAAACTAGGCCAATAGTACCTCTCTTCCACCATCTCTTGTGTCTTATATTCATCAAAGTGCCCTTCGAGCCCACCTCTATGTAACTCCTTGATGAGATTATCCCTCATTGAACTATGCAAGATGCAAAACTACTTTCTCCTAAACATGTATCCCTCTTGCACAAAGAAATTTGAAAATGGACCTCTATCTCCAGCCCATAGCTCCATGCATGTACACCATGCATTAAAAGAATTTGTATTTGTGCCATACAAATCCTTCATAGTCTATAAAATTCCTTTGTGTTTGCTTCCATGGTGGTCTCTCTTTGGCATAGTTTTTGGAGTATCTTGAACAAATCATGCACATAGTTAGATGGTAGGGACTTTCCTCTGAGATTCACCACCATATTATCCCATGTGGATATTTTGTGCTTTTTCCTCTGCACATGGCTTTTCTAGAATGAGTCCCACCATAAGGCAACATGCCCTTTCAACTTCATGGAGGCACACTTGACTCAATTAGAGTCTTTAATTGCTTTTAACTCAAATTATCTCTCTAGTTTGATGATCCAATCTGTCAAGCCTTTCGATTCAAGCTTTCTACATAGATCTAAAGACTAGTTTTGGTCTACTTTCAACCTTCACTATGGCTATCAAAAATCCTTTTTCCATCATGAGTTTCTACATGGCATTACTGTCATCCTCAACACCATCCCCCTCATCATGATCATCCTATTGTATTCACTGATATCACCCACCACTATAGCACCTCTATGATACATGGCCTCAATTGGCTCTAATCTCTCTAGGATATATTTCATCATATTAGCTAGATCAATGATGCATAGGCCAGTATTATTTTTGCTACATTCTCTTCCAAGTCTATGAGCCATCTCTATGGTTCACCTGCAATGCAGTCACAACTACATGAATACTTCAAAATGAGCAACTCTTGTGAGCCAACACCACAAAATATGTGTGTAAGATCTAATACCAATAGATGCAACTCCATATTATGTTTAATTAACAACAGGATCACAAGTGCAAAGTACACAATAAAAGTAGGAAAAACTACAAAAATCAAAACAAAACTCATTTTTTTTATATTATCTATAAAGAAGGAAATTTTTAAATAACTACAATTAAATCTATATCCAAGCCTATCTACGTTAAAATCAAGTCCATATCCCTAAACCTCCCTTTCTTCAAATGGAATCTGATCTAAATTTAATATCAAAACTACAAATAAGAGTTTCTCGCCCAAACCAAGAAACACAGATCCGCTCCAAGGAAATTTAAAAAAAAAATCAAATTTACAATTTCTCACTTAAGCCATTAATGCAACAAATATAAAGACCATAGAACTATGTGTGCAAATACCATAGAATAATTTCCCACCCGAGTCACTAATATAAAAATCATAAATACCATAGAACTATGTGCACAAAGACCATAAAATAATTTCATGCTTATTGCATTAATGCAATGGTCATAAAGACCATAAATCTACGTGTGCAAAGAACACAAAATAATTTTCCACCTAAGACATTAATTTAATTGTCATAAATACCATAGAACTACGTGTGTAAAGACCACAAAACTATGTGTGCAAAGAAGACAGAACTGCATGATGCCAAAAATAACACTACAGATGTTTTGTCTTGTCGATGCAAGATTGCACAAACACAAGGATGATCTTGCATCACAAAAGCAATTATTCCACTGAAATCCACCTTTGATTCCATAAATTGGTTCTATCCATAGAGGTTGCATTTACCAAAACCTAAAACCTCTATCTATTTATATATTCTATTATATTTTAATATAGTTGGTAATATCCTCCACTCCCTAGCTAGAGATCTTTTCCTGATCTTACTTTCTTCCCATTTACTATTCTCCAAACCAAAAATTACACACTAATAAAAAATCCTTCATTGATGCTTTCTAAATAATACTTGCATTGGTAACTATATTGATAGAAAGTCTAATCCACTCTTTAAAGGATATGGAACCCATATATTTATCCTTCATAAACTCATACCACAATCCTTTACCAGTTATAAATCTCTAAAGACTCTTGGCAACTGGTGCTTTCTCAAAGTTATGTATATTATTAGGCCCCCATCCTCTTATTGATTTTTGTTTAGCTATCTTACTCCATTTAACCAAATTAATTGTGTCCTTCTCCCTTATTCTTATCTAAACAAAATGGAAGCGTTTCTTTTTTTTGCACTATTTTAATAGGAATATAATCCATGGAGTGCCAATATACTAGAATGACCTCTAGAACCGATTTCTCTAGTATTAAATGACCTCCCAGTGATAACCATCTATTGCATAATTTACCTTTTTTTAAACTTTATTGTGTAACCAAATCTAATCTTGCTGTCCATAATTATTTACCTTTAGTCTAAACCCCAAGTAATTTAGACCTTTACCAAACTTAATTTAATTAAAGCTAAAAATCCTCACCATAATTAAATCTAATCTTTTGAAAGTTATATATTTCTTCTAGATGTTTATTTCCATTCCTATAACAACACAATATAGATCCAATGACTCTTTAAGTGTTGCTCTCATGGTACCATTTCCAAATAAGAGTATAATTTTCAAATAGTAAGTGAATTCCAACCAAAGAGTTTTCCAATTTAATGACTTTGATCATGTCAAGTCTTTTCTATCCCTTAATCATTCTACTAATTTCTTCAACCACAAGTTAGAATAATAAGGATGGTAGGGGGCATCCATGTCTTAGCCCTCTAGAAGGCTTGAAGAAGTTGGAAGTTAAACCATTAATTAAGATAGCAAAGCAAGCAAACTTAATACATTATATTTTCCAATTTACAAAGTGTCCACTACAACCAATAGGGTCAAAGTCAATGACACATTTTATCCACTTAGGTAAATTTTAGACCAAGATTTTTTGACATGCTCAATGGGACACAAGTCTCATCTCCCTAATTAGAATTCATCTATATTTCTTGATTGAGTATGATCCTAGTGAAATTCTACTCTATTAGATAAAAAACTTCCAATCACCTAACAAATCCATTGAGAAAGAATTATTAATTTAAGCCTAGCTACCATCCACTTTAAAAGTCTTATCATCACAAGATCAATAGCCAAAAATCTAGAACAACCATTGTAATTTCTCCAACTACCAACCTTTAGATCCAAAATAAATTGATCCTCATATCTTTCCTCATCTTATGCTATAGAAAGCATAGACTCTACATACTATGGTTATCAAGAATTCTTTGACTTCACTATATCAAAAAAGATGGCCAAATTTTTTTTTCTCATATGGAACAACATTGGACCACTTAATTTAGCATATCTTAATGATATTCCTCATGCAATACTCAAAGCTATGCCTAATTATGATGGCACCAAGAAAATATCCTATGAACATTGTCAAGATGTGGTTGCCATAACCGCTATTCACAACATCCATGATAAATATGCATGATTCTCTTTTGTTGTAAAATATTAGGGAGGCTCTACAAGCAGCATTGTTGAAAAATTGACTACTATATACAATAACTAAGAGGAAGGGTCATTTACATCTTTAGTAGAAGAAAACTATTTATTCCTAGCCAACAATGATCCACATAATATAGATGCATGCATGATCTATCAACATCAAGATCAACTAGCAACTAGAGATAAGACTAATAAAACACATAAAGGTCAAGTAAACATGTTATAAGAACCAAATAAAATAATTCTAATAGAGGATTTTTTAGATGAGGAATGCATGTCGATGTTAAAATTGTCTAGAAAGAAGTCATTGCAGGTGGATCTATAAAAAATAAACCCTTTCAAGGTACCATCTCAACCATAGAATAAAATAAATAAATAAATACCTTAGCTTGTCAAGAAAAGAGAACAACCTCAAATAGAGCACTAGAAGGAGCAATTGAGTCCAAACCAAGCAAAGGAAGCAAAAGAAACACAAGAATATCCCAAAGAATAAGATTGAAACAAGCTTTGATATCCTTCCATCATAACATGATAGAAAATGAGGTAACCCAATACTTTCAAAAGAAGTTTGATGAGCCAAAGAAGAAGAAAAAGAAGCAACCAAAACCACTGGGATTTAATATCATGAGAGAATTAAAAAATACCCCTTCAAAAGTGAGCATGTATGATGCTATGATGATTCCCAAAAAAATTGACCTTCTCCAAGCTTCATTGAAGATCATTCATTCTGAAGGAGTGTCTTTCCTAGAGCTTAACTTAGCTCAAAGTCAACCTATTCTTGGAATGAGAAAGAACAAGTCAACTCCCTTCTACATTTTCCTCTTCATGGAAGGTTGGGTTGTACATAATTGTATGGTGGACTCAGGAGCAAAAACTAGTATTTTTTCTTAGGTAGTATGTGAGGTTATGATAATGGAATACACTCCATCAAATCTTCGAGTCTTACAATTAGATGGAACCCTAGTCAAGATATCTAAAGATAATAAAAGTTATACCAATGATACTATACAAAGTGTTGGAGGTAACAATCATACAAGAAGTGGTGATAGTTGATCTTGAACCATACTTTAACTTTTGCCTTTCAAGAGAATTTATATCCAAGCTAGGTGGTTACCTATCCTTAAACTATTCACATATGGTTATTTATCACAAAGGAAGAAAAGTCAAAATTTACCTAGAAAATCCATCTACATACCACATTAAAAGGATAAAGGAGGATTCTCTAAATTTGATAAATGATGAGCCATATTGGTTGGAAGTAATCACTAAGGAATTAGAAATGGAGGATGAGTTCTCCCTAAAGGACTTTAATATTGAGACCAAAATTAGCACATATTGCATGACAAAACAAAAAGCATGAAATCATTAGCCTTGTCAAATTAAGAACAATAGAAAATAAAAATTTAAAAGTTCTACTTAGATGAAGTAAAATGTTATAATGGTGTTGGAGTTTGGGTAGTGTTGGTTTCCCCTTCCAAAGGGATGAAGAATTTTTTATATATATTGATATGAAGTTGCACAAATAAAATGGTAGATTATGAATTCCTATGCTTAATCTTACTTAAAACAAAGAAAATAGAATTCAAGTTGTTAACAATCTATGGTGATTCAAAGCTGGTAGTGAATCAGGTCAAAAATTACAACAATAAGTAGCACTACCTTAAAACTAATTAGAATAGAGTTTGGGATCTCTTGGAAAGATTCCAAGACATAAATATAAAGGCAATTCCCCAAAATAAATATGCATAGGCTAATGCACTAGCTTCCCAGGGGGAAAACTTCATCCTAGCCTTAGATATCTAGAGATATTCAAAGGAATTCAAGCTATATTTTTGGCCTTCTATCCCAAATAAAGATACATTTTTGTAGGAATTTGATAGCGATGAGCAAGTAGTGAAATTTTTAGCTCAAGAAGCAGCCTATGTAAACATGCCTAAATAAAAACTTAAACATATATAACAAGATATAATCTAGCTAAAAAATAATCACATCCCAAAAGGGTTGATTACCCTTGAAAATATCTTTGATAATATTGACCGATCAATTGGCCAGAAGATGAAATTTGGTGAACAAGAGTTTAAGGAGGTGCAAATCAAGCATAAGAGAAGTTTGAAGTTTGGAATACACTATTCAGAACAAGAAATAAATATTTCATTGCACTATGCAAAGAATTTGAAGATATTATAGCACGAAGTTATGATGACCTTAAGGTGTATAGAAAGAATGTAATTCAACACACAATAGTATTGCTACCCAATTTTAAGATATTCCAATAGAAATAAAGGCTTATAAATCCAAATATATAGACCTAGATCAAACAAGAGTTATTGCAACTACTTAACACAAATAATATCTACCCTATCAAGCACTCAACAGGGGTGGAAATTATAGTCCTGATAAGAAAAAAGTGAGTATACTTATCTTTGTGTGTATTTCAAGAATTTGAATAAGGTATCCTTGAAAAACCACTATCCTTTGCCCTAGACAAATAAAATTCTATAGACAATTGCTAGTGTAGAAATATTTTCTCTATTAGATGGATTCTTTGGCTTCAACAAAATTTGGGTAAGGGATGAGGACTAGTACAAGATTACATTCACCACAAAATGGAGGACCTTTTCTTATAAAAGAATGCCCTTCAGCCTATCCAATGCTAGAGCATTTGTTTAGAGGGATATGGATATTGCTTTTGGTGAACTAGTGAACAAGGTAATATTGATTTATCTTGATGACATGCTAGTATTTTCATATCAAGGGATCACTATTTTGATCATCTCAAACTTGTATTTCAAAAGTGCCAAGAATTTAGGGTATCACTAAACCCAAAGTAATATATTTTTACTATCCATGAGGGTAAGCTACTAGGACATGTAGTTTTGAAAGAAGGCTTAGCCATTGACCCAAATGTTAGCTTTTGATGCAGTATGTAATGGGATATAACAAACACAAGATGTAAAATAAAATGGCATAAAGTAAATCTGCAAGATGACTAAAAATAATATATGTAAATGATGGAGATGTTTACAAAATAGCTCTGGAGGAAATGAACACTCCATGAATAGAGCTACTTCTCAAGAATGGGTATTGAGCATATCACACTCCACCAGATTACATCACACCACTCTAACTCTTATATGCTACTGTAAGCTATTGTATGCTCTTCTATGCTCTGTATTATTCTATATATGTTCTATACCTATGGAATTTATATAGGAAATAGGTTCCTTGGCCAAAAATCTACCTAGATGTGCAAGGGAAAGCTTGCACATATATAGCTTGTACTTTGACACTTGTGTAGTTATTACATTGCATGAAGTAACTAGATAACTTCCCCCTAAAGTAATCTAATGTCCTAAGTATGTGCCAAGGTAAAGGTACAATTACATGATACAAATGATGTAATAGACTTTGTTTCTAACACCAAATAGAGTCAAGGTAATCTTAGCACTACCAATTATATAAAACAAAAAATTCTTGCAATCCTTATTTGGATAAATCAATTTTATCTTAAATTTTGTATCTAATTTTGCCCAAATAGTAAATCCCATGATGGAGTTACTGAAAAGGGATGCAACCTTTACATGGATAACATTTTCCTAGATAGAGGAAATAAAGGAAGCCTTCAAAATAATCAAGTAATCCATAACCAAAGCTCCAGTGCTATCTAAACTATACTACCATAAGGACTTCATTTTATATGTGTATGGTGCATAGGAAAGCTTTGCCATTGTATTGACTCAAAAGGACAAGTATCAAAATGAATGACCAATAGCATTCTTGAGCCAAATATTGCATAACTATTAGAAGTGCTACAAATTTATTGAAAAATAGGTATTTTCCCTCATGAAGTCCTTGAAGAAGCTTAGGCACTATATTTCACAAAGTAAAACTTTAGTATATATGGTGTATTCAGATGTCCATAATTCTAGTATGCAAGGGAAGCTTGATGAAAAGAGAGTTTTCTAGGTTACTAAGATCTAAGAATATGATATACAAGTCTGACCCACTTGTTTAGAGGGATATATTTATATGAAAATATTGAAAATTCTATATTATTGAAGATGAATATGCTAAAGGAATTGCAACTAGAAGGTAGTTAGAAGGAAGAGTGTTATTGGATCACGCATTTGGTTGAATTATTTTAGACTAGAAAATTCTTATATGGTATTACTACCTCTCAAAGATGAAAATATAGGTTGTAAGCTTTAAATTATGTCATGGTTGATATGAACTTGTACTAGAAGAAATTTTATGGAGTTCTCCTCCATTGCATATATCTAGAGAAGGCTATTGAGATTCTAAATAAATTTCATTCAAGAATTTTTTGTGGGCATTATTCCAGATAAATGGCATCTACCAAAATTCTCTAGGCTGGATATTACTGTCCAACTATGCTTTATGATGCCTTCAAAGTGACTAGAAGATGTGAAAAATACCTTAGGTTTGTGTCAAAAAGATAAATCTAGCACTTTTCCTATAACCAAACATTGTAAAGGGGATTCATTTTAGTAATAGGGACTCAAATTTATTAGAGTTTTAAATCTAAATTCATCCATCAGGACCAAGTTCATATTAACTACAATAGATTACTTCACTAGGTGGTCTAAGACAAAGACAACTAGGGGGGATAGATCAAGAAACTATGATCAAGTTTCTAGAGAGGTTGATTTCTAGATTCAATATTCCAATAACTATAGTGTTGGACAATGGACCTGCCTTCTTGGGTGCTAGGGTGATTGGATTTTCTGGTAAATATGGTATCTACTAGAAAGTTTCCTCTAGTTCCTATCCACAAGGAAATGGACTAGTAGATTCCACTACTAATAACTTGCTAAGCATCATCAAAATAATAATTGGGGATAATAAAATAAGTTGGAACTTATTGCTAAATAAAGATCTCTTGGTAGACCGAATTATAGCCAAAAATACATTGAAATCCTTTCCAAATTCATTGGTTTATAGTAAGTTGTCTTGCCTATGCATATAGAATTGTTAGCTATGAAGTTGATACAAAAACAAATACATTTCCAAATATGGAGTCAATGGAGGTCAGAATGGAAAAAATATTTTTACTAGAAGAACAAGAAGAAAAGGCATATAATAATTTTTGCAACCATCAACCAGTAGTGAAATGGTGGTTTGAGAAAAAACTCTCTCCCCAAGAGTTCAAGGTTGGCATTGAAATCCCAACTAGAAAAACATAAGAAGTTCAACTCATTATGGTTTGGCCCCTATCTCTATTTCAAACAATACAAGTCCAATGCATTTGAGTTGGCAGACATGAATGGCCAAATTTTTTTAATTCCAATAAATGACCAATATTTAAAGCATTTTTCATAGGGATAAGTGTCTCAATTTGTGCCATATTTATATAGATATGTGTATACGTATACATAAATAAAGTGTCCATGATAATTTTGAGTTGTAAAAGTTGATTGACCAAAATAAAACCTAACAAGTATCAAAGTTTGAAATTAAGCAATCTTATTGGCCATAAAGTGTAGAAACATTTAAATTGGTAAGCATACCAAGGTGATAACACATAGTGATAGTTTCCAAGAATGATTTTGACAACAAAGTAAATCATGTGCAATATTTGACATTAATTGTGCCAATATTCATACTTCACATTTTTGTTTGGTAGATAGATTGATTGAGTGAGTGAAATATGGGTTTTGAAAGGATCCCCAAAACCTTTTTACAAAAGTATCAGCACTACAATTATAAAAATAGGGCTTGTGAATGGATTTTGCACACATGAGAAATCATATACCCAGAGAGTAAAGCATTTTGTAGAGCAAGTGTAGATGAATTCTACATAAATAATTCCTAGAGTGTTTGCATCAATCAATCATAGACACTTTTACAATAGGTACTTGCCCTAGTATGAATCCTAAATATTTTAGTGCCAAAACCCAAAAATACTATTTTTAAGGTGAAATACTTATGGATTTGCTTGGCAAGCAATTAGGGAAGACCATTGATAGCCTTCCAAAAGGCCCATTTAAGATTCTTTAGTTTAAAACCTTCACAAAATCTTTTATATGTTAGTTGTAATCTTCAAGTTAGATATTGGTGAATATGTATATGACTATCAAGTGCCCACGGCATATTGCATTACCAATACCCACAACTATGATTTAATGAAACTTAGTCCTCAAAATACTCCCATTTTATTTGATTAGGACCAATTTCTAAGTGAAAGAATTTATGCCCAATTAATTGAAATTCAGCAAAATGAGAGTAATGTATTTCACTAGCCATCATATTTGTCTTAGTTATTTTTATATTTCAGAGTAAAAATGATGTTAGGCCTACTAGTAAGAATGCATGCTAAAAATAAGGTAGTTATTTATATAGTTGACTGGATTCCAATGCTTAGAGCTACTAATTCTTATATGGAGTTCAACAGATAATTTTTAGGACTTGCACTAGCTTGTATATATCGAAGAACTCCTTGATTATCTCTATAAGTGATAGATAAGATACATGGCCCCAAACAAGAACTTGGAGATTAGTATTTTCTAAAGAGTGACACCATTATCAAAATATACAATATAAATGGATACACATATCTACTTCCCTTATATTTGATAGATTATTTCTTTGCATTAGAATTCTACTAGCAAATTGATGGGGTAGATGAAAGATTTGGAGCTAGCATGAAAAATGTTAGAATATATTAGATTCCTTTCAACTCTAGACTAGTTTTTGTAATTGGTCAAAACCAAGGTAGGGCCCTAGAATATAAACTTAGTAGCATTTAGTTGCCAATAGTTCCACACAAATGGAATTACAACCTAGAAGGGAAATTTATGGCTAAATTTAAATCCATAAATAATAAGGCCCCAACATTTGATCATGTCCTACAACTATATATAGAAGCATTTAGAAATAATGCAGAAGAGCAAGAGGTATATCTAGATGTAAAAAAATTTAGAAAAAGACTCACATGGAGAGAGTGTTATGCTTTTATGTGATCATATGACGCAATAAATAATAAATATAAAAAAAGCGAGTAGTCATTTAGTAGAAGATCTTAAAGAGAAGAAGCATTGGTCAAAAGAAAACATACATGAATGATGGATTTCCATATGTGAGCATGGCACACAAAATCCCTTCCTCAGCAATACAAATATTTTGTTTAAAAATATATATAACAACAAATATAGAAAGTGGATATCTGAACATAAGGCAGAAGAGAACCCTCGCTTGATAGAAGAATATGATGATGATGATGATGAATTTACCTCTAATGAGAAAGAGGAGTTCACGAAGAAAGCTCTATTATAAATCCAACACATTATCATGAACATAGAGTTAGAGGAAGAATCATATTCTAAAGAGATGCTTGGATATAGACTACAAAAAAGAAATTTAGGAGAAGTGGGCCTAGTCAAACACCATCAAATATGAGAAAGCTCAATGTCATGACATGAGATCCCTCCAATTGTAACACAACTACAAGTGGGATACACAATGGGGAAAATATGATAAAAAGTATGGACTATGTTGAAATATATATGGATCAAATTGGGTTTGGTATAAGTTATCCTCAACCTAGCATAAGTAAACATCTCTAGTATAGAAAAACTTGAGAGATGGCTAAAAGAAGTGATTATTCATCAAGCCAATAGGAGATGAATATAAAAAAGACCAAGACTGAGTATGTGACTTTAGAAGCTTATGGGGTATCAATAACAACCCAACACATTGAGATGGAAACTAAGAGCAATGCTCAAAAGTGCAAAATGTAGGTATGGCATCCATCCCTACTATTTTCTCTACCAAACCTTCTCCACCTCTGAATTCCCCTCCATAACAATTGCAACCTTCATAGAACCATTCACTAACCAAAGTTATGATCTTAATTTATCATATGCCTAAGAACTATTATACCTCTAGAGGCTCGTAGCATCAATTCAATATAGATATCGGTATCTCACCCCTAAATTCTTCCTTATCCTCATTCACCATAATCCAATCAACTTCGGTTGCATTCCTTATTTCTAGTCCCCCATACTAGATACCCTAAAATAGTTCCAACTAGCTAAAGACAACATCCAAAAATGGATGAAATAAAATGCTCCTAAAAAGGAGAAGAAGAAGGCACCACCTAGAGTGTTTGCCACTATGAATCTAGTTGAGAATAAATAGATAAGAGTGGCCCTTATCCCACAAGTTGCTAAGCTTACCTTATATTCGATAGTAATAGATTATGAAATTATAGTGTATTAAGTGGATATTTCCAAGCTCCCTATGGAAGATACCAGTCAAACTCTCTAGACAAAAATTGGTACATTGTATTTCCAAGGATCTAGATTAAAAAAATACAAAATGACGAAGTATAGGGTACATCACTTATCTAAAATACTAGATCAAGAGCAAGTTGAGAAGACCTTATAAAAGGAGGTCAAATAGTTGTAGCAAAAACTAAGTGAAGCTCCAACTTTATCATAGTTACAATAAAAAATAAAAGAACTCAAGCTCTAGAGGAACAACTACAACAAAAGGATATGATACTCCAAGAACAAGAGGAATAAATCTGGAAAAAAGATACATCTCTTTAGATTTATAAAAAAACTAATGGAATTGCAATTAGAGTTGGAAGAATAAAATAAAAATATATAAGCTCTCAACTTCTCTTGAGAGGTATTGATGTAAATCAATAAAGAAAACTAGAGCAAAATCCTTGAAGAAACCATGCAGGCCTATCCTATGATGGATTACCTAATATATAACCTACAATTTATCAAATAGGATCAAACCAACCTTAATAAAATTATGGAAGTGACAATTGAAAAAGTAGAGCAAACACAAATAATTATCAAAATTCTAAAGAAATTTTCAAATCCTCAATTGTTAGAATTCAAAGATAGAAAATTGGATGAAGTGGAATACCATGTATAAAAAATATTATAAATTTATTATTTGATGCAAAAAGGAGGTGAATTGATCTCCATATTGAGTATAAAAGTGGAGAAGATAAGGATCTTAGATAGAGAAATCATAGGATTTTCTTTCCTAGGATTTAGGTTGACAAACACAAGTTCTCTACTTAAGAGAATCTCAAAGTCTATATAGATCTTATTGTTAGTGATGAAAATGAATTTGAGTTATGGCTTGAACCAATCAAAGAAGATCAAATTTTTATATTTTTAAATGGTTTGTCTAAAATACATGTAAGAATATAGGACTTAGTTTGGAGAAATAAAAACCCATCATATGGAAGGACATTACAATTAAAATATACCTCGCATAAGGTTATAGAGGTTGTTATCCCATGAAGGAAAGTTTGGAATTGATCATTCTAAATATTATTTGTTATGGGAGGTTCCTTGGCCGACTAGAGAGTGAGTAAAGAACACTAGGTAAGAACATTGACAATGATTACATAAGCATGGGAAGAATAGGGTGAGACTACCAAAACATTAATGGTTGGTACCATAAAATCTAAAAATTTATATATGACATGTGGCATGGTATCACACAAAATAGATAGATCATGAATGAACTTATTAGCCATATTCCATTGTACTTAGATTATAAAGGGTAAGAACATGATATCAAAATTGGAATATCAAGTTGAAAAAAGGGAAAGGATGTGCCCAAAGCACTCATTCAAAGTAAAAAATTGTATTTTACAGTGCCATCTCTAAAATTAAATTAAGAGTCTAGTTGTCACCACTATCCAAAATTGCTATAAATGGATATGCAAGGGTTAAATGTTATGCATGAAAATTTTGTTTGGAATTGGGGCTTGCTATCATACATACTTTAGGAGAACCTAAGCACCCTATATCCATATACAATTTTGATATTTGGTATCTACATAATTTTGTTAAGAAGAAGATAACATGGAGTATTGATGGATCCTGAATGCCTAGAATATTTACCCAAGGCATTTTACCTTCAACTAAAGCTACCTTTAGCTATCATAGAATATACTCAAAAAAACTCCAATTTTGTAGGTGAAATCCTTAGTTAGATATCTTCAATCTCTTTCACTTCCTTCCCTCTTATTTATTCTTCCTCTTTTCTTCTTTGCTTCCCATTTTCCTGCACCTCTCTCCACCATTCTCAACTTCATCATTTTATTATCCTACATTTATAATCCATTCTTTTGATTTACTATTTTCCTTCTTGATTCTTGTTCTTTTCATCCTCTAGATGCTATAGGTAATCCCAATTTTTTTAGGTAATTTATATGTAAGCTTAGTAAGGGTATCTTCTAATGCCTACTTTCCAATCCTTGCCACAACTATATAATTCATGTCCATTCAAGCCCCCAAGCATTTTTCCTCCTCATATCTCAATGTGTGACATAGTTATTCTATCTCCTAAACTTGTAATTTCCTTTTAGACTATCTACTAGATCCTTTTTATCTATGTGACTTCACTCCCAATATATAAGGCACTATGGTTTCTCTATTTTTGCAAGCAAAAATTCAATAATGGGATCAACAATGTGAGTCAATGTAGTAGACCACATGTGAAGTACAGATGTTGTAAAATACTACTAGATTATAAAACCTTTCATTAATTACTATAGTAGGGTGATAGACATAAGGCCAAAGGGAAATAAGGTAGTTAGATACTCAGTAACACCTTACTAGCCCCAAAATTTGGCTAAGGTAAGAAAGTCTAACATTTTATCATAATACCAGACTTAACCATGGTAAAGGCCTAGGGTAAAAGGGGTCAGACTTTTGAAACATTGGAATTGTCTAGGGAAGCTCAAAATTTTGGCAAGTCTAAAAGACTAACAAGAAAAAATATCAAAGTTTTGAAGGCTGACATCACCACAAGGAGTGAAAATTTTTGGCATAGTAAGAAGCTTGGAAGAGAAAAGCACTAGACTTTTAAGATATTTATGTCATTATAAGGGCAAGAAAAGTCCATAATTTTTCCACATTGTTAGACTTAGATATTAGCTAAGTCAATACTAGGATGGAAGAGGGCTAGACTTTCCAAGCACTAATATCATCACAAGTATAAGAAAAGTTTGACACAACATAGAGCTTAACATGAAAAAATTCTAATCTTTTGAAAAACTAACATCATCACGAGGGATAGTAAAGTTTGGAAAGGTATCTAAACCATAGAAATGAATAAAGAAGAGTTTGAACCTATCACTTTTAGCTATAATCACCATTGTTAGAGGTTCATATTACCTAGACACTCCTCATTCATACACCTATCCTTGGACAACTTGTCCAATCACCAAGCATAGTGGTAAAAAGTGAACCTATCATAAGATACCCAAGACTTATGAAAGGCACAATGATTCTAGTATCATAGAGGAAATTAGTACATACCACATCAACACAATAATATCAAGATAGTTATGATAATCCAAGTTGGAAAGTGATATCCACACCTTGTACTCACCCCTCTTAGGCCTCCAAATAGTCTTTGTGTAATAATTAGAGCTAACAAAAATATGTAATCTTATAAATAGCTTAATATACCTCATAAATAGGGTTTATTATTTAATTTTTGATTGTATATGCTATGTAAATTTTATGGCATAATCAATAAAATCAAGTGTTGTTTACCTTTTGTCAAAGAATTATTGCAGAATTTGTGAGAATATGAGTTATGATTTTTAATGTATTTTTGTTTATGCTTTATGAATATTCAATTTTGTTAGGCAAATTTTGCTTATTTGGATAATTTTTTGGATTTCTTTTCATTAAGTACCTAGAATACTTAAATAATGCATAACGTGATCTAAATGAAGTTACATTTTGTGATGCTTTTTTTGTTAAATAGTTTGTTAGGCCTTGTTTCATATTGAGTGTGAAAAGTGATTATGTTCTATATTTTAGTGTTTTTAGTTGAATACCAACCATCCTTAGATAAAACTTCTAACACTACATCCTTAATTGACCCTTTCATTTCTTACTTTAGTCTTAAACTTATTTTTATTTCATTAACTGAACAAGGAACCGGCCTTTCTCCGAAGGTTGACTTAGAAGATATTTTGAGTCATCCAATCTTACCCAAAGTTAAGGGTGCATTTCATCCACTTAGATTTTAGACCAAGAGTGATATTACCAAATAGGACTATATCATATGCAAATAGTAAGTGAATCTCAACTAAATAGTTTTCCAATTTACTGCCTTTGTTCATGCTAAGTTGTTTTTGTCCCTTAATCATTCTACTCATCTTTTCAGCCACAAGTAAGAATAATAAGGGTGATAGGGGAATCCCTATCTCAACTCTTTGGAAGGTTTGTTCAAGCTAAAATTTGAAACATTAATTAACATAGAAAAGGAAGTAGAATTATTACATCTCGTTACCCAATTTCCAAAGAGTACACTATAACCAATATGAATTTATATAAGCCTAATGTACAACCAACTTATCATATAAAAATATTTTGCCCAATCAAGCTTATAATTGCTTATTGCTTCCTTGATTTGACTAAATGAAGTGCTTCTTGAGAAACACTAATAGATTCATAGATTATATTTTACTCAAGAAACCAAGTTGTTCTTTTGAGAGGGTGTCTAAAAAACCCTTTTAACCTCCTACCAATAATCTTAGAGATGTTTTTATAGAGAGTATTACACAAGGATATAAGCCTATAATCCGTAAAGGATTTTGGGTTATCCTTCATAGGATTTAAGGCCAATAAAATTCTATTGATAGAATAGAGTACCTACCTAGAAGTTCTTGTTTCCTCAACCATAATTAAAAGGTATTATAATAGCTCATAAAAAATCACATAAAGGTAAATGGACCAACCATCCAGTCTTGGAATTTTCCATTTTTGAATATATTTAACTATTTTTTATAGCTCCTTCTTAGTGACTTATATTGGAAAAACCTCTTTAACTTCATCACTAACCATCTTAGTTAGTTAAAGTTCTTTATTAATTATTCCTTCTATATTTACTTTTTTAGGTTCCTGATAGATTTTCTTAAAGTAGGATAATCCTGATCCAGTTATTTCTTGAAACCTTGTCATACTTTTTCCATCCTCTCCTTTCATATGGTAGGTGGTCTTTATCATATTTATTTGTTTTTCATACATTTGAAAGAATTTTTTATTATCATTTTCCTACTCTAGCCAAATTCCTCTACATTTCATCCTTCACTTTCATCTTCCCATTATTAACAATTTTTGCTTCTTTTTTCCAATTCTTTGACCAATAAATTATCCTTCTCTAAAAAAACCTCATTGCCTTTGTGACTATATAATTGCTTCAATTTAAATTCTATGACCACTATATTTTCTTATGCTTCCCAATATTTACCTTTGGCCCATTTCATTATAGCAAATTTGATTATCAAAATTTTAGAAAACTGAAACATAATTGTCTCTTATATTGTTGAGTCAATATGTCTCCACTCATATTTTATTATATTTATAAATTCTTCATTGTCCAACCAAACATAATTAAACTTGAAAGGTCTTGTTGGTTTCTCTTGCTCTTTTTCTAACTATAAGAAAATTGGTAAATGATTAGATCCCCCACCTTGAACAATCCAAGACCTTAGTATTTCTACTTCAATAATGAGATTTTTAGACACTAAAAAATTATCCAACATTTTATAAATACCATATCTTCTAGTTCTTTGATTCCTCTAAGTGGGAACTAAATCAATCAGTTCTACATCATACAACCCTACATTCTAGATTTTCTATAGAAAAAATTCAACAAAGAAATCCATTTTAACCTCCTCTCCCTATATTTCTACTCATTTAGTTACAAGTTTTAAATCTCCTCCCTCCATTACATTTTCTTTTATTTTTGAATTATTGTATAAATAATTCTTCCTAAAAATCCCTTCTACCACCATAAGAGCCATACAAATTAACTATAGTAATCAACTTACCTAGCTCCATGGAAAGGAAGTCTATAATAACCTCTACTTCAATATATACCTTGTAAACTATGTAGGAGAAGGAATTCCATCCTATTATATTCCCCCTTATCTTCATTTTAAATATATCCCTTCAAAGTTTGAATTTTATAGGAGATATGAGTGTGGCTATTGCTTTCTTTGCATCCATTATAGTCTCATGGATTAAAATTACTTGTAGATTATGAAGTTTAAAAGAACATTTTAGGTTTATTTTTTATTTGAGGGCTCCCAATCCCATTGAAATTTAAAGAGAGGATGATCATTGATTCTCTTTCCCCTAGGTATTCCCTATTATAAAAACCTCAACTATAGTTTTTTACGAGATAAAATTTCCTTTCAACTTTTTCTTGTGCAATTTTTAAGTAGGATTTCCTTCCTACTATAAAATTATAAGATTGACTTGTCTCAAAATCCAATCCATTAGAAAATTAACCATACCTAGTATCTCCTTTTCCTTATTTTAGGGCTCTTAGAGCATATCTTTTAGAAGATGTGCTTGTATTATTGTGATTTGAAATATTTGGTGGGGAGGGATCCTCTTAGGTTTGTTTAAGCCCAACTTGATTCCTTGACCTAAAATATATCTAGATAAATAGGTTAAGAACTTAGTAAGTTGTAGACCTTTCTCCTCTAGTTTTTTTAAGCCCTTGATAGAACCATCCTCTTATAATATCCTATCTAAATTATGTCCTATCAAGACCTCCATATAAGATCTCGACCTTGTATAATATGATAAATAAAGTTTATGATTATTAGAATTCAATACCCTATCCCTAGACAAGGGAAAAATTAGGTTTGGGCTTTTATGGTTACTTGATAAAATACCTCCATACACTTTGTTAGCCATAGGTGTGGTCTCCCTTCCCTCATTTGAATCTTATCTATTAAAATTGATGGAAGCTAACTCTTTCTCCTTTGTCGAGATATTAATGATTGTAAACCTTTCTTTAAGTGGTTTAAAAATCTTGATTGTGTCATCCTATATTTGTGTTTTGTTGATCTCATAATATGGCTAGACTACCCTTTAGTGTTTCCTATAGTTTTTGGGTCATACTTTCCTTTATTCATTCTTGTATACCTTAGGATTAGGGTGTGAAGTTGATTGGGTCTTCAAGAATGGGTCTAAGTTGAGTGCTCCATGTACCTTGTCCCCCTTATACCAAATATCAAAATTTTATTCCTTGAATAATAAATTGATACATTCATATATTCCTTAGGATCTTCACCGTAGTCCACTACATCCTCTTCATACATCATCAACTCATCCATACTACCATTACCAATGATCAACGGGCCAAGTCAGCACTAGTTTAGACTTCCCACCAAATAATTCTTAGAAATTTTCATCCTCCCCTCTCTTTCTTGGTCCTATTGATCGAATATTAGCGATGAGAGCCTCATTTTCTTAAATGCAAGCAATTAATATTGGCATTTTAGCTAGATTAATGATAGATCCGCTTTCATAGGATCTTAAAAAAACTCAATATTAGAGCATTCAATATCTCTAGTCAATATCAATGAACATAACATTCATGAAATAACAATATCAATCAATAATATACTCACAATATATTTATGAATTAAAAATACATCTCTTGTATTTATTCAATATTTCTCATTTTTTTGTCGACCTTTGTCTCCATAACATAACCTTAGAAGGTGACTCTTTAATACTTTGATTATTGCTCTTCTCACATATCTGGAAGATGCATCCTTTCCTAATCCTTATATAATACACACCTCTCATTTCTCTTGACTTTACATCTTGACACATACCATGTAACTCTTCACTTGTATACTTGACACCTACACATGTGACTGTTGAATTTCTACACACTTACTTTACAACATAACACTTGCACACTTTATTACATGACACTTTACACACTCAGAAATTAGCATATACTTTAGGTGAAATATAAAGCACACTTCCTAATCTAATAACTCATGCCCTAATTTAATATTTGCAAATGTACAATGGTACCAGGGGGGTACTTCAACATAGTATAAAATAATACAATATCTCCAACATCCCCCTGTATTACATTATTTGACTTGAAGACTTTAGTCTTCAATTTTCATCTTCATATTCCGTTCTTTGGCTCTTTTGTTTCTTCACTATATTCTTCTTTGGTTATGTTGTGTTGCTTCTTAATGTTATTTCTTGTTTCTATCACATTTATCAATAGATCATCACAATAGTATGACTCATATCCTTCATCAATATCATTTCTACTACTTTTTTATTGAGGATATAAGGAGTCACCTTTTTCATATTTCTTGTCAACTAATTCTTTATCATGATCATTCAAATCCTTAATATTTAATAATTCCTTTTTATTTCTAGGAGATTGAATTTCTAATGAAAGTAATCCCACAAACACTATTATCATTATATCAATAGGTACTAGGATATCCTTTTTAGAGTCTTCTCATGCTTTTTTCAGTTCTATTCTCATATAATATTTAATTATTTCATACTATTCATCCTTGTCTTCTTTAAAAATTCTTTGTAATTCTTTAATTTTGCATTTTTATTTATTTTTTAGCATCCTTGATCATGTTTTTTGTACAAAGTTTTAAATTTTCTAGAATTTCTTTACTATCCTCTAAGATATATTTTGATTAGTTTCTTCCATGAAAAAATTTCTCAATTCAATTCCTTTGAAATAAAATGCCTTATGAGTTCCAAATTTTTAATCAATTTTCAAATTCTTCAATAAAGCAATCCATTTTAACCTTAAATTCTTCCAATTCTAAATTTCACTAATAAATCCAACTTCAAAATGTATAATTAATTTCTTCAAACAATCAATGAACTTCTTATGGCTCCAAAACCATCAATTTCAATTTTCACAAAATTAATCAATTTCAAATTCAATCAATTTTAATTCTTAAAATCTCAAATTTAAATTCACTCCTCTCTCCAGTTTAATTTCTTATTTCTCAAATCCTTCTTTGAATATTATTTTCATCATCACTTTATTCTATTTTAAGTTCACATTAAATTTTGAATAACTTAATCCCTTATGAATCCTATTTAATAATATTAAAAAATGAATTAATAAAATAGGTGCTTAGCTAAACTCCCTTTCAACCTTATTCCTCCAGAATAAATTAATAAATCAAATACTAAGCTCAATTGTGAGTATTTAGAATTACCTTAATTTGCATTGTGTTGTTTCCTTTGCTCCATGTTACTTAGTCTTTGTCTCTTCAATATGCCATGCCTAGCATGCAATGAGAATTTAGAATGTTACAGAGTCTAAATATTCTAGAGGTAATTTTACCCTAATGAATCCTCTTCTCTACTTCTTTGGAATATTTGTGTGAAAGAGTTGACTAGTTTGAATAGGCTCCTTCCTATCTTTCATTCACTACAAATTCTTCACTGGAACTTCAGGCTTAATATATTATTTAGGTGCTCTTAACAAGATCCTAGATTCAATGTATTCTTTAGGTTCTCATAATAAGATCTTGGCTTCAATGTATTATCTAGGTCTATGGCTCTTTGAATATAGGCACTCTTGTATTTTATCTTTATCATTGTCTAGCTTCTTATTTTGGTGTCCAACTAGTGAATTTCGCCTTAGGTTTAATAATATGTCCTTTTTTCTTAGTTAAATGGATATTACCTTCATCATATTTTCATTCAATTTTTCCTTTCATAAGGAATTCCTCTTCTACTTTGAAGCAATAATCTTTTATTTTCCAAAACATATACAATATTAAAAGTTAGAATTTTGCTCAAAGAAATCTCTTAATACTTTACTTTCAACATATTTATACCTCATCTCTTCAATCAACTTTTCTTTATATTGCTTCTTATTTTCAACAATCAAATTTTGTCTAGCTTCACTCATTTGGTCTCTAGAATAAACTCTTCAATTTGTAAATTTTGGGTGCAATCAACCCATTTCTCTATCTTCTCTTTCAATATTTTTTTGTAAATTTGAACCACCAGTTTAAATGCACTCATATTTCAATCTTCAAATTATAAATTGGTCAGAGTTTAGATCTAATACCACTATTGGCCTTTTAGCTAGATTAATCACAGGTCCACTTTCATAGGGTCTTAAATAAAATTAACATTAGATAATTCAATATCTCTAGCCAATATCAATCAATAATATACTCACAATATGTTGATGAATCAAATATACAAGACCTCTTGCATTTCTTCAATATTTCTCATTTTTTTTCATACAATACATGGACCTTTATCTCCATAATATAATCTTAGAAGGTGGATTTTTAATACTTTGACTATTGCTCTCCTCACATATCTGAAAGATGCATCCTTTTCTATTCTATATATAATACAAATATCTCATGTCTTTTGAATTTACGTATTGACACATACATGTAACTCTTCACTTGTATACTTGACACCTACACACATAAATATTAACTTTCTATGCACTTGCACACTCTCACACTCTACACACTTATACACTTTATTACATGACACTTTGCACACTCTCACACATTGACACATACTTTAGGAGAAATATAAATCACACTTCCTAATATAATAACTCACACCATAATATAATATTTACAAATGTACAATTGTACCATGGGGGTACTCTAACATAGGACAAAATAATGTAATATCTCCAATAATTGCTCTTTTCTATTGGATCTCGACGGTCACCTCTACCATGCTTCTACAATGATAATGGCCACATCCTCAACATCGGTAGTGGTCCCACCAATGCCATGCAACCATTTGGCCTATCCTTCATTGGCCTGTTAGAATTAAAGTGCACTATGCCTTCACCTTGACACTTGTCAGTTTCTCTTGACAAGTGTCATGTGTTTCATATAGGCTTATGCCTATATATTGTAACCCATTTGTATCAATAAAATATCTCATCTTGTTCATTCAATTCTACTCCCAACATTTGGTATCAGAGCTCCAGGCTTTCTCTAGCCTTGTGAGCTTGAGGGGGGATTTCCCTCATGGAAATCCCCCCTCATCATTTTCCCCCCATTTTTTTTCAAAATAGGGAGTATGCTCTTCATCCTTGATGGATGAATTAGAAACCAGATTTTTGAAAATTAATGGCCACCCTAGCTGTTCTTGCATGAAGGAGGACCTATTTTTTTTGTTTTTCAAACTTCTAATTTTAAGTGGTTGAGTTGTTGCATTCTATTTTATTGAGAACAGAGCATTCTGTGTTGGGCTATTTTTTCTGAAGTTGAAGTTGAAGTCTCTGGAAACGTAAGTGGTTGTCCAGCTACATTGGATAATGTAGCATAGTTACCTGGCCCCTTGAAAGGAGTCTTCCCATGAAGCATTTCATATAAAAATATTCCAAATGTCCACCAGTCAATGACACTCCCATGGCCCTCCCATTTAATGACCTCAGGAGCTAAGTATTCATGAGTACCCACAAAGGACATTGAGCGAGCATTAGTGGGTTCTGCAATTAGTTCTAGGAGTAAAATCACCTGCTTTATAATATCATGATTTGATTTCCTCATTTTTTATTAACCTCTGAGTAAAGAGGTTCGGCCCAAAGCATGAAGGTTGTATACAGGTAGGGAGCACATATTTGGGAACCGTTACTTTGCCACATGAGCGCACTTCGGAGGGAGAAGACGATCACATGAGGTGGGCATCGAGTGTCAAAAAAAAAGGCCCCGATGACCCGACACTATTTGTTAGCGTCGATAGGGAGCTCGTCATGGATAGATAAGCTGGATCAGTAGGCCGATCGAAATGTTGAAAGAATTCTTGTTCGAAGAAGTTTGAGGGTGCATACTATGACAATCTCGAGTAGGCCCTATCTTTGCATTTGGCACCAGTTGAAATATTGATGGAGATACGACTACGAATATGGAGTGTGGATTGTCTTCAGTTGGCGGAGCCTCCACTCATAGTTTCTTAAATGAGATATATAGCGGAAATGGCAGGTAAGTTTTTGGTTGTAACAGCAAATGAAGATTGCACCCATTGCCTAGCCAGTTGCAGACATGGCAGCGCTTCCAGTACGTGCAGCACAAATGTGGCTTTGTCGACTCTTTCATCAATGACAAAAATAAGCTTGGTAGGGGCAACGATACGATCTATGTGGAGGGCATTCCCATCTAGTTCCTATGGGATGTTCATGATTGGCTCTTCAGTCCTGGTTTGGGCCATGCCATGTTCATATTTAAGCAGGTTGAATGTGTTTTCAAAAAGTCGTAGGCGATGACGGCAGCAAGTGAGAGATGCAGCGGTGCTGGGAGGTTTCGCTGTCGGGACTGTGCAAAATTTTGATGGAGATTTTTTTTTTCCCGTTAGAGATGATCCATATTTTATGGATTTGATTGAGGGCACTGAGGACACAATGTGTTTCTACAACTTCAGTTCACCACTTTAGTTCACTGCCACATGGACTGCAATGCAATGCAATTTGCCATGCTTTGTCACTCTTGCCACAAGGCTCATTAGGCCACCACCAGTCTTAGTCCTATGCGTAAAGCGCAGGGTACTCTGAGCAGCGTAATAGAGCTCTGCTCATCCAATGATGCCATGATTTCTTTGGGAGGTCACTAAGATGTTTGTCCACTGAATCGTCTGGGTGTCGCGCCTTTTTTTGAGCTTTTGGAGGATTCCACAAAATGTAGATCGAAGGGCGATAGCGTCGTCTGTATGATTTCCAATTGTATTATTGTGCTCATGTTTTACATCCAGGAGAACCAGTCAACAATGGAGAAGACAAATTGATTGATGTGAGCCAGATCTACAACTTCCATGAGAGCAATCATGGCATGATTTAAAAGGCTGCTTGGTGCATAATACTATGACTGTTCCTGGAAGTTGTGATTGCCAGTGTGCTATACAGAGATTGCATGGAGGATGTGTGTTTTTTTTTGTTACCATTTGTTGGAAATGTCTGTTAGTTCAAATCAACAGTGCAGTTTCATTGAAAGTTGAGTAGCCATCGGCTACAATGGAGGACAATAGCCAAGCACACAAAGAACAATCAATGAACATAAATAATTGGTGAAGAAAACTCAGTGCTGGTTGTGACACCGAGCGATGTGGTGGTTTCGTAACGTTCATGGTAATTCGAAGATCAATGCTGGCAGTTGTACCAAATCCTGCTTCCCAAATCTATCATTCGGCAGTGATGCATGGATGAAACTATTTTTTAATCGAGGATATCACTCAGATCACTATCGCCTATGGAGTCGAATCGAGGGGGAGAGCGCAAGGTGCTTTGGCACATACGTAAGTAGAAGTTTTTGGAATGATGATATGATGTTAAAAAGAAGATGCTGCATTTTCTTTCCCAATGCTGTCTCGATTGCATGGTGGTCTCAGGTCCCCTTTCTATCCAGTTTGGTCCTGGGTCGCATTTTTTTAATGATATGAAGTTAGTATTTTTTGAAGATGACTGCCAAACTGAACTATATTCCGTCTTCTCCATTAGCTGGCGACCTCTTTCTCATGACCACTGGCGATGACTACTCCCACTTCTGCTACGCCCCTGTGCTAACGGCATCATGGAAGGAGATGACGTTGTTGCAATTCTCCTTATGGTAGCCCCTTGTGGGGGTTTTCAAGTAGGAGATGTACGCAATTTGAATTAAAAGTTTAAAAATTGCCTCCCTAAGTATAGTGTGGGACCACTTTATAATTTTTCAAATTTGTATGAAGACTTTATTGGCAATGCCCATGCCTATGGCCAACAATATGGCTTATTTGGCCATTAGTTTAATGTTTTATTTCCACAATGGAGAGTGGAGTGGAAGGCCTACATGGCCTACTTTATTGTAATTTCAAAAGTGGAAGAGTGGAAGGCCTAGATGGCCCATATAATCCTCTACAATGGTAAAATGATTTGTTTTTATTCTGCAAGAGAGCGAACCGTCACATTGCGAGGGTTATTTGATGCTTAGTGATGTTACTGTAGTTTTTCTCATGGATGGACTTATTGACATCCGACTATAGCCATGTTTATAGTCGTTGGAAATATTTTTTTGAGATGGACACATTGGTGGTGTCCATTTGTAATTCTGAGGCTATTTCAATTAAGTTTTTTAGCCTCAATTTTTTTCTACCTTGGAGTGCACTTTCGGTTGTACCCGACACTCCCAAGGCACTTGTAAGTGAACCTAGTATCTATTATTCTCCTCTTTCTACTTTGCGGATGCAACGGCTGGTTACCCATGAATTCTGGTAAGATGAGGTGACTACCATAAGGACAATTATTCTAGGGACTACAGACATAGACACCCTAGACTCTACCGGAGGTTTTTTTGGATCTACTTCTGAAGACTACAGACGAAGACACTTCAGAAGATTCTCTTCTCTTCTTCTTCTCCTCCATATTTGGCTTCTATGGCTCATTTTATTGTATTGGATGCATTTTTGATAGAAACCGACACTCTTATATGGCTTGTCTTTCCTTTGTATTAAGGTGTATTTTTGGTAGAGACCGACACCTTCTAGATTGAGTTCACCATAAGGAAGGATTTGATATTTATGGTGGGGCTAGTTAGTGACCTACGAGAGGCAACATCCTCTAAGGATGACCTGTAGAGGCAACAGACCTAGAAGTGGCTGACCCTGAGGCACCCATGATGACCATGAGGCACTTAGATGGCAAACCCAATGGCAACAGACCCGTGAAAGTGGCTGACCTTGAGGCAACATACCGAGATGTATACATAGTGAATCTAGCATTATTAACAATTGGAGAGCCAAGCGCAAAGAGCACGAGCCTGGACCAAATCAAAAATAAAATAGGATGATAGGTTACTTTTAGAGAAGTCAAAATTAAGGGGGAATTTTACCTAATGTTGACTTGTTTTTTCTCTTCTTTAGTTAGGATAGTGCACTTTAAGGGGGAATGTTAGAATTAAAGTGCACTATACCTTCACCTTGACACTTGTCAGTTTCTCTTGACAAGTGTCATGTGTTTCATATAGGCTTATGCCTATATATTGTAACCCATTTGTATCAATAAAATATCCCATCTTGTTCATTCAATTCTACTCCCAACATGGCCTCCACTTTTTTTTCATCATTTAAAAATCCATTCCAATCCACAATTGCTAAAACATACCAAGCAATTTCTTAGGATTTATGATCAAATATATTGCTTCTCTTAGAAATGCAAACCTTCTAACTCTGTTCTGACAATATTTTTTTTTTTAGATTTGTAAACCTTTTGTTGGTATTTCTGCCACATTCAAATTTTGCCAAAATTTTACCTAAGTATGAAATGAGTTTCGCTAGCAAAATCACCTTCTAGGCAGTTTCACTCATGTTTGCAGTGAAATTCATTTTCGTCTTGTTTCTTGGTGAAGTCTCCTCTCGGGTGAAAGAGTAAAGATCCCAACGAAAATCCCTTTTTGAATAGCAATTGCAGCAAAATTATTTTTTGGGCGAACTTCATTTGTACCATGACAAAATACCTTTTTTGCCCACACTTTGACGAAATTACTTCTACAACATCTTGGCATATTTTTAGGCTAAAGTTTATTTTTGGCTAAGTCGTGGTGAAACTCCCTTTTCACCCATCTTTCCAACAAAACTCCCTTTTCACCCATTTTTCCAATGAAACTCCCTTTTCACCCATTTTCCAACGAAACTCCCTTTCTACACATCTTACTAGTGAAATTTCTTTTTCACCCATGTTCGAGCAAAAGATCCATTTCACGCTATGGCGTAGTAGGTCACTCTTTCGCTCACACCTTGGTGAAAGCTCTTTCAGGGTTTGCCTTAGCGAAATCAATCTACACCATTTTCTCAAGGTGAAAATCATAGTCAAAGGCACTCTGAGTGAAATTTAGATTGGAGGAGATTTCAAGGCCAGTGATGAATTCAATTTTTGGGGTGAAAAGGAGTAAAGTTTCTAGAATTGTTGCTAATGAAAATCAAGTTCGATAGATAACCAGAAGATTACCCAAATTAAATGTTGTTCACTTTTGACTCTGGTGTGATCCTGATTGATTTCTAGGTGTTGTCCATTCTAGTGGATTTTCACTTTCGAGGCACTATCAAGGAGATTAAAATTTGGCTAATGATTCCTACTAAGTCTCAATATACCATGTGATGAAATCATTCATTGCTTCCCAAGGCACCGTTATATTAGTTCGTTGATTTTGCCAAGGAGAAAATTATGACCGTTCAATCTTTGACTGGCCAAAATTTTGTTTAATGTTCATTTAATTTTGGAGGTGCAATCCTCTATAAAATCTTTAAAAAATGATGTAAGTAAGAGAGGAACATTCTGCTAAGAAAATATTTAAGTTTTAACTTCTATCTCAATAGAAATATTTTGGACTCTGGTTCTTGGATCAGTCATGTATGTGATTTTTTTTTGCCTATTATTTTTGCTATATTCATTGCCTTTTTTATATAAGTTAAAATTTTGCATTTGAATTTAATTTTTGATGAAGAAATGAATGTTGAAATGTTAACTAGAAATCATATTTGTGATTTGTGATTGGTTCCTATACTCTTCTTTCTGATGAATGTTGGTTAGAACTTGATTTGATGATTTAGCTATTAGTTCATTCCCCACTCTATATTTCAGGCTTACAACCATATTTCCCATCTCTTTCCATTAATTTCTATCCCTAAGCTTTACACCGATTTTAGATTAGTACGAGAGCCAACCCTCTCTAGAGATTGGCCCAAAGGACATATCTTTATTTCGGCCTTTCAATGTTGGCTAGGTCTAGGGTGCATATATTTATACTTAGGTAGATTCATGACCAATATTTTTTGGCATGCCCAATGGGACCCCATTGGTTCCACCTTAAACAGTATTAAGGTTTGATGTTCATATTTTACTATTTGACTAGAACATCTAGTGACTCAATTTTACATAGAAGCCTTCGAACATGAAGTTGGTGAAAGCTTTACTTTATGATCACAAGATTGAAGGTCAAAAATTTTAAAAATCTTGTTGATTTCTTTGAGCTTGACACCCAAGTCTTAGGAGAGCATCCTAGATTAGTCACTCCGACTATCCCATCAATCGTAACATCTTCATAGGTAGTTGGTGTGTTTCTAGTTTCTTCAAGTACCTCTAACACTGCCACTATATTTCCTCCCTAAGCAAACACTCCAGTCCAAATGGCCCAAAATCCACCACCATCGTGATAGTTTCCAACATGGAACCATTATGGAGCTTTGAATATTCAAGCTCAAAACACGATTATGCTAGCAGAATTGAAGGCTTTGCCTACTTACAATGGTATAGAAAAAATAGCTTATGAGCATGTTCAATATGTGGCTTCTTTGGAGACTATTCATAGCATCACATATGAATATATCATGGTCAAATCACTTATGCTCTCTCTCAAATAAAAGTTGCTTTACTAGTACTGGTCCTTACCACCTACCACTATTACCACATGGGACCAATTGGTTAATTTAATGATAAAAAACTTCAATGAACAAGTGGATCCTTTTTCTCTATTGCATAAGTTTACTAACATTCAAATGTATCCATAGGAAGAAATCATTGAATTCAATGTTAGGTTCACTCAAACTTGGCAGCGAGTCTTGATGGTCTTCGATCGACTCCCAAACAAGCCTCATTTTATTACCTTCGAGCCTTCAATTCTGATATTAGCATGGCCATATGTCAGTCCAATGTCGATATAATTTTTACCTTGTACTCTATTGTGCAAAAGGCTAAATTCAATCTAATTGCTATTGGTAAAATCACACCAAATATGACAATGCCTATCTTTCCTGATCTCCCATAGTATTTATATTCCAATGCATCTTCCCAGTCTTTACCAATATCCCCCATGTATTCGGTTCCTTCATGAAATCCAAGTTCATCTTAAACCCTGATATTTTCTATCCAATAATAGCCTTCTCCTTCCATTCCACAACTGCTCACTCTAATTTCATTTCTAGCACTGTCGTCTCCACCAGTACCACTTCCATTACCAGCCCCTCTAGCACCCTCAAATCCTGATCCTTGAGAATTTGTCGCTAGAGATGCAATCAATGAACTTAGTGATGAGAGAGATAAGCAATGAGATAATAGCTATTAAGAAAAGGTAGGATGATAGAGATTCTATCCTAGGAGATTTAAGCCTTTGCTAGTCACTAGAGAGCAAGCAACATTGACCAGCAAGATGCTTGAAAGGAATCTGATTGTGTTGACAAATGAATAAGTTGGCCCATCAGAAAAAACGTACTAGTGTTCTACCTACAATGATCCACATGGTGAATAAACTTGCATGGTTCATTTAAACTATGTGTAGACACTGGAAAATAGCTCTTTCGATGGTCAGATTAACATGATTAGAGAAGTTGATCATAATTTTATGGTCCCTTTCATAGAATAAGTTTTAGTTCTTACAAGAGCTAGAAAAAAGTCGATCACAATGGACCCATCTGAGATGGAGACACTGAAGGTACCCACTGATCCAAAGCTTCGGTATGAGAGAAAACAAGCACAAGAAAAGGCACTTGTTCTAGTCCCCAAGCCAAAAGAACTTGTTCTTTTAAAATATCTCCTGCTCACACAAGTGAAAGAAATAATCTCTCAAGCAAAGGTGTTAACTTCACAAATGCAAGCTGAGATAAAATAATAGGTAAAGGAACACCTTAAATACCCATCGTTGATCAAGCATCAAAGGGTGGAAGCCATGCAACAATATCGAAGTAAGTATGAGGCTATTGATGAAATAAGAGAGTCCAGTTCATCCTCGTACAACATTATTGAAGAAATAAAGAGAATTCCTGCCAAGGTTAGTCTCTATGATGCATTGCAATTGCTTGGATGAGTTGATTTATTGCAAGAATATTTGAAGTCTATTAAATATAAAAGGAAGAATCCCACTCATACTATGTTAGCTCAAATTCTTACAAATTCAATAGACCACTACCATTTTATTTGTCTCTCCGGATGGAGGGTTGGATTATGCATAAATACATGATTGACTCTAGTGTTGCGATGACTATCATGCAAAAGGTGGTTTGTGATGTTATGGACATGGAGTATACCAGGATTAGCCTAGGATTTTTATAGTTTGATGATACTCATATAAGAATAGTAGGTGTCATCAAATATATCCCCATTGTCCTACATAAGATGCCTTAAATCACTATGAACCAAGAGGTGGTTGTAGTTGACCTAGAGCCATATTTTAGTATGTGACTCTCAAGAAATTTTACTACCAAATTGGGAGGATATATTTCTCTAGATTACTCTCACTTGGAAGTTCCTTTCAAAGGAAAAAATATAAATATATAACGAGAAACCTTCCACGTTTTATGTAGAAAGGATCGAAGAAGAAGAAAAGTCCATGGATTCTGTAAACATGGTGATGGAAGAACTAGGAGAATTGGATTTTATGGAAGAAACTCTGGATGAGATTCATAAAAAATATGAATTTTCAATTAATTATTTTAATGTGATGATGGAAATTGATATTGGTTGTTACTCTATTACTAATCCTGGAAAGACTGAAGTGAAGGTGTCTGATGATCAAGGTCCTATTCCAGATTAGTTGTGGAAGCTCTATTTTGATGGCACAAGATGAAAAAATGGCATCAAAGCAAAAATTGTTCTCATTTATCCTTCTGAAATACAGAAGACATATTCATACTAGTTGACCTGGAGCTATACCAAAAAAATTGCTGAATATGAAGCATTGTACTTAGGCTTGAAGAAAGTAGAGAAACTTGGGATCAAATAACTCTAAATTTTTGGAGATTCAGAGCTGATTGTCAATCAAGTGACTAACAAGTGTGTCTTCGAGTAGCACTATTTTAAGGTGTATCACAACAAAGTCTAGGTTTTTTTTTAATCGTAAACAACTTTAAACATCCAAGCAATTTTGCAAGAATAGAATAAACACGCAGATCTTTTGACATCCCTTGGCACCAACTTTTCTCTAGTTGAGTACATGGTGAAGAAACCAAAGATCATGAGGTTGGTTTATAGACCCTCAATTCCTGATAAGAATATCTACTAGAAAGTGTTTGAAATTAATGAACAGATCATGAAATTCCTAATAAAAGAAGCAAAAAATGTGGAAGGAAGAACATTTGATGAAGAAGAATCCGAAGGATTGATCTAGTTAAGAAATAATCATATCCTGAAAGGATTGATTACGCTTAAAAGTATTTTTTATCAAAATGATAGAGCTAAAAAACACAAGATCAAAGTAGATGAGAAAGAATACACTAAGCTACAGTTGGAACTTGAAAAGTCAATTAAGGTTGGAATTGATTGCACTCCAAAATAACTTGAGCAAATCAAGGAGTTATACCATGAATTTCCAAAAATTGTCACCTGGAGTTATCAGGACCTTAAAGGTTATAACAAGAATGTGATCCAGCATACTTTTGAACTGCAAGAAGAAGTGAAACCCTTCAAGCAAAACTAGAGACTAGTCAATCCCAAAATTGAAGTTCTAATGAAATCTAAAACTATTAAAAATATTGGAAGCTAAATTTATTTACCCAATCAAGCATTCTACCTAGGTAGCCAATTTTGTCCCTATGAGGAAAAAGAATGAAGATATTCTCCTTTGTATTGATTTCTAAAATTTAAATTAGGCTTGCCTGAAGGATCATTATCCTTTACCTCATATTGATCAGATTCTTCACATAGTTATAGGAGCTCAAATATTTTCTCTGTTAGATGATTTCTCTATCTACAATTATATATGGGTCAAGGATGAAGATCAATACAAAATGACATTCACCACAAAATGAGGTACATTTGCTTATTAATGAATACCTTTTGGTGTCTCAAACACTGGAGCAGCCTTTCAGAGAGTAATGGATGTAGCTTTTAGTGAGTTATTAAATCGATTTATTGTTATTTATTTGGATGATATGACTGTCTTCTCTCATAATAGGGAGGAGCATAGCTTGCATTTAAGACAAGTATTTGAAAAATACCGAGAGTTCATAATATCCATCAACCCAAAGAAGTTTATCTTTGTGGTGAATGATGGAAATCTCATGGGCCATGTAATCTCATAAAAGGGTTTAGCTATTGATCCAGCTAGATTTGAGGCTCTTTTGAAGCTTTCATTGCCAGCAAACAAGAAATATTTACAGTCACTTTTTGATCATATTAATTTTTTTTGAAAGTTTATTATAGATTTTGCCCAAGTTGTGAAACCAATGATTGAACTTGAACAACAATACATATATATAGATAAGCATATTGCCTTGCAACAGAAGAAGAGATGACCAAATTAAATGATGGTAGATACTTATCTAATTTACATGTGCTTGCTGACCATGTGCTAGTCATCTAGTGCCCTAGCCAACGGGCTACACTATTCAAGACTATGAAGATAATATTGTTCCAATGTAAAGCTCACCATTGGTCTCCCTTCATCATTGTATAAAATAAAATGTATCACATTGGGCTACATACATCCCCTAGCCTATCACTCCTAGGGCTTGAATCTCCTCCCCAATACATGGTGGTATTTGTGAAGTTGGTGGTCCTAGTGGAAGAGCTTGCTATGTGTTATTCCAACTTTTGGAATGCTTGTGAACAAATACTCACTTGGCATACCAATAAATAAATGCTCATTTTCATACATGCAATCAAACTTATGATCAATATTGATAACCAGATCTTAGTGGAAAACAATATTTGTGTTTTTTAAAAGAAAGCACAACCACTCACTTGGAGGTATCCAAAGCACAAAGAAAACCCAAGTCCCTGAGGCATCATGCCTCGTATACCTCAGCATGTGTCATAGGGTTGCACACCAGTCCCAATGCATGCCACCCCTACTAAAGTTATCTTTTGGTGACATCCATTTCCTCACTAGGCCTTATTTTATTTGTTTTTCATGCTACTGCTATGCAGATTAGATCACCCAAACTAATTTATCATTATCACATTTTTTACTCTGTAAAGGGTAGTTTTTGACTGCACTTAAAAACTAAACTCTCTAGAGAAATATGTAACTGAACCATATTTTATCTTGCATTGAGGAAAACATTGATTGCCTTCTATTTTTCTCCATTTCAACTCATTCCTCTCATGAGATCCTGCAACCATTTTAGTGGTCAATGATTGAGCTAGCTCAGTTAAGAAAAAAGACAGGATTCCTTCATAGTGGCATCCTTCAGTGCTTCATGAACGTGGGTGATGGTAGGGAATAAGCGTGCACCTATCAAATGAAGGATAGCCACATGAAGGTTCAAAGTGAAGACTTTACTACTAGCATATATCAGATTCCACCTAGCACAAGGAAGCAATCCCTAGTGTGTGCAAGATAGGTATCTTTTAGGATGTGCATCTATCAGATGAAGGATAGCCACGTGAAGTCTTAAAGCAAATACTTTATTTCCAATGTGTATCAAATTCTACATGGCATTAAGAAGGGCATGATATAGTGACTTGTCCAAGATTTTGGGTTTACCCTCGATAATATCATGCCCGTGTAGCTTTTTCTTGCATAAATTTGAATGTCAATAAAGATAATAGAAATACTTTGAATTAAAATTTCCCACATGGAGGGGTTTTTTATTTACCCCTAGTCCATTTCCCACATGGAGTTTTCATAGTTCTTTGACCATCATGTCCTATATCGTTGCCATGTAGCCCTCATTGTGTTGGGTATCTACATTCTTCCTAATTAGAATCTCATCCAATCTCTTAGTATATCATGATGCATAAGGATTGGCCTCACCTTTTAAATTTATCTAAAATATGGCCACATAGATGAACCACCTAAAATTGCAATTGAAATACCAGGATTTGATTCATTTGCAAACTAAAAATTTGAAATGGAAGCAATCTTAATGATGAATAATATGTGGGATTATGTGAGAGATAGACAACAAAATGAACCACCATTGACTCCACCTACAGATGATGCAACTAGAGCACTATTTGATAAGAACTCTAATATAGCATTAAGCTTAATCAAGCTATCTACTGGAATTCCATGTAGAGAAACAATAAGGGCTACCACTACACCAAAAGAAGCTTGGTATAGGTAAGTCAAGATAAAATATTTTATTTGAAACATAAGTTGCATAATATTTGTATGAAAGGCTCACTTACCAATTATCTCATGGAAGTGAAGTCTATTAGAAATGATTTCTTAGCTATTGGTTCAACTCTTACTAATAGTGAGTTGGTTCCTATCATGTTACATGGCCTCCCTTCTAAATTTCATGCATATGCTACCATGTTAAATCTAACTGGTAAAACATTGAGTGCTCCATTTGAGGAGATTGAAGTTCTTCTTAAGAAACATGAGCAAGCACTCATCAAAGATGAAGAAGTTGATTCTACAATAGCAGCCTTTGCCACCAAGGTAACTTTACAACAGAGACCCAACAAGGGTCCAAATTAGCAGAATCAGAGAGGTAAACATAGGTCTTAGCCACATTAGCAACATCAATAGCCACATTAGCAACATCAACAATATCATCAGTAGAACCAACAACAATAATACCAATAGTAGCCACATCAACAACCAAGATGGCAATCAAGACCTCCCCAAGAGGGTCATCAAAATAGAAGACCTCAAAATTATAGGCCTCAACAACAAAATCAACCCAACAACCAACAAGGGTGTGACTATTATGGAAAATGGGGTCATTCTACAAATGATTGCTATCAAAGAATTAGACATACAAATCAAAGGGATCAACAAGATCATAATATTAATACATTGTATGCAACAAATCAAGTCAATATTGAAGATAAATATTGTTGGTATATAGACTCAAGGGTAGCTAAACACATGATAGGAAGGTAAGATTGGTTGACCAAGATTCAACCTACCCATAACTAGTTCATTACTTTTGGAGATGAATGAGCTCTTCCCATTGAAGGTGTAGGAGATGCACCACTTGCTTTACACAATGGGAATAATATCCCTTCCAAGGATGTGTTGTATGTGCTTGGCCTCAAAAGGAGTCTCCTTTCTATTGGGAAACTTACAGATAAGGGTTATACTATATTTTTTGACAAAGACAAGTGCTACATTCAGGAACCATATGGCTCTATCAAAGCAATGGGAGTCAAAAAGGAAGGTGTCTATTACCTCCTTACCCAATATATAACTCAAAAATCTTTGCATACAACTACTACTTTCTCTTTGGAGTATATGTGGCATGAAAGAATGGGTCACTTAAACTTTCATAATCTTCAAATGATGGAAATAATGGGTTTGGTCAAAGGACTTCCTCACTTAAAGGAGTCTAAATGCTTTTGTGAACCATGTACTATTGCCAAACACCATAGACAACCTTTTGAGTCAGGAAAGGCTTGGAGAGCCAACAGGCCACTACAACTAGTGCATTCAGACATTTGTGGGCCAATGTCTATTCCTTCTCATACTAGGGCTAGATATTACATCACTTTCATTGATGATTATAGTAGGAGAATTTGGATCTATCTCATTCAGTATAAATGGCAATCCCTTGATACATTCAAGGAATTCATGGCACTTGTTGAAAGAGAAAGTGGCTATCAAATCTCCACCTTGAGGATAGATAATGGTGGAGAATACATCTCCAAATATTTTTTAGTCTTTGTAAGAATCATGGGATAAGGAGGTAATTCACAACTCCTTATACACCTCAACAAAATGGAGTAGCTGAGAGGATGAATCAAACCATCACAAACAGGGCCAAATCTATGCTAGTTGTTGTTGCATTATCAAACAAATTTTGGGGAGAAGTTGTCCTTACTACTGCATACTTGACCAATAGGTCCTATACTAAGGCTTTGCATGATATAACACCAGAGGAATTATGGAGTGGAAAGACACCCTATGTGGGCCATTTTAGAGTCTTTGGATGTGATGCTTATGCCCACATACCTTATCAAAAAAGAAATAAATTTGATGACAAGAGCCAAAAATGCATCTTTGTTGGCTATAGTGAAAGTGCCAAAGCCTATAAGTTATATGAGCCTATTTCCAAGAGGATTTTTCTCTCTAGGGATGTTACCTTCAATGAGTATTCCCCACCAAATCCTTCTCCTATGACCCCTTCATTTCAACCAAATAAGGAAATAGTTGCTCCCTTGGCATCCACTCCCTCACCTAATCCTTCCTCTTCCATCACAAGTCAAAGCCTTCCTCAACATGAGGACCTCCCCACTCATGATCCTTGTCCTCCTTCCCCTCCTACTTTACCTCCATCTAATGATAATGCCACATCATCAAATCCTTTACCTAAGTGGGTTCAATCTACCATAGATGCAGCCCAAAGCCACTTGCCCACTTATACAAGTAAAAGGCCTTCTACCCTAAGACACCAAGTGAACTATACTCTCATGGCCAAAGTCCTCAGCCAACCAAAACCTTCTAATGTCAAAGAAGCACTTGGTGATCCTAAATGGACTCTTGCCATGGAACAAGAATTGGATTCCATTGAACAGAATCACACATGGGAGTTAGTTGATTTACCCCTAGGCAAATCCACCATTGGCACAAAATGGGTGTACAAGGCAAAGTACAAATCAGATGGCTCATTAGATCACTACAAGGCTCACCTAGTAGCTAAAGGCTATAAGCAACAAGAAGGGATTGATTATGAGGAGACCTTTGCTCCTATGGCAAAAATGACTACAATCTACATTATTATTGCTTTAGCCGCTCAAAAACATTGGCCTATGTATCAAATGGATGTAAAAAGTGCCTTCCTCAATGGTGCGTTGAAAGAAGAAGTATATGTTGATCAACCACCAAGGTACATAGTCAAAGGCCAAGAAAACAAAGTCCTTAGATTGAAGAAAGCTCTATATGGGTTGAAGCAAGCACCAAGAGCTTGGTATGCCAAAATTGATTCTTATTTCATCAACCTTGGTTTCACTAGATCTATAGTAGAATCTACTCTCTATGTGAAACATTGGAGGAACCACATCATTTTGGTGACATTGTATGTGGATGATCTTCTCATTATAGGTGATGACATAGATGGAATAAGGTTTCTCAAAGAGGACTTATGCAAAAATTTTGAAATGACTGATTTGGGCCTCCTTCACTACTGCTTAGGCATAGAAGTGTGGCAATAGCCTGGCAAGATCTTCATCTCCTAGGCTAAGTATATTCAGTCTCTATTGGAGAGGTTTCACATGCAAGAGTGTAAACCATCCCCCACTCCCATGGAAACCTGATTGAAATTGATTAATAGTGATGATGAAGAAAGGGTTGATGACACCCTTTACAGGCAACTAGTTGGAAGTTTGATCTACTTAACTTCAACTAGACTAGATATCACCTATTCAATGGGCCTTATTTCTAGATTCATGCAGGATCCCAAGAAGAGTCATTGGATAGCAGCTAAGAGGATTTTGAGATTCCTCAAGGGGACCCCTCATCATGGTCTTATGTACACAACATGTGATGACTTTTCATTGATTGGGTACACATATTCAGATTGGGCTAGTTGTCCTAAAACTAGAAGATCAACTACTAGTTATGGCTTTCAGTTGGGTTAAGGTACCATATCATGGAGCACCAAGAAACAACATACAGTTTCCTTGTCTTCAGTAGAAGTAGAGTATAAGGTAGCAGTTGAGGCAACTAAGGAAGCAATTTGGTTGAGGTAGCTACTTAAGGATATTGGGCTACTCATAGATGGTCCAACACACATATATTGTGACAATCAAAGTACCATTAAGATGACCAAGAATCCAGTCTTCCATGCTCGAACAAAGCACATTGAGATCCATCATCACTTCATCAGAGAAATGGTCCAAGAGAACATCATACAGTTGGAGTATGTACCTACTCAAGATCAAGTGGTCGACATCTTCACCAAGTCACTTGGACTTGACAAATTCTCCAAGTTTAGCAAAATGCTCTATGTATGTTGTAATGGAAGTCAACATTAAGGGAATGTATCTAATGTTGACTTATTTTTTTTAGGAAAGTACACATTAAGGGGGAATGTTAAAATTATTATAATGTGTACTTTTCCCTTCTTTTACCTTGACATGTGTCATTTGGTTTTTCTTATATGGTGACATGTTTCACCTACCTTTATCTTTCTATTTCTCTCAATATATTGTAATTTGTTATTTTCCTTGAGGTTTATGCTTATTCTATTCAAGTTATTGTCTATTCTTGCCTCCATGTTTATGAGTTGTGTCTATGCATATTGAAATACGGTTTAGAACCTTCATTTTATAAAGTTATTATAATGTGTAATTTTCCTATATTTTACCTTGACATGTGTCATTTGGTTTTTCTTATATGGTTACATGTGTCACCTACCTTTATCTTTCTCCTTCTATAAAGGTATTGTAATCCATTGTTTTACTTGAGGTTCGTGATTATTCTATTCAGGCTATTACCTATTCTTGCCTCCATGTTTATGAGTTGTGTCTTTGCATATTGGAATAGGGTTTAGAACCTTCATTTTTATTGATAGCATTAATGATACTTTTTTTAACCCCCTTAGTTTAAATATATTTCCATACTTTTTCAATTATAATTTTAATCTTTGAAAGAAGTGACCTAGTCTATGCATAATTATTAGTTGAATTTCAACATGATTCAGAGTAACTGAGTAGAATTTTTCCTTCATTGCATCGAAAAACATCATCTCCATTAGATTTTTCTAGATTTCCTTTAGAAGCACTACCAAAATTAATTTTTATAAACCTAATTTCTAGATACTTTCATTTTACCCTAGATTGAAGTATATCATTTATTTTTATGCCATTATCATAGATGCCTCTTCCACATATGTTCAAATATTATAACCAAGTTGTTACCACCTAGTTTTCTATAATTGAGACTTCTCATGATGAACACCATATCTATAAAAATTCTACAAGAGGCACTAATATGGTTCTAAACATAGGCATGATTTTGAGCCTTATTTTTAAAAAAATTATAATTCCTTCCAAGCCATAAATTTCAATAAATAATAATATGAAAAATCGTCCACATGAAACCTAATGATTTAGATTTGAAATGATAAATCTAATATTTAATTAACTCTTTCAATGTTGATGGAGCTACCCAATATATTTTCATATTTTTAAAAAACGTAACCCCAAGTAATAAGCTTACTTTGAACTACTAACTAGTGGAATGTTAAGGCCTTAGTGAGATTCTCTAGTGACCAAATATTCTTCCAAGGAAAATATTTTGGAGTAGGAAAGTTTGTTTGCTCTAAATCTTCTTATCTCAACTTCACAAAGTATATTCCATATTTTGCTACATTCTAAACCAACTTGTCCTTTCCTCTAAAAATTAGCAAATAAAACACTTGAAGCAACTTTTGAGTTTATCTACAAATTGTTTGAGTTCCTCTCCTTCAACCAAATTGCCCATAGAAATCCATGATCTGGAATTATTACTCAGATTAATACGATCTTTGATATTTGGACCTTTATAAGATAGGCATTCTTGAGCCAATGGTTTCCATTTTGAGTTAGAGATCAAAGTATAAGGCTTCAACCAATAATCACATCAAGAATTTGCATAATTCCCCTTATTGACTGACCATCTAAATGTTACTTGATAAATTGTGAACAACCTAATATAAACTTCCATGTTGACAATCCTTTGGATAGGATTATTTTCCTAAATAATTTCAGTGCATCAAGAGAACATATATAATTTGAACATTTTTATCCAATTCTTTCCTTGATCTCTAAATAATCTCTAACTAATATTTGCCCCTAATGCCAAACTCATAAGTTTATAATTTTGTAAGCCTTCTCCTCCAATATTCTTTCCTTTGCAAATCCTATCCCATTTATAATGTGAAAACCTAATTTTTTTCTTGCATACTTTCTAAAGAAAGGTTTGAATTTTATCAAATTTTGATGACATACCCATTGGCAATCTTGAAAATGATATCATATAAACAGGGGTGGATTATAATGTAGTCTTTAATTCTATTCAACCTACCAAACAAACTTTCATTTTATCCAAAAAATAGACCCAAAACTCTTATTTATTTCCCTTATGAGACAAAGGAAAACCCAAGTAGGTTGATGGGAAATTTTCAATTTTAAACCCTTAAATATCCATATTAATTTATTATAAATCTAGGGTAGTGGTAATAAAAAATCCTAGATTTTATAGTACTAACCTATTGAAATTAGAATCTAATTCATGGCCAAGAGTCAACATTGTGCAATGTAGTAGATAGACCTAAGGGTATTTCATTGTGCAATGTGTTAATATTTTTGTGATATTTTATTATGTAAGCTCTATGGCCTATGATTCTTATGGTTAAACCCTTTTTATAACTTGCAATTAACTTAAATCCATCTTGTTATGTTAGGATAGGTCAAACATTATGATGTAGTTGGGATTTTTATATTGCTATAAATACCCCCTCCCTCTTCTTTTTTCTTTGTCAAAGTGTTGTATAATATTATTTATGTTTCCTATAGGTGTCCATCATATCTCTCTCTTTAATCCTTTATTTTAATTTTTGCATAAGATTTGAGTGCATGTTTTTGCTTCTTTTTGTTTTTAAAAAATATTATGAATTCCAACATGTTATCAAATTGGGTTTGGAGCAACATCACTTTAGAACATGGAAATCTAACTTGATGCCTCTGATTCTTCTTCCAAATTTCAAGATGATTTATTTCTCAAATCTTAATGAGATTTTTCTACAAAAGGAGATGAGGAAAATATATTTCATGAACTATCACTCGTTGCTTCAAAAGAAATCTTCTTACTATAAAAGTTCTAATGTAAAATCCATTATCTACCTAAAATTTTAAGTTTGATAGATACTATTTTTTTAGTGCCAAATATTTAAAATTTAAATTGTGGGCTAGCATGCACATTTTTTGTTTTGTGCACATGCTCCCATTATGTATCTTTAGAACCAACATCATATATGTTTTTTCTTCTATTCACTTCTAGAAAATATTGTGTATTCCAACATAACCAACTATCTAGAACCCTTATCATAGAATGATAATATTGATTTACAATCCATGGCCTCACTAATTGAGGGATGGAACACAATAAAAGTATCATAAAAAAAATGGATATGAGATTCATAGGGACCATTTTTATAATGTGAATACCTTTGATTCTTTCTTCTATTTTTACCTTTGAGAAAGCTCTTCCTAATGCCTCCACAATAATAATGAATAGATAAGGATATAGTGGATATTGGCAAAGTCCACAATATGAATTATAGTAACCAACATAAGAACCACTGATCAAAATAGAATATTTTGCAATGGCATATCAACATTTTATCCATTCAAACCAACTATAATTAAAACCATTTTTTTGATAATTTCATGTAGAAAACTAGAGGAAATCTTATAATATGCTTTGTTCATGTCTAATTTCATAAGAATATCTAGGTTTCTCATGGAATAAGGAGAATGCATGGACTCTTATGCAATGATTACACTATTCAATATTTGTTTACCATGAACAAAAAAACCTTTTTCCTTTGAGTTAATGGAATCTAGAATCCTTTCAAGATATTTGCCATAATTTTAAAATGATCTTATAAATCATTATTAGAAATATTTCTTGTATGGAACTATCAAAATATTTTATCTCATATTTCTCCCAAAATGGTGTAATAAAAATAGGTATTGATATTTCTTATTGTAGTCTTCCTTTCTGGTCCTCTTCAACTACAACCAACATATCACTCTTCAATAAAATCCTAAATTTTTTGATAGAAATTTATAAGAAAGCCATTGGGGATAGTGCCTAAGATAGAAAGATAAAATTGCTTCATGTGGATCCTTCATAGATATCTTCTTGATAAAGCTTATATTTTATCCATGTTTGATAATTGATGGAATATTTTTCAAAAGTTTATCTTGTACCTCCTAATATTGCCCATTATCTATTTTTTTTTAAATAATTAATTGATTCCTTTGTTATATCTTCTTATTCCTTAGTTTTTCTTGTTGAAAGTATAATTTGATTCATGGATAAGGTCAACATTGTATAATATATTAGATAGACCTAAGGATAAATCATTGTACAATATATAAATTTATTATAATATTTTACTAAGCCCTATGGGCCACAGTTGACCTTGTCATGGATAAACCCACTTTATAACTTGTAGTTGACCTTAATACCTCTTGTTATGTTAGCTAGGGTTAAATATTATTATGTAATTTGGGTTTTAGTATTGTTATAAATACCCCCATCAACTCCTCATTTGATTATTGGAGTATTGTTAATATTATATATATAGTGCAAGGATTATTTATGGTGCTTACAAGTTCCCCCAAATATCTGTCTCTTTTCTTTCATTCATCCTTTTATACTTCTTGTATAATATTTGAGTGAGTGGATTGCTTATGTTTATTTCTAGAAAATATTATAAATTCTAGCATGGTATAAGAGTGGGTATAAAGATTCATAACTTGGTCATGCAAAAAGTTTATTTGAATAATCCAATTTTCCTTTTGACTTCTAGGTCAAATTACTTCTTAGATATTCATAGGAACCTTCAACAAAAGAGGCAAAGGAAGGATTCTTTTTTATTTCTCAAATTATTCTAATTTTTTATGAACTTATACCCACTCTAGTCTATCTTTTCCTTATTTATTAAAAAGGTTATTTTTCCAATGCATCTCTCTAGGGATATTTTGGAGAGCAAACTTCTAGAGGCCATAACTTTTGCATATGAGTTCTTTACATTAGTGGTATTTATTGAAGGATAAACTATAAGTGGAGGGATGTCCAATTGTGTGATTATATTCAAAGACTATTTCCCCATTTCAAAAGGATAAATTTACAATATGTTATGTAATAAAAATATTTGGCTTGATTTGTTAGATGTAGATGGATTTTTCATAGTTACAATATTTTTTCTTTTGGAGGCTTGCAGGAAAATGATTCAAGATTAATTTAATCAATACCCCTTTCCCCTTTAGGCAATTGATTTAGCTTATCCATTGAGATCTATTATTTCACAACTCTTCATATTTCGTATCCAAATATTTTTGGTATTTTGTTACAACTCTTATTTTAAGAAGGTTGATGCAAAGCCTCTTTTGGTGATTGAAACTAGGTGGTCCAAGTGAAAGAGAAAGACTTAAAATAATTTGGTGTTTGCTATAATAGGTGGAGTAATTATTTCCATAAGGAGTAAAATTGGTGTCAAGATGCTTAAGGCTACCCTCGATGCTCAGTTATGAGAGGTAGAGGTAGAGGTATAGTTATAAGTCATGGGAGATTGAATGAGAAAATATCTCCAATTATTAGGCCTTAGGTCATAGGGATCACCGGACCCAATCCAAATTTTGATTATGGAAAATACCATGATGAAAGACATGTTGTAAGATATCTTTAGGCTACCCTAGATGCTCTGGTTGGTTTAGAACTCGTTGGTATTGGTATTGTCTCTAATCTCCTATTCTCCATTCTTTGTCTAGCTCTACCTTTTTTGGATGTTGGTGGGTCCAAAATCCCTTTTATAGGTGTTTGTTTAGCCAAGGTTGTTGGTTGTGCTTAGTTGAATTTTGACCAAGAAAATATCATGAAAATGCACATGAACTCCCTGGTTGATTCAGGTAGCTATTTTTGTCTGATATCTATCCTAGAAAATCGTCCTCCTCTTGTTGAAATTTCTAGATAGAATGTTTCTCCTCAGAAACTGCCAAGGGGTGAGAATCTCTCTCTTTATTTGATGTCAATCTCAAATGAGCTCTTGGCCACTTGTGAAGGGGCTAAATGTACTTGTGGACAATCAAAGGAGGATAATCCTTTGAGTGTTGAGTTGGATCTTAAAAAATATGTAAATTCAAATTTCTTTCTTTTTGATAAATAATTTTATAGAGGGAGAGTCTCAAATGATGGAATAGATATTTTTATGGGCTATGAATCGACTACTGAGGTGAAATAAATAGTTGAAATTAATTTTTAGTAAAAACAAATTTTGATAGGCTAGATATTGAGATTGTCAACCCTCTTGTGGATCCTTCAAGGGTCCTTATTTCTTGATCTTTGGTTGAGAAATCGTATGCTACTATTGTTTCTCATTAGGCTAAAAAATATCTTCTTCCTAATTGTTTTTTTGGCGTTGATCCTATGCAAAGGTCATTATCTATACCTTCAAATATTTTAAAGCTTACCATGGAAGAGGGGATACTTCTTTAGTTGGAAATTTTCTAGGAAACTCTAGGACAAGCATGGACACTATCGAAAGGTGGGCACTTATGAAATACTCCCCTAAAGGTCATATGGATTTAGTTGCTCTCCCTAGAGGTATTTTTCTTATTAGACTATCTATGTTGGAAGATCTTAAGTATATTTTTGGGGAAGGTCCTTGGTTTTTTGGTAGGAGGAGTTTCTTCCTTTGTAGATGTGGAACAAAAATTGATCCGTATACCTAGAAGATAAATATGACTCCTATTTGCATAAGGTTGTCAGACCTTCCTTTTCACTTCTAGCATCAAGGTGTTTTGAGAGGGATTGCAAAAATACTAGGTCAGTTAGTTATGATTTATGTGACGACCAGAGCCAAATCTAGGATGATTTTTGCTCGTATATGTGTGGTGGTATATTTAGATGTGAACCTCCCTGAATCTATTGAATTGATTTTGGATGTAGGATCTAAGATCCAACCTATTGTGTATGAGAACAAACCTTTAGTTTACTTCGATTGCAATAATTATGGTCATGAGATAGCTTGATGTCCATAGAGAAATTTTGTTTCAATTGCTGCTCCAAAGGATGATCTTCTTTGTGTAGAAGACCATATTAAAACTATTTTTTATTTAACACCACTTGAGTAGGCTCTTATGGATGAGGGAGGTTTCTCAAATATTTTAGCTCCAATGAGCTCTAAGGAGGTTCTATGTAGAGAGGCCTTTAATTCCATTTCAGGTAATTCATTCAAATATTTGGCCTCAAGTGGGGATCCCTTTGTGGTCGGTGGGTCATTGGAAGCTCCATATATTTCTGTCTACAATGGATAGATCTACGTATCTTGGGTCAAAATGTTTGAATAGTTGTGCATCTCTAGGCCTGTTACAAGAGGACAAGTAAAATAAAAACCTTGATCCTAGAGGTTGAGGAAAGTCTCTTATCATCTATAGATCTATATCAGAGACTAAAATGTTGGGTGAAGATCCACAAGTGTCTCCTACTAGAACTACCAATCAAAAATTTGGTGGAGGTAGACGTCAAATTTATTTTGATGTGGTAGGTGGAGGCTTCAATAAAAAAATTTAGCTGGTGGTTTTTGGGTAGGTTTTTTCTTTCAAATTTTTAAATTTAAATTTTGGGGTGCAACCTTTTGATAGGATGGTTATTGAATTTTAAATTTGAAGTGAGGTTCTCTTTTAATATATTTGATCTCCTCATGCGGGTCTGAGATTTATTTGTTCCAATCTTCAAATCTCTTGTTTATGTGTGTTTTCCTTGGGCTCCCTGCCTTTCGCCTTTGGAGCTCCTTTGATTTTTCTTGGTTTACCCTTGTAGCTTTTTATTTTGTTCTGTAATACCTTTATTGGGTTGGGGTATCCTTAACCCCTTGTTGTAAAAGTTTTGAGATTCCTTTCAAAATCCCTTCTTTACCCTAATAAAAAAATGTTTGCTATAATAGGAAAAGTTGAGCTTTCACATTATACCTTATGTGACTATGGAAGATTGAAGGATATTATCTTTAAAGGAGGTGGTGATCTCAACTTCTCTTATTCATTTTAAGTCTTAGAAAAAGTGTTATTTATATGTGTATAGGAGTTTCTAATAGTTGTAGTGATGACTATGGTCTAGCCTAAGGAGACTCTTATGTAGAAAGCATTTTTGTAGTAGCAAATTTTGGATGATGAGGGGGACTTAGATGAGTCTACCTCAAAATTACGAGGCCCACTATATCGTCCATTATGGAGAAAGATATTATTGTTACTAATGTACTCTCTCCTTGGCTCCTCATTTTAGATTATAATGGTATTGAAAGTACAATATGATTTATGGATAATTTAACATTGTGTGATGTATTGGATAGGCCTAAGAGCATTTCATTGTACAATGTATTAATTATTTATGTAATCCCTATTCACCATAATTGATCTTGTCATGATTAGACCCACTTTTTAACTTGTAATTAACCTTAATCCCTGTTGTTATGTTTGCTTAAGTTAAACTTTATTGTGTATTTGTGGTTTTTGGTATTGCTATAAATACTCCCTCCACTCCTCATTTGATCATTGGAGTGTTGTGAATATTATATTTAAATAATGCAATAATTATTTATGGTGCCTATAGGTTCTCCAAAATATCTTTGTCTCTTTTTCTTTTTTTTGTTCTTTTACGATTTTCATAAAGGAATTGATGTGACAAAAAGAAAAATTTGTTTTTGTTGTAGCATGAAGTTTTTAATTATTTACATCTCCTTCCTTGAGCCTTTTCTCCATAGATTTTTAGAACAAATATGACTCATCTTTTTATGACAATTAGAAAAGAATTGTTTTTATTTCACTTGAGAAACTTGAGACATTCCATTGATTTCTACTCTCTTGTAAATTTTTGAGCTTGGATTCATTTTTTAATATTTAAGTGTTATCAAAATATCTTACCTTGCAAATATTCATTTTTTCTTTTAATATTTTATCTTTTGAAAACCTGTACATATATGATCCTTCAAATTTTGCTTCATCCCACCATAACATAACCATTTGAAAGAAATCACGGTATTGAAGCCACAAAGACTAGAAGAAAATTGGCTTTAGATGACCACAATTGCCTAAATTATAAGTATAAAGATTCGATAGATTCTTGTCTATGATATGGAATTACTACAAAATCACCCATCTTCCAATTATTTTTAAAAGCATAATTACACTCTTCACTACTTGAAATTTTTCTTTTATTAAAATAAACTCAAGTCTATAACAACCTATTAATTTCTTAATAATTTTATTTTTATGGTCTTATCCATACCCCTAATAATCCTTGATAACATTTTTATCATCATAACTTTTAATTTTTATTAGTGGGATTAGCCAGCCTTCTTGTTAATTCCCATGATATTTGTATTTGGCTTCACATATTGTTATCGCTTTGAGTTTATTTTTCTCTTTGATCATTGCTTCAATGAAATTCATCTCATTTTTCCATTCCCACTAGCACTTTCATCTTAATCAACCTCTACTATTTTTATATTTGTTCATAAAGAGACTTATATTCTAAAGAATTATATTACCCTAGAGAATTTGAAGTGCAATAAATAGCCTCATAAACACTTTTTTCTTTATGTTTCTCCAAAAATTCCTAAACTTCATGGATGGTCCTCTATATTAATTACTTTCTTTTGATACCTTGGAAACACTAAGTTTCCTTGGATATATTCTATATTATTTTATTTATTATGTTGTTATTTAAACCCTAAAGTGCAATGGATATACTTTATAATACTTTCATTTTTATTGCAAAGAGAATATTTTATGCTACTTGAGAAAAATGAAGATGATATACCTGGATTAGCCTTGACATTATTCACCTCATTCACTTTAATATTTATCTCCTCATCCTCTTTTACTTTAAAATTTTTCTCCCCATCTTCCTTCACACCTTCAACTCATAAAGTTTAACTTGTGCATTGTAATTCCTCATCCCTTGTGTCTTTTTATTCTTCTAATGTTTGATTTAAGTAAAATATAATTCCCTTTATAATTTGATGATGTGAAGGGGACCACATTTTTAGGAGTATAAAATCCTTTATTTTACCTAGACTCTTCTATGATATGAACTCCTTGTTTCATATTGAATTTTGCCTCATCCCCAAAAATTTCCATCTCTTTCTCCATATTTTTTACTTTGTAATCTCTTGCCATGTGCTTAGTTTCAAAACATTTGTGACATAAAAATGCAATAGTTTTATAATCCACTTGTTGATTCAAAATTTTTGATTTAAATTTAATCCTAATGGGTTATGATAGAGACCCAGGTGTTGTAGGTGAGTTGGAGAGGAGAGGGCAATCCTCCAAGGGAGGTCCCAGGTTCAAATATCCACCCTACCAAAAAGCTGAATTGGGTACCCAAAATCCAATTGATAATGTTGGTGCGGACAGGGCTGGGTGCGACCCCCGGGTGACTTTGATGGTGTAGAACCCCCTGTTCGTGGTCTCTTAGACCAAGGCGGCCCCGCAAGGGGTTTTTCGCTATAAAAAAAAAAGGGTTATGATAGAGGTTTTAAAATATCCATAGCAACGCATATTCAAGTGTATACAACATACCTTGTCTACTTAGTAGTTGGTCCCTCCTAGAAGAACTCACCTAGAATATTACCTACATTATTCAAAGCATACTTTTTGATGAGTTAATAAGGAAGTCTATAAGTTTTAATCCACACTAGAAGCCTTTTAATAGTCTCTATCTCCACAAAAAACCCCTTTCAAAAGAAAATTCATGGAGTAATTTAAATTCAATCACTAGTTTCACTTGATCTAATTTTATATCTTAGAAAATCTTGGCTAGTACTCATGAAACTTACATATTAACCCTTTGATTTTAAGAACCATTATATTATGCTCAATCATCTCTTTGTCATAGATTTGTTCTTCCTCTTATTGCTAGCATCCATACTTTCAAGTATGGAATCCTTAGTTCTAGTAAGGACTTTTGAAAATGATTTTCCTATCATGTTACCTAGATTTTTTCTATATTAATACTTTAATTTTAATTTTTCCTAATATGTAGAACAAGAAGTGTCACTTGTTCTTTGCTTGCACTTTGTTTTCTACTTATTGCTTACACTTACTACTTCTTGCTCATGTCTCACCCTCACTCTCATGATGCCAATAGTTTTAAAATGCATAAAATTAATAATAAATGTTATTATTAAAAATCATGTACAAATAAAATTCTTATACTATATATTAATTCAATTTAATTTTATTTAGTCAATACAAAATGTAATATTTCATCCTTTTTAAAGCAATGAAAGATGACATATGCCATTAGATCATGAGATTTCTTTTGGTGTCTAACATTTAAATCTATGTATAGGATAGAGTGTTCATATAATGGAGTATTAACAAAGGAGTTAAGGGAATAGATGAATGGAATGTCTTGAATGACATATGATGAAATTTCTAATGTGATTCTAAATATATAATAATACTTTAATATAATGCAATTCAATTGAACTTATTACAACAACCATTTTATTTTACTTATACAAAAGGATTACTTTCATAATTTGAGAAGTCCACAATATGTACATTATTTAAAAAAAACTATGGTAGAAGGTATTATTAGTAGTAATGCCATATAAGTATTATATTTTTAGAGTAATGATGTTCTAATCATAAAAAAAATATGTAAGCTCATATGCATACTGAAGGAATGCATTAACTATATCCTTCCTTTAGTGTTGGAACCAACAATAGTTTCTAGTATTATCACAAACCTTCAATGCTAGCACTAGCATTAATTGCTAGAATTGATGCCAACCTTCAACATGTATATTGATTTCAATTTTTAACATCATTGCCAATCCTCACTACTAGCATCCATATATAAACACTAGTGCCCATGTTTAAAGTTCAAATTTATTTTTCAAAATCAATTTAGTCTATGGATGTTCTAAAGTGCCAAAAGCCCTTACACTTATTTTTTTTATTGATGGGAAAGGGTTTTGAAAGGGACCCTAAACCTTTTACAAAATAAAAATCAAAATAGGGTAAATCAGCAAGATAAACCCAAGAAGAAACAAAAAAGGGAGAAACTAAAACAACATCTCAAACCAAACGGAGAGAGGAAAGAAACCCAAATAAACCCAAGTGCAACCAGTTCCAAGAACTGCACAAATATCAACACCAGTCAACCATGAAGTGAGTCTCATTTGCACAAACCAGCATCAAGGAACTTCATGTGAGTGATAGATCGATGAACCAAATGGAAAGGAAATTTAGAGTAAACAAATATCATCATCCTAATTGGAAGACCTGAGGTTCTGAGGGAAATCAACATGCCAAACCCGAAGGGTCTCTTCCTCGACTCCTCTATTAGCAAGTGAGTCAACAACTTTATTTCCTTCTCTTAACACATGCTGGATAATAACATTAGAGTACTTACTAACAAGCCTCCTGCATTCATAAATGATATTGGAAAGGCTCCACGAAGGGGATTGAGAAGCTTTGAGATAGTTGATGACCAACAAGGAATCTCCTTCCACGATTAAGTTACTAAAGCCAGAGCCTTCTAGGACAAGCAAGCCTTGATAAAGAGCTCTCGCCTTAGCCAAGTTGTTGGTTTGAACTTCAATATTCTCTACATAGGTTGCAATGATTTTCCCTTTATCATCCCTAATTATGCCATCGCTCCTAGCCCTTCCAAGATTTCCCTTAGCTGCTCCATCAAAGTTGAGCTTTATCCACCTTGTAGGAGGAGGGGTCCAAGTAATGCCTGATCTATCAACAATAGGGTGAGGATATCCTACAACACAATTTGTTAGATTGAAACTTGCAAAAATAAGTGAGATTCAAGACCAAGTTTGGGGGCCCCATTCGATGAGACAAGGTGAGCATTTTCAGAGGCAAAGGTGGTGATGCAAAGGAAGATGGATTGAGGGTCTTTGACAACTCCTTTGAACACTCTATTGTTATGTTCCAACCAAATCTTCCAAAGGAAGTGGTGTAGGTATATGGACCACAGGAATTTTAACTGGGAATTAAATAAGGGGTTAGGCCATTGCTCAAATAGAAGGACGATGGAAGATGGTTGAACCCAGACAATGTTGACCAAATCAAACAAGGAATTCATAATGGAAAGAGAAAAAGGACATTGTAGGAAAATATGGAAGGTTGATTCCCAATTGGACTTGCAAAGAGGACAACATTTGGGGATAAAAAGACCTTTGATGATTAAATTATCCATAGTTAAAATTTGATTTTGAGATGCAAGCCAAGAAAAGAAGTTGATTTTTGGAATCAATTTTTTAACCCAGACATACTTGGTAGGGGTCCAGCTAGGTGAGGGGGTATCTTGAATATAGTAAGCAGATTTAACTGTGAACTTACCATCCTCACTAAGCTTCCATATGAGACTATCTTTTGATTGGTAGTTCAGAATAACAAAGACTCATAGTAAATTTTGAAGGGTTTGGCAGCAGAGGTGGAATTGAAATCCAGATCATTGGTGGGAATGGATTTCTAGAGGCATCGGTTAGGATACTGAGAAATGAAGTTAATCACTTTGCTTTCGAAGGTTTGGTCCATGAAGGGCTTGAGAATTTCCAGATTTGGCTTAGTTATGAGGGGGTGATCCTTAAGCCAAACATCTTCCCAGAACCTTATAAAATTGCCACAACCAAGTTTCCATCTCATTCCTTTTCTGATAATGTCCCTGCATTGAATGACAAAATTTCAAAAGCACGAACCTTGAGGAAGAGGTTGGCTATCCATGAAATAGGTTTGTTGGAGGAATTTATTTTTTACTATATCAATCCAAGTAGATTGAGCCTCAGTGACAATTCTCTAGGCTTGCTTTGCCATGAGTGCCAGATTCATTTTATGGATTTCCCTAAAGCCTAACCCTCCTTGGTATTTTTTCTTACAAATTTTGTCCCAAGAAACTAAAGGAAATCTATTCTGATTTTCATTTCCAGCCCAAAGGAACCTCCTTTGAATTTGTTCAATCTTATGGCAAATGGAAATAAGAACTTTGAAGATTGACATGAAAAATACTGGAATACTTTGGAGGTATGCTTGCACAAGAGTAGCCTTAGCTGCTTGGCTTAACATTATTTTTTTCCACCCTACCAACTTCTTGTTGATTCACTCAATGACATTGCTCCATAAGAATTCTGAAGGATTGCCATGAAATAGAGGGAGCCCAAGGTAAGTAGAAGGAAGCTGAGAAATAGTACAACCCAAAATCCTAGCAATCTTAAACTATCTACGAATGGGAGTATTTAGGAAATAGATTTTGCTCTTCACAAAGTTAATTTCCTACCCAACAACTTCTTAAAAAAAATTTAGAATTGTTTTGATTATTTTAGCTTCAGGAACTGAGGATAGAGTTGCTAGGATAGTATCATCCACAAATTATTGATGAGTAATGGGCCTAGAAATAGATGAGGGCTTGATACCATAAAGAAAGCCCAAAAAGAAATCCTATTTAAGGGATCTGCCAAGTGATTTAGCCATGATGATGAAGAGAAAAGACGACAAAGGATTGCCCTACTTGAGCCCTCTGAAAATTTTAAAGTATCCCATTGTTGAACCATTAACAATGACTGAGAACCAGGAATATGTTATGCATTCCTTGATTAAGGTGACCCACTCCTCATGAAAACCAAATTTCTTTAAAACTGCAAAGAGGAAATCCCAAGAAACCCTATCGAAGGCTTTGTTGATATCAAGTTTCAGGAATAGGTTAGGTTTCTTGCTCTTGGCAATAGAATGAATAAGTTCATGTATAGTAATTATACCATATGTTATGAATCTACCTCTGATGGAGCTCCCTTGGTAGTGATCTATTATGTTTGGAAGGATAACCTTGAGTCTATTGACTAGAACCTTGGATATGAGCTTGTAAATGATATTACAAAGGCTTATCGATCTAAAGTCAGAGATGGATTTGCTTACTTGGGACTTAGGGATAAGAGCCAAGAATGTTGAATTGACATCTCTAGGAATGGATTTTGATTATTGAAAGTCTTGGACAACATTGGTTACATCGTGCTCAACAATATCCCAAAAGTGTTGGAAAAACCTAGGAGGGAATCCATCAGGTCCGGGAGCCTTATCAGGGTGCATAGAGAACATGGCATCTTTAATTTCTTCTTTTGTGAACTTCTCAAGAAGATCAACATTTGATTCTTGGGATACAAGGCAAGGAATATTTTGAAGAAGAGCATTATAGGCTTGGAGGGAGGAAGGTGCGCTGGGTCCCAAAATATTCTCAAAATGAGAAATAACTTCGGACCTGATTTCATGAATGTCATTGATGCTTGAACCATCACTCCTGAGGAGTTCCCTGATTCTATTAGAACTTTTGTGTCTGAGCGTTGACACATGAAAAAACTTAGTGTTGGAGTCCCCTTATTTTAACCACAATGCTCTAGATTTTTGCCTCCAAAATATTTCTTCCTTAGATAGCATATTGTGGAATTCAACAAGAAGGTTTTGTTCATCCTGCCTGAGACCTAGGTCTGGATTCCCATTTTGAATACTAGTTTCAATATTCATCAGTTGCTCAGAGATTCATTGTTTGTCCTAGAAAATATTCCCAAAAACTTCTTTATTCCATTGCTTTAACTTAAGCTTTATAAAGTGAAGTTTCTTGGCTAATTGGGTTAAGGGAGGCCCTGAGAAACTTTCTTTCCACTAATCAGAGATGCAGGTTCGAAGGTTAGGGTGTTGAAGCCACATTGACTCGAATCTAAAAGGTGTTTTGAACTGGAGAGCAGGCTGCAAACCTTCAAATATCAGAGGGTTGTGATACGAACCTATTTTAGGGAGAGCAGTTAGAGTAGCATCACCTAAAAATTGGATAGCTTCTTTAGATAATAAAACCCTATCAAGTCTCAGTTAGATGAGTTGATTGCCATATCTCCTATTTCTCCAAGTATACTTTGAACCTTTTAAGTGAACATCCATTAATTTATTCAAATCAACAAAATCAACAAATTCTTCAAAACATCTAGAAGTGACTGGAGCTCCCCCATGCTTGTCATAAGGATAGAGAGGGTTGTTGAAATCACCAGCAAGCATCCAAGGTTCATTTTGAAAGTTGCTCCTCATTTGGTTTAGAGTGGTCCAAAGGTTACGATGACCAATAATATTGTTAGGAGCATAAATATTTGAGAGAATACACTGGTTTTTGAAGTCTTTATTGGTCTTATAAATTACCATTGTCATTACTTTTAGTAATAAACTACCATCACGATGTTGGGTCTAACCATCATCCATTCATAGAACATCATAGATTCTATTATTAGTTTCCATAGTATATATTCTATTCAACAACATGAATGAAATATTGTATCACCATCAACCATCACAATGACACCAATTTTAATTATTAATAAACCTCAAACTTAATAACTATTAGTGATATCACTCATTCATATTAATATTTTATTATTATTTAATATATATTTTTAAAAAATTAATAAATATAAAATTATTAAATTTTATTTTGTATTTTTTAAAAATACATTATTAAAAAAAACTCTTATGCTTAAAGTTAAAATTAGTAAACTGACTTTCCAAACAATTAGAAACTAGACATTACATAAGTACTAATATCCAACCAACCTATATGCCTCAATAACATGTGGCTTTATCATTAAATTGTCATGTGAATACAATAAAATATATATCTCTTTTTAATGCTTAGTTTCTTAACATATACTATAACATTGCTTATATTCATTAATGTTCAATTTGCCAGTCATATTTCTTGCTCTTTAAATTATTTCTTACGCTTTAAATTGTAAACGAATAGATACCAAACTATAAACTATAATTTCATATAATTAACTACCAAATAACTATAAATAAAAGAAGATAACTACCTCACGAGTTGCTTGTCTCGTAGCTTGTGTCATATCTTCCGTGGAATATGAGCCTGGACGTCCGTTTAGGCTAAGTAATTGTTTTGACAAATCCTACAATAATAATAAAAAGAAATATTAGCATATGCCAAAGACAAACATATTCACTTCCACTATATTAAATGACATATTTTATCAAACCTGAAATCCTTGGAATGTCGCGTCGGAGTAAGGTTGACCTCCGTTTTCAGCGATTATCTTATCTATAATCATTTGTAGCTCGTTTACTTTTTCCTTCTGTTTGTCTGACTTAGCTTTATTATTAAAAATAATCATTCTATTGTTGCACCGACGTAGAAGCTCCTGCAGCAAAAGCAAAGTAAGTTTAATAGCTCACACATCGTTTCTAAAGAGATTTAGAAGTTTTTAGATTTGGTGTATTTTAGATTTTAGATTAACATTTCAAGAGCAGGTTTTACTTATAATATTTTAATTTTCTTATTGATAATTTTATATTGATTAGGGATCAAAAGGAGAGAAAAGTTAGAGAAGCAAACAACGTATATAGAGTACAAAACAATTTTAAAAAATCAAGATTTTTAAAAATATTATAAGAAAGAAAGCAATAATTTTATAACAAGGGAAAAAGAAAAAAAATTCTAATTTACTTGTCTAAACTACAAACCAAAAAATCATATTATTGAAAAATAATTGAAAAAATACATGTAATGCTTATGCATTAAGCAAAATAAAGTTCAGTGATCAAAATAGGACACTATCATTTATGAGGATACATGTCATGGAAAATTAACAATATTGATTCGATTCTATAAAAGAATATAAACTTGAAAATTATGATGAATAAAGAGTGGACTTATACCAAATTTTAATCTAGTACATGTACAATGTACTTTTTTAAAATTTAATTATATAGTTCTTATAGCTTTTTTTTTTATTATTGAAGAAGAGGTTTTGAAATGGTCCTCGAATCCTTTACAATTTTGTAAAGAGAAAACTGCTATAGCCAAAATAGACAGAAAAATACAACAGGTCGCTACCCCAACATAGGGTCCTACCATTAACTTAAACTAAACCAAATAGCCATAAGAGAAGAGGACACAAAAGAGACCCAAAAAACAATTGCCCAACCAATAGACACCAACTATAGCTTGCGAGTATAGAAGAACAAGGAGGAACCAATCAAGGAGGTGGGCAAAACAAATTCTCACCCCCCTTAGACAACTTATGTAGATCAGACATTATGACCTACCATTGATCCCAGTCTAAGAAAACCTTCAACTTCTCAATCTCCCAAAGTATCTAAAAGCATATTAGTACCAACCAGCTTGTGACACAAACCTACCAAAAATCCCAATTTGAGAACCACTTGGAACATCACCACTTTTATCCAAGAAGAGAGACCATCCAACTCATTATCTAGGTGGAAAAAATATGCCACATTGGACCTGCTCAACCAATTAACAAAGGCATAGGCAACATTTTGCAGAATGGCTTCCACAAAAAACTAAAGAGAAAAAATATTCCTCCCACAACTCTCACAACCAATCAACTAGCATAACCTAGGAGAGGAAGGAAACAACTGACCATCCAACATGAAGGTAAGTAACCTATGCAAATCCATCAGGGACACTGATAGGTCAACCATCATTCATCGATTTGGATTAGGCCGTGTGGGAGATTATCCCTTCAAATGGATAATCCAATTAGATTCCTTTATCATATAAGCAATATTCTAGCTAGGGATTAGCAATCCAGAGATCATAATGTTAATATTTAATGAGTCACCTTTGATATTAATTTTTTTACAACCAATCAAAGGGAGAAGCACCATTCCTTGGAAGAATGCTCTATCTTTTACAAAGTGGCAAGTTTAGGACCCAAGATTTTTAGCAAAGGTCAAAATGATATCTCCATCATGATTTCAAAATGCACCTCCTCCACCAACTTTCCTAGGATTTCATTTAGATGCACCATTGAAGTTAAATTTGATCCATTTAAGGGGGGTGAGATCCACTTGCTTAAAGCTATGGTATTCCCCAAGTTCTTAATATTTCCTCTTCTAGATTGCTAGAAACTAAGATTTGATTCAATAAGGGTATCAACCTTTGGGCCACTAGAATCATCCAAAGATAGGACAAACACATTCTCAATAATTTTTGGCAAGACTTTAGTCCAAATATAAGCAACATCTCTATAAATTTCCCTAAACATTTTGTTTCTCTCCTTCTTGATACCCTAGACCAGGTGAGGGAGACTAAATGACCAAAATGTATGCAACCTTGGGCTAACAAATGGGGGATACCATTGATCAAATGCATCCAAAATTTGGTTTAGGACAACCCAACAGACCCCTAGAGTATTCAAAAGGAGATAGAGGACCTCAAGAAAAAAGAGACAAATGAATAAAATATGGTTAGTAGATTCAACATCACATCTGCAAAGGTGGAACGTATTAGGAATGGTCATACCTCTTTCTTGGAGGTTTTTCGTAGTGAGAATATTGTTTTGGATAGCAAGCCATAGAAAAATTTTGATTTTAGGAGTAAGAAATTTATACCAGATATTTTTAAAGGAGGTAGGTCCACAGGATCAACTTTAGAGAGAAAAAATTCAGACTTAACCAAAAAAGAGCCATCCTTCTCCCTCTTCCATAGAACAAAATATTCAACATCAGAAGATCTAATGACCTGTAATCTTAGAATGTGATTGATATAGTCCATAGACTTTATTTCCTCATAGTTCAAGTTTGGTAAATTAATATTTTACCATGATTTCACCCTATTACTTACCTGAATGAAGTCTACAACTTTAGCTCCAAAGCGGGCCTGAGTTATGGGTTTCACAATTGCTACCTCAGGAATCTAAGCTAGAGGAGTATCACCCACCCAAATGTCTTCCCAAAAATAAATATTTCTATGTTTTTCTAACTTCCATTTGTGGCCCTTTGAAATGACATGATGAGTCTCAGTGATACCAAACCAAAAATTTGATCCTGGAGAGGGGGGCAGATCAACCAACAAGTATTTATTTTGAGAAAGATACTTGGCTGATAAAATGTGGACGTAATCAACATTCTCATTCCTGAATAACTTCCACATTTGCTTGGCTAATAAGGAAATGTTTATGCTCTTAACTCTTTTGAGGCCAAGACCACCAACTTCTTTTCTAGTGCATACATATTCCTAGGAAACCAGGTGAAACTTTTCTTCTCCTAATTTCTAGAACAAAAAATGATATTTGGATGAGTTAAATTCTTTGAATAACTTTATCTAGGGCTTTGAAAAGTGAGAGAAAGAATAAAGGAATGCTATGAAGGGTGGATTTAACTAGTTGGGCTTTGCCAACATGGCTGAGAAGAGCCCCATTCCAATCAACCAATTTTCTTTGCATCCTTTCAATTATCGGGTCCTATAATTTCTCTTTCAATATTCCCTTAAATAAGGATATACCAAGGTAGGTAGAGGGAAATTTAGCCACCCCACAATCCAAAATATGGGAGATCACTCTTTGTCTTCTGGGGGGTGTTAAATAAGAATATTAAACTTTTAAAAGTTGATCTTCTAGCCTACAACCCTTTCAAAGGATGTTAGAATCTCCTTAATCTTCATAGCTTGTTGAATAAAAGTCAAGGTGGCTATAAGAGTGGCATTAGAAAACTACTAGTGAGATAACATATCCATTACAAGAGTTGGTATTATACTTACTATGGTTGGCTTTGCTTTTATAGATTTGCCTAATGCTTCAACCATAATTATAAAGAAGGGTGAAAGAGGGTCACCCTAGCATAGGCCCTTGTAACTTTTAAAGTATATCACATTCGAACCATTTATGATAATTGATAAGAAGACTAATAAGATATGATCATTGATTAGACTTATCCATCTTTGATGAAACTCAAATTTGTTCAACACTTTTAGGAGAAAACACCATGAAACACTGTCATACACTTTGTTCATATCATGCTTGAGAAATATCCCAACTCTCCCACTCTTTTCCATAGAATGAATGAGTTCATAAACTGAAATAATTCCATCTAGAATCTACCTTCTTGCCATAAACCACTTTGAGCTAGGTCAATAATTTTGGGAAGAAATAGCTTGATCTTGTTAGCCAAAATTTTCATCATAAATTAATAAATGGTATTACAAAGGCTAATAGGTCTAAAGTCACTAAAGACCTTAGCTCTTTTGGATTTTAGAACAAGGGCTAGGCTCTTTGGAATATTGGAACAAGTATGACCAAGAAGATAGAGTTTACATCCCTAGGAATGGTACCAGACCTATGAATCTCTTTCTAGGCATCTCCTATATCTTTCACCACAACGTGCTAGAACTTTTGGAAGAAGATTTAGGGAAATATGTCTGGACCAAGGTCTTTCAAACTGTCCATTTCAAAAATTCCTTTTTTGATTTCCTCATCCTTAAAGGGGCTCAATAAGAATGAGTTCATGTCTTTATAAATTAGGTTGGGGATATTTTTTAGTAAGTGATCCTCAACCCAGTAGTTGTCCTCCATGTCGCAAAGCAAGGATTCAAAAATACTAATAACCTTCAACTTAATTTCTTGAATATCATCTATTTTAGATCCATTATCCCTTAAAAAATATCTAATTCTATTCGAGACTCTATGCCTTAGAGTAGTTGCATGGAAATATTTTGTATTTTGATCTCTCACTTTGAGCCACAGTTCTCTCGACTTCTATTTTTAAAGAATCTCATCCTCAACCAAAGTATTGTGGAGCTCAAAAAGCACCCCTTTCTCTTTATATCTAATCTCCTAATACTGGTCCCTAGCACTGACTGCTCTCCTAGTTTCCATTAGTTGAGATCGTAGATAATCCTTTCTTTAGGAGATCTAACCTAAGATGACCTTGTTCTATATTTTAATGTTTGACATAACCCACTTAAGCTTAGAAGCTATTTGGTAAATTAGGGAGCTAGATAAGTCTTAGGACCACCAATACTTAATATTTTCTTCCATATTAGGGTGTTAGAACCACATTACCTCAAATTTGAAGGGCCTTGGAAACCTCTTGGAAGGCTGATCCAAACACATCAATAGAGGGTTATGGTCTGATCCCACTTTAGGGAGAGAGCATAGAGAAGCATCTCCAAAAATGGGTAAGGCTTCCTTAGAAATCAAGATTCTATCTAACCTAATATGAATGATTTGATCCTCAATTCTCTTGGTACTCCACATATACCTATTTCCTTTAAGCTCAATATTCATTAATTTTTATTGATTCATAAATAAAGCAAAATCTTCCATACCTCTCAAAATGCTCATAGTTCCCCCTTTCTTGTTAGATTGGAAGAGCAAAGAGTTGAAATCTCCAATAAAAATCTAGCTTTCTCCTATGAAGGTTTCTCTCATAGTGCTCAGTGAGTCCCAAAATTGTCTCCTATTAGTATATGATTTTGGAGCATATATATTAGAAAGGACCCATCGACGATTGGAATCCTTACAGCAAAAAAGGATGTTAATATCTCTAAGGATGATAACACTGAGCCTGCTAGTATTTTTAGTGTTCAATGATATATATATATATATATATATATATATAGGTATTCAAATTATGAATATAAAACTCAATTTCACTTGATCATGCATATGGAATTTAAAATTATGAGAAGTAATAATTTAAAATATTACTAACCATCAAGTGTGTGGATGTGTAAGAAATAAAAAATAAAGAAGATAATCAAAATAATTTTAAAAATGCATGAGTCAGAGCAAGTGCAAGATCTTTGTAAAAGAGTAACAATATAGTGCAAATAAAAAACAAGTATAAGTAAGGAGTAAGATTTACTTTTATTGCTCAAAACTAAAGAATTTATGAGTAAATAGTATGTAGCATGGAAGGAAATCTATGTTTGAAAGTCCTAATTAGAAGTAATGATACCCTAGCTAAAAGCATTGATGACCAAGTTAGAGATAGAAGGAAGGATAAATATATGGTCGGTCTATTCTAGGGATTAGATGTTACACAAAAACTAATTATTAAAGATGACATGGTTGAGCATGATATAATTGTTCTTAAAGCATGGGGTTAACTTAAAAGTTCCAAGAATAGTAGAAGAGTTTCTAGAGATGCAAAATTGGATCAAGTGGAATTGGGGATTGAATTCAAGTTACTCCATGAATATTCTTTCTAAAAAAAATTTCCACATCATCCCTTTAAGTTTAGGAATTAGGGATTAGAGAGAGAGATTTCCTATATTTAAGATCATGGAGTAAGATCTTATTTTCTAAGGCTATTAAAAATCCTCTAGTATAGGTTAGTCATTTTGGACTTTTATATCAACTTATAAATACCCTAATGGAATTCATCCACAAGGGACCAATATTAAGAAGTGAAAGCATGTTATATCTATCTATCTATCTATCTATATGTATGTATGTGTGTGTGTTGTTATGAATATTTCAAAATATTTTCCACAACCCTTTAAGATTCAAACTTAATCAAGAGAATGAGATCAACAAGTGGATTAGGCAATCATTGCATTGTGATGCAACAAATATTATGAGACTACACACATGGAAATATATTAAATGATAAAAATAATAGAAAAAGAGAAAAAGTTTAGGTCATGAAGTAAAATTCAAGATGAAGTAAGAAGATCATATTATAGTAGAAGTTGGATTAGATCAAGGATATTCTACTCCCAAAAAATGGAAAATAAATCTCATATAGCATCAAATGACAAAGGCCATCATAGTTCAACTCAAATAAAATATTAGAAGAAAAAATGAAGGATACAAGGAATGAGAAAGTACAATTGACAAGTTCAAATTTAGAAGAAATTAAAGGTTCAAAGAAATACTTAGAGGAATTTTTTTAAGTAAAGGAGGTGGAAGAGGTGAAGTTTATTCTATGTAAATCATCTTCATTTTTCTTATATACACTAAAATCCTCTCCTTATAATAGAAATGAAAGTAATGGAGAGGTTATCCTTTACATTTTAGGGTTTCAATAACAACACAAAATTGAGATGAGGATGGAGGATATCCACAAAAAATTATGGTTTTACGATAGCGTATGAAGGCAATTACCATGGAGGAATGTCCTTGCATTTTAAGGTTTACAATGAAACACAAATAAGGAAGTGTTTTTGAAGTTAGTCCTTACACTTTAGATTTTTCAAAATAAAACAAACCTATATATCACAATTTATAGTATGAAATAATTGAAGAGATATAAAAGGATGAAAGTGTTGGTGGGAATGAAAAAATGAAAGGAAGATGTAAGAGCAAAAAATAAAAAGAAATATATTGGAAAATTAAATTAAATATCACAAGTGTTAATGAGAAGTGGGGTTAATACCACAAATAAAAATAAAAAATGATGATGAAAATGATATCTTGGAATATTAGAGGCATGAAGAAGACCCCTATGAAAAGGTACTTGTGGAATTGATAGGATGTTATAGCCAACATATTTATAAAGAAGGAAACTAGGTAGTAGATATTTTAGCCATTCGTAGTATTAATCTTTGTCTTAAAAATTTTTAAATTTTAGAAGGCAATTGATCAAGTGAGATTTATATCTTAATGAAAATTATATAAGGAAGTTGATTGTAAAAGCATAGTAGTTTGAGGAAGATGAAGAATATATTTTTATAAAGACAAATGAAGAATATATGTCATTAAAAAAACCAAGCTAAATATGATTTTATTTAATTTAATAACAATGTAATTTATTTAGTCCTAGTGGGGACAACACAACGATTCGAGCTTTGGCTCTTCTTGATGAGGTCCAAGGTTCAAACCACGACATGGGCAAGTGTGTGAGGGGGTGGGTGTGTGTATCACTCAGCTCTCCCTCTTATGATAGGTCATGGTGGGATGGGGATGCCCTATCATATGGGTTTCTCACACTAATCAAATCTATAAAAAAATAATGTAATTTATTTTTTATGGAAGTGGCACCCAAGAGAAGCCACACATAACATTTTTTTTTAATCAATCAGATTAAACAAATCATTGAACATTAAAAAAATTAACTCAATATTTAAATTAAAGTAAATTTAACTTAAAGAAAAATGCTAGAACAAAACATAAAACAAGATAGCATAATCCAGTCTTAAGACTAAGAAATTAAATGTAATACATAATTTTTTTTAAATAAATAAATAATAATAAAACCAAAAGCAAATATTTACTTAACCACTTTTAATATAGTTGGAAAAAAAGAGTGGTAAATAATCTATAATTTTTATAGCCTTATAATGCACATATTTATAGTCGACATATTATCATGATAGAATGATTTGGAAGAGTTTGATAAAAAACAAATAATTCTTAGTTTATATTATAAGAAAAAAAACACAAAACAAGATAATTAATCCACCATTAAGAACAAGAAAGCAAATGGACCATATATATTTTTTTTTTTTAAATTAAAAAAAATGTTAATAGTAAATATTGAATTATAGATTAAAAAAATGGTAAATAAAATTGAATCTTTATAACCTTATGGTGCCCATATAAATATCTTCAATACATGAACATTGTAGAAGTATTTAGAAGAGTTTTATAAAATAAATAATTCTTAGTTCAAGGTAATTATGATTTTAAATCATACTTGAATTTTAATATGATCACTCTTGTTGGTGTCTCTTGCCTTTAATATTTAGAAGACTAGTTCATATTTTCAATCATTGTAGTTATTTTGCATATTACTTGATCTCCTTCTAGTACCATAATATGAGTATGTATTAATAATTTAATATATTGGTTGTGTTCTATGTTAAATAACACTCAAAATAAAATTATCTTTATCTAAAAGGCTAAAGTCAATACAATAGAATAAGACTACATGATGATATCAAACTATGCACATATTATTTGAAAACTTTTTTGTCAATTAAATAAATGACTAACTCCTTTGCCCTTCTCTGTATCGGGCACTGAAGTCTCTTTCCCGAGTGAGGTCATGGAGCCACTGATTTTTCAAGAGTCTCTCTCTCTTATCGGGAAATTTGTTGGTGCCGGCCTGATATGGAAACTATCCGCGAGTGGGCTCTATCCAAATGGCGGCTTTTGGGCAGCTTGGAGTTAGTGGCCTTCCCTAGGGGGTTCTTCATGATAAGGCTAAACAATGCCCTTGACACCCACCACATTCTTACTGGTGGGCCTTGGTTCTTCGGTCGTCGCAGCCTGTTTTTGTAGAGATGGGGGGAAGACTTTGACCTTGAGACTCAGTCTATCAACATCGCTTTGATTTGGATCAAACTTCATGGGCTTCCCCCACAGTTCTTCTACAATGATGCACTCAAAGGCATCACTCAACCTATTGGAGATTTGGTCGCCATTGACCCTGCTACCCGAGCCAGAACCAGAATGACCTATGCTCATGTTTGTGTAATGGCAAATCTGGATTTAGCTCTGCCTACCTGCATCGGCATCAACTACGAGAGCTACAGAAGACGTCAAGGAGTTGAGTACAAAAACAAGCCCGCCTTTTGTTTGGAGTGCAATACTCAGGGCCATCTGGATTCTCAATGCCCGTCCCCAAAAAAAGAAATCCCCAGTTATTCGGGTCGAAAGATGGATACCCAAATCCAGACCACCCAGAAAAAGGTGTCTGGCCGAGGTCATGGCCGATCTACAGGCCCTCCTAAAACCTCTGCTTCAAATCATGCCAAACCCAAAAATGTAAGTGCTCTGCCTTCTCGATCTAATCATTTTGCTCCCTTAAATAATCTTCATATTGGAGAGGTCAACTCTGATGACCTACCCATAGATCTAACCGTCTCGTCCACACCCACTTTGATTCAGTCTCCCTTGTCCAAAGGAAAGTCTGCAATGACCTTCCCAAACTCACCCATCGATTCTGGTCCCTCACACCTTCCTCTTCCCTTCCCACCCCTCCCCCCGACTCAGAGCCATCCCATTTCCCTTTCCCTTGAGTCTGTTGCCCTGTGCCAGTCTCCCCGCTCTTCATCCCCCCACTAGCCTGCCCCTAGGACTGACTCCATCGACATCCTCCAAACCTCTAGCCCACTGAAATCTCCCATTCTCGCACCCAAAGCAGACGTCAACAAAGACCAGAGAAGGGGACGACCGACCAATGCAGACAAGCTTGCCAAAGCAAAGGAGATCGAAATGGTTGATGGCTCAGTTCCTACCTCCTTGGGCTCCATTTTCGAACACCCCATCACAACTCACCAAGATGAGGATGAAGTTAGACCCAAACTTACTCCGTCTCAAGGGAGAGGCAGAGGCCGCAAAGCAAACTCCAAATCGTCTCGATGAAGTTCATCTCCTGGAATGTCAGAGGCCTCAACGAAAATGCAAAACAGAGAACTGTTAAATCAGTAAGAAAAAATCTAAAACCAAATATCATGTTCCTCCAAGAATCCAAACTTGACGAGAATAGCAACACTCAAGTTTGCAAGCTAATCTGGGAAAACTGCAATTTTGCCTTTTGTCCCTCCACAGGAGCTTCTGGGGGTCTCCTATGTTTATGGGACCCGACAACCATTGAAGGGAGGGTTCTTTCAGTCTCAGACAGAACCATCAACATTCTGTTTACCAATAAAGTCACTAACTTCCAATGGATCGCCACCAATGTTTATGGACCTAACAGTCCTGTCAATAGAAGACTGTTGTGGGATAACATTTCTGCAATGCACAACAACTTTGTTGACTTTCCTTGGATGCTTTGTGGTGATTTCAATGCCCCCCTTCATCTGTCTGATAAGCAAGGAGGCAATCCGATCACCAGCAGGTGCATAGAAGACTTCACGAATTTGTCAACCACAACGAGCTAATGGACATGCCGCTCCAAGGGTCCAACTACACATGGAGCAACAGACGAGCGGGTATCCACCACATCCAAATCCGGCTTGATAGATTTCTCTTATCCAAAGAGCTCATTCCTATTTTTGGCGATGCCAGGCTTCATAGCCACCCAAAAATTGGCTCCGATCACAATCCCTTAATTCTGGACTGTTCTCGCCCCTAGCAAATCTTCAAAACCCCTTTCAGGTTTGAAAATATGTGGCTCACTCATCCAGATTTAGGTCGGTGTATTCGTCAATGGTGGCAGCAAGACCTTTGTCCTAACCCTCTCACGAATCTATTCCTCAAACTGAAAACGGTCAAACTCAAGCTGAAATGCTGGAACAGGGATGTTTTCGACAACCTCTTTATCGAGAAAAAGCTTCTGATGGATGAGCTGAAAAGGGTGGAAAATCTGATTCAAGGAGGAGATCTGAGGGTCGAAACCTTCCTTGAAGAAAAAAGCCTCCTCTCAAATTTCCACAATGCCTTGGCTAAGGAAGAGACCTACTGGAGGCAAAAATCCAGAAACCTCTGGCTCAAAGAAGGAGACACCAACATGAAGTTTTTCCATGCTTCCACCATGCGTCACAGAGGCTCAAATAAAATCTCTGAGTTGACCAAGGCTGATGGATCCATTGTCTCTGACATCCAAGCAATCAGACAGGAAGTTGTGTGCCACTTCTAGGAAATCTTAGGACCAAGCTTTGACTGCCATCCCCGCACCGCAAGTTCTCTACTTCAGAACATCCCAAAGTTGGTGTCTAACAATGATAATGGGAAATTGCTTCAATGCTTCACTGAAGAGGAGGTCAAAGAAGCTCTGTTCGCAATGGAACCTGATAAGGCCCCTGGACCTGATGGCTTCCCACCCCGGTTCTTTCAACACTTCTGGGACATTGTGGGTCAAGATGTTGTTGTTGCGGTTAAGTTCTTCCAGAGAGCCAAAAAGATGTCGAGAGAGGCCAATTCCACTTTCATTGTTTTAATACCCAAGTCCAACGATCGTGCTTCTCTCTCTGATTTCAGACCGATTAGCCTCTGCAGTGTCATCTACAAACTTATCACCAAAGTTATGGCAAATAGGTTGAAAGACATCCTTCCCTCCATCATCGATCAGTGCCAAGGGAGCTCGGTCAAAGGCAGATTCATTTCTGATGGAGTGATAACCATCCACGAATTGGCCCACTCGGCATCAAAAAATAAAAAACCCAGCATGTTCCTTAAGCTTGACATGAACAAGGCTTTCGATCGGGTTTCCTAGAAATTCTTGTTCGAGGTCCTAGAGAAGTTTGGGTTTCATAAAGAATGGATCAAGATGGTTCGTGAATGTATCTCGACTGCTTGGTTCTCTGTTCTTATCAATGGCTCACCCGCAGGTTTTTTTCAAAGTTTCAAAGGCATCCGTCAAGGGGACCCTCTGTCCCCCTTTCTCTTCATCATCTTGGTCGAAGCCCTTGGAAGAACCCTTACAGCTGCCTGCAATAGTGGTCTTGTCTCCGAGATCAAAGCAGCCTCAACAACCAATGCCATATCCCATCAATAGTTTGTGGATGACACTATTCTATCCTCTCATGCTTCCGTTCCCAAAGCAAAAATTATTAAGAACATTCTTGATTCTTATGAAGAGGCGGCTGGCCAGAAAGTCAACTACCGCAAAAGCAAGCTATACTTTCTCAATACTCCCAATCACAGGCAAAATAGGATTGCTGAGATCCTTGGGTGCAACATTGGGAGCCTTCCAACTACTTATCTTGGATTACCGCTTTTCCACGGCAGATCTGTCTCGGCCATGTGGAACCCTATTTTAGATCGCCTCAACAAGAAACTTGCAGGTTGGAAAAGCTCAATGCTCAGTCAGGCAACCAAAGCCACTCTGGTCCAAGCTTGCCTGCAAAGTATTCCTATTTTTTTCTTATCCATCTTCAAAGCTCCAGCTACCATCTGCCAAAGAATTGAACAAATTCAACGCAGATTCCTTTGGGCGGGAAACGAAAACAAGAATAAATTCTCACTTGTTGCCTGGGATAGGGTCTGTTCCAAGAAAAAGGATGGAGGACTTGGATTCAGAGACATCAAGCGGATGAACATGGCCCTCATTGCCAAGTAGTCCTGGAGACTTACCATCAATGAAAAAGTCACCTGGATTGACATCATCAAAGCTAAGTACCTCCATCAGGTTCCCTTTCTTGGAGAGCACAACCTCCCTATCGGATCCCATTTCTGGAATGGCGTTACCAAAACAAGGAAGATCATCATGGAAGGCTTAAGGTGGTGTCTAGGAACTGGAATGACCATTCACTTCTGGGACGACCCGTGGATCCGTGATAAACCTCTCAGCCAAGATCCGCATCTTGCAGTGCTCAAGACGGCTACCGAGGCCACCTTTGGTGATAAGGTGTGTCACTTCATTAACCCAGGTACCACAAGACCTGAATGGAAACACTTGGCTCTTAATGGACCAAGGCATTTCACCGAGGCGCTCAGGCGGTTACAAAACTTGTTGAGGACTTGCATCATCCCCAGCTCATAGAAAGATGATTCCATGGTCTGGAACCTGGAAGATTCTGGAAATTTCACTGTTAAATCAGCTTACTACAGTCAAGAAACTCCCACTGATGGTCGGGACTTATCAAATCAGGTCTGGGTTCCCAAGATCATTCCCAAGGTCAAATTCTTTTGTTGGTTGGCCATCCAAAATAGAATCCTCACCACTGACAACTTGATAATCAGAGGGTTACTCATTCCTAATTGGTGCATCCTGTGCAAAAATGCCTGTGAGTCAACTTTGCATGTTTTTCTGGAATGTCCCTTCTCTCTAGCAGTTCTCAGCCAGGTTCTTAACACCTTCGACATCTCCACAGCCCTCCCTCATTCCATTCCCCTCCTTTTTTAGCAATGGCCCTGGCCTTTCAAGAGCAACCAACTTAAATTCATGTGGCAAGCTTGCCTTCACCTGTTCCTATGGCAGATTTGGCTAGAGAGAAATGCCAAAATTTTCAAAAATCAAGCCACTGATAAGAAGATTATCGTTGCCAGAATCTTGGCCCTTGCTGCGGAGAATACCTCTCTTGTTTCGTCATCCAAACCCCCCCTCCTGGCCTTGAATCAGACCTAACCAAACTCTTCAATCTTTCTAACTTCTCTGCTATGCCCCGTACTTCTGTTGACAGGTCTGTCATCAAGTGGGTCTCTCCACCCACTGGGTGGCACAAGCTAAATTTCGACGGTGCGGCCAAAGGCAACCCAGGAGCGGCTGGCGGAGGAGGAATTCTCAGAAACCATAGCGGAGAAATAATATTGGCCTTTGCCCAGAACCTGGGAATTCAATCCAACAATATGGCAGAGGCACGGGCTCTGCTCCAAAGTTTGATTCTCTTGGAAGGTCTGACCATCAACAAACTTATCATCGAAGGAGACTCGCTGCAATGCATCAACTGGCTCAAAGGGACTGCTATGCCTCCCTGGGCCCTTGCTTCAATTTTCCAAGAATGCAAGGCTCTAATTGGTAATTACCCTGAATTAGTCATTAAGCATCAATACCGGGAAGGAAACAAAGTTGTGGACTGGCTTGCTAACAAGGGAGTCGGCGAATCTGACATTCAAGTATGGAGAGACTCCTTCCCCATTGGCCTAAGGAATGATTCTTTAAGTGGCAATGTCTGCACAATGTGAGATGTTGTCAGGGGATTGGTTTGGGTTGCTCACGAAACTGGTCGCGATATCGCGACACCTTTTCTCATCGGTCGCGTTTTTGCAACATGTCGCGATATCGCGACACTTTTTCTCTTCGGCCGTGTTTTTGCAAATACGTCGCGATATCGTGACACTTTTTCTCTTCGGCCATGTTTTTGCAAATACGTCACGATATCGCGACACTTTTTTCTTCTTCGGCCGAGATTTTGCAACTTGTTGTGATATCGCGACACCTTTTCTCTTCGGTCACGATTTTGCAACTTGTCACGATATCGCGACACTTCTTCTCCCCGGCCGCATTTTTGCAACATGTCGTGATATCGCGACACTTCTTCTCTCTGGCCGATTTTTTGCAACTTGTCGCGATATCATGACACTTCTTCTCTCCGGCCGTGATTTTGCAACATGTCATGATTTCGCGACACTTCTCTCTTCGGCCGTGTTTCTGCAACTTGTCACAATATCGTGACACTTTTCTTCTTTAGCCGCGATGATGCAGCTTGTCGCGATTTCGTGACATTTTTTCTCTCTCCGATCGTGATTTTGCAACAGGTCGCGATATCGCGACACCTTTTCTCTTCGATCGCGATTTTGCAACATGTCGCGATATCGCGACACCTTTTCTCTTCGGGCGCGTTTTTGCAAATTGTCGCGATATCGTGACAACTTTTCTCTACGACCGTGGATTTGCAACTTGTCGCGATATCGCGACACCTTTTCCCTTTGGCCGAGATTTTGCAACATGTCGCGATATCGCGACACTTTTCCTCTTCAGCCTCGATGGTGCAGTTTGTCGCGATTTCGCGACACTTTTTCTCTTCGGTCGCAATGTTGCAACTTGTCGTGATATCGCGACACATTTTCTCTTCGGCCGTGTTTTGCAACATGTCGCGATATCGCGACACTTTTTCTCTTCGGCAGCGATTTTGCAACATGTCGCGATATCGCGACACTTTTTCCCTTCGGCCGAGATTTTGCAACTTGTCGCGATATCGCGACACTTTCTCTCTCCGATCGTGATTTTGCAACATGTCACGATATCGTGACACTTTTTCCCTTCGGCCGAAATTTTGCAACATGTCGCGATATCGCGACACTTTTCCTCTTTGGCCTCGATGATGTATCATGTCACGATTTCGTGACACTTCTTTTCTTCTGGCACCAACCTTGCAATTTGTCGCGATATCGCGACACTTCTTCTCTTCTGGCAGCAACCTTGCAACATGTCGCGATATCGTGACACTTTCTCTCCTTCGGCTGCGATGCTGCTTATTGTCACGATTTCGTGACATCTTTTCCTCCTTTGGCTGCATCGGTGCAACATGGCACGATTTCATGACATCTTTTCCTCCTTGCTTTATCCCTATGTTGTGGGCCGCGAAAATGTAACTAGTCACGATTTCGCGACACCTTCCTTCTTGTGGTGTTTTGCTTCCTCTTTGATCTTTAGATTTTGGGCCTCCTCGGTCGGCTTGGAAAACATGTAATATCCTCTTGTACAAGGTTCAGGGACCTTTCAACACCCTTTCAACCAATCAAAAAAAAAAAAAATGACTAAAAATTTTTGACTTGGATAGAATTATCATAAAGAGGTTATAGTTTAGTTTGTTATAATCAATGGGTTAAATAATTATGGGAATGTATTCCATATTTGGACACATTGAGGCATGTTACAATGCATGAACCACAAGTTGTATGAATAATGTATGAGTGATTTAACAAGGTCAAAAATAAGCCATTGGGAGGAAGAACCATGTTCTATATGGACGATTAAGGTGAATAATTTTGAAAATAGATCTAAGAAACTAAGAGGATGCTTTGTTATAAGGGTATCCTATCATGCACTAATCAAGCACCCTCTTAAAATGTCAACAACACAAGTGGAAGTTAAAATACTTTGTTGAAATTATTCATAAATTAGATTTAATTAAACCTCTTATATTTTGTACACTTTTATTAGTTTTAAGATCTTTACAACTATACAAATCATAAAAGCTTTTTGGCACATATCTAAGCAATTTAAAAGTTGCATGATCTTCTTAATTGTATTAAAATAGATTTAAAATTTAATTCATGGGCTTACTAATAGTTAACAAGCTACCCATAAGGATATAATGGCAATACCCTACCATGAGTAGGGTACTAACTCTATGAAGAAATAATAAAACTTCAATAATTAGCATAGAACCCTTATGTACTAGTTATCTTAGTAATATTTTGTTTTAGCAACACAAGTGGGAGGGCAAATGACATTTCTAGGAATAAGACCAATATATTATTTTTAAAGTTAGAAATGTATATTGACAATTACATTTCATATTTAGATCAAGTCCACCAAAATTCAAAGTAGATAAAACATAGAAACTAAAAAGTTTATTTTAAAATCAAAAGCACTATAAAATTAAGGTAGTAATAGAACATGTAAAATCAACAGAAAATAACAAAACATTATATATAAGATCCACTAACAATTCATAGTTTGTTTTCCTAAATTTTTTATATAGTATTGAAATATATGTTAGCCATATTATATTTTTTTGATAGGATGGATGAAGGGTTTTGAAAGGTACCCCAAACCTTTTTACAAAAGTGTATCAGCCAATTTTCCAAAACCAAGAAAGGGATTGGTCAAAAGATCAACCCAAAAGGACCCAAGGATCAAAAAAGCAGTAAAGCTTTGTAAAAATCGAACAAAAACAAACCCCAACTAAACTATCATCACACCAAAGCTAAAACTAACAACATCTAAAAACCAGAAAGCAACAAAGTCCCACACAGGAGACAATACATTTTGAGAGAAGTAGAGTCAAGCAACAACCCCTAGGGAGGAGGCCCAAGGGCTACAACCAAAGATTTAAAATTCCTCTACGCTTGAGAAATCACCAAACACTAAGAACTGCCTCTTTCTATACCTCCACTTGAAGTCCACACCAATCACATTAATGAATTTAATTGTATCAATATTAAAAAAAATTATTTCTTTGGGCTTGATTACCAACTCCTACGAAGGACCTATTGGTCCTATGACAAAGAATTATGGGACTAAATAATCTAGCCACCTGTGCTTGTACCACATACTCTTGATATTTGAATTTATGTATGAGCATCCAATGGTGTAAGGGCAATCTTGCATCACCAAAAATTTGCATTTTCTCTTTCGGTTGTAGGTTTCTTTAGTTGTTTTGGAGTCCATGATGACACTTGAGAGGTGTAAGTCAGTCAGAAGTCCAAAAAGGTGAAAAATGGTCACCTGCTATTTTTAGTAAGTCAGCCTAAATGAGCACGTATGGACTTGAAAATTTACCCCAAGGAGTGGAATTGAAAAATGTATCCGGTGGCGAAAGAATCACCCCAATATCCTGAATGGTTTGAGAGATATTAAAGTTTTCATCCCGAGAAATCTCACCAATAAAGTTTAAAAGTAAAATTTGAAGACCTTAGAGGCCCCAAAAAGGATGAAAATTGAAAAATGATATTTAGATCATTTCATTGTTGTAGATCTCTTCGCAAGCTTTCCAACGATATATTATAATAGCCAATCGGACAACCGAGTCAAAAGTTATGACCCTGGGAAGTTGTGCCACCAAAATTCAAATTTCAAATGAATATCTTCCTAGGCGGGAAAATGAACGGCAAAACAAATGGGAGTTACATTTTCCAGAATATTCTATGGAAGTTATTAAAGGGGGAACAAAGATTTACCGAAGGTAGTCCAGTATTATAGATCATGGCTCCAACTTGTAGATTTCTAGTAGATTTTCTTTGTAATAAAATCGGCCTTGTGGTCGTAACATTGTAATTTTTGATTCTATATTTCCATTTCATTGAAGTAATATTAGATGTTGGGTTTATTTTGAAATTTTTTGTGATATTGAGTATTGTGTGAGTGTTGGGTGGAGTAGCCCTTCACCAAGTGGTATTAGAGTGGTAGTTCCTGAGTGTGTAAATAGATCACCGAATGTGAGGTAGTTTGCACCAGGACTTGTGGTTGTGGGTTGTGAGAAAAGTGATCAGAATGCCTCCACGAAGAAACCGTGGTGGTGGGAGAAATATTGTGGTACCAGAAGAGGATTTTAGAGCCCTACAGAGACAAGTTCAAGCACTGCAAGAGGAGCTACGTAGAGGGTTTGAGCCAAGAAGAGAAGATGAAAGTGAAGATGAAGCTGAAGAAGAAGCCCAGTTCGAAGAAGAATAAGATGTAGTAGATCCTGAGCAAGTCAGATTATTTAAGGCCATCTCCAAGATTGGAAAAAGGTTGAAGATTGATGTTTCTACATTTTTTGGGAATCTTAACCCAAAAGAGTTGATCGATTGGATCAATGATATGGAGGAGTACTTTGAGTATGAGGAGGTGGAAGATCTTGAGAGGGTCAAATTTGCAAAGACCAAGTTGAAGGGTCACGCTAATATTTGGTGGAAGGAAGTACAACTAGATAGAAATAGAAGAGGAAAAGAAAGAATAACAAGATGGGATCGGATGGTGGAAAAGTTAAAGAGATAGTTCATTCCAATTGATTACGAGTTAGATTTGTTGAAGAAAATGTAAGGTTTGAGGTAGGCAAGTAAGTCTGTCAAAGAGTATACAGAAGAGTTCTACAAGGTCATGATCAGAACAGGTCATTCTGAGGCCAACAAGGAGAAGGTAGCCCATTATATAAATGGATTGAAGCCAAGTATTCAAGAGGAGCTAAGTTTGGTCAGAATGACTACCATAGAAGATGCTTATCAGTTTGCCCTGAAGGTAGAAGAGAAGCTGAATAGAAGATTTGAAAGCAAGCAGAGAGAAAGAGGTCATGGTGGAAGGACTGGTGGAAGACCATATGGAGGATGAAATGAAGACCAAAAGAAGAATGGAGAAGTTAGCAGTAGTCAGAACCAGAAAGGGGATAATGCCTACCACCCTCATGAGAAAAATAATGGTGACCAAAGAGGAAGAGGAAGGTTTGGACGAGGACCTGGAAGAGGAGGATTTCGTGGAACCTATTTCCAATGTGGAGAAGAAGGACATCGAGCATACGAGTGTCCACAACATCAAGGAAGGACAAATAAGAGACCTGAAGGTAATGCACGAGTTGCTTATGTAGATGAAGGTGTTGAATCTGAGCATTCTAAAGAGGTAGAAAGAGGAGAAGTTCTTGTCACAAGGAGAGCCTTGCTAAATGAGGAGAAAGATCCAGTTCAGAGGAAGAGTTTATTTCACACAAGGTGCAAATGTGAAGGTAAAGTTTGTAATGTTATCATTGATAATGGTAGCACTGATAATCTAGTTTCAGAGGGGATGGTTAACAAATTATAGTTGGAGAGAAGGAGACATCCGCATCCATATCGGATTGCATGGTTGCAGAAGGACCATAGAGCTTTGGTCAATGAGCAATGTTTAGTGAAGTTCAATATTGGGAATTACCATGATGAGGTACTGTGTGACATCATGCCTATGGATGCTTATCATATGCTATTGGGGAGGCCATGGCAATTTGATCGATGTGCAGTACATGATGGACATGCCAACACTTATTCCCTGACAAAGGATGGAGTTCACCACAAGTTGAAGCCCCTGAAGGAGGTGGAAGAAAAGGTATGTAGTAGTGCAAGAATTTATTTAGTTGATGGTAGAAAATTTTTGGATGGTATGAAGCACGAGCATATGTGCTATGCATTGATTCCTAGAGTTAATGAAGAAAAATGTGAAGATATACCAGTAGAAGTCTCAGATCTGCTAGGAGAATTCCAAGATATTGTATCAGATAATGTACCTAAAGGTCTTAAAATGGACCAGTGAGGGCTATCATTGAATGGCCTACACTAAGGAGTATTACAGAGAGTTATACTTTTGTGTTGAAGCACAGGAGTGGAAGGTCAAACAGAGTTGCAGATGCCTTAAGTAGAAGGTAAAATTTGTTGATAGAGATGAAGGTGGAGGTTGTTGGGTTTGATGAACTCAAGAGTTTGTACCCTGAAGATCTAAATTTTGTAGAAGCTTGGAGAGCTTGCTTGGAACCTGTTACTTTGGACAGAATGAAATGGTTGGATTTCTTAATCCAAGATGGAATGTTGTTTAGAGGAAACCAGTTGTGCATTCCAAGGAGTTCTATGAGAGAGAACTTGATCAAGGAGAAGCATAGTGGAGGGTTGGTTAGACACTTTGGTCGAGATAAGACCATTGCCCTTATTAGTGAGAACTATTATTGGCCATAGTTACAGAAAGATGTGAAGAAGTTTGTACAAATTTGTAGAGTATGCCAGATGGCCAAAGGTGTAAGATAGAACACCGGGCTATATCAGCCATTACCTATACTAGAGAAACCATGGGAAGATATTAGCATGGATTTTATTCTTGGCTTACCAAGGACACAGAGAGGACATGACTCAATATTTGTGGTGGTTGACAGGTTTTCTAAGATGGCACATTTCATTCCCTGCTAGAAAACTAATGATGCAGTTCACATTGCAGAGTTATTTTTCAGAGAGGTGGTACGACTACATGGTCTACCAAAGAGTATAGTTTCAGATAGAGATACCAAATTTATTGGTTATTTTTGGAGGACCTTATGGAAGAAGTTGAAGATAGATTTGAAGTTTAGTTCTGCACACCATCCATAGACTGATGGACAAACAGAGGTGGTGAATAGGAGTTTGGGCAACCTGTTGAGATGCTTAGTAGGAGATAAGCCCAAGGGATGGGATTTGATTTTACCACAGGCAGAATTTGCTTACAACAATTCTATCAATAGGAGTACTGGTAAATCCCCATTCCAGATTGTATATGGGAGCAGCCCAAGGAATGCTTTTGAGTTGAGGAAGATGGACAAAGGAGAAAGGAATAGTGTCGATGTCGAGGACTTTGTAGAGCACCTAAAGAACTTGCATGAAGAGGTAAGGAAGCATATTAATAAGATGAATACTCAGTACAAGGTAAAGGTAGACCAGAAGCGGAGGTTTAAGGAATTCCAGGTTGGAGATGAAGTTATGGTTCACCTGAGAAAAGAAATATTTCCTATTAGAACATATAACAAGTTGAAAATGAAGAAGTTTGGACCATGCAGGATCATAAAGAAACATGATTCAAGAAATGCATATGAGGTGGAATTACCAAGTGGAATTAACATATCACCTGTGTTCAACATTTCTGACTTGACAGAGTATCATGAAGGAGACAATGAGGATGGACCAATAGGAGAACGGTGGAATATTCCAGCATCTACTCTAGAGAAAGAAGAGATAGAAGAAATCTTGGATAGCCGTATGGGCAGAAGTACAAGAAACAGGCAGTATGAAGAATATCTGGTTAAGTGGAAAGGAAGGCCTGTTGAAGATTCATCATGGTTGTCTAAGGCAGAGGTTGACCATCTTGGTTTTCCTCCAACACTAGAGAAGTGAAGGTCACTTCTCAATTTACCCTGGGTGTCTGATGTAGGAGCATCCAGTGGTGTAAGGGCAATCTTGCATCACCAAAAATTTGTATTTTCTCTTTCGGTTGTAGGTTTCTTTAGTTGTTTTGGAGTCCATGATGACACTTGAGAGGTGTAAGTCAGTCAGAAGTCCAAAAAGGTGAAAAACGATCACCTACTATTTTTAGTAAGTCAGCCTAAATGGGCACGTATGGACTTGAAAATTTACCCCAAGGAGCAGAATTGAAAAATGTATCCGGTGGCGAAAGAATCACCCCAATATCCTGAACGGTTTGAGAGATATTAAAGTTTTCATCCCGAGAAATCTCACCAATAAAGTTTAAAAATAAAATTTGAAGACCTTAGAGGCCCCAAAGAAAAATGATGAAAATTTGATTTATTGTTGTAGATCTCTTCGCAAGATTTCCAACGATATATTATAATAGCCAATCGGACAACCGAGTCAAAAGTTATGGCTCCGGGAAGTTGTGCCACCAAAATTCAAATTTCAAATGAATATCTTCTTGGGCGGGAAAATGAAAATTCAAATTTCAATTGAATATCTTCCTGGGTAGGAAAATGAAAATTCAAATTTCAAATGAATATCTTCCTGGGCGGGAAAATGAATGGCGAAAAAAGGGGAGTTACATTTTCCAGAATATTCTATGGAAGTTATTAAAGGGGGAACAAAGATTTACCAAAGGTAGTCCAGTATTACAGATCGTGGCTCCAACTTGCAGATTTCTAGTAGATTTTCTTTGTAATAAAATCGGCCTTGTGGTCGTAACATTGTAATTTCTGATTCTGTATTTCCATTTCATTGAAGTAATATTAGATGTTGGGTTTCTTTTGAAATTTTTTGTGATATTGAGTATTGTGTGAGTGTTGGGTGGAGTAGCCCTTCACCAGTTTAGAGCATGAAATCCCCTCCATTTCAAATACAAAATGTGGCAGCTTTTCAAATAAGAATGCTTGCAATCAACCATCTTTCCCATGGAATCCATGTTAACACAAATAAAGGCCATTATGGAGAACGGATTACCTCCCTATGATTTCATTGTCTAATTTATTTAAACCAACTAGGAAATCTTTGTACCAAATTGTGCATCTTTCTTGAACAAGCCCCAAATTTTCTAAAAAACCGTAGATATATTCCCTTCCTTGTAAACATGCTTAATTTGAACAGTTTCAAGGGCAAGAATCCATCTTTGGGATTCAACTAGTTCATTTGCAATCATCCAAGAAGGGGTTTGAACTCCTTTGAGCATGTTTATGATATTAAGGGAGTCCCCTTCAATAATAACCTTCCTACCATTCATAAAATCCATTTGAGAGACCCCTTGGAACAAAGCTTGTACCTCCACAAAGTGATTGGTCTGACGATCTAGGTTTTCAGCGGAGGCTAACAAGATCCTTCCATTTGAGTCTTAATAAAACCCCCAACACCAACTAGTCATGGATTCTCTTTGGAGGCTCCATCAAAATTAAGCTTTAACCAGCCAGGAGGAGGAGGTTTCCAAATAGTTTTAGGTCTAATAGAGACTTTAGAGTGAGGCTCAAGAGGGTAAGTTCTAAAGCCAAGGGTCGATTCCACAACAAGCTCCCTGACAAGAGTAACTTGAAGAACACAAGCTTATACTGAGAGGGGGGGTGAACAATATAAGACCACTTTTTACTTTTTCTTCCAATTCAATATTACGTTGTGTAAATATAGTAGTATTAATAGCAGTAATCAAAGCAATGCACAGAAACCATACACAATAGAGACACCACAATTTATGTGGTTCACCCAATGTGGGCTACTCCACGGAGAAAATACTTTACTAAAACTTTCCCAATCAATATCTTTGAGAATCACTCCCAATTATAATGTTTATGGACCTCTGTCCAAAGGAGATGTTGATACCCTAATCTCAATTTTATGGATCTCTTCCACATGAGAACTCTTTCCCCTTATGCTCTGGCTATATGATCTTCTAGAAGACTTTGTCTCTCTGCTGCACTGACTGGTGGACCTCTCTCCACTTGAAGACTCCTCACTCATATATGTCTTCAACTATGCTGGTTATTGGATCTCTATCCACTGAGACTTTGTCCTTTGTACTCTGTCACCTCCAAATATTTGTCAATAGGCTCACTAAGAACCTGATAAATAGCTCACATAGAACCTACTTAACAAGCTCACACAAAACTTGTCAAATATGTGTGGTGGAGAACAGATCTAGCACAAGACAGAAAACAAGAATAACAAGAGCCAAATTCCTTATTCAGTTTTGGCTGGTAGAACTTGGTGGAGAACAGATCTAGCACAAGATAGAAAACAAGAATAACAAGAGCCAAATTCCTTATTCAGTAGCTTCAGAAATATTTACAGAGAATATACAGCAATATGTCATTTTGCCAACCTCTTCTCCTTAAAATTCTTGGGTTTTTTATCAAGGTCCCGACCCTCTATGTTTTCAAACTTCCCATGATCTGCAATTGCCACCTGGAACAATACTGGAAAGTTGCATTGATGAGACTCCGGGTGAGGTGCACGACTGGCTGCCATAACCACCGGGATCTTCTTCTGGAACTGCTGCTTCGTTGCTAGTTGCTATAAATGCATCTCTAGATATCATGCACGAGTGGCCAACATGCTTGTTGGAATCTTCCTCTAAAACTACTGCTTCACTACCGCTAGCTTGCCGTGCATGAAGGGACGCCTTTATGAAAGCTTGGAGTGTGTGTTTTTCTGTTTGGTCATGATATCGCGACATGTCACGATATCACGGCAATTTCCTTTCTATGCTTTCTCTCTCCTGCCTCGGTCGTGATATCGCGACATTCCTTCCTTCATGCCTTCTCGCTTCCGCTTTGGTCACGATATCACGACATGTCGCGATATCAGGACGTTTTTCTATCACGCCTTCGTTCTTCAGTTTCGGTCACGAAATCGTGACATGTCACGATTTCACGACCTTTCGTCCTTCGTGCCTTCGCTCCCTGCTCTAGTCGCAAAATTGTGACATGTCACGATTTCACGACGTTCTGTCCACTGTGCCTTCGCTCCTCGCCTTGGTCGTTATTTTGTGACATTCGGTCTGATGTGCCTTTGCTCCTCGCCTTGGTCATGATTTTGCGATGTTCTGTTTGTTGTGCCTTTGCTCCTCGCCTTGGTCATGATTTCGCTATGTTCTGTCCGCTGTGCCTTTGCTCCTCGCCTTGGTCATGATTTCGTGACATTCTATCCGTTGTGCCTTTGCTCCTTGCCTTGGTCGTGATTTCGCGACATGTCAAGAAATCGTGACATGTCATGATTTCGCGACATTCTATCCGCCGTGCCTTTGCTTCCTGCCTTGGTCATGATTTCGTGACACATATATTTTTTTTCTTCTGCAAAACACTTAGAAAAATTTGTTTGATGCAAGATTGCTCTGCTGCCCTCGGATGCTCCTGCATCAGACACCTGGGGTGGATTGAGAAGTGATCCTCACTTCTGATCTGTGAGAGGAAGACCCAGGCGGTCAACCTCTATTTTTGACAACCAAGTTGCATCTTCTACAGGTCTGCCCTTCCACTTGATCAAATATTCAAAATATTTTTTGTTCTTGGTGCTTCTGCCTTCACGAGTATCTAATATTTCCTCGATTTCATCTGTGTTTGGGTCAGACGTTGGAATGCTCCACAACTCTATACTTGGTGCCTCTGTACTGTCTCCCTCATGGTATTCCACTAAATCTGATATGTTAAAAATAAGCAAAATGTCAAGCCCATTTGGAAATTCCACTTCATATGCATTGCCTGAATCCCATTTTTCCAGTATTTTGCATGGCCCAAACTTCTTCATCTTCAACTTGTTATAAGTTTTGGCTGGAAATCTTTCTTTTCTGAGATGGACCATGACTTCATCTCCCACTTCAAACTCTTTGAACCACCGCTTTTGGTCTGCTCTTTTCTTATATTGAGTATTCATTTTTGTAATTTGTTTCTTCACTTCTTCATGTAGGCTTTTCATCTGTTTCGCAAATTCCTCAGCCTCGGCACTGCACTTTTCCCCTTTCTCTAATTTCCTCAGCTCAGAAACATTTCTTGGGTTGTTTCCATATATGACTTGGAATGGGGATTTGTTTGTACTCTTGTTGACAGAATTTTTGTATGCAAATTCCACCTGCGGCAAAACCAAATCCCATCCCTTGGGTTTATCTACTATCAAGCATCTTAATAAATTACCCAGACTTCTATTTACCACCTCTATATGTCCATCAGTCTATGGGTGGTATGCAGAACTAAACTTCAGATCTATCTTCAACTTCTTCCACAATGTTCTCTAGAAATAACCAACAAACTTTGTATCTCTGTCAGAAACTATGCTTTTTGGTAGACCGTGAAGTCATACCACTTCCTTGAAAAATAACCCTGCAATGTGAACCGCGTCACTTGTTTTCTGGCAAGGAATAAAATGTGCCATTTTGGAGAATCTGTCAACCACCACAAATACGGAGTCATTTCCCCTCTATGTTCTTGGTAATCCAAGAATGAAATCCATGCTGATGTCCTCCCATGGCCTCTCAGGTACAGGTAACGGCTGATATAATCTTGTGTTCTGCTTCATGCCTTTTGCCATCTGGCATATTCTACAACATTGCACAAACATTTTCACATATTGCTACAGTTATGGCCAGTAGTAGTTCTCACTCACCAGGGCAATTGTCTTATCCCAACCAAAATGTCCAGCCAGTCCCCCGCTGTGCTTCTCCTTGACTAAGTTCTCCCACATGAAACTCCTTGGAATGCATAATTTACTTCCCCTGAACAACATTCCATCTTGGATTAGAAAATACAACCAATTTGTCCTATCCACAGTAACAGGTGCCAAGCAAGTCATCCAGGCTTCTGCAAAATCAGGATCTTCAGGGTACAGACCCTTTAGTTCTTCGAATCCTACCACTTCCACTGTCATTTCAATCAACAAATTCTGCCTTCTACTTAAGGCGTCTGCAACTCTGTTTGATTTTCCGCTTCTATGCTTTAACACAAAGGTATAGCTTTGGAGAAACTCAACCCACTTCAAGTGCCTCTGATTCAGTTTTGTTTGGTTGTTAATGTACTTGTAAGGCTCGATGATCAGTAAATAGAACAAACTCTTTTGGCAACAAATAATGCCTCCACTTATTTAGAGCCTGAACTATTGCATAAAATTCTTGATCATAAACTGAATACTTTTTTTGAGCATCATTGAGTTTCTCACTAAAGTAGGCAACAGGCCTGCCTTCCTGACTCAATACAGCTCCTATTGCACTACCACTGGCATCACAATCTACCTGAAATACCTTGTTAAAGTCTAGGAGTGCCAAAATAGGTTGTTCTGTGACCTTATTCTTCAACAGATCAAAGCTCCTATTTGCTCCTAAGGTCCACTTAAACTCTTTCTTATCTCCTCTCATTGTTTCTATGAGGGGTGCACAAATGCTGCTAAAATTTCTAATGAATTTTCTGTATAAGCTGGCTAGACCATGAAATTATCTTACCTCTATTGTGCTTCTCAAAGTAGGCCATTCGGTGATAGCTCTCACCTTTTTTGGGTCCATTTTTAGACCTTTTGTTGAGATTACAAATCCCAGGTATACTAACTCCTTTAAAAAATTACACTTTTTTAGATTAATTAATAACTGCTCCTCCCGCAGCTTCTCAAAAACCCTTCTGATATGCATCAGGTGCTCCTCTAGGGTTCTACTAAATATTAATATATCATCTAAATAGACAATGACAAATTTGCCTAAAAACTCTTTTAGTACCTCATTCATCAGCCGCATGAAGGTACTTGGTGCATTGGACAGCCCAAATGGCATGACCAACCACTCATACAAACCCTCCCTGGTCTTGAAGGCTATCTTCCACTCATCTCCTTCTCTGACATGGATCTGATGGTAACCACTCTTGAGATCAATCTTGGTGAAGTACTTGGCTCCACTCAAGCAGTCCATTATGTCATCCATTCTTGGCAATGGAAATCTGTATTTTATTGTGATCTTGTTGATGGCTTGAGAGTCTGTACACATTCTCCACTCTCCATATTTCTTTGGTGCTAGCACTACAGGCACTGCACATGGACTCAAGCTTTCCCGAATCAGTCCCTTCTCCAGCAACTCCTGGACCTACCTGTTTAGCTCCTCAGTTTCTACAGGCATCATTCTATGTGCATCTTTATTGGGCAAGCTTGATCCTGGCACCAAATCGATATGGTGACTAATCTTCCTTACTGGGGGTAAACCCTCAGGCACATTATCAGATATAATATCTGGAAATTCCTCCAACAGATCTAGGACTTCTGTTGGGGTATCTTTGCATTCTATATCCCTGACTCTAGGAATTAATGCATAACACATATGTTCATGCTTTAAATCATCTAAAAATTTTCTCTCGTCAACCAAGCAAATTTTGGCACTACCACATACCTTTTCTTCCACCTCCTTCAGGGGTTTCATCTTATGATGCATTCCATTATTTTTCATGGAATAGGTGTTGGCATGACCATCATGAACCGCGCACCTGTCAAACTGCCATGGCCTTCCCAACAACAAATGGCATGCATCCATGGGCAGAATGTCGCACAGGACCTCATCACGGTAATTCCCAATACTAAATTTTACCAGGCATTGTTCATTGACCAAAACCTTATGGTCTTTTTGCAACCACGTGATCCGATATGGATGCGGGTGTCTCTTCCTCTCCAGTTGTAGCTTTGTAACCATTCCCTCTGAAACTAGGTTATCCATGCTACCGTTGTCAATAATAATATTGCAAATCTTACCCATGCATTTACACCTTGTGTGGAATAAGATTTTCCTTTGATCTACAACCCCCTCTTCATTCAACAGGACTCTCCTCGTGATCATTACTTCTCCTCTCTCTACTTCTTTAGAATGCTCAGATCCAACATCTTCATTAGTGACCACGGCTCTGGCATTTCCTTTCGGCCTCCTATTATTACTTTCTCGTTGTTGTGGACACTCATATTGGTGATGTCCCTCTTCTCCACATTGGAAACAAGTTCCACGAAATCTTCCTCTTCCCTGGCCACGACCAGCTCTGCCCCTTCCCCCTCGGTAATCATTATTCTGATTACGGGGACGATAGGTATTTTCTCTCCTTTGTTCCTAATTACTGCTACCTTCTCCATTCTTCTGAGAATCTTCATTTCTTCTTCCACTGGTCCTTCCGTCGGTTCTTCCACCATGACCTCTTCCTCTTTGCTTGTTCTCAAACCTCCTATTGAGCTTTTCTTCAACCTTTAGGGCAAATTGGTAAGCGTCCTCTATGGTGGTCATCTAGACCAGACTTAATTCTTCTTGAATACTTGCTCATAACCCATTAATGTAACGGGCTACCTTCTCCTTGTTGGCCTCTGAGTGGCCTATTCTGATCATAATTTTATGAAACTCTTCTGTGTATTATTTTACAGACTTACTTGATTGCCTCAACCCTTGCATTTTCTTTAGCAGGTCTAACTCATAATCACCATGGATGAACTGCCTCTTCAGCTTTTTTGCCATCTGTTCCCATTTTTTTATTCTCTCTTTTCCCCTTTTATTTTGCTCCAACTGCACTCCCTTCCACCAAATGTTGGCATGACCTTTCAGTTTGGTCTTAGCGAATCTGACCCTATCAGGATCCTCAACCTCCTCGTACTCAAAGTACTCTTCCAGATTGTTGATCCAGTCGATCAATTCCTCTGGATCAAGGTTCCTAAAATACGTGGATACCTCCATCTTCGACCTCTTTCCAATCTAGGATATGGCTTTGTATAGTCTGGCTTGAGCAGGATCTATTGCTTCTTCTTCTTCCTCAGGTTGGCCTTCTTCTTTGTCATCTTCCTCTTCACTACCTTCATCTCTTCTTGGATCCAATCTTCTACGCATCTCTTCTTGTAGGGCTTGCATTTGCCGTTGCAAAGCTCAGACATCTTCAGCTGCCGCCATGCCTCTCCCACCAACAGGGTTTCATCTTGGAGGCATTCTGCTCACTCAATCACAAGCCCTTCCATAGATCTTGGTGTAACTGCCTCATGTTCAGTGATTTGTTACACACTCAGGAACTTTCAGCTCTGATACCACTTGGTGGAGAACAGATCTAGCACAAGATAGAAAACAAGAATAATAAGAGCCAAATTCCTTATTCAGTTTTGGTTGGTAGCACTTGGTGGAGAACAGATCTAGCACAAGACAGAAAACAAGAATGACAAGAGCCAAATTCCTTATTCAGTAGCTTCAAAAATATTTATAGAGAATATACAACAATCTACCGTTTTGCCAACCCCTTCTCCTTACAATTCTTGGGTTTTTATCGAGGTCCCGACCCTCTGTGTTTTCAAACTTCCCACGATCTGCAATTGCCACCTAAAACAATACTGGAAAGTTGCATTCATGAGACTCCGGGTGAGGTGCGCGACTGGCTGCCATAACCATCGGGATCTTCTTCTGGAATTGCTGCTTCGTTGCTAGTTGCTATAAATGTGTCTCTAGATATCATGCGCGAGTGGCCAACATGCTTGTTGGAATCTTCCTCTAAAACTGCTGCTTCACTACCGCTAGCTTGCCGTGCATGAAGGGAAGCCTTTATGAAAGCTTGGAGTGCGTGTTTTTCTGTTTGGTCGCGATATCGCGACATGTCACGATATCGCAATAATTTCCTTTCTGTGCTTTCTCTCTCCTACCTCGATCACAATATTGTGACATGTCGCGATATCGTGACATGTCGCGATATCGTGACATGTCGCGATATCGCGACATTCCTTCATGCCTTCTCACTTTTGCTTTGGTCGTGATATCGCAACATGTCGTGATATCACGACGTTTTTCTATCGTGCCTCTGTTCTTCAGTTTCAGTCACAAAATCACATGTCATGATTTCGCGACCTTTCGTCCTTTGCGCCTTTGCTCCTTGCTCTGGTTGCAAAATCGTGACATGTCACGATTTTGCGATGTTATGTCCGCTGTGCCTTCGCTCCTCGCCTTGGTCGCGATTTCGTGACATGTCCCAAAATTGTGACATGTCACGATTTCATGACATTCGGTCCGCTATGCCTTTGCTCCTTGCCTGGGTCATGATTTTGCGATGTTCTATCCGTTGTGCCTTTGCTCCTCGCCTTGGTCATGATTTTGTGATGTTCTGTCCGCTGTGCCTTCACTCCTCGCCTTGGTCGCGATTTCATGACATTCTGTCTGTTGTGCCTTTACTCCTCGCCTTGGTCACGATTTTGCGACGTCATGATTTCGTGACATTCTATCCGCCGTGCCTTTGCTTCCTGCCTTGGTCACGATTTCGTGACACATATTTTTTTTTTCTTTTGCAAAACACTTAGAAAAATTTGGTTGATGCAATATTGCTCTGCTGCCCTCGGATGCTCCTGCATCAATGTGCTAGCAAGCTCACCAAGAACTTGCCCAAATCTACTCTACCATGCTCACCAAGAACTTGCCCAAAACTGTCCATAAATTTGTCCCAACATTATCCTTAGTTCTATCCCAACATTTTCCTCAATTCTATCCCAAAGGCCTTCTCAAAGACTCAATCAATCATGCTCAAGTAGTACTCAAAAATGAACTCAACAATGAATGGAAATATCAACTCAAATAAACTTCATATAAGCATAAATAGAAGTGTTAGAAACTCAATATGTTATAATCTCACTCTCAACCCAAATCAATCTCAACTCAACTCAAATCAATCTCAACTCAACTCAAGTCTTATAGAACCATAAAGAGAATTTTTAGAGACTCAATATGTTCTAATCTCACTCTCAACCCAAATAAATCTCAACTCAACTCAAATCAACCTCAACTCAACCAATCATCACAAGGGACAACTCCTTCTCATAAAACCCTAGTCCAATTATGTATCAATCAACTCAAATATTTCCAACAATGCTCAACCACAAATATCACATAACAATGATACTCATGTTCTTTTCTAACTCAATTTATTTTACAACCAATGGGCTTAAACAACTATGCTTATCAAACAAGGTTTAGACACAACTCTCAATTCAGAAAACCTTAAAGCATTCAACCAAACACTTTCAAAAAGGAAACCACAAACAATCCTTTTCCCTCCAACGATATTTCAAAAATAAACCACCATAAATAATCAATAGGAGAATGTGCCCATACCTTTTATGAAGATGAAAAACCTCTTTGTAAATCTTCCACAATCACAAAATTATTTTGCCAATCTTCACAAGGGTGTGTAGATCATCAAATAATCAACATTACTCCACTTTTCAATAATCATCACCAAGGCCTTTAATTGCACAACTTCCTTATCTCTCCTAAAACCACTTGTACCATAAAATAAAATAAATCAAAACATTGCATAAAATTTTCACTCCCAAAACCATTTATACCATAAAATATTGATCCAACCATTTATACCATAAAATAAAATAAATCACAATATTGCATACCTTGTCACCTCATGAAAGAATTAATCCTCTTGAAAAAAAAGAATAAGGCAAACTTCACTTTTGGAACCCATTTACAAAATTAGAAAAATCCCTCTACACACACCTCATTTCTCCTTATAAATAAGTTAGTAAAATAGCCCTCGAAATAATATTTCCAACAATATATAATATGCCCCCTTTCCAAAATAAATTGAAACCTTTACATATATATATAAAAAAAAATATATATATATGCCACCCTCCATTAATTGCACATAGGTCGGCCCTCCATTAATTTAAACTTAAACTTTAAAATTTAATATCTTCATCACCGAAGGTCCTTTTTCGATGAAACAAAATTCCACCTTGGATTTTAATAAAAGACCTTTCCACATAAGCCCACCATGGTTTTAAATAAAACCTTTTATTTTTATTTCCTTGATTTTCATAAAAACCCTGTAAATAGCCATGCTTTCCAAAATATCATAAATGCTTATTTATGAAATATTTTGGCCACCAAAACCAAATGTGATCCATGTGACATCAATGAAAACATAAAATGCCTCAAATTACCTCAAATATCCAAAAATATCCCCCTTTGTCCTTGATGGCAACACCTCTAATGCAAACACCACAATCACTATAAAAACCATCTCTGAGAATCAAAGCTGCTCCCCCTGACTCAATACTCTCTATGGAGGCTGCTCCCCCTAACTCAATACTCTCTTTGGAGGCTGATCTCCCTAACTCAATGCTCTCTTTGGAGGCTGCTCCCCCTAACTCAATGATCTCCCCCTTACTCAAATCTCTCCCCCTTTGACATCAATGGCAAAAGGGAAACCTATGGGGCTAAAAGATACGACTCTTAAGCATAGCCCCCTCACCACCTTCTATCTTGAGGTGATTAATTTTGGGGTGGGAGTACCTTTACTCCCATATTACATTGATTATTTCCTCTATAAACTTCCTTTCATGTTTTTCTGATATCCTTCTCTTGATGAATTACTTGATCTTCTTGTCTTGAACCTGTTTGACCTTCTTGACTTGAACCTATTTGGAATTGAGTTCTACACCATCTTGCAATATGCCCAAAGTTATTGCAATTAAAACACTTTATATTGTAGCCTTTGTATGGTTCCCATGTCCTGAATTCTTTCTTGAAGTAATTTCCATATCCATTCCTTTCCTGAACCCTATATTGTGAAGCTTTATTTTCATGACCATTATTACCATGACTTCTGAATTGTGTAGCTCTAAAACCAAAACCATGTTGCTCATTTCATTTGCACTAAAAAGATTTATGACCAATCCTATTACATGAGAAGAAATGTCCTTGAAAACCATACCTTATTCCTTTGAAGTTTCTTCTAGAAAAATCAAACTTCTTTGATCCATGGATCCTACAATGTATAGCCCTGTGTCCAAATCCATTACAAGAAAAACAATGTCCTTGAAAAGCCCTTTGTTCATGCCTTGGTTCTTCATACCTTTCTTGATCATTATTCTTATGATCATCTTCAACTTGTGCATTGCATCCTTGAATCTTATTTGTAGCATTTAAAACCTCTTCCTTAGTTTCTTCCTTGCCTTTCTCTTCAATAATTTATTTTCCCTTTGAACTTGATTCACCTATCTCAAAACAAGAACCAAACTGAATATTTGGAGCCATAGGAACTTTGGAACTTTCCTCACAAATCTTAGGTGCTTCTTTGCTTTCATATTTTAGAACTTCCTTTCATTTTGAGTGTGATTCCCCAAACCTGAAATATGAAACCTTAGTGCTTTGGAATTTCCCTCTTATTTTTCTTCATTTGTGTTAAGTAGCAAATTGGCACACATCTCTATAGCCTATGAAATACAAGTATCCATTTTTGCTACTTATTTTTCTTTGAGACCTGGTTCTTCATTATATATTTCTGAAATTCAACCTCCTGATACAAATATAGGACCTTGTGTACTTATTTTTTATTTCCCTTCTTCATAACCAAGCCTTGTATTTATAAATGGATCTCGTTGTAAATCCAAAAAATTATCTAGTGTTTTTGAATTTATTTGAAATCATGCTAACTCATTTATGTAGGTTCCCAAACTTTTCTAATCTTATTCTTCTAACCGATCACATATTTCTTTCCTCTCCTTTAGTTTCTAGAAAATATTGATGCCAAACTCTTTTGATTCCTGAAGCTCTTTTTCAAAATCTTGAATGTGTTGATTAAGCATCATATTGACTTTTTCATTTTCTTGAACCTTATTTTCAAGCCTTTTGATTTTCTTTTTCAACCTCCTGATTTTATTTTCTTGTTTTGTGGAATTCTCTTCTTCATCATCACTGCTACTAGAATTGTCACTAGAACTGTTGCTTTCTTCTTCAAATAAAATTTCCTTGTTGCAATTGTTGTAGTATGTGCAATCATCATCTATATGCCCAAAATATCTGCATATGAAGCATTTTAGTATTCTTAGACATTTCTTGTACCTATCTGCTTTCGCAATGGCTGTGGCAAGCTCTTCATGTCTTTCTTCAATAGATTTATCTTCTTCTTTAACTTCAATACCTAGGAATAGATGTTCTTGTTTTTCTTCATTTATTCCAAATAATGTACATTCTTCTTCATCTGACTGATCTTTATCACTGTAATCTGAATTATCACTTGCTTCTACAATGTAGTAAGATTTCTTTTCCAAATTTACCTTGGAATCTCCTTCATAAGTATTCAACTTGGTCCACATATCATTAGCTGAAGTACATACCATGACCTTTACATCATGTAGCCCACTCAAAATACAATTCATTGCTCTTGCATTTATCTCAACCAAATTTCTGGTAGTATTATCTTCCTCAGGATCACCTTCAACCTTATACTCTTTTTCAACCATATGCCATACCTCATATCCTTGTGACATCAAGTAGTTCTTCATTATCATGATCCAGAAAGCATAATTGTTACCATCAAACAATGGAGCCTTATTTGAAGATAATCCTTTCTGTGAAGCCATATGTGTTCTTTGTATAATATGCTCTCAAGATTTTATCCTTTCTGAAGGAACCCGCTCTAATACCAATTGAAGAACACAAGCTTATACTGAGAGGGGGGTGAATAGTATAAGACCACTTTTTACTTTTTCTTCCAATTCAATATTATGTTGTGTAAAGATAGTAGTATCAATAGCAGTAATCAAAGCAATCCACATAAACCATACACAATAGAGACGCCACAATTTATGTGGTTCACCCAATGTGGGCTACTCCATGAAGAAAATATTTTACTAAAACTTTATCAATCAATCTCTTTGGGAATCACTCTCAATTACAATGTTTATGGACCTCTGTCCAAAGGAGATGTTGATCCCCTAATATCAAGTTCATGGATCTCTTCCATAGGATAACTCTTTTCCCTTCTGCTCTGGCTATGTGATCTTCTAGAAGACTCTGTCTCTCTGCTGCACTAACTGGTGGACCTCTCTCCACTTGAAGACTCCTCACTCATATATGTCTTCAATTGTGCTTCTTGCTGGATCTCTATCCACTAAGACTTTGTCCTTTGTACTCTATCACCTCTAAAGCTCTGTCAATAGGCTCACTAAGAACTTGATCAATAGGCTCACATAGAACCTACTTAACAAGCTCACATATAACTTGTCAAATCTATGCTAGCAAGCTCACCAAGAACTTGCCTAAATTTGCTCTAGCAAGCTCACCAAGAACTTGCCCAAATCTGCTCTAACAATGTCCTCAAATCTATCCCAAAGATCTTCTCAAAGGCTTAATAAATCATGCTCAAGTAGTACTCAAAATGAACTAAACAATGAATGGTAATCTCAACTCAAATTAACTTCATAGAAGCATAAAGAGAATTTTTAGAGACTCAATATGTTCTAATCTCACTCTCAACCCAAATCAATCTCAACTCAACTCATAGAAGCATAAAGAGAATTATTAGAGACTCAATATGTTCTAAACTCACTCTCAACCCAAATCAATCTCAACTCAACTCAACCAATCATCACAAGGAACAACTCTTTCTCACACAACCCTAGTCCAAGTATGTATCAACCAACTCAAATATTTCCAACAATGCTCAACCACAAATCTCATGTAACAATGATACTCATGTTCTTTTCTAACTCAATTTATTTCACAACCAATGGGCTTCAAAAACTATGCTTATCAAACAAGATTTAGACACAACTTTCAATTCAGAAAACCTTGAAGTATTCAACCAACCACTTTCGAAAAGGAAACCACAAACAATACTTTTCCCTCCAATGATATTTCAGAAATCAACCACCATAAACAATCAATAGGAGAATGTGCCCATACCTTTTATGAAGATGAAAAAACCTCTTTGTAAATCTGCCACAATCACAAAATTCTTTTTCCAATATTCACAAGGGTTAGTAGATCACAAAATAATCAACATTACTCCACTTTTCAATAATCATCACCAAGGCCTTTAATTGCACAACTTTCTTATCTCTCCTAAAAATACTTGTACCATAAAATAAAATAAATCAAAACATTGCATAACCTTTTCACTCGTAAAACCACTTATACCATAAAATAAAGTAAATCAAAACATTGCATAACCTTTTCACTCCCAAAACCACTTATACCATAAAATAAAATAAATCACAATATTGCATACCTTGTCACCTCATGAAAGAATTAATCCTCTTGAAAAAAAATAACAAGACAAACTTCACTTTTGGAACCCCTTTGCAAAATCAGAAATATATCTTTACACACACCTTATTTCTCCTTCTAAATAAGTTAGTCAAATAGCCCTCGAAATAAGCTTTTCGACGATATATAATATGCCACATTTCTGAAATAAATTGAAACCTTTACATATATATATATATATATATATATATATATATATATATATATATATATATATATATATATATATATATATATATATGCCACCCTCCATTAATTGCACATAGGTCGGCCCTCCATTAATTTAAACTTAAACTTTAAACTTTAATATCTTCATCATCGGAGGTCCTTTTTTGATGAAACAAAATTCCACCTTGGCTTTTAAGAAAAGCCCTTTCCACATAAGCCCACCATGGTTTTAAATAAAACCTTTTATTTTTTCTGCCTTGGTTTTCATAAAAACCCTATAAATAGCCATGCTTTCCAAAATATCATAAATGCTTATTTATGAAATATTTTGGCCACCAAAACTAAATGTGATCCATGTGACATCAATGACAACATAAAATACCTCAAATTAACTCAAATTTCCAACATAACTTTTTCTAAAGGGAGAATGTCCAAATTTTCAACAATGGCAACTACAACATGAAGGGCAATGAACTCAACATGGTGAAAAACATTTTTCTTCTCCTTCCAAATACTCCACCAAACATGAGGTAAACCAAAAGACCAAAAAGCATGGAGGTACGAAGATGAAAAGGGAGAAACACCATTGTACAAACAAATCAGACAACACCTTAGGAAATACCCAATCCATACCAACATACCTCGAGAACTAGGAGAGGACAAATCAAGAAAAGGAACAGTAGAACAATAGGTGAACACGGGACTCTTTCATGCTAACACACAGAGCATCTATTCAAGAAGACCAAGCCCCTTTTTTACAAATTATTTAGCGTTAGATAATTACCTTGGACCACCAACGAAAATAAAACATTCACTTTTGTAGTAAGGTCCTTTAGCCAGATATTATGAGCAAGAAACTAGGGGTCAAAAACCTAGAAGATGATAGATTGACTTTACAGAAAATAAACCATCCTACATAGCACCCCATACCAAACTGTTTGGCTTGTTCAAACTAGAAATAGCAATCCACTTCAGGATAACCATCAGGGATTTAAATTCAATTTCTTCATCTTATGAAACCCCAGGAAAAACAAAGGGTTTCCAATATTTTCTATCATTAATAGATCCAATAAAATTGTATACCTTTGATTTGAAATCTTAGTTTGTGATTAGTTCCACCAAGTGTAGGTTTGGATACGAATCTAACAGCTTTTCGACCACCTATGTGTATTTCCAAAAGTCAATACTCTGCCCATATTCTAACAACCATATTTCGTCTTTTAAGATATCAAAGTGACTTTTAACGATACTTCATCAGAAAGATGAGCCAAGGGAAGGAGTGGTATACATGAGAAAATTGCCAATGTTGCCTAAATATTTGGCTAACATGATTCTAACCCAATTGACATTATCCTTTTGAACCAATCTCCAGCTCTGTTTATATATTAGTGCTCTATTCAACATTTTCATCCTTATTAAACCCAGGCCACCCATCTCTTTTATGCTGCACACTTGATCCCAAGCAACCAACATGAATTTCTTCTTCTTGTCAAAATTGGACCATAAAAAATGCTATTGTATTTGTTCAATTTTTTGAATAATCTTTCCTGGAATCCTAAAGAGAGAGAGATAAAGTGCATCAATACACTCTAGAGAGTAGAATTAACCAACATAATTTTACCTTCTTGGCTTAATAGATTCCCTTTCCAGCCCACCAGTTTTCTTTGAACTCTTTCCACGATCGACTCCCAAAAAGATGACTTAATACCACCTTTGAACAATGGAATTCCCAAATAAACCAAAGAGAGGGAGTCAATTTTACATTCCATGATCTCAAAAATTCTCCTTTGCCTGCCTAGAGGAGTATTAAGGAAAACATTTTACTTTTTCTTAAACTCACTTTTTACCCAATTACTTTTTCATAGTCTATGAGGATCTATTTGATTGCTCTATCTTGAGGGATTGAGGTTAGAAAGGAAAGCAATGTGTCATCAGCAAATTGGTGGTGTGAAATTGGATCTATGGTAGCTACAGGTTTTATCCCTACAACGGTAGGATTCACCTATAGGACTCTTCCCAAAGACTTGACCAGTAAAATAAACATACATGGTAACATAAGGTCCCCTTGATAGATTCCTTTACAACTACTAAAGTATCCTGTTGGTGATCCATTAATTATGATTGAGAATTATTCCAAGAAGATACAATATCCAATCAGTCTAATCCATCTTGGATTGAACCCAAAGTTCCCTAGAACTTTGAGCAAAAATACCCACGAGACTCGATCATAGGCTTTATTCATGTCTAGCTTGAGGAAGGTTCATGATCTTCTACTTTTATCTATAGAATGAATTAGCTCATGCACAATAATAACACCATCTAATATTTTCCTTTCGACACCACTTTGGGGATGGTCAATAATTTTTGGTAGGTAGACTTTGAGTCTATTAGCCATAATTTTAGTGAGAATTTTAAAAATTGTGTTACAGAGGCTAATGGACCTAAAGTTAGAGAAGTATTTAGCACCCATCGACTTAGGAATAAGAACTATAAATGTTGAGTTAACATCAAATGGAATAAAATTTTATTCTTAGATTTATCTCATAGTTGAAGAGATATCCCTTCCTACAATATGCCAAAACCTTTGAAAGAAAATATGAGCAAAGCCATCTGACCCAGGTTCTTTCAAGCCACCCATAGAGAAAATAATGTCTTTGATTTTCTCATCCCTAAAGGGAGCACAAAGTGCTTCATTCATATCATTTGAAACTAGGGAGGGGATGTGTTGTAGGAGATTATCTTCAGCCTATTGGTCCCTATCATCTCTTAAGCATAGGGGGGATTTGATGAACTTGATCGCTTCTTCCCTGATTTCAATATTATCTTTCATGATTGTACCATTTTATTTCATCACTTTTCTAATTCTATTATTTCTCCTATACCTTAAGGTAGACGTGTGAAAGAATCTTGTGTTCCTATCATCTTCACGAAGCTAAAGGGGTATTGATTTTTCACACCACAAAATTTCTTCTTCAGCTAGCACATTATGTAGGTCTACTAAGAGTTTTTTTTCCTTACATCTGTCTCCTTCCATCCTCTCTTAACTCCAAGGTTGATTCAAATTCCTTCAACTATTCAGCTAACTCCTTTTTCCTTAGGAACACGTTTCCAAAATTATATGTATTCCAAATATTAATATTAGCCTTAACAAATATGAGCTTGGAAGCTACTTGAGAAATAAGAGGTCCTAAGACACCTTGATATCACCATTCCATGATGATTTTGGATTCCATGTTAGCCATATTACATTATGACCATATTACCATATTATTTTAACAATATTTTTTCAATTATGCATATATCACCTAGCAATATGTGAATCTAGCCCTTGAAATTCAATGTATTTAACCACATGAGCTCACGACACTTGATGAGAATAAATAGTTGTACATTTCAAATATCATAATTGTTAGTCCAACTTATTATAATTGTTCCAATCTATGACAAAAACTAAAGATATTCTTATATTCTACTTTATATCATAAAATTTATGTACTTGTTATACAAACATATGTTAATTCATATCATATGATGTTTAAGATCATCATGGCATGTTTGAGTTACACCTTTATGATGGCATGTTTGAGTTACACCTTTACGATGACATGTTTGAATTACACTTTTATTAGTAAAAATTTTAAGATCTTCACTATGACTTATGCCTAATTTCTTTAGGGTTATAAGAATATATTTTAAATTAGTTCAAAAATTCGCAAGAGATGTAATGATGTTATAAGTGGAATTTAAGATTAAATTTGGTTTTAGAATAGTAATATTCTTAATAATATGAAAGTATTTATTGGAAAAAATATTGTTATCCAAAGTTATTTGCATTACTACAAACATGAGGAAATCTAGAAGAAATATTCAACTTAAAATCCAAGAGAAGAAATGGAAGGCTTATATTTACTTGACACAAATCACTTACAATCTAAATAATTGAACTTAAAAATAAAAGCATATTATGGCTAAAAACTAAATATTAAGAAGTGTTCCATGGTATAGTGATAATGAACTTATAATGACATAACTTTATGATGTACAAGTTGCTAGCTTTGATTATGAAGGAATTACATGACGAGAATAAAGATAGATGCAAGATTGAAAGGAATATATAGAACTGAATTATAATCCATAAAGGAGTTATTAGATCAATTTTAATATAGGCATAGATATTTGAAAAGGAAGTAAATAGCCTCATACTTTGATAAAAAAAAAAATCTAGAAGCATGGTAGAAATAAGCGTATTGAGTACAAAAATATTTTATTTCATATCTATATAAAAGTGTAATAATCTATTTGTAAGAATTGTGTTGACCACTAGAATTGTAGGTTTCTACTTTTTAAAAAAATATTTTATGAATGCCAAATATTTGATAAGAATTCTAAAGGAATGAGAGGCTATATTTAAGTTATAATAAAGCCTCAACTTATAAATCTTGTATACTACAAGTAAGAAGAATGCTCTAAAAAAATAAAAATAGAATGAGAGTATGCTACTAACACTCCAAAGTATAGAGATAATGACAACAACAAACAAGCAGAAAAATCAAGGATATCCAATAAAAAAGTAACTTATGTAACAAAAATGAGTAAAATTCATAAATCCAATATAAATTATGTAACTTATGTCAGGAATATGGCACAAACACTTGGAGAAAAAAAAATTGGAAACATGGTTTTAAGGTAAGATCTAGAGACCCTCCATGCAGAACTACGAGACTATCTTAATCTAGACTCAGAGGAACCTAACCAATTAGAGTAGACCAGATTACCAACAAGAAACTATACAGTTAAAAGTGGATACAAGGAATGTCTAGATCTACCTTAGCAAAAAGCACCTTGGAGCAACTTATGGGGAAACAAATGTATTTCAAATATGAAATTCTTTACATGGTTGGTTCTCCAAAATAAAATCCTAACTTGGGATAACATAAAGAGGTTTTCTAGGCCCAACTAGATGCCACCTATGCAACAAAAATGAAGAGACAACAAATCACTTATTCATGAAATATCCTTTTGGTCAAGCTATATGAAACCAATGGATGAAGACTACAAAGGTATTTTGGGTCATGCCCAAGGAAATTATTGACTAGTGGCGTCAATAGATCCCTCCTTGTAAGGAGAAGAAATTGATATGGAGCCTAGCAATCCCAAAATTTCTTTGGTGTATCTGGAAGGAGAGAAATAGTAGGATATTCAAAGGAAAAGTAAGGAGCTCTAAGGCTATTTTTAAATAGCTTCAAGTGAGTCTATTTGAATTAATTATGCCTAAACATATTAACATAGACCAATAGTGGAGTTCATTTTTGAGCCAAAACAGACATTAGACTCTCTTCTTGTTGCTAGACCTCTAGTTTAGTTTTGGATTTCAAAGAAGCAAGTAGTGAGCTTTTCAAAGAGGGGGGGAAATATAGGTATCGCTCACTTACTTAAGCTTCTCCCTATTCTCCGCAACAAAAACAATCAATTTCAATCCTAAATTCTAATCTTAGGACTCATAATGGATTTTAAATTAGAAGGATATTGATAATGTTTTGCTAAACTCCCTCTCACAGATGGTCTACTTGGTTGTTTATGTAAACTATCCCCAACAAGTTAGTCATCTGATCACCTTGTAAATAGAATGCATATTCTAGGGTTCTAGAGCTCTTACTTCTCTGAGTTCCACACATAGCACTCAGAGCTTAACTATCAAGTATAAATGCACAGGCTAGGCATAAGCTCAATAGGACTCTAGTTTTTCTGACCTTTAGTAAGTGTTGCTATCCTAAGAACCATTCAATTTCTAGCTCACTTTTATGTAAAAGGGTGGGGGACCCTATTAAAAGCCCTATTTTGTAATAACAAAAAAATATAAGTTTTGAGCAAGATTAGCATAAGTGTATATACATCCATGGAAAAGAGTAAATTATGAACCTTTTAATTTTTAGTTTTTTGATTGCCATTGTGGAAGAGAAGGTCATGTATATCATTTTTATTGGGGTCCCTCTATGAAATCATTTTAAAAACTAATTAACCATGCTAGTATACTTAGAATCAATTTGTCTTCAAGTGCAAAGTGACCCATCAAAATGGAGAACAAGTGTTTAAGAAAACTTTCATTGTATTTTTTATAAAGAAAATGATGATAGACTACAATAGGTCACTTTAAATACATTTATGATTTCTACTAGTTGTAAAGGTTTAAATACTCTCAAATTCTTTATTTTCAAGAATAATAACAAAAATAATCATGCTTAAACAACTAAATTGGTAACCTATTGGGATATTATAGAGATGATTTATGATATAGTAGTAATATAGTTTATCATAATGAACATAAAATAGTACAATTATAGATTAAAATATTTTTCATTTCACTTGAAACACGGAAATCCACTTTGGTCGTTAAGTTAGAGTAATAGATCTCATCATTCAATACCAAAATAAAGTTATATAAAATTATGATCATTATATAAGCATAGTGATAGTAGCATTCTAACACAATTGAATTCAAATGAAAACCATAAAATTTGAAGTATATGTAGTTGAAATTAATTTTCATTATAAGATTTCAATCTTCACACAATAAGCTAATTTAGACATGGAAAAATATATAGAATTCCTTCAAATGGGTTTACTATATCAACATAATTTTTGCATCATGTAAATGGGAGGAACAATTTATCATCTCCATAGTTGTAATATGTATGCATGGTGGATTTGAATAGATTAACAAATCTTCATCACCATGAGATAAATGATGTTTTATCTTTTTCAACCAAGAAAAATCTTGATTTTAATGTAAATAATAACTCAATTTTTACTTAGAACAATATGTCATTAGAAATATGATATAAAAATAAATATGATATTCTTAATAAACAAAAGGAAAAAAAATTGATTACACTTATTAATAATTGTACAACATCAATAGAATAGTAATATAAAAGTTTTAAAGGCAAGCCCTATATTTTATGAATAAAATACAATAAAAGTAGAAGTATAAGGTATGCAAAAAAAGTGGTGCAATACCTTCTATTATATTGCATAAAAGATAATGTATTGCACTCTTATTAAAAACTTCACTAATTATTCACTTTGTATAAAGACAATATATTATGAAATTATGTGAAGAGTTCATATTTAGAATTCATAACTAAAGAGATTTTTTAACCTAAAAACATGAAACATTTATGTAGGTTGAATAGATTTTAACATGATTAAACTTTTTCCTATTAAAAAATGGCATCCATATGGACCTTCCTATAGAAAAATAATGTATGCAACATTTCATATTAGATGAAAATACTAAAAATCAATGGTAACTTGTCTACCAATTAGAGCATAATTATCATTGGTATAAAATTCATCATTTTTACCCATAGTGCAAAATAAAGTTTGATCCGTTATGGAGAGCATCTCTCAATTAACCATACTATTTGAGTTGTTCATTCAAACTAGTCCTTTAATTACTAGAACTATAGACCAATTGATAGAGTAGACTTTTAGGAGGTTGTAGTATTGCTTAATAAGGCCATGCAAATTAATGAGAAAGCAAAATTATAAATTTGTATCACCTTCCACATCTATCGTGATACATAAATTGAAGATGCAAGTAGGAAATATGAGAAGAGATTTACATATCATTAGAATCATTCCCAAGGATCCAAGCAAGCTTGTAGACTAGTTTTGAGAAAACTATTACACAAATGAGACATTCACTGTATTATTTAATCACGTTAGAAATAAAGAAAATATCAACATGGATATTGATAGTAGTAATTTAGTCATTATATACTAGTAAAGATTTTAAAAATAGGTTGAGAATATGATACAAACTATTAACTAGAATAAGGTAGCAAAAAGGGCCTTGGAGAAACAACTAGCCCAAACTCCCAATAAGGTGAGTAGGCTTTGAAGATAATAATACTATTCAACTACAAGATGATTTGAATTCAATGAAGGATAATACTAAGAGGGTACCTTATAATAGTAGGTGGAAGACCTTGAGAATAAACTAGATGGAGAAAATAATAAATGTATATCATCTAAAATCATAGTAAAAGAATAAAATCTCTAGTAAGACAAGATTCGTACTCAATTTAATATATTAACTATATTCTTTACAAATTTTAAACTCAAATAAGTAAATGTTGAGAAAAGAGAAATTGAACAATAAAACATCAAGTGATTGATACCTTCTTAATAAAATATATGATTAACTAGCTAACATCCTTCAATCATAAAAAATTAAAATAAAAGTATAACTCCTACTTTACCTATTTAGTTCTTTGAATATTGAACCTATGCTTGAGGTTCTAGTGAAGTAATTAGTTCTACTTTGGAGGAGGTGTATTTTCAAGTAATTTGATAAATGAAATTTTTATGCATTAACTATGCTTAAAATTTTAAATGAACACTTTTCACTAAATTTTCTATATGTTTCATAATCTATAAGAAACTTTTGATTTAATTAACGGTGTAAGTTTTCTTAAGATATTTTAATGAATACTTACATGCTAAGATACCTTGCGAATGAATGGCTTACTTTAGTTCTTTATATTTGACCCTTTCTTCATGTTATTTTTTTTTCTCATTAAATTATGGTTGCATGTACTAATGAATGAGTTTCTTTCAATTTATCTTATAGAACCATGGTTACTCTATTCTATACTTTTTGTATCCATTGATTATTTTATACAAAATTATCAAAATTCATTAAGAATGACTCTCTCTCGGTCTCAAAATATTTCAGAATGGTGGAACATTGATATTAGGGGATCCAAAATATTTTGTCTTTCAAAAGCTGAAAAATGTTAAGAAAAATGTAAAGGTTTGGAACAATGAGGTTTTGGTCATTTAAAATAGAGAAAAAGTAATCTAAATGCTAGCTTGGAAGAGATGGAAGAGCAATTTCAAAATTGGGGGCACATGAAGGAATTAGATAGAAAAAATGTGCTTCAGTTTGATCTCCACACTTTATTAGCCTAGGAAGAATTCCATTGTAGACATAAATTTAGGGCTTTATGGCCCAAACAAGAAGATCAAAACACCTAATTTTTTCATCTCACAAATATTAGACACATGACATATAATAGAATAAGAATATTGAAGACTAGGTTTGAGGTGTAGACCAAATTGTATAGTGAAACTTCGTAAGGGGGATGAATGCCTAGGGTTCAAATATCAAGTCTCGTCGGGTTTAAAATGAATGTGACATGGCAGTTATAGGGGCGGAATATGCAAGGTACTATGTGGCAACTTCCAAGGTAGACAATGCAGAATACAATGGTGGCCATAGAGGTAAATAACACGTTCAAATCATCGTGGTGGCTACCGATTCCACCATGTAAATAAAAATAAATAAAATAAGAATATTGAAGACAAAAGAGGAAAAGAAAATAAATAGGAAGATGATATTAAAAAGGAAGTAGTTTCTTTTTTTTTCAAAATATCCTTAGCATGGAAGATGTAACAAATGTTGAACTAGTTAACAAATTGCTAAAGAATATTCCCATAGTGGTGAATAGTAAAATAAATATTTTTTTGGGCAATTCTTTCTCGGAGAAGGAGGTGCGTAGGGCAGTTTTTAGCATGTAGAAGGATAAAACCCTAGTTTTATATGGTTTTCCAAATGTTTTCTTCTAGACTTACTAGGAGATTATTAAGAATGATATGTTAGAGGCTTTGTTAAAATTTTAGTGAGAAAAAACAATTCTCAAGGAATGGAATTCTACATTCCTAGTTTTGATTCCAAAAAATCAAGGAGCAAACATGCTAAAATATTTTCACCCAATCAACCTGTGCAATTCCATTTATAAAATTTTGACAAAGATTTTAGCCAATAGATTAAAGAGTATCTTACCTAAGATTATCTCCCCTCAACAAAGTGGTTTTGTTAAACAAATGCAGATCTTGGATGGGATAACCAATGTTTAGGAGGCTCTACACTCTATTAGGATGAGAGGATTAGAAAGCATGTTGTTGAAGCTAGATATGAATAAATCCTACGATAGAGTCTCTTGGGAGTTTATGGAAAAAGTGCTATAATTTTTTGGTTTTGGAAAAAAATGGAGGCTTTAGATCATGGTTTGCATCTCCACTCCTTGATATTCATAAAATAGTAAATGGAGAACCAACAGACTTCTTTCTAGGTAAAAGAGGGTTGAGAAAAGGTGATCCTCTATCACCTTAGTTCATAATAGTGGATGAGGCTCTAGGAAGGAGCTTAATTATAGAAAAATATGCAACCTTGATTAAAGAAATTCATCCAGCACCATCTTCAGATATAATTACTCATCAATAGTTCATTGATGATACCATAATATTATTAGAGTCATCAGTTGCGGAAGTTGATAATATCAAGCAAATTTTTAAAACCTATGAAATAGCTTTAGGTAAAAAATTAAGTTTTTTAAAAGGAGGTTGTTATTTGTTAACACTTCCCAACTTAATCAAAATAAAACTACAAGAACTTTTGGTTATAGAGTGGAAAACTTCCCCACTATATATTTGAGAATGCCCTTTTTTTGTAGGTAGAATGAAAGGATAATACTAGAATTTAATGCTTGGGAGATTCAAAAGAAATATTATGGGATGGAAAGGCTCTTCCCTTACTCAAGCAAGGAAATTACAACTATTGAGGGCAACCCTCCAAAACCTGCCCATTTTCATGATGTCTTTATTTAAAATCCTAGCATCGATGGCTGAGAAATTAGAGTGAATGTAGAGTAACTTTATTTGGATATGTGTAGAATATAGATAGAGTATTTGTTAGAGTTAAAGTAAAGTGCACTATGCCTTCCTTGACACTTGTCAGTTTCTCTTGACAAGTGTCATGTGTTGAATATAGGCTTATGCCTATATATTGTAACACACTTTTATCAATAAATAAATCCCATCAGTTTCCCTCCTAACATTTGGTATCAGAGCGGGCTTTCTCTGCCTTGTGAAACCCTTGAGGGGGGATTTCCCTCATGGAAATCCTCCCTCCCCCATTCATTTTTTTTTTTTTTTTGGATACTGAGGGAGTATGCTCTCCATCCCTTGTTGGATGGATCAGAAACCAGAAGTTGAAAAAAAAAAAAAATTCAATCAAGTTTTTTTTGTTCTGGAAACGGCACGAATCTTCACGAGATGTTTTTTTTGAATGGAGAATATATCATTTCTGCTTGACGTTCTTCTGCTGCCATTCAGTTGCAGGTGAGGCTTTCACTTGCAGTAGGACTGTAAAGCTCTCGCCCGCGGGCAGAACTTTGACCTCCGGCTCTATTGCAACCTCGATGTTCCTGCTCGAAACGTCATTAACGAAGCCGGCTACCATTCCTGGTTGTTGCCGCGGCTTCTTCCTGGAGTTCGACCATGATTACGGACCTTACTTTTTGTTTTCTATCTTTCGGCGACTCGATCTCTCTGAGCTGGAAAACCGTTTTTTTTCTCGATGCCAGATTTAACCTCCTACGAAATTTCTTTCCGTTTATGCATGCTTGCGAAGTTAAAGCAGTTCTGCAAATTGTTTTACCGTTGATCGAATTGGTGATCAAATCCGTGAAGAAAGACAATTCTGTGTCTCGTTATTGCGAGTTCCTTGTGGAGGTTGTTCGACGCCAGACAGGTATTTATACCTTGGGTGCCGAGGATGATCCTACTGCTTCAGACAAACTGCTAGATGGGATAAAATGTCGTTGGTTCCTGTCTCTACAGAGATCAGAAGTGCCCTGCGTGGAAGGAGCTACCCACCCTGCATGTCGGCTGCATGGGATTCATGGTGGGCGGAGTTCTGGCCATAGGAGTTGCAGTGGGAGCCATCGCAGTCGTCCGGCAACGAAGCCATCAAAGTTTTGGCCCTCTTATTTTTTTTAGTGCCCTTCTGCGGATTCCTTCAGAGCCTCGGATGCGATTTGTACACTCGTAGACCGTCGCGTTAAGCCATTCTTGAAACCCCCGGTTTGCAATGAGAGTGGTTATCTTCTCAGATGCGAGGGTTTGAAGGTATTTCAATGGCAAAACGGGTGAAAATGCGCTGCGATGCTTTAGAGCGAGATCGGGCCATGGCCCTGCGCACATACCATGACGGGAAGCTCCATCAAAATACCAATGCACTCCTCGAAACGACGACTTTGGAACATGCTGGACGGCCATACCGGTGGATGGATTGAAGCTGGCGGTAATCGAGAGATGCAAGCCCTGCGCGCAGGTTTATTTTCCTCACATCCGCTGGATACGAGGTCGAAAATGGTGGTGACGGTGGCCCATCACAAGATTTAGTCTCTGTGAGATCGCGCAAAAATTCAGCTTGTTTTACCGGGTTCGACGGTGATGAGATGTCCGCGTGATTATTTAAATTTGAAAGTTGATGCTGCCAGCGCAGCACGTGCCACTTGTTGATGCCCCCCACTGAAGGTGATGGTGAGAAGTTTTGGCGATGGATGCGCCAATCTAAACTACGTAGATTTCTTGCAGTACAATCCGGGAGGAGGACGATTTCGGTCAGTCACGAGTTCAATACGAGCATGACCCTGGTTATGCTGGAGTTCAGGAGTGCTTCACTTAGGCTTGCTAGAAATTTTTTAATGGGTCTTCCTCTCTTAATGGGCATTTTTTGTTTTAAATTAAAAATAACATTATATTATATGGTATGGCCCATTGTTTTTTTGAAAATGCTCGTGAGACGCATTGTTGTTGATGGTGGGTCCCACAATGAAGTCTGTGAGACGCACTGTTGTTGATGGTGGGATTGGAAGGTTCTAATATTGTAAATTTCAAATATGGCGTGCATGGCCCATGTAAAAACCCTACGACAGAATTTTTTTAAGACTATTTTTATTCTGCCACAGTGCGATGCCAGGAATATTTTATTCCTGAGGTTTATTTACTGCCTAGATAGGCATGGTATTGTTTTCCACATGATGAAGGCCCCTTTGATGGTGGAATATAGGGGTATTTATAGTCGTTGGAAACGTTTTTCCACGACGGACACAATGGTGGTGTCAAATTGTAATTTTGAGGCTATTTTAGTTCAGTTTTTTTAGCCTCAAAATTTTTCTACCTTGGAGTGCACTCTCGGTTGTACCCGACACTCCCAAGGTATTTTTATATGTGATCCTTGTACCTAGTGACCTTTTCTATACACTCGACGAATGCAGCGGCTGGTTACCCATGCATTTCGATGGGATGACATGGTCACCATAAGGACACTTATACTAGGGACTACAGACAAAGACACCCTAGCTTCTATCCAAGGTTGTTTCCGGATCTACTTCTGAAGACTACAGACGAAGACACTTCAGAAGATTCTCTTCTTTTCTTCTTCTCTCCTCCTATTTTGATCTATGGCTCATTTTTATTGTATTGAGTGCATTTTCGGTAGAGACCGACACTCTTATATGGCTCGTTTTTCCTTTCATTAGGTGCATTTTCGACAGATACCGACACCTTCTAGATTGAGTTCACCATGAGGAGGGAATTCATACTCATGGTGAATCTAGTTAGTGACCTACGAGTGGCAACATCCTCTGAGGATGACCTACAGAGGCAACAGACCCAGATGTGGCTGACCCTGAGGCACCCATGATGACCCTGAGGCACTTAGACAACTGACCCAGTGGCAACAGACCCGTCGAAGTGGCTGACCCTGAGGCAACAGACCGAGATGTATACACAGTGGATCTAGCGTTATTCATAGTTGGAGAGCCAAGCGCAAAAGAGCACGAGCCTAGACCAAATCAGCAATAAGCGAGGATGATAGGTTGTTTTCGAGAAGTCAACATTAAGGGGGAATGTTACCTAATGTTGACTTGCTTTGTTTTTTCTTTAGTTAGGATAGTGCACTTTAAGGGGGAATGTTAGAGTTAAAGTAAAGTGCACTATGCCTTCCTTGACACTTGTCAGTTTCTCTTGACAAGTGTCATGTGTTGAATATAGGCTTATGCCTATATATTGTAACCATTTGCATCAATAAAATAAATCCCATCAGTTTCCCTCCTAACAGTATTAGTTTCATGGTAGGGGATAAATTTTGTAGGCCTAGGCAAGAAGGTTGTCTGCGCATAAAAAGGTGAAGCAGATGAACATGGATTTAATGGCTAAAGTGGGTGGCAACAAATTATTGAACATGATCAATGTTGGGTTCAGATCCTCTCTACAAAATAGATTGAGAACATAATCCCCTTTTTTTATAACTTAAATCCACTTTTAGGATCAGCTTTATGGAATGAGTTGATCAAAATAAGAAATCTCTTATGAAAAGGTTTAATATGGCAGGTGGGAAGAGGTGATAAGATATGCTTTTGGGAGGATGCATGGGTCATAGAGAGACCTTTAATTTTTAATTATTATTGGAAGTGCATCATTTGGCCTTTAAAGCAAAAATATGGAAACATGGTTTGAGAGTACATCGAGGAAGATAATTGTGGGTGTGGCACATATTGCATTTTGAAGGATTTTATGCAATTATGCAAAGTAGGATTAATTATCTCTATATCAATTTACAATATTATAATTTGTAACTTAATATAGGAGAGGATAGGTTCTTTTTGGGTCCTAATCCTAAAGTAATATTTACTGTTAACTCGACCTTTACCTTTGAAAGGGATAAGGCATCAATAGTGGTCAATATAATATTAGGCATGTAGTCATTTATGATCTAGAACATCTACATGGAATGTAATGATGTGGCTGATGTTATGGTAAACACGGGAGTTTATATGGATGGATCCAAGGTATAGAATGGTGTTTTCCCAGATAACTTTGAAAGAGGAAATATTTTTGATGTTGCTGAGTTAGAATTTTTAAATCCTTAGGGGAATTGATCACTGTAAAATATCTATTAGCTTGGGGACAATATTCAAGGAAACTTAATTGAGATTCAAGAGTTGATTAAAAAAGGTTGCATATTGAATGAAGACTAGGCAGAAGCTTTCAAAGTTCTCAAGAAAGGTAAAATTGGAGATCTAATATGAAGCTAATAGATAATTGATTAAAGCTCCTAAAGATTCTAAAAAAACCAAATGGATTGAATTTAAGAAATACTAAATCCCCATGGGATGGAGTTAAATCAAAATTATTATATCTAAGTATGCAATATGTTCCTTTTTAGTCCAAATTTTGTAATATGTTGATGTTGGAAGTGAATATTCTCTTCGACAAATGTAAAAGGTTTGGGGGCCTTTCAAAACCCCTTTTATATATATATATATATATATATATATATATATATATATATATATATATATATATATATATATATATATATATATATATATATATATATATATATATATACATATATATATATATATATGTATATATATATACATATATATATATATATGTATATATATATATATATATATATATATATATATGTATATGTATATATATATGTATATATATATGTATATATATATATATGTATATATATATATATGTATGTATATGTGTATGTATGTATGCATGTATGTATTTATTGATGCCTATAAATTTAAAAATACTAAAATAGAGATCCATTGCATTTAAAGGTTGATCAAGTGAAAAATCAATCATCCAACTATGCAATTGTTCTAGAATGTAGACTATTACTTAAGCAATAACATAAATCATCTTACCCACAAACCCTTCTATGTCATATATTAGAATTATTGAATTATTTATTCCAACCTAACATTTTTTTATTAATGGTGAAAATAGGGGTTTTTGGAAGGGCCCCAACCCTTTTACATAGGAAAAAGAAACTTCTAGCAAGGATAAAATCCCAAGGCCAAAAAGGTACAACTAGAAAAAAATATTAGATAAAAGAACTTGGAAACTAACACAAGAGGCCAACAATAAAATATTACAATTAGAAAAAGAGAGCAGAATAGCTAACTAAGATTTGGAGAGGCTGACATTGACCAACAAGTCTTCCTACTTCTTCTTAATCTACACCTAGACCTTCAACACCTCCCATGATTTCTTCAACATTTGTCCATCCCATTATTTTGATACAATTGAAATTTAGCCTTGGTCACAAAAGCATTGGGACTATCCCATTTATTTTCCCTATAATTAGCTCTAAGAACACTACTTATGGAAATAGAACTATTCCTTGGAGGAAACATATCCATTGCAGAGCACAATCTACAAAATTTCCACATTACCATAGTTAGAATGACCATCAAGACTTAAAGAGATCACCTGAGGAAATGAGTCTTTCCAAAGATTGTTTGAGTTGCTACTAACTCCCTTATTGGCCATAAATTTAGCAACTTTTTTCCCTTCTCTTAATATGTGTAATATTTTCACCTCTTGAAAGGAATATAGCAAGGACTTGTTATCCCTTGAGATTTCTTCCACTGTTTAGATTGGTTCTCTCTTCCCAATTAGGTTGTTAATGATGTTTTGGGAGTCCACTTACACTATAATCATAAAATAATTAAGCAAGGACAAAAACTTTATCCAGATAGAAAAGCCCTCACTTCTACCACATGGATGGTTTGTATACCATAATGCTCTGAGTAGGTACCAATAAAAAACCCTTTTGAAGTTCTAACTACACCTCCACCCCTAGACTTTCTTGGGTTGTCTTTCGAGGCCACATCAAAGTTAAGTTTCACCCCACTTTCCTTAGGAGCCTTCCTTTTGGTGTTCTTTCTAATATGCTCCTTTGATATGGGGTCAATACCAACTTGATCTTCCAAGTTCCAACATTTAGCTATCTCCTTTTCTACCCCCTTCTCAAGCCCACCCTAGTGCTTTGTAATTGAGACATTCTCATGAGCAAGAAGCTTATTCTAAGGATAATCCCATTTCCATCTCTACTAACACCTCTAAATATCCTTTGGTTGCATTCCAACCATATACCCTAGAAGAAATGAGCAAGGGAAAAATTCCATAAACATGTGAGTCTATCACTTTTAAAGGGGAGTACCATTGCTCCACAAAATTAAGGATCAAAAGAGGCACCACCCACGAATAGCCAAATTATTGAAGCAACAAGTTGATAACCTTTCTTAAGAAAGGAAAAATAATAAAGAGATGCAAGATTGATTCCTCATCTGCCTTGCACAACAGGCACATATTTGGGATACAAAATCCTTTCTTCTTGAGATTGTCTATTGTTAAGATTTTGTCTTGAATGGTAAGCCAAAGGAAGATAGAAAATTTTGGAGAGATGTCTTTTAACCACACTCTACTAATAGTGAACCCAATAATAGACTCATCCTAAGAAAACATATAGCCCAATCTAGCTGAGTAAACTCTAGAAGAAGAATGGGACCAAATGAGGGAGTCTTGAGAGGGGCTTAAGGGGATGTAATAAGAGAGTAGATAACTTTTCACAAATGATACATGACACTAGGCCACCTTATTTGAGGTAGTAAGGGATATATCCCTCCATCCTCTCAAGGTTCCTTCATCTTTAAGATAATTGTAAACCTTGTTGTCAAATTTGTCCTTTAGGGGAACCAAAATCTAATTGCATTCTCTTAAATAATAGAGGGGTTTGCTTGTAATCCGAGTTTCTTTCCAAAACATAATGGAGTTACCATCTCCAAGTTTCCATTTTAAACCTTTCATCAATAGAGATATAGAGTTAACAAGCCCATTCTAAAAAGCAAAATCCTTAGGAGGGTTCTCACATCTAAAGAAGGGTATGAAAGAATATAAGTACTTAACCCTGATGACTTTGACCCAAGGAGTTCTTTCTTCTTTGATTATTCTCTAGTCAAGATTAGATAATAGAGCTTCATTAAATTATTGAATTTTCTTTAATCCCAACCCTCCTTCTCTCTTAGATCTACACAATTTATCCCAAGACATAAGAGGAAGCAACTAGCTATCCTCATCCCTTGACCACAAAAAATATCTTTGGATTTTCTCTAATAGTGACACCACTTTTATAGGGATTTTTATCATTGAAAGAAAATAAACTAGTAAAGTTTGAGGAGTAAATTGCAAGAGTTGCACTTTACTTAGCCGAGATTGCAAAACCCCCTTCGATCCTGCTAACTTATATTGAATTATTTCTATCACAAATTTACATAGCACATCTTTAACTCTTCCTTTGAACAAGGGTAAGCCCATATAGGTTTAGGGGAAATCAACAATATCATAATATAAATTTTTTGATAGTTTGACATGTCTAAGGGCCAGAGTGTTAACAAAGAACAACTTGCTTTTGGTAAAATTGATGCATCAACCGAAAGCTTGTTCATACTCCTGAAGCACCTTCTTTATATTAGTGGCTTCTCTAACTAAAGCCTCCCCAATAATAATAGTATCATCTAAAAAATGATGATGATTAATTGGTTCAACTAAAGTATCTAGTTTGATCCCCTAAATCTAGCCTTCCCTTTTAGTCAAATCAATAGCCCTACCAAGCATCTCAGCCATTAAAATGAATAGGTAAGGGGATAAAGGGTCTCCTTGTCTTAATCCTCTATGGCTGGGAAAGAATCCTAATTCTTGACCATTTACTAACATCGAGAACATAGGGAAAAAATACACTGAAAGACCAATATTCTCCAAATTGAACTAAAACCAAAGCTTTCTAAATTCTTGTCTATAAAGTTCCAAGACACCCTAGCATAGGCCTTGTTCATATCCAATTTTAAAATCATACCTGCTAATCCTCTTTGGTCCATTGAATGCAACACTTCATAATTGATATAACACCATCCACAAGTTACCTCTTAGACATAAAACTCCTTGAATGTGATAAATTAACCTGGTAAGAAGTGTCTTTAGTCTATTAGCTAAGGATTTGGTAATAATTATATATATGGTGTTGTAAAGGTTGATTGATCTAAATTCCTTGAACATGTTGGCACCTTACTTTTTAGGGATTAGGACTAAAAAAGTAGAGTTCCATTCCTTCAGCAAAGCATTGTGAGCTTGGAACTCCTAAAGAGCATCTCCTATGTCCTATTGAACTATGTGCCATCACTCTTGGAAGAAACCTGGAGGAAAACCATTAGGTCCTAGAGCTTTGTCCCTCTACATACCAAACATGGCTTCTCTAATTTCATCATCAATGAAGGGCTATATTTTGTATTCATTTAATTCAGCAAAAACCATCTTAGCAATGTTTGAAAGAATGTTATGAGATGAATCCTCATTTCCATCCAAACTAAAATTTAATAAGTCACTAAAAAATTAATGATTGCATATTTATTTTCATCCTCTTTCTAGATAATTTAATTATATTCTAGCTTTATCTCCCTAATTTTGTTTGAACTCTTGTGTTTAAGAGTGGATAAGTGGAATAACCTAGTGTTATGGTCTCCCTCTCTTAGCTAAAGTGATCTAGACTTTTACCTTAAAAAAACCTCCTCCTTACCTAGCACACTATGGTAGTCACTAAGAAGAGACTTTTCCTTATCATCAAGGAGAATAGATCTCCCATGAGTTTGCATCATTGACTCCAAGTCTTGGATCTAGTCCCAAAGATATTTTTTTTGCTTGAAAATATTATCAAAGACCTCCCTATTCCACAACCTCAACTTTATTTTTATGTTTCAATTTTTTTGTCACAATAAATATTTTAGTCCCCTTGATAGCAACACTCCACCATTCCTTTATTTTCTCCTTCAATTGGAGGTGTTGCAACCACATTATTTCAAATATGAAACGAGGTTTTTTTAGTTTAGAGCCAAGGACCATATCCAGGCTCAAAGGGTTATGCTCAAAGGTAATATTAGGGATGGAAGAAATAATAGATTTTCTAAACTTAGAAAACTACTCTGGAGAGGCTAGAAACATATGTAGCTTAATCTAAATAAGCATTTCCTCAATACTCCTATTAGACCATGTATATTTACTTCCCTTTAGATAAATATCAAAAAAATCCAATCTCCAAGATGAAATTTGCAAGGTTTTCCATCCTAGCATTGAAACTTTGGGAACCCCTTTCTTCTCACCAGGAAAAAGGGGAGAGTTAAAGTCCCTAGCCACCACCCATGGGATGGTGAAGGATTTATGTAGCTATCATAACCCACCCTTGGCAGATTTTTTACTTGATGGATTTCTGTTTAGCTAAGATATTTTTCAAAGGAATGATTGACATGCTATGCTTTATTTTTGCAAGTATGGATGCTTTGTAGAAAATAAAATATATTTTAGTGAAGTAATGGTTGATAATTAAATTCTTTCTTATTTCTAAAAATTATTTTATGAAAGAATATGATGCTGCTAATAGAAATATGTATTGCAAGATCAGACATTCTTATGAGTAGAATAAAGAATCAGCCACTATATATGGGATGTTTAAATGGAAATTATGATTACCCTTAAGGAAGATAGCTCCAATAAGGACAATTTTCCTTCATTCATAGTTGCATGATTAATTGGCACATAGAATGAACCATCGGTAGTGAGGTTGTTGAAGCCAAACCAAAAGAGTCTATGGGTTTAAGTGTGATTCTTGCATTGATACTTGAAAATAATTTTCTTTGTTTGCATAAGGAATTATTGTGATTACATTAGCTAGATTTTAATTCTGTATTTTCTTATGATTATTTTCATTAAGATAATGCATTCTTTGAAGTAATGGAAAACTTCATTAACAATAAAAGGGTTTAAATTTAATTTGTTTCAATATTATTTGAGCATCGAATATTTTACAAGCTAGTAGTGGCTTGCATTAAATAAAGTTCATGTTTATTGAATGGAATACCTTCTAGAAAGAATCCATGGACCCAAAAATACTGGTTATATACCAATAGTTTTGGACATTGTGGAGAGGAAATCTATGAAGAGTGGCCTCTTGAATGCATCTGAAGGAGCTGGATGTGGGAAGTGATAGCCAGTAGCCAAGGAAATCTTGGGGGATCCTTTTTGTATTTTGTCTTTGGTTTTTGAAGAAAAGAGGAACAATAAGGAGTTTTTTTAGAGCAAAAATAGAAGGTGCAACTGGCTAGAGAGAACGAAAGCATCATTTGGTTTAAAATGAATTCGTACAGTAATATCAGGTAGATTCGTTTGAATTTTGGTTTGCAAAATTGATTGTGAGTTCTTCTTCTTTGATTTCTTGAAAGGCGTAGGTGTGCTCATATATGTTATGGTACCTAGGAATAGATATTTGGGGATATATTATTATATTGTATAAGGGTTGGCATGGGCCACACATAACCCAAGGTTGATTGTATTATAATATTATATTATATTAGCAGTAGGCTCCCCAAAGTAGAATGAGAAGATGGATATATAAAGAGAAGATATTTGTCATTGTAATCATCATGGAGATGAATCTTATGTAAACGTCTTTTCCCACGAAGTGGCTAATGGGACTTTGCCCTCCTTGAGTGGCTCCCTCATCTTGAGAGATATTGTGAAGTTATTCCTTCCTTAAGGATTATTATTGGAGTTTCCCTACCATAAGGGTATTATCTATCTCTCTCTCATTTTTGGATTGTTATTGTGGATAATGTATTGTGGATGAATTATTCGATATTTCTATATATTGGTGAATGATTTATGTTAATGATAATAAAGTTTTGCAACAAGTGATATTGATATTAGGGATTGGTGGTAAATTTTTAAGTCCTTGTATCATTGGAATCCTCTTTGGAAATGTAATATTTCTTGTTTTCTTAGAGGAGAAGATTTTCTTTGGTATTGTAAAATTCCTCATGCCCATCAAGATGAACTAACTTGGGAAACAATGGAGCATGCATTCTTGAGTAGATGGGATCCATACAAAAATATAGCTAGTCTGAAGGTCACCATCAAAGGATATGAAGAATAAATAAATATGCTTCAAAAAGAACAAAAGGAAATAAAAATAGAGCTAGCAATTTCTAAATAAATGGTAGAAGATAAGAAATATGTCAGTATGCAGATAGATGAAACCATACCTTTGGTAGAAGATAAATTAAAAAATGGACAAAGGAATTTGTTTGAATCTAAAAATTCTATTTTGTAGGTTCATGGAAGCATTAAAAAATAACAGGTTATTATTTCCATTGACCCTAGTAGCAGATATAATTTTATTAATATTTCCTTGGCTAAGAGGTTGCAAGTTCAAGCAACAAAAATTAAGGGCACACATCTTGAGGGTGAGAATGTTTAGATTTTTTAAGATTTGAAGATCACCATGGATAAATATGTTTTACATTCACATTTTCATACTATTCATATGGATGATGAGGATTTTTTTTTTTAAAGCAAAAAACCCCTTGCGGGGCCGCCTTGGTCTGAGAGACCATGAACAGGGGGTTCTATACCATCAAAGTCACCCGGGAGTTGCACCCAACCCTGCCCACACCAACATTATCAATTGGATTTTGGGTACCCAATTCAGCTTTTTGGTAGGGTGGAGATTCGAACCTGGGACCTCCCTTGGAGGATTGCCCTCTCCTATCCAACTCACCTACAACACCTGGGTGGATGATGAGGATATTATTCTTGGTTATCCTTGGTTATATTCTTTGGGTACTTTTAAAATTAATGTGCAAAAGAAGTTTATGAAGTTATGGTACAGAAAAAGAAGATAACATTGCAAGATATTTCTTAGTTTAAGAAGCAAGGATCCAAGGAAAATCAAGAAGTGGTTGTAGAGAAACAAATTGAAGAACCTGAAACAAAATCCAAGAAGGCAGTAGCAGCAACTAAGTCTTTAAAAAAAATAGCAACAGATTCCAAGGAAGCTTTGATAGAAGAGCACAAGGACACACCAAAAAAAGAGAACATGAAAGAACAATGTGTAGAAGAATTTAAAACAATGGAGCCAAATTTTGAGAATTCAAAGAAGGTAGAACATCAAGTTAAGGTTGCACCATATCGCCATCCACACCATCATGAGCAGCAGCATTCTTGGAGGTATGGTTCAAGGCAACAATATTATGGTTCTACATGGAATCATAAGGATAAAAGCTATGGTAGTGTTTGGCAAAGAAAGCATAGTAATCCTAGTTTTTAGAGCAGTTCATCAACATCAAGGAACAAGTGGACCCATCATTCAAGTTATCAAAATACAGCAACAAAAGCGTGGAGCCAACGAAGTAGATTTGGATACTCAAGTAACAAAATGGCATACCAGCATCAATGTGTTTCACTTGGATGGATGGATGATCGATATTGGTACCAGTTGCTAACATTGCTTAGCAAATCATATTATCTTGTTTCTTCACATGTTTCGAGGATAAAACATTTGTAAGAAGGGTGGCATGTTAGTGTACCTAGGAATAGATATTTGGGGATATATTATTATATTGTATAAGGGTTGGCATGGGCCACACATAACCCAAGGTTGATTGTATTATAATATTATATTAGTAGTAGGCTCCCCAAAGTAGAATAAGAATATGGATATAAAGAAGAGATATTTGTCATTGTAATCTTCATGGAGATGAATCTTATGTAATCGTCTTTTCCCATGAAGTAGCTTATGGGACTTTACCCTCCTTAAGTGGCATCTCTCATCTTGGGAGATCTTATGGAGTTGTTCCTTCCTTAAGGATTATTATTGGTGTTTTCCTACCTTAAGGGTATTATCTATCTCTCTCTCATTTGTGGATTTTTATTATGGATAATTATTTGTGGATGAATGATTTAATATTTTTGCATATTGGTGAATTATTTATGTTAATAATAATAAAGTTTTGCAAAAATATGTTGTTGATCTCTATGTTCTTTCTGAGAATTGTAAATGTATTACTTTCAAAAATTAATGAATTAGAAATGAATTCATGGATTAACTGATAAACTAACCAACCCCTCTATTATTTTTACCAGTATGTAAATTGATTTTTTTGCCTATGAAGAAATTGGTGTGGGTTGAAATCATTTACCCAAAGATGTATTTCAGTCTGGATGTTTTGCATGTTTGAGATGTATTTCAATAGTGTTCCTAAGGTAGAGTAGTTGATCTCTATTAGTTATAAATTCGGTTTTTGATCATGCTAAAACTTTAGTAACCGATGAATTTAGATGTGACCAAAGTGGATTCATTTCTTCAATTTTAGTTTCATAGATTAATATAATTAGAGGTCTCTCAAACCATAGGTATTCGACCTATGATAATGATAGTTTTTGTCAGTGTGCTAATATAAACTCAATCGACCTTATGCTTATACCCATTTGGTTGGTTTAATTTTGTAAGTGATGTGGGAAGAGATGTCAACAGTGTGCCATAGTTAGACCATAGAAGGCATACAATCTCCTTCTTGATGTGAGGCATTTACATTTGACTAAGTTGCTTGAATTCATTGTTAGTTAATACCATATATTTAAATGGGTGTTGAGTATCAGTTTTTTGGTTGGCGTGTGAGTTGAATTAATGTTGACCATATGAATTCTTTTGGAATCAATGAATTGAATTGGAAAATGATATATGTGCTATTGATTGCCATCATTGGATATCATGTGTATGTGTTGCAATTGGGCATTGCTTGAACACCGACCATGAAATCCAATGATTGTTTTTATAGGTATTAAGAAGGTGGTATGTCTGTGAAGGAAAATAAAATCCTAAGTGTTTATTTTTGTGAAGTTGTTTTTCTTTTTATTGATTGGCTTATATAGATGTGTGAGATGCCTTTTGAAAGTAAAGGGTTCATTGTTGTTGTTAAATGAATATTCAATACAAAAAGAATATTGGATGCTGATATTGAACTATCTACTTTAAAATGTTGCTTGTATTGTTGCAATGTTGGGTTTTTGTATTGGATTATCTATGTGCATATAGTTAGAATGTATTTTTGAAAAGAAGGAAATAGTTGGCTAGATCCCTATTAAATTCCCATCTTAGTGTGCTTGAGGATGGATACTTTGTATTTATCACAATCGAGTTGATTGATCGGTGACCTCAAAAATGATAGCATCATGGATGTTGGATTGCTAAGAAGTGCAGTTACCTAGACTGTGGACTGGGATCTCACCAACCAGACTGTGAGATAAATACAACTTGTATTGGTGGAAGTGGATGATTTGTACTTCCAAGGAATTAAGTCTTGATCTATAATAAATAGTATTCCTATGTTGTAACTATCAAATTAATTTGAAAAATAGTTGGTTTGAGCTGATATCTCAAGATGTAACGATGGATGTTATTTTGTTGGGATAACTTTATTTTGTTATGGATATTGTAGTAGCATGTTAGTTACATATGGTCAAACGTAGCAATATATTAGCAACTAAATGATGCTTGGTAGCTAAGAACCGATCTCGAGTATACTTTGGTTCTTGATTAGAACAATGACTTAAATTTTTTTTTATTGGTTGAAAGGGTGTTGAAAGGTCCCTGAACCTTGTACAAAATAGTCATGGGCCTCCGAAGATGGAGGCAAAGGGGAAGAACGGCGGCAGCAGAACGAGACAACCTGAAAACAATAGGGGCCACCTAAGGTAAAGGCGCCCAAAGGAACCAACTAGAAGAATTAACTAAAGGGAAACATGACCAGAGGCTAATCAGAAAAGGGAAAGCAAAACTTAAACAGAGAAATTCACCATTTGGAGGTGTTGTGGCTGCTCCACAACGTACCCAAAAATTGGGGACCCACCTTTTTTGCATGTTTTCCAAGAAGACCGAAGAGTCCCATATGCTAAAGATCAAAGAAAAAGCAAAACACCACAAGGAGGAAAAAGTGTCGTGATATCGTGACATGTTGCATTTTTTGTGGTCCAAAGCAAAGGGAGAAAGCAAGGAGGAAAAAGTATCGCGACATGTTGCATCATCATGGCCAAAGGAGGAAAATGTGTCGTGATATCGCGACATGTTGCATCGTCACGGCCGAAGGAGAAAAAGAGTCGCGATATCGCGACATGTTGCATCATCACAGCCAAAAGAGAAAAAGTGTCATGATATCGCGACATGTTGCATCGTCGCGGCCAAAAGAGAAACAGTGTCGCAATATCACATATTCTCGATAATAGAATTACTTTAATCCATATGTAATAAATGGAGGGGTATTTTCTTTGAGATTGAGTTACATTCAATATCTAGAATTACCATCTTTTATGAGCTTTTAGTTTAAATCAAGAGTGTTAGTAATTGACCCTTAAGGAGGATTTTTGAAGGAATGTTTAGCTAGCTCTATTTATTATAATGTGTTAATTATGATGACTATTAGAATTCCATGGAGGGGATTGCTATTATAGTTAAATAAAATATTAATTAAATATGATTAGTGGATTCAAGAATTCTAGCAAAACTAGCATTAGGTTTGTGGAAAGAACAACCAAAGGAATGGTTGTATAAAGAAAAATTTCTCTTAAATTGGTCAAAGGAGAGACCATATGTTAGAGAGCCTATTAGGGAATATATATAACCAAAGGAATGGTTGTTATTAAAAGGCTTTCTCTATGGTAAAAATAAAGACCATATAATAGTTGGACTAGCTCATCATTGGAAGATGAGAAAGGAAGTCTAATGTTTATAAGTCTTGGTACACCTATGCAGATAGACTTGCATGGGTATAGAGTTGAGTTATCCTTTTGACTAATTAAAATGAGAGCAAGAAACAAGCTAGCTAAAATAGAATTGGGATGGATAGCTTATGTTCACTTTGATGTAGAGATGGGTGACTAATGAAGTGATTGATGAGGACTTAATTTTTACGTAAATTAATACTAGGTTAAATATATAATCTTAGATTTTAATATTAAATATAATATATAAATAAATAATTATATATATATATATATATATATATATATATATATATATATATATATATATATATATATATATATATATATATATATATATATATATATATATATATATATATATAATTAGAGTAAAAATAGGGTAGTGATAGTAGCTCTATGAGGTCCCTCCATAACCTCCTTGTAATAGAGTTAAGGGCATATATATTAGTGATAATCCATATAAAATCTAAATTTTTTATAAAAAAAATTGAAACATACATATCTAATTGGTGGATGCAAGAAACTTCCACTCTAGCTAGATCCTAGAGAGTCCAAACACCCCTTGAAGCTCCATCAACCACACTAGATGCAACTTCTACCTTTCTCCACACATTTTTTTTGGTACTCAAAAAATTATTTGAATATTTGTCTCATGAAGAATCAAAATATAAATATTATTCAATTTTCTTAATCTTCTAATGGATCTTTATATACTAGGGACATTCATCCCTAAATATTCCAACAAATAATCTTCATTTACTACTATGATTGGATTTGTAGCATCCATTTAAATTTAGGAATTTTTTAGTGATGTTGGCAATCTCCTTTGAAGTTTCATTAGCTCTTACCTCAACTAAAAAAGGTCTCCCCACCTTGGTTTCATTGCCTGGGTCAGTATTCTTCCTTGAATATCATGTCTTCCTCATCAAAAAATTTCCTCTATACCACCTACTTGTGTAGATTTACCCTTGGGAAGAAGTGTTTTCTCTATCAAAATATTCTCCTTTCCTGAGATCTAGATCTTAAGAGCTAACTCTAGTTCATGCATAGAACTCTGAGCCAAAAGCAACTCACCCCTTGAAAGGTCATCCACCCTACTGGCCTATTGAATATCTTGGGACTCTCTTCTCTCATGTAGTTTCTTATACTCTAAAATAGTCAAACCTTTAATATCCATCGATTTATATCTAGAATCACATATGTACTCTGTACCTTGATCTTGATTACCCTCCACTAGGGGCTCCTTTTATTGGATAACCAGTATATCCTCTACTGGACATCTCTCTTGAGTATTATTCTTTGAAATTAAATGGGGATTTTTTAGCTACTCATTGACAAGCACCTCCTTGATATTTGCATCTACTTCTAGCCCTTTATATTTATTCTCATGGATATCATAGCTAGAGCTCTTCCCTTGGGTTTTTTTAAGCTTTTGGTCTTGATCCTTCGATTGGGGATGAGAATCCTTCTTTTTTCTAGACTTTCACAAAGTCTCTCGCATCAGGGTAAGATTTCCCCACATTAATAAACTTCTTGCATATGGAGCATAAAGTAGGAGGGTTTTCATATTTGATCTTCTGATCCCACAATATCAAATATAAGATTAGCCTTATAGAGGATAGAAGAAACTTGTCTAGGTTAGCATTCACATTAAATATTGTGTAAGTCAACCTAGTTAGTAGTTCCTACTTTGGTAGCAGAATCCATTGTTATGGGAGATCTGATGGCCCTAGCAATTCCTACCAAAATTTCTATGTCCTAGAAAAAAAGAGGTAAACTTGGAAGCCTTACCCAAATAAGGGTTGTATTCATGACTTCTTTGAATGGGTCAAAAGAGATATCTCATTTCTTAAGTGCTAGACCTCTTCTCCCATAAAACCATAGCCCCTGAAGCATGACATGCATAAGATCCTCAAGGTTTTGAAAATAAAATAACACAAATCTATTTTGCATGGTCATCACCTCAATAGGTTTTTGGATATCCATTTCTCAATAACCCACTTCCCAATAGAATCCACATTTGTTCTAGGCCTAAAAAATTTACCGACTATGCTATTAAATATTTTCTCAATCAATCTCATAGCTAACAGACATGGGGTTCACAATTAGACGGTATCACCCTCTTCAATAGGATAAATGGAAAATTATCTTGCTAGAAGCCTAGGCCTTGGACAATTTTCTTCCAAGATCGATCACTCATTGTAGGTTGGGTCCCCTAATAGCCCCCCTGATCATAGGTGGGGATTTACCTTTTTCCACCACAACATAATTTGAAAAAATCCTCGGTTCAAACTAGTTATCCTACCATACTCCAACACAATTTGAATCTTTACCCAAGGAGGTTGTGCTAATCCCTAAATTCATCACTCATTCTCTGCTTATAACAAGCTCCAAAATGGACAACTTGCTCTCAAAAGCAACATCCTCCTCCATCTCCACTTCAAAAACACCTTTCTATATCCCATGCTAGCATTTTTCATTTCCATTTTTAATGGTTATTTTTACCTAATTTGGGCTTGTACTAGTGATACTGGCATCCAATGGAACATTATCTTTAAGAATCATCTAAATTTATATAACCATCTTAGTAATTTTCCATAGAATTTTGAGTGGATAAACTATCTTTTCAATTTAAAATTTTAGCATATATATATATATATATATATATATATATATTTATTTATTGATTTGGTGAAAGAAAAGGTTTTGAAAGGGTCATCGAACCTTTTACAAAGAGGAAGCTAAAGCTTCCAAATAGAACACCTAGAAACTATATAAAAAGACTGTCCTAATCAGTGGGACTCACCTTAAGCCATAACCACACCCTCAACAACAAGACTATGAGAAGAAATAAAATAGGATTAAGGAGAACCCAAAGAAGTTAGATAACCATAAACCATAGTCTCCTAAGTAGAGATTTGACCAAAACTCCCTTAGGCCATACATCCATTCCATCCTATGGGACATGCAACAAGATAGGAAAAATTCACTAAACAACTGAAAAACTAGAACCATATCAAGAGAAGGGAAAAGGAGGACTCAATCCTCTAGGATCAAATCTCCAGCTATTTCCTTGATCATATCTGAAACTTTTAAATCCACTGATCCCACCCCAACACTAATTTTATTTCTTTGGCACACAATATGACAACATTATGGTATTAATTAGCGATCTCATGAACTCCAACACCATTTTTTGAAATATTTTTGTGTCCTAGGAGGTTCCTAATAGTTTAAAATCTTCACTTTCTTCCTTTCTATAAACCTAATTGAGTGCTTAGCCTTCTTCCTAATAGGAGAGAACCTTTTGAATTAGATTCTTCAATGTATTAGGGATTTTTCTCAACTTTGACCACTTTATAGAATAGACACTTAGATCATCTAGCTTTCTACTCACTTCCATCGGTCCCTCTAGGGGTCTCAAAATCATCACCCTATCCCTTCAGTATCGTTAACACCTTTTTGCCATGGGTGGAGCCAAGGATGGTTGGATTGAACTAGGGGGCTTGAGACCTAATAGATTTAGTCTAAGAAGAGGGATATTAATCCATATGGATATAGGAATATTAACCAAACAAAACAATCCCTAAATTGAATATCTACAACCTCATTATAAAAAACTAAAAGAAATTACTATAAGAAATCCTAGTTTAGAGGGATACTATACATTTATTTTGGAAGAAAGGGTCAAATATTTGGAACGAGATCATCAATGTGAGATATCTATCTTATATGGAATTTACAATAATCAAATAGTTTAAGATAAAAAAATAAAAATAGTAGAGATGAAATAATATAGCATGCAAATTCAATTTAATATCCAAGATATGCCTACAACCATAGATGAAATGCTACAAAAAATATTTTGACTCTTTCTCAAGAGAATACCAAGAAGATATACATATAGGATTAATATAAGGAGATGATAAACACAAAGCATATGCATTAAACCCAGTTGCATAATTTAAATCCATGAAATAATACTTTTACCCCACCAACAGTAAGAGCCCCTATTTTTAACAAGGCTATCATTGAAAAAAATCCTACTAGCATTAACAAGAAAATTTATATAGTCATATTCCTTTCATAATCCATGGATATACCTCCACTATGATTCAATAAATTTGAGGTATTTTTTCTACCCTCCAATCAAGAAAACGTAACAACATTTGGAGAATATGATTATTAAGTTTTTTTTATTATATAGTAAACAGAGTTTTGAAAGGGATCCCACCCTTTTATACAAAATGAAATTGTCGAATAAAAGGTTCATACCCCATGAATCTGACGGATGAAATAAACAAAACAATCCCAAGATACAATGATAACTACTAAGCCACACCAAATAAAACCAATTAAGAAAAGAGGACTAAGGAAAAGAGCTCCCAAAAAGAAATAGTTAGCAGACAGGCCAACATGCCCTCAAAACAAGCAATGATACTGGATCCGAAACCAAAAGATATCGAGCTTGAGAACATATGGATCATTTCTCAACCAAAGCCTCCTTAATATCATTATTAATTTTTTAAGAGGGTATTTCTACTATTTTTGAAATAGACAATGAAAACAAAAATTCTTAGGCATTAAAATGGTGGAAATATGTCTTTTCTCTTCTAAATAATAATAAAAAGATACATATTTAATTGATAAACACTCAATTACTATGTAAGTTACAAGTGAATATCTAGTTAAAAGCGAGCTCTAACAATATTATTACGAACATCAAATGCACTTTGTGTGTGAATTCCAAATATAGGACTTTCATTCATGAAAAAATATTCACTAATGACTTTATAAAAGATACCATCTACTATAGAAAATATGATATCACTTTTAATGCTTATTAAATTATTAAGCTCCTACATGAATCCCACTCCTAAACTTATGGTGAAAACTATAATGGAAATAATAAATCTTGCAAGCTTATTTGAATGGTATATAACTAGTGTTACATGGAAAATATTCTCATGACTGTATACCTAAATGTGAGCCTTGTCAATAAAATTCTAACCTTGTTAATGCACCCATACAACCCTATATCCCTTATATATGACTCATATTTTCTCTATATAGGGACCTAATCACATATATATTTTACCTAATTAATTTGATGTATATAAATTCATCATTATTATTATTGAATGTATGGGTTGAGATAATTCCATTATTATTTTCTACAAGACTTATAATATCTAGATTAATGCCTTTTATAATATCATAAGTAATTTTGATATTCTATCTTACTATCATGTCAAATAATGGTATACGAATAAAAACAAATATGGAAAAATGTCATGCATGACATATGTTTAGATAACTATACTATCTATAATATATTGGTTGTTCATAACCATCAACTAGAATCTTGATAATTTTTTTGTAAAAGATAGAGAGAGAAGATAATAAAGATTAGTATATTAGGTTATATCTTCACTTATGGGCTTATGTCACAAGTTGTATAACTGGCATGGATACAAACATGTTTTTATCATGTATATGATGAAGTCATATTTTCTCTTCATTATGAAATCCCATCCTTTTGAGTATCACTTGAGGACATCATTAGGAAAAAAGGTTTTATAGAGGTAATACTTAATCAATTGGCTACTATAGATGAGAAATACCAGTAAGCATTTGAATATAATAGGTATTATAAGAAAGAGATAACTCAATTACACGATAATATATTCATCTAAATATTTTTAAAATGGTGATGAAGTAATCATGTTAGATGTTGTTAAAGATTGACAAGGACTAGATTTTCTTATGAATTGATGAGGGACCACATTCTCTTGTGAAGGTCTGGCGAATTCAGAGAGATTCACTTTGTAAGAGTACGACACCCATGGTAGATTACACATTGTTTGTTGAGGAAGCGACCATGGGACAAGGAGGAGGAGCGAGAGGTCTAGAGGCAGAAAACCCTAGGTGTGGGGCTTTTGATGGCAAAATAGTAGGCATGGCAAGTGGGGGATCTGGTGACATAGTAGGGCCCCAAGTGAAGGATGTGGATAAGGAAATTCTTTTGGAACCGGACCTAGGGAATTGGGTGGATGTAGTCAAAGATATCTCTGAAGGGGACCAGGAATTTGTACGTCAGGATCAAGGGAAGGCCCAGGAAGGAGACAAAGAGAAACCTGATAATTGGAGACCATATTATCTTAATGCTCTTCATGGTAAGCAAAAACTATCCGACTCTTATTTTAATCTAAAACCCGTCAATGGTAGTTTGGACATCCCATATACCCTAGCTCATCATGTGGTTATGGAGGACAGAACATCTTTGGTGGCAAAATTTATGGGGGTTCGGTCGAACTTGGAAGTCATAAGGAGATGGGCCATCCAAAAATGGCGGCCAAGGGCCAGTATGATGATTAAGGCTTTACCCAAGAGTTTCCTTTTGGTGAAATTTCAATGTGACCAGGACATGGAAAGGATTCTTCAAGGAGATCCTTGGTTTTTTGGGAAAAGGGGCTTGTATCTGAAGCGTTGGACCCCCAATTTCAACCCCCAGACCTAGGTGTTGGATTTGGCTTCTATTTGGGTTAAGATGTTGGGATTACCTTTGCTTTGCTAGAATGAGCAAATCTTGGCTAGGATAGCTGTAGATATTAAGGAACTGGTAGCTATCGATCCTGCAACCTTGAGCAGAACAAGACTTCTTTCTGCTCACATGTGTGTGTTGGCGGACCTGAGTAAAGAACTTCCTAAATCCATTATATTGTCGTCTATGTATAGCCTTCATACTCAGGACTTTGAATATGAATATATATCTATTAAGTGTAGTGTTTGCGGGAAGGTAGGGCACCAGGGTATCCACTACCTTTCCAAGAACTAGTCGCCACCCCAAAATACTGCTCCATAAACCCAAAATAATATCCCTCCCCCATAGGTCTCCATTGCTGCCCAACATGGGCCTGAAGGATGTGGGGCTCAAAATTCGAATATCAGAGACCCCGTTCGGCCTAATTTCAGAAAGAGGTAATGTTATAACCCTCCTCCCAAATACTTATGCCTCGAAATCCTCTCACAGGGGAGCTGGTCCCTCTGGTGGGAAACCTCAAGTACAACCTGCTTCAAAGGTGATGCAGTAGGCTTCATAACCAAATCATAACGAAAAAACCACATAGATCAATGCCCTAGAGCAAGTAAGTTTGATTGGGTAATATGGGAGACCTATGGAGGCTCGACGAAAGTGGTCCCATGTACTGCAGAGAAATTTATGGGAATAAATTCCAAGGAGATCAACATCCCAATGGAGAACAGATTTGATGCATTAAATCATCTGAATGAAGATCAAATGGATAGCCAAGAAGTGGAATCTGAGGTAGAGGAGACCTAAGAGAAGGATTTAGAGGAGTAAAATTAGATGAAGGGGTAGGAAACTGATAAGAGAGGCAAGGATACTCAGGAGGTAGAGGTGAACCACCAAGATCAGTGTACCCCCAAAGCAGGGAAAAAAAAACCTACTAATCAAAAATCTAAGAGCACGAAATCATCTCCACTATCAGAAAGACCAGTTAACCTGGAGATCTAGGTTGTTACCCCAAATTCCAAGACTGACCCATCCAATATGGTGACTAGAAGCCAAGTGAAATCCAAGGAACCCCCGCCTAAAGTGGATGTATGGGGATATGGTTCAGTAGGAAGAGGGAAACCTAGAAATGTTGCCTTAAGGCAAAAAGAAGCAGAGCGAGGAGTGGCTGATGGCACTCAAGTAGTATTACACTTTGGGACAAAGGCTCGAGGATCCAAAGCCCATAAATAAATATTCTATCATGGAATATATGTGGGAGCAATCCTACAAAAATGAGAGCTTTGTATGCTCTTAGACAAGAACACAAATCGGATATGATATTACTACAAGAAACTAAATGGAGGAGAGTAGAGTGATCCCTTTTAAGAATAGGACTTGGCAAGAAGCTGAAGTAGTAGCCCAGGAGACCACTGGAATAGAAGGAGGATTGTTGGTTATGTGGAACAAGAATGTGATTGATAGTAGAGTGATTCTGATGTCTATTTGGTTTATTTATCTCCTATGTTTGGATAAAACCATGTAGGAAGAGTGGATCTTAACGAATGTATATGCTCTAGTTAGACAAGGATTGAGAAGGGTTCTCTAGGGTCAGCTAGCTGAACTGAGGGAGACGGTCCCCAACTACCCTTGGATTGTGGTGGGGGATTTCAATTGCTACCTTAATCCTACAAATAAATTTGGGGGCTCTCAAAGAATAACTGTTGATATCTATGAGTTTAGAGATTTTGTTGATCAACATGAGTTGATGGATGTGGACCTGCGTAGATTCTCCTATACATGGTCTAACAAAATACTGAAGGAAAACCAAATTCAGATCATATTAGATAGGTTTCTTCTTTCTTAGGAATGCCTAGAGAGGTTTGGGGACTCTTCATTAACGACACTACCAAGAATTAGGTCTGACCACAACCCAATTCTATGGGAAACTAGGGAGGACTCTAAGAAAAAATACATCAGACCCTTTCGGTTTGAACTTATGTGGCTCCAAAACCAAGATCTCAAGGATTTGGTTACCCAATGGTGGGACAAAAAGTATAATGGTTCAAAATTGTCCCAAGTGGCATGTAAATTGAGGAATGTGAAGGCTAAAATTAGAGAGTGGAACAAAACTTCCTTTGGCAATATTTTCATAAAAAAGGTAGAACTAAAAGACAAGATCAATGAACTGCAGGAGAAGTTGAAGTCAGATCAGCTTACATAAGATCTGATAAATCAAGAGAAGGATTTGTTAGTCGAATACCACACGGTGTTGGGATTTGAAGAAACCTTATGGAGGCAAAAAATCTAGACTGCGTTGGTTGAATTATGGTGATGGAAATACAAATTTCTTCCATGTCTCTACTCTTCGCCATAGGATTACTAACAAAATTAAGGAGATCAAGATGGTCGATGGGTCTAACACCAAATATATGGAATACATAAGGAGGGAAGCAGTAAATTTATTTAAATCATTTCTAGAAGATGTAAAGCCTACTATTGAACAAGAGGAATCTCTTTTGGTGGTCATTCCACCCCTTGTCACTAAGAATATTAATGGATTCTTACTCAACCCTTTTACAGAGGAGGAAATCAGGAAGGCGGTTTTTGACATGGATGGTAACAGCTCCCCAGGACCGGATGGCTTCCCCGTTGCTTTCTTTTAGAATTTTTGGGATATCCTAGGCGATGATGTAGTGGAAGATATAATTGAGGCTCAAAAGGACATGGAAATCCTAGAAGGAGTTAATGCTACATTTTTAGTCCTCATCCCTAAATTAGTGGGAGCAATGAAATTTTCTAGTTTCTGTCCTATCATTTTATGTAACACCCTGATGAATATTCTCATGAAAACAATCGCCAATAGGCTGAAGGTTATCCTACCATTCATCATTGACATGAACCAAGGAGGTTTTGTGAAAGGGCAGCAAATACTGGATGGTACCATCACAATTCCTGAAGTTATTCATTCAATGGTGGCTAGTAAGGAAGTAGGTATGTTACTAAAGCTAGACATGAATAAAGCCTACGATCGGGTCTCATGGCATTTCCTCACCAATATTTTGGGTAAGTTTGGTTTTTGTCCCTAGTGGATTAAGTTGATTTTTAGTTGTATCTCTACCACAAGATTTTCTATCATGGTGAATGGGTCACCCTCCGATTACTTTAAGAGTGAAATGGGGTTGCGACAAGGAGATCCTTTTTCTCCATACTTGTTTATTATTTTAGCGAAATCATTGGGTAGGAACATTTCAGAAGTTGTGGTAGAAGGTCGATTAGGAGATTTCAAACCAGCCTCAACAACAGATCCAGTGTCTTACCAACATTTCATGGATGATATGATCATTATGACCAAAGCCTCGGTGCCTCAGGCTAGGAAGCTAAAGAGAATTCTCTAACCAAGTATGAGACGAAAGCAAGATAGTACATAAACTATAAGAAGAGTAGCATCTATTTATTTAACATGCCTGGTGGGATGGAGGAAAGAATATTTAACATATTTGGATGTGGAAAGGATCTTTTATCGGTGACTTATCTAGGCATGCCTATGTTCAAAGAAATAATGAAGGCTACATTGTGGAACATAATAATTGATAGGATCTCCAAAAAGTTAGCAGGATGGAAGGGCAGCCTTCTCAGCTCCGCAAGAAAATCCTTACTAGTTCAAACTAATTTACAAAGCATTCCAATATACTGCATGTCTCTATTTAGAATGCCTACAAATGTCCGAGATACACTGGAGCAAATTCAGTGCAACTTCTTGTGGTCAGGTTTGGAGGAGAAAAAGAGAATTATGTTGGTAGCATGGAATCAGGTGTGTGCAAGCAAATATCAAGGGGGCCTGGGGCTGAAGAGAATGATGTTGGAAATTTGAGTTAATTTGAGGTATTTTATGTTGTCATTGATTTCACATGGATCATTGATGTCACATTGAGTTTTGGTGGCAAAAGCACTTCATAGATAATCATCTATGATATTTTGGAGAGCATGGATATATATAGGGTTTTTATGAAAACCAAGGTAGGCAAAATAAAAGGTTTTATTTAAAACCATGGTGGGCTTATATGGAAGTGGCTTTTCTTAAAAGCCAAGGTGGAATTTTGTTTCATCGAAAAAGGACCTCCGATGATGAAGATATTAAAGTTTAAAGTTTAAGTTTAAATTAATGAAGGGCCGACCTATATGCAATTAATGGAGGGTGGCATATATATATGTAAAGGTTTCAATTTATTTTTGAAAGGGGACATATTATATATCGTCGGAAAGCTTATTTCGAGGGCTATTTGACTAACTTATTTATAAGGAGAAATAAGGTGTGTATAAAGAGATATTTATAATTTTGCAAAGGGGTTACAAAAGTGAAGTTTGCCTTGTTCTTTCTTTTTCAAGAGGATTAATTCTTTCATGAGGTGACAAGGTATGCAATATTGTGATTTATTTTATTTTATGGTATAAGTGGTTTTGGGAGTGAAAAGGTTATGCAATGTTTTGATTTATTTTATTTTATGGTATAAGTGGTTTTGGGAGTGAAAAGGTTATGCAATGTTTTGATTTATTTTATTTTATGGTACAAGTGGTTTTAGGAGAGATAAGGAAGTTGTGCAATTAAAGTCCTTGGTGATGATTATTGAAAAGTGGAGTAATGTTGATTATTTTGTGATCTACTAACCCTTGTGAATATTGGCAAAAGAATTTTGTGATTGTGGTAGATTTACAAAGAGGTTTTTTCATCTTCATAAAAGGTATGGGCACATTCTCCTATTGATTTTTTATGGTGGTTGATTTCTGAAATATCATTGGAGGGAAAAGGATTGTTTGTGGTTTCCTTTTTGAAAGTGGTTGATTGAATGCTTCAAGGTTTTATAAGTTGAGAGTTGTGTTTAAAATTTTTTGTATAAGCATAGTTTTTGAAGCCCATTGGTTGTGAAAGAACTTGAGTTATAAAAGAACATGAGTATCATTGTTATGTGATATTTGTGGTTGAGCATTGTTGGAAACATTTGAGTTGGTTGATACATACTTGGACTAGGGTTGTGTGAGAGAGAGTTATCCCTTGTGGTGATTGGTTGAGTTGAGTTGATTGAGCCTAGTCAAGTGATATGTGAAGTGATTTTTCAAGTCCTATGAAACAAACTATACCATTATTCTAATTTGGGTTAAGAGTAAGATTAGAACATATGGAGTCTCTAAAAATTTTCTTTATGTTTCTATAAGATTGACTTGATTTGAGTTGAGATTTATTTGAGTTGAGTTGAGTTGAGATTGAGATTAGAACATATTGAGTCCTTAAAAATTCTCTTTATGCTTCTATGAGTTGATTTGAGTTGAGTTGATTTGATATTGAGATTAGAACATATTGAGTCTCTAACAATTCTCTTTATGCTTATATGAGTTGAGTTGAGTTGAGATCATTTTGGATCATTGTTGTCATCCATTGAAGAGTACATTGTCATTCATTGTTGAGTTCATCTTTGAGATTTTCCTTGATAGATTTGTGGATGATATTTGAGTGCTACTTGAGCATGATTGATTGAGCCTTTGAGAAGGCATTTGTGGATAGTTTTGAGAAAGCTTTGTGGACAGTTTTGTGGACAGATTTATGGATAGATTTTAGAGCATATTTGGGCAAGTTCTTGGTGAGCTTGCTAGAGAAGATTTGGGCAAGTTCTTGGTGAGCTTGCTAGAGTAGAATTGGGTAAGTTCTTGGTGAGCTTGCTAGAGCAGATTTGAGAAAGTTCTTGGTGAGCTTGCTTGAGCTTGGTAAGACCCAAAGGACTTACTATAAAATTATTAACAAATTAATGTAAATGTAATCACAGGCCACTCAAAGGGGGCTCCCTTGTAATCGCTTTGCCACTATAGGGGGCTCCCTCCTTAGAATCTATGGTTATTATTCTTCTTCTTGGATGATTTGATATGGATGGCCAACCTAATATATATATCTACCCTAAAGCTACGTTGGTGAAGAGACATGATGGTTCACGTATGAAGAGACGTGATGGTTTACGTTATGAAGGGTTGTGATGGTTCACTTTATAAGTTAATAATATAATAATTAAATGATTAATAATACTAACTAATACTAACTAATAATGTTAGGATTGAGAATCCTAACATGCCACCCTCCTTAAAAAGAGCTTTGTCCTTTGTTTTCCAAGAAGTATTTGTGTAAGTTCTTGGACTCTTTTAATGGCATCCTTTCATAGGCAGGGATATCGATAAGGATGAAGCATTAGCGGGGGTTTGCCAAGAACAATAGTAGAATCTCCCTTAGGAAAATTATGATGACGATGGGAGGGCAACCCTTGGGGTTCCTCAAATACTTCATAATGATGCATCAAAAGTGATGGTAATGATTTCATATCCTTTTTTGGTTCCTTGGTAGAGCCAACGGAGAAGGAGTGTGTAGTCACTCTACGTTGGTTCCGAATAGGTTTGGTCATATGGCAAGAACTCACTATTGGTGAGGAAGGTATGTGTAGGTCTTGTAGAGTGCATGTTTGGCTAGCATTGATCACTTTGGATATGTCTACTTCATCCTTGCTTGGTACATCAATAACTTCTTGCACATCGACCTCATTGTCTTCATTGCAGTGAGTAGGTGCACTGGTCGCTTCAGACACAACTACCTCATCTGCTTGATCTATGGAGAGACAGGGATCAACTTCCTTCAATAAATAAAATGTTAGTGTAGCACATTTATGGTGGGGTCCAAATTGTTCATCACAATTATCATAGAGTCCTTTTGCTCGTCGTTCCTTCATATCCTCAAAGCTAAGATGTTTAATTCGTAAATTTTGGTTAGATTTGGGGGTTGTGTAAGTGCTTTGTGCCCTTTCATTATGCATAGGTTTGGGAGCGATGTAAGTGGTCGATAATTTTTCCATAAGTGGTTTTCCTAATCGTTGTTGTGCATTGATTTTATCTTTAGCTAATTTTGCCAATCCATAGGTCTGCATCATGGTATAGGGATTGAACCTTGTCACCTCCATTCTAATTTCCTCTTTTAATCCCCTAATGAAGCCATTGATGAGAATTGATTCATCCAATCTCATGTTGTGTTTGGTGATATCCTCAAACCGAGTTTGATACTCATGCACAAAAGTGATTTGATGAAGATCTTTGAGCAAATACCACATGGTTGGATCCCACATGGCTCTAATACCAAATGGTAAGACCCAAAGGACTTACTATAAAATTATTAACAAATTAATGTAAATGTAATCGCAGGCCACTCAAAGGGGGCTCCCTTGTAATCGCTTTGCCACTATAGGGGGCTCCCTCCTTAGAATCTATGCTTATTATTCTTCTTATTGGATGATTTGATATGGATGTCCAACCTAATATATATATCTACCCTAAATCTACGTTGGTGAAGAGACATGATGGTTCACGTATGAAGAGACGTGATGGTTTACGTTATGAAGGGTTGTGATGGTTCACTTTATAAGTTAATAATATAATAATTAAATGATTAATAATACTAAATAATACTAACTAATAATGTTAGGATTGAGGATCCTAACATTCTTGGTGAGCTTTCTTGAGCATATTTGGACAAGTTCTGTGTGAGCTTGTTATTCATATTTGGACAGGTTATGTGTGAGCTTGTTATTAAGCATTGGATAAGTTTTGTGTGAGCTTATTATTTAGCATTGGACAAGTTTTGTGTGAGCTTGTTAAGCAATTTTTGTGTGAGCCTATGGAGCAGGTTCTTAGTGAGCCTATTGACAGAGTTTTGGAGGTGACAGAGTATAGAGGACAGAGTCTCAGTGGATAGAGATCCAACAGCCAACACAGTTGAAGACATATCTAAGTGAGGAGTCTTCAAGTGGAGAGAGGTCCACCAGTCAGTGTAGTAGAGAGACAAAGTCTTCTAGAAGATCACATAGCCAGAGCATAAGGGGAAAGAGTTCTCCTATGGAAGAGATCCACGAAATTGAGATTAGGGGATCAGCATCTCCTTTGGACAGAGATCCATAAACATTATAATTGGGAGTGATTCCCAAAGATATTGATTGAGAAAGTTTTAGTAAAATATTTTCTTCATGGAGTACCTCATATTGGGGGAACCACGTTAAATCTTGTGTCTCAATTGTGTGTGGTGACTTGTGTTGTTGCTTACTACTGTTATCTGAGTTATTAGTGCACACTGCTATATTTGGTTATTGCAATTAAGAACATTAATTGATATTGGTTTGGAAAGAAAGTAAAAAGTGATCTTATACTATTCACCCCCCTCTTAGTATAAGCTTATGTTCTTCAATTGGTATTAGAGTGGGTTCCTTCGAAAAGGCTAACAGCTTGAGGGTAGATTCTACAAAGAACACAGATGGCTTCACAAAAAGGATTATATTCAAATAAGGTTCCATTGTTTAATGGTAATAATTATGCTTTCTGGAGCATGAGAATGAATAACTACTTGATATCACAAGGATATGAGGTATTGCAAATGGTTGAAAAAGAGTACAAGGTTGAAGGTGATCCCAAGAAAGATAAGACTACTAGGAAATTGGTTGAGATCAATGCAAGAGCAATGAATTATATTTTGAGTGGGCTACGTGAGATAGATTTTTTAAAGGTCATGGTATGTACTTCAACTAATGAGATGTGGACCAAGTTGAGGAATACTTATGAAGGATATTCCAAGGTAAATTTGGCAAAACTACAAACTCATAGAAAAATATTTGAGGAATTGAAAATGGAAGATTATGAAGATATTACAAAGTTCTTACTTCGAGTTGATGAGATTACTAACACTATGAGAGGCCTAGGTTTTGAGATGAAAGAATCAGAAGTAACTCAAAAGGTTTTGAGATCACTTCCCATGCAATATGATGCAAAGGTTTCAACAATAGAAGAAACAATGGATATCAACAAGTTAACAATGGAAGAATTGCAAGGTACTCTCATAGCTTATGAGATGAGGGTAAGTAAGCATCAAGCTCCAAAAAAAATATTGCATTCAAGGCTTCAAAAAAAGAGAAAGGGAAAGTTTCATAAATAGATAGATTTTTATAAAATGATGAGGAAGCTAACTTCATCAAAAGGAATAAGGACTCAAGGAATTTTAGAGATATAAGGAAATTCAAGTGCTACAAGTGTGGTGATCTTGATCACTATGCATACAAGTGTCCACATGAAGAAATCAGTGATGATGAAAAACAGGGTCATAGAAGAAAAGAAGATGGAAAGCATAAGCATGACAAAGATGATAGATTCAAGAAAAACAGGTATGAGAAGAAATTTTTTCGTAAGGCAAAGAAATCTTACTACATTGTAGAAGCAAGTGATAGCTCAGATCATAGTGATAGAGACAATTTAGATGATGAAAAGGAAGAGCATTTATTCCTAGGAATAGAAGGTGAAAGAGAACAATGTTTTGTGTGTGGTCAAAGAGATCACAGATCAAGATATTGTAATGGTTTCAGTGATAGTGAAGAGGAGATGACACATCAAGGAAACAGGCATGGTCAAAGAAATCTTGAGAGTTTATTTGCTATAGAAGATTATAATGATCTTAGTGATAGTGAAGATGAGGAAGTATTTTTCTATGGAATAAGAGAATTAGAATAAGAACATTCACTCCAAACATAATAAGTTAAACAAGAGGTTAAGGAGAATCTAAAAGAATTGAAATGTTCCCTACATGAGAAGTTTGATCCACCACATGACTCAAAATGTCAAGATATTTGTACTAAGAAGGAAACATGTATTTCAGAGGCTATAGATATGGATTCCAAGTTGCTACTTGACACAAATGAAGAGAAAGAAGAGGAAGATTCCAAAGCACCAAAGGTCCCATATTTCAGGCTTGGGGAATCACACTCAAAAGGAAAGGATGTTCTAAAAGATGAAAGCAAAGAAGCACCTAATATTTGTGAGGAAAGTTCCAAAGTTCCTATGGCTCCAAATATTCAGTTTGGTTATTGTTTTGAGATAGGTGAATCAAGCTCAAAGGGAAAAAAAAAATTGAAGAGAAAGACAAGGAAGAAACTAAGGAAGAGGTTTTAGATGCTACAAAGAAGGTTCAAGGATGCAATGCACAAATTGAAGATAATCATAAGGATAATGGTCAAGAAAGGTATGAGGAACCAAGGCATGAACAAAGGGATTTTCAAGGATATTGTTTTTCTTGTAATGGATTTGGACACAGGGCTATACATTGCAGGATCCATGGATCAAAGAAGTTTGATTTTTCTAGAAGAAACTTTAAGGGGAGAAGGTATGGTTTTCAAGGACATTTCTTCTCATGCAACAGGATTGGTCATAGAGCTTTTTAGTACAAAGGAAATGAGCAACATGGTTTTGATTTTAGAGCTACACATTTTAGAAGTCATGGTTATAATGGTCATGAAAATAGAGCTTCACAATACAGGGTTCAAGAAAAGAATGAATATGGAAATTGTTTTAAGAATGATTTCAGGACATGGTCACCATCCAAATGTTACAATATCAAATTTTAATTGCAATAACTTTGGGCATATTGCAAGATGGTGTAGGACTCAATTCCAAATAGGTTCTAGACAAGAAGATCAAGTAATTCATCAAGAGAAGGATATCAGAAAAACATGGAAGGAAGTTGATAGAGGAAAGAAACAAAGTGAGATGGGAGTAAAAGTACTCCCACCCCAAAATTAATTACCTCAAAAGATAAGGGGGTGAGGGGGGCTAAGCTTAAGATTCATATCTTTTAGCCCCATAGGTGTCCCTTTTTCCATTGATGTCAAAGAGGGAGAGATTTGAGTAAGGGGGAGAGCATTGAGTTAGGGGGAGCAGCCTCCAAAGAGAGTATTGAGTTAGGAGGAGCAGCATCCAAAGAGAGCATTGAGTTAGGGGGAGCAGCCTCCAAAGATATTATTGAGTCAGGGAGAGTAGTTTTGATTCTCAGAGATGGTTTTTGCAGTGATTGTGGTTTTTGCTTTAGAGGTGTTACCATCAATGACAAAGGGGGAGATTGTTGAAAATTTGAGTTAATTTGAGGCATTTTATGTTGTCATTGATGTCACATGGATCATTGATGTCACATTGAGTTTTGGTGGCAAAAGCACTTCATAGATAATCATCTATGATATTTTGGAGAGCATGGATATATACAAGGCTTTTATGAAAACCAAGGTAGGTAAAATAAAATGTTTTATTTAAAACCATGGTGGGCTTATGTGGAAAAGGCTTTTCTTAAAAGCCAAGGTGGAATTTTGTTTCATCGAAAAAGGACCTCCGGTGATGAAGATATTAAAGTTTAAAGTTTAAGTTTAAATTAAAGGAGGGCTGACCTATATGCAATTAATGGAGGGTGGCATATATATATATATATATATATATATATATAAAGGTTTCAATTTATTTTTGAAAGGGGGCATATTATATATCATCAAAAAGCTTATTTCGAGGGCTATTTGACTAACTTATTTAGAAGGATAAATAAGGTGTGTATAAAGAGATATTTCTAATTTTTCAAAGGGGTTCCAAAAGTGAAGTTTACCTTGTTATTTATTTTTCAAGAGGATTAATTATTTCATGAGGTGACAAGGTATGCAATATTGTGATTTATTTTATTTTATGGTATAAGTGGTTTTGGAAGTGAAAAGGTTATGCAATTTTTTTATTTATTTTATTTTATGGTATAAGTAGTTTTGGGAGTGAAAAGGTTATGCAATGTTTTGATTTATTTTATTTTATGGTACAAGTGGTTTTAGGAGAGATAAGGAAGTTGTGCAATTAAAGGCCTTGGTGATGATTATTGAAAAGTGGAGTAATGTTGATTATTTTGTGATCTACTAACCCTTGTGAAGATTGGAAAAATAATTTTGTGATTGTGGTAGATTTACAAAGAGGTTTTTTCATCTTCATAAAAGGTATGGGCACATTCTCCTATTTATTGTTTATGGTGGTTGGTTTCTGAAATATCATTGGAGGGAAAAGGATTGTTTGTGGTTTCCTTTTTGAAATTGGTTGATTAAATGCTTCAAGGTTTTATAAGTTAAGAGTTATGTTTAAACTTTGTTGTATAAGCATGGTTGTTGAAGCCCATTGGGTGTGAAATAACTTGAGTTAGAAAATAACATGAGTATCATTGTTATGTGAGATTTGTGGTTGAGCATTGTTGGAAATATTTGAGTTGTTTGATACATACTTGGACTAGGGTTGTGTGAGAGAGAGTTATCCCTTGTGGTGATTGGTTGAGTTGAGTTGATTGAGCCTAGTCAAGTGATATGTGAAGTGATTGTTCAAGTCCTATGAAACAAACTATACCATTATTCTGATTTGGGTTGAGAGTAAGATTAGAACATATTGAGTCTCTAACTGATGCAAGGTAAGATAAGAGTTAGGAAAATAATAGTCCAACTAAAATCATTAGGAAATAAATTAAACAGGTAGGTTTATATAGGTTACAAGAAATAGTATCTCCCTAATAAACTCTAACAAATGCGCTATGAAATATTCGCGTGTAGTTTAACATACTAGGTAGGATAGATAACCTGCTAACCTAGTTTACCATAAGATATTTCCAACAGTGAAATTCTTCATGGTAAATGGTAAAATATGAATGTAAATATTCTTTTACCTAGTGGAGTAAATGGTAAGTATCCCAAGTAATGGAATATTACTCTAACATCCCCCCTTATTACATTATTTGGAAAATACATACATATCCCTCTATACAACAATATTTGGGTAAAGTATATAGTTGTCCCAATACAGTGAAGAAGATGTTGATCTACTGGTTCTTTGCTCTGTCACAGTGCTTTGGTTGCTTCTAAGAAAAAATTGGGTCATTCCTCACTTTGTCTTCACTCCAACAAATGTCCTTATGGTAATCACATCATCCAACCGATTTGCATGGGTAACCAGCCGCTGTTATCGCTAGGTGTAGTAGAATAGATCACTTCATACAAGGTTCATTTATTTACAATATGAATTTGCAAAAGATAAGGTAGCTAAGGTGTCGGTCGCTGCCGAAAATGCACCCTTATAAGTTCCCCCCTTATTGTTGCAAAACATAGTGTAATTGATTTCTAAAGGAAGTGTTACTAAGGTGTCGGTCAAAGCCGAAAATGCACCCTTATAAAACATCTTCCCTATTTACAAAAATCAGTGAAGAAAAGAAATTTATATTCCCCCTCAATCGCAAAAAAATGTGCAACGCAAGAGTGTTGTGAAGGATTTTACAAATATTGCCTCCTAGACAATTTTACATCACAAAAAGTCACTCCTCTTGTTACAAGTACTTCAAACACCTAGAATTTGCTATTTATGAAGCCTAAAAGAGGTACAAGCACCCCTTATTGCAAGGTCTTCAAACAAAAAACTTATGCTATTTATGAAGCCTAAAAGAGGAGAAAGAGAATATGGTGTTTTTGCCCAAGGGACACATGTGTTCTCCCTCTACAAAACTGTTTTAGCAATGAGCACTCCTTGTGCTATCTTTGAACCAGAAACAACATCAGAATGAGACACTTCACTAGAAATATGGCTTCTATGTTGTGCCTTTGCCATTTTAGTTTTGCTTGTTTTGAAACCAACACTGAATGGTGTCTTGGTTGTCATTTTTACAATATGTGCAAAATTATGCTTTCTAGGCAATTTGATCAAAAAAGTTCACCAATTTGTCCTTTCTTATGGAAAGTACTTCAAGAAGATTGCTATTATGAAGTCTAAAATAAAAGGTTTAATGTTGATGATTTGGACTTTTCTGATTGCCTTTACAAGTTTTATTTCCCTCTTATCAAAATCTATGTTTGAAGGAAGAAAGGAATTATCCCCCCTTAGTGCAAAGGATTGCAACTTTTAAGGTTCCTTATTTTCAAAAAACTTGTTCTTTCTTTTGATTACCCTAAAAGAGTACCAAAATATAATTCACTCAAACAGATATTTAATGGCACCTGCCTTAACTCCCTTCAAGAAGGATGAAAATTTTGAGGAAATTAAGCCAAACAAATAAGAGTGAATTAGGGGTTTTGTTGATTTAGGAGAGAATATCAAGTAATTTTGGCTTTAAATTTGTGCAAGGATTTACACAAATATGTGAAATTTTTGGGTTTAGTATGTTCTTGATTCTATGACTTATAATTGCAAAATAAATAATGCAATAATCAAACAAGAATGCCCATAAAATTCTTATCACCTAGGTGTCGGATGCAACCGAAAATGCACCTAATTTGCCAATAAAGGTGTCGAGTAAAATCAAAAATGCACCTTTTAATTTTTGCAACAAAATGTGTGTTTTGTGTTGTGCAAAAAATGATATTTTTATTGTCTCCTACTTTGTTTTCCAATTTTGCAAAATAAGTACAATGTTGTCGTCTCCCCTAAATTTTGCAAAATTAACAATTTTGAGCACTCCTTCCAAGACAAGTCGACACACGACCCGCGTTTGGAAGGCTTTCAGAACTAGTCGATACACGACTTAGTTTTTGATGGACCCAAGGTTACAATTTCTTCTCAATGTTTTTCAAAAAAGAATGTGCAATTTTATGTCTTATATCCCCCATTGGAGAAAACAAATGCACACTTTGCCTTTGAATTTTACAAAAAAAATGTGTCTCCTTGTGTTACAATTTGGCAAAAAAGAATTCATGTTTGAACCTTTATTGTATGCTAAATTAACAAGGTTTGAGAAGAGTTTAGGGTTTTCTTATTTGCAAAAAAAAATTCCCCCAAAATTGATTTTTAATATATTAATCTAATTTAGAAGTTTTTCGAAATGGAGCTCTGGCGATTTGGCGGGAATTTTTTTGAGCAGGCGTCAGGCGATGCTCTAGGGTTTCTGGTGTGTTGGAAAATCTAGGGCCTTTGGTGAATCGACGTAGTGGTACTCTGAAGGATTATCTGCTACCCCAGGAGGGCCCAATGGGGTCTCCTCCAGACCCTCTCTCTGGGAGAAAGAGCTCATATGCTGAGATGGTGAAAGAAAATGCTTCATCTTCCAATGTTGAAGCCCAGAGGAATGCGTTTCAATCGCTCTTCAAGAATGTTGGTAAGAACTCAACTGCACACCGAGTTAATGGATGCCTCCCACAATCCGCTTCCAGACCTAATATTGTCATTGAACCAAATATGGTCGAGGACACAGTCATCTATCGCGCTAACCATGATCTGATTTGTAAATTCATGGGTATTCGACCTACCCTAAATTTTTTGCACACCTGGATCAGACAGAACTGGGAGCCTCACGATGAGTACTCCTTATGGTTCATAAGCAATGGGTATTTCATCATTAGTTTCTCTTCTTTAGCCGACAGAAATAGAGCATTTGAATCATAAAAAAGGAACCACGGTCTGGCAGGGTTATTTGTTCAACCCTGGAGAGTGGGCTTCGATCCTCGTATCGAACCCACGGCTGTCCCGATCTGGATCCGGTTATACGCTCTCCCGATGGAGGTCTGGGGTGAGCAAGTTTTGGAGATGATTGGTAATTCCCTTGGCAGACATCTGGGCATCTCTAAAGATACCATAGAAGGTAATGCAGCTATTTTTGCAAGAATCTATGTAGAAATGGATATTAGCCAGCCTCTCCCGATAGAGGTGGAACTTGAGTTGGCAGGACTGTCATGGATACAACAGTTAGATTATGAGGCCCTGCCCTTTAGATGCAGAGTGTGCCATAAGCATGGCCATTTGGCAAGGTTTTGTCCAAGCCTTGGGAACACAAAAGAGGAGGCTCCGCTGGGCGCGTCAAATCGCCCTAGGGAAGGTAAGTCTACTCTTGTCAAAGATCCTTCTAATATTCCACAGGGTAATGATGTGCAGAAGGATGGATTTGAACAACCCAAACGGAGGAGAAAGCAAAAGAAAACTGGCAAGGAGCAAGCACAACTCAAGCCAGCCAATCGGTATGAAATTTTTAAGTCACTAGTTGATCAAGAGGACCAAGTCATGGAAGGAATGGATGGGAATACTGAGGCTAATAATACCCACTCTCACTCTTCTCCTTCATCTCCTCCTGTCTTAGAATAGGCGATTGAGTCCACTAAGATATTGCAACCAGAGAATCCAGGGGCATTGATAATACATTCCCAAGTACAGTCGAAAAGTAAGGATGTCAGTATGGGAAGTGCAGAAAAGAACAGAGAAAGGCCAGCCCTAGGGATTACTCAGGTGGAAAAGTGATCCAAGAATAATAATTCTCAAGGAGCAGGTAGAAAGTCTAATAAGGATCTAATAGCAATGCAAGGAGACAAGCTGATCACTGGAGGATCGGTGAGGACAATTGATTCTTATTGCTCTCAAGGTTTTCAATGATTATTCAATCTTGGAATGTTAGGGGTTTAAACAATAGAACCCATCAATCTGTTGTTCAAATACTCTTAGGAAAATGCAAAATAGACTTTTTGCTCATCCAGGAGACAAAAATGTCTTTAGATCTTATGTGTAAAACAGTTAGTAGAATATGGAGGGGCGTTGGCTATATGGATGTGGCTGCTCAAGGTGCCTCAGGGGGAATTGTCACTTTTTGGAACCCTCTGGAATGGACTGCTTTAGAACATATAGCCTGGAGGGGTGTTCTCACATCTCATTTTAGGAATAATGTCACAGCTGAACATGTTTTAATTACAAATTTTTATGGGGCTCAAAGCATTGATAGCCAGAGGCTCCAATGGAAAGTTGTACACAACATGAGGTCCTCAAGACAAGATTTAGACTGGATCATTGCTGGGGATTTTAATGCTAAATTATCTGCTCGGGATCAGGAAGGTGGAACCCCTGTTTTGGACCCTGGGGACCGGCTTCTGATTGCCCAAGTCCAGGCCTTTCACCTAGTGGATATCCAAGGCCCTGGAACATTTTTTACTTGGACTAACAAGAGGAGGGAGCCACACAGTAGGAAGGTAAAGTTGGACCATTTTCTGGTCTCAGAGGAGGCATTTGTTAAGTGGAATGTTAAATTCCAGATTTTGGAAGGCCCAGTTTCCGATCACTCTCCCATCCTGATGGAGGGAGGGACTTTGACAGGGCAGCACCACAAACCGTTTAGATTTGAGAATTTTTGGCTACAAAAGGAGGATCTTCAAGAGAAAATCCCACAATGGTGGGAATATGGTCGTCTACCTTTTGGGACAGCAATGTTTAAATTCCACAAACAGCTTCATTTTGTCAAAGTTAAATTGAAACAGTGGAGGCAAGCTAATAAGTCGGATTTCCAGCTTCAAAGAGCTCCCTTGGTGGCTCGTTGGGAGGAGGTGCAAAAACACTTTAGGGAAGGAACAATTACTGAATAGCTTAAAACCGAGGATGATGCCTTGCGCAAAGCAGTTGAGGACATTGATAACCAAGAGGAAACTTACTGGAAACAGAGGGCTAGAAACTCTTGGTTATTGGAAGGAGATAGAAATACAAAATTTTTCCATCGATCAGCCTGTGCTAGAAGACAGATGAATAACATGGAAGTCCTTCAAGATGAGAATGGACATTCCTTTGATACTCTTCCTGGTATGCACTCCCACTCAGTGGATTATTTCTCTAAACTTTTTAAGGAAAATAGGGAGCAAGATGTGGAGGCTCAAAATGAAGTTATTGATGTTATTCCCTCTATTATCTCTCAAGAAGAAAATCAGGCCCTTCTTAGACCCATTGATAGAGATGAACTGAAGAATGTGGTCTTTGGAATGAGCACAGGAAAATCTCCAGGTCCAGATGGTTTTCCTATTGAGTTTTTTCAGGCCTTTTGGGATACCTTGGAGGAAGACGTTTTGGCTGTTACAGAGGAGTCCAGAACTAATAAGAGAATGCTTAAGGCACTAAATCATACCTTCATCACTTTAATTCCAAAGGGAGAGGAAGGGGTTCATATCTCTGACTTCAGACCTATTGCCTTATGCAACGTGATTTATAAAATTATCACAAAGATAATGGTTGAACGTCTTAAACCTCTCCTTCATAACATCATTTCCTCAGAACAAGGGGGATTTGTAGAAGGTAGACAGATCTTGGATGGGGTGGTTCCCGCCCAGGAGGCTATCCATACAATGCAAAAATCTAGAAACAAAGGAATGTTCATTAAACTGGATATGTCCAAGGCTTATGATAGGGTGGAGTGGGGCTTCCTGTCAAGGATGTTGGCAGCCTTTGGTTTCTCCTAGGACTGGATAGACTGGGTCATGAGTTGTGTTTCTACACCTTCTTATTATGTTCTAATTAAGGGGCTTCCCTCGCCTCCTTTTGGAGCCACCCGTGGTCTCCGTCAAGGGGACCCTTGCTCTCCCTATCTATTCCTTATCTTGGCTGAAGGATTAGGTAGACTCTTCTTGAGGAGAAGACATCAAGGCCTGATAACAGGTATCAAGGTAGGTGAAGAAATTTTGACTCATTTATAGTTTGTGGATGATACAGGCCTGGTTGGAGTGGCCAGTCTCAGGGAAGCCAGAGGAATTAGAGATTCTCTTAATGTTTACCTTAGGGCCTCCAATCAAGTTATCAATGACAAAAAATCCAAAGTGGTCTTTTTCAACCTTGACCAAAGGCTACAGGACAGAGTTATAGAGATCTTGGGTTTCACTAGAACATCTCTTCCTGTAGTTTACTTGGGGGTTCCTTTGCATTTCAAGAAATTAAAAAAAGACATCTGGAAGGATCTTTTGGATGGCATCAAAGATAGAATGAACCATTGGTCTCATAAATGGTTAAGCTACGGGGGCCGATTAACTTTCTTACAGTCAGTTATTCAGGCCATGCCAATCTATAAATTCTCTATCCTGGCTGCCCCACATTCTATTTGGAAAGAGCTGGATAAAATGGCTAGAAGATTCTTATGGGAAGGAGCAAAAGGTGAGAGGAAATGGGCCTTGGTTGGCTGGGATAAAGTTACTCAGCCCAAGGAAAAAGGAGGGTTGGGACTGAGAAGCTCCAAGCTTAACAACAAAGCTTTGGCAGGTAAATTGTATTGGAGGTGGATTTCCCAGCCAACATCCTTATTCAGTAGAATCTTAACCAGTAAGTATCTGGGCCATGTTCACCCCAATGATGTGAGCCATTTCCCTTTGGATGGTAATGGATCCTTAGTGTGGCAGGCTCTTAAGCTGGGATCTCAAGTTATTAAAGACCAATTATTTTGGAAAGTGGGAAGAGGGGAGAAGGCACGTTTCTGGACTGACTCATGGGACCAGTACCCACCCATCATTGCGGAGTATCCCGAATTGCATCCAATTAAATCAGCCATAGAATCCAAGGGCTGGGTCAATATTGAGAATTATTTCAACACTAGCCAATTGGGTGAGTATAAATTCAAGAAGTTTAAGCGGTTGGAGGAGTGGCCAATCACTATCCCTCCGGAGCTGGCACCCATTTTGACCAACATCTTGACAACAAGGTTTCTCACGGGGAGAGATGAGGAGGATGAGTTAGCTTGGGGCTATGGGAACCTTGGGGTATATACAGTGAAGGCTGGATACGATCAGATTCTCCTAGAGCCTCCCTCGCATTTTTTTTCGGTTCAAGATTGGAGGAAGATTTGGCATTCCAAGGGCTGGCCGAAAGTGAACTTCTTTGCCAGGCAGTTTATGCACAATGGCATTCTCACCTTTGACAATCTCAAAAAAAGAGGAATCATCGGTCCTTTTCAGTGTGTTTTATGTCATAAGAATGAGGAGACTGCCGATCATCTGATGTTTGAGTGCCCTTTCACAGGTCAGATTTGGAAGCGTTGGTTCTCTCAGTTTAAACTCCAAACTAATGGTGCTCTGACTCGAAACAACATTTGGGAAAGATGGAAGAAAGGCAGATTTAAATCTAAAGCTCTTCGACTTGGTTGGGAACTTGGCTTATTCTTCATCTGGTGGCAGGTGTGGCTGGAGAGAAATGCTCGTATTTTTAGAGAAACCTTCTCCTCGCTAGATGGAATTTGGCAGGTCATCTGGAGTAAAGTCGCGAAAACGGTTGCCATATATGTTGAAGAGGAAAATCCGGTTGATCCTGGCCCACAGGAAGAGGGAGTTGTTGAACAAGTGAGAAAGGACACAGCCAGCTGGAAACCTCCCCCAGAAGGTTGGGTTAAAATTAATACAGATGGAGCTACAAAGGGCAATCCGGGCTGTGCTGGAATTGGTGTTGTGTGTCGAGATCATGCTGGGTCTGTGCTTTACTGGGAATTGCAAGGTCTGGGAAGAGCCACAAACAATGAAGTAGAAGCCTATGCTATCAAAATTGCTTCCATCTGGGCTGTTAATCAGGGATACAGGAAGATAATCCTTGAGTCAGATTCACAAATTCTGGTTGGTGCTCTCGACTGCATGAGGAACTTTGCTTCGAAATCTTGGAGGTTACAGATTTTAGTCTCTCAAATCAAGGACCTTTGGAGGGAATTAGAAGATGTGATTCCTATCTATGTGAGTAGAGATTTAAATTCGACGATCGATTTCCTTGCAAATATGGGTGCGGAGAAAGAGGTAGGGGTACAGCTGCACAGTGACATGCCTGTGGAGGATGCTGTGATTAGGCAGGGACTTGCACAATTCTTGAGTCAATGAGAAAAATTTTTGCTAAGGGTGGTTTTTGTCGCGATATCGTGACCTGTTGCGCTGTCGCGGCCCTTGGTGGGAAACTGTCGCGATATCGCGATAGGTTGCGCCGTCGTGGCCTTTGGAGGGAACCTGTCGTGATATCGCGACATGTTGCGCTGTCGTGCCCCTTGGCGAGTTGCTGTCGCGATTTCACGACCCGTTGCGCTGTCGCGGCTGTTGGTTGGAAGTTGTCACGATTTCGCGACCTGTTGTGTCGTCGCGGCCTTTGGCAGGAAGCTGCAGCGATTTCGTGATGCTTTTGGAGCAGGGGCGCCAAGGAGGAAAACTGTCGCGATATCGCGATAGTTTTGGTGAATCGGAGAAAAGGGAAAAATCGTCGTGATTTCGTGACATTTTTGAAGACTGGGAGCCAGAAGGAAAAACTGTCATGATTTCACGACATTTTTGGCGGACTGGCGACTTTGGGAAAAGACGTCACGATTTCATGACCATTTTGGAGCTTGTGCGTCAAGAGGAAAATTCATCGCGATTTCGTGACACTTTGGGCGTTTCGGTGCCAAGGCGAAATGTGGTCGCGATTTCGCGACAGTTCTGGAGAATTTGCACAAAAAGGAAAAACCGTCGCGATTTCGTGACACTTTTGAAGAATGGGCACAAAAGGGACAACTTGTCGCGATTTCGTGACATTTTTGAGGACTGGGCCCCGAGGAGAAAACACGTCGCGATTTCGTGACACTTTTGGCGAACTGGAGCTATTTGGAAAACTTGTCGCGATTTCGCGACACTTTTGATGAATGGTCGCCAAGTGGAAAACTCGTCGCGATATCGCGACACTTGGGAGGATTTGCTGTCGAAGGGAAAACTTGTCGCGATTTCGTGACACTTTTGGCGCAGAGGTGGCAAGGGGAAAACTCGTCGCGATTTTGTGACACTTTTGGTGTTCAGGGGCTGCTGGCTTTGGCTGTCACGATTTCGTGACATGTCGCGATTTCGCGACCGATTGCTCGGGTGCGGCCTCAGCTGGTTTGACTGTCGCGATATCACGACATGTCGCAATTTCGCAACATGTTACGATTTCATGCCTTGTTGTCTTCTAGTGCTTTGCGGTGAAAAGTGTTGTCGTTTTGCACTTTGTGGTTGTAATCTTGCTTCTTGGTTCTTGGTAGGGATGTTTTTTCTCCCTTTTGTATCTGCTCTTTGTATTAATACAAGTTTTTCAATTTTTTCAAAAAAAAATATATTAATCTAATTAATTCTAGCTAATTTAAATTAATAATAAAATTAGTTTCATAAAAAAATCACTTAATACAAATGTAAAATGATTTTCATATAAAAATAAATAAATTATTAATAAAATTAACTAAAAAATAATTAAAAAAATAAAAAAAATCTTACCTTTGCCCATCGAAGTAAAAATAACTTACTTTGGCCCCGACGGGGCTTGAACTCCTGACCTCTTGGTCGGGAGCCTTTCCTCCGGGTCCCCTCGTCGGTCGGGCTAGCAAGCCCGACGGGTTATGGAGGGGACCGCCTTCTATAAGAAGGCTTTCCCACCTCCAAGCAGGAAATTTTTGAATGTGGGACTTTTAGTAAATGGTAAGTATCCCAAGTAATGGAATATTACTCTAACACTAACAATTCTCTTTATGCTTCTATAAGATTGACTTGAGTTGAGTTGATATTGATTTGAATTGATATTGATTTGAGTTGAGTTGAGTTGAGATTGAGAATAGAACATATTGAGTCTCTAACAATTCTCTTCTATGAGTTGATCTGAGTTGATTTGAGTTGAGATTGAGATTAGAACATATTGAGTCTCTAACAATTCTCTTTATGCTTCTATGAGTTGAGTTGAGTTGAGTTGAGATCATTGTGGATCATTGTTGTCATCCATTGAAGAGTACATTTCCATTCATTGTTGAGTTTATCTTTGAGATTTACCTTGATAGATTTGTGGATGAGATTTGAGTGCTACTTGAGCATGATTTATTGAGCCTTTGAGAAGGCATTTGTGGATAGTTTTGAGAAATCTTTGTGGACAGATTTTAGAGCAGATTTGATCAAGTTCTTGGTGAGCTTGCTAGAGAATATTTGGGCAAGTTCTTGGTGAGCTTGCTAGAGCATAATTGGGTAAGTTCTTGGTGAGCTTGCTAGAGCATATTTGGGCAAGTTCTTGGTGAGCTTGCTTGAGAAGATTTGGACAAGTTATGTGTGAGCTTGTTATTCATATTTGGACAGGTTCTATGTGAGCTTGTTATTAAGCATTGGACAAGTTTTGTGTGAGCTTGTTATTCAGCATTGGACAAGTTCTATGTGAGCTTGTTAAGCAGGTTTTGTGTGAGCCTATTGAGTAGGTTCTTAGTGAGCCTATTGACAGAGCTTTGGAGGTGACAGAGTACAAGAGGACAGAGTTTTAGTGGATAGAGATCCAACAACCAGCATAGTTGAAGATAGATTTGAGTGAGGAGTCTTCAAGTGGAGAGAGGTCCACTAGTTAGTGCAGCAGAGAGATAGAGTCTTCTAGAAGATCACATAGCCAGAGCAGAATGGGAAAGAGTTCTCCTATGGAAGATTTTTACAAACTTGATATTAGGGGATCATCATCTCCTTTGGACAGAGATCCATAAACATTGTAATTGGGAGTGATTCCCAAAGAGATTGATTGAGAAAGTTTTAGTAAAATATTTTCTCCGTGGAGTACCTCACATTGGGGGAACCACGTTAAATCTTGTGTCTCAATTATGTGTGGTGACTTGTGCTCTTGCTTACTACTGCTATTTGAGTTATTAATGCACACTGCTATATTTGGTTATTGCAATTAAGGACATTAATTGATATTGGTTTGGAAAGAAAGTAAAAAGTGATATTATACTTTTCACCCCCCCCTCTCTCAGTATAAGCTTGTGTTCTTCAAATGAAAAAAATGAACCAAGCTCTGATTGGTAAACAAGTTTGGAGATTTGTCAATAATGATCAATTGGGATGGGTAAAACTTCTTAAGGAAAAATATATCAGAAATAATCAAGACTTCCTGAAAGCTGATAATCTCCCTAAAGGATCCTATTTCTGGAATTGTTTGCTCGAATATTGTGAGATAGTTAGGAAAGGCATCATATGGAGAATTGGTAATGAAATACAAGTGGACTTTTGGTAAGATCCATGGTTGGAAGAAGGCCCTCTGCAAGATAACTTAGACCTTCGGGTCCTCCAACATAAACTTTTAGAGGAAATGGGAGGAAAAGTAGGGGATTTTCTTGTTGTAGCACAAGAAACTTCCTCTTGGAATAAAATCATAGTTCAAAATCCTTCATAGCAAGAGAAGGTGGCCCTAACCAAACTCAATGATGCTTTAAGGGTGTTCCTGATAATTCCAGGGGGAGGAAGAGACAAGATGATTTGGGGTAAAACTACAAGTGGGAAGCTACCTATAAACTAATCCATTCAGGATTTAATGGATGGACTTTGACTTCTATTATTTGGTTAAATAATTTAACCCCAAAAATAGCTTTCTTCTTTTGGCTGGTAGTTCAAAATAATATTCTAACAATAGATAATTTGTAGAGGAGAGGTTTCCAATTCATCAATCGATGTATCCTGTGTGATAAAGTGACAAATTTGTAAGTCATATCTTTCTAACTTGTGAATTTTCTTGTGTAGTCTTCCAAATTATTTTGTCCAAATTTCATATAGATTGGGTCCGCCCAAATAGCATGTCTGACTTTTGCATATAGTGGGCTTCCCCCTTTCGGGAAAAACTTTTGACTTGGCTCTGGAAGCTCAGCTTACCCCATTTTTTATAGGGGATATGGTATGAGAGAAATAAGAGAGTTTTTAAGGGATGAAAGAAAGATCCCAGGTTATGTGGTAATAAAATATTCAGAGCTCTGAAAGAAAACTGGAAAACCTTTTACTTCAAAAATGAGACCCTGTCTCCTAGGGAAAGGAGGATTTTGTGGAACTAGGGAGAGGAACCTCCAAACCCAGTCATTACAACCAACCCACGAGATGGTGTCAAGTGGATAACCCCCACACAAAAGTGGGTTAAGTTCAATTTTGATAGGGCATTCAAAGGAAATCTGGGGGCTGCAGGAGCAGGAGGAGTTCTGAGAAATGAGGAAGGAAAAGTGGTCCTTGCCTTTGCAGAGCCTTTGGGAACTCAAAAAAATAATTTTGCAGAAGCTCGAGCCTGCATGCAGGCAATGAGAATTTCTATACTAGAGGGTTATAAGGAAGTATTCTTTGAAGGGGATTCACTTAATATAATCAAGGCAATTAAGGAGGATAAATACCCTAGCTAGACCATCTCGGAGCTTATCCTAGAAGCAAATATTCATAAATCCCATTTGCTTAGTGCCCAAATCTAACACACATTCAGAGAAGGGAATCAGGCAATGGATATAATGGAAAATATTGCAATTTCTTTTGGGGAGATGCAAATTTGAAAGGATAACTTCCCTCAAGAATTACTGGTGTTGGATTCTAAAGAATATCTAATATCAAACCTGTTAGAGCAGCAGGATATCAGAGTGGTTGATGAGGAGTAATTCAGCATATGGAATTAGGTAGAGGGACAAAAGATAACCCATTTTCTGGGTCCTGGGAAGTGACAAGTGCACGGTACAGCAACCTAGTGTTATGTTTAGTAAGTGCTAGGTGTTGTCTGGATTTTATTTTATCCTAAATAGTCTAGCGGCAAGTATAGGACTACGGACTCTAAGTGTGGCTTAATGTGGGTCTTGGGAAGATCCATTTTGTATTTTGATTATACGGGCTTGGAGCTAGAACCAACCCATTTTGACTATGTAAAATATTTGTGGACCTTATAACCACCTCTACCTAATACCAAAAAAAAGTAATCATGTTAGATTTAATACCCATGATAAGAGAGCCAATTTTTAAAAAAATTGCATTGACCTTATATCATTCTAGACACTTATGGGATTGAGTTTTTATATCTAAACATCTAATGGAGAGGATATTGATAAATTCATTAAATCATTTACATCAAAATATTTTACCCCTAGCTTTCCCATTGATGGCATCCTAAACTCTTCACTCCTATTAATTTTATCTTATCTAGACTTTGACTTCTTCCTTCATCCCATCTCAAATTTTAAATTAATAAGATAAAATGCAAATATTTTAATTAATATCAAAAAATTACCGATTGTTATTTTTCTATCATATTGTACCATCATTTTCCTCTTATTGATATATCTATATTATAATAACAATTCCATCCTTTTACTTGGAAATATGAGGTAGCATTTTCCATGTCTAAGATAAACTTGTAAAGTCTTCCCTTACAAGATACAATATTTTTTTCTTAATGTGAAATATACAAAGTAAAATAGGTGTAAAATTTTATATTCATGATTTTATTTTCTGTCAAATGTCAAACTAGCTTCAAACATACATTTGATGTTTCTATGAATTTTATCTTTTCATAAAGTACATTTATCTTTCAATGTTAGTGACATTCTCCAAGTGAATCCATCAATTCCATAGAAACTATGGAATTGGTCCTAATAGTTACAAATGGAGCTTTATAGGGACCTTGAGCTTAAAGGCTAGTAACATTTTCCAAGCTATTTGATCACTCTTAAAATAGCTTTTCAACTAGCCATGAGGGTTGGAAATGGGGCTTTGAAAGGACCTTAGTCTAAAAATATTTGAAAATATTAAGAAGAAATAAAGGAATGAAATCCATGTGGATATGCTATTGCTTATTATCATTTATATGAAATACATAATGCAAACACCTTCTTATAAGACATTTCATTTGTCATTTAAATTTTTTGAAGAGATATTGCACTCTATTCATTTGCAATTTAAAAATATAATAGTAAAATGATTTAAGAAATCATGATTATGCTTAAACTATTATTTTCTTGTATATAAAATGGATAATAGTTACATTGGCATTGGATTATAAAATTGAATAACCAAAGACTAATCAAGGATATTCTAAACCAAAGTGAATATTTTCATATTACTAGGTTTGTTATTACATGAGAAGAGATCTATTTATTGCAAATAATAAGCACAACTTGAATTACTAATCCATTCACTAAGTGGTTGATAAACACAAACGAGATAAAATGTAGTCATAAATACATTTTAAAATTATGGTTGTCTAAATATTTTCTATTTTATATAGACACACAAATCATTTTAAATACATTTTAAAATTATGGTTGTCTAAATATTTTCTATTTTATATAGACACACAAATCATTTTAACATACACATTGATAGTGTCCTTTGTTTTTGTGATGTATCCACTAAATTAAATTGACTTTTAATTTTCTGGTAACTTTTATTTTCAATTCTTTTTTTCTAAATTTTTTCATATTGCTTTATCTTCTAATGACTTGATCAATTCAATAATTATTAAATTTTTCAATACTTTCAAAAAACAAATGATTTTAACATGTTATCTAGAAAAGCAATAATAACTCATAAAAAGAATGCACATGATATAAAAGGGTACCTATAGGCACTGAAATATATTACTAAAGGAAAATGATTGGAAAAGGGGGTTATAAATAACTAGTTATAATAGACCTTCAGGTTAAGGTTACAACATAGTCCTTTAGGTTAAATAATACAACCTTACAATATATTCATCTTTATAATGTATACAAGGACCCAAAGGAAAGGACAAACAATATAATACAAATATAGACCATAGCTTAAAGTGAAGATAAAAAACACATTCCAACATCCCCCTTAAGCTAAATGGGGGATATAGAGAGAGGCCCATCTCTATCACCCCCCCTAAAATTTTACAAAAAGGTACCTTGTGCATGACCTTGGTCAAGATGTCTATTATATACTCTATTGACAACAAAATATGAGATCAAACATCCCATGGGTGAAAATCTAATACAAATAGTGCATCTAAAATATTAATATGCTCGGTTTACTAAAGGAACATTGGATTGTAGATAAGCTTAATAGTTATTTAATTGTCACAAAGTAAAGTGATTGGAAACTATTGAGGAATATTCTCTTGCTCCAAGATCATGAGAAAATATGAAGATGGTTGACATCCTCATTGTTATCATAATATTCAACTTCAATAGAAGATTGAAATATAGTGGATTGTTTTCCATGACACCAAGAGAATAGGCTAGAACCAAGGTAGAAAATAAAACCTATAATGGAGTGTTGCTAGTCCAAATCACTAGCCTAATTTACATTTATTACACCTATCAAAACTGAACAAACTCTAGGAAAGTAATGAATAACCATCTAGTATGTATTACTATTATATCAAAGAGTCTATTTGACCACTATCTAGTGGCCCTTATTGGGTGCATGCATGTACATAGAACAATAGCTAATAGAAAATGCATTATCAAGCCTAATGTAACCAAGGTAGAGAAGACCCCCAACAACAAGGAAACCATATAAACTTTCTTTCTATCAAGGGAATAGTTCAATATACTCATAGTTGTTGGAAATATTACATTATTTGGTACTTTGAGTACCATTGTAAATATTCAAATTAGGAGTCTGAGTTTTAGTATGTGTTAAGTAGTGAAGAGTGTTTATATGTCATGTGTGCAAATGTGAGTTATGAGTGAATTGTATCATGTGTGTAAGAGAAGATTCATATGTGTAAGTGAAGAGTCATATGTGATGTCTTAAGATAATAAATAGAAATTCATAATATAAGAATGACATATGAAAGGTTGCATCTCCCATATGTTTAGGGAGAGCAAATGTCAAGAGTATTGAAGAGTCTTATGTAAAGCTATATATTGATGACAAAGCTCTAGCCAATGTAATTTGAATAAAATAAGGAGAATAATATTATATGAAGCATTTTATCAATAATTGTTCTGTGATCAATAATTGTTTTGTGCAATATTAGTGTTATTGTGAATGAATGAGATATTGGGAAATATAGACCTATGTGTAGACACCAAAATCTAGGCATTTGCATTTCACCACATAATCCTTCATAATAAAATATATTATTAAGTCTAAAATTTATCATATTGAATCCTACACATTTTCACCCACATTGCACATCACAATCCTGCATAATATATACCTAAGTCTAAACTTAGGCATAAAAATCTACACATTAAAAGTATTTTTTAGATTTTCTAAATCTAGAAAATCTGCCTAGGATACCCTGCCTACCCACTAGACATGTGTCCTGGCCACATAACCACCACCCCTTACCACCTCTCACACACCCTTTTCACCCTTGTCCCTTCACATGGGACATCCCTCCACTTGGATGAGGCACCCTTGGTGACTCACTCTAACTACCCTAGAGATGTGGTAACCCTAGCTAGCCATTTGGCAATGCTAGCTTGCCACCTCTCTTTCCCTCCAAAATCCCAAGGGGCCTATAAAGGCACATTCATCCCATCAACCAAAAGAGGCTAGAAAATACACCAATACACTACCAAAATCCCTACAGGAAGTTACTTGTGCACTCGAAGGCCAGTTCACTAAGGTCTCAAATCGAATCCTGAAGCTTTCTACCCTTTCTTCATAACCACCCATCAATGTTTACATAGAGGCAACCACCCTCCAGTGGTTGGCCAGCCCCACTCACGCATCCACAGTTGCTCAGGAGCACTTTCAGCCAATGACATACAAAGATCAGAAAGGTAAAGAACACAACAAGACTTTTCTTTTTCATTGTTTTTTATCTTCTACATTCTATTTTTGTATCCTATAAGCATTTACATTAGGGTTTTAATAGCTTTTTATTTATATCAAAAAGTGTTTCACACTATGCAAGCCCTTCATATGCTACTAACCCTCTTTTGGTAGGACATGTGTATAGGAGATAGGTATTTGAGCAGCTACTAAAGCTGGAGTGGCACATCACAAGATACTCAAGCCCACTCACCAATCATATTGGAGCAAGAAAATACTGAATACATCCTCACTCTTTGTATTTTGTAAAAGAGGAATTTCTTCCTTTTTTGCCCATTATAGTCTGAAAAGTGAGCAAGTTGATTTGTATACAGACCCTTGCACACTCAAGGTAAATCATTGTAAATGGAAGGCTCTACTGTTTCAATACAAATATCATTCTTTCATTACACTTTTTTGTCTTTCTTGCATTGTTTGGTGTTGTCTTTTTAGATTACAAAATGACAATCACAATGGGATTGCGTTCAAGCAAAATTGCTAGATATTTGTATTAAGCTCTCTTTGCGGGTTTGCAAAAGCAGAAAACTATCACAACTCACAATTTGGTAGGAATTGCTAAATCACTAAGGTGTTCGAGCTCCCAGGGTAGTTGGTTCCTTTAATACCATATCATTTGGTAAGAATTGCTAGAGTCACTAGGGGACCCAAACTCCAAAATTAATTGCTTCTTTTACCACATCATTTTGCACTTCATTGTTACCAAAGGCAAATTTTCAACAACACAACCCACTCCAAAATTTGGGTATCAATTTGATCTTCACTTTAGAATATTTGCATCCATATCATCCACCTTTTTTATCATCCAAATTTGGTCAATTGGCTTGTGGGTTTCATCCTTTACCCATTCGCCAATTGAGGGCATAAGTCAAAATCAAATTTTCCAAAAATAAATAAATAAATTTTCCATGCGTTGAGATAACTTGAGTGCATATCTCCATCCAATAATAGCATGTGTCTTTTGTTTTTAAACCACAATGTGTTTCACACAATGCGGTACAAAAAGGGGCATCTGTAAACACCAAAATCTAGGCATTTGAATTTTACCACATAATCCTACATAATAAAATATTTTTCTAAGTCTAAACTTAGGCATATTGAATCCTACATATTTTCACCCACATTCCACATCACAATCCTCCATAATATATGCCAAAGTCTAAACTTAGGCACAAAAAATATGCACATTAAAAGCATTTTTCAGATTTTCTAAATCTGGAAAATCTACCTAGGATACCCTGCCTACCCACTAGACATGTGTCCTGGCCACATCACCACCACTCCTTACCACCTCTTACACACCCTTTTCACCCTTTTCCCTTCACATTAAACATCCCTCCACTTGTATGAGGCACCCTTGGTGACTCACTCTAAATACCCTAGAGATGTGGCAACCCTAGCTAGCCACTTGCCAATACTAGCTTTCCACCTCTCTTTCTCTCCAAAATCCCAAGGGGCCTATAAAGGTACCTTCATTCCATCAACCAACAGAGGCTAGAAAAATACACTGCTATGCTACCAAAATCCCTACAAGAAGTTACTCATGCACTTGGAGGCCAGTTCACCAAGGTCTCAAATCAAATCCTAAAGCTTTTTGTCCTTGCATAACCACCCACTAATGTTTACACAGAAGCAACCACCCTTCAATGGTTGCTCAACCACCTTACCATGGTTGGCCAGTCCCACCCGCACACCCACAATTGCTCAAGAGCGCTTTTAGTTGATGACAAACAGAGATCATAAAGGTAAATAACACAACAAGGTTTTTCTTTTTCATTGTTTTTTGTCTTCTGCATCCTGATTTTGTATCCTACAAGCATTTAAATTAGGTTTTAAATAGTTTTTGTTTACATCAAAAAAGGCTTCACACGTGGAAGCCCTTCATATGCTACTAACCTTCTTTTTGCAGGACATGTGTGCAGGAGACAGGTATTTGAGCAGCTATTGAAGCTAGAGTGGCCCATCATAGGATATTCAAGCCCACTCATTGACTGGATTGGAGCAAAAGGGACCGATGATACCATAATTCTTTGTATTTGATAAAAAGGGACATTTCTCCCTTTCTTTCCATTGTAATCTGAAAAGAAAGCAAGCTCATTGTAAATAGACCCTTGCACACTCAGGGTAAATAATTGTAAATAAAGACTAAGGATCTACTATTTCAATACAAATATTATTCTTTCATTATGCTTGCTTGTATTTATTGTATTGTTTCGTGTTGTATCTTTTTGCTTACATTGTGATTTTTGGGCCAATTTTCTAATAGGTTTATCAAAGCCACTATAGTAATCCTTATTCAGGGTGAAGAGAGAGGAGGATATTGTGAGAAGATATTTGAGAGATATTGGAGAATAGATAGCACTAAAATTCAATGTGAATACTTGGATGAGTGAATATTGGAGGTGTAAATATGGACATGTAAATCAGAAGTGAAGATATTGGATATTGAGCATGTGAATTTTGGACATGTTGGATTTATGAATTTAGAGGAGACATAAATCAAAATATTGGATTGGTGGTCCACGTGATATTTGGAGAAGAAGAGTGAAGCAAATCTGAGGAGTTACTAAAGTATTTTGAAGTAGATGATTGGAGGACAAAGAAGATTGGAGGAGCTATTGGGGTGAAGAACAAGTATAAATAAGAGCATGAGAATGTATGTCATTATTGGAGCATAACGCTAATAGTTGTTGTTTGAAGAATGTTTGGAGGATGTTAGATAAAGTAGTAAAGAGCATGTGAAGACTGTTTGGAGAGAGATGAAGTAGTAGAGAGCATGTGTAACTACTTGAAGAACATTTTGGAGATATTCTAGAGGATATTAGATAGAGCTAAGAGAATGAAGCCAAGAGGAACAAAAAATGATTTGAGTGCTTAGTATGGTTGTAAGAACATTTTAATATGAGCATTAAAATAGTAATGATAGAAGGACATTATTCCATTACCTTGTGAGTGAACACAGGAAGAGTTAGGCATGAAGAATGTAGATTTTTTGAGACCATAGCAAGGCAAAATGTTTGAGTAGAAAATAGAGAGAAATGAGTAAAGGATATAAGGTAGACATAATGCTTGAATAAAATGGTTTTATTTTCAAATAATATAATCACTATATGATATATTGTTGGCTTTTAAGCCTTACTATCTCAAAATATCACAAGTCCCAATATAAAGAATCCGCAATACTATAGGTCAAAATATTAGTAATCAAGAGTAGAATTATATATATGATCAATCATATATATAGGCCAATATAATAATGGAATACCATCACTTATAATATCAAATATGAATGTAAATGGCCAAAATAATTCATGTACATGCATGAAGAATACGTACAATAAAATTGCTCAAAATCTATATACAAGCTATATTATCAAAGTTTTCTATGTAGTGATTGCTACAAAAAAAATTTCTCTTACATTATATGGAGCTTCATATCCATAATATATACATTAATATGACTCTTAAATACTTATATATTTCACTCCTTACATATCTGGGAGTTGCAACCTTTCCTATTCTTAACCTTTGGCTTCTTATCTTGCCACTTGTATACAAGACTCTTCACTCTCTTCTTACATGCATACTTTAACTCTATGGCACTTGCACACTTCTATACGACTCTTAATCTCCTACATGCACTCCTACTACAAGACACTTGTGCACATTCTCTTAATACACAATTACACTCTTACTTACATGACACTTGTGCATATCTTTCACATATACACTTATATATAAGGGAAATATTAGTCATATAAACTATAAATACAAACTCTAATCTATTAAATATTTAAATTTTTACCATAAAGGTACCATGAGGGTACATTAGCAAGTACCAAATAATGTAATATTATCCAACATATACTAGTAAATTTCAATAGATATTGAGTTATAGTTTTCTTTCCATGGACTAATTTACAGCTATATACTTAGACTCATACCTAGCACTAGATGTTAATAAGGACCTCACAAAGACTCAATCCTTATTTCTCAAAGATAGGGTAATTTTAGGTAAATTTAATGGGTTTTGACTAGGGGCTTCAACCTTCAGAAAATGTATTGATAGGAGATGGAAGTCTCTAGGAGTGAGTCTATCCTTTCTTCTCAAAGGTTTATTCCTATACATTTTTTTGTTACAATAAGTAAATATATTGAATCCTAAAAAGAGGTCCTTAAATTTATTGGAAGAGTAGGACTCTTCCTTACCCACTAGTATGAAGGCTTCACACCTAAAAATGTTAACCTATCTCTAGTAACAATATAGGTTAGGATATATGGTTTACCCCTTGAGTTCTAAGAAATTTATACCTTCAAGAAAATAGGAAACACTCTAGGATAATTCCTTGATATTTTAGAAATTACAAAATATATATTCTTGGCTATTTATTCTCAAATATTGGTCATGATTTATATAAGTAAATCTTTACCAAAATCAATTATTCTTAAGTATGGGGGTAAGTTGTGGATCCAAACCATAGATTATGAAAACATATATTTTATATGTAGAATATGTTGTGAGGTGGGGCATATTGAGAGATCATTCCCTAAGAAGAGTCCTATGTAGAAAATTACAAGAGAAACTTAGAAATATATATGGATGAGTATGGTTTTCAACTTCCAAAAAATAGGTACAAATAGATGAAAGTAAGTAAATAGTGGACAATAGTAAGGAAGGATATTAGAAGAAGTACCAATTATTTTAAGGCTTTGGCCTATGAAGAAAACTAAGATCAAAGCTTAGACGATGATATTGATTTAGGGATGAACATTCTTGCTAAACCTAAGGAATGTACCTAATAATATATTAAATACTCTTGAAGTACCATGCACCATTTAGGAGAAGAAAGTGGTAGATAAAATATAATGTTATATGTTAATACCTCTACCATTAATAAGGGAATAACAAAAAATGAGCAAGACATGTCAAAAGCTTCCATAGTAGATCTAGGAGAGGATAAATATAATGAGAAGGAAAGCTATGAATGAATAATTAGGAATAGAATAATAATACCTATTATTGATACAAGCAAGGTAAAAGATAAAAACACTCAAATTATCAAGTGAGAACTAGGGAAGCAAGAGCAAACATAAATAAAGGAACACAATCTAAGTTGATTAAACTTTTTTTCACCAAATAGAAAAATGATATTGGTAATTTGCAAGTGGGGCTAGTATCCCCTAATGATGCATGATTACCATCTCATGGAATAATGGGTGATAATGTCCTATCAAAGCTAAGGTGTATCAAGGACCTTTGTTTAATTAATAAGCTTGATATTATTTATATCCATAAAAATAAAATGATAAAAGAATAAGTTTCCAAAACTATAAATTTTTTATGGGCAAGATGTGAATGGGATGCTATGGATTTTAAGGATTAGTAGGGGGATTCTAATATGTTGGAATCCTATTAGAACATCTTATTCAACCATTCATAAAACTAGCTATTGAATAGCCTCGTTAGTCGCATGCTCCTTTACATATATTTATTTCATCCTTAGCAATATCTATGAACCTACAACTTAGTCAATAAGATTAGAAGTATGGAGTGGGATTGAAGCCTTTATGAGAAATAAATACCAAGAAACTTTATTCATGATCGGAGGAGATTTTAATTCCATGACCAAGTTGGAGGGAAATTTTTGGGGGATTAGGAAAATAACCCAAAGTTTGAGAAATTTCTTAGTTTTTATTCAAAATAGTAATCTATGGAAGGTTGGGCTTGAATAAGATGACTATACATGGATGAATAATAAGAGAGGCTAGAAGCTAATAGTAAATAAATTATATACATGCATAATCTTAGATCATAGGCTAGATGAAGGGACTTGTGCTAAAATTAATACCTTGACAAGGATTGGTTTTGATTATTGGCCAATAAGAGTTAAAATGATGATAAGTTATTTTTTTTAAAAGTCATATTTTAAATATGAGTAGATGTGGTAGTACCTTCAATTTGTTGATATGATAGTCCAAACATGTAATTATTTAGGAAACATTGGAAATAATGGATTGTATACACTTCCAAAAAAATAAATGAATGACATCTAGATTAAAAGAATGAACAATAAAACTTTTGGAAATATTATTTAGAAGAAAGAACTAAAAGAGAAAATTTCAAAATTCTAAAAATGTGAGCATAATAATCCAATCTCAGAGGAAAGGGAGTTTCTTAGTGAATATCATAATATTTTGAGTAAGAAAGAGAAATTTTGGAGATTAAAATTGAGAGAGAGACTTGGTTAAAAGGAGATAAAACGTTAAATTTTTATCATAGGATGGCAATAGTGAAGAGATCAACATCCAAAACTAGTAGAATTAAATAGTAAAATGGGTTTGGACTGAAGACCAGAATGAAATGAAAAATAAGGTAAGGTTTTTTAACCAGAATATTCTAGGATCAAAGGAGTTTGAAATTCCTAATGATAAACTACTACAATAAGTACCTTTAGTTGTAACAAATGAAGGCAATAGGAAATTGATGGAGCCTGAGAGTATTAAATATTGTATCTAATCAAGGAGTTGACCTTGGTAAAAAATCTAGAGGTCATCAAAAGGATCCATGTCTCATGCTCCCTATACTTTCTAAGACTAGCATTCCAAGTGAGGCATAGGCATTGGACGCACTCAACGAGAACCACATTACAGGGGGTCATGATGCTTGGTGCATAGGGACCATTTTTTAGTTCCTATAGAATGCTCGGTCTATTCTATCTCTTGAGTGATCAAAATTCTCCTTCTTGAGCAATGCTTTTTAAGGTAGCTCATTCTCAATATCCTCTCACATATTCTCAAGCTAAGGGTTAGCTAAAATAGATCGATGTTATATTGGCATAGTATGAGACTTTGATGAAGAACAAGGCTTAGGAGTTGGTTCCTCTTCTAGAAGGGAATAATTTTATTGGTTAAAAATAGGCCTATAGAATCAAATATATTTTAGATGGTCAACTAGAGAAGCACAAGGTACACCTTCCTACTAATGGATTCTCTAAACAAAAGGGAATGGACTATTGTGATACATTTGCACTAGTTGCTAAGATGGACTTAATTAGGATGATTTTATTTATTACTACCCCATATGGATGAAAATTACATCATATAGATGTGAAGAGTGTCTTTTTACATGGGGAACTTTAGGAGGTAATATACATGCAGTAGCCACCTATTTTTTAGCTTAAGGGCCACACTATGTTGGTTTGTTGTTTAACAGGTCCTTGTATAGACTTAAGTAATCTTATAATTCATGGTCTGAAAATATCCATTCCTTCTTCCTCTGTTTAGGTTTCAATAATGTGAGGTTGAACATTATGTTCACATTAAACATCTGGATAGGAAACGTTTGGTGATTGTATTGTGTTTTCATGGTCTTCTCATTATCAATAGCTCTTCTACTCTGATCTAGGACATTAAATTACTACCTTGTTTCACTTTTGAGATGATGCATTTGGATCTTCTACATTATATTTTTTTGATGTAAATTTATTAGATAGCTTTTGGCATCACCATATCCTAATCCAAGTATGTTTTAGATATTCTTTAGTGTTTTAGGATGGAGGATTGCAAGTCTACTTAGACTCATTTTATCTCAGTCCTAAAGCTTTGGGATAATTATACCACTCATATCATGGATGTTATGTTGTACCAATATCTTATGGAAAGGACTTCTCTACCATACTCACAATAAACCTGATATAGATTTTGTTGTTATTTAGTATTACATATATATGCAAGTATCCTTGGAGAGTCACTAGACAATAGCTAAGAGGATTCTCAAATATATTTGAGAGACCTATCACATGGGTTTTCATTACTCTATTGGCTCCCCTTCAATTTTAATAAGATTTTTAGATGCTAATTGGGTTGGTGATTTCAATGAGTGGTAGCCTACCACAAGCTTTGTTCTCTATTTGGGACTTATCTTAGTTTCTTGGTATTCTAACCACTAACCACTATTTATCAATCTTTCACAGAGGCTAGATATTATGTTGCCAAAAATATAGCTAAGCATATTAGGTGCATGCTCATGATTTTATAGAATATTTGCATTCCCTAAATTTTTCCAATCACTCCTTGATGTAATAATTAGAGCACCATCAAACTTATTTGTAATATAATATTCCATTCATAGATAAATCACATCAATATATGGATGCACTTTATGATAGTGTGTCTTGCATGTAGGATGATTGATCTAGTTTCTATATCTTCATTAGATCAAGTAGTAGGTATTCTAACTAAGGTCATACCCAAGGTTATTTTTGTGCTTATGTGGGAGCTTCTTGGAGTTAGAGAGTGTCCCTTAAGGGGAATGACAAGTAAGGGTCTATGTTTATGTCCTTGGTTCAGCTTAAGGAGGGATATTGGAATATATGATGGTTAATATTCTCTGGAGACCATGACTAACTTTTGTACTTGTATTAATCATATTTTCCCTTTAGGTCCATGTTAACCATGAAAAATGTGAATTTTTAATTTTTAATTTTTTTTCCTAAAGGTTTGCCTCACAACCTTGACCTAAAGATAATTTGTATTTCGGTATAAATACCCCTTCATACCAATTTTTTTCTTATTAGCTGGAGTGTAATTTTGTTTTCATTTTGTGATATTGTTTGGTGTCCACAAACAAACCCAATATATTATGTATTCTTCATTCTTTGTTCTGCGTATTTCTTTTCAAGAAATACTGGGTATTCTTTGATTCTATTTATTTTAGGAAACTACTGTGCAATCTAAAAAATATAAGGGTTTTATCTATCCTTGTCTCATTGTGTGGATTATTGTATGGTGGATTAATAATTTATGTATGAATAACTTGATGTTTTAGAATATTGTTGGATGATTTATTTTTATGACAATAAAGTTTTGTTCCAAATAGTTGCAAGCCATTTTTAGTAATGAAATAATAATGATACCCCTAAGAGGCACCCTATAAAGATATAAAAAATAGCATGGTGGTTATACATTTTAGTAAGGCCCAAGTTGATGGTGATAGTTCTTATAATCTCTCTATTTTTCATGAAATATGAATATTAAAAAACTTACTCATGAGTTTTATTTTTGAAAGGTTTTTCATATTAAATAATTGTGTTTTATGCTATTACATGTTTTTTTATCACTTTAGTAGTCTAATTGCATTGTATTCATTTTATGGAATTTTACCATGTCTATGTGAATTTCATGCCAAGAAACTAACATGTATGAGCTAGTAATGAATAGTAGTTTCAGACAATAGTAAATTATTATATTTATAATATATTTTCGCTTCGTATATATTACATCAATATATTTATAGACTAATTTTACTTTGTTTTTCTTGCAAGAATACTTTTCATTATGAGAAGAGTACTTTGATGTAAGATTGAATATTTCACTCATGACTAGTTGCACAAAATCCCTTCCAAAATATATATTTAAGGTTTCATTGGTGAGAATTATAGATCATGTCCATATAAAAGTAGGATTTATTGGTCTTGTAGCGACTTGAAAAAATCCAATAGACATGGAAAACTTAATCTCTAAGAGGAGAAAATTGGGTCCAAGAAGCTAAAATAGTTTTAAAATTTGTTTTAATTGTATAAGGGATATTCATTGAAATTTTTTTAGCAGTAGCATCCATGCAATTTGGTTGAAAAACAATCAAGTATTCATAATATGCTGGAAGTAAAATATCGCCAAGTTTGTGATAAACATCTCCGATATGAGTATAGGTTAGAAGAATTCACAATTTATGTTCTATTACACAAATATTAAAAATTGAGTATGGTTGGATTCCATATTAACAATAGATTATGGTTGGCTAAAAAATTAAAAGGTTGTACACTTTGAAAGACTCTTAATGAGAGAATGAAGTATTAAAACCAAATTAAAAGAAAAAGAAAAGTATGTTAAATCCAAAAAATGATTAATTAAAGTTGAAATAGAATCTTGATGAGAAAATATTGGTGTGGTCTCCATAGTGATATTGTTAGTAGTTATTACATCATATCCCATGTGAAATGGAAATTGGTATAAATCTACATCACAAGGTCTATGCATACACTATAGGATAGAGGTAGTCGCAATATTAGTTAGAGGGTTGTTATGCCAAATTTAGGCATTAAAAGTATTTTAATATGTATCACTTCATAATGCAAAGGATCAAAGTATTGAGTTCTAACATGTGGTATCATAGTAGGTAGAATAAAGAGCCAACTCTTCTTATGATAATCCTCTCCCTTCGATCAAGAGAATCTCAAGAAGCACTCTCTTTTTTTAAAGAAATTGTTCAAGGGTAAACAACCCTTCCAAAATATAGATTATATTAAACTCAAAAGAAGAGGTAATCAACCTCCCCATAAAGCAAATTCCTTGGAAATTTTATCAATAAATAATTCCTACTAAGAATATAGACTATAATAGAAGAAGCAATCTTAGGATAAGAAATCCTAAAGAAGATTGGCTTAAGGGAAAAATTTATGCCATATAAATCTACAAATACAAGATTGAAGGTATTTAAACATATAAGCATTAGCAACACAAAGCATTCAAGAAGCAAAATGAAAATCACCAAAGTGCTAAAAATATAAGAAAAAATAAGGTCATTAGTTCCCCTTGTAGAATCATTTTCTCCTTCAAAGATATTAAGGATCCATTGAAGCCTCTTGAAATTGTAAGAAAAGCACTATCAACAAGAAAAATAAGTCCTTTAGAGTATACATTGGGATTGCCATTGAAAACCAATAGATAGAATTATTTATTCCATATGTGAATACAAACTTAGGAGAATTGAATTATGAGGATGCAAAAGTTATCAAGAATACATTATTCAAGAATGGTCAAAAAATAGCGTAGACCTCATTCTTTAAAAATAGAGCTCACTCCAATGGAAATACAATGCTCTTGAAGAAGAACTTGGGACATTGCTTACAAATAATATGAGTTTTAAAACTTCACGTGCCATGCAATCTTGAATAAATAAATATAAGTTGGGTTGAGTGAATAAAAGAAATAAGATACTGCCAAAGAAATTCATTCTTCATGCAAAAATTGAGTACCATGAGGTTATTACACAACTCTATTTAGTGTTATATTTTTATGTAACAACTCATAGAAGCACAATTAAGGACCTACTTCAAAAATGTGAGACATCAAGATATATTGATAGGCTTGGACATTAAAACAAGAAGCCTCTTACTATACAAAGCAATTGGACTAGCATGAAGGTCTATTAGATGCATAAGTTATGCATATATAGCAAGGACCTAGAATGAAGACATGCTACCTCCATCCCAAAAGCCATGGTCATAATTATATCTGACAAGATAGTTGAGAGCAATAAAATAAAAGAATACTAGAGCACTTGTCTTATCTCAATGTAGTCATAAAGGAATCTTCCAACTGCATCTAATTATTCCTTCTTTCTCAAAGTTGATAGCTTAAGTAAAGTCATAGAATTTCTAATGCAAAATTGTAGAAGATTGCAAACACACAAGAAATCAGGAGGCACCTAATGATCTGGAAGAAGCCTTCAATAGAAATATTTTCTAAGAAGATAATCGTATTGTGCAAAGCATTGATTTCTCCACTAAGTTAGCATAAAAAAATGAGATAATGATAATCATTTGGTTTTACACATCTTCTCTATTTAAAATCAATATGAATGCATACTTTCTCAAACTGATGATGATACCTCCTACACTGAGTCAAGTGGACACGTGTACAAGGTAAAGCAATGCATTGATATTTATAAAACTAGCCATAAAAATCAATTACACCACATTTATTGTGGGTAACTCAAGTAAACGCAATAAAATATTACCTTTCTCCTTATTTAATTGTAAGTAAATTAAAGAAACTTATAAATTTTTGAAGAAATCAGAATATTCCTTGAAGATTCAAGTGGGAGAAAGAAACTCTGCTTATAATCCTTTTTGCCAAAGAGACATTGAATTTCCAGGATTTGAGGCAACTATGAAAATAAAATTATAGGCTTATATATACTCAACGAAAAACATTTTTGAGGTTTGATTTAGTGAAAGAAAAATATTCAAATTTTGTGAAGTTAATTATGGCTAATGGAGCACCAAAGTTATTGTTGCTCAATTCCTAACTACTAAGGGGAAATAATTATGCCACCTCAAAAACTAAACTTAGGATATATCTTGAGTTTAAAGAAGTATGACAAGTCATAAAAAAAACCATTACCCATCCTAAAGAAGAAAATAAAGATCATATAAGGTTCAATAAGGTAGATAGAAAGGTAAGGTCAATCATCATGTTTGGAGTAGCAGATGAAGTACACACATACATTCAAGATTCAACCAGGGCCAAAGATACATGGTAGAACCAACAAATAGTCTTTGAAGCAAAGAATCAAAATCAAATTCTATTTTTCCATATCCATCTCCATTGCTTGAAGATGAAGAGTGGAGAGAAACTTGAATCATTCATGAGAAGAATTATTGAATTATGAGCATCACTACAAGCATTGGAAGAAAATATGTTTGATGAAATATTAGTCCCTATTGTTTTAATATCTCTACCTTCTCAATTCAATGTATTTGTGATAACATTAAATATCACTAAGAAAACATATAACTTTGAAAATTTGATGAATATACTTCTAAAAGAAGAGACCTTACATAAAACAAAATAAGAAGAAGTACTTATTACAAATAAAAAAGAAAAGTAGCCATTTAGAAGAGTTATATGACCTCCACAATGCTTCGAACAGAGAAATAATTATCAAGAATATCATAATCAGAGAAATGATTCTCAAAGAAAAATTTTTACACATAAAATATGTGTGAACTTTGTGGTAGAAGTGGCCACATAGTGAAGGTATGTTGGCATAATCTATTTACAAATGGATACCCTTCATGAAATATGTACCAACAGCAATATAGGTCACCATTAGATAAGAAAAATAATGTAGCAGAAGAAAACCAAGTTTAGGAAGATGAAAAAAGATCATCCAAAAGAAGAAGAGTATATGTTTATTTCTCATGCTCAACTAAGTCAACTCAATGATGTTTGGTATGTCAATTCTAGAGCAACCAATCATATGACTCATCAAAAATATTGGTTTCAGACTCTAGACTATCCCAATCATACAAGAAGGGTCTCTCTATGTGATGACACATCCTATGATACTAAAGCATAGGAGATATTAGATTACAACTTGGATCTCATAAATGCAAATTAGTAGGATTCTTGTATACTCTAGGACTTACTAAGAATCTACTCCCCATCAATCAATTACTTGACCATAATTTGAAGGTTGAATTTAACAAACAATAAGGATCTAAGGTAAACAAACATGAAAAATACTTAAACTTCACACAGTTCATCATGATAATATATATTGTGTAAAGCAAACTCACAAATAGTGTGGCACCTATAGCCATGAATAATGGGACTCATCAAAGGAAAATAAAATAAATAGCAACAATCATGTAGGAAGAACCCATAAATTTTACTAGAAAAGGTATATTAATCACTCAGCAATGACTACATAGCCAATAGGCACATATATTAGATATGATACTTGGCCAACTCTTGTAGGTGGTAGTTATAATAATACCATTATAAAATTTGCACTAGTCAATCATCTCAAATCACTAGAGAACTAGAAAACAAACCATTCAATCGAACAAGCCCAAATGGAGCATCTTGAAATTGAAGAGGTGCATTAAAAATGTGACTCTTCCTAATTTATAATTTTCAATAAAAATGATCTAGAAATTGAGGCCAGTGAGAAGGATTATAAATCCCCACATAAGGCACTCAAACTACATTCATTAGTTGAACATCATGTTGACAACCAAAGGAAGCACGAGTATGTTTCCTATCATAAGTTATGACTTAACCAAATATATGAGGTCAAGATGTAAAAGCAAAGATAAAAGTTGATTGACCTTGCCACAGTAGAATATGTTGCTCATAAAAATATTTAGCAACAAATCTACATGATATGAGAGTATTTGGTCTCATTGATAATTGATATATTTAAATTACTTGACAAAGATCCTCCACATGAAGACTTTAAAAGAGGCACATATTTTATGCATTGAAAGTATTTGTAATAATTATATTTTTGGAGTGCATGATCGGTGAAACCCAACACTCCTAAGTATCATAGTGGATAGTCTACATTTAGGGGGTAATTTTCTCTCAAATTTCAACATCACCTAGAACATTTCATCAAATCAAAATTCTAGATAGAGCTATGACTATGATTAAGGTCTATGCATGCACTATAGGTTAGAGGTAGTTGAAAAATTAGTTAGAGGGTTTTTATACCAAATTTGGGTATTCTATGTATTTAAATATGTATCACTTCATAATGCAAATGATTGAAGCATTGACTTCTAACAAATATAAGAAATGGTTGATATACTAAAGAATTCAAGATCTTTTTTATGTTATCAAAATAGAAGAAATACTTTCATTTGGGCAAGTATGATTTCATAAGTTGAGAAAACCTAAAATATATAATTGGATAAGGTATAGTAAATAAATTTTGGGTACCAAAATCTTTCTTAGTAGAGAGGTATAATCCACATGAAATTATAATAAGACACATTTAGAGTATAACAAGTTCATACAAGGAAGAATAGTCAAATGATTATGACCCAACAAGCATCCAAAACAAAGAAAAATTATATTTTAACCATAAACCCTACAAATAAAGTTGAATCTAAGAAAAACATTACAATAAGATTCTCTAAATTAAGAAGAAAGCTCATTGTTTATTTGAGTATAACCAAATATGAGAACAATCAAGACAAGAGATTAGTATTTTAGGCATAATTCAACTAAATCAAGTCTAAATTGAATAATTATTTTCTAATATGGAATGACTTATAAGGCTATACTACACATAAATTTCACCCTAAAATATATTTGTTAGATCATTAGAAATTATAGAAACTAGTACTTTATATAGTCCATATTTTTCTTTATTTAAATATCTAAAAGAGACAAAGTTTATGCTATAGGTTTTTAACATAATTTTACATGTGCATACCATGTACTAGCTCAAAACTCATCTATTTAGAACTCCAAAGATCAATTTTATCAATCAACAAGTTGACTAGGAATGGGATTAGCTGGTATATGTAATGTGGCTTAAAAACTATATTGAGAAAGTGCCAAGTGGAATATGTGCATGAGAAATATTGACTCATCCTATTCATACATGTGTTAAACTTGAACGAATCACATGAATCAAGAGACATCAATTTCACTCCTAGATTGAAATAGGAGCTTATATGAGATTTGGACTAAAAACAATAAGGAGGAGGGAATTTTGGATATCTAGGAGAAAGGGCAATAAAATTATGGCAATTATAGAATAAGGGTTTCACTAAGAGGTATTATATGAAGCTACAAATAAAGGCAGGGCATTTAAATGTCTCAATGTGGTCCATGTTGATGGTGACAAGTATAAATCTTATGATCTCTTTATTTTGCATGGAATATGAAGCTTAAATGATTAATTCATGGACTTTCTTTCCAAATGGTTTCCTACATTAAATAATTATGTTATGCATTATTATATATGTAATTTTTTAATCATTTTAGTAATTTACTTACGTTGTATTAATTTTATGGGATTTTACCAACTTTATATATTTTTCATGCTTGAAAACTAGTAAGTATGAGCTAGGAATGAATAGTAGTTTGGTACAATAGTAAATTTATAGATTTATAGTAGTATTTTGGTTTCACAAACTTTGAATCAATATCTTTATGGATTTTCCATACTCTATTATTTTTTATGTGAGTACTTTTGTGCATGAAAAAGTAGTTGATGTAAGAGTGAAGGTTTTACTAGAGACTAATGACTAGTTTCACTAGAGGTCAAGTGAAACTAAGACAAAGAGCATTGCAGTCCTTCAAATAGATTTGTTTTAAGGATCCATTGGTAGAAATTATAGATCAACATCTCAACTTAATACACTGTTCTCCATGTGTTTTTTATGATGACATATATTTTTGTTGATGTTTGGGTGAAAAGCCATAATTTTTTCAAGTTATTAAAATGTTTGCTAACCAATCAAATGTCATATATTAACATGCCCCTCAAAACATAAGTGGTGGATAAGCCTTGACAATATAAATAATTTTATATTCATGGACTCTAAATCAATAAATATGCATATTTCATGTTGCAACATGCTATAGGCAATGAAGTTTTTGCTACATTACTTGAGGTTGTTCTTTTTGTGTTTGTTTTTTTTTTTAAAGAATATTAAATATATCACATTTGTCACTATGAACTAGTCTATTATATGGTCAAATAACTATTTGATTAAATTTACATTTGATTTTTTTGCAAACATTCATAGAATTATATTAAGAAAACAAGATATATAATTCATTCATGCTATAAATCAAAAGAAACATCTAACTATTTGGATGTCTTCCTTATCGAACCAAATAATATTTGTACAAGTATGACAAAGACCTACTAGAGAGAAATCAAGAAATCATAAAACCATAGGTATATCTCTATTATATGAAAGATATACAAACTATAGCAATACCACTATTTGACTAAGTGAGAAGAATCTTATTGACTCTAATTATACATATTGATCTTCATTGCAAATAACCTTGATTTTAAAAGCAACAAGCATTAATAGACTCATGTCCAACCCTAATATAGAATTGCATGCACCCTATTGTATCATGAATAAATTTAGTATTTCACTCTATGGTTTTACCAAGTCATTTGGTACTATAATAGTGATTCCTTTGCTTACTTTATTTTGTTATTGAAGCTTTCATCTATATTAATGACTTCCATGCACACACAAAGCTCTATCTCACATATTCTAAGTTTATTAGGTTAATAGCACATTTTGAATTCTCACATGGTCTCTTTTTATTTAAATTTTGAATAATAACCACAATAGATAAGGTAGAACATGGGATTGCCAACAAAGCTCTTTATACCTTTCATATTTTGCTAAAGCTTCCCAATTTTATAAATGTCATTAATTATTCTCCAACTACAAACTCGACAAAAGAAGATATCATACATCTTTAGAAGAACTTTATACTCCAAGTATTCTACTATCCAAATGGGTGGCAAACAAAAAATTTAGAATGGATTTGGTCTAAAATTCAATACTAACCATTCCCATCGGACTTTTATGCCTCTATAAAACAATTCCTTGTTGACCTCTCCCATGTTTACACTAAGCAAGATCAAAGATATAGTATCATTCTTTTTGCACCTACACCATGCAAAGTGAATAGTAAAAAGCAAAAGGTGGTATATAAAGATGTCATGGAAAAGCAAATATAAATAATAAATATATAGACATAATCAACCCCCATATGTGCTCCTATTCAAACATTATATGGTTAGGAAACAATACATGAGCAAGAGTCATCATTTCATACCATCATGTTTCCTCTTACCCAAAATTAATTCTCTTAACTATATCATTTTCCATACCATCTTATTGCCTCTTTCCCAAAATTAAGAATGCATATATAATACCCTTGACTATGAAATATTGTCCAAAGTGTAAATAGATTTAGTTTTATAAAAAAAGATCATTCCTTTTATAAAAACTCAAAGCTTAAATAGGTCTACCAATAAAGGATTGAGTACTCCAAATAAAAGGTCAAGATTCAAACCTAAAAATAGGTTAGATATGTATGCCCTGTAATTAAATAACCAAATTTATATTTAAAAAATATAAACTGATTTCATATAATATCCTTTTAACAATATAATAAACCATAGACCTTAAATTAATAAATAAAGTAAAATTGTAAAAAAAAAACCATCTAAAGAGCATATAATTTGCCCCCTTTTAAAAACAAACTAAACCTTTAAATAACATAAATAAGATTGTAATTTTTTTTTTAACCTCTGCCATCTCTTGATAAAGGTGGGAGGGACATCTAAGGGATATGGGTGGTCTCATATGCTGCCCTTTTAAAAACAAAGGGGACCTTAAAATAGTGATACTGACATAAATTAAAACTATAATGATTTTGATTTCTCCTTGTGACGTGTGACATGGCTCTCATTTCGAATTGTTACTTTGTCTTGTTATAACTTCGATATTATAAAGATTGCTTGGTATCTTCCTTTGCTATTTACAAACCAAATCTCCAAGAATTGACTAGATCTGGCATTCATTAAAGCAAATATAACAGCAGAAGCAATACAACAGACAAATATTAGTTATGTGATTTCCAATTCCTTTGTCTACAAAGACTACAAACAAACCAAAAAAATAGAAACAATAACATCATAGGAGCAAAGAAGTTCAGATTTATGTATATATTTATAAATACATGACTGCATGCTGCATCTCATTGTTCTGTCCAGCAAACAGAAGCTTATAGAACATCATAAACTTTTAAGATACCCATTTCTAGGTATTGAGCAATTAAATAACAAACTATTCATCTAATTTGATAGTTCGTTTTCTATTTGTTACATACACTCTATCTCAATGAAACCCAAGATGCCCATATATATATTAAAAATAAATAGATACTAAAAAATTTAACAATTCCTAAAGTGCATGACTTCCTTTAAAACAATAATAAATATTATTATTCTATAATAACATAAACAAAATAGTACATTCAGTCACTTTCCTTGTCCTTGTTTCAAGTGAAAATGAAAATACTTGGCTCATTATACACACAGTTGGATCCCAGAGATGCCAACTCAGATCTTTACAAATTTAAAGTTTCTATCTCCACAATTTTGCTGGGAGCAAGCCAAGTCGTCGCCTTGGCTGAAAACATACAACTTTAAATCATCAAGCACGCATAAAAAAAATTATTTACAACAGCAATTACCATCATCAGTTAGCCTGTTTTTTAAAAGCTTTTTTTCTTTTTTTTTCTTTTTTTTTAAATAAAGAATAATATTGTTAAACAAAATTGCATATATAGATAGATAGATATATCTACACCAGAAAAGGCTGAGATCTTCTCAAAAACTCGAGCTTCATCAGCGCGCCAAGGTGGAGATGCAGCTAGCGCTACGAGGGATGCCGGAACCTCGACCCACCTCCGAGGGGTGGCCACGAGGGCTAGGGGGATTCGATCTAGTGATCCTGGCGGCGGAGGCGGCGCCACCACCTCTGCCAGCGTCGCGGCTGGGGGATCGACGGAGAATCTGGCGCATTGCGTCCGCAAGATGCATAGCGGGGCTGGTTCGGCAGCGCGTAAACTGGAGGCAGAAGGTCATATGGGCGTGAAGCGCCTCCTCCATTCCGATGCTGGGGCTACTCGCCCTGCAAAGCTCCTCCTTAACAGCCTCGGCACACAGCCCACAAACCCACTTGCCATAGAACCGCTCCCTCACCCGCCCTATGTAAGCCGGCGTGCACTCCTCCTTCAGACCACAGCACTCGCATTTCACAAGCTCCACCTCCACCGCCACCACCGCCGCGGTGGAGCCACCGTTAGCCACCTCCACAGTCAGACACATTTTGCTTATGGCGGACATACTTTCACAGCATAAAGAATGAATGATGAACTGAACTGAACTGTTTATGTTGAAAAGGGAGGGAATGGTATTAATTAGGTTTGAGTCTGGTGGTGCCGTGAGCCGTGGATGATCTGGCAGCTTATCGTAACTTATCGGCCATGGCCTCTTCCTTTTTTCCTTTTTCCTGCCTCGGCTTTCCCCTTAAACGGCGGGGAATATCAATGCCGAGGTGGGGGGTTGGTGGAGGCGAGGGAGACTCGATCTCGGCACTCGGCACCGAATGTTGGAGTGCTCGGCTTCGCTTTTCAAGGGCGCGAGAGAAACCGGTGCAACGAAAAACCCAAAAGCTTCGATCTAATTTCGAATCTGACGCCTCCTAAATCGAATCGAATTAATTGGATTGGGTGTTTGACAATATCAGATCTTCTCTACAAAATTCTCACTTACACAAATAGTCGCTAACAACCCGAATCCGCCGCCGCCCTCCCTATTCCTGAGCCTTCTCTCCTCTCTAACAGACTGCCTCCATGGCCCACGTGGACATTTTATCTACCCAATTAATAGGGTTACGCCTCCTTACTTCGTTCATTGGTTGTTGCTTCAGGTGGCCAATTCCAAATTTGTTATTGTCTTTAACACTTCATTCATTGGTTGTTGCTTCAGGTGGCTAATTCCAAATTTGTTGTTGTCTTTAACAAAGGTTACTACAAGTTAATTGTTGATTGTTTATCGAGTTGTTTTTCTAGACATTTAAACAGTAAAAGTGTTGTCATTTTGCCGTAAAACCGAAGTACTTTCAAACACATTCATTCAGTGGTAAATGCTTAGTGTTCTAAGTTGAATAAGAAGGGTGTTCAACTTGACTGTTGGCCTGAGGCGAAGTATTTTCGTACTCAATGCAACGTAACATCCTCGATGCTTTTCCAATAGCATCTTATCCTCAGTGTAGTTGCTTTACTATTGTATAGTTGTTAACTATACGTGGCTGGGATCCCTCGTTTGTTTTGTGACCCACCTTAATTTGGAAATGCACCCTATCATAACATACCCCTCCATGGATTAAAGGACCTCTTAAAATATTAAATTCGATATCTAATATAAATTAAAGATTATTAAATTCAGTCTGGATGTCGTAATGGTAAGCTTTTAGGTTTTTGTTCAAAAGTCTCAAGTTTAAAGTTTGGTAAGAGGGGACTGGAATCCCTCGTAAAAAGTTGTTTTTTAATTCAACATTTAAGGAGGAGCATTTTTTAATTCAACATTTAAGGAGGAGCATTGAAAGAGCTAGGATGAAGGTTTTGAAGGGTTTTAGACAAAATTATAGGGAAAATACAGAGGATGAGGCTTGTTGGCCCTAGTGGCCAGCAAGAATTTTTTGATGTGGATGATTATAGCAAGGAAAAGATGCAGCTAGAGAAAATGCAATGGATTCAAAATGTAGTAGACAATCGAATTTTACAAACCACACAGAGTGAAGGAAAAAGCAACAAGCATTTTCAATTCACATTATAAAAAGATACGACAAATCATAGTCTACCACAAAAATGAGATCAAGGGTTGAAGAGAACCAGAAATAAAATACATGACGCCGACCAGATCAAAGAAGCTGAAGCAAAAAAAAATATGATATGGTCCAAAAATAGAGCAAAATTGTTCTAAGGGTAAACTACCAAAAGGGGACGACTCTACCAATACCCAATGTAGAAAAAGAGTCAGGAGAGCTACCCCCAACAATGAATTTTAGGGATGCCCTTCGTGGGGAACAACCCCAACCAGATGTAATCAATAACCTGAGGGCACCACAAAGACCTTTGAGAATGCCTACGATAGATCCTAGGAAAACTGTGACAAAGTGTTTAAAGGCAACGAATGGTTCCCCAATAGTGAAGGTGAACATGGAGGACATTCAAAATGGAATAGAAGACATGGAGAGGAAAGGATTGATATGCCAATTTATGGGGTTCAAAATGATCCTATCAGCATTTAAACTATGGGCTACTAAACAATGGCAAACAAAAGGTGAGTTCCAAATCTCTACTTACCCCAATGGTTATTTCCTTTGCTTCTGAAGAAGATATGGAACAAATATTCCAAGGGGGCATGGTTTTTTGGAAGGGTGAGTTTCTTTATGAAACCTTGGCATACTAATTCAAGCAAAGGAAGAGATGCCATCCACAGCACTAGTTTGGATGAGATTTTTTGGCCTACCAACAAAATTTTGGAATTCGATAATATTTACAGTAATTGGAGATACCCTAAGAATGTTCATGATGATTGTTGATAGTACATATAGATTTTGAACAAATTATTAATTCTTAGATATGTATCCTAATAGACTTGAACAAACATCCCCCAAAAAAGATCACTCTACAATTTGGGGAGGAAAAATGGGAGTAGGAGGTTGATTACAAGAACATACATTTTCACTATAGAATCTGCCATGAATATGGCCATTTAGCAAGAGACTACATGTATAAGATCCTAGAGTAAGAAAGAGAGGAAATATATCCTGAAGGATTCACCCACATCTATAGACTATCTCTTTAGAGATGAATTTTGTTATTAGTATACATCAAATCGGATGGATAGAGGCTCAATCAGATACATGAAATAGTCATCGAGACAAAAGAAAAGAAGTTAAGGCTCAGCAAGCTTATGCAATATCAAGATGTAGAATTTTCCCAAGTATAGAAGGCTCCCAAAATTTTGAGATGTTGACGTCAGTAATGAGCACAAAATTGTCTGGCATCCAGCATAGCTAAGTCTCAAATTTGACTAAGGTAGAAGAATCTAGCTTTTTGTTTTAATGTTGGACTAGAATTTTGGCTAAGTATGAGAAGTGGTTGAAATTTTGAAATGTTGATGTCAGCAAAGGTGTGCAAAAAACCCAATGCTCAACATCAAAGCAAATCCTTGCTAGATACCAAAATTTGACTAATTATCGAAGAATGCCAGACTTCTAAAGTGCTAACATCATCATGAGGTGCATAAAATTTTGATAGAACCAAAGTTAGTGTTAAATGGAAAATTTGTGTAAGGCATAAAGCCCAATAGTAAAGTGCCAAGCCTCAAGAGTAATCTTTGGTATCCAACACTATGCATGGACAAAAGCAAAAGTGATTAAATATAGAAGAAGGTCAAACTCTTGAAGTCACTGACATCACAACAAACTGCACAAAATTCTAGGACAACTAAAAATGTGATTAGAGTTGAAAATATTTCAAGGCATGAAGTTCAACATGCAAGGGCAAAGAATTTTGAAGTAGAAGCCTATCGAACATCTGATAGAGTACATCACAAAATTTTTGCTAAGTGTAGAAGATTTTTGAACTCTAAAAATGATGATGTCATCAAGGTAGGCAAAAAGATCCAACATCTAGCAAGAGAAATCAAAAAATTGGCTATGTTAAGAGCCAAATGGACAATAAGGATAACGTTGTGAAAATAAAATAAAATCTTGATGCATGCAGAATAGACAACTGGACTGATTTCAATTGGGAAAAGAAGAATCTAGACTTGTTCTTGACATCCAAAATCTATTGTAAGAAGATTTTAATATCTAGAGGCTTCCACATTTGACACCTTTCCTAATTCAGCTATGCTAATCATTGAGCCATATGGAATAAATTAAACCTATTAGACAATCTTATGGATTGGATGAAGACACATAAGATACCACTCTCTTAGATGAAATCAGAGCAAGCCACATTAGCATAATGGTGCTAATACAGTTGCACCAGAATGAGTTGGAAGAGGATGTGTGTGTATTGCACTAACTTGACAGGCATGCAAAAAGTGGTTTTCTCCATTGATAAATATCAAACCCAAATGCAAACTACCTTAATATTCTATCCAAATATATATATATATATATATATATATTGTCCCTATATAATGTTCCCTTGACTAAGAGTTTCAACAAGTTGTTGAGTAGCATCCACAAGGTATGCAATAGGCACCAAATCTGAAGGATCGCTATTATTAGGACATCAACATCTACCAAAAGTGGCCATTTGAACACATACCTCTAGTTTTCCTTGGAAGTCATTTGGATCCCTAAGTTACCAAGGGTACTCTTATATGTATGGGTGGTTTAAACTTAGGATTTGTTATTGATCTTGATCCCTCTATGGGAGGTCCTATTTATATATTTTCTTGGCCTCATGGTGTTCCCATTTCAAACATCAACATCCCAACCTTTGATGGTACATATCCACATGGTTGGATAGCTAATATGGATAGCATAATCCATCTACATCATGTTCCTAAAGAAGGTCATATCTCATTGACTAAGTTGGGAACCTGTTATCCCCGGACAACACGTCCCCATTTTGCACTCTAAATAGGGCCCCCTTTTCTTGTGTGTTGGAGTTAATTTTATATAATTTTTCTGTGGACCTTTAAGGCTGTGAAAATTAGTGAGCTCATGTTTATAAAATTTCAAGTTTTTTTTTTTTTTTGATGTTTTCAGTGGGATCTAGATTTTGCAGATTTTTGGGTTTCAATTTTATGTTCATCCTAAAAAAAACCTAGAGAAAAAAAAATTTCTAACGGTTGGGCGTGTTTCGAGTCTTCTTTAGTCTTGGACAAGTTCCTTCTTCAGAATTTCAAAATTTTGAAGTTTTTGGCGAGATGCATTTTTACCAAATCCCAAAACCTCGAAATCCTAAAATTCCAAAATCTCATTCAAAGACTATTTGAAACCCAATTTAATTTTAAAACAAAAGTAATTTATTAAATGATATTTTCTCACACAAATTGACTTTTTTTATTTGCTTTTTGATAGGTAATCCTCTGGAGACCATAACTTTTCATCCAGAACTCCGATTGAGCTCAAACTAGATGCATTGGAAAGCTTACAATGAGCTCTACTCAACCCCAACTAGATTTAAAATTAAAGATGCACAGATTTTTTTGCAAAATTGTTTGATTGGGCATGACTTTTATCTTCCACCATGTGAGGACCCAACAACTAAAAAAATATCTGGATATTCCCTTTCCACATGGAATGCATGATTTAATGAGCTGGAATCATTTATGTCATTGTAATCATGTGAAGACTTGAAAAAAGACTTCAATTTTAAATTATTATTTTGATGGAAGTTTGAACTTTGAAAATGGAGGGAAAATTGTTTTCCTCAACTTATAAAATAAACTTCCACTCATTTGTAAAGGGTTCCAAAAATTCTATAAAATTTCAGAAACTTAATAGCAACATTAGATTAGCTTTATTTTTTAGCATTTTTTTTAGTTCCCTTGAAGCTCTACTACAAATATCTGAAAGATCTTTTCATGAATAAAGATAGTTGTTGAATATCTTGGGGTAATAACAGTTTATGCATGTATATTGTTGCTATAATTACCTTTTTCTACAATCATCCCTCTCTACAACTATGTGAATACTGGCTGCTTGGAGGTATTTTCATGCTCAAATTTCTTTGTTACATGTTGTAGTGATCTCAGGGGAATCAGGTTCTTTCTTCCTAACCTTATCCTTTTTTAATTTTCTTTGCTCCTCCTGGTTAGACTAGTGTTAGAGTAGGATTTATCTTTATGTTATAGTTAGTTTATTATTAGAAATTTTTGAGTTTGTGTAGATTTATGGATGCTTTATGAACCTAGATCTAATTTGTATTGAATGTTGTTACAAATCCCAAAAAAAACTTGTGGATCACCAACATAGCCCCCTCTAAGTGAAACCTACATGGTTGAGACCCAACCTACCTAAACCTTGGAGGAAATATCTTTCCTTTTCAAGAGGGAACATCCATAGTGTGTGTGTGTTCCACCTATTGGCAAGCATATAAAAAATATGGGTCAACAAAACTAGCACTAGAAGGAGGGCCTGACCACATTCTTTCACATTAGATCTAACTCTTTAGACTACATCCAAACTAGAACCAAGAAGGATTCTCGATCGATAAAGGTCAGTAGAAGGAGATTTTGAGTTGTTATCCCTCACCCATCATAGAAAAACTAGATCTGATAAGGGAAAATAGAAAATTAGACCTTCTCAATCTATAACTTGTTCACCAAGAAATTCCTTAGCTCTCATCTTACCTACCCCTTTGCAAAAGCAAGCAATGGCTCACCAACCAAATTGGCTCATGGTCCATGACCCATTAGACATTGTTGGAGTAGTACATGATATTCCAAAGAATGTTGAAAAACACTTGCCAAAGTATAAGCATGATGGTACTCAATCTACAGAAGAGCACATCCAAGCATATAAGGATACCTTAATGAGGCTTCAGATTCAACATGAGGATGTGGCTTATCGCATGTTTCCTGATACTTTAGATGAGGATTCATACTACTGGTATATTAATCTACCTACATATTCTATTCATTCTTGGTTGGAGTTGGAAGAAGCTTTTGTGAAGCACTTTAGATTAATCATTGATCCTGTTGTCTTGTACCATCAGTTTACCACTACCAAAAGAGAGCTTGGTGAACCCATTAGGAACTTCAACACATGCTTCCATAAGCTTTACATGAGATTGGTTTCCCCATTTGAGATTTTAGAGCCTACTACCCTATAAATGTATTTGAATGCTCTTGATCCTATGACATCCATGTTCATTTGAAGAGCTACTAGAATCACCACTTTACCTATAACCTATAATGAAGCTCTCACCATTGAACAACAATTGATACCTCAAGGTTTTGGGATCAAAACTAACATGACATTAGGATAGCCAGGCACCTATAATCAGATTCCCTTGATGAACCAAGCTATAATGCATAATACCCCAATGATCAATCCTATTCCTAATGTGATGTACCCATACCAAAATCAAGTGTTCAATCCAACACCCCCATCTCAAGTGCTTCTCCAAACAAATCAAAATCACATGTATAATCATTCCATGATGCCACTCATGTTACCCCAAGTGAACCAAACTAGCAACCAAATTTTGTCATACTTAAATACTGGTCCAACTGCTCATAACATGCCTACATATCTAGAAAATTAGTCATCAAGTCAAGTTCCCCAATCATATGCCCAACAAGTGATGCCTGCATACTTGACACCCCAAGGAGCGAACACCAACCAAGTGTCGAATCAACAAACTCCACCAGTGCAGAATCAACCCACAAACACTTTGAATCAAGAGTTGGGAAGCTTGCAAAGGATGGTTCAGAAACTTAGTAATGATGTATTAGCCATGCAAAGACACAACCAACATGCCAACATGAACAACAATAATGTTGGTCAGAATAGAAATTTTAATTTTTAGAGGTAAAATCACCAATGGAACTCTCATCCCAACAATGGAGGTGTACCGAATCCTATTGACCAAGCAAGTATATCCTCATGCTCAACTATAAACTTAGCATATTTGGCCTTACCTAACTAGTGTAGAATGCATGCAACAACCCAACATGGTGAGACAAACTACCCTAAATTTAAATCAACCTTAGACATTGTTCAGAAAGAAATGGAAAACTTGGAGCTTGTGCCCACAAATGATAATCTTGGAGACTTTAATAGGAACAACACTGAATCGGCCATGTTCTCAGACACTTTTGATCCTTTGCTAGATGAAAATGATAATATTGATATTGAGTTAGAAGATGAGGTTCAAGCTTATCAACAATTCCAAAGAGGCAATAACTACATGTTAAGAAGCAAAAACAAAGAACCTTTTACCACTTCTACCCCACCTAACTATTCATATGTTCCTCCTGATGTCAAAGCAGATAATAACCCTCCACCTCCTAAAGGAAATCCTACTGCAAGTTCTCAAGACAAAGGGGCAACCCCAGGTCAAAATAATCAAACCTTGGGAGTTCCAAAAATAGGTTATAATATCATAGAGGATCTCAAGAAAACCAAGGCTAATATCTCTCTATTTGAGCTGACCCAAATGGAGAAACAAAGGGACTTGTTAATAGAAGCTCTGAATCCAAAAGAAAAATCCAACAACACTTCAAGAACTGATGCACATGTTGTGGTTCACAAGGACAAAATTAGTTCTCCTCTTTTTGCTAACTATTCATATTGCTGGAAAAAACTTGCATAATTGTTTGGTTGATTCAGGTGCATCTGGGAATGTCATGCCTTATTCTATATGTCAAAAATTAGGATTGAATCCTACCAAGTCTAGTAGAAAGGTGGTACAACTAGATAAAATAGAGGTGAATATTGTTGGAGAGCTAACTCAGATGCATATTCAGCTAGCTTCAGACCCGAGGATCCAACAATGTATCGATATTCAGGTGGTGGACATACCAGAGGCTTATGGTATGTTGCTCAATAGAGATTGGTCTAGAATATTGAATGGTTATATGGCAACTGACTTCTCACATATGTGGCTGCCATGGAGAGGTGTGGCCAATCAAATCAAAATTGAAAGGGAACCAAGGTTGAAAGAAATGATCATGGAGTATAACAACACAAATGAAATATTGTATGCAGAAGTTGATTTGGGAGTATATACCTTGGAAGTAAAAGAAGAAGTTTCTAATGCTCATGTTGAAGAGTCCAATGCAGTTGTAAGTCCTTCCCCTGAAAGCAAGAATGAGAAGCATGATGACATATGGGTGCTTAAGTTTGATGGGTCCAAATCTAAGTAGGGAAATGGAGTTGGTGTTCAGTTGGTTAGTCCTAAAGGAAAGTCTTTTCTTATCGCTTATATATTTTAGTTTGCTTGCACTAACAATACTACGGAATATGAAGCCTTAATCCATGGTTTACAATTTGCCTTATGAAAGAAGATAAAGAAGATCCAAGTTTTTGGAGATTCTGAGTTGGTAGTTAAATAGGTCAAGAGCCAATATTTGTGTAAGGATAGATGTTTGTATAAGTATAAAATTAGAGTGTGGGACTTAATTAATAGCTTTGATGCTTTCAACATTCAGTGCATCCCGAGAGAAGAAAATCATGTGGTTGATTCTTTAGTAGTTGTGGTTGGTGCTCTTGAACCCATAGTTGATTCCAAGTTTAAAAAATTTTTAGTAGAGTTGGTGCCTACTCCATCTATTCCTGATAATATCAGGTTTTTGCAAGTTTTTGAAGATGATCAACATATCTTGGATTTCATTGCCAACACTAGTGTCTTTGAGGCACAAATTATTGATGAAGAAAGTAGAGATGAAGGGGAGTTGGATGAGGAAGGAGTTATGAGTTTGAAGACCAATACTATCCTGAAAGGCATGGTTACTTTAGAGAGATTGTTTGACATGGATGCCCACAAGACTAAACCTACTTCCTCTAAAGGTGGAGAGTATGACACATTTAATCTTGTTGATGAAGCCAATCCAAAGAATGTGTTCATTGGAAAAGTATGCACTAAAAAAGAGAAGAAAGAGGTGATTGCAACTCTTAAAGAGTATAGGGATGTTATAGCTTGGGGGTATGAGGATTTGAAAACTTACGACCCTAATATCATCACACATACCATACCACTCCAACCTAGTACAAAACCTTTTCAATAGAAGCTAAGGACTATAAATGCATTGTTAGAGCCACTTATTTTAAAGGAAGTACAAAAGTTGTTATCCATGAAGATCATATTTCTAATCAAGCACTCCATATGGTTGGAAAATTTGGTCCTAATTCATAAGAAGAATGGAGAGATTCATTTATGTGTAGATTTTTAAAATTTGAATAAGGCTTCTGAAAAGGATAACTATCCATTGCCATATCTGGATGAAATACTTCAGATCATCAATGGCTCTCAAATGATGTCATTTTTAGATGGTTATTCAAGTTACAATCAGGTCATGGTTCACCATCTAGACCGCATGAAAACAATGTTCACCACCAAGTGGGGAACCTTTGCATATAGGAGAATGCCATTCAGATTGATTAATGTTGGTGCAACTTTCCAGTATGCCATGGACAATGCATTCAGAGGGCTGATTGGAAAATGCATTATCATTTATATGGATGATCTCACAGTGTTTTCAAAGAATAGATCTGACCATGTCAAGGACCTTAGAAGTGTGTTGCAAAGGTGTAGAGACCATGGAATTTCTCTCAATACCAAGAAATGTGTCTTCTATGTGACTGAAGGTAAAATTTTGGGGCACATTATTTTTAAAAATGGTATATCTATGGACCCTAACAGAGTTGAGGCCATCTCCAAAATACCTCTACCTAGAAGTCATAAGGAATTAAAATATTTCTTTGGAAAGATTAATTTTGTAAGGAGGTTTATTGTTGGCTTTGTTAAGATTGTGCAACCTCTTAATGCTTTATTAAAAAAGGATGCAAAGGTAGTGTGGAATGCAGAAGCGAAGGATGCTTTTAGTAAAATAAAATTTGCTATTGCTACTACCCCTATTTTGATCAGCCCTGATTACAACCAACCCTTCTACATTTACTCTTTTGCATCAGAACACTCATTTTCTAGAGTACTAACTCAGAGAAAGGGAGACAGAGATGAAAGACCTATTGCTTTTGTGAGTTCTCCATTGAGGGGAGCTGAATTAAAATATTTGATACTTGAAAAGCATGTGTTTGCCTTAACATGGGTTGTCAAGAAATTTAGACACTACATTCTCCATAGCAAAGTCTATGCCATAGTTTCAGATCCTACTATGAAGGTTATGTTAACTCAAAATGAACTTGGTGAATATAGAGGAAAGTGGGCCTCGATACTACAAGAATTTGATTTAGAAATCTAGCCCATGAAGATTGTTAAAGCCCAAGGATTGACTAAAACTCTTGCTAGAATTGACCCTTTGATTTCTTGTCAACAATACATGGTTGAAGAGATAAGTAATGATGAGTGGTATGTTGATGTGGTTTATTATCTATTGAATAACAACTACCATGATAGTATGAATTCGAGTCAAAGAGCTACTCTTCATTCTAAGTGCACAAACTACATGATAAAATCTAGAGTTTTGTTTAGAAAGAACCATGAAGGAATTTATTTGAGATGTCTGGGCAAGCAAGAGGTTACTGAAGTTTTATCTAATTTTCATGGAAAGTATGGTATTGGTCATGGTTCGAGAATGTCAATAGCCCATCATATTATGAGAGTCAATTATTACTAGCCTCATGTGTTTAAATATGCCCAATTGCATGTCAAAAATTATCACATCTGCCAACTTGCTATGAAAAGAGAAAGAAATGCAACAATACCTTTGCAACCCATGATTCAGAGACATCCATTCATGCAATGGGGTTTAGATTTCATTGGAATGATCAACCCACACTCTTCATCCAGACATCGATATATCCTCACAATAACTGATTATTGCACTTGGTGGTCCGAAGCTCAAGCCCTGAAGAATTGCACAATGGAGGTGGTGATTGATTTCCTTGAGGAGAAAATTCTACCTAGGTTTGGTATGTCGTACATTCTGGTATGTGATAATGGTTCTGCTTTTACTTCAATTCAATTCACTGAATGGGCCTATGAAAACAAGGTAGTGTTAAAATTCTCCTCTAATTACTATCCTCAAGGGAATGGAGTGGTTGAGTCCACTAATAAAAACTTGTGCACTATTGTTGGGAAATTATTAGAGAAGAATCCTAGGGACTAGCATAATAAGTTAAAATATGCATTGTGGGCTGATAGAACAAGAGTCAAGGAAGCTCTAGGAACCTCTCCCTATCACCTAGTTTATGGGCAGAACCTTATTTTCCCTATGAACCTTAAGATTCCTACCTTACAATTTATTGATGAGTTCCTAGATGATGATAACAAAGTTAAAATTAGATTAGCAAATTTGATCCATTTGGAAGAAAAGAGAGATGAAGCCTTGCATAAGTTTATCAAACATCAGGCAGTTGTTAAGCATTGGTTTGACAACAAAGCCAAGGCAAGATCCTTTAAAGTTTTTGATTTGGTCTTGCTATGGGACAAGGCTCATGAAAAGAAGGGTGAACACCCTAAGTTTAGTGTCCTATGGTTAGGCCCATACCAAATATCTGAAGTTCTTGGTAAAAATGCATTCAGACTACAAACCCTGACTGGTGAGGATGTCCCACTTCCAGTGAATGGACAACTCCTCAAACATTATTTTTAGGCCTGACTTTGCTTGTGGTTTTTGTAGTTTAGTTTCCTTTCCTGTTTGTCTTGCTTTCAATAAAGGTGTCCTTTTTTGGACCCAGTAGTCTAGTTGTTGTTTTCCCTTGCTTTGTTTTGTTTTTGGTCTTGTTTGAGTCTTGTAGCTATTGTTTTTGGTCCTTTGTTGGGTGTTGTGGGGATGAATCATCTTGGAAAATGTAATTCTAAATTGACAACTAATAGATCCAATTTTTTTTTTTTCTTTTCCTTATAACTGTTCAGAATTAGTTTTAGTCTTGCTTGACAAGATTTCTTGATTAGATTGGGTTAATGTTTCTTAATTATCAGCTGAAAAGATGAGTGCTTAACTTGGTATGGATTCACTATTGCATGCTTACATTTAAAGGTCTTCCTCAAAAGTACATAAGCATGATAAGAACTGGTCTGATTTCTCTTATTTCCTAATTCCACCTCATCAAATCTTCACTATGGATTGGTTCCCAACCTTTGACTACACTTCATTGTCCAAGAAGAAATTGCATAAAAAAATCAAAAAATGAGAGAATAGAATATCAAAAGCAAAATTATCAAAAAAAAACTTTTCTTCAAGAAGGTGATCCAGGTAATCTCTACCGGGGCTATGGATGCCTAGCTGGTAGTAGAGCAAGGCCTTGGGTGGGACTAGAGACAACTCCATCGAGGCTATGGATGCCCGACTAGAAATGGAGCAATGTCCATGCCATTCCATGCCCTCCACCCCTATCTTCCAAAAAAAGTAAAAATAAATAAATAAATAATGATAATAATACATCCCAACTAGGTGATGAGGAGGTTTATGGCTTGTTTCTTTGCATCATGTTGTGTATTCTGATGAGGAAAGTAATTCATTTCACAAACACACACATTGTGGATCTATATTGGGTTAACTCCATTGTACTAGGTGTGATAATGCAGATGTGTGTACTCAGTATTTTCATGAAATAGTTTAAGTTTGTTGTTGTTAAGTGATGGAACAATCTTAATGAGGTACCAATCGATTCAAGTTCTGACCTCTTAACAACAAATTTTAACAAATGTTGGTTTGTTGTTTGTTTGTTTGGGCATTTGTTGTCCCCAGACAACACATCCTCATTTTGCACTCTAAATAGGGCCCCCCTTTTCTTGCATGTTAGAGTTAATTTTATATAATTTTTTTATGGACCTTTAAGGCTATGAAAATTAGTGAGCTCATGTTTATAAAATTTCAAGTTTTTTTGTTTTCAATGTTTTCAGTGGGATCTAGATTTTGTAGATTTTTGGGTTTCAATTTTATGTTCATCCTAAAAAAAACCTAGAGAAAAAAAATAATTTCTAACGGTTGGGCGTGTTTCGAGTCTTCTTTAGTCTTGGACAAGTTCCTTCTTCAAAATTTCAAAATTTTGAAGTTTTTGGTGAGATGCATTTTTACCAAATCCCGAAACCTCAAAATCCTGAAATTCCAAAATCTCATTCAAAGACTATTTGAAACCCACAATAATTTATTAAATGATATTTTTGAAATCCTAAAAAACCTCGAAATCCCAAAATTCCAAAATCTCATTCAAAGACTATTTGAAAATAGAAGTAATTTATTAAATGATATTTTCCCGCACAAATTGACTTTTTTTATTTGCTTTTTGACAGGTAATCCTTCAGAGACCATAACTTTTCATCCAGAACTTCGATTGAGCTCAAACTGGATGCGTTGGAAAGCTTACGATGAGCTCTACTCAACCCCAACTAGATTTAAAATTAAAGATGCACATAATTTTTTGCAAAATTGTTTGATTGGGCATGACTTTTATCTTCCACCATGCGAGGACCCAACAACTGAAAAAATATCTGGATATTCCCTTTCCACATGGAATGCATGATTTAATGAGCCGAAATCATTTATGTCATTGTAATCATGCGAAGACTTGAAAAAATACTTCAATTTTAAATTATTATTTTGATGGAAGTTTGAACTTTGAAAATGGAGGGAAAATTGTTTTCCTCAACTTATAAAATAAACTTCCACTCATTTGTAAAGGGTTCCAAAAAAATTGTAAAATTTCAGAAACTTAATAGCAGCATTAGATTAGCTTTATTTTTTGGTATTTTTTTGAGTTCCCTTGAAGCTCTGCTGCAAATATCTAAAATATATTTTCATGAATAAAGATAGTTGTTGAATATCTTGGGGTAATAACAGTTTATGCGTGTATATTATTGTTGTAATTACCTTTTTCTGCAATCGTCCCTCTCTGCAACTGTGTGAATACTGGTTGCTTGGAGGTATTTTCGTGCTCAGTTTTCTCTATTACATGTTGTAGTGATCTCAAGGGAATCAGGTTCTTTCTTCCTAACCTTATCCTTTTTGAATTTTCTTTGCTCCTCCTGGTTAGACTAGTGTTAGAGTAGGATTTATCTTTATGTTATAGTTAGTTTGTTGCTGGAAATTTTTGAGTTTGTGCAGATTTGTGGATGCTTTATGAACCCAGATCTAATTTGTATTGAATGTTGCTGCAAAGCCCCCCAAAAAAAAACTTGTGGATCACCAACATAGCCCCCTCCGAGTGAAACCTGCGTGGTTGAGACCCAACCTACCTGAACCTTGGAGGAAATATCTTTCCTTTTCAAGAGGGAACATCCATAGTGTGTGTGTGTGTGTGTGTGTGTGTGTGTGTGTGTGTGTGTGTGTGTGTGTGTTCCACCTGTTGGCAAGCATATAAAAAATATTGGTCAACATAACCCTTGCTCATTAGTGGTTGTTATAGGAGCTCTGCCAACATAGGACCTCTTTTATGTGGCCTAGGTTCAAAGTATTGTTCCTCTATAAATTCAAAAATGGATATTCTACTTTGTATGTGGTTTTCTTGATGCAAACCAAGCAAATAGGATTGATTGAGGATTATTATGCAAATTTCACATGATTGCTCACATATAACTATCAATTGGATCTAGCGGTAGTGGTCTCAACCTTTCACCATAGCCTTAAGGATAAAATTTTATAGAAATTTGACATGCATGATCTATACACCCTCGAGGATGTTGAATGTGTGGCTTTGGCAATAAAAATGAAGCTCCAATTATCTCATCCCAAATCATGGCATGGTTTCAACACTTGATGGATTACTCCAATAATTGCAATGATGAGAAACCCTAAGGATTATTCTATTACAAATTTGATTTATTTCATCCCTAAGATTAGGCCTATAAATAACGACATAACTTCCTACTGGAGGTTGAGAAAGTAGAAATTTTAGAATATAAAGATCAAGATTATTCATAGTAGGATATATTGGTCAAGTCAATAGATTCTAAGCATGAGGTTGACACCATGGATCTCTCCATGTTTAGCCTTATGGAAATCCAAGTTCACTATATCATGAAGTTCCAAAGATTCATCAAACAATAGTATTCAATGCATTGATTAATTTAGGTAGTAGATAACCTTATTGACAACAAAATAACAATCTTTGGAATTGTATATCAATACTTCAACCCAAGATAAATTTTGAGTATTGATTGAAAATGAGGGACATAGCTCTATGTGTGGGCTATATGACTAATTTTATCATCCAAATGGGTGAATATTATACTTGGCTTTACTATCTCTTCATTATGAATATGAGTAGCATACATGTCATCTTGGGAGCATAATGGTTATTCCAACTTGGCGATGTTACTATTAATTTATAACTATATGTCAAATGGATGAAGAATGGCAAGTTAATTTGTCTCTAAGGTATTCAACCTATGGGTTTCTTCTAATGAAACACATGATCATTCCATCCACCTCATTATGGTTTGTCATCCTTTGAATGTTCACACTTATCACTATTCCCAACCCCAAAAGTATGAGATGAAAAGTTGGTCTAGAAGATGTTGGAGCAAGGAATTATCCATCCAAGCATTAGTCTTGATTCCTCTCTAAGGTATAAGTACAAATATTGGTACATGTATCCTAATTTTAACATATCAACAAGACCAGTATCAAAAATAAGTTTCTTATCCCTATTATACATGATTTATTAGATGAATTATATGGTGATAAATACTTTATAAATCTTAACTTATGCTCTAGGTTCCATAAAATTATGTTTAAATAAGAGGATATCCCTAAGATTACTTTTTGCATGCATGAGGGTCATTATAAATTATTAGTCATACCCTTTAGTCTTACTAATGCTCCTTCCACTTTTTAGAGCCTCATGAATTTTTCTTTCATCATTTTCTCTACAAGTTTGCACTAGTCTTCTTTGATTATATATTATTTTACAAGTCCTACTAAGATCCTTTAGTTCATGTGGATCAATTTCTCCATATATTACAAAAGGAAAAACTATTTTTTAAAATTTCCAAGTGTTCCTTTGGGGTCTATGAGGTAAAATACTTGGGATATATAGTATCTCATAATGGGGCCAAGGTGGATTCTAAAAAAATCAAAGTCATTCAATATTGGAACCTACCTAAAACCCTCAAGCATCTCCATGGATTTTTAGGACTAACCAAGTATTATAGAAAAAATTTCTACAATTATGGAAATATTATCGCTCCTCTCACTACTCTCACTAAGAATGATGCCTTTTTTGGTTTGAAGTAGCTTTCCAAGACTTTCATACCCTAAAGGAGGATATGTGTACAACCTTTATTTTGGTTGCTCCTTATTTCAAAAAATCTATTATTATTGAATGTGATGCTTCAATCAGAGGTATTAGAGTTGTTTTAATGTAATATGGACACCCTTTTGCCTTTAAGAGCAATCAATTCTTCAACAATAATATAGGTAAATCCACTTATGATAAGGAAATATTAATCATTATAAATGGCATAGATAAGTGGTGACCTTATTAGTTGGGGTGATTCTTTCTCAACAAGACTGACTATAGCATCCTTAAGCATTTTATAGAATGGTATCTCTTATGCCTGAAATAGAATAATTTATTGTCAAATATCTTGCAATATGATTTTTTATTGAGTAGAAGAAGGAGAATAAAAATGTAGTGGTCGATGTTCTATCTCATAAACATGAGGACATTTTTGTTGTTAGCGCTATCACTAGTCTCTCATAAACATGAGGACATTGTTGTTGTTAGCACTATCGCTAGTTCTCTTCCATAATGGATTTCCTAGTTGTGGGAGGAATGGATTTTTTACTCAAAGACTTCTTGCATCATTCATGAAGTGGAGTCTAGATATTTATTGCCTTATTTTTCTTATTTATTTATGGGGTTATCTACAAGAAGAATCATATTTATCTTCTATCATCCTCAGTTGTCAACACTAGTGTTCTCCAATAATTCCATGCATCTCCCTTGGTTGGACATTCTAGATTCTTAAAAATGTACCAATGGTTGAAGTAATATTTTTCTTAAAAAGGATTAAAATTGGATGTCAATACCTTTGTGGTTTAATTATATGTATGTAAATTAAACAAGGGGAAAGTTATTCTTAATCGCCAATGGAGCATATCTCCATATATTTCATTGATGGCCTTCTCAAATCCAAGGTTAAAATGGTGATCTTTATGGTAATGAATTACCTTTTAAAGTATGCTCATTCTTGTGTCAAATAGCATCCCTTCACAACTAGAGAGGTTTTCAAAGTGTTCCTTGATTCTATTTTCAAATTGCATGGCATCCCTAAGTCCATTGTCAGTGATTGTGACCCTGTCTTCATTAGAAAAATTTAAAGAGAATCATTATGTATTTGGTACTCGATTGAATATATCCTCTTCTTATCACCCTCAATTATATGGCTAGATAGAGATTGTAAAAAAATATTTGAGTTCTTAACTTTATTGTTTCACCCAAGATAAGCAGTATTTGGTTCAGTGGATCTCTTTAGTCAAATGGTAATATAAAACTTCTTACCATTCTTCTCTTAATATGTCTCCATTTGAGGCAATGTATGGCTAGATACCTCCAATTTCAAACAATGTTCTAAGAAATTACAAGGTGGCCTAGGTGGATGATTTGTTGTAGTAGCATTAGCTTGTGCTACAACTCCTTAAGGATAATTTTATCCTAAGCCCAAAACTACATGAAGTAGTAGAAGGACCTACATCACTCTAAGTAGTAATTTTTCATGGGGGATATAGTCTTTTTGTGCCTCTAAACTTATAATAAATTGCCATTGAATACCAAGTCCATTCAGAAGTTGAATCCTTGCTTTTATGGTCCCTACAAGGTGGTTTGTTGCATTGGTGAAGTGACATATGAGTTGGAGGTTCCATCATATTTCCACATCCACCTTATCTTTCATGTTTTTTTTATCTTAAATAGGTTATCAACAAAAGGGTGCAATCCCAAATGAAGCTTTCAATACTCGATAAAGAAGGATAATTCACTCTCCAAGTAAAAGTGATATTGTAGTCCAAAGTTTATATTCTATAGTCTTGCTAGAATTAGGAGTTCCTCATCCAATAGCAATATCTTCTAGAAGAATATGCAACATGAGATCTTGAGAGCATTTTCTAATCATTTCTAGCTTTGAGGACAAAGCTTTCTAAGGGGAAGGTATGTAATGGCTACAATATATCCATGTCAATTGTCTTTATTATTTTTAGCTCACTAGGATAAAGTAGGTGGCCATTGAGCAATAGGATTATAGTTCTTGTTGATTTAGTCTATAAATAAGAGTTCTGTTGTTGTAGGGATCATATTTCATAATTGAATCTTAGCTTTGTTGTGCATAAGGATTCACCCTCTCAAAGTGACTATGAGACTTTGCCCTCTCTAAGTGGCTAGGAAATATATTGATTTGGAATCTAGAGATATGTTACTTGTATTATTGATTTTCTAGTATTCAATATGATTTACAATTCTAATGGACGTTTTATTTTATGCATTATTAAGTTGTTATTTCTATTGTTGTATTTATGGAATTTATTTCATTGCAATCATGATCAAGAGAGAAAAAATCAAATATGACACCATAGAAATATAAAATGATGTACCAAAAATCAAGAATGTACAAGAGTGATAGAGACAAAATCTTAGAAAGCAAACAAGTAAATAATACAAAAAGGACAACAAATTCAATAGGCAAACCAAGAAACACAAATATTGTACAAGCTTGACAAAGAGGCTATGCATAAAAGCATTTGACATGCATAGAATTGTTGGATTCTTCCAACTTAGCTTCATTCATTGTTTACATTTTTATTGCCCAAACCCATACAACTCTTTGACAATATATGAACCAATTTATTTATAAATAAACATATCCTTGAGTTTTTATGTACATTATTGATTCTAAAGATAAGGTCCCCATCATTGAAATCCTGATGATAGATCTTCTTGTTATGTCATTTTGCAATATCACTCTTGTAAGCCCTATTATTCTTAAGAGCATGAAGATGCCTTTCCTCAAGATTAGTAAATTTGGAAAAATAAACTTCTCGATACTCTTGATGATACTTATCATGACTCAATAGATTATATAAAGAAACATGCAAGGACAACAATTCAATCTCAATAGCAAAATAGCTTCAATACCATAAACCAAATAAAAGGAGTTACCCCATAAGACATATAAATACTAGTGTGGTATACCCATAATGTAGGATATAACTTCAAGTGTTAATATTTTCTTAATTTTTAATAGTCTTTTTCAATATATTAACCAATTTTTTATTGTTGGACTCAAATTGACCATCTTGTTGTGGATAATAAGGCATAGAAAATCTATGTTGAATATTTTTTTAATTGGTAAAAGAAGAGGTTTTGAAAGGGTCCTCAAACATTTTACACATAAATGTATTCAATGAGCATTAGATAAGTACATAACCAATCCAGCACCCGATAGAAGAATTCATCAAAATAGAGCTCGTAGATCCTACAATACCGTTTGATTACTAAAATCAGAATTAGAACTGAACACCCAAAAATAACTTAGCCTATGAAATCTTAGGGGTGCTCAAAAAGAAATTAAAAATTAGGCCCTCCCACCTAATAAAACCATAGATTTTCATAACAAGAAATGTCCATAGATCCAAGAACAACAACTTGAACTAACAATCTAGCTATCTAGCATACAAGTGGATCCAACAAAATTTGGTCCTAGAGCACTAAAATTTGGATTTAAAATTGGAAATTTGAAAATCCTACTCAAACCAAAGTGCTCAAGTTGAATCATATTCAAATTAAAGGATTTCTTACCTAGCGGGAATTTGCATCAGGATATCCTTCCTTCCAAAATAGCGTAACCATATAGTAAAACTAGAACTAAGAAAACCTCAAAGAGGATCATGAAAGCATTGACCGGCGAAAGAAAAATCTAGTCCCTAGTGTAATTTTTGAGAAAATACAAGATATCATCACACCAAGGATCCTCCAAAGGAACTTAGAAATCAATGGCATTAACTTTAATTGTATGAACATCCACCAAGCCTTCATTGACAGAAATAATAGGTTCATTATGAACTTTTACCACAAAATTTTAATATCTCATGTGATATGACTTTGCTAGTCGAAGCAACTAAAGTTACTGGTGGAGAATGCTTAATGAAAAAGAATCAAAATCATGAATTATTTATTTTCTTGATGCTAAGGGACGATATGTGGTGCTTTCACAATAGAATGGCCTTATATTTGATAGACCACAATTTGGAAATTCCCTAGAACTCTAATGTGTTAAACTACATAGTTACCAAGTTTGATCCAACTTGGTAGGTTTGGTTGAACCTCGAACATTTGGGGTGGCCCATAACCAATTTAGTTCAATCCAAACAATTTTTATAATAAATTTATAAATTATGTTTATAACTTAAAAAATATCTAGCAAACAATAATCTCTACACAACATCAAATGGTATTAGCTTAACCATTTAATTTCTTCAACTTGCAAGGAAAAGACCTAGGTTCGAATCTTGCCAAGCAATACAAGCATAATTGTCAATCTTGTTGTAATACCAACATGTGGTCTTGATGTAATATGGATAGGGCCCATTTCAATCCCATATAACCCATTAAAATAGTTTAAAACTTTACTTTTACTTAGCCATTCACTTGTGGGAAGATAGTTTTTGGCCCACATTCTATCACATAAAAGATAAATCGATTTGTCATCTTCCTCTTTGAATGCTTTTTGAGAACAAGAAATATCATACACTTTAGATGTTTGCTAAAAACAAATAATATCCCAAGCGAACCATTGCTGAAGAGTGGGCATGGGAAGACCTTGTATGAGAATGAAGGCATGAATAATTGATATAATTTTAAGAACTTTTTCCATTTTTATAGAAGTTTTATGCATTCTTTATGCGGCAGTCAAATACATGATTAAAAATTATAATTATAATCTTGTATTCATTTTTCACATTTTTTATTAAGTTATATTATAATATATAATACAATAATATATGATATTATATATTATCATATATTATGTATGATAATATAATATATTATATTTAATACAATATCATATTTTTAATACCTATATATTTTAATATATTTTTAAATAAATTTTGTATTCTATTATATTTATATTTTTTTAATTGAACTAAACCACTTGAAACCAAATCTCTAGACCTTTTTGACCTTTCAAACTTGATAACTATGATTGAGCATTCATGCATTGAGCTGTTAGGAACCCTATAATTAAAACCTTATATTTTGCAATATTATTGGTAATGCAAAAAAAAATAGTGAAATGCCACAAGAATAGTTAGGTCAATATGAGACAAAAAAAATCCATCTATCTCAAATTCATTTTTTGTACCATCAAAGTAAAGAGTCCAAGTGTCAATATGAAGATTCTCATCAGGCTTTGTTTTATTAGATGTATCTTTCTTTCTTTTTTGGTATGGTATTAATAAAAGGGGTTTTGAAAGGAACCCCAAAAACCTTATTTACAAAATATGGAGCATTGGGCAGCCCAGGACCAATCCAAAGGTTCCCCATAAAACCAGTAGGCCTCATAGCCCAACAAAACTAACCAACAATCCAACAACTAATTTTTTGAAGCCAACTTTCCTTGAAGGAACCACTAACCACACTCCAACTGATAGCAACAACTGCTAAAAAAACATGAGAGGAACAGACCATCCAGGCCACATAGGCTCCCAACCCAACAATAACATTGCCACAACCAATGAAACTAAATTTGTTGTATCCAATTTACCTCAAATCAAAAAAGGATTCCATCCAACAATAATTTAAAATTAAAAAAAAACAAACAAATCCCGCCAAGGCTAGGAATAAGAATCTGCTCCAAGAAAATTCAAAGAAGTCCAAAGGCATGATTCCCACCCACAAGAAAGGGGGACCAACCAAGCCAAGGGACTTACTGCAGCACAAAACCCAAAAAAAATCTAGCTCACCAAGAGAGCTCCACCAACCATTGGGTATACATCCCAAGGCCACAAGAAATTTTACTGCCAAAAACCACATCCTTATTTTTTAAATAGTAACCCATAGCATGGATACTACACTGAAACACCATTGAATCCACCAATTTCCAAGGGAAGAGGTTATGAGAGAAGAACCATAGAGATCTCTCCCAAAGTTAAATACTGAGAAGGAAACTCCGACCCTCCTCGACTCAAGATAAATAAACTCCAACATCTACAAAATCTAAAAAAATTTAGATCCATAAAAAGACCCAACATCTAAATAAAACTATAAATACTCTAGATCCACTCAAGGACCCACGATGGTAGAAAAATTAACAAGGATCAATGGTAGTTGTAGCTAGGATCCCATTCGCAATAGCACCATAATGAGATCCCAAAAAATGGGATGAACCACACTCAGGTCCCAAGAAGCCAAACCAACCCAACACAAACTACAAAACCGGTTCATCAATTAGATGAAGAAGACCAAGAGGAAAGTCCCTCCTCCATACAATGAGACCAGACTGAGATGTCCTCGGGTTAGCAATAAAATTAGCAGCACCATTACCTTTTCTATAGATATGTTGGAGATGAACATCAACCCAAGAATGCATCAAACTCTTAGCTTCCCAAATTATGTTTGAAATATTCCAACTAGGGGCCTGGGACCCTTTCATGGTGTTAATAATATTAAGGGAATTTACCTCAACAATAACTCTTTTAATATCTAGAGAGCTCAACAAAAATAGACCCTGATAAAGAGCTCTAGCCTCGATGATATCACAGGTTTGGACATCTAAGTTTTTTGCAAAAGCTAGAAGCAAAGCCCCTTTATCATCCCTGATCACCCCCCTCTGCACCTACCAACCCTAGGTTCCCCTTCGAGGCTCCATCAAAATTTAATTTAACCCATCCTGGAGGAGGTGGTTTCCATTTAACATAATCTCTCAATTTGGGTTGAGTATTACCAACCCTCGGTCTTGGTTTGAGATCCAGAGCCAACTCCAATATTATCTCATCCTCCCTACCTCCATTTAAGTCCACCTTGATGCAAGATACATTTTCAATTATAGATGACATCATTCTGAGGTATACAGTGGTGATATCTCTACTAGAATTGTTAAAGGTCCTTCTATTCTGCTCATTTTAAATGTTCTTGCAAAGAAATGGGAAATAAAAATACCATATTAATTTTAACCTCAAAGCTGAAAAGGAGTAATTCATTGTTCCCAATAGTCTGAGAAAATTTTCAGAGGGATCCAACAAACTCTTAGAGAATTCAGCACATAATTCAACACCCCATGCAAAAAGAGACATTGAAAGAAATTATGAGTAACTGAATCCTTCGATTTATAGAGATAATACCTATTTGTTAAATGCATTCCTCTTTTTTGCAAGTTATCCACGATCAAAATTTTGTTTTAAATAGCCATCCAGAAGAACATGTTAACTTTAGGAGTGATGCCTTTTATCCAAATTTTAATTGAAGGAAACTAGTGCCTAGGATTAGAATCCAAGCTGAGATAGGTTGATTTAATAGAGAATGAACCATATTTCTCTCCCTTCCAAAACCTAAAATCCTCTTCTTCCCCATTCTTAATAACCTAAAATTTCAACTTACCTAAAATTTCAACTTACCTAAAATAAAGCACCAAGTATCCTTCTCCATCTCATATAGGGTAGATGTATCCAAGGACTTCCACCTCTTCAAACCATTGACTATTTCTAAATACTCATCCACTTTGACCCCGAGGTAAGCTCTAGTAATAGGTTTCACACAAGATAGATTATCATAGAGTGAAAGAGGTCAATCCAAAAACCAAGATTCATCCCAAAAATCAATGGTTCAACCATTGCCAAACACCATCTACTCCCATTAACAATAGTAGACCTCAACTTTAGTAATATTTTCTAAAAAGCAAAACCCAAGAGTAGAATATGTTCCCTAAAAAAATCATCAGCATCCCATAAATATTTAACTAACATAATTTGAACCCAACCAACATTCGCCTTACCAACTAATTTTCATGCTTGTTTGATCAGGAGGATCTTGTTCATTAAATGTATCTTCTTGATGCCCAACCCTCCTTGAACCTTACTACTACAAGCACGTTCCCAAGAAACTAGGTGGATTCATTTTCTGACATCAACCCTTGACCACAAAAAATATTTTTGGATGCACTTGACCTTGCACAAGATTTTCTTTGGAATATGGAAAATGGACATAAAGTACATTGGAATACTTTGTAAGGAGGATTTGACAAGCATAGCCTTACCCACAAAGCTCAATAGAGCACCCTTCCATCGAACAAGTTTCTTACTAAATATATCAATCATAGGATCCCAAAAGCTCTCTTTGAATCTAGCTTTAAACAGAGGCGACCCAAGATACACAGAAGGGAGGCTTGCAATATCACACCCCAAGATATTGGTGATTCTTCTCTATCTAGTCATCAGGGTATTGAAGAAGAAAATCTTGCTTTTCAAAAAATTAATATTTTGACTTGCTAATTTCTCAAACAATATCAAAATATTCTTCACCACTCTGGCCTAAAGGGTCGAGGCAACAAAGGAAAGGAGAGTGTCATCCGCAAACTGGTGATGTAAAATTAGATTTAGAGAAAGAGCATGTTTAATACCCTCCATCGGATGAAGAGATATAGAGAGATAGGATCCTCCTATACCTCTACAACTACTAAAATAACCCATCAGGGAGCCATTGATGATGACTAAACAATTTACAAAAGATAAGCATACCTTAATAATATTTATCCAATCTAGGCATAACCCAAAGTTGGACAGCACTTTCAACATAAAATCCTAAGACATCCTATCATATGCTTTGTTCATATCCATCTTTAAGAATACCCCCCGTCTCTTACTTTTATCCATGAAAATCACCAATTCATGAACATCAATGACACCATCCAAAATTTATCTCCCAGGAACAAAACTAGACTAGGCTTCATCAATTAGAATAGGCAAAAGCAATTTTGACCTATTAGCGAGCAGTTTCATTAAGATTTTATAGAGACTATTACATAAACTTATGGATCTTAAATCTTTGAAGTCTTTTACCTCGACTGACTTCAAAATCAAAGTCAAGAAAGTGGAATTTACCCCATAGGGAATAAATTTCATCCTCTGAATCTCTCTTAAGGCCTCTGCTACTTTATTTCCCAAAATGTGCCAATACTTCTGAAAAAACAAAGGGGGAAATCCATTAGGTCCAAGGGCCTTCAACCCCTCCATAGAAAAACTGCAATTCTAATATCTTCATCATTAAAAGGAGTAGTTAGTGAAGAATTCATATCTAGAGTCACCAAAGATGGAATATTCCTAAGAAGGTTACCCTCTGCCTCTTTATCCCCATCATCTTTGATCCCAAGGAGAGCTTTAAAAAAGGAGACTACTTCAACTCTAATTTATTGGACCTTAGTCACTTTGTATCATCCTCATTTGTGATTTTCCTTATTCTATTAGTATATCTATGCCTCAAAGTGGACATGTGAAAGAATTTTGTATTTCTATCACCCTCATTAAGCCAACACAGTCTTGATTTCTATTTCCACATTAGTTCCTCCTATGCTAACGCATTATGAATATCCACAAATATCCATTTTTCTTTGATTCATGTATCTTCATAAAAGGTTGTTCTTCAACCTTCGCTTAAACCAACTTGAGTATAGATTTCAATGACTCTTTCCTTATAGTAACATTACCAAAAATGACTTTGTTCCGCTCCTTGAGCTTGGACTTGATGACCTTCAGTTTAAACACCACTTATAAAGCTTTAGGATCCAGAACTACAACATTCCACCACTCCACTCTATGTTCAAGGTCTAGATGATCATACCACATAGCCTCAAACTTGAAAGACCTAGAGAAGAAATACACATCTTATTGCGACTCAAACCACAAAGGGCTATGATCTGAGCCTATTCTAGGGAGGGAACAAAGAGTAGCATCCCCAAAGAAAGAAAGACACTCTGTAGAAAGTAAAATTATGTCCAGCCTAATCTAAATGAGTTGAGAGCCTATTCTTTTGTTAATCTAGGTGTATTTAGAACCCTTCAAGTCCATATCCAGAAGTTTATTTTTGAAAAAAAAAAGCCTGGAACTCTTCAATTCCCTTAGACTAGGCTAGATTTTCCCCTTTCTTATCAGCAAAAAATAAGAGGGAATTAAAATCCCCAACCAAGACCCAAGCTTTAGAACTAAAGACCTCTTTCATAGTGCTTAAAGACAACCACAAAAGACTTATGCCAGTTATCGAATTAGGAGCATAGTTATTCGACATTACCCATATTCATCGAGAGTCCTTGCAAAAAAAATAAAATAAGCATCTCACAAGGCTTCATGAGACTCTAATATGGATTTCTTTTGGTCAATAAGAGCATAAGGACTAGAGTCTTGAATAATACCATAAGTAATCCAAGAAGGCAACATGGCAGTCATGAGAAGCACAAGAAATAATCATTATATCTTCATCTCACAATGCTTAATTTAAGGTTTGCTAAGTTGTATTTATTGTATCAACCAATTGCTCAACAATCACTTGGCATTTCATAGCCTTTTGGGTGACAATACAAAGATAAAACTCTTGTGTCATAGTGATTCATTTTTCATATTGGGTGTCACTAGGGATTATGTTTTTTGAAACAAGTGTCTAAGGAATTCGTTTTAATAACCACATAAGTTGTTTGATGCAACATATAATTTCTATGTTTCTCACAATCAAAATAAGTGGCCAAGCAATATTTCTTTATAGGAGTATACCTAGTTTCTCCTAATAGCATTGTACATGTAACATGTGACATATTCATTGTTATCATTTCTACTGAGGACCACTTCCAAGGACACCTGAGTAGAGAATATATACAAAACAAAGGGCTTATCCAAGTTGGGTGGGAGAAGATTTTGGGACTACAAAATATTTTTTTTGAACTGAAATCTACATATTTCCTAAGCAATTGATTGAGAAAATAAGCTTTAAATGCTAGTTTATGGATAAACTGTATAATAGTTTTGAGCTTTCCTAATAAAGAGTTGATATTCTTGATAACAAATAGGGAGGCATAACATCAATGGCCTTTATTTTATCGTGGTCTACATGTATGCCCCTATGAGACACTATGAAGCCTAAAAGCTTATCACTAATAATACCAAACACACTTATTTAGGTTAAGTTTGACCTTATAATGGCATAATTTCTCAAAAATGACATAATCAGTGGGATGGTGAGCTTGAATCTTAGACTTACTCAAAATATCATCAACATAATATTCCACTATCCTCCCAATAAAATTATGAAATATTATTGTCATAACTCGTTGATAAGTTGCTCTACCATTCTTTAGTCCAAATGGCATGACAACATAGCAAAATGTGCCCTAGGGTGTGGTAAAATTTATTTAAGTTTGATCATGAAAGGTAATTTGAATTTACTTATACCATGAATGGTCATCCATAAGAGATAACATTTCATACTATACAGTAGAATCGACAAGGGCATCTATTGAAGGCAATGGGAAGTTATCCTTAGAACAAGCTAGGTTGATATTTCTAAAATCAAAGCAAGTCCAAATATCATTCTTATCTTTATTTTTCATAAGAATAACATTACACACCCAACCTAAATAATCAATAGGTATTATAAAGTTGGAATCTAATAGCTTTTGGATCTTTATTTTGCACATGTCTTGAATGAGAGAGAAGAATCTTCTCTACTTTCATCGAAAAGGAGATGAATCCTTATAAGTTACAATGTTATGGACGATTTCCAAGCATATCAAAATATTCTCAAGCAAAGACATTTGTATTCTTTAAGTAAAGCAACAAATATGAGATGATGTTTAGATAGGTTAGCCCCAATCTTAACTAAGCATGAAAGCTTAAGGGAACCTCTATTAATATCTATGGTGGGCTCAAAATTCATGATATTGCCCTCTTCAAAGTTATCTGGGGTAGGAAGAAGTTTCTCAAAATCAAGCATGATCCCACCTTGACAAATATAATCAAACCACTTATGACATCCCCACTTAGGAATAGGTTCTTTGAGAAACCCCTTCTTATGATATTGTCATGGGAGCCCCTCATCTCTAACATGTAAAAACTCAAGGATGGATTCTTCACTAGGCAAAGTTGGGATAAAGAGAATATTATTTGAAATTTCAAATATTTATTTAACATTTTTCCTTTGCCTTTCAACCTAGAAATGATATGGGCATGTATCTAAAAACTATGGAAGATAAGGATGTGTGGACTAGGATATGGCCTCAATTGTTTGTAAACATTTTTCAAGACAACCATGACAATCGTGGATTGGAGCTCAAAAGAAAACTTTGCTCCATTGAGATATCTATCCAAAAAAAAGGGTGAAGTATTATATAACTTTTCATACCACTTGTTTAGAAGCATATTTTAGCTAATGAACATCTTCAAATATGGGATAGGGTTAGTTGACATAGATGCAATAGTTTTCTCAAGTATTGTACCCTAAAAATTAGTGTCAATTGGGATCACCACATTAAACAACATTCATGGTTAAACAAAACTTTACACCAAAATATTACCTGAATTTGATGTGATAAGCAATTCTAGGCATAATTAGTCTTTAACAGTTGCAAAACCGGTAGGAATAAATTTATAAAATACGAGGAAAAGTGATTTTACTGGATCACTACTTTAAGCGGTAATCATGGTTCTTTAGGACATTGTCTTACATTTCCTAAGTAGACAGTGACTACTAGAAGAAAACCATATTTAGAGACTCGAACAATAAAGGAATTTGGTTTAGAAGAAAGAGAACAACCAACTAAGTTATCTATATAACAATTCTAAAAATGATGGATCTCAACTTGGGTCAAATGTTGCGGTAAAATAATTATTGTTTTATTCTAGGGTGTGAAGGTATTGTTATAGAAATAACTGAAATATCAATATTTCTATGCATATCTTAGTTTTATATCTATTTTATTCATCATTTCTAAGCATATAATAATCAAACAAATTATTCTTATTATAAATATTTACATCTACATAATACTCACCATAAATTAAAACAAGAACTTCCATTAGACATACTTGATACTGTCTCATTTGAACATCATAAATATGATTGTTAAAAGAAGCATTCCTTGTTTCAATGTTATAAGCCTGATTTAGGTCTTTGTTAGTATCACTATCAATTTCCTCTCCCATGCTATCATTTTTTTTTGTTATTAACAAAGTAAGTTACTTGTTTCAACCCTACAACCATTATCTTTTGATGTTTAAGACTTGCAGTAAAATAACCACAAGATCTAAAATAAAGTTGCTATATGAAATATAAGTTAATGGCAATATTCTAATCATATAAAACTCATAAAACTTCCATTAACAAATGCAGATCTCAAATACATCATACTTCCACACACTCTCACTCTGCATTGTCTCTTACACACACACACATAGATACATATATAATGGGATGTGACTCTTCATATGGAGTACTCTTGGCCTTCACTCTTCTTGAGACTCTTCACTTTCCTACTCTAAGGACACATGTGCACTCTTACATAATGGACACTTGTGCACATCTACACTCATCATACTTGCACTCTTAACTACAAGACACTTGTGCATTTCTTGCACATTATTACATTACATAAAATATTTACTCACACTCTAATCTAAGACACACTCAACTGACTCTGCACAGTAGCGAGAGATGTATGTCGCTCCATCACCTACCTCTGAGCTACTTGTAGCTACACCTTTAAGCTATGCACCTGAGCATGTAGTTGTGATACCTCATCATCTGGGGCATCCTCCTCACCCTCCTCATACTGGGGATCATCACTAGTAACTGATGCATATCCCCACTTGCCCTCCGTCCTATGATGTACTCATCGCCCATCATCATCACCTCCCTCAACTATCGCCTCATCCCTACTTTTCCCTAGGTTGCCACCACACTACCATAGCGGAGAGACCCACCAAGTGTCATACTCTATAGTGGTCCCGAGGTCCTTTGCACCTATGTCATCAATAGGAAGGTCTCCCTCTTCTATCAGCCTTGTCACCTATGGCATTGGAAGTTGTGTCTCCACCTTTCGATAGCGATAGAGGACTAGCTTCTTTGGCACATCTTGCACAATCCCAAACTGCCTAGTGATTTGATAGTAATAAAAGTACTCCCTCACCTTCCCGTGGTGCCCCATGAGCCATTTGCCTCGCCTCACTCGGGCCAAGTATCTCCCTGCCTCATCCCACACAGGATAACCTAGGTAGGATCTCCATATAATATCACTCTATTGTAATCCCATCAGAGACCTGATATAGTGGTCTGGTCCACATGCATGTGGATGACTTCGACTGGTCTTTGCATCACGTAGCCACCTCGTAGCATAGCAAAAGTTTATGCGGATGTGCTCACACCCCTAGATCTGTAGTAGTAGGATGCATCCCACTCTTGCTCGCCCTCATTGCATAATCTGATATAGCTCATCATAAAGTTGTGCTAGAACTACGCTCACCCATGCCATAATCAAGGGATGCTCCAGGTCGCACTCCAGTAGGTCCTGCACCATGTCTAGGAGGTTCCAAGGGAACCTCGCACCTAAAGAGTTGGGTTTTAGCACATTACAGATAATATGCATAAGTACTACCTGGCACCGAGAGAATACATCATGCCTATACCAATAATCCACATGAACCCCACCATGCTCTATATCTCCTAGTGTCTCCCCATCTTTGCCTCCAAAAACCCAAGCAAAGACTACCTCCCTCGCAACAAAAGGTGAAGAAAAAAGAGCACGTCCATCTGTAAGAATCTTGAAGATACGGTAGACATCCTCCAATGTCACCATCATATCTCCAATCGGAAGATAGAAAGTATTAGTCTTGCTATCCCATTGATGGGCCAGGGCTATGAGTTATGATTGGTCTGACATCACCATCGACAATCTCACGACATATTTGAGGCTAATCGCCCCAAACAACTCCTAGTCATCCTCATCCAATAGAGGTCATAGCTCCAAAAGCAAATTGGGCTCTCAACCCCGAGTTGTTAAAGTCTAACATACAACAGAGCACAATTCAATACACACAATCATGCACTCATAACAAAAAAAATAAAAAAATCATACAAAAATTTAAAAAATGACCCTAAGGTTCTCAACCGCTCACAGCATCGGCAATTGTCATGGCTATCGCTAACGATGTGGGTGGTCACTGTCAACGATCAAATTTTTGATCGTTGGGGTTTGAACCTCGTCGCCCATAGCGATGACGGCCCCCATTTGGCAAATTAGGCGTCGCCCTCACCAACAATGGCCACAAGATAGACCCCATGCGAGGTCATTTCCCACCCAAGAACGCAAAAATTAAAATCATACACCCCTTAAGCTAACCTAAGCTACACCTAAACTAAGGGGTGAAGTTTGTTGCCTACAGTTTAATGTGGTTCCTTAACCCATTAATTAGTGAGGTTCATTTTTAAAATGAACAAATCACGAGAGCGAGAGATGAAGAATCTACCTTAGAAGCTCTGACTCTGCCACTCATGGAAGCCTCTAGTTGATCTACCATCGTGGTTTAGGGTGATTGCAGCAGCATTCCATATCAAATTTTGTCTCTCTCCTCAAAGCTCACTATCCTCCAAAACCAGCTAGAAATAATGAATTTGTAAAATACCTAAAATACCTTTTATATTTTGCAATTTTGATCGCCGCTCACTTTGAGTGCGATCGCAGATTTGACCAAGCCCAATCGCCGACATCGATAGTGGCTACAGGATTTGCAAATCTTCAATGTTGTTTTTGATGACGATCAAGAAACAATCATAAATGTACCTATTTGCTCACCATAAGGAGTTTCATATTGGACATTAATGCATATCTACCGGTCTGTAATCATTATATATCACAAAAATTACAAAACAAATCAAATAAAAAAAATTTCAAGTGCATCTCGTATCTAGTTATTTACCCTATACACTTTGCGGTTGTAGCAACTTACACTCCATGCAATCCAACAAGATAAGTAAATTACCATAAATCCATTTGAACCAAATTATCCATTGATGAATTGAAATGTTTTCACTTCAATCCCCAAGAAGGCCACTGCGACCGGACTGCTCCATGAGAACGAGACATACATTTCATTCTGCTACGAAATTTCATCAAATCATCGAACATAGTGATTCATCATATGCTTAAACTGAATTGTTATCATCTTGATTCCCTAATAAGGCCATTGCGGTTGGACTGCTCCACGGGATAGAGATACAATTACTATTAATGATTGAAATCACAGTTGTAATAGGACCTGCCTTAAAACAACAGTAATCATCTTGAATTGTCCAAATCAATCATCTTGGTCAAGCGACTCGTCGCTTTCATCACTTGCCATTTTCCTCATGGACTCGTTGCTTGAGGAGTAGTCATGATCATAACATTCATAAACAAAATCAACAATTGAACCCCTAATCATGTTAATTGCATTCATCCGTGAATCATTGCCAAAAACAATCATGCCCCTATTTGGGGCAAAAAACAAGCAAATTAATTAAACAAACGCTTGGCATTCTTGAAACGTGAAGGTAGGTCCTCGCCTCTTCATGACTGAACAATGTCCAAGATCAAGTAAGCCTGAAGCGAAAGGTTGTACTTAAATCAAGTTCTTTAACTTGTTTGAAGCAATTATTCAGATATGTGTGCCCTTTACATGATTGGGGCATCTAAAGTTGACCAGATCAATGAACATCAATCAACCTACAATATGGCGTTAGGTTGTTTGTTTTTTCTTAGTGTTGTGTTTTCCCACAACGCATCCTAAAAAGGAGCATTTGTAGACACCTAAAACACGTCATGTTGAAGATATCGCTCATACAGATATCTTTTCAGGCCATGTGACTCACCTTGGACCTTTCTAATACCCAACAGTGGTTCTAACCACTCAATTAGAGCAACCTTGTCTTGTTCAGCCTTCGTCGCTAATGTCATTAGCAGCAGCCATCATCGTTGTTGATGCTCAGAGCGGTAGCGGGATGGTCGCGCCTGTTGATAGCAGGCATGGTCGTAGTTGCGCCTATCGACAACAACCGAGCCTATAAAAAACTCACGCTAACAAAACCGAGTAAAATCTGTTACATCCAACGAATTCTTGGGCGGTTTGGAAGCCTCTAGAAGCTTTGCCCCAACTGCCCAGCTCAACCAAATCTTGTTCTTGGCTTCATGAGGAAGCTAGGATGCCAATTTGGGTGTTCTATTTAAGGCACCCAAAAATGAGAGGTAAGTCTGGAGATTTCATGTGCAATTGCCATAGCGAAGCTCTACCAAACTGAGAAGCGATTCAATATCCCTTTGAGGTGTTGAGAAGCAATTTAATATCCCTTTGAGGTGCAACCCAAATGCATAATGACATCTATGCATCCATCAATACTATATCGTTGTTCTTCACCAATTATCCATCCATACGAGATAATTTCGCAATCAATTGTCTTGAGACACAACCGACCCTTGCACATCAATTCAACATCGAAATTGATCATCATCAGGCCCAAAATTTAGAAAACAGAGCCTATGTCCCGCGACCATTGTTTTTAACAGCGGCCCGCAAGCACTTTTGTCGACTTCGATAGCAGCTAACAGAGCTCGCTGCTCTAAACATTAGCGACTATGGTTTGAAATGTTTTTTCCTTTGTTTTAGTCCATAGATTTATCATTAGCTGCATTTTATTCGATTTCTAACCTAGATTATCATTGTCTTTATCAATCTTTTACGCATTTTTTCATTGTTCTTAGTTGTTTCTTTATCATTTCATGCATTTGCTTTACATTTTGCAACCATTGTTTCTTTATCATTTCATGCATTTGCTTTACATCTTGCACCTATCAAGAAACGAGCCTCATTTTGAGAGGCTTTCATTGTTATTGATCTATTGTAAGTTTCTTTGCATGCAAGTGATAGGTTTATTCAAGGGGTACACATCCTCAAGTGACATCATAAGTAGAGGTTCCAAGTAAACCCTCCTATAATCAAATTAGTGGAGACACGAAGGCCTTGTGGAGTGCATATTTTCCCCTTTTTGAGGCCACATTCTTTGTAATTTTGTATCGAATTGGGTATCCCTAAGAGGGACGTATTGTAACCAAAGTTTATTTTGTTAATAAAATGAGAGCACCTCATTTTGTTATCTCATTTTCTCAAATGGTTAAATAAAATTCATGTTTCAATTCGTTATAATATTGCAATAGACTAGATGCACAGTTTTTGGTGCTTTAAAGAATCCTACCAAACATTTTGATTGGATGAGCTAAATCCACTAATTGATTGGATTGTCATAGTTTCGTGCAACCCAAGTTTACTATAGAGGACCTTGAGACACGTGAGAAGGAAGCAAAACATTTACGTACTCGAATACTAGAAGGGAACTTAGGTAGACAAGGACTCAAGGAAACTTAGTATGCTTACTCAATAAAACTTAGGGCTCTTAAGACTCAGGTGTCAAGCCATCAAAATGGCTCCAATCAATAATCCAAGCTAGGGCATGTTAGGGTTTCAACGATACTAATCGTGTGGTTGAGATAAAAGCATATCGAAGGGTGGATATTAAATCTAGGGTGTGGCATTGATTGATATGGCTGGATGGATCGGATTAAGTGAAATCGGATGGTTGGGATCAATTCACTTATATAAATATTATTTATTAAATATATATAAAATATTAATATTTAAATATATATAAATAATGGGTGGAAATGATGGGAAAACCTGGATGGACGACAAGTAGCTAGGTTTTGGTGTCTACAGATGCCTCTTTTTGTACTACATTGTGTAAAACACAATGCAGTGCAAAAACACAAGAAACCTGTTTTGGCAAGGTGCAGAAGCAGCTTTCTCTTGAGATGTGAAACATGATCTTGAAGACAAAAGAATGGAAGAATTTGGATTTTGCGTAACTTACCTCCTCACCTCATAGAGCTCCTGGTATGCCTGCGCCAATAAGGCAGGAGCTCGTGCATACACCTGCCGCATAGTGAGCATATCGCTCACTAACCCTATCAAGTTCCAAGGGAACCTGCACCAGTGTTGTTCGGGGCCACGATGTTGGCCAACACGAACATGACCAAAGCCTGCAGGGCATCCAACTGCTTGTCCACATACATGGACAAGTAGGGAATACCCCCACTCTCCACCCTCACACTCTGCCAGCCATCGTCGAACATATTCTTCATAGCCGCCCCCAATCGCGTCCAACCTCGACGCGACTCCCCTCCACTAGCACCTTGAGAATGTGATATACATCCTCCAGGGTAAGGGCCACCTCTCTCGTAGGAAGCTGAAAGGTTCCCCTATCATAATCCCACCTCTACGCTAAGCCAAAGAGGTACCCCTCGTCCGCCCTCACTATGTCAATCTGGGCTACCTCCGCTAGCCCCACCGCCTCCAGCAAATCCTAATCGTCTTTCACCAACGCCTTCCTCATCCTAAGAATGTAAGGCGAGAACCGGTGTCGAGCCTCCAAAATCCTAAGCTGCAGCGCCGCGCAAATACTTTTGTCAATGCAAAAAAAAATCGCAAAAAAATTTGCACAAAAAGAAGGAAATTACCTCAATCACGCACTCCAACTTTAGCTCCAGCCTCCACATCCGCTCCCACCACCGCCATAGCTTTCGTGCCTAATTCACTTCACCTCATTCCACTCCACTCCACTCTAATAGACGTAGCTTCTCAATCTCGCAAGTGCACAAATGAGCTCAAATTTCACCCAACAAGCTATTTATAGCTGTTTCAGGCACCTTGAGACACCAAAGGACATTTCTTGGCGCACTAAAGCACGCCAAGACATTTGTGAAGTGCCCAAACACCGGCAGGTGTCTCTGCATGCCAAAAGCGCCAATTAGTGTTTGGCATCAATTTTGACAAAAGATAATTTTTTACAAAACAGTGGTTTATCCCCACCAAATCACTCTCTATTGCATTCATACATTTGTTTCATCGTATTAACAGGTTTTATGAAGATTCCAACTAATTTGGACGCATAAATTTTGTTTGCGACCACAAATCGCAAATTCGCCTAACAAGTTAAAAAAACACTCCAAAATGGTCTAAATCTTCACAAAACGACCTTAATCATCATTATCATCATCAATGAATCATTTTCAAATCATCAATCATAACATTTGCATATTTGTCAAGTTCAAATAACATTCAAGTGAACCTCATATGTAGTAGTTTATTCTACATATTTGGTGATTGCAACGATTTGCATCCATGCAATTCGGTAAGATGAATAAGCTACCATAAAGACACCTGGCCATTGTCATCATCACATATCTCCTTGTTCAAAATCAACATCGCATTTGGTACTTCACATTTTACATGAAACCTTGCCAAGAACAATTTGCACAAAAGTCGTCATTGATGGCCTAGTTCGTGGGGCTTAAAACATGGACAAAATCACATTTATCATTTCATATCTCCTTGACAGTCATCATGGCGAAAGGCCTTAGCTAAGGTGATTGGTTCCAACCATAAGAATTATCTAACAATCACTAGTTGGTCCTCCGAATTTTACTATTTTTATCTTTGCATATTCATTCTTGCATATCAATGATGCCCAAAAAGCACATTCTTCAACAACGTCGAATCACCCCAAATTTGGGGCAACCACATTTGGTTTTGACTTTCCCACAACGGGATACATCTTACATGATCATGGCATCTATACTTGGCACAAAACCCTTCATTTGTTGGGGCAAAGAAAGACACAATTTTACATTACATTTTCACAAAACCCTTCATCTGTTGGGACAAAAACAAACGCATCATTTCACATTTTTCACCAATCCCCTTCTCACCATTGGGGCAAAAACGGTATGACATTTACATCATTCATATCGTCCAAAATTCATTTGCACAGATTTTTAAATTGGCTCGTGAGATTCATCCGCAAACTCACTCGCCAATTTAGAGGGTAAGCTATGCAAATCCAAATTCTTTAATTCTTTTATCTTCAAGTTCATTTTTCATCCTAAAAGAGAAACTGCGTCTGCACCTTGCCTAAAAAGGTGTCTTATGTTTTACGCAACGCAATACAAAAAGGGGCATCTGTAGACACCAAAAGCTAGCCACTTGTTGTCCATCCAGGTTTTCCTACCATTTCCACCCATTATTCATATATATTTTAATATTTTATATATATTTATATAAGTGAATTGATCCCAACCATCCGATTTCACTTAAATCTTATCCATCTAGCCATATCAATCCATGCCACCCTAGATTAAATATCAACCCTACGATATGCTTTTATCTCAACCACACGATTAGTGTCGTTGAAACCCTAGCATGCCCTAGGTTGGATTACTAATAGGAGCCATTTTGATGGCTCAACCCCTGAGTCTTAAGAGCCCTAAGTTTTCTTGAGTAAGCATACTAAGTTTTCTTAAGTCCTTGGCTACCTAAGTTCCCTTCTAATATCTGAGTACTCTCGCCATTCGTACTCTCGCCATTCGTCCTCGCTCTCCATAACCCTCACACCTGTCGCTGCCCCTTCCGTCCAGCCTCACCTCAGCACCCGAACACCTTCAGGCGCTTCCCCTTCATCGTCGAGCACCTTTGGGCGCCTTCCGCCATTCCCGAGCGCCCACGAGCATTTTCTACAACCGGCGAGCGCTCGCGGATGTTTTAGACCATAGCTCTAAAGCCCTACTAGCTCTCAAGTGACACTAAAGCATCACCACACCAATCCACTACATCTAATTACATCTGATCAAAGAACGACAGATAAGCAAGGTAAATCAAAGTCATTTTTGTTATATTTTATTAAGTTGTTAAAATCTGTTCACATTTTGTTATTGCATAGCTATGGTTTAGTCTTGATTTCTGAAGGTCTCACATTGTGGAGCCCTCATTGTTATCACTGACTCATTTGCTATTTTCTTATGTGCAGATCTGATAGCATTACACTAACATTGGACAACTACTTACGTTGGAGTGTCCCGGCATCGGATAAATAGAAGCCCACTCACTTCTGTTGGGAGCAAAGACGCACTATTGAGACACCACCAACATTGTAGCTAAGGTTTCGGAGAACCCTAGCATTGTGTATAGTGTATATCAATATCAAAGAATTCAAAGATTCTTATTGTAACAATAGAGTTTTGAGGCTCCCCCATTAATAAAAATCATTCATTGTGCAATAGTCTTTTTGAGTTCAATTTATATCTTTGTTACTTGGTGTCGTGTTTTTGTCTTCACAAATGGATATGGATCAGATTTCCTCGCCATTTGTAGAGGGCAAAAACACAACACCAAATAACAAGATATAGATTGAACTCAAAAAGACAATATTGCACAATGAATGATTTTTATTAAAGGGGAGAGCCTCAAAACTCCATTGTTACAATAATTTTTGAACTCTTTGATACAAATATACACAATACAAGGGTTCTCCAAAACCTTAGCTAAAACGTTGGTGGTGTCTTGAAAATACGTCCTTGCTCCCAATAGAAATGTGTGGGCTTTTGGTTACCGATGCCATGTCACTCCAGCTTAAACAGTTGTCTGATGCTAGTGTAATGCTATCAGATTTGCACACAAGAAAATAGCAAATGAATCAATAATAACAATGAGGGCACCTAAAACCGTCAGAAATCAAGACTAAACCCTAGCTATGCAATAACAAAATGTGAACATATTCTAACAACATAATAAAATATAACAAAAATGACTTTGATTTACATTGCTTATCTGTCGTTCTCTGATCTGATGTAATTTGTTGTAGTTGATTGGTTTCGTGATGCCCTCGCGTCATATGAAAGATAGTAGGGCTTCAAAGCTCTGGTCTAAAACGCCCGCGAGCGCTTGACGATTGCAGAAAACACCAGTGGATTGGTGTCGTGATGCCCTAGCATCATATGAGAGATAGTAGGGCTTCAAAGCTCTGGTCTAAAACGCCCGCGAGCGCTTGACAACTGCAGAAAACACCAGTGGATTGGTGTTGTGATGCCCTAGCATCGTATGAGAGATAGTAGGGCTTCAAAGCTCTGGTCTAAAACGCCTGCGAGCGCTTGACGGCTGCAAAAAACACCCGTGGGCACTCGAGAGTGGCGGAAGGCACCCAAATGAATCAATAATAACAATGAGGGCACCTAAAACCGTCAGAAATCAAGACTAAACCCTAGCTATGCAATAACAAAATGTGAACATATTCTAACAACATAATAAAATATAACAAAAATGACTTTGATTTACATTGCTTATCTGTCGTTCTCTGATCTGCTGTAATTTGTTGTAGTTGATTGGTTTCGTGATGCCCTCGCGTCATATGAAAGATAGTAGGGCTTCAAAGCTCTGGTCTAAAACGCCCGCGAGCGCTTGACGACTGCAGAAAACACCAGTGGATTGGTGTCGTGATGCCCTAGCATCGTATGAGAGATAGTAGGGCTTCAAAGCTCTGGTCTAAAACGCCCGCGAGCGCTTGACAACTGCAAAAAACACCAGTGGATTGGTGTTGTGATGCCCTAGCATCGTATGAGAGATAGTAGGGCTTCAAAGCTCTGGTCTAAAACGCCTGCGAGCGCTTGACGACTGCAAAAAACACCCGTGGGCACTCGAGAGTGGCGGAAGGCACCCAAAGGCTCTCGACAATGGAGGGTAAGTGCCTGAAGGCGTTTAGGGGTTGAGGTAAAGATCTACAAAAGCAAATCTGGTTCAACGGAAGGGGCAACGACAAGTGCAAGGGCTATGGCAAGCGAGGACGAATGGAGAACGCAAGAATACTTGGATTGCTTAGGAAACTTCGAGGAAACTTGGACTCAAGGATTGCTCAGAAAAAACTTACTCTTAAGACTCAAAAGTTGAGCCATCAAAATGGCTCTTATTAATAATCCAACCTAGGGCATGTTAGGGTTTCAACGACACTAATAGTACAATTGAGATAAAATCATATCGAAAGGTGGATATTAAATCTAAGGTGTAGCATTGATTGATATGGCTGGATGGATAGGATTAAGTGAAATCGAATGGCTGAAATCAATTCACTTATATAAATATATATTTGTTAAATATATTGTATATTAATATTTAAACTATAGAACGCAAGGATACTTGGATTGCTTAGGAAACTTCGAGGAAACATGGACTCAAGGATTGCTCAGAAAAAACTTAAGACTCTTAAGACTCAGAAGTTGAGCCATCAAAATGGCTCTTATTAATAATCCAACCTAGGGCATGTTAGGGTTTCAACGACACTAATGGTGCAATTGAGATAAAATCATATCGAAAGGTGGATATTAAATCTAAGGTGTAGCATTGATTGATATGGCTGGATGGATAAGATTAAGTGAAATCGGATGGTTGAAATCAATTCACTTATATAAATATATATTTATTAAATATATTGTATATTAATATTTAAATATATATAAAATAAAGATATATAAACAATGGATGGAAATGGCTGAAAAGCTGGATGGACAACAAGTGACTAGTTGGTGTCTAGAGATATGGATCGGATTTCAGCAAAACATAAATTTACCAAGATTCGGAAGCAAAAAATTTACGAAGATTCAAAAGCACAAAAAACTGGCAACTTAAAATTTATACATTTTACCAAGTTTTTTCAAGTTGCCAAGTAACTCTCCAAAATTACGCTGCCAAGTTTTTATCAGTTGCGAGTTTTAAAACAAAGCATAAGACAAGCTTTGGATACAAAGGTCAATTTAAAAATAAGTTAATTGTAGACCATTTCCAAAGGAAAAAATTGCCAATAGATACATCACAAGGCTTCATGTAATGAATCTCCTGAACAGATTAAAAGAGTCTAAACTCCCTCGTTTGCACTTAAAACCTCCAGCATTAGAATACTACTGCATGCTTGTACAGGCAAAAATGGAAGTTCCTACTCGATTTAAGCAAAATTTGGTGTTTTACCTTATTGCTTAAATGATAAAAACACCGACTGCGGTCATTTTGATGATGCCATCATAATGTTTAGGCAGTACCCAAAATTCTAACTGGTTCGTAGTTGTGTAACCTTTCCCATACAGAAATCACAGTGTTGATCATTGCCTATTGCTTAGTTCTTGGGATAGTCTGTGGGAATCCGTCTCTCCGCAAACACGGCTATTGGCCTTCTGTCTAATAGCTGTTTAGGGATTTCATATCTCTCAAAACATAACAGAATAGGAAAAATTAATAATAGGATCTTGATAACAGTCTGTCTGACAAAGATTTGCATCGCTGGAAATAGATTGTAAAAAAGGATTAGGCTGTAACACTGGACACAAGCACCACATTATACATATTTGTTGATGCGAAAACCAAATAGCACATAAAAATATGGACTCTTCTCCAATTCTCAAAATCTAATCTACAAAGCTTCCCCCACCTGCAAGCTGGAATCCAGATTGTGTCTAATAATTACCTGAAATTAAAGCATTAAACATCACAAGAAGTGACTAACTAAATCAAGAAAAACAGCTTCAATGGGACTTTCTATATTAATTCTATAAATAATTATATCAAGAACAGCTTCAATAAGATTGTTTCTAGATATGTAATATTGATCTATTTCTTCAACAGAATTGTAGCTTCTTCAAACACTAATCTTCGTAGGGGTCCTTTCCCTTGCACTCCATCCCTCAAGAGAACAAATATACGTCTTTTCTGCATAAACCAATATATCAAAGAAATATAAAATAGTACCTAAAAGAATACAAAAACCAAAAAGAATAGCCAGTAGAATATAAAGAGAGAACGCACTAAAAAAGAATAAATATTTTATTCTTCAAAACCACACCTTATCCATCGGCGGTTTCATTTATATACAAAATCATGGAATTGAAAATTGAAACATCAGTATATTTTTCTCCCTGTTTCAAAAATTATAGTCCTCGAAGACTTTGTTCTCTCTTCCTTTGATTAGTTCTTGGCTTTTAAAGAACATCTTGTCGTTGCCTTGACTCTTCTAGCCAGTCTGGTGTAGACTCCCTCTCTTTCAAAAGTATGGGTGTGAGGTCACCGGTGATAGAATAGATGCTCATGTAAATGGACAGATTCAGTTTGAAATCACTCTCCCTTATTATTTAATAGTTTTAGATAGTACGTTGGGAATTTAGCTTCCTAGAATGGATGCTCATGTAAATGGACAGATGCAGTTTGAAATCACTGCCTTGATTTTTTATTAGTTTTAAATGGTATGTTGGGACTTTAGTTTCCTACCAACTCCTGTCCTTGCTTTAACATAGCCATCCTAGCTAGCCTATTTCAAAATTAAGACATGCCATGACAATTGTGATGTTGGTTTGTGTTGGGTTGGGCTTTGATGTAGGAGCTCTTGAAATTTATTTGTTTCCATAAACTTGATTGTTCCTAGCTCGGTCTCCGTCATCTTTCCAATCTGTTGTCCCTTGAGTTGTGAATAACCCGGTTTATGAACATGATGAGATTTTCCAATCTGTTGAGTTGTGAATAAACCGGTTTATGAACATGATAAGCTTTAATCTCAAAACATGTGTATCCTCTAAACATGTGTACAATTCACAATTTCCATTTGTTTATCAGTTTGTGGATGAATAGCATACAAATTGCTTGATTCACAATTTCCATTTTGTCCTCTAAACATGTGTACAATTCACAATTTCCATTTGTTTATCTGTGTGTGGATGAATGGCATACAAATTGCTTGATTCACAATTTCATTTTATCCTCTAAACATGTGTACAATTCACAATTTCCATTTTATCCTCTAAACAAGTGTACAATTCACAATTTCTATTTGTTTCTGTTTGTGGATGAATGGTATACAAATTGCTTGATTCACAATTTTATCCTCTAAACATGTGTACAATTCACAATTTCCATTTGTTTATCTGTTTGTGGATGAATGGTATACAAATTGCTCAATTCACAATTTCCATTTGTCCATCTGTTTGTGGATGAATGTTTGTGATACACTTCAATATGGTGTCCTCAAACTCCATAATTAAAAAGAATGTCAAAGTCTTATGACTATTTTGTGGTGGAGATATCCAATTCCTTCTACAACTTCATTTCTCGTATTCCAAAGGATCCTATGCTCGGCTATTTCTTGGGTCGTAGTCCCATGCATAGGACCCGCACCCTGAATCTGTCCATAAATTATGGCAACCCTCCCAGAAGTTCATTGATGTGCTTGGTCATAGAAAAGATGGCCCTGGAAATGTGCAGTGTATAATCCAAAAGAAATGTGCAGCATGAAATTCCAATTTCCCATTGAACATTTTGGATATACACATCCTTCAACGTACAGAATCAGATTGCATTTTTGGCCAGCACACATACCTCAACAGATTGGAAGTTGTTGTCAATCAGTTGCTTCACCTTCTCCATTGGCTATAAGAAAATTCATATTGAAATTGAAAAATATCAACCATTTCATTTTTCTTGCTTTTTGAAAATATTGTTTCTTCTGATTGTCCAGCTTACAAATGTAATAGATAAAATAAGCAATGCTATTAAGAAAGTTTTGAAAATATTGTTTCTGATTGTCCAGCTTACAAATGTAATAGATAAAATAAGCAATGCTATTAATAAACATATTCAATTTCAAACCGATGTCTTACGGCACTAGCAGTGTGCAGCGTTAAATTGCAATTTTCCATTACAATGTTTGGATATGCTGCACATGATATATCCTCCAACGTACTTCATTAGCCTGCATTTTTTGCCAGTACTCATACCTCTGGCTATAAGATCATTTATATTGAAATTCAAAGCCAAAACAATCATTGAATTCTTCTTTCTTTTTGAAAGCCCTGTTTGTCCTACATATTTGGCAAGTAGGACATATCCAACGTACTTCATTAGCCTGCATTTTTTGCCAGTACTCATACCGATGTCTTACGGCACTAGCAGTGTGCAGCGTTAAATTGCAATTTTCCATTACAATGTTTGGATATGCTGCACATGATATATCCTCCAACGTACTTCATTAGCCTGCATTTTTTGCCAGTACTCGTACCTCTGGCTATAAGATCATTTATATTGAAATTCAAAGCCAAAACAATCATTGAATTCTTCTTCCTTTTTGAAAACCTTGTTTGTCCTACACATTTGGCAAGTATTACATACATCTGACAATAAGATCATTTATATTAAAATTCAAAGCTAACTAAAACAATCATTGGACTCTTTTTCCTTTATGAAACTATAGTTTCTTCTGACTGTCCAGCATGCAAATGTAACAGCAAATAAGCAACTCCATTACTAAACATGTTCGGCTTTAACCAGATATCTTGTTCCTCATTGGGTATAGATTACCAGCCTAAAAATGTAACAGATAACATAAGCAACCCTATTAGGAAACATAACCGGATGTCTTACTCCTCCCAACAGTTCATTGGGATAGTCTACCATGAAAGTGATAGAATTAGAAGTACGGGGTATAAAATTCCAGTTTTCTATAGGAAAGTATAATATGTTGCGCATGGCTCATCTTCTAACCTATATTACTACATGAGAATGCATTTTTTTGACAGTACACACACATCTACCAATTGGAAATTCTATTATCCATCAGCTATTCAATTTATATAAAAGATCACTCATATGGAAATTGGAAGCTAAAATATCATTGAATTTTTCTTCCTTTTCAGAATTAGTTTGGCCACATCTAAACCCCAAACAAATTCAACGATTTGCATTTAGCATCCGTTTGTGAGAGGTTCCGAATTCTCCACACCAAGCTTTCAGTGTGTAGAATAAAATATTTCAACATCATATCCCATCTAGCCTGCTTGCAAATACTGTAGAGATGTGTTAGATTGAGTACAACGCAAACATATCTGCTATATGTTATTTTAACTTTCATAAATCCACCCAGCCTCACACGTGGACATCAAACAAATGAAAGCAGCAAATCAGAGGACCTGTAAAAGCCGCTCTGTACACTAAACAAACACTTAAATCAAAGAAACAAAGAATAAAAAAATAAAAGAGAAATCACCTAGTTCACTCCAAAACAACTTTGGAAGGATGGCAAACAACAACCAGGATCAGGAGCATTGCGTGGAGCAGATTCTTGGTCAAATGCAAGCCCATAATGGCATCAGTAGCACAGCTGATAAAATAGGAAGTGGGTAGTTAACGCTGTATGAATGAAGCTACTACAAATGACAATGTTGCTTACTATGAAGAAGGTAGGAATTTGGAATTGGCAAGCACCTTACTTTTGGAGGTGCAAAACCGGTTTAAGTTTTGCTTAACCGCTGCAACAGTGTGAACATTCTCCGCCACACTGATGTGTCATATTTTTCAGCCTCTAATTTCAGAACCAGGGCAATACTTGGAAGGCTTCCCTATAAAATTACTAGAACAAAAAATAACTCATTAATGCCAAAAAGTTTTTTTTTTTTTTACTGACAATGATAACTTGAATTATCACTAATCCTATGACCGGAATTCTATAATTTAGCACAGTTCAGTAGCAAGTACGAAATCCCAACCACATATTATATTAAACATGTTTCAAGGCTATCGAGTAAATTATAAATTCGCCCATGTTGTGGAACACTATGCACCAGAACAGAGACACTCTGTAGATGCCTTCTAACAAACAATTTTTCAATGAATTGTTTTTATTGGTTTTAAAAATTTGATATTATTCAAAATACGACCTACCCATCAATCCAGTAGCAGACATGTAAACCATGGAAAGGGCTATAACAGGATGCGCCCTATAATTTTACCCAAAAAGCACCCTGATTTAAAAACTCCTTCAAATTATAAGACCCCAATGACTCAACACGATGAGTGACCCCAAAAAAAAATCAACATTAAAAAAACCTTTAAAACAAGAACGACTAAAAATATTCTTAAATTGGCAGCTTGGCCAAGTGTAAGGGAAAAAAGGCTTAACAAATGGCATCAGTTTGTCAGAGGTGTTTGTTTGTCTACACCAAGCTTTTCAGTGTGTAGAATAAGATTTTTTAACATCATATGCCATTAAATCCAACGAAACAGAGATTCAAACACATGAATATGTGAAGTCTTTCAGGAACCCTAGATGGGGCCACAGACAATCAACACGGCATCAGTTCTGTCCGCCCGTCTGCTTTTTTCATCACAAAGACAATCATTTTATCTTTTTACTCTAAATGCAAGAAAGAAGCAGATCCACAATACAGTATATTAAATTAATAAAAATATAATGTGGATAGGTCCGTTTGACACCATAGCAACGCGACTTTACCATGGGCTGGTAAGGCTACCCTCATATTCGTTTTAGGCATCACTTTTAACCCTAAGGCGATGTGCACCATTTTGATCCATGATTATAGAAAAAATGAATACAGTGCAAAAAGGGTTGGTAATGACGCCATTAAAAACAAATAGTTCATCTCATGCCCCGTCCAAATAAAGACTGCATAAATACTAAATAAAAGCAATGAACTTAAAACCTGGAATACCGGATTGCTCAGAAGAAAGTAGTGATGTAGCATTCATAGACATTTCTCAGAAGTCCAGACATATATATCAAGTTCTTCATCCTTGCAATAGCATAGACAACCACAGCATAGAGAAAACATGTTTTAAAGACTTCCTGCCAAACAAACCTGATGATCTAGACCTAAACTCCGGTTTTCATTCGCCTAAACATTCAGTAAACACCTTCGTTTATTCTTCTCTGCTCTTCTGCCCTTTCCCTCCCTTATAAATTATACTCTTACCTTCAAAACCCTAGATAGAGTTAGGGTTTTTTAATTCAACTTCCAAAACCCTAAGCCTCCTCCTATAAATTATACATTTTACCTCCAAAACCCAAAATAGGGTTTTTTTAATTACATTCTCACCTTTCGAACCCTAAAACCCTAAGCCTCCTCCTATAAATTATACATTTTACCTCCAAAACCCAAAATAGGGTTTTTTTAATTACATTCTCACCTTTCGAACCCTAAGTAGGGTATCGCTCATCCTACTGATAAGCTGCCGAACACGTGAACTTGTTTTTGCGTAATGTTTTTTTCCCAAAAACATATACTTTTATAGTTGAAACCGTACATTTTATGGCTATTATAATTATTTATATATACATTAATTTTTTTAAAACTTCTTACATCCACCATGGGATTGAGTCACGGTCACATCACCGATAATGCAAGTGACGTTCTTACCAGTAAACCACACTCACGGAAATATAATTATATATTTTATCATAATTTGAAACTAAGTTTTTCAAAGGATAGTCAAAACCATAATAAAGACAGGGTCTCTGTCCAAACCATAATAAAGACTAGGGTCTCTTTTTATAAACATCATTAACAGTGAATACAATTTAAATTAACTTTTAATTGAGTATATTAGATGTTTTTTTAAATCATTTTTATTCGAGTTTATTAGATATGTGAATTGGTTTATAGTGCAATCATTTATTTAAAACATTAAATTAAACCCACTTTATGATATAATTGGAATTATTGTTTCACTACGGGTTATTTTTATCAACATTATTTTTTTCTTACATAGGAGAGTTGGTCACAACCACACTATTTTTAGTAATTGACAAGTTCAGGGTTTAAACCATAGGGGCTACTTCCACCAAACCTATATCGCTTTGTTATTGTTGACCCGACGTAAAGGGGACTCAGTCGTTTGGGGTTCATACTGTTATCGTCAATCTGACGCGCACTCAGAGGATTCAAATCATTATACTACTTTTACAAACAAGCTACCCTCGAGGTTTGAACCTGGGTATCTTCTTGGTAAATACCTTGGTAAATGTCTGGCCAGACAAGCACTTACCAATCCACCTAGCCCTCGGGAGCTAAAAATTTTAGGTTAGTGTGAGAAACCTCTACGACCAACGCATAGGGCTGAGCAGTCTCCTCCCAACCATGACCCCTCGTAAAGTCGAGAGCTATGTTTATCAATAGGGAATTTAGCATAGAGCCTCTGTGTCCCTCTTTACATCGTAGAGGTTCGAACCGTGGACCTCATGTTCAACAAGGCCAAGTTTACCTTCTCCACTTGCGCTACAAATACGGACCAATATTTTAGATTAGTGTGAGAAACCCCTACGACCAATGCACAGGGCTAGGCAGTCTCCTCCCAACCATGACCTCTCGTAAAACTGAGAACTATGCTTATCAATAGGGAATTTAACACACAACCTTTGTGTCCCCCTTTGCATCGCAAAGGTTCAAATTGTGGACCTCCTATTCAATAGGTATAGGCTCGCCTTCTTCACTTGCGCTACAAGAACGGACCAAAATTTTAGGTTAGGATGAGAAACCCCTACGACCAACGCACAGGGTTGAGTAGTCTCCTCCCAACCATGACCCCTCGTAAAGCCGAGAGTTATGCTTATCAATAGGGAATTTAACACAGCCTTTGTGTCCCTCTTTGCATCGTAGAGGTTCAAACCATAGACCTCCTGGTCAATAGGGCCAAGCTCGCCTTCTCCGCTTGTGCTACAAAGATGGACCAAATTTTAGGTTAGTGTGAGAAACTCCTATGTCCAACGCCCTAACGCATAGGGCTGAGTAGTCTCCTCCCAACCATGACCGCTCGTAAAGCCGAGAGCTATGCTTATCGATAGGAAATTTAACACACAGCCTTTGTGTCCATCTTTGCATCATAGAGGTTCGAATCCTCGACCTCTTGTTCAACAGGGTCAAGCTCGCCTTCTCCACTTGTGTTACAAAGACAAACTTTTTCTATAAACATCATAAATAGGGAGGACAAATTAAAGTAACTTTTAATTGAGTATATTAGATCATTTTTATTCTAGTGTATTAGATAGGTAATTAGTTTAGATTATAATATTTTATTTAAATAATAAGAGTATTTTTTTAACATAAGTTTATATATATTATATTTCATCGTGGTTTGAACCTAGGTTTTTTTTGAAAGAGAGACTAAAGCCTAAAGTCCTAATCATTGCAGTGTTCCATATGGATAATATTAAAAGCATTCATTTATTAAATCTATTTTATAATATAGCTGGAATTAAACTATTGAATGGTATCATCTTCTTAACTAATGTAGTGAGGTAGTGTAGTCAAGTTCTTTGTCTACGTTCACAAGTCTAAATATGCAATGTTGGACTTGTACTCTTTTCTTAAAATTTTTAATTTTTTAAGTTGTAAGAGTCTTTTTGGACCCAATGATTTTTTCAAAGTCCAAGGAAACAATTTCAAACTTACAATTGGTTTAAATTGTTCATTCATTGAAGTCAGAATCTTTTTATCCATACTTGCTTCATATTCTTTAAACCTAGACTTGCAAAGTTTTAGTAGCTGGAACATTTTCTTGATGACATTAGCAAGGTGCTTCAATATCTTCGATCCAGCGAGAAGCTTGTGAGGCAAAGAGTATTCGTTCTAGCAAGTAACGAAAGCTCGAAAGGCAGCAAGTCGAAATTTTTTTGCAATGATGTTAACATGGCCTCCAAAAGTTTCAACTAGGTGAAAAGTCCGCATTAAGCAAGAAAAGCAGGTCGAAGCACAAGTCAAAGGAAAGCAACATCTTGGACTAGATTTTATCAGCATCGAGGATGACGTCAACACCTAAGTTGTCGATCATGCTTGCAAATTAAAATTATTTTAAGAAAAATGTGTCTGATACAAGCAATTAGGCTAGAATTGCAGTTGTCAAAACATGAAAGCGATGGCCACCCTAGCAAATCATAACTGAAGATCCTACAAATCACAACCATAAAAGGGCTAATCGATAATGTGTTGAGCACGTTGATGATGCTTAGTGATGCTAGATCATCCTTGATCATGCAAGATCATATTTTCTTATAATTGTATATAATAGTTAGTTTCATTTCTAGCTTAGAGAATACTATAAATAAAGGAATGCTCCTTAATGTAAAGGGTTAGATAATTTAGGGTTTGCCTTTTGTAAGCTTAGTGTTCAAGTTCAAATAGAATCAAGAGTTTTTTGACCTCTCCCAATTGAAGTGTATAGAATTATTGATTATGGTAATATTTATACTTTCAACATTTATGTTTATGCTTTAGTTGAAATATGATATGTTAGGCTTGAAGTTGTTTGACTTATTTCAAATGAAATGCTTGGAATGTTGGATGTTGTGATATCTAAGCTTATTGTATTTTCTATATAGCTTTAATTGAGGTTTGGTCTATTAGGCATTGCTTGTAATAGATGGTTAATGTTCATTTGGTTTAAATATATTATGTTATATAAGCTTCGACCACAATAAACACTCTCTATATCCCTACCTATTCTCTCAACCATATCCCCTTTTTTATCTTTTATCTTTTACACAATAGGATTTAAATAAGGAGTCAACTTTCTTCGATCGTCGACTTAGAAGCGATTCTAAGCCATCCAATCCTGACCTCGATCTATGGCACAAATTCTATTTTAAGCATATCGACATATTAAGTGTTTTGGCACGCCCGGTGGGACAAAGCAACCTCAACCCACAAAATTAATCTCACAAAAAAATATTACCATATGATCAAGATTACGATGAAGATCTTGGTATCTTGAGCGGATAGACAATCCATTCACCTCGTGATTCTACATTTAAAGAATCCAAGAACAATTGGTGATCCTATTCAAATACATAAACCCACAATGTTATGATTACAAGATCATAGGCCAAAAGCTATAAGAACCCATGTAATTTGTTGAGTTATTATCGTTTAGGATTGTAGACACCTAAAATAGTCATGTTATCTCTTGTTTAATGTTAATGTTTAATTATTTTACAATTGCTCCAAAATATCCAATTATTTGGCATTGTTACCTTAAAATATTAATTTACCCACCTTAGCACCTTTGCCCCATTAAGCCCCATCCTACACCTAGCCCATGGTCACCATGTGACTATCCCACTCCCCTAGCCTATGTGCACACCACCCTAGTCTATCCTACCATCCTATCCTACCCATCCCATCATACCCCCTACTCTTCACATCCCCATGCTCATTTAATGCATATGGGTGGGGTGAGGACTCCCTCCATCCATATACATTAATGAGGCATGGTGCACTCATGCCCCCTTTGACCATCCAAAGGAAAAACCTAGATTTCCCCTCCCCTCACTCAACCCACTTGTATGTCATGTCACCTCCACCTCACCACCCCCTCACTCTTGATGAAAATATATAAATAGTCCCACATTTCCTTCATTGAGAGAGAGTGAAATTGTGCTTAGGGAAACTCTACCAAAATTGCTCTAAAATCCACTTGTGTGTATTTGTGAGAAGTCATTTTTCTTAAAGTACTAACACCATGGATAACATTGTGTGCTTCTTGTTGTGTGTTTTTTTTGTGAACTAGTTATAGGTTTGAACTTCAACAATCATCAAATTTAGAGAGCAACTACCTGAAAACACATTGAAGGCCTCCATCGAAGGGAATTTTACCCAAGTTCACATAGAAGAAAATATCCAAACATGGACAATTTACAACCAGAACCATCTAGACAAGAATGATTTACAGCTAGAACTGTCTCGATTGGGAATCGTCCCGACTGGGACAGTTCCTATTGGAACCAAACCCGAGTCAGGTAGAACACAACAAATCATTCATAAAGGTGAGCAATAAGGTATATTATGTTTTTGGATCATTTTAAGCTATGTCTACTAAAATAACTTAAGTTATATTCTTTAAACCTATTTTGATAAGTTTGAATCCAACTTGGGTGGATCCAATGGGTGCTACTAACGATTGATGGATTTTTTAGGCTTGGAGATTCTACTTAACCAACAATGGTACATAAGCCCACCCTTCTTGAGGTGGTAAAGGAAATAAGGAGTGCCAAAATTTGTATTGCAAAGGGATTCCACATTGGAAATATAGCAAAATAATTGACATCAAAACAAATACACATAGATGAACACTTGCAATAAAAGAATGTCTCTTTTGTATTAAAGTGGGGAGCCTAAATCTCCCAATGTTACAATGCTTTTTGAATTGCCCCAAGTGTATTAGGGGTAATTTTTCAATGACATGTGATATAAATGTCCAAATGACAATGTCAGGCTCTCCAAACAAGTTAACTGGTGTCCTTCTTTATTTTGCTATAGCTTCAGAGGGGTGAGTGGGCTTCTGGTATCCAATGAGGGGACCACTTTAGCTTCAGCAACTCTCCAAGATACCTATTTCCTACACACACAAAAACCATAAAAGAGTTAGTAGCATTTGTTTATCAAGATATGAAATACTGCTACAAACTCTAGTTGGAGAAACATGTGATGCAAAAAATAGAGAACCATAAACTAAATACCTTGTTGAAATAAAGAACTTACTGATTGTATTCGTGGTGTTTTTTTGCTTTTGAGAAACTGCAGATGCACGATGTGGACTGGTAAACCACGCACGAGCGATGGGTAAAACTATGCAAGTTTGGTTTCAATTGTGTAATCGTGGATGGGTAGTAGACTGAGTGGCAGAATGCTCCAAAAGATGGCTCTGGGCTTTAGATCTCGGGTTTCCTTAGGATGCTTGTGAACTCCTAGTGCTATTTCGGCATCCTGACGATACCTATTCTCAACCTCCTTTGTTTTATGGGGTGAAGATGAATTTATAGGCTCCTTAGGGTTTGAGAGGGAAATGGAAGGTGGTAAGCCAGGATTGCCAAGTGGCAATCCAAGCCTGCCAAATGGAGGGGGCAGTTAGAGTGAGTCACCCAGAGTGTCTCACTTAACTGGAGTGATATGGCTGCAAGTGGAGTGAGGTGTAGGTGATGTCCCATGTGAAGGGACAAAGGGATCAAGGGTGTGTGATATGTGGCAAGGGATGTTGGTAAGGTGGCTAGGACACATGTCTAGTGGGTAGGCAGGGTATCCTAGGCTAATTTTCTAGATTTGATAAATCTGGAAAATAGGATAATGTGCAGGATTTTATACACCTAATTCTAAACTTAGGTATATAATTTTACTATGCAGGATTTGATGTGGGGTGCCAAATATGATTTTGTGGATGCCTAGGTTTTGATGTCTATAGAAAAAATCATTTTGTATTTCAAGAGGTATTTATAAAAATCAAGTTGTAATATCCATAAATTTTAATGAAATGGCACATTTTCTTGTCCTCATATTCATCCTCCTCACATCAAACCATCCAATAATTCCACCTTAACACTTATTAGTCTTTCTTCACCTATGTTTATCAACCTTCACCCCCTACTTCTCCTAATTCACATCAAATCCTCTTGGCCTATCCTCCACAATATGACTCACCTTGAGTCTCCTTAACCCCACTTTGTGTTCCCGATCATTCCTTTCATCCTTTTAACTAAATTTAGATGAACCCTCACATCGCACACATCCCATCCATTCTTGCTTCTCTCACACCCCAAGTTCTGGGTATTGTGTCCATTATTCTTGTTGCCTCCAACCCTTATCATCCCTCCTCATCAAACCCCACTTCTTTCTCAAAGAATCTTACCTTTTGGATGTCATCCTCGTTTGCTTCTCCCAACCCTCCTCCATTTCTTGATCTACAAGTTGATGCTACTTCCCATCCCACTTCTTCCATTCCTCAAATAACCTTTCATCCTTCCACTCTGTCTCAATAGTCCACTCTTTCAAATCCTACTCCTTTTGCACATTTTTTTTGCTTTCACTAATCCTCCTTTAGTTGGTGTGCATGTTGCTTCTTTTTCCCTCCCTCAACCTTCTTTTCCTCTTCTTCTCTTATTCAACCTTCTTTGCATCCTTATTCTTCTCCTCTTCTTCAATATTTTCTCATCTTAAACCTTCTTATTATCATTCTTCTTTATAACATGCCCAACCTAGGACTTATCATCCTTATCCTCGTCTTACTTTCCATATTATGCCAACCCCACCTTCTCAAACTCTCCCTCCTCCCAATTCTAATCAATCTTATTTATTTGCCCAACCTTATTTGTGGACTCCCACTCAACCTACCACTCCTCTACAATCCCCATCTCCTTCCACCTCTTATCAATGGTCACCCTCGCATTTGCAAGTTCAAAGTCAAACATTGCCAATTCAAAGTCAAGCTCCACGTGTCCAAGCAAGTCAAATGGTTATGCCACCACCATACCAACCCCTTTTATCATCTCCTCCTATGTAATCATCATATCCTCCCCACTTAGACACATCATTCTTCTTCCCATGTGGTCCAAGCAACTTATATCCCACACCCTAACCCATCACCCTATCCACCTTATACACCTTATCCTTACCCATATTTGTATATGTACAATCCTAAGCCTTCCTATTTTGTTGCCCTTGTTGACACTATATAGGTAGCCCAATCCCCTCCTCAAATCAAGATTCAACAAGTACTAGACTGACTTAAGAGCCTTAGTTGCAATCAAGTGGATTTGGGTATGAGAGACCCACATATACTCAAGTTTTCAACAAACTTATCCACCCTTCAATTCCAGTCCAACAATACCCTTTTAGGTTTGAGTTGCCCAAGTTTGAAAAGTTAAAGGGGAAAGAAGATCCAAAAGAGCATTTGCAAAACTTTAAGTATTCATGTAACCTTAGTAGTAGAAATGATCTTCTCATCCTAAGAATTTTCCTCGTGTCCCTTGGAGGACATGCCTTGGATTGGTTCAACACCTTGCCACAACATAGCCTTTTTTCCTTCAAACAACTTACTAACCTATTCCTAGAGCATTTCTCCATCAACATTAAGAAGAAGACTTCATTGCCTGATATTTATAGTCTTCTATAGTTTGATATTGAGTCTATCAATGAATATGTCTCTAGGTGACGAGGGGTTATTAATGAGTTGACATTTTCTATCACCTCCGTTGAGTGGGTCATGATATTCACCAAGAGTTGTGCTAAACACATTTCAACAACCCTTCAAATCCAATAACACCACTTTTTTGAAGAGGCTATTGCTCAAGCTAAGGTTATTGAGGAAATAAAAATTCAAGAATGGGAAGTAAATCTAAGAAATAAAAATGATTAACCCAACAAATTCAACAAGAGCAATAACAACAACCAAAGTAAGGCCCCTCAAGTGAACCAAGTAGTGTTGAATACAACAAAATCTCCATAACAAAGTACTCAACCTAGGCGATAGAGTTTCCAAAACCAAACTGCTCTTGGGTAGGCACCAACCCTATCTCCACATAACCAATGATCCATTGGCCCCCAATACCCTCCTCATCCACCTTGCAATTGGACTCCCCTTTTCGAGCTATTGTTGAACATTTTTTAAAAGTTGCATGATGTAAAAATAATCACCTTGTCTAAATTCTGGTCAGAGGATCCCAATAGGTTGAAGCTCATGTGGTATAATGAGCATCACTTTTACGTCTAACATCATAAGAGAGGTCATGATATAAATGCCTATCGACACTTGAAGCATTTGGTACAAGATTTGATCGATAGAGGGGAGGTACAAGTTGATAACCCCTTAGCCCCCTCCAACCAACACCTTGGTATTTTTCAAAATCCATTACCATAGCATGGGATGCAACAACAACAAATAGGCACTCAACATCCTCAAATGTACCTAAGGAAATCAACCATGTCAATCACATCCCATCTCACCAAGGTTTTGTGGGTATGATCAATATCATTATAAGGAATCAAAGGTATCAAGGTTAACCATCCCAACAACATGACACTCCTTCTACATCCCCATCATCGACTATTCCTCCTATGCAAGGAACTACCCCTCCTCCTTGACCTATTGTGACATTGAGGAGTAGCCTTACCCACCAACTAAAAATGACATTGGCTAAACTATTGATCTATGACCTACTTCAACAATCTCAACCTCATTGAGAGGCTCTAAATGACATCTTAAGGTCTATAGATATAGAAACCCATGATCCAAATACCTTTGCCAACTTTATGGGTAGCATGAGGACATGCATGTCACCCTCCATTATATTTTATGATCGTGAGATAAAGGCTTACGAGGGAGCTATGGGACAAGATCCCCCTATGCAAATAATGACATGCATCGATGGTATAGTCTTCAAGCGCATCTTGATCAACAATAGCTCATCCATAAACACTATCTCCATAGCTACCTTGCACACCCTCGACATTCCCTCCAATCATCTTGTCACCCCTACCCTTACCCTATGAGCCTTCAATGACACCTTGTGTTCAACCCTTGGTACGATTGTTCTTTATATTCAGGTTGGTGTGAAGACCATGCCTACCCTATGCCACATCATTGAGAGAGACATGCAATATAACCTACTCCTTGGATGACCATGGAATAGGGAAATGTAGTGTGTTCCCTCTACCTTTCATCAGTGCTTGAAATATGTACATGACGGACATGTGCATTGCATCCTCATTGGAACCAAGCCTTTCAAATATTGCAATATGGTCAACCATTTGCAAGGTCCCACTCTCCCTTCCACCTATCTTTCTCCTACACATGTCCAACCTACTCCACCTATCCAACCGACACCCCCACCTCTAGTTTCACAAGTCCTTCTGGTGGCTAACTATCCTCCTTCTATCCATCTAGTGCATCCTCCAACCTAGCCAACCAATTTCCCATGACCCATACTTTATCCACCTCCATCTATATTTCCCCCTTCCTCTCTTGCACATCCTCCATCCTTTCCTTCAATCCATCCTTCTACACCACCCTCATCTTGTATTCCTTATCAACTTCCACCTTCCCATGTTGCTAATATTCATGCTTCCTTCCCTTTTCTTCCTCTTATTCCTACTCCTTACCGTGTTTTCCCTTGTCCACCTCCCATCCCTATATCATATAATCCTCATCCTCCCACTCCTTAATCACCTTCTAGTCCTACGTTACAACATCCTCCTACTTCATCTATTCTCTATCTACTCAAGAGTGTCACTCTTGGGAGCAAAGATCTGCTAGGTTGGATTTCAAAATCATGGGTCCCTCTTCATCCGCTTCCCCTCTCATAATGCAAACTATTATGTCTCGACCACCACCATCCTCCTCTTCTCCTTCCATTCCATCCTTCCCATCCACTCCTTTGCTTTATTTGACCATTCCATCTTCCCCTCCTAATCTTAAAAATTAAGGGTCTCCCAAACCACAAGCAAGTCAAAAGACGCCCCATGTGTCTATACATTTGTCCAATCCTAGTCTGAGGGATTATGTTGTACATAATGTTACTTTCTTCCCTCCTCATATAGATTCCATTAAAGATTTTGGTCATCCTTGAGACACACCCCTATGTATAGATGTTGTTTTTCCCATTAACTTATTGCCTAATCAAACCAATTTTGTGTACAGGGGAGTTGACACTCCTTCCGAGAAACTTGAGCCTAAATAGCAATTTTGTGGGAATATTAATTATATGTCTAACCCTTAATTTACCATATGATATTTTCAACATTTTTAATGGCAAGGATTTATACCAGGTCAATATGAGGAAAGTACAAGATATGTCCTTGATCCACCTTATCAACTTTCTAAAGACAAATCAGGATTGGGCTATCACGAGAACCGCATAGCCACTCTTCTTGAGGAAGCCTTCCATTGTCTTAACCTTCACCTCAAGGAGGAAAATATTGACATTCATATTGAAAGTGAGGACTCCTTGATAGATTAACCTCTCTCCCACATTTCGTGGTGGATATCCCCATGAACTTCTTTCAAGTTTTGATGATCCACATCAACCCATCTGACACTTTTGAGGATGAAATTGATGAGTGATTCGAGAAAGTCTCGATCACTTTTGATAACTTTGAAGATGTTTCATCCCATATCATCCCCATCATTGAGCATCCTAAATAGGGTGATGGTTACCTTCGCGTCATTCCGTTCCAACTCTTTATCCTTCCCACACTCCTGCAATCGCATCCTGATGGTCAACCATTCCGCCTCCTCCTCTCATTCGCCCTCGATGGACCCCACCTCAAACCAATCCTCATACAACCATCGTTCAATAACTCCTCCCCCATCCACAAGATCCCTCAATATCAAACCCATCCTTTAGCTCACCTACCAATCCACCCCAATTATCGTCCAAATAAATTCACTAAAAATGCTTTGGGGCCTCCAAATTAAATATATTCACTTCTCATCTATTCATATTGATGCTACTAATCATTTGGACTCATATCTCCTTATTTTTTGCATTGCATTAATCCAAATCTAGGCCCCTTTAACAACCAAATTTTTAAACTTGTCAAATCAAAGGTGTCCCTGAAAATTTGACCCTAAAAAATTTTCAAATGAAAAAAAAAAAAAAAATCCCCCACCACTCCAAGATGTAAAATTATCATTTTTCTAGTGATATTGGATATCCAAGTAATCATGTGGACCCTTTCGTTTGCACGGATTTTCCCATTTTGATGCCTACTTAATTTCATTTGCTTCATTTGAAAGCAAAACAAATAGGGCACCTTTTTAGTGAATTCACCCTTTTAATAAACCTTGTCTAACTAGTGAATGACATTGGATTTGAAAAATAATCAAATCACCTCACAATCACAAATGAATTGTCTTGCACATATACTTTAACTGCAAACAATCATGTGTTGCTCTCCATTCGCGAATCTAAGCTCCCATGTGCTTAATTTTCACTGCTGACATTCATCCTTTTGACTAATAAAATTTGTACACAAATAATTCAACATTCATAATGTGCTAATTTTGTCACCTTTTGGATGCACAAATAGGCATTCTCCAATCCTAGTGGCATAACTAGTCAATGACATAAATGTGTTGTGCATATTGTTCCCATCTATATGTATTGCATTTTTGCCTGTTTTTCATGTCTCATTGTCATTTATCTAAATGTATTGTTTTATCACATGTCATATTTTATTGTCAATCATGTTGCATACAAACATTATATGTCATTCACAAGTTTTTAGTAAGCGTGCATTAGTGGTCACCAATTTCATGATGTCTTATTCAATCATGTTCTTAGGCTGCTTGGAAATAAAGTCTTTTATGTCATTCAAACCATTCCTAGTTGTTCCAATCAACCTTTGTCAAATGTCATCATATTCTAAGGAGATTTTAGGCTTCCCTTGATTGACTTGAGTTCTTTATTGGACCAATTACATATCACACTTTAATTAAATATTGAGTTTAGGGAAGATGACACCATGAGTAGTCTTTTCATAAAGCAAAAATTTTCTCGCTCATCCTATCATTCACATAATCTTAACTTGAGGATCCAATTGCATGTTAAACAATAGAGAGAGAGAAAATAAAAGAATAAGGATAGTGCCTAAATATGCTTCTTCTTGGTCCCCTTAGGCATTATCGGTGACTCCACCAGGGCTATAGATTTTTGACTGGAAATGGAGCTACATCAAGGGATTATGGGGCTAAGCTCCATTGGGGATATAGATATCTAACTAGCAGTGGAGTACACCTTCCAATTGGTGACATGTATATCACATTAGCAACCTTCTTTTGTACATACCTTAAAATATTTGTGAATGAGCTAGATTATATTGACTTGAGTTCATGATTGGCTAGTCCAACCTTATTCAAGATGGAAAATAAACTTCCTTGCACATATTTCAGTCTATGATAGGCTTAATATTATTCAGGATGGTTTAGATTTCTATGGAATATTGACTGACCATTAGATGAGTTTTATTGTTACAACTAGGGTGTTTGACTTTCTTGAGATTCTTCTAGCATTACAAAACCCTAGGATATATGGGAAAACCACATATTTTTTTTTCATTAGATAAGAGAAGGGGTTTTGAAAGGGACTCTAAACCTTTTAACAAAATGAGATGAAAGAGCTCTAGGCCAAGCCATGAGGCTCAATCAAGAAGAACACCAAACCAAAATATAAAATCGCCTAACAAAAGGCTGCCCAACACCAATAGCAAAAATATGGAGCACAAAATCCCGTAGGATAAGGACTGGAAAATAAACCAAATAAAACAAAACTTGAATCTCAGTCGTAAAAGACTATTCACAAAAGTCGAAGAACTAGGTCTCCATATACTACATGGGATCCGACACATCCTTCTGATGTTGTGTCATTCCATGAATCTTATTGATGAAAGAGACCATAACTTTGAGAGAACCCAATAACACTTGATATTTTTTATCCAACTTACTCATGAAAGGTTGGACGCTAGGGGATTTAGGTTTCATAGAGGGAAACTTCTCTTTGGCATCATTTGAATCCTTTGAGCACTTTGGGATTTTCTTCACTGGCATGCTTTCTTCCAAATCAGTCACCTCCACCGAAACATGGGAGGTTTCAAACTTCAAAGCCTTCAAAGAGAGGTATTTTGAATGATGCACTCGATCCCCCAATGCCACAAAAGGAGACTACCACCTTACTCATAGACTTAGACTTACCTTTTGAAGAGGGAAAGGGAGTCTTGAAACCACATATTGGCTAGCCACCATTCAATGTAAATATATCCTAAGTATTAATTCATATCATTAATCATTAGTCATTATCCATTGTTTATCTAGTTAGCAAATTATCCATTATATTTTGTCTTAATGTCTATGTCCTCATGTCATTTTTACAATGTTCATTTGTCTTGTTCCTTATGTTCATTGTTCATTGTTAATTCATTGTCCCTACAAGTCTACCAATTGTCATTATTAACATTATGTTCATTATCTTGTGTTCATTGTTGTTATCTTGTCTTATGTATTCTTGTGTTGTGTTAATGTGTTTATTGTGATTGTTAAATTATCATTGATTAATTAAGCCATTTTAGATTGTGAACCTCATACACAAACATCCAAAAAGTGATTAAACAAACACATGTGGGTCTAAACCATGTAAATAAATATAGGAACAATCATACATCATATAAGCATCTCGCATCCATATCATCTAACATGTCATGTCTATATAATCACATAGATGCATCCGCCATAAAAATAAAAAAACCCAAAAAATATTCACCTCATCATCCTACATATCATATCTAAAATCATATCATGTAAACCGTTGAATCATCATCACGTGTATATAGCATGTAAGAATAAATACACTCTATGAAGTCCATCAAATGTCCATATACATACAAAACACCATCAATACATGCAAATACAAAATCAATGATATGTCATCATCATTAATGCCCTTAGGGCCACATCAAAATTGCCCCTAGGACTTCATCATCATACATCCATGTCTATACATGCCACAATAAATACATCATCATCATCTCCTAAAAAATATGACATAATTATGGACAATCTACCACATCAAAAATAGAATCATTGCTACCAATCTATTTGGAGTCTCTCCATTCCCCTTCTATCCATTGTCTCTATCATCCGGTCCTCTCCCTCCTCAACCTATCACATCGTGTTTTTACTATCTTATCCCATCATTTTGACCATTTTTATTAACCCTTCCACTATGATTTCATGATGACCTTCGACCAAGTGCTTCATTGTTGTGTTACGTTTCTTCATACATCAACTCATTACTTGAGAGGGAATATATTACCTATCAATGCCATATTGAACATGTCTAATATCTAAACACTCAATCCTAGAATCAAGTTTGTCCAAGAACTTTACCTAAGACTATCACTAGCTCTCCTCTACTAGGGCAAAGGCATAATTTCTCCTCTTCTTCTTCTTCTCTTAACTCAAACTCTATTCCAATCCAAATTCAATACGCTTCATGTCAATGTTGTATGGTTACTCATACACTTTCTTCATCAAGGTGGAAACCTAAGCCCACTTATCTAATTGATCGAAGCAACATGATGATACATACCTATGGTTGGTCAACTTGCTCAATATAGTGAGCTCAAAAATCAGTCAAAAGCAAGATTCAAGGATATTCGCACCTTCCATAATTGGGGCATCATACATTGTTCATGCTTTGAGACAACCTTACGTATCCCCCATAAAATATCATTGTAGTGTGCTTAAAGCCATAATCAACCACTATCATTCATTGTCAATTCATTCTTGTCATAGTCAACCACCCATCTTGTGTCATGTGTTTTTGTTTTTCATCGTGTCTACACACAATGCAGTACAAAAAGAGAAAAATGTAGACACCTACAAATGTCACATTATCCCTTGTTTAATGTTAATTTTTAATTATTTTAAAATTGCTCCAAAGTATCCAATTATTTGGCATTATCATCTTAAAACATTAATTTACCCACCTTAGCACCTTTGCCCCATTAAGCCCCATCCTACACCTAGTCCATGGTCACCATGTGACTATCCCACTCCCCTAGCCTATGTGCACACCACCCTAGTCTATCCTACCATCCTAGCCTACCCATCCCATCATACCCCCTACTCTTCACATCCCCATGCACCCACACACACCCCCATGCTCATTTAATGCATATGGGTGGAGTGAGGACTCCCTCCATCCATACAGATTAATGAGGCATGGTGCACTCATGACCCCTTTGACCATCCAAAGAAAAATCTAGATTTCTCCTTTCCTCACTCAACCCACTTGTATGCCATATCACCTCTTCCTCACCACCCCCTCACTCTTGATGAAAATATATAAATAACCCCCCATTTCCTTCATTACGAGAGAGTGAAGTTGTGCTTAGGGAAACTCTGCCAAAATTGCTCCAAAATCCTCTTGTGTGTATTTGTGAGAAGCCATTTTGCTTAAAGTTCCAACCTTGGATATCATTGTGTGCTTATTGTTGTGTATTTTTGTTTTGTGAACTGGTCGCAGGTATGGACTCCAACAATCACCAAATTCATAGAGTAGTTACCTAACAACATGTTGAAGGCCTCCATTGAAGGAAATTTCACCCAAGTTGACATGGAATAAAACATCCAAACAGGGACAATTTACATCTAAAATCATCTCAATCGAGATGGTTCCTGTTAAAACCAAAATTGAGTTAGGTATAACATAACATATCATTCATAAAGGTGAATAGTAAGGTATATTATGTTTTTAGCTCATTTTAAGCTATGTCTACTACAATAAATTAAGTTGTATTATTTACTCCTCTTTTGATGAGTTTAGATCCAACTTGGGTGTATCCATTAGGTGCTACTAACGATTGATGATTTTTGTAGGCTTGGAGATTATACTTAACTAATGGTAGTACGTAAGCCCACCCCTCTTGAGGTGGTTAAGGAAATAAGGAGTGCCAAAGATTTTATTGCAAAGAAATTACACATTGGAAAAATATTTTTGTAACCCAAGAGGTATTTATAAAAATCAAGTTGTAATTTTTTTTAATAAAATAGTATATTTTCTTGTCCACAAGGGCATATAAGAAAGGAAAATCACTTTCACCCATTTGGGCCTTCTTTGTTCAAAGTCCTATTCATATACAGACCATACCCCAAGAGTCACCTTGTCCTTCCCTGCCTAGGACCATGGTTGGACAAATTTACCTTGAATGGAACAATGTTGGACCCCTTAATCTTCAAAATCTTCATGATATACCACAAACTATACTCAAAGCCTTACCCACATACAATGGTAGCAAAAAAACTACTTATGAACATTGTTAAGATATAATTGCTCTAGCTATTATGTACAACATCATTCATGAAGATGTAATGGTAGAATTATTAGCCCTATATTTTTGATGCAAGGTACTAACCTGGTATCTCTCCTTAGAATACAATAACATTAACACCTAGGTTGAATTAGTTGAACCCTTTATTCTAGAGTTCAACAATGTAGGGGATTCATATTTACTAATTTCAATATTTGATTAAGAAAAACATGTACGAGAATCCCTTATTAGATAAGACCTTCCCAAGCCCAAGCCTACATTTCCTACCTCTACACTTTCGTTCCAGACTTAAGCTTACAAATTTACCAATTAAATGAGGTGAGATTTTTCCAAAAAATTCAAGTTGTTATGGCAACAAAAAATGTCCTTATCTCGGTCAAAAATCTTTCTCCAAAAGGTCGTAATACCATATTTCCAAAAAATTCCTCAACAAAATCAATAAGCCTTGCTTTAGCTTTTTTAGTCCCTCGGCTAGATGCTTTACCTGCACCTACACTATATCCTCAACTTGCCATTATAGCCATCCTATTGTAATATTTGCATGCTCTTGAGACAAAATAATCCATAGATATGTAGGAGCTATAAGCAATATGATGAATAAGATAACCTTAATGGAATGGTACATTATTGAGAGAAGATTTGAAATATAATAATATAGAAGACACCCTTACATCATAGAAGACCAAGGGGCTTCAACCAACAACATGACCAAAAAATAAAATATTATGGTCAAAAGCCAAGAGGAGGAAACATCCATAGCCTAGGAGGATTATTGGTGTTTGACTTGTAATGATCCACATACTATTGATACCTATATGGTCTATTAGCATCAATGCCAGCTGGTTGCAACTCATAAAGCTAAAAGGGAGTTAAAAGGGCTAGTGGACATGCTTATGGACCTAGATCAAAATTTCTTGGTTGAGTAACATTTAAGCTCTAGTACATTTCACATGTTAATTAGATCTAGGAAGAAACCTCTTCTAGCAAATCCCATAAAATTTGATGATCCAAAGGTTTCCACTCAATTGTAAAAGGAGCAGATCAAAGAACAATTTAAAGAGCAACAAAAGCCAAAAGAACCCAAGGCTAACCAAGAAGAAACTAAGGAACAAGTCCTAAAGAAGTTGCATTTATCCTCAATCACCAATAAACAAAGGCAATAAGCTACACAATAGTATCATAAAAGGTTTGATGATCTAGTCCAGAAGGATGAAAAGCTACCAAAAGCTTCTAGATATAGAATTGTGGAAGAACTAAAAAAGACCCCTTCAAGGTCTAGCATGTATGATGCCTTGTTTATCCCTGGATAAATTGATTTGTTCAAAGTAGTCTTAAAGAACACATCCTTAAGTGGACTTGGCTTCCTAGACTTAAATCTGGCTCAAGATTAGCAAACCTTGAGATTGGGTAAGAATAGGCCTTTGCCCTTTTATGTCTATATGCATGGAAGGCTAGATTGTGCATAATTGCATGGTGGATTTTAGAGTTGCTACAATAGTTATGCCTAAAGTTGTATGTGATGCAATGGGTATGGAATACACCTAGACTAGCTTTGATGTGTTGTAGCTATATGAAACTCCAGTCCAAATGAATAGAATAGTTAACGATATACCTATGGTGCTACACAAGATATCAGGGGTCACTGTAATCTAAGAGGTAATAATGGTTGATATCCCTCCTCTATTTGGGCTATGCTTATCAATAGAATTTATAGCTAAGCTTAGAGGATATCTATCTTTGGATTACTCGCATATGGTAAGTCCTTATAAAGGAAGGAAGGTAAGGATTCATGTGGAGAAGCCAAGTCCTTACCACATAGAAAGTCTAAATGAAGAAAATGTTAATATATTTGAAGATGGCTTGGAATGCCTTGAAGAGTTGACAAAAGAGATACAAACGAAAGATGAATTCTCTCTAAGTAATTTCAATACAATAATTAACACTGAATTGAGAACTTATTGCATATTAGAGTTAGACAGCCATAAGCTTTCAACTATCACAAATAAGATGCTCTAAAAAATATATATGTGGGAGTTATACTTTGGTGGTGCAAGAGAAAAAAAGGAGTTGAAGCCAAAATAGTCCTACAATCCCCTTATGAAGGAATCGAAAAGTTCTCATATAGGCTAACCTAGAGCTGCCCAAACATTATTTTTGAATATGAAGCACTATGTCTAGAATTGCTAATATTAGAAAAAAAGGGATTAAAAGTCTCTTAATCTATGGTGACTCAGACTTGATAGTAAAACAAGTTACTGAGAGATGTGGTAGTAGGACCACTACCTTAAAGCTTATAGAAGCAGATTTTGGGACTTGCTAGAAATATTTGATGCTATTAGTGTAAAAGCCATCCCAAGAAGTAAAAATGCATTAGTAAATGTATTGGCTTCATAAGGAGTAAACTTTTGCTTTGATTTTGGAGATTGGAAAGCATCAAAAGGGGTCAAGTTGGTCTTCCAACATTAGTACCAAATAGGAACAACTTTTGGTAAGTATTTGAAAATGACGAGCAGATAATAAACTTTCTAACTCAAGAAGTTATATATGTTATTGATGCAAAATAAATTGAAATCCATGTTGACAAGGAGGACATGATACAACTGAATAATAATTATATCCATAAGGGTTTGATTACTTTATAAAGATTTTTTAATAACAATGACTGGATGACGAACCAAAGAATGAAAATAGATGAGAAGGAATTTAGGGAAGTCCAAATGCAACCTAAAAAACTAATCAAGGGTGGAACAAGTTGCCCTCAAAATGATATAGATGATCTCATTTCTCTCTGCAAATAATCCAAAGATGTGATTGCTTGGAGCTATGATGATCTAAAAGTGTATGATAAGCATGTCATCCAACATACTATCGAGTTGCTTCCAAATGCCAAGCCTTTCTAACACAAGCAAAGAGCTATGAATCTCAATATCGAGTCTTTGATGAAGTAGGAATTATTGAAGTTGTTGAATGCAAATATTATATACCCTATCAAGAATTCCACTTGGGTAGCCAATCTAGTTATAGTCTAGAAGAAAAATGATGATATTTGGCTATGTGTTGATTTTTGAAACTTGAATAGAGATTCATTTTAGGAGTATTATCCCCTATCGCAAATAAATCAAATATTGTGGATGGTGTCCAGACCTGAGAAAATTTTCCCGTTGGATGGACTTTTTGGCTTTAATTAGATTTGGATGAAATATGAACATAAATATAAAATGACATTCACTACAAAGTGGGGAACGTTTTCTCATAAGAAAATATCGTTTGGTTTGTCTAATTCCAAAGCTACCTTCCAAAGAGTCATGGATCTTGCTTTTGGAGAGCTGATAAGTGATCCTCATCTACTTATATGACATGACAATGTTTTCTCATTATAAGAATCAACATCTGGATCATCTAAAGTTGGTCTTTGAAAGATGTTAGGAGTTTGAAATTTCCTTTAACCTCGAGAAATATATTTTGGCAACTTATGAGGGTAAATTACTAGGACATGTTGTCTTAAATAAAGGGCTATCCATTGATCTAGACCAAGTAAAAGCAATATTGTTACTACCTTTTCCAATGAACAAGAAGCCTATGCAATATTTCTTTAGGCAGATTAACTTTGTCCAAAAGTTTATCTCGAAATTTGCTCAAATTGTTAAGCTTATGACCATGTTGCTAAAGAAGTATATGCCCTTTACTTGGATAACAAAAAGGAGTCAATCCTTTGAAAAGATAAAGCTATCAATAGTTAATCCTCAATTTTGGAAAACTCATACTATGAGAGGTATTTCACCTTGTATATGTATGGTGTTGATGAAAACATAGTTTCAGTGTTTACACAAAAGCATGAAGATCAAAAGAAATGTCCAATAACCTTTGTTAGCCAAACACTACATAACTACTAGAAGTGATATAATTTCATTGAAAAATAAGTATTCACTCTCATGAAATCCTTAAAAAAATTAAGGCATTACATTTCACAAAGCAAAACTATTGTATATGTTGTGTATCCAGATGTATGAAAGTTTTTTTTGCAAAGAGAACTAGGAAAAAAGAGAGCAAGATAGATTACTAAGATCTAGGAATATGATCTAGAGATCAAACCTACCAAGCTTGTTTAAGGAAGAGCTTTGTGTGAACAACTAGGGAACTCAACAATAATAGAACAAAATTTATTTCTATAATATTTTCCTGAGTCAAAACTAGAAGAGGGTCCAAATGAGAAAAATGATTGGGTGTTAGACCTAGTTAAATATTTTTGGATAGACAAATATCTAGAAAACCTAAGTCCTTCACAAATAATAAGATATAGGCTTCAAGCTTTAAACTATGTCATGATTGGCAAAAGCCTATACTAAAATAACTTTGATGGAGTTCTTCGATGCATCCATCCGAAGGAAGAAAAAGTAGAACTAAATGAGTTTCACTCAGTTTTCTCTATAGGGTATTATTTCAACTAAACAAAAAAAACAAAGGTCTTACAAGCTAGATATTAATGCCAACTCTTTTTGAGGATGCTTTCAAGGTTGCAAAGGCCTATGAAACCTACCAAAAGTTTGTGGGAAGAAGGAATGTTGCACTCCCTCTCTAGTTGATGATAATTTATGAACCTTTTTAGCAATGAGGGCTTGACTTCATTGGGGTCATCACCCCAAATTATTCTATTGACATGAATTCATCCTTACTATGAAAAATTACTTCACAAGGTGGTTCGAAGCAGTGGTTACAAATAAGACATCAAGAAGTAGTGGTAAAGTTCTTAGAGAAATTGATCACCATATTTGGGATCCCAAGATAATAATAATAAATAATGGGCCCACATTAGTGGGTGTTGAGGTCTTGGAATTTACCTCTTAATATAACTTTTACTAAAAATACTCATCCAATTATTATACATAGGGAAATGGTTTAGCTGAATCAACAAACAAAATTTTGTTACAAATCATCAAAAGGACTATTAGGGAGAATTAGAGAAATTGGTATTAGATGTTAGATCAAGCACTTTGGGTAAGTCATATCACATTGAAAAATAGACCAAGTCTTGTACCATAGTGTAAATTAGTAGTATTTAATACAAAGCTAGTGTTTAAATAAATACATGGTTGTCAAAAATCTATTGGTTGTAACAGACAACGATGTTAAAGGGAGAAGTGAATCAAGGCACTTGCATGGACCAACTAAATATTAGTAAAGGCTTATAAAAGGTACTTGCTATCTCTTTTATAGTTTACCAAAAATATTCAAGCACTTAGTCATTTTATGAGTAGAAGCTAAGAGCAGTTGCATATTTTCCCTATTGTGAAAGCTTTACTAGAACAACCATGGAGTCCACAAGGCTAGTCAATCACCTAAAAAATATTTTCTATCTAAACCTAACTATCAAGACAAAAAATATGAGGGACACAACATAGCATAGGGCTATGAAAATCTCAACAAGTCACTTGAATTTGAATGCCAAGTATTCCTTGGGGTAATTCATGCCTAGGATATTCCATCCTTGCCTGATGTCCAAGAAATAGTTGAATGATACCATGTAGAGTCTAGGACTATAAGGGATGTTGTCAGCCAAGTACTTTTCTCTCTTAAGATTGAAAGCTTTAGAGAAGCTTTTTCTAGAGCCCTTCCCCCTTATGTACCTAAGGTATTTGATAGAGACAACCAAGCCACTTATTATAGTGATAGAATAATGTCCTAGTTAAATAGGTAATTAGTTGAACCTGTAAATGGTCTTCTTGAAGGTCTGATTCATTTAGCCAAATTTTCAAGTCCATACCCAAGAAATATTTTCTATGTTAGTTGTCATATTTGGATTAGACTCATACAAGGTAGTGCATGATTATCAAATGGCCATGGCCTATGCTATTATTAACCCCCAAAACCCCATCTATTTTGGTTGGACTCAATTTCTTAGATTTGAAATCTATGAGCAACTAGTAGAGTTTAATAAGGTAGGAAGTTTTTGATATCCATCCTACCTAGCCCGAATTTTCCTATTTTTCAAAGGATAAATATTTTTGGACCTCCATATTCAAAAGTGAGACAATGATGAAAGAGTTTTGTCTATAGTAGACTAGATATCAACCTTCCAAACATCCAAATATTTCATATACTTCAATAATTTTTTTCTTGGTCCTACTCTCATACATAATGGGAAATATTCCCTAACTAACGAAGGAAGCAAAGGCTTGCTTGCATACAACCGGGGCACAAATCGAATATTGGTACTTCATACCAAAAGGCACCATCATAAAAATATGGTTTCATTGGAGAGCCAATTGTGTTGCCTTATTATGTCATAGACTAGCTTTTTAGCCTCAAATTTTACCACCAGACAAACTTTGTTGATGCATAATTTTATGTCAATATAAACAAAGGCACTCTATATCTCTTACCTTTGAGTTATGAACTGATCACTCTCAAGTTCTAGAAAATAGTTGATATGCTAAAGCAGAGGATCCTAAGTTTACAGCTAAAAATAGAGTCAAGTAGCTATAAGGATAATCCAAATGGTATTTTGAAGGCTTGCCTTACCAAATTAAGTAAGAGGCCTCTTGCCTTTGAGAATACTCCAATGTTGGAGGTGGCAAAAGATAGAAATCTGACAAAAAAGATAAAACTAAGGAAAAAGCAAAGTCCAAAGTTGAACTTCATCCATGGAGGATGTTTTATGAAAAGAAAAAATAATATGACCTTGAGCACAACCCAAACCATGTCCTCAAGTCTAAAAGAAAAGAGACAATGGAGAAAATAGGTTGGATTGACAATAAGAGTCAAGAGTGGTGGATGTTCCAATGTGAGATGGGCATGTAAGGTCACAGATATGGCACACAAAGTGATGTACAATTTAAAGAAATTTTTGATGATGAAAATCAAGATGGCAAAGGAGTGAATCCAAGGGCCAAGCATTTTTGGAAGAATGCTCCGAGGAAGAGACTAGACCCTCGAAACAAATAGAAAAATTTATATATGTCGCCACTTCAAGCTAGCAACAAGTCCCATAATTTCCTTCAACCAAAGAGCTCCTTTTGCAAACATACATTGTAGGCATAAGGATACTGTTAAAATGGGTTCTAATGGAAGTGGCCTAGGCCTCAAATTAGCCAAACCCTTTAGCTCTTCTTGACACCACCTGATAGGCATCACTCCAAACTTAACGTTGATGCTCTTGAAGCCTTTCTCATGAAATTCCTAGTCCCAAAATCTTCCAAAATTCCCAAAAACTAGTTGAAAGGGGTGACAAAGCAAATAGGCTGGGGTCTCCCTAGGAGAAATAAGATCTTAAAGTAAAGAAAATCAAGGTCTAGATGACACCTCCACATGTTGAAAAACATTATAGAGTGATGGCACAAGGACCAAGTATGTATTTTATACCACCTTCTTCTCCTCCTCACTCATATCTATAAAAATAGGCACCCATCAGGTCATCTTCTAAAATCATTATCATTTCTCCACCTTTGTACACCTCTCAAGATCCCAAATGTACACCTCCCTCATATTTTTAAGTTATTGAAACTATCTCTCCTACATTTGAAATAACTTACGTACCTTTCCTTCCTCTTTTACATTCTCCCCTCATCATATCTTCTCATAGGCTCTTGGTATTGGCTATCCAAAGCCAATTCTGATAGGTATAATCCAGTGCACAAGGTTGGCTTGACAAAAAAATAAAGGATAGAATCAAAGAATACACCAACAAAGATACTAAGCATGTTGGACCCCAAGCAGAGAAAATATATTTTGACATCCATGACTCCTACTATGTCCAAGCTGACATCCCAATTTATTGAAGTCAACTAATAAATAATGATAAATATTATAGATAAAATAGGGTCATAATGGGGGATAAAGCTCATATGGCACACACATTCATCGATATATTATATACATATGGAGTATGGATGAAAAACAAGTACCATAAGGAGGGAAAAAAAGTAGAGTAGTTGGCCAAGGCCCTTAAGCTAGAGAAGACACAAGTGAAGGCCTTGAAGAATCCAACAACTGTAATAAAGTCTCAATGAGGTTTTGGCATCGACACAGTCATAGAAAAAGAATGATGAGAACAAAAATCTTATGAAAAAGTGCAAGACCTGCAATAAGAGCTTACCATGACCCAACAACAAATCCAAGCCTCTCTGATCTCCAAAGATGCATGCTAGAGAATAAAGAAAATATTTTAGGGTTAATTTTTTTGAATCTACTAAGAACTTATCTCTAGCCTCAGAGTTTATAGATTATTGTTGGTAAACTATTCAAGTAGCACAAGTTGACTTCGAGGCTACGCATAATAATATCATCAAAAAAGACCTATAATGCATACCATATTTGATGCACTAAACAAAGCCTATGACCAACATGTTTCTTCAGCCAAGGATAGGACAACAATGTACTAGATATTGACATAACCCATTGAGTGGGAGTAAATAATTAACCAAGGATGTGAGGTCCTTAATCCACTCGATGCCACTCGGAAAAAAGTTTTGGGTAGAGTGAATGAAGTCATCAGTGATAGACTCCTACCTCTCTAGTAACTGAATGGTTATCCTCATTATATGAATGAATTAAAAGATTTTTCATAAGGTAGTTGAAGACCCAATCAAGTTTTTTTATTACATAGGAGAGTTGGTTACAACCACTATTTTTAGTAACTAGTAAGCGTAGGGTTCAAACCATAGATACTACTCCCAACAAACCTATTCGTCTTGTTCTTGTTGACTCGATGTGATATGGGGACCTCAATCGCTTGGGGTTCATATTGTTATTGTTGGTCTGGTGCACACTCAAAGGATTCGGAGTAGACTACTACCTTTGCAAAGGGTTGGATTCCCCCAAGGTTTGAACCTAGGTCTCATATTGGTAAGTACCCAACCACACCTGCACTTACCAATCTACGTAGACCTTGGGGTCCAATTAAGTTTTTTATTGGTTAGACAATTTAGATGAAGATATATTTTTTTTAATTTTCAAATATGCTAGGTGCATTGCACTCTAGGTGGTAGAGTTGGAAAAGAAAATACAAATCCCCTTCATATAATAAAGCCTATGACTTAACATCTATTCATGATAAGACTAAAATATTTTAAGCCCCAACACAACAAGAGTAAAATGCAACCAAGTAGATCCTAAGCCTGCAAGTTGAAAATCTTGCATTCGATACAAAGGAGAGAAAGGACCCAAAAATAGGTGTAAGGTACTTAGGGGATAGGGATATGGAATATAATATTATATTGTGTATGGGTCTTATGGATAGTTGGCATGGGCCACCCATAACCCAAGGTTGAATATATTTTAATATTTTATTATATTAGTGAGTGGGACAAGGGTTTAGAAAGAGGGGTATATAAAGAATAGAGATTGTCATTGTAAAACATAAGCAATATTAATTATTCTTTGTATTAGTCTTGGATCATAGAGCAAATTACAAGTGATTTTCTTTCTTTAGGAATATTATTGGTGTTGCCCTGCCTCAAGGATATTTTCATATTTCTATGTCTAATTCTATGGATTGTTTTGGGCATAAATTAATTATGGATAGATGTTTTTATTGTTTCTGCATAAAGAATGAATTATTTTTGTTAATAAGAAGAGAGGTTCATAACAGAAGGAAATTATTAGGGGTTAGAAAAACAAGACTCCACAACCAAAGAATAAGACCATTTGGTTTTGAAATTTTGCTAAGCAAAATTCCCCTAGAGGCACCAAGAATATAGTTAAATTATTTGCCTACATTCACAAGTCCAAACATGCAGTGTTAGACTTGTATCTCTTTCTAAAAAAATCTTAACTTTTCAGGCTTGAAGAGTCTTTTCGTACCTATGATTCTTTCAAATTATTTTTTTGGAGCCTAAGGAAGCAATTCCAGAGTTAAAATTGCTTATTCATTGAAGTTGAAAGTGTTTTGTTTGAACTCACTTCATGTTCTTTACAGCCCAACTTGTAAAGTCTCAACAACTGCAACATTTTATGGGTGACGTCAACAAGGCGCTTTAATATCTTTAGTCTAACAATAAGCTTTTAGGGCAAAGAGTATTCATTCTAACAACTAACAAAATCCTGGAAGGCAACAAGCCATTTTTTTTGCAATGATGTTAGCCTAGCCTCCAAAAGTTTTGACCTGATGAAAAGCCTACATTATGCAAGAAAAATAGCCTGAAGCATAAGTCAAAGGAAAGCAACATCTTGGACCAAAGTTTCTCAACATGGAGGATGATGTTAAGACCTAATATGTCCAACATGCTTGCAAATTAAAATTTTTTTAAGAAAAAGGTGCTTGGCACTCCCAAACCATAGCAATTAGGCTAGAATTGTAGATTCCAAAACATGAAAGCAATAGCCACCCCAACAAATCATAACTGAAGATCCTGCAAATCACAATCATAAGAGGTCTAATAGAGAATGTGATAAACATATTAATGATGCTTAGTGATTTCAAATCATACTTGATCATGCACGATCATTTTTGCTTATGATTGTGCATAACAGTTAGTTTCATTTCTACCTTAGAGAATACTGTAAATAGAAGAATGCTCCTTAATGCAAAGGATTAAATAATTCAGGGTTTGCTTTTTGTAGGCTTAGTGTTCATGTTGTTCAAATATAATCAAGAGATATTTGACCTCTCCAAATTGAAGTGTATAGAATTATTGATTATGATAATATTTGCACTTTTAATATTTTTATTTAATGCTTTAGTTGAAAAATGATCTGTTAAGCTTGAAGTTGTTTGATTTATTTCAAATGAAGTGCTTATAATATTGGATGTTGTGATATATAATCTTATTGTATTTTCTTTATAGCTTTAATTAAGGTTAGGTTTGTTAAGCATTGCTTGCAATACATGGTTAATGCTCATTTGGATGAAATCTATGTTGTTATCAGAGCTCCTATAACGACCCTCTTTCTCAAAACAAGGGAAAGAGCTAAATATTTTTTATTTTTCAAAATTATTAATTAACTCTCTAAGATGACCCAATAAATTCAACAATGTTAAGGCTTAACCATATTGAATTCATTATCACTATAGTCGACACTCAAGTGGATAGGAGTGGCCAATTTATCGTAATTCTTGGGGTTCACTCTTCTAACCTCATCATTAGAAAAGATGCCATAAGTGGTCCCCCCATTTCCCTACACTACCTTGTATGGGATAACTTGGCCACAGTGTGGGGTTACATTTTAAGGTCCATATCACTTAAAGGTGACGCCTATCCCCTAACCCTACATATTAGTATCTATGTAGGATTATTATGTCATAATGCCTTAGTGATTAGTTAGTTCTATCTACCTATGAAACCAACTAATACCATTACCACTCACTTGATAATGATCATGGTCACACTTTCCTACCCGTAAGGTACCACCACTATATTACCTTGGTTAGTGTGAATGATCTAGTGGTTGTCCCATATCAATCCACCGCTAGGGTTTGTGAAACACATTCACCAAAATTACCTAGTTGATTTGTCTACCCAAAATTCAGCTATTATTGTGTACAAACCCTCCTTAGCAAAACTCATTATTGATAATGAATTGTATATTGTGTGGATTTCTAATACATAGTTTTATTTTATGATGTCAATATGATTGGGTATTTGTAATTTATACTTTGATTTTGTTCTTGGAATATGGTACTGCTAATGCATTTGTGGTTGCAGGATCAAGTGCTTTCATTAGTGGATCAATTAGGAACCACCTAAGTTGAGATAAATTTTTGAAAATGATGGTGATGACTTGCTCATCGATAACTCATGGTAACAAAATACCCATCATGTAGATGCATCACATTGTGCTTATTTCATATTCACACCATTGGTCTAGGAAGTTGCTTGTACAATGAGTCTCCTTAATAGGTAGGTGACAGTAATAAACTATATTAAAGAGGACCACCTATTTTAAGGATAAAACAATAGTGTGTAATATTATTGGTGTGAATGACATTTACTGTAACAAACCTCATTTTCCAACCATCTTGTGAGAGAATTTTTATTTATTATTACTCATAAGTAAAGTCTATATTCAAGGATTACTCAAGAATGTACTTAATGTAAGTTGTAAGGCAACACTTCACTAAGATGGAGTATCTATTATTTATAGTGCTTTGTTACCCTCATCTCCACAATGGGGTAGCTAAGGTGGTTATCATTTTCTAATGATAAAATCATATAGACCATCTATTGTCTAACACCTAACTTACTTGCATAAGACTCTCCTACCCTTCGAGATAGGAGATAAGATCTAAATTAGACCTTCCAAAGATTACCTTCTTTGGGCCCCACTTGAGTTTCGCACCCCAAGTGTAACTTATGCAAACATTCTAGGTATTGCCTTATTCTAATTACCTCATATATAAACTCTATCATTCATTCCTTGAACATCTCTCTCTCCAATACATATATAGGGTGTTTATTTAAGTCCATCTACTTAAATAATTTAACATCTATCTCTTCATAAAGAAGTCACTTAAATAAGATGTAATCCCTATTTCCATTAATCCATAAAATATGATGATTTATACATCATAAATTAGAGTACAAAGCTACATCATACATATTTTGAGCATAACTGGAATTTCCATTACTTACATACTTCATAAAGAGTAAAGCAATACATCCATTCCATATTTACAAAATAATACTCATGCTAGAAGTATATTTTACAATAAGCTTTCCATCATGAAAGCCTTAATACAATACATGTCAAAGGGATCAATGTTTGATTTGTATAAGTCTTGATCAACGTATGTTTGTATAAGTCTTCACTGGTCCATCTTGCCTCTCCATCACTTGATTGATGGTGGCAAAGGATCAGGAAAACTCATGATATGCATGTAATTTTACCTTTATTGCACTATGCTCTATAGTCCATCATAAAGTAATCCATGTAATTTAACATTTGAATGCAACCATGCACAAAAATTCACCATAATGATACCATGCATTATACATTCGTTTCAACAAAGGAAGGAAACCCCATAATTTATCAAGAAAGAATTCAACATTCATTCTTTTAGCACATACCCTTTTTCCACAAAAAGATATTCCTTTGTTAGATCAATAACAAATACAAACACTTATAGTCCAAATAAGATAAAACTTCATAAATTCCCCCAAAGAATAGGTTTCCCACCCATTATTTCTTGTTCATAACTAGAAGGTACTTTTATAAAGCAAATTCCTTTAATTTCCATTCACACAAAAATAGCATTTAAACAAATGAATCAAACATTTGATCTTTCCCTAAAATTATGATCTATAAGCCATCCAATTTTTCCACAAAATTGTTTGTAAATATAACATTCAATTTTTCCACAAAACATTCCATTAACTAGCATTCAATTTTTCCATAAAATATTCCTTCAACTAGCATTCAAATTTTCCACAAAATTATCATATCTAACACATAATTTTTCCACAAAATTGTACTATAGTTCCCTACAATTTCTCCACAAAATTGTACTATAGTTCATCTACAAATTTTCCATAAAATTGCACTATAGTTTCCTATAATTTCTCCATAAAATTGTACTATAGTTCATCTACAATTTCTCCACAAAATTGTACTATAGTTCCCTACAATTTCTCCATAAAATTGTACTATAGTTCATCTACAAATTTTCCACAAAATTGTACTATAGTTCCCTACAATTTCTCCATAAAATTGTACTATAGTTCATCTACAATTTATCCACAAAATTGTACTATAGTTCCCTATAATTTATCCACAAAATTATCTACAATTTCTCCACAAAATAAGTTCACTTACAATTTCTTCCCAAAATTGTTCTGTAATGCTATCAAATTTTTTCCTAAAATTTGACTTTAAATATGCATTCAATTACACCACCTATCTGGTATGTCTTAGAGAGTTTAAATATCCTCTAAGGCAAAAGATAATTCTAGTAAAATAAAAGGTGATTTATCAAAAATATAATTTCTCAATAGGTTATGGTTTGTTTCACCAAAAGAAGGGTTTATTTAGAAGGTCAAACTATCAATTGGTTTCCAACCAATCAACCTCCTCAAGCCTCCTCTGATAAGTAAGTCAAACCTCTGCCAGCAAGTCAAACCTAAGCCTAGAAACCAATTCTCTAGCCTCCTCGGTTAGATTGACCACCACCTCATGGTCATCTTAGTAAGGGAGGTTTCCCCTACTTAAAGTCCTTGTATGCTCCCATCAGAATCATGTGGGATAAATCCCATAGGTTTATTTAAAAACGTTTTGATCAATTTTCCCCTAGGCCACCTAATGCACATCTAAGCACAGTCAAACACAGAAGATCAACAACCAACCAATCAAATCATACCACATGGCAAAAACAAGAGTGTCAACAATGGTTCAACAACTAACCTAGGCTTCACATGTGTTCAAAGTGCCTCCAACTGGTGTCTAGTGACCCCACTTGATGGCCACCTTGACCACTGAGTGGTGGTCACTCATTAAACGGTGTGCTTTCCTTCTTAAAACTCAATCCATTCCCAACATAGTGAATGTGGGATAAACTGTCTTACTTTGAATAAAAGTGTTTTCAAACTGCCCTAACAATTGCATAGGAGTCAACAATTGATAAGCAAATAGGTAGCAACATCAGGGCAAGGATGATCAAACAAATAGCAACATAAAGGCGTGATCAAACTAATAAGTATAAACAATAAACAACACAATGTGTACCTCCAATTCGTACTGAATTGACCACCAAGTGGCTTAGTCATGACCAACACTTGGTGGTCGATAGACTTAGGGAGACATGCTCCCTTTAAAGTCTATCCGTGCCTGAGCACGTCCCATGTGGGACAATGCTCACGAAAAGGCTTTTTGGAAGCCTTCCACCTAAGCGGAGCCAAGTGCTATCTAGTGCTTCGACTGCTCAAGGGCTAGCATAACGAGGTCTAAAACCTTTCTAGAAGGATGTTTAACAACAAATTCACCCATTGCTACTACTTGCACATAGGATTCAAGGGAGAAAACATAGGTATAAGGCTTAATAAGACCCATTTAGATGTATGTTACTGCAGTGACCGAGGCTACATATGCTAGAGCCAAAGGAGAGATAAATTTGAGCATGTAATAGGTAAAGCACATGCTATTTGTGAGCTAGAAGATCCAACCAACATATTAGGTAGAAAATCAGGTCTAAGGCTCATTGTTACCTATCCTATAAATCAATGCTCTGCATAAGAAACTTAGGGTAAATCTGAAGACCACGCCATAGGCATTCAATTTGAAGGAAGATTGATCTAGCCTGGGTATCCCTTATATTCACAAGGAGAGGTAAAATAGGCCTGAGTCTCTATTAAATGCATTGGGAGACCGATTCAAGACTTATGGTATAAGGTTAGTGACAAACACCTACGAGATCTTGCTCAAGTATTTTGCCAATACTGACCATGCAAATAGGTAAAGCATTCATCAAAAAATTTCTCTTGTTTGAAGCTAGTGCAAGTCAAATTCATAAACCTCAAACCAAAATATTTCTTAATTCATTGCTTTAATATAAATCATACATAACTATCTCTACTCCATGCTAAAGAAGGGGTTAAATCCTTAAAATTCAAATAAGAAACTTATGCAAGCAATTATGAATTGCATTAATTCTATGCAAAGCATTAGCGAAAAAACAATAGAGAGGAGTTCTCCCAAACTATTATCCTACAAGAATGGACTCCTTAAGCTCTTCAGTCTCCTAGTCTCCTCCTTACTTGTCTAATTCCCCTAAGTCCCTCTAGGCTCATGTTAAAGGAATTCTTTCCTGTAACAAGGCAAGATGCTTTCTCATAAACAATTAATTTCCCCCATGCTAGGAAGGGAAAATTTTAATAATATAAAATAAAAAGTGGATATAAGGTGACTCATCTCTTTCATTCCTTCCCATCTCCTCATGAACATGAGCAAATTTTAAATTATTAAAGGAGAAAAAAGAGGATTCTCTTTTAAAACCAACCATAACCACGGGGAAGGGGGAATAATCCCCTATTTCAATAAAATAATCATTAAATTATTAAATTACCTTAGTGCTATTTTGGTCCAATCAAAATTAGACACATTTTGTGAAGACAAATACCACCTAATTGCATTCCAAAACCTACCAAATTAATGAGGTAACATGCAATTAGATTAATTAAACCATGATTAATTGATTTGCTTTTCTTTTTCCAAAACATATTTCCTAAAATATATCTTTCACAAAAGCATCAATTAACTTCACAAAACATTACAAAACTAAGAATTAGGTCCTAATTCATCATGAAAAAGGGTCTTGCCAAGGTGGGTCATGACATTTATGCTTGTTTGTAATATGCATATATTTATGGTTGAGAACTACTCAACCATTAATTATTTTTTAATGAGTTTACATAGGTTTTTATGAGGGGTCCCGGTCCCCTCATACTAAGTGGGGTTTGAACCTTGAACCTCCCAAAGAGAGGCCAAAGCCCTTACCACTACAGTAATATTGTAGCTCCAAATTTTTCAATGAGTTTACATAAGTTTTTATGAGGGGTCTTGGTCCCCTCACATTAAGTGGGATTTGAATCTTGGACCTCAAAGAGAGGCCAAAGACCTTACCACTACCGTAAGCTTGCAACTCTATTCAAGCATTAATTATTGATAACACTAATACTTGTGAATATTGGGATCAATGCTAATAATTAATATTAGCAATTGAAACTAATAAAGTGGGTTATTAAAGTAATTCTTGGAAATGCTTCAATTATTATATTGTTCTTCCTAATGTTAAAAAATTAAGGGATATTGCTTTATGGGTGAAAAACATTAAGGAGAATTAATTACAATAATAATCCATGCTTTAATAGCCCTCCTTAATGTCTCATTAATGGCAACATTCAAAGAAATATTACGAGCTGATACAGATGGCTCGAGCATATCTCCTAAGAAGAAAGTAAGGTTCTTGGATAAAATAATCTCAAAGGATTTATAGGGAGCCTTTGATGAGCTTTTGGAAAATATTTTGGGAGGTAGAAAGGAGTGGAGAGATGAAGGGAGGTACATTCATCAAAAGCATTATTCAGCCCTAGAAAAGTAAGGTAAGCCATTGATGTGGAAGGTTTTTTTCTATTGTTTGGTGCGTTGTCTCACCTTGCTCCTTACTTCATGTTGGTTGTGCTTTAGCTTATCCTTTATTGCTATTTGAAGTATTTTGAATTGGGATTTTTGTTGGGATTGCTTGGTATTTTGTCTTGGTTTGTTCTTGGTTTGGGTTATGTTAGCGTAGTCTCATATCTTTTTAGTATACATGATCGGGTTGCTTTCTGTGTGAGGAAATATCGCCTTTAGTTAATATTTTTAGAGCATATCAAAGTGTAAGAGTTGTATATTTTCTATTGCATTTTCATGTGCCTTTTGGTAGTCTCTTCTAAGAACCTTGAGACCTGCATTGGGTAGGCGTATGGTTGTTCAAATTTTCCTTAAGCCATGAGTGGGGTGTTATGTTTGTGATAATCCTAGATGCTGAGTGCTATGTTGTCTAAGTTCTGGTTTGTTTTTCCTCCACCTATGTTGTTAAGTCAAGTCTGTTGTTACCTTTCTTGTGTTATGTTTGGGTGGCATTCATGAGGGTGGTGGAGGTCTATTTGGAGTTGGCTATTCGCTGGATCTATGAATCAAGCCATTATATCGTAGGCCTGAGTGCTTGTTTTACATTTTCATGGGCATCATTAATCAACTATATTTATATTCCATAGGCATGGATGTTGTAAGCATTGGATACATAAATCATGAATGCATTATGGAAGGAGATACGTAGGTGTAGATGTACTAAGTAATTATGTTTAAGTGCATGCTTTAAATGGAAATGTAGATTGATTTAGGGAAAGAAGCTTGTCCTTAATTTATCTTAGATTAGTAAAGCAAGTTCTTTTTGGTATTGAGAATAAAGAAATCAAAATATAGGTTTCAAAATAAAATAAAGAGAAATTTGATTAAGTTGTTCTTCTTAAGTTGATGATTGCTTTATTTTAAGTTAAAGAGAAAGTTGATTAAGTTGTTCTTCTTAAGTTGATGATTGCTTTATTTTAAGTTAAAGAGAAAGTTGATTAAGTTGTTCTTCTTAACTTGATGATTGCTTTATATTTAGTTAAAGAGAAAGTTGATTAAGTTTTTCTTTCTTTAAGTGGATGATTACTTTATATTATATTAGTAGGGGAAAGTTATTTCCTATGGTTTAGTTTATGGAAAAGATTCTTCCATTGGTTGCTTGTATTTTTTGGGAAGATCTCTAGATAAATAATTATAATGGTTTCCTTAGAATTGAGTAGGTAGGGAAGCCATTATAGATAGAAGTATGGGATTCTCTCATTGGTTGCTTTATGTTATTATTTGTATTGTGCATGGATGTTTGAAAATACATAATAGCTTGCAATGCATAGAAATATATTTATAATGGTTTCCTAAGACTTGAGTAGATACGTAAACCATTGTAGAGAGAAGTATGAGATTCTATCATTGGTTTTTTAATGTTATTATTTGTATTATATAATGATCTTTGCAAATACATAATAGCTTGCATTGCATAGAAAAATAATTATAATGGTTTCCTAAGACTTGAGTAGGTAGGAAAACCAATGTAGAGAGAAGTATAGTATTATCTCATTGGTTTCTTTATGTCATTATTTGTATTGTGCATGGATGTTTGCAAATACATAATGTTTAGTAGATTGCATTGCATATTGAGTTGTCTTTATCTATAAGTATCCCTCAAGATCGAGGGTAAATTCTTACATGAGGAATATCATGGAAAGAAGATGGTGTAAAGATTGCTTAGGCAGAATGGCATTGATTTGCTTTGGAAGGAAAAGTGGTTATGTAAATGAGTATTCTCTTAGTATGGTTTAAGTAGAAACTTATAATGTTGCTAGAATATGGTAATCTTGTAATGAGATAGTTATGTGAAAATAATAAGACAAAGAAGTGATGTAATAAGATATTGATCATGCCAAAATATTGTACTTTTTGTAGTAGACAAATAATCTTGTGATCTATGTTCCAATGGAAATTTATGTGTTCTTTAAGAAAAAGAAGCTTTTATGAATGCATGATTGTGTACTTTGATAAGTCACCTTCTTTTTAGAGTAAAGTGCATATTAACCTTGGTGATGGTAATTTGATGTGGAAGCTTTTATATTGTAATGTTTCAATGTAATTTACCATGTCTAAGATGGAACTAAAGTATAATCATGTTTTGAAGCCTTTTGAGAGAGTATTTGTTTTTTGTCTTATTGTTCATGGTTTAAAGAAAAAATGGGTTCCTGAATAAATCTATAACACCTTTTGTAACCTCAAGAATTTATCCAATTCTAGGAAGAGTTGTGGGGTTGCAATAACCAGGTAGAAGTGAGACCTAGAAAGAGTTGTGAGAATGCAATAGATAGGTATTCATAGATATGGAAGGAGTTGCTTGGATGCAATAGCCAAATATCTTGTGACGTGGGTGTTTGGTAACCATGGAGTTAGCAAAATCATTCACAAGACAATAGTGGTGGTTCCTCAAATGAGTAAATTCAGGCAACCATGATCATAACCCATTAGAGGGGGTAATGATATTAGTTAGCCCATAGATGTGTGGTAACTAAGCACCAAGGCATTACACCTAAATAATATACCTATATGAACTTAGGTTAAGGTTAGGGAATAGGCATCCCCCTTTAAGTGTTATGGGCCTTAAAGGATAATCCCTACACTATGGTCAAATTGTCCTATGTCAATGAGGGTATAGGAAATATGGGGGGACCATTTTGGCATCCTTCTAAATGAGTAGGTTTAGTAAGGTGAACCCAAGATACTATAGGATGTTGGCCACTCCTATCCACTGAGTGTTGTCTGTAGTGACATTGGACTCAAATGTGGTAAAGCCTTGAATGCTTAAGAAAACAAATATATTGGAACTTTTATAGATATCTCTCATTGAGTTGAGTTTTTGGGTTGTTACAGATTGAGTGCAACTCAACTCTAGGGTTAACTAATATGATGCTTAACAATCACACCCGTAATAACCCCCCTTTAACCCAAGGGTCCTATTCAAATAGATTTTTCTAACTCACAAAAATAGAGTGTTATAATATATCATAACAAAATTCAATACTAACATCAACATATCATATTGATAAAGACTAGAGAATTTAGGTACTTCATTCCAATATAACACTAGAAATTAGGTTTTTCCTTTATTTACATGAAAGGAAGTAAAAATTCATTTAGAAATTATAACAAAATTTCATTAATTACTTTCTCCTATATATCCATCATCATTTTCATTAAAAGCAAATAATTTGTCTCACTATCTACAAATTATTTTCAAAGAAACTTAACATAGAAGGAAAACAATAATTCATCTTTCATATTTTGAACAAAATTCATGACAATACAACAAGAATGTTTACAAGGATATCCATTCCTTCATCATAATCATTACATAGCATAACTTCTACACATGATACCTTTTAAAGTATTTCTCATATCCAAATACAATATTACATTTCAATATATAAATACATAATGGTCGCTAGTCTCCTTTTTCTTTCAATATCTTCTACTTGATAGGTCTCCTCCATCAAGCTTTTGAGCATAAGTATAGGGATCATGAAAACTCTTTGAATGAATATGTAAGCCTAACATGCATCATGCAAATAAAATCATTCAACAATAATGCAAGATATCAGTTCCATGATAGACTTCAAAGCATTCTTTTGATGTGGGGGTTCACTCTTCTAATATCATCATTAGAAAAAACACCATAAGTTGTTCCCTCCATTTCCATACACTACCTTATAAGGAACAACTTGACCATAGCGTGGGGTTACCATTTAAGGCCCATATCACTTGAAGGTGACGTCAATCCCCTAATCCTACATATCTCTTAAAGTGATGCCTATCACCTTAAGGCCCATATCTCTTAAGGTGATGCATCTATGTAGGATTATTATGGCATAATGCTTATTAGTCATAAATGAGAGAAGCCCATACTTATCTCACGCAATTATGGTTCTTTTGCTACACAAACCACATCTATTTCCTTGGAAGAATTTTCTAACAATCCCTTCAATAGTAAATAATAACTCCTCATTTTTCAAATATAGAGTTATTTCTAGTATAATATTTCCATTACTAATTCTTACAATTTCCTTATAATGTGGGTTTATTACTCTTCTAATAGACCCGACTATAATAATTATAATTAATTAATTAATATTGATTATTAAACAAACACATTATTTAATCTATATTAATAAGACAAAGTCCGTCAATCTTCTATTAATATGAATTAATAGTTTCAACCCTATTAATTAAAAATGACTTAATAAAACTATTAATTAATTAAATAATTAATAAACTAATATTGATTAATAAACAAACACATTATTTAATAAATATTAATAAAACAAAAGCCTTCGATTTTCTATTATTATTTCTATACCCATGTCCAAAAGGTAGGTAAAAATTACCAAAACCCTAGCTGAAATACAATTGGGTCATTCTTTCTAGAATAATGAGGTCATCTTTCTCATAAATAATTTAAATTAAAGCATGTAAATAAGAGTTTAACAATATAATACTAACGTGTTCGACAAGAAAAATATTCCCTTATAAAAGATATTAAAATTTGTTGTATCATTGTTTTCAAGGAGAGATAATAATCATTTTAAAATTGTTTCCACATTCTAGAAACGTAGCACTTTAAAATATTTTAAGACTTTTTTAGGATTAAAAGAAAACAAAAGTCTTTTGCCTCTCCCTCTGCATCCTAGAATTGGTGCAAGAAGAGTCCAAGTTATTTGTATTAGTTTTTTATGTATAATAAGAAAAAGAGAGCAAGCAAAGATATTATTTTGAATCAGAATTTAGGTTGGTAAACTCAAGGTGGCAGTTAATTATTTATTTCCTTATACCTATGGCCATTTACAAATATCTACGTATAATGATAGCTATCGGAGATAAAAAATAACCTAAGATCATTGTAATAATAAGTTTTTTAGTTTCACTCTTCTGGCTTTAAGTTTATTAAGTTGTTATTCTTAAGTTGATGATTGCTTTATTTTATGTTATAGAGAAAGTTGATTAAGTTGTTCTTCTTAAGTTGATGATTGCTTTATTTTAAGTTAAAGATAAAGTTGATTAAGTTGTCCTTCTTAAGTTGATGATTGCTTTATATTCAGTTAAAGAGAAAGTTGATTAAGTTGTTCTTTCTTTAAGTGGATGATTACTTTATATTATGTTAGTAGAGGAAAGTTATTTCCTATGGTTTAGTTAGTGGAAAAGATTCTTACATTGGTTGCTTGTATTTTTTGGGAAGATCTCTAGATAAATAATTATAATGGTTTCCTTAGAATTGAGTAGGTAGGGAAACCATTATAGATAGAAGTATGAGACTCTCTCATTGGTTGCTTTATGTTATTATTTGTATTGTGCATGGATGTTTGAAAATACATAATAGCTTGCAATGCATAGAAATATATTTATAATGGTTTCCTAAGACTTGAGTAGATACGTAAACCATTGTAGAGAGAAGTATGAGATTCTATCATTGGTTTTTTAATGTTATTATTTGTATTATATATGGATATTTGCAAATACATAATAGCTTGCATTGCATAGAAAAATAATTATAATGGTTTCCTAAGACTTGAGTAGGTAGGAAAACCATTGTAGAGAGAAGTATGGGATTCTCTCATTGGTTTCTTTATGTCATTATTTGTATTGTGCATGGATGTTTGCAAATACATAATGTTTAGTAGCTTGCATTGCATATTGAGTTGTCTTGATCCCTAAGTATCCCTCAAGATCGAGGGTAAATTCTTACATGAGGAGGATCGTGGAAAGAAGATGGTGCAAAGATCACTTAGGCAGAATGGCATTGATTTACTTTGGAATGAAAAGTGGTTATGTAAATGAGCATTTGCTTAGTATGGTTTAAGTAGAAACTTCTAGTGTTGCTAGAATATGGCAATCTTGTAATGAGATAGTTATTTGAAAATAATAAGAGAAAGGAGTGATGTAATAAGACATTGTTCATGCCAGAATATTGTACTTTTGTAGTAGACAAATAGTCTTGTGATCTATGTTCCAATGGAAATTTATACGTTCTTAAAGAAAAAGAAGCTTTTATGAATGCATGATTGTGTACTTTGATAAGTTACCTTATTTTTAGAGTAAAGTGAATATTAACCTTGGTGAAGGTAATTTGATGTGGAAGCTTTTATATTGTAATGTCTCAATGTAATTTACCATGTCTAGTATGGAACTAAAGTATAATAATGTTTTGAAGCCTTTTGAGAGAGTATTTGTTTTTTGTCTTATTGTTCATGGTTTAAAGAAAAGGGGGTTCTTGAATAAATCTATAACACCTTTTATAACCTCAAGAATTTATCCAATTCTAGGAAGAGTTGTGGGGTTGCAATAACCAGGTAGAAGTGAGACCTAGAAAGAGTTGTGAGAATGCAATAGATAGGTATTCATAGATTTGGAAGGAGTTGCTTGGATGTAATAGCCAAATATCTTGTGACTTGGTGTACCTTGAATGATGAGGATCAGGTGTTTGGTAACCATGGAGTTAGCAAAATCATTCACAAGACAATAGTGGTGGTGCCTCGAATGATTAAATTTAGGAAACCATGATCATTACCCATTAGAGGGGGTAATGATCTTAGTTAGCCCATATATGTGTGGTAACTAAGCACTAAGGCTTTACACCTAAATAATATACCTATATGAACTTAGGTTAAGGTTAGGGAATAGGCACCCCCCTTTAAGTGTTAAGGGCCTTAAAGGATAATCCCTACACTATGGTCAAATTTTTCTATGTCAATGAGGATATAGGAAATATGGGGGGATCATTTTGGAATCCTCCTAAATGAGTAGGTTTAGTAAGGTGAACCCAAGATACTATAGGATGTTGGCCACTCCTATCCATTGAGTGTTATCTGCAGTGACATTGGACTCAAATGTGGTAAAGCCTTGAATGCTTAAGAAAAAAAATCTATTGGGAATTTTATAGATATCTCTCATTGAATTGAGTTTTTGGGTTGTTACAGATTGAGTGCAACTCAACTCTAGGGTTAACTAATATGATGCTTAAAAATCACACCCATAATAACCCCCATTTAACCCAAGGGTCATATTCAAATATATTTTTCTAACTCACAAAAATAGAGTGTTATAATATATCATAACAAAATTCAATACTAACATCAACATATCATATTGATAAATACTAGAGAATTTAGGTACTTCATTCCAATATAACACTAGAAATTAGGTATTTCCTTTATTTACATGAAAGGAAGTAAAACAACATCTAGAAATCATAACAAAATTTCATTAATTACTTTCTCCTATTAATCCATCATCATTTTCATTAAATACAAATAATTTGTCTCACTATCTACAAATTATTTTCAAAGAAACTTAACATAGAAGGAAAACAATAATTCATCTTTCATATTTTGAACAAAATTCATAACAATACAACAAGAATGTTTACAATGATATCCATTCCTTCATCATAATCAATACATAACATAACTTCTACACATGATACATTTTAAAGTATTTCTCATATCAAAATACAATATTACATTTCAATATATAAAGACATAATGGTCGCTAGTCTCCTTTTTCTTTCAATATATTCTACTTGATAGGTCTCCTCCATCAAGGTTTTGAGCATAAGTATAGGGATCATGACAACATTTTGAATGAATATGTAAGCCTAACATGCATCATGCAAATAAAATCATTTAATAATAATGCAAGATCTCAGCTCCATGATAGACTTCAAAGCATTCTTTTGATGTGGGGGTTCACTCTTCTAATAGCATCATTAGAAAAAACATCATAAGTTGTTCCCTCCATTTCCATACACTACCTTATAAGGAACAACTTGACCATAGTGTGGGGTTACCCTTTAAGGCCCATATCACTTGAAGGTGACTTCAATCCCCTAATCCTACATATCTCTTAAAGTGATACCTATCACCTTAAGGCCCATATCTCTTAAGGTGATGCATCTATGTAGGATTATTATGGCATAATGCTTATTAGTCATAAATGAGAGAAGCCCATACTTCTCTCACTCAATTATGGTTCTTTTGCTACACAAACCACATCTATTCCCTTGGATGAATTTTCTAATCATCCCTTCAATAGTAAATAATAACTCCTCATTTATCAAATATAGAGTTATTTCTAGTACAATATTTCCATTACTAATTCTTACAATTTCCTTATAATGTGGGTTTATTACTCTTCTAATAGACCCAACTATAATAATTATAATTAATAAATTAATATTGATTATTAAACAAACACATTATTTAATCAATATTAATAAGACAAAAGTCTTCAATCTTCTATTAATATTAATTAATAGTTTCAACCCTATTAATTAAAAATGACTTAATAAAACTATTAATTAATTACATAATTAATAAATTAATATTGATTAATAAACAAACACATTATTTAATAAATATTAATAAAACAAAAGCTTTCGATATTCTATTATTATTTCTATACCCATGTCCAAAAGGTAGGTAAAAATTACCAAAACCCTAGCTGAAATACAATTGGGTCATTCTTTCTAGAATAATGAGGTCATCTTTCTCATAAATAATTTAAATTAAAGCATGTAAATAAGAGTTTAATAACATAATACTAACGTGTTCGATAAGAACAATATTCCCTTATAAAAGATATTAAAATTTGTTGTATCATTGTTTTCAAGGAGAGATAATAATCATTTTAAAATTGTTTCCACATTCTAGAAACGTAGCACTTTAAAATATTTTAAGATTTTTTTAGGATTAAGAGAAAACAAAAGTCTTTTGCCTCTCCCTTTGCATCCTAGAATTGGTGCAAGAAGAGTCCAAGTTATTTGTATTAGTTTTTTATGTATGATAAGAAAAAGAGAGCAAGCAAATATATTATTTTGAATCAGAATTTAGGTTGGCAAACTCATGGTGGCAGTTACTTATTTATTTTCTTATACCTATGGCCATTTACAAATATCTACATATAATGATAGCTATCGGAGATCAAAACTAACCTAAGATCATTGTAATAATAAGTTTTTTAGTTTCACTCTTCTGGCTTTATATAGATATAGGAGGGTTGCACTGAGATTGCCCTTGACCCCTTTGCGTTGCCCACCATAAAAAACTCCATCAGTTGGGATAGCTTCCATACCAAAGTTTTCAATGCCTTAGGCACAAATATGATCCTCGTATGCTCTTAAAAACAAGATCCATCCCCACTATTATGGTTTCCTCTTCGGAGATGGTAAAGGAATTTTGGAAAACTCACAATTTGGTGTTTGGTAATTGGCCTAACTTTGGCACAACAAGGTACGTGAGTTATGACACCAAAATAAATCTAGATCGTCAATTTATTTTTAAAGATATAAAATATAATTGGAGGACATTGAATTTGGATCTTTATAATGAAAACTAAAAAAATATATCAACTTAGATATCTATTAACCAAACCAAAGCTATCGAAAGGTATTCAAAGTTCAATTAGATTTTCTAATTAGATGCAACTTTTTTTTTGCTATATAATAAGGGGTTGTACTTAGGTCCCCCACCCTTGACATATTATAGTTCTCTTATTTAAATCTTGAGAGTTTATAAATAAATACATTTCTCATCTCAATTGAGATGTTATAGCTAGAAACCTACATCATTTTACATAAAATGTTTGAATTCTTGATTTTCATTTTCTAGATCTTTTCAATTTTCTATATACATACAATTATTCTGGAATTTAGCATCTTTCTTGACATTTTCCTATAGCAGGCTTCACAATGCCAAAACTTCACCTCTATTATCTAATAGTAGAGTAATATTTCCAAAATATCACACTATCATAGTCTGCTTTACCAAATATGGATTACTATTTTCTTTCCTCACTGAAGTCCTCATCTTCATTGCTCTTCCCATCATTTGAATCCTAGTTGACAAATATTTGCAATATTGTTTTTTGTGACTTGAAAAATCATCGATCTTTGTTCCAAATTGTTGACTTCACTAGGTTGAATCTCCCTTAATATTGCTTGGATTCTTGCATATGACCATTCGTTTTAAAGCTATTCAAATTATGCACAAGTTGGTCTAAGAATTAGTTGAATCAAATAACTTTTCACGAAGATATGGATCTTAAAAGATGAGACATTAAAAAAAATCCTAATCCTTCGTACATTTTTTTTGTTGTAAAGAGGGGGAAAAACTCCCCAATACTTGTGGGTTCCAAACCCACAAGCACACCAAAGACAAAAATAGGGGGTTTTAGTTGACCCAACCTTCCACCCAACAACCCGACCTATTGCTGCACTACACTCAACAACCCAGCCTGCTATTGTGGTTTCCTCAGCTGATCTAGTCTCAAAAAAACTTTCAACCCAATAAAGGCCAGCCTTCCATGCTCCTTCAGCCTAAGCATCCTTCCACACTCCTTCAACCTTCCTAGCCTTATCCTCAATATTCTAGCCTTCTACTACAACTCCTTCAGCTGGCCCAACCTTCCATGCTCCTTTAGCCTTATCGACTTTCCACGTTCCTTAATCCATCCCAATATTCCACCCAATATCCCAGTATTTCCTTGTAGCTCCTTCAACTAACCTAACCTTTCGTGCTCCTTAAGCCAACCCAACATTCCATGCTCCTTCAACCTTGATACTCCAAAGGTCAACTCATCATTCAACCTTCCACTCTCCTTCAGCCTTCAGATTTTCTAATTGTCAAAGCACCAGACAATTTGCAAGGTCACTTAATTGGATGCAACTTTGAAAATATACAATAAATTTATACTCTTAAAAATAGGTATCCACATAGGGATCCAATCCAAAAATTAGAAGTTTAGAAAATAAATGGTGAATCCAAAAAAACAAGCTTAAAAAAATTTACACTTCCTCATAGAAGAAAATAAAAAAATTACCTTCTCACTAGCAAACCCAAATTCTTCCACATATATATTTTTTTAAGCGAAAAACCCCTTGTGGGGCCGCCTTGGTCTAAGAGACCACAAAAAGGGGGTTCTACATCGTCAAAGTCACCCGAGAGTCCAGCCCTGCTTGCACCAACATTATCAATTGGATTTTGGGTACCCAATTCAGCTTTTTGGTAGGGTGGAGATTCGAACCTGGGACATCCCTTGGACGATTGCCCTCTCCTCTCCAACTCACCTACAACACCTAGGTAAATTCTTCCACATATTATCCCAATCCTTTCCATCCAATAACTTTCTCCTAGCTAGCCAATCCCCAAACCCCTGACAACCAAAATATTGAAATAGTATTTTGGAGAGGAGAGGAAGATGGGAAAGATGAAACTCAAGAGTCGGGTAACTCTCTCTTGTTTCTTCTTGCTATGTTACAAAAATATTAACCTTCCAACATTTTTCAAATTGCTACATTTCAAAACACTTCCGAACAATAAATACCATATGAACTTTATTTATAATTATAAAGTATTAACTTAATAAAGTTAATATTAATTTACTAATACTTTTTAGGCAAGGTATTAGTAATTAAATTTTTACTCACTTTATTGTATTAAGTTAATTAATACTATTACTAATTTTTAATGCTAATATTAATTATTAACATTAGTATTAATATAGTTAAGTATTAATAATACTAACATTATTATTGATACCTTATTTGTCAAATAATTAACCAATTAAGTTCTATACTTCGAAACACAAGTATTAATGCATCCTAATAATAAATTAAGAGCCTAAGTAACACAAGGGCTCTTGCTAAAAGTTGTCCTCACCCGAACTAAGATGCATTCAACAATAAACAAGGATATAGATTAATGCACAACATTACTACTCTCTATGCAATAGGCATCATGATAACTACAAGGTTATCAACCACCTACGAGAGACCCCTAAGCACAGAGGTAAGGGCTCTTTTGCTTTTATAACAACCTCATTGCTTGATGATGCATTTAATCACATATACACACATGCAAATATTTCTACATGATTATTTACCCTTGTGGGTTGTTAGACTAAAAATCCATCATTTCCCATTTCACACTTCTCTCAACTTTGATGGTTGTCCCATACCAATCCACTTGTGAGAGTACCTGGTCTTACAACCACAAAATTCATTAGTAGTACCATGTTCTAAAAATAGCATAATCCAACTCAAGTAAGCATAAAGTACAACTATCAACTCATCTTGATAGAACAAAATAGGATCATGCATCAATTATCAACACACTAGTACATCAATCAAACAAGGGAAGGTCCTGCCAAGATGGGCCATTACATACTCCCCCTTAGGACTAAACATAGTCCCTTGTTTTTTCTAAAAATAAAATATTTTATTCAAACAAAAATGGAAATTGCTTTCTCATAACATCAACATCTTCCCGAATAGCATAATTCTCAGAAAAATGGTCCCACTGGATCTTACACTGATCTAAGGTACAAATTCTCAAAATTTTGGAACAAAATCCTAAAATCTTGATAGGTCGCACCTCAATAGTTTTTGGATTTTCCATATGCAAATTAGATACATTCCACACATGAGCAAGATCAACAACATATTTTCTAAGCAGGGATATGTGGAAAGTGTCATGGATTTTTGACATGTTGGGTGATAAGACGTGCCGATAGGCTACTGGACTAATCTTATCAATTATTTAAAATGGCCCAAAAAATCGAGGATCCAACTTAGTTGACTTGATGGCACTTTTCTTAGGTCACATCCTTAAGAAGACTCTGTCTCCCATAGAGAATTTCCTTGGTGACCTTTTTAAATTTGCATAACTCATTTGGTGATTGGCTGCTTCCTTGAGCCTTTTTTGAATCACCTTGAGCTATTCCTCCATATCCTTTACAATATCTGATCTGATCACTATCCGATCTTCCAAATTATCCCAATATAGAGGTGTTTTGCATCTTCTTCCATATAAGGCCTCAAATGGAGCCATTCCCAAGGATGCATGGTATCCATTGTTATATGCAAATTCTACCAAATATAAATAGTATTCCCACTTAGAATTATAATCCATGCTCTCATATTATTCCATATAAGACCTCAAATGGAGCCATTCCCAAGGATGCATGATATGTATTGCTATATGCAAATTCTACCAAATATAAATAGTATTCCCACTTATACTTCTGATCCATGCAATACATGTAGAGCATATCTTCGAAGACTTGGTTTACCCTCTCTATTTATCCATATATTTATGGATGGTAGGTAAAACTGATATTCAACTTGGTGCCCAATGTATAGTGAAGAGCTTACTAGAATTATGATGTAAGTTTGGAGTCTCTATATGAAATAATTACTTTAGGAAAACCATGCAACCATATTATTTCCTTGGCAAACTTACTAGCCATTGTCGATGCATCATCCTTAATGTTCCTTGGTATGAAGTGTGCAACCTTTGTCAACTTATCCACCACCACAAGGATTGCATCATGTTGGTACCTAGTTTTAGGTAAACCCACAATAAAATCCATCGAGATGACCTACCACTTTTGAGTGGGTATATCATGTGGATATTCTAAACACCTAGCAATGAAACCAATGATATCCCATTTCATTCTAGGCCAATAAAATATATTTTTCATATTCTCTCTCATCTTGGCACCTCCTAGATGAGCAAAATATGGAGAACAATGTGCCTCTTGCATAATCATTCTCCTTAAATATCTAATTTTTGGTATAACAACCCTATCTTTGAAACACAAAATCTCATCTTTTATGTTGAAATCCCTACTTTTCTTAGGATTTGCCTCTACTTTAGTTCAAATTTTTGTGCAATATGGGTCATGTAACTACATTTTTCTTACTTTTCCAATAAGATCAACATGACTTTGGGTTACCTCCTCCTACTCAAGGTATTAGCCATCTTATTTTTCTTCCCTTTGATATATTCTATACCAAATTCATACTCATCTAAGAATTCTATCCACCTTCTTTGCCTTGCATTCAATGTTGGTTGGGTAAAAATGTACCTTAGGCTTTGGTGATTTGATCTTAGCTCAAAAGGTTTTCCCAATAAGTAATGCCTCCAAACCTTAAGAGCATGGACAACTGTTGCTAGCTCTAGATCATGCGTAGCATAGTTCAACTCATGCTTCTTAATTTTTCTAGATTCATAGGCTACTTTAGCTTCATTTTGTGATAAAACTCCTCCTAACCCTTCTAAAGAAGCATTTGTGCATATCATAAAATTTCCAAAAGGATTAGGTATTTTGAGAATTGGTGTTGTAGTAAGATTATTCTTAAGAGTTGCAAAGGTGACCTCACACTTCTCCATCCATTTGAACTCCTTTCCTTTTCTTTGGAGGCTAGTAATAGAGTATGCAATCCTTGAGAAGTTTTCCACAAATCATCTATAGTAACTAGTCATTCCCATGAAACTTCAAATTTCGGACACATTGGTAGGTGCAGGTCAACTTAGTATGGCTTCAATATTCTTTGGATCAACAACAATCTCTTCTATAGATATAATATGCCCTAGATATTGTACTTGTGAAACATAGAAGTCACTCTTTGATAACTTTGTATAGTTGATTCTTCCTCAACACCTCTAAAACCAATCTCAAATGTTGATCATGTTTTTCTTTGGTGTGAGAATAAATCAAGATATCATCAAAAAATATCAAAATAAAATGGTCCAGATATTTCCTGAACATACTATTCATTAGGTTCATAAAGGTCATTGGTGCATTTTTCAATCCAGGAGGTAGAACCATAAATTTGGTGTCCATATCTTGTCTTGGAAGTTTTTTTGTGAGTGTCTTCATCACAATCCTCAATTGATGGTATCTTGATCTTAGGTCAATTTTTGAGAAAATGGTGGCATATTTTAATTGATAAAAAAGATTATCAATTCTTGGTAAGGGATACCTATTCTTGATGGTCACTTTGTTCAACATCCTGTAATCAATACATAGTCTTAAAGAACCATCATTCTTCTTTACAAACAACATCAGAGCACCCCAAGGTAACACACTAGGTTTAATCAAACCCTTTTCCAACAAGTCTTGGAGTTGCACCTTTAACTCCTACATCTCAATAGTGGTCATTCTATAGGGTGTCCTAGCAATAGGTTCAGCTCTAGGCATTAATTCAATAGTGAAATCAAATTCATGTTGAGGTGGAAGACCTGGAAGATATTTCAAAAACACATCCCTAAATTCATGCAATATTGGATGTTTCTTAAATAGTTTTGAATCTCCATTACTTCCTTCCTTTCCATTTAATTTGACCACATACAATATTCCACCTCTTTTAATTGCCTTCTTAAGTTGCAAGGTTGACAATAAATGGGGTTGAAAAGACCCTTGCTTGCTTTGAACCCTTAATATTTGCTTATCTTTATTAGTATAATCCATCCACATTTCTTGGAAATTTATTAGGGCACCATGGGCTCTCAGCCAATCCATCCCTATTTAATGGTGCCATATATAAGTGCCAAACAATTGATCCATTAGGTAAGGAAATATTGGAATTGGACAAGCATTGACTCATTGAATAGGTTTGCCTAGACCCATACTCAACTTTCCATTTCAAATCCATCGCTTGAATTCCTCTACCCATCTTAAATGTATTCCACCATTCCAAAGCAACATCTTGTAAATGAAGGGTGGCCCAAATAATTTGCATTTCAGGTGAGTAGTTCTTCATGGAAAAATAGGTCTCTAATTCATTCAACCATGATTTAGCTTCATCACCCCCTTCTTTTCCACTAAATTTAGGTACCCTTACATTCTTCAAGTCCTTGGCAAGCTTAGCCTCAATTCGAGCTTTACCTCCTTGGACTTCTCTAGCAAGATTTTCTTCTTGTCTACCTTCTGAATTTTGATTATTAGATTCCCAGTTAAGAAGTGTTTCTAGAATTTTTGTTGTTGCTCCATCTTCTCTTGTAGCAACTTAACTATTGATGTAAGATTTTCCATCCTTTTGTTGGAATCCCCTAAACTTCCAGATTATTTTTCCTTTAGGGACGAGCTATAACTTCTTCTTGCATAGTTGACCCTAACTTCTTAGAAGATCCCCCTCTCAAAATAGGTGTCATTTCCTAGACACAAAAAGGAGCTAGGTTAGGTTATGGAAGGTAATGATTCCCAATAAGAAGTTGTACTTTCTAGGATTTTTACTCCTTGGTCTAACCAATCAAGCTAGTGTGCAATACTTGCTTGTCTTAAATAAATTTAAGGTCCTTAGAAAATTTTAGCCTTCTTGACATAAGTACAACAAGGAAAAGATCAACCTGGGTCTTTGCAAGTAAGTATTGTCCTATGACCTAGGCTCTGATACCAACTATAACGACCCTCTTTCTTGATCCAAGGGAGAGAGCTAATTTTTTCTTTTTCTACAAGGATTAATTAACTCACTAAGAAGACCCAATAAATTCAATAGTGTTAAGGCATAACCATCTTGAGTTCATTATCACTATAGTCAACACTCAAGTGGATAGGAGTGGCCAACTTCCCGTAATTCCTGGGGTTCACTCTTCTAACCTCACCATTAGAAAAGATGCCATAAGTGGTCCCCCCATTTCCCTACACTACCCTGTATGGGACAACTTGACCACAACATGGGGTTACCCTTTAAGGCCCATATCACTTAAAGGTGATGCCTATCCCCTAACCCTACATACTAGCATCTATGTAGGATTACTATGGCGTAATGCCTTAGTGATTAGTTAGTTCCATCTACCCATGAAACTAACTAAGACCATTACCACTCACTTGATAATGATCATGGTCACACTTGTCTACCCGTAAGGTACCACCACTATACTGCCTTGGTTAGTGTAAATGATCCAATGGTTGTCCTATACCAATCCACCGCTAGGATCACCCAAGCCTCACTACTAGGATCACCCAAGCCTCACCGCTAGGGTTTTTCAAACACATTCACCAAAATTACCTAGTTGATTTGTCTACCCATAAACTCAACTAGGCTTAGGGTTAACTAATATGAAACATAACAATCATGCCCATAATAAACCTCCCTCTTAACCCAAGGGTCCTATTCAAACATTTTTGTCTAACTCACAAAAATAGAGTGCTATAATAAATCATACCAAAATTCAATACTAACATCAACATATCATATTGATAAAGACTAGAGAATTTAGGTACTTCATTCCAACATAACACTATAAATTAGGCATTTTCTTTATTTACATAAAAGAAAGTAAAACATCATCTAGAAAATCTTAACAAAAATTTGTTAATTACTTTATCCTATTAATTCATCATCATTTTCATTGAATACAAATAATTTGTCTTGCTATCTACAAATTATTTCCAAAGAAACTTAACATAGAAGGAAAGCAATAATTCATCTTTCATCTTTTGAACAAAATTCATGACAATACATCAAGAATATTTACAAGGATATCCATTCCTTCATCATAATCATTACATAGCATAACTTCTACACATGATACCTTTTAAGTATTTCTCATCTCCAAATACAATATTACATTTCAATATATAAATACATAATGGTCACTAGTCTCCTTTTCTTTTTCAATATCTTCTACTTGATAGGTCTCCTCCATAGAGATTTTGAACGTAAGTATAGGGATAATGACAACTATTTGAATGAATATGTAAGCCTAACATGCATCATGCAAATAAAATCATTCAACAACAATGCAAGATCTCAGTTCCATAATAGACTTCAAAGCATTCTTTCGATGTGGGGGTTCACTCTTCTAACCTCATCATTAGAAAATATGCCATAAGTGGTCCCCCCATTTCTCTAAACTACCCTATAAGGAACAACTTAATCACAATTTGGGGTTACTGATCATCCCTTCAATAGTAAATAATAACTCCTCATTTTTTAGTTATAGAGTTATTTATTCTTATAATTTCCTTATAACATGGGTTTATTGCTCTTATAATAGACCCAACTATAATCCTTAGAATTAATAAATTAATATTGATTATTAAACAAACACATTATTTAATCAATATTCTAAGATAAAAGTCTTCAATCTTCTATTAACATTAATAATAGTTTAAACCCTATTAATTAAAAAGGACTTAATAACACTATTAATTAATTACATAATTAATAAATTAATATTGATTAATAAAAAAACATGATTTAATATTATTTAATCAATATTAATAAGAAAAAAACCTTCAATATTCTATTATTATTTCTATACCCATATCCAAATGATAGGTAAAAATTACTGGAACCCTAGCTGAAATACAAGTGGATCATTCTTTCCAGAATAATGAGGTCATCTTTCTCACAAATGATTCAAATTAAAACATTTTAAACAAGATTTCAATAACATAATACTAAGGCATTCGACAAGAACAATATTCCTTTATCAAAGATCTCATAATTTGTTGTGTCATTGTTTTAAAGATGATATAATAATTATTTTTAAAAATATTGCTTCCATGTTCTTGAAATGTGTCACTTTAAAATATTTTTAAGACTTTTCAAGGATTAAGAGAAAGAAATTCTTTTCCCTCTCCCTCTACATCTTGAAATCAATGCAATAAGAGTCCAAAATATTTGTATTTTTTTATGTATAGAAGGAAAGAGAGTGCAAGCAAAGATATAATTTTGAATCAGGATTTAGGCTGATAAACTCAAGGTGGTGCTTAAACATTTATTTCCTTATATCTATGGCCACTTACGAATCTCTACATACAATGATAACTGTTGGAGCTCAATCTAAACCTAAGATCATTGTAATCTTAAGTTTTTAGTTTCACTCTTCTAGCTTTATATAGATATAGGAGGGGTGCATTGAGATTACCCATAGCCCCTTTGCGTTGTCCACAATAAAAAAACTCCATCAGTTGAGAGAACTTCCATACCAAAGTTTTCAATGCCTTGGGCACAAATATGAACTGCTTATGCTCTTGAAAACTAAATTTGTCCCCACTATCGTGGTTTCCTCTTTGAATATGGCAAAGAAATTCTAGAAAACTCATGATTTGGTGTTTGGTAACTGGTATGACTTTGGTGCAACAAGGTACATGAGTTACGATACCAAAATATATCTAGATCCTTAGATTTATTTTAAGATATAAAATATAATTAGAGGACATTGAATCTGGATATTTCTAAAGAAAACTATAAAAAATATACCAACTCAGATATCTATTAACCAAACCAAAGCTGTTAGAAGGTATTCAAAGTTCAATTGCATTTCTAATTGGATGCAATTTTGAAAATTAACAATAAATCTCTACTCTTAGAATTAGATATCCAAATAAGGATCCATGAAAAAAATTGGAAGTTTGGAAAATAAATGGTGAATCCAAAAAAACAAGCATAAAAATATTTACACTCCCTCATAGAAGAAAATAGAAGAAATTACCTTCTCACAAGCAAACTCCAATTCTTCCACGTTTTTCCCCAAATTTTTCCACCCAACAACTTTCTCCCAGCCAACCAATTCCCAAACCTTCGACAACCAGAATATTGAAATAGTATTTTGGAGAGGAGAGGGATATCAAGAATATGGAGAAGATGAAACTCAAGAGTCAGGTATCTCTCTCTTATTTCTTCTTGCTATGTTACAAAAATATTAACTTTCCAATATTTTCCAAATTGCTACATTTCAAAACACTTTCCAACAATAAATAAAATATGAACTTTATTTATAATAATATTTATTTATTAAATGTGCCCCCTTTTATAAAGTATTAACTTAATAAAGTTAATATTAATTTACTAATACTTTTTAAGCAAGGTATTAGTAATTAAATTATTTACTCACTTCATAGTATTAATTTAACTAATTTCTAATGCTAATATTAATTATTAACATTAATATTAATATATTAAAGTATTAATATTACTAGCATTATTATTAATACCTTGTTAAATAATTAACCAATTAAGTTCTATACTTCGAAATGTAAGTATTAATGCATCCTAATGATAAATTAAGAGCCTAAGTAACACAAGGGATCTTGCTAAAAGTTGTCCTCACTTAAACTAAGATGCATTCAACAATAAAATGGATATAGATTAATGCGCAATATTATTACTCTCTATGTAGGAGGCTTCATGACAACTACAAGGTTATCAACCACCTACGAGAGACCCCTAAGCATAAAGGTAAGGTCTCTTTTGCTTTTATAGCAACCTCATTGCTCGATGATGCATTTAATCACACATACACACATACAAATGTTTCTACATGATAGTTTTTTACCCTTGTGGGATGTTAGACTGAAAATCCATCATTTCCCATTTAAAACTTCTCTCAACTCCGATGGTTGTCCCATACCAATCCACTTGTGAGAGTACCTAGTCCTACAACCACAAAATTCATCAATAGTACCATGTTCTAAAAATAACATAATACAACTCAAGTAAGCATAAAGTACAACTATCAACTCATCTTGATATAACAAAATAGGATAATGTATCAACTATCAACACACCAATACATCAATCAAACAACAAGCGAAGGTCCTACCAAGATGGGCCATTACAACTCTAGCCACAATTAACACTCTTTATCCCAATTTTTTTATTTCAAACCTATCTCATTTTCTATCTTTAATATTTTATACAATATGATTTAGATAACGAGTCAACCTTCTCTGGAGGTTGACTTAGAAATGATTTTAAGCCATCTAATCTTGAGCTTGGTCTTGGGCATAAATTCTATTTTAGGCGGATTGAAAAATAAAGAGGTACTAAATGTAGTAAGGTAGTCTCCCTTCTTAGGTATAGCCCTTTAAAATCCACACATCCTTGGCTAGTCATTTACATTAAATATCAAAAATATTAAATATATAAAAGAATTTAATCTTAAGCCAATATAATAAGAAAGGATTTAAGGTTAATTATAAGTTTATAAGATAGGTTTAACCAGAACAAGGTTAATAATGGTGTATAAGGCTTACATAATAAAATATTATAATAAATTCCATATATTATATAATGAATGTCCTTAGGTCTATCTAATATTACATCATACAATGTTGGTCTTAGCCATGAATTACATTATACTTTCAACAATTCCCTTACAAAAGTGAATAATTCACTTGCTAATAGAGCAAATCACTTAGATGGTCAAAGGAGTAAATTTGAATTCATGGATCTAAGGTGAATATTTTGGAAAGCAACATTTTTGCATGTAGTGACATATTAAGTTATTTTGGATGCCTTTTAAGCCTGTTAGAAGCATAATTAGAGGTGTGTAACATTTAGTGGTGCATCATTTTACTAAAGATGCCCCTAATTTACTTTTACTATAAGTAATTGTTTCTCATCTTAGGAAACTCAAGGGGCAATTTTATTATAAATAGGGGCCCATGACCCTCATTCTATTCATATTTTGGCCATTAGTCAAAGCTACACATGTGAAACCCACATTATGCTTTGACCTCATCAGATTATAAGAAATTGGCAAGTCCTTAGGCATTCCATCAGTGGCATCATCCTCTTGGTTTGTTAAGTGTGGAATGATTATGACATTGTCATTTTAGCCTATATTTTCATTTGCTTATCAATTTTATAATCTAATGAATGAGTTGAAATTGATATCATTCGACTTCTCATATGTTAATTGATCACACACTTTTATCGCTACAATTTAAATCCATATTTGCTTTGAATCACTCGCACCCTTAAAATTTTATGTATTTTTATTTTTGCACTTTACTTTTCATATTTTACTTTCAATGCAAGTTAGTGTAGGTTAGCACAAGAGTATTTCGTAAGGAATAGTGGGGAGTTAGCCTAAATTTAGAGGTTGGGATAATCCATTAGCAATTCCTTCCAACTTTATAGAAACATTAATTGAGGCATAAATCTCAATCAAAAGTCATAAAATTTACCCGAATCAACATAGTTTTTGGCACATCTGGTGGGACTAACCCTCATTACCCTCAAATTGTTCTTAATGCCTATATTTTTATGCCAAAATTACATTCACTATGAATGAAGCGATTAGATCAAAATTAAAAATAAAATTCACTAAGTTTAGTTTTAAGAAACGGTTTGCTCTAAAATTGGAGATATTCACTCCATTTTGAGCAAAGTGCCTAAAAATTCACTAAGTCAATTAAGTGAGTGATTAGATCAAAATTAGAAGTGATTCACTTAAAATAATTCATACTTTTATATGTTAAATATAGAGTGATTCACCAAGGTCAAGGATTTGATTTATCAATTCCAATCTCAAATTGACCTTGAAATTCATCACTTTTATTATTTGTGCTCTATTTTTATAGGTACTTTATGAATGCTAACTCTGAAACAAACTTTATTTTTTAATTTTTTTTGCAAAGATGATGAATACAACAACATTAGAGCATCATAAAAACTCAAATCTGACCTTGTATGTGTATCTATCAATAACAAAAAACACTTAAGGCAAGTTTTGAGTAATTCTACTAAAAGGTCAAATCAACAAGCAATTTTCTCAACCTCTAGAGTGGTTCGTTCTAGAAGTAGTAAAATATCTCTAAGTCATATTCAATGAGCTATTCACTTTGGATCTAAAAAACATTCTCTAGGAAAGACAATATCTTCTCCCCTCCTTTATGGGAAAATGATTCACTCTATTTTTTATACGTTTCACTCTAAGCAATTTGCTTGGATCATTTTTTTCTAAAAAACATATTTCACAATTAGTGAGTGAATAACTCGATTTTACAAGCGAAACACTCAAATTTACAAGTGAATCACTTGCATTTGTAAGTGGATCACTCTATTTTGTAAATGAAGTGCTTTACAAGAAAAATTTATCTATTATTTTCTACTATCAAATAATTCCAATTTGTAAATGAATTGTTTGCTTTTGTTAGCAAATCACTCTACATGATTTTTTTTGAATTTTTATAAATGTTGACCTTTGAACTCTATCCATATAGGCATGTCCATGCAATTCTATTATTACACAATCAAAGAGCCAAAAAATGGAAAAGAACAATTGGTAGACATCGTTACATAACATTGAAGAAATATGAAGGAAAAAAGAAAGGAACAAACCGCTATGGGGTGCATCTAGAATATGAGTTTGAAGAGATTCTAGTGTAATATTTCATTGTCAAGTGGTAAAATCCCTATGGAAAACCAAGTCAATTAGGGCTTTATGCCCCCATAAATTTGTTACTTGGACCAACAAATGAGTTAATCAATAATCTTATAAACAACCCATTCTTTGCAACTAATACTATGCTAGTAACCCATCATAGATATTTGATGCACAAAAAATCCCTCCTACAAGTGTTTCTTTGATATAAAGTTTACCTGGATTTAGTTTTTCAAATGTGTCTAACATCCCTCCAAGTTAGTCTATGACTTCCAATGTAGGATCTTCAGGGATAAAATTGAACCAAAGCATTGTTCAAAACACTCAAGTAATGGACAAAAAAATAGGATTATAGGTGTTGTAGGGCAATAACCAAGGCTAACATCACCTTTAAACAACCAAAAATAACAAAATGTGCAAGGTCCACCTCATCAAAAATAGAAAATTCTACAATTATGTTCGTATTACCCTCATCCACTATAGAATATGCAATCACCTCCAAATCAACAATGGGTTTACCAACATCCGTCATCTCAATAGTCTTCATATTATTATCCTCCATACTTGTATCCTTAATATCCTTCATATCCATCTCATGGTTATGTGATGTATCCTTATATTCCTCCACATTAGTAATATGGTCAACCTTCCCCTCAACAAAATAATCTAGGAGAGCCTCGTAAGACACAAAAGGAACTTCCTAATTGGACCTACCAAGGACCATTGGATTTGATGGCTTATTATTTCATTCTCCCATCAGATATGATAGCACTACTCACCTTTGATGATAATGGGAATAAAATGATACTAGATCATCTCAATAAACTATTGATACTCAAGTCAATCCACCACATTCATGAGGATGATATAATGACACATTTGCTAGTTTATTATTTTCCTAAAAAAGCTATTTTATGGTATAAATGGTTACTAGATAATTCAATTACAAGTTGGGCATGAACCATATAACCATTTATACATATATTTGTTAACATGGGTAATGGTTAATGTGATCTATGTATAGGTTTATTAATTTAAGAATGCATATTTGATTGGCCTATTTAAAGGCACATAAGTGATCGACCCATTTAAAAGCACATAAGTGATTGACCTATTTAAAGGTACATAGGCAATCAACCAATTTAAAGGCACATAGTTGATTTGATCTTAAGTGGTGGCCTTATAGCCTGATTCTTGGACAAGCTCTTAAGTAATGCAAGATGTGTCCAAGGAGACAAGACATGTTTAAATAATATTTACACCTAAGTAGTGTCCTCATAGCCTGATTATGGGACAAGCGTTTAGGCAACTTCAAGATGTGTGGTGTGTAAATTTTGATTCACACCTAAGTGATGGTCTTGTAGCCTGATTAGTAGACAAGAACTTAGGCAACTTCAAAATATGTCTAAGGGAACAGGCTATGTACAACTAAGATCTACCCCTAAGTGGTAGCCTTGTAGCCTAAATACTGGACACATGCTTAGGTGGCTTAAGAAGATACATGATTGCTTAATTTATGTATAAAGCGACCTATTTAAAGGCACATAATGACTTAAATTATTCACCTCTAAGCAGTGTCCTCTGAGCCTAATTACTGGACAAGTGGTTAAGTGGCTTAAAAGGATATATAATTGGCCTATTTAAAGGGATATATATGATTAGCCTATTTAAAGGTATATAAGTGAATGATTTATTTACAAGTTGATCTATTCAAGGACACATTTGATTGACTGGTTTATGTAAAGACACATATTTAAGTTTGATTTATCTATTTAAAGGTACATTTAGGTTGATTTTTCTATTAGCCATAGATTTCTTGATTGATTAGGAAGTTTTGATTGATTAGCCCATCAACCCTAGGGTGCTTTGATAAAAAAATTTCCCCTTAGCATTGGGACATTTTGATTTAGATTGATTTATCCACCAACCATGGGGTATGTTGATTAAATTTGATTTGTTTTGTAGAGGAGTATAATTGAGGATTTATGCTTGCTTGGTATAGTGACGAATGATACCCTCAACTAGGAAAATATTTTGTTACTAACTGATTGCCCCTGCACATAAGATGCTGAGTGGAAGGACATTTGATGAGATTGATGGGTCTATCATAATTACAAAGGATCATGGTGTCAATCATATAGTCATTGATAAGATAAAAGGAGATAACGTAATGAGATTTTGTCATATGTACTTATAGACTTTACAACATTCTTCATATGAAAAGGAGAGTTTTGTAGTCCACAATAATTGAAATATATGATTTTGAGACCAATAGATTTGATAGAGATATGATAGAGATTGATGATCTACATTGCTAGAGGTAGATGCTGAAATGGGTGATTAGATTGATAAATATATGGTTGTGTGAACCTTTATTTGAGTTGCCAAGATGAAAACTGGAAGATCCACTCGCGTTAGTTACCTAGTGTAAGTGCAATTTAATATGAACTATCTTGACTAGGATCACCATTTGCTTCATTGTAAATATTCTAACCTAAAATACAATAGGTAAACCAAGCAGAGACAAGCACATGCATACAAGCAGATGTGAAAGGTAAGTAGAATGCAAGTAGGCAACATGCATACAATCAATTGGATGAACAAGCAATCAATGTAGACCCATGTGCATATTCAAATGTGATTAAGATGCATTATGTTTTGAGGAAGCTAAGAATAGGAGTTTTACTTATTGAGATATGTGAATCGAAAGGAGCTAGGACCTAAGAGAAGCAATGGCTCTTTATCCATATCATCTCAATCCCATCCATTTATAGAAATAATATATTCATGGGACTCTCAAAAGGAAATGTTGGCTTCATCCCAATCCACCATAGACTTGTTCATGATTGATAGTATCACTACAAATAAAAGAACATCTTCCTACTTGCATCATTTAACCCTTCCTAGAGGAAAAACCTATGATTCAAGGAGACAAAAGGTGTTTGGGTAGGTTAAAAAAAGATTGATATTTATATTTATCATTACTCTTAAGGTGGATTGGATTAGCAATTTTAGATTGACTATTTATATTTTTATTTATTTATTATGATTTTGATTTTTAGATCGATCATTAGGCTAATTAGATTGATAATTTAGGTTAAAAACCTTAATGTATTGTTAATTTGAGAATAATATGAGGTAACTAATGAATTGAAGGGAGAACAAAGGCTAGACTTAAGATCCCCTACTTCAATCACCTTACAATAGGTAGATTGCTTGTGGTGATGTGAAGAATAGATCATTTCCATCATGTTTTGATTGGGAGGTGGGACATTCTTGTACTAAACATTCATGGTTGGGTAGTAGATCTTGAAAGAACCTAATATATTGGTTTGAGGTAGTTTGATAATCATAGCTATTGAAAACATTTTGATCATTGTCTATCAAGTCTTATATGGGGATTTTAAGATGCTTACACCTATTGATTGAATAACCATTAACATGATGGGAAGCACAATGCTCTGCATGGTAGAACCAATGCAGATTCTATTTTTTAGGATATATAGGTATGATAGGTGGGAGTTCTATTATATTGGCTTAAAGAAGTCATTTTAAGATGGTCAAATAGGGTTGATATAATTTAGTAAATTATCGCTTGATTTTGTTCTTTGACTACAAGTTTTTGAAAGGCTTATGGTTGGCTCGACATGATCTAGTGACTCTATCACCTATAACATGTGTATTCTTGTCCCACCCCATTAGGTAAGAGAAATATTTCTCCTCCTCCCTAGGATTTTCAATTTTCAATTTCCCCCTCTTACAAATGGAAATTTTTACCCTCTTGGCCATTTCTATGGCATCTTCAAAGGAAGACACATTGGGTGTCTCTAGGTAGAAGGCTAGTTGTTCATTAACGCTTTTTATAAAATGTCTAAAAGGTATTTGGTGAGGGAAAATAATGGAATCTCCCCACTAAGGCTTGTTACCTTACCATGAAGTCAATTAAGTTCCTGTATTTTGCTTGTTTGAGTTTACAATGGTCATTAATTGTGGGTCTTTATTTGATGTAGATGGAGAATTATTCGATGAATATTTCAACAAGGTCTTTGATGATTTTGAGGTAATGCTTGAGTATTTGGTAATACCACTCCAATGTATAAATACTAAGACTTTTAGGAAAGGTCTTGAGCAACAACATTTCATCATAGATAATGTCGCTACATGTTGTCCTAAATAGCCTAAGGTGATGAATAGGGTCCTCTTTCTTGATACGCATTTGAAACCTAGGGCTTTTAAAGTTAGGGAAAAAGGAGTGACTCACTATGATGGGATCTAGGGATTAATTACACAAGTCCTCATAAGAGTTTCTATGGTTAGGAGAGGATCCTTGAATAGAGGTATTTGTTGCTTTAGTTGCTTCATTTATGAGTTTAAAAATTTAATTTTGGAAGGAATGGGATTACCTGGCACATGAGGTATTCATTATGGGATAAAAAGGCCTTTATAACTGATATAAGATTAAGGTTGAGAATTTAGGGTATATAATGTTGATGATGGCATCATATGGATAATACCCAGGTTATTTAGACTAAAAGGGATTAATGAATGTAGGATGAGTGGAGAGAAAAACTCATATTCACACTAGTGGGGTTAAAAGAAATGTTGATGAAAGGATGGGAGATTGAAGCACTAGGAGATGCACCCAAGTTAGGGATGCAAGTTTTTCTTGCTTGTTGGGATGTAGAACAATTGATATTGACCCCTAACAATTTTCCAAGAGGAGAATAAGATGGATGGTGTTGTGAGAATGATAGGATATCCTGCATATGAACATTATTGGAAGTAGTGATGATAGGAGGAGTGTGATCAATTGTTGATTCATTAAGGTTTATATTTAAGGGGTTGGGGTTAGGTTGTAAGGGACAATCCATGATGGAGTCCTATCCTAAAGAAGTGTTTTGCTTATTTTTGTCATCCCTAGGGATGATAGGGGCAACATCCTTATGATCTTGCAAAGAGGACTTAAGGACCAATCTCTTTTGTCCATATTGAACCTAAGGATGTAATGTTGAAGAATATTACATCATTTGGTACATGCTAATGTACCCCAATAGTACCTTCATGATACATATATAGATATGTAATAGATTAGGGTTGATTCTATAGTTTAGATGAGTGATTTATATTTCCATTTTATAGAAGTGTCAATGTGCAAGAAATGCACAAGTGTCATGTAAGTAAAAGTGCAAGTGTGTATTGAGAGAATGTGCACAAGTATCATGTATGTAAGTGTGCAAATATGTAAAGTGAGGATGTGCACAAGTGTCTTGTATTAGGAGTGCATGTAGGAGAGTAAGAGTCATGTAGAAGTGTGCAAGTGTCATAAAGTCAAGTATGCATGTAAGAAGAGAGTGAAGAGTCTAGTATACAAGTGGCAAGATGATAAGCCAAAGATCATGGGAGTTGTCATATGGAGATAAATAGTCAAGTACATGAAGAGTCATCTTCTATGTCTATATTATGGAGATAAAGCTCCATACAATGTAAGGAAAAATGATCTATAACAATCACCACATAACAAGCATTGATAATAAAGCTTGTATATATATTTTTGAGTAATTTATATTGTAAGTATTCTTCATGCATGCACATGAATTATTTTGGCCATTTTACATTCATATTTGATATTATAAGTGAATGTTATTTCATTATTATATTGGCCTAGATATATATTTTATTGCTTATATATTTGCCTGGATATTGATTTTTATAGGATTGCTCTGATACCCATGGAGAGGATTAGAGGAAGAGGGTTTGAGAGGCTGAGAGGGTGTGGAAGGGTTCCTCTACTGTGGAGTCATAGTTTGTTGGGGTTCTTGTTGTTATTGTAATATTGGAGCCAACAAGGATTGGAGTGGTTCTAGTTCTTATGGTTCCTAGGGAGATTCATATGGTTCTCCCATCTATGGTTTATGGGAAGATTCATCTGGTTCTCCCATTTGTGGTTTTTAGGGAGTTTCATCTGGTTCTCCTATCCATGAAGCCCACCTTGGGTGGGAAGAATGATCCTTGATTGGCTTGGTTTTTGGGTGAGCTATTGGTTGGTAGTGAGGAGTTCACTATTTAGTAGGGATTCTTCAAGTTGCTCAGTTTAGTAGTGCTTTGGATCTTGACTAATCCTAGATCTATATTGTTAATGAACTTGAATAATGTGTTTTTGGATCCTAAGAGGTTTATGCAAGCTTTAATTTCCATGGCTTTCAAGTTGGGTGGGAAAAAGTTTTAAATCACTAATGTTGCTATGAACAAGTTTTCGATGGATTGCAATCTCTCTATGGATCAAAGGCTAGTTTTTCCAGAGAAAATGGATCCTATCGTAGATCCTGCATGGCTCTTGTAAGAAACCTTTCTTGTTGACCTAGTATTAGGTCAAATAAATACTCAAATGTTTTAGCTATTAAGAACTTGTTCTAGGTGGCTAGTGGTTATGCTGTTGGGTTTGATGATTCTTGTAAGCCTTTTCTTCATAATTTTCCGCTCATGGTCTATGTGCAGGGTAAGAGAAAGGCTCATTTCCTTTTTACTAATGTAAATAGGTTTTTGGATAAGAGTGTCTATTTCTCAAAATTTGACTTTGGTGTTGGGTTTTTTTGGGCCAGATATTCTAATTTTGTTTGTGGTTGGGGTGTATCTTGGTTCACCATTGCTGGAGATTTATGGATAGTTTTTCTCAGTGATTCCTATTATGGTTTCCTACCAAGATGAACTATCTTTGCAATCTTCTATTTTGAGTAAGCTCAAGATTTTGGTTGACCTTGGATTTTTGGTAGAAGTGATTTTTTATTGTTCTTATAGCATGGAGCAGGTTTTTCTTTAATCTCGACTTTCTATTTCAATTGTTTTATAGTTTCAAAGGATCTGGACTTACCTTGTTCTTTGGGAATTTTGGCTCACATCATGTTCATGCTTGTTCGAGGTGGGAATAACCATATTTTTTGAATTCAATTTTAAGTAGGATTGTTTGGATGCTTGTATGCTAGTGCTTGTCCTTGGAAGGAATGCTTTTATTTTTTATTTAAAAAATGAGCAAGACTTTTTGGATGTTGGTATGAAGCAGTTTGACCTTGGTGGATAAGTTCCTTTTCCAATCGATTTAAATTTGAGTAGGTTACTTTTAAAGTTTCAATTTGTAATTTAAGTGATTTTTGGTGGTTTGGATAGATCTCTCATTGGATATCTCACCCCGCTTTTTAGATATTTTCTTGAGACTGCCATCCTATGTGTATCTTTGGTTGGTGTGATTGGATCCTAGGAGATCTGGGTCTTTCTTTATTTTGAAATATTTGTGCTTGAATGTTTGGGCGATTGCTAAATCTGTGTTCGAGATTCATGCTCCTTTTTAATGTTCTTTTGCTAAATATTTTATTCGTATCCTTGGAGATCCTAATTTTTCTTTTCGAGATTGATTCATTGTCGGATACCTTTGTATCTCCTTCGGATCTTTGTCCTTGATTCTCTTTAAAAAATCTCTTAAGGTTTGTGTTTGTTGTTAAAGGTTTTGGAACACTCAAAATCCCTTTGTAAAAGTTTTAGGGACCCTTTCAAAACCCCTTATTCCACATAATAAAAAAATTATACTCTTTATTATTTATATTTTGACCTATAATATTGTTGGTTTATTTACTTTAGGACCTGTGATATTTTGAGATAGTTAAGATTAAAAGCCAACATCTTCTCTCTTGGAGTTAGGGCTATTAAGGATGGAAGGATATTCAAGCTCTTCCACTAGAGGTTTAGGACATGGCCAATTAACAAACTACCTTATGAGCCATGTAGTATTTTTAAACACTAGGAATATTTGAAAGGGGAAGAGGATTAATCTCAATAAGTTTCTAAAGTTTAGAGAGATGGCCATTGGATATAGACAAGACGAGTTTAATTAATTAGATTTTGTTTAAAGAGTTGTTCAAAAAAGAAGAAAATATTTTTGTCACCTTATATCTCCTCTTGAGGCCTCCCTATATACCAAGACTTTTCGATATAACCACCTGTCCTATATACTTGTTGATACATGTAAGAAAATAGTCCTCTATATATAAGCAACTATATGTAAGAGAAACCTTAAGATACACGAAAGAGAGATGGTATGAGGAAGTGAACTCCTAAGTAGGTGATCCAAGATAGGTACGTGAGAGGTAATATAAAAGCCCTGCTTATGACCCCCACTAGTCCACCATGATATACTCCTTAGGAGGCTTAAAGTATGCATGAGATCCTATGTGGAAGGTTGGCATCCCGGGATTACAATATACCCAATTTAGGCTTAATATTCATGTGATGGTTACTCAAAGGGTTGTGTACAACCCTTAATAGGACTAAAAATTGGTTACATTCTTGTTAATATTTATTTATGTGAGCTAATCTACACAAACAATATTAGGTGGTCTTGATTAAAGTTTACTAAATTTTTGTCTTGATTAGCCAATGCTGCAAATTATATTTGTTGTGCTTCATTTAAGGAAATCACTACAAATTGAGTTTATGACATTTGACTTAGAGGAATTGTTGCAAATAGTGTTTGCAACACTTAGGAAAATTATTGCATTTATAATTTGCAATGCTTAACTTAGGGAAACCACTATAAATAGGATTTGTAACACTTAAAAAATTGTTGTAAATAGGGTTTGAAATTCTTAACTTAGGGAATCACTACATATAAGATTTGTAATGCTTAACTTAGGGAATAACAATAAATAAGAGACTAGGACTAGGAATTTTTGAGACCCATGAAGGCGATCATGTTAGGTTCACCAAAATATAAGAGGGGTAAAGTTACCCTTCTTTACCTGATATGTACAAGATACAAGGTATATGGTATATGGGGCCTAAAAGCTATGTTTTATCAATAAATTATAATAAGCACCTATGTTTTGTCATCTAAGATTTTTATTTTGACCTTATAGGCCTAATGCTAACAAAATAAAGATGAACCCCAAGGGGATGTCCAACTCATTTTGACTAAAGAAAATTCAAATTTTGCAAAATTGATAGGATTACCTCCACATTGTTTCCATGATCATGCAATACAATTGGTACTAGGTACCTTGCTACCTAACATTAGACCCTACAAATTTTCCTATGCACTAAAGTTAGAAATTGATAAGTTGGTTCAAGAATTACTAAAAATAGGGGTAATTCAATCTAGTAATAGTCCTTACTCTTCATTGGTACTATTGGTTAGAAATAAAGATGGTTCATGGTGGTTATGTATAGAATTTTATGAGCTCAATAAAATCACTATTAAGGACAACATTTCTATCCCTATCATCAATGAATTATTATATGAGTTACATGCAATAAATATTTTCTCCAAGTTGGATCTCCACTCTGGCTATCATCAAATAAGGCTCAAGGAGGAAGACATTCCCAAAACAACATTTCAAAATCATGAGGGCCATTATGAATTTTTGGTCATGCCATTTGACCTAACTAATGCACCTTCAACATTTTAAAGCCTCATGAATATTATCTTCTGCTCATTTCTTTACAAGTTTATTTTGATCTTGTTTGATAATATTCTCATTTACAGTCACACTTGGGCCAAACACCTACAACATTTTGATCAAACTTTATAACTATTACAAGACCATCAATTATTTGTCAAAATATATAAATGCTCCTTTGGAATGTAGGAGGTAGGATATTTGGAGCATATTGTCTCACAAGGAGTTAAGGTTAAGCCAATGAAAATTGAAGCTATACACAATTGATCTAAGCCACAAACTCTCAAGGTTTTTAGGACCCCATCCTAACACTATCATGTAATGACCTCGTTTCTAATGTGGGTACCCCATGCTAATGATATTATGTAATATTTTGTAATAGTTTTTGGCACTAGAAGTGCCTAGACAAGTGACACCATTTAATGTAACTATTATAAAGAATGTAACTGCTTTGTTTGGTAGAAGATTTTAGCTTGGGTAGAATTCTACATGTAAGCCAACCCTTAAGTGTTAGATTTAGGGTTATGAAGAGTCCTTAAAAATGTGAGGAACATAGATGGATGTATCTTTTTTACACATTGAATCAAAGTTCTATTAAGGAGGTTACCCCCTCAAAGATGCCAATGATTATGTGTTGTAATTTTGCAAGATTAAATATATATATTTCAATTTTTCTTTATTACAATATTTTTTTCTTTTGTAAATTACTGATTTTATTACAACATTTATGTGGATGTGATTATTTTAATTAGAAGGTTCTTAATAAGTGGTATTAAATCACTTTCTAGGGCCATATTTTGCTATGACAACAATAGTTTGTACCTTGCCATTTTGACAATTAGGTACAATTTTTTTGTGTTTTCATATTTTTGCTTATTATCCTATTAAAAAAAATTCAAGCCAAGTAAGATTGATGTTTGCTTTTCTTATCCATTAAAACTATTGTAAGACATCTGATACAAAATTGAAAGAGGAAATTATGAGTTTAGGGTGCCAAAAAAGGTCATTTGGAGACATAGCCCATTCTATTCATTTTTCAAGGTGTTTGTTTTGATATATAGCACCCAAACACTTTTTTGGGATCATTACTAAAAATAGTAACTATCAAAATAGTATTCATATTTTTAGTAAGTATCCTTAGAAGGTCAAATCGTAGAGTATGTCTATAGGCACTAGGTAACAACAAAAGACACAAGAAATAGATAAAAAAATTGTCGCTCAAGTAACTTCATGGGGAGAGCATTTAGAGGTTAATTAAGGGATGAACTCAAATTTTTACATGAGTCCTTGTCCTATGTAATAAGGAAACAAAAGGACATGAAAGAGGAATTAAATAGAAAAATTATAGACTTGGAAGGTCATTTAACTAGTAACACCCACACATATGGTCGATTTGGTTCTCATGACCATAAGGATGAAGGAACCAACAATCAACAATGGGAAGCCCTCAATAATAATGAATTTAAACTACCCAAATTAGAATTTTCTAAGTTTGATGAAAAGGATCCAGAGGGATGGTTGTGTTGATCAAAACAATATTTTAGTCTTCATAATGTTCTTCAATATATGTAACTCATAATTGCCTCTTTCAATTTTGAATCAAATGCCCTGTAATGATTTTAGTGGCTAAGAAACATAAACATCGATATTACTTGGATTGAATTTGAGCAACAACTATTCACTCGATTTGGTCCTAGTGAGTTTCAAGATTTTATAGGATCCTTTTATAAACTCAAAAAGACTTTACTTATTCAATACTATCAAGATTAATTTAAAAATTTGGTCAATCATACCACTGACTTAAGTCCCAAAGTCTTCCAAAGTTATTTTGTGAGTGGTTTGAAGGATGGCATTAAAGCAAAAGCTAAAATGTTAAGGCTACAAACATTACAATGGATAATAGCATTAGATAGATTAGAGAAAGAAAATTTTAAGGCTCAAGGATGCACCTCCAAATTCTCTCCATCTCGACCATCATTTTCATCCAAACCAACATCCAATCCTCTCAAAAAATCTCCTACCATAAAAAAATTGATATGAGAAGAGATGGATGCTATAAGATCCCATGGGTTATTGATGGGGACCCGGGAAAATCACACGTAAAACACACACATCAACACTTGCTCATCTCGAAGCTTTCTTCATTAAAATCTGGAAATTACATGAAAACAGCCCGCGTGCTTACATTAGAAATACATGCATACAGCCCGCAGGATTACATTAGCTAGCTCCCGGCTTAGCTTTCGCTTCTACACTTATGCGTGCATTCTCCGGTCCATCACCGCCTCGACTAATACAATAAACTAGGTTTTTATAGAGGCCCCGACCCTCTGAAGCATCAACTCCCGCCTAAAAGGATTCACCAACCCGATTAATTACATTCACAAAAATTGGGACACCAACCCGATTAAAGACCCGCACTTTGCACGGCCCTGTTATGGCTGATCCCTGTCAGAATACCCTGTGCGCCCATCCTTTTTATCTCCCGTGCTTCTTGATATTTGTTCGCCATTTACTGCACCCTGGGTGCCACGTGTCATTCTGCAACAATTTTGAAAATATCACCTGTCGTGGTTCCCGCCATCTTTTTCTCGTCCTTCTCCATCGCCTTCTCTCTCCGTCGTGATATCGTGACATGTCACGATATCACGACGTTTCTGCTCTCCTGCGCTCCCTGGCGCTTTTGGTCACGATATCACGACATGTCGCGATATCGTGACCAACTCTCATTGCTTGACCATTTTCCAATTCTTGTTGTGATATCACGACGTCCCCGCTGCTCCCTTCATTTGCTTTGTTCTAGTCATGATTTCGTGACAGTCGTGATTTCGTGATAGTCGCGATTTCGTGATGTGTTGTGAAATCGTGACACTTCTGCTGCCTCCACTCTGCCATCGCTCTGAGGTCACGATTTCGTGACAGTCACGATTTTGTGACATGTCACAAAATCGTGACATCCCATCTGCTTTCCTCGTCTATTGCACTTCTCCGTCGTGATTTCGTGACAGTCACGATTTCGTGACATGTCACAAAATCGTGACCTTCCAGCTCCTCCGCCTTCGCTTCTATTTTTTGTCACGATTTTGTGATGTCACAAAATCGTGACGTCATGATTTCGCTACTCTTTTCTGCCTCCTCGCCCTCCGCTATTCCGCTGTCATGAAATCGTGGGTCGCGATTTCATGACATGTTGCGAAATCGTGGCCCCTTCTCTTGCATTTTCTCTCTCCTACAAACTATCGCGATTTTACGACGTAGCGAAATCATGATAGTTTTTGCTGTGAACTTCCTCCTTGCCTTCTGCTTTCTCTTCTTCCGACTCTTCAGCACTGACTTTCCCAAATCTTGATGCCTCTGCATCAGATGCTACTGGATGCTCCTGCATCAGACACCCGGGGTACGTGGAGAAGTGATCTTCACTTCTGCTTGGTTCGGTCACTGCCTCCTGCAGCACTTCCAGACTTATCTCTGCCTCTGCAGTCTGTTCCAACTCTCTCTCCTGGCTTCTGTCTTCTATCGGACAGATTTCCCCATTGCTGCACACTTCTTCTGCAGCCTGCTTCAACTCCTCCTCTTGCACAAAAAAATTTGTGCCTTCTTCCGAGCAGGTCCCGACACTACAGCACACCTCTGCAGCCTTCTCCAACTTCAATTTCTGATGCACTCTGACATCTCTCTTTTTCTGTCTTTCTTCCCACCTTTTACGCTTCTCCTCTTGCTCCCGCAACTTAATGCTGAGCCATTCCTCTTGCAGGGCTTTAAATTGCCGCTGCAAAGCTGAGAATTCTTCCTCCGATACCATATCTTCCTTGCTGTCCCGTCTTCTTTGGGAATGCATTTTTTTTTTCTCTTGCTTTTCTTACAAAGCTTTACCAATCCGGTGTAGCTGCCTCACGTCCGGCGATCTACTAACACGCCCGGGATCTTAACTCACTCTCTCTCAGAACCCTCCATAGATCCTGGTGTAACTGCCTCACGTTCGGCGATCTGTTACACACTTAGGACCACTTGCTCTGATACCACTGATGGGGACCCAGGAAAATCACACGTAAAACACACACATCAACACTTGCTCATCTCGAAGCTTTCTTCATTAAAATCTAGAAATTACATGAAAATAGCCCATAGGCTTACATTAAAAATACGTGCATACAGCCTACAGGCTTACATTAGCTAGCTCTCGGCTTAGCTTTCCGCTTCTACACTTACACATGCATTCTCCGGTCCACCACCGCTCGACTAATACAATAAAATAGGTTTTTATAGAGGCCCCGACCCTCTGAAGCATCAACTCCCACCTAAAAGGATTCACCAACCCGATTAATTACATTCACAAAAACCGGGACACCAACCCGATTAAAGACCCGCACTTTGCATGGCCCTGTTACTGCTGATCCCTGTCAGAATACCCTACGCGCCCATCCTTTTCGTCTCCCGCGCTTCTTGGTATTTGTCTGCCATTTACTGCACCCTGGGTGCCACGTGTCATTCTGCAACAATTTTGAAAATACCGCCTGTCGCGGTTCCCGCCATCTTTTTCTCGTCCTTCTCCGTCGCCTTCTTCTCTCTCCGTCGCGATATCGCGACATGTCACGATATCGCGACGTTTCTGCTCTCCTGCGCTCCCTGGCGCTTTTGGTTGCGATATCACGACATGTCGTGATATCGTGACCAACTCTCGTTGCTCGACCATTTTCCAATTCTTGTCGCGATATCGCGACGTCCCCGCTGCTCCCTCCATCCGCTTCGTTCTAGTCACGATTTCGCGATAGTCACGATTTCACGACGTGTCACGAAATTGTGACACTTCTGCTGCCTCCACTCTGCCATCGCTCTAAGGTCACGATTTTGCGATAGTCATGATTTTGCGAAATCATGACATCCCATCTGCTTTCCTCGTCTGCTGCACTTCTCCGTCACGATTTCGCGATAGTCGTGATTTCGCGATAGTCACGATTTCGCGACATGTCATGAAATCACGACCTTCCAGCTTCTTCGCCTTCGCTTCCATTTTTTGTCATGATTTTGCGACGTTGCGAAATCGCGACATCATGATTTTGCTACTCTTTTCTGCCTCCTCGCCCTTCGCTGTTCCGCTGTCATGATTTCACGACATGTCGCGAAATCGCGGCCCCTTCTCTTGCATTTTATCTCTCCTACAAACTGTCGTGAATTCGTGACGTAGAGAAATCGTGACAGTTTCTGCTGTGAACTTCCTCCTTACCTTCTGCTTTCTCTTATTTCGACTCTTCAACACTGACTTTACCGAATCTTGATGCCTCTGCATCAGATGCTGCTGGATGCTCCTGCATCAGTTATATTATAACTATGATGAGTGCTACCTAGGACATAGATGTGTGCACCAACAATTGTATTTTCTTGATGTGGATGAGACAACAACCATAAAATATTTAGAGGTGGAAGATGATCATTAGAAAGAGGAACACCTAGAACAGTTAGAAGTCCTAAAAGAATTCCAACCAAAATTTTGGGTGTATGCCTTATTAGGCATATCAACTCCCTAGACCATGAAGGTGATAGGACCCTTCAAAGGATGATGGATAATAATTCTTATTGATATCAGAAGCACACATAACTTTATTGAACCAGGGGGAGAAAAATAGGGGAATTGTTATATTAATACTTGTAACTCCTTTGATGTCATGATTGCTAATGGAAGAACTTTACCTTATAAAGGAAAGTGTCAAAATATCAAGGTACAAATAGGAGAATATAATATTAAGGTGGATATGCTTGCTTTACCCCTAGGTGGATGCAATGTTATTTTTGGAGCACATTGATTGAGCATGTTGGATATAGTATTATGGGATTTTTCTAAGCTATGGATGAAATTTAGTGAGTAGGGAACCAAATACACCTTAAGGGGCATGCGGGATAGTGCTACTCAACTCGTTTCATCTCATAATATGGAGAAATTGTTGAAAAATTCATCCCATGGATTTGTGGCCTGACTATTTTCTATATAAGCTCTAGATGATGGGGACAAGGACCATCAGGAGGAATTTCAACTTTTATTGCAAATACATACCATAATATTTGAGGAACCTAAGGGACTACCCCATCATCGTACTCATGACCATGCAATTCAACTTATTCTAGGTAGTATTCCTCCAAATGTCTGCCCTTAGAGGTATCCTTATGTCTAAAAATTAGAAAATGAGAAAATGGTGTAGGAACTTTGTACTGTAGGGGTTACTCACCCTAGAATTAGTCCTTATTCTTCTCTAGTGTTGTTAGTATGGAAAAAATATGGGTCTTGGTGTTTGTGTGGATTTTAGAGAACTTAATAAAATAACTATTAAAGATAAATTTCCTATTGTAGTAATTGATGAACTGTTAGATGAGTTGCATGGTACCCAATATTTCTTAAAATTGTATTTATGGTTGGGATACCATCAAATTTGACTCAAGGATGAGGACATTTCTAAAACTACTTTTAGGACTCATGATGGGCACTATGAATTCTTGGTTATGCCATTTGGTTTGACCAATTCACCTTCCACTTTTTAGAGTTTGATGAAATTCATTTTTTAGCCCTTCCTTCATAAATTTATTCTAGTCTTTGATGATATTTTGATTTACAGTCATTCTTGCGAGGAGCATCTCCAGCATTTGGATCAGACCCTATAACTTTTGTCTAAGAATCAACTTTATGCCAAGAGGTCAAAGTGTTCTTTTGGGTTGCAAGAAGTAGAATATTTGGGTCACATTATCACCAAAGGAGTTAAAGTAGATCCTAAAAATATTTAGTCAGTTCAAAAATTGCCAAAGCTTGAAGCCCTAAAGGGACTTCAAGGATTTTTGGTACTTATTGAATATTATTGCAAATTTGGCAAAATTATAGAAAGATAGCTACTCCCTTAATAACCATGTTAAGAAGGAATTCCCTTATTTGGTCAAAACCAATGGAGAAATCTTTCAAGAAATTAACACAAACTATGACAACCACTCTAGTGTTAGCAATGCCTAAATTTTCTAAACCCTTTATAGTTGAAAGTGATGCTTCTAATAATGGAATTGGGGTAGTTTTGAAGCAAGAAGGAAAACCATTGACCTTCACTAGTAGAGCACTTTTCAGCCAAAATTTGGGTAAATCTACTTAGGAAAAGTAAATGCTATCTATTTTACATGTTGTTAATCATTGGAGACCATATCTCATTGGACATCACTTTTCAATCAAAATTAATGATCAAAGTCTTAAGTACTTTGATATGGGTTATTATTTTCATCAACCTTAGGTTGATGATTAATAGGACTTAGTCTAGGGAATAATGTCCGTGAGTTTGTTTTAGACTCATGTTGACTAGGTCTAAGTCTAGGTGTTGTTATTTTCGTATAATAAGGGCTTTTCTTCTTAGCCTTTATCTTATCATTTTACGTAATCCTCGGATTATTGTTTGTACTTTATGCTTATTTAAGCACCTAATTTGTAAATATTACTCATCTTGGAATTAATTTCTTAACTTGAAATTTATTTCCTTATCATTGGTATCAGAGCCTTGTAGCTCTTGACCTGTGAGGGGGAATTCCCTATTGGAAGTTCCCCCTCTTCCTTCCACAAGTTTATTCTCTGATTTAATTTTAAGGATTAGTAGAAGCTTTGGGTCATTTCTGGCCTCTAGCTGCTTATTTGACTTCGGGTTATTGGCAGCCAACAAGAAGATCGTGTGGAAGACATATTGGTTTACTCGTGCCTGGTCTCACAGTTTGTTGCACATTTTGTTCCTTGCAAAATTTTCGCTGGCTACAATTTGTAAATTTTTGTTTTGTCGTCGATTCATCCTTGCCTTGCAGAATTCAATGTAGTTTGACAACAATCACTCCCAGTGCAGCAACTGCGCTGCTTTTATTTTCAACACACATTCTCTGAGATTTTTAGCACCTCTGTTTCAGTCGCTTCACCCTACCAATTTTTGATTGATTTCTCGTTCCGCAGTATGGGAAAGCTAATTGCATCCACTATCACGAAAGATCCCTGTCAGTTTTGCTTTCCATACGCCACTCGAGGATCAGTGAAGACGTACTTGGTTGGTAGTTTTACCAGATCTGTGTCTGACAAGCTCTTCGGTGTTCGACTCTACGATATTTAAAAAAAAATACTGGGGATTTCCTTGTTGCTCGTCCGACGACTTCTTTCCTCCTTCTTGGCTCCATTTTATTTGACGGCCACCACAGACATTCTGACCATTTGTTTTAGCGCCCACTACGCTGTTTGGGTGTCTCTTTGACTAAATCACAGGAGGACGCAAATCAAACCTTCAAAGTCATGATTTGGCACCATTTCTAGCCTCAAATGTTTTACCAGACATTTTGTTTCGTTGTTGAAAACTCGATCGATCGACACTGTGACGACTTAGCTTTGGAGGTTCGCTGCAACAGTGGAGTTTTATCGATAGTAGATGTCGAAGCACCGTATTGTGTCCTATGTGCATCGCCAAACCTCTACGCCATCTGTGTAACCCTCTTTCTGCTATGCACTAGCACACGTTGCTACTTGTTTCAGAGATGAAACAGAACCCGAGGATGCTCAAACTCACCGTAGAAATTCATGTCTTTGATCACATTTGTCAAATATCACGCGATGAAGATGGTTTTAGACCCTGCCACTTGACCGGTACACAATCGAGGAGTCATTTGGAGATTCGAGTTAGTTAGGGTGATTGAATATTTTGCGTGCCCAGGCAGAATTAACGTAGAGTTATATGATCACGTGGCGGTATTCAAATGTGGTGCGGTTCTTGTGTTGGGCATTTGATAAGGGAATTCCTCCCAATAATTAACATCTAGCACAGTCTGCCTATTCATGCGTTGGTGGATGCTTTCAACTAAGGTGTATGATTCGCTTAGCATGCAGACCATTTGATTCACGGGATTGACATTGACTGCCTATTACCTTATCGTGCCTGTTGCAGGTTTCTAACCACTGTGCACCACTTGAATGATGAATTTCATGGCCGTTGATCGTATTATTCATTGACCATTGATGTGACGGTTCAGTTGTTTTGACTAATGTAAGAAGGTATTTAGAGGTATTACCACTTGACTTCTAAGTGGATGTTGAATTTGCAAAGGCCACCATGCACTAATTTCTAGTGCACTCTTCATTGGACAACCCACCCTTTTTGAAGGAATCCAAATTTTTATGCCACCGCTCGCCAGCTCGTAGCGAGAGAAGAATATTCTGTATTACCACTTGACTTCTAAGTGGATGTTGAATTTGCAAAGGCCACCATGCACTAATTTCTAGTGCACTCTTCATTGGACAACCCACCCTTTTTGAAGGAATCCAAAATTTTATGCCACCGCTCGCCAGCTTGCAGCGAGAGAAGAATATTCTGTATTACCACTTGACTTCTAAGTGGATGTTGAATTTGCAAAGGCCACCATGCACTAATTTCTAGTGCACTTTTCATTGGACAACCTACCCTTTTTGAAGGAATCCAAATTTTTATGCCACCGCTCGCCAGCTCGCAGCGAAAGAAGAATATTCTCCTATTCAAATTTGAAAAATGGAGACACAATTTACAAATTCCTTTTGCTTCTTGGGGTCTGCCTCTTTTTCATAGATTTTTAGGCCTTCTTCTTTTGCAAATATAGGCTTGCATATAGTCATTGGAAAGCTCTTTTCGAGCCGGTTCCAACTAGACTATTATTTTAATATTTTGTAAGGTCTATGTTGACATATGTTACTTTGAAGTTCAAGTTATTAAAAATTTCATGAAAAACACAATGTTGTAAATTGGAGTGGATTTTTGGTTGAACTCGACACTCCTTAAATCCACTTTCATATTTGGAGACTTCTAGAAGCAGACTATCTCATGACCATGGTCCTCTTGAGATTTCATCATGACTTTGGGTACTCCTATTCTAGGAGGTGTTATTTTATGATCATGGGAATTATGGTACTCCAATTTGGGAGTTGTTGTTGTCTCTTCTTTTGACCATGGCCCTCTTTATGTGATATTGGATATCACATGGGTACTCCACACACATTGGAGTTGTCTTAGCCTTTTGTGGCTTGTGTCTCTTAGTGGATTTTAGATTTTCAGCTTCGTTCGTGTCTTCATCAATAAGACTAGCAACACTTCTTCGGGTAACACTACATCAAGCTTCCACATCAGTTTCTACTTCAACTACTTTAAGATTATTTGAAGCATATGAGGAGATCCATTTTACTCCTCTTACTTGGTGCATTCATCATTTGGTGCATCATGTTCTATTGTGGACTTTATTGGGCTACACGCCACTTGTTAGATTTTGATAGCTATTATCCACTTGCATTTGTGGATCTTTGAGGAGTCACATTACTCCTCCCCTTTGGGATTCTTGGATTTGTAATGAAGTGCATCTCGATGGTACCCGACACTTCATCCTTTTATATCCCACTTAAGACATTCAATTTACATCATACCTTCCATGAGCCAAATACTACAGAGATTCGAAAGTTTGAACACCAAATTTTTGAAGACTACAGAGATTCGACACTTTAGAACATGCCTACTTGTGCCTTTTCCCTCAACTCTTCCTCCACCGACTATGGTTACAAGATAATTGCTTGGTAGGATCATTTGTACTTAGTTTTGGGTGCCTGCTTATGGTTCAACATGATTGGTGTGAAGAGTTGCTCCTTCTTGAAGATTGAACGACATTTTGACAAGACCCTTTTTTAGCATAGTAGTGTTCACTCCTACATGCTAGAGGCTGACCTACATGGCAACAGACCTTGAGATCCCCTTTGGGATTCCTACATGGACCCTTTTTGAGCATGTGAGTGGGTACTTGTGGAGGTTTTGGGTTATTTTCGACCTCGTGCTGGTTGATTTGGGTTATTTTTGATCAACATAATCCTGCTTGACACTTGTTGTTGCTCCCTTTGATGGAGTTGTGGTGATATCTTTGGGGCTCTTGTACATTATCTCTCTCTTCTTTTCTGAACCACTTTGGAGGATTTTTGGGCACTTGTATATCTTCTCTCCCACTTCTTTGTAAAAGCATTGGAGTCCAATGCTTCGTTTGTTGGGAGGAATGATATGGGTTAATTATTTTCATCAACCTTAGGTTGATGATTAATAGGACTTAGTCTAGGGAATAATATTTGTGAGTTTGTTTTAGGCTCATGTTGACTAGGTCTAAGTCTAGGTGTTGTTATTTTTGTATAATAAGGGCTTTTCTTCTTAGCCTTTATCTTATCATTTTACGTAATCCTCGGATTATCGTTTGTACTTTGTGCTTATTTAAGCACCTAATTTGTAAATATTACTCATCTTGGAATTAATTTCTTAACTTGAAATTTATTTCCTTATCATACTTCTTGGAACAAAGGATAGCCATACCCGAACAAAAAATATGGGTATCTAAATTACTAGGCTATGATTATGAAATCACCTATAAAAAGGAAAGATGAATATAGTGGCTAATGCACTATAGTGACAATATGAAGATAATGGAATGTTAAATGCTATATCTACACCACTTCCTCAATGGATCAATAATATTAAAGATGAAATGACCAAGGATTCTAGTTTACAAACTTTGATCAACAAATTCCAAGTAGAGCCCAATTCATGCCCTAGATAGATTTGGTTGGTCAAGACTTGAGATATCATGATAGACGAACTCATATTATAGGAAGTGCATGCATCTCCAACAAATTGATATTCCAGGTTTCTAAAAACATATTAAAGGACCAAACATACTTTTGTTTTAGAAGGGAATGAAAAGGGATATTTAAACTTTTGTGGGAGCATGTACTAGGTGCCAACATAAGAAAGGTAAAAATGTGTGTTTCCTTGGAACCCTTCAACCCTTGCCAATTCTAGAACAAGTGTGGGTATATATTTCTAAGGATTTCATTGAAGGGTTACCCAAATTAGGAGGTAAATCAATTATTCTAGTGGTAGTTGATCGTCTCACAAACTATACTCATTTCTATTCCTTAGCCATCCCTACACAACCTCCATCGTTGCCCAAGTTTTTTAGACTCCATATTTTTCCTTCATGGAATGCCCAAACTAATTGTGTTAGATAGAGACCCTAATTTTACCAGTCATTTATTTCTATGGATTTCAATGAAGGGCTAATCAAATTGGGAGACAAATCAGTTATTCTAGTGGTAGTGGATTGTCTCACAAGGTATGCTCATTTATGTTTCTTAGCCCATTACTACATACCTTCATTGCTTTGAATCAAAACATCCCACACAATGGGCCAAATATCTCCCTCTGGTTGAATGGTGGTATAATACTTCATATCATACCGCTACCAAGGTTACCCCAATTGAAGTAGTATATAGTCTTCCTACATCAACATCCTTCTCCTACATTCCAATAAGCTCCAAGGTTCAAGCTATTAATTCCACTCTTAGCCAACATGCTCCCACCCTATGACAATTGAAGATAAATTTTGAATTGGACTAGAACCATATGCATCAACAAGTTGATCAACACCATTCTAAGCATAGATTCAAAGTGGGGGTCATGGATTTTATTTGTTTGTAGCTCTACAAATAGTCATTCCTCTAGCTCCATGGATTCCAGAAGCTTACAACCAAATACTATGGTCTTTACCAGGTGTTACAATAGATTGGATAAACTACCAATAAATTGACCCTTCTGGCCACTTTTAGGATTCATCCCATCTTTCATGTCTCCTCCCTAAATAAGGTTGTTGGTAATAAGGTATAGGTACAATACATATTACTAGAGCTAGATGAAAAAGGATCCATCATTCTTGATCTTGAATGAATTTTGGACAAGAAATCATTCACTCTTCACCACCGTGTTATCACTGATGCTCTTGTTTAATGGTAAGGATTATAAATTGAAGATGCCACATGGGAGTCCCTCCATTAAATCTAGCAGTAGTTTCCTCATCTTTAAATTTAAGGACAAATTTTTTTGAAGGGGAAGGCCATGCTGGGACCCCATCCAACACTATCATGTAATAACACCATTTCTAACATGGGGATCCCATCCTAATGATATTATGTAATATTTTGTAATAGTTTGTGGTACTAGAAGTGCCTAGACAAGTGGCACCATTTGATGTAACTATTATAAAGAATGTAACTGCTTTGTTTGGTAGAAGAATCTAGCTAGGGTGGTATTCTACATGTAAGTCAACACTTGAGAATTAGGTTTAGGGTTATGAATAATCTTTAAAAATGTGAGGGGCATAGATGGATGTATCTTTTTTCATATTGAATCAAAGTTCTATTAAGCAGGTTGCCCCCTCAAAGAGGTCAATTCTTATTGTGAGATTATTATATATATTAGCATTTCCACTTCGTATTGCAATATTTTGTTCTTTCATGAGTTACTGCTTTTGTTGTAATATTTATGTGGTTGTGCTTATTTTAATTAGAATGTTTCTAACAAATGCATTTCAAGGATTTTTGGGTCTCATTGGCTATTATCGATAATTTGTACAAGGCTATGGAATTATAGCAACTCCACTTATTGCCATGTTAAAAAAGAACTCCTTTATGTGGTTAGCTTCTATAAAAAAATATTTTGAAGGTCTCAAGAAATCCATGACTTCAAAGTTAGTGTTAGTTACTCTTGATATTTCCAAACCATTTATAGTTGAAAGTTATGCCTCAAGCCATGGCATTGGTGTCATGTTAATACAAGAAGGGTGACCCCTAGATTTCACTAGTAAGACATTATTGAGGAAAAAATTGAGGAAGTCTACTTGTGCAAAGGAAATGGTGGCCATCCTCCATGATATCATTATTGGTGACCATATATCATTGGGATGCCATTAAAATGGAAAAATAGAGTTTGAAATATTTCTTGGAACAAAGGGTATCTAGTCCACCATAGAAAAATGGGTTTTAAAATTGTTGGGGTATGTCTATAACATTGTGTATAAAAAAGAAAAATATAATATTGCGGAAGATGCCCTCTCCTATTAGTTTGAGGACAAAGTGACAATGTGTGCCCTATCATCCCAACTTCCCCAATGGGTCCCCCAACTTCAATAAAAAGCAATTAAGGGTCCATCCTTATAGGCTTTGTAGAAACAACTCAAAAGGGATCCCAATTCATTTGTCGGGTATTCATGGGATGGACACCTATTACGATATCAAGGTCACATGATGGTTTCCAAAACTTCATCACTCCATGAGGATATCATTAGGGAAATGCATGCTTCATCTACTACAAGACATTTGGGATTTTTGAAGATGTATGAGAGGGCTAAAAGGTCATTCTATTATTAGGGAATGGAAAAAATATTAAACTTTTGTGGTCAAATATGAAATTTGCAAATAGATGAAAGGAGAAAAAAGTTGTACTCCAGGCGCTCTACAACTGTTGCCAATCCCAAGCACCATATGTTCTAATATCTCCATGGATTTTATTGAGGGGCTTCGTAAATCCAAAGGAAAATTAGTCATTCTTTTTGTGGTGGGTTGTCTCTTAAAGTATGCTCATTTTTGTTCCCTTGCCCATCCTACCATGCCTCCATTTTCAAACTCCATGGTATGTCCAAATCTATTGTGTCTGATCGTGACCCCATTTTTACTAGTCGATTTTGATAAAAATTGCTTAAACTATAGGGAATACAATTATGAATGAGTTGAGCCTACCATCCCTAGATGAATGGGCAAATTGAAATTTTTAACAAATGCTTGGAAACCTACCTTTGCTATTTTACTTATGAATACCCAGTACAATGGGCTAAGTGTATGCCTTTGGCTAAATTGTGGTACAACAATTCATTCCATATAATTTCTGGAATGACTCCTTTTTAGGTAGTTTATGGGTACCCACCTCTATCACTCTCTTCATATGTTCCTAAAAGCTCCAAAGTTCAAACGGTGGATGCAACTCTTCAAAAGCATACCCAAATTTTGCAATAGTTGAAGGAGAACTTAGTGATGGCTAAAAACCAAATGCAAAAACAAACTAACAATACTATTCTAAGCATATATTCAATGTAGGTGATATGGTCTTTCTTCAAGTCCAAACCTACAAGTAGTATTTCATGCAAATTCATGCTCATCAAAAATTGGTAGCACAAATTTATGGACCTTACCAAATATTGTAGTGGATTGGACAAGTGGCCTCTAAGCTTATAATACCACCTTATTCCAAAATCCATCTAGTATTCCATATATCATCTCAAGAAGGTACTCTACAACCTCATTCAAGTACAATCAACACTTCCTAAGTTATATGATGAAGGTTTTGTCATCTTGGATGCTAACAAAATTCTAGATTGAAGAACCTACACTCTTCATAACCACACCATCATTAAAATTTTGGTCTAGTGGTAGGGTTTACATCTAGAAGATGCTATATGGGAGCCTCTATAGCAACAACAACAACAATTTCCTCATCTCCATATTTGAGGATATTTTTTTTTGAAGGGTAAGGGCATGTTAGGACCCCATCCTAACATTACTATGTAATGACCCCTTCCTAACATGGGGACCCCATCTTAATGATATTATGTAATATTTTGTAATATGTATGTGGAAATTGAGGTGCCTTAAATGTAACCATTATGAAGAATGTAACTACTTATTTGATAGAATATTCTAGCTTAGGTAGCCACTTGCATGTGAAGCCAACCCTTGAGTGTTATAGTTAGGGTTACAAAGAGTCTTTAAGAAGGCAAGGCAACATAGATGAAGGAATATCATTTTTATTGTATCAAATATCTACTTCTAAGGATGTTTTCTCTTCAAATATTCCTTTGATTTTGTAATGCATTCTTGCTTTCTATAATAATATTGTGTGGATGTACTTTTATTTTACTACAAGGTTCATAACAATTTAGAGCTTGAAGGATTGAGAGCTTGAATGATTGGATGATTGAATGATTGAATGCTTGAATGCTTGAAGGATTGAGAGATTACATGCTTGGATGCTTTCATAAAATCATGATAAAATTTTGGCGTAGAATTTCCATGATTAGAGATGAATTCTTATGAATCTACATAAAAATTGGTAGAATTTTGTTACTTTCAAAAGACCATGATATAAAAACTTGGAAGAGATTTGCTTTCCTCAAAAGGTTATATATTGGGATCCCTTAAGTACTAGTTTTATAGGAATCCATAGCCCCTTGGGAGAAGGATTACATTAAAGATGATAGAATTAAAGAAGGTAAGAATTTAACATAAATTTAAGATGTCATTAATGGAAGAAGATTAAAAATGGAAAATCTTGGGCTAGGGATTTCTAATTGAGGTTATGGGTCAAATATTGGTGATCAAATCTATTAATGGTGGGTAGCTTATAAGGTACTAAATATAAACTTTTTATTTTGGTGTATAATAGTCAAAAGCATTGGAGGGCAATAGGAATAGCAGTGCTAATGCTATAATATTTTGTTGAAATAATTGTTGCTAGTCAAATTGGGTGAGAAAAGGTCAAAAAGTTAAATTTTACAAAAGTTTTACCTAGAAGGTAAAAGCGTTACAAACACATTCGGTCTTGTCTTGGCACTTTTACTTCTAGAGCAATAGATGCTCCTAATTTGATTTTAAATGTAATTAATTTAGTTTGGTTAATTGATTGTATAATTGATAAGGATGTTAGAAAGCTTGAATATTGATGCTATGCTCAAAATTGGATGTCTAAATTTTCCCTTTTTTTATGTATTTATTGCATAAAAACTAACATTAGTACTCAATTTTGAGATAGAAAGGTTTGTTGTTGCTTAGGATTAGTGATGCAAGATGACTGAGATTTTTGATTCTTTGATTAAAAGGTGATGCTAAAATTTTCATTTTTTACAACATTAACTGATATCATGCCCCAATGCACCCCTTCAAATTTTAGAGATAAAATCAAGTTGGGCCAAGGAAACTCGACTTGATTATGATCTACACTAGTGTTATGATGAAGAATCAAGGATGATTGTGAAAATCAAATGGGAAGGCCAATGGGTAAAAATCAATTCATTTTTACCATGAAGATGAGAGAAAAGGAGCTCTAGAGATTATAGGTCAACTATACTTTTAATGGACCGATGTGGATGCCCACTACAATGAGCCTACTAGGTGAGGGTACCCATAGTGGGAGGAGGATCACATGTACATGTATGTATCAAAAAATTGACTTTTCAAGTGTAAATTTACATTGAAAAGTGCACCTAAAGAAATAAGCAGACCTTTTGTGCCTTCATAGTGATTTCACTACATGATGGTACTGTTGACAATTTTGTCACATTGCACAATGGGGTAGAAAATTCAAAATTTTGTACAGTGTTTCTTTTGTAAAGTATTTCTTTGTTGATTTTGAGAATATTTGTAAGTTACAACAATTTTGGCTTTCCCTGCCATTCCCCTTGTACATAAAATAAAAATGAAAGAGCTTCGCTACTAAGCGGACTAAGGAAAAAAGCTTCGTTGCCAAACAAGCTAAGGAAGATAACTTCGCCCAAAGGAAGAAATGAAGGATGAAAACTACTTCGGGCCCGAAGTCCTTCAAATAGCTACTTCGGGCAAGAATTTTGTGAAGCGGTGTTACCGAGCAAAGAATACAAAGAAGGCGTAAAAGAAGAGCTTCGCACCCGAAGCATTTCCAGTAGCCACTTCGGGCGAAAGTTTTGCGAAGCGACATTTCAAAAGGACAGCTTCATCGAAGAAGGAAAGTCTGCTTCGCACCCGAAGCATTCCCAGCAGCTACTTTGGGGGAGAATTTTGCGAAGTGGTGTTGCCGAAGAAAAAATACAAGGGAAGAAGAATAAAACTACTTCGGGCCCGAAGCACTTCAAAAGGCTACTTCGGGCAAGAAACTTGCGAAGCAGGATTTGAAGGAGCGCAACATTGAAAATACTTCGTAAAAAAATTGCCGAAGCACCCATTTTGGGACTTTCCACCAGCGAACCATTTCTATTTCATCGAAAGTCATTGCGAAGCATCTGCTTCGGCAAACCTTCGTGCAAAGTACTTTCACCCGAAGTAGAAGCAGTCAAAGCATTTTTAAAGGTAAGAATGCGCTTCGACCAAAATCCTCCCGAACCACAATTTTGAAAGAAGATCACGGCGAAGCATTTTGATGATACATCAGCGAAGCAATTTTGGCACATATTCCAACAAAGTAATGATGAAGGGCCTCACCCAGAGGAGGAAATATGCTTCGGCACCCACCATCCCCGAAGCAGTTTTGCAAAGCTCCACCATGCGAAGTACGAATCAAGGAGGATCTACTTTGACTCAAATCCATTGTGAAGCGAAGTTGTGAATGAAAATCTAGCGAAGTGCTTCAAGGGCACGTGCTTCAAGCTGGGTATTTTATAGAGGTGATCAAGTGCCTCATAAATGCATTTTTACGTGCCCAGTAAGCTCGCTGTTCATTTTTAGCAATTGTAAATGAAGTATCAGTCTCTGAAGAAGAGCCCGACGAGCATGGCGGCCACTCGAACACTACACCCAGAAGCCAAGGACGCTCAGATGACTCATTAATACATGTTTCCATGGCTGACCCGATCACAGTTTCCAGTTTTGGTAACAAATTTGAGAGCCCAGTCACGAGGGCTGCAAAGAACCGAATTCTCAGGTTTCGAGGGTGTACTCCTCCATTTTGTGCATTAATGGCTTAGAGGGTCGGGTCCTCTATAAAAACCCAAGCATTGTAATGTAAAAGAGGGGGGAAATTTCTGCTAGAAAGCTATTGTAACTTAGATTCCTGCGATTAATACTAAAGAGCTTTGGACTCTATTTCTCTCTTTTATGCTGCCCTTTGCAATTATTTCTTTTATCTTTTCTTCATTCACATACTGTAATTCTAAACTCTGGATTTAGGTGTGTGATTGGAGTGGAACCCTAAAATTTTCCTGAAGGATACATAAGGGAGGAAAACGCTATATTAGTTTTCTTTTATGCTGCCTATGGATAGTGTTTCTGTCATATTCACTCCTTCTTTGTCGTCGTAACTCTAAACTCTGAATTTCGATAGGAGGGAAGGGTAATCCTAGAACTCGTCCAGAGGATACATAGGAGGATTAATATTGTGTTCATTTCATTTATTCTTGGTGTTCTTTGTTGCTGTTCCAAGTTATTGGCTAGCAATCGTGCTTCTGGTTCTTTCCCACCATTAAAATACTAAAATTTCTTCCCTTACTCTTTTATTTATTTCTTGCACCCTTATTCTGTTCATCTCTTTCCTACACCCTTATATTAAAAATTAAAGTAGTTTAGTATAGGATTCGGCCTTTCTTCGAAGATTGGCATGAGGGGCATCTCTTCCCTTCGACCTTTCAATGTTGGTCTAGGTCTAGGGTGCATACACTTACCCAAATCCTTTCCTGGGCAGATTTGATGACCAATAGTTTTTGGCACGCCCGGTGGGACCCGGTCAGTCTCACCTTGTGAGTGGTAGTGAGAACCGATGCTCTCATTACCAAAAGACTCTTAGCATCTGGCGACTCTGGTTACCCAAGAATCTAAGTCATAAAGACTGTACCGAAGTCTGTGCCTTCATGCAAACAAGATGGAGAGTTAGGAATAGAGGAGAGGAAACTGAGTTCTTTGATCTAGATATTGACACCTTTGGGGAACGATCTAGGTTAGTTACCCTCTAGTCTTTGTTACGTGGAACATCCTTGCAAGAGGCCATCATTGACGAGCAAGGCCTAACTTCTGATAACACAGTGGCTAGCTTTCCTCCTAATCCTCCCAACTCATAGAAGCATCTGAGTGCCTCCATTCCTATTGATCGTCCTGTTAGCAATCAAGGAGGAGCTTCGAGAATTCCTGTTTCTCAAAATCCAAGAGTAAATATGGCACAACAATAGCAACAACAACAACAACAACAACAACAACAACAACAACAACAACAACAACAAATGTAGTAGCAACCGCCACCCAGATTATTCCCAGCATGGAATTATTCAGGATCGTTAAATCTAGCGAGACAAGGGCAAGTGCTGCCTACTGCTATAAAGAAGATCCCAACATTCAATGGAACTGGGAAGACTACTCTGGAGCATATCCAGGACATAGTTTCTCTAGCGGTGATTCATGACATCACAGAGGAGCGAGTTATGGTAAAGCTTTTGGTTTTGTATCTTAGAGGGAAACTCCTCTACTGGTATAGATCTTTACCACCCGGTACCATTACGAGATGGGACCAATTAGCCGGACAGTTGATGCAAAGCTTCAATGAGTCTGCCGATCCAACCTCTCTCTTGCATTAGACAACGATCCAAAGACATCCACAAGAAGAGATCATAGAATTCAATGTTAGGTTTGCTCAAACGTGGCAAAGAATACCAGTCAAACTTCAGCCAACTAACAAAGCTATAGCGTATTATTTCCTTTGGGCGTTCAATCTTGATATCAGCGTCATGGTGAGGTATTCGAATATCAATACCTTCCTAGAGTTATATGAGTTAGCCCAGAGAGCGGAGATGGATCTAATAGCTATGGGTAAGCTTCCCCAAAGGATGCTGATGCACATACTTCTTGATTTAAACCAATCCCAGTATGCGAGCGCGACTCGCTAGCGAATCTTTGCAACCCTCGCATACCCGATCTCATCTTGGAACCCGAATCCCATTGTATCCCAAATCATCGCTCCACAAATTTATTTTTCCACTTTTTTGACTTCGTAGCCCTCGGTCACTTCGAAATTCCCTGTACTACCAACACCACTTCAACACCTCGCCCTACCTCCAATACCAAAAATGGCTCCATTGCCATCGATTCCTAAAGTCGATGATATGCAAGCCAAAATACTACAAGAAGTTCAGTCCTTGAACTCCACAGTGCAGACCCTGTCTAATGACATGACCATTATGAAGAAGAAGCAAGCGCAACAAGAGTTTCTACCAAGAAGATCTTATCCTACACCTGTTCTTACTAAAGATCAAGGGATCCAACAAGGAAGAGCTTCGGCAAGAAATGCTGCAATAGACGAAGCCCCAAGAACTTCCAATTATATACATTGGTTCTCCACGTGTAATGAGCCTCATGAAGAGAATACCTGCATGCTGCACCAACACTATGTACAAACACTGGCGAGTAGTAGTCACGGCGGTCAAGTCAATTTCATCAGACAAATAAATCACAACCTGGTGATTGGCGAAGAAGAGCTAGTTGCAGTCCTTACCAGAGGAGGCAAAAGGTTGATAGAGGTAGATGTTACTCAAATGGCTCATTTAAAGGTGCATGCTCATCATGAGAAAGGACATCAACCTCCTTCGGCCCTGAATGAAGCTCGACAACCTACAACAGTCAAAGAGAAGGCCCAACAGGCCCCTGCAAATCCACCATAGGTGGAAACTAAGGAACAAGCTAGAGAGAAGCTCAAGCTTCCTTCGCTGACCAAGCAGTAAAGGGTCGAAGCTATGGAACAGTATCGCACCAGATATGAACCGAGAAAATAACCTGAGGTGCCCAATTCCTTGGTATACAACATTATAGATGAGCTGAAGAGGATTTCAGCAAAAATCAGTTTGTACGATGCACTGCAACTACCCGAACAAGTAGATTTGCTGCAAGAATTTTTGAAAACAACTAAAGCAAGAAAAGCAGCCCTAGTACAAACCCTGTCCACATCCATTATAGGGAAGAACAGACCACCTCCGTTCTACATGTCTCTACAGATGGAAGGGTACGTTGTACATAACTGTATGATTGACTTTGGGGCCACGATAATAGTCATGCCCAAGGTAGTGTGCGAAGAGATAGGGATGGAATATACATGAAGCAGCCATGGTGTGCTCCAGTTGGATGGTACCATAATGAAGACTGTAGGAGTGATTAAAGACATTCCTATATGACTACACAAAACGCCTCAGATCACAGTTATACAAGAGGTGGTGGTTGTTGACCTTGAGCCCTACTTCAGTATTTGCTTGTCGAGAGAATTTATAGTGAAGCTAGGAGGATATCTATCTATGGATTACTCGCACTTGGAAATTCCATTTAAAGGAAAGAAGATAAAAATTTACAATGAGAAGCCTTCTACCTTCCTCATAGAGAAGATGTTCGATGGAGAGAGCAACGATCCTGTGCATGCGATGGTAGAAGATATAGAGCAGGTGGACCTGGTCGAGGAGTACCTCGCATAGTTAAGTTGTGAAGATGAGTTTTCATTGGTAGACTTTAATGCCATGATAGAAAACAAGATGGGATGTTATGCGATCGCCAAGCCCAAGAAACACGCCAAAAAATTAGAGAATAAAACAAGTGCCCAAGGACTGTGGAAATTGTTCTTCGATGGCGCCCAATGCAAAAATGACATCAGAGCAGGAATTCTTTTGATATCACCATCAGGGGAGCAAAAGGAATATTGCTACCGATTGGTATGGAGCTGCACCAACAATGCAGCTGAATATGAAGCATTATGCCTAGGACTCAAGAAAGCAGAAAAGTTAGGCATAAAGCATCTCCAAATCTTTGGAGATTCTGAATTTGTATGCAATCAAGTCAAAAACAAGTGCACTTCAAAGAAGCACTATCTTAAGTCATACCAAAACAGGGTATGGGACTTGTTTGACCAGTTCGAATCTCTCAATCTGTAGTCTATTTCAAGAGAAAAGAACCGACACGCCGATGTTCTAGCATCCATCGCAGCTAGGTACTCTCCAGTAGAAGATATAGTGCATAAGCCTAAAGCTGTGAGGATGATTTATAGGCCCTCCATCCCAGACAGAGACCTGCATTGGAAAGTTTTTGACAGTGATGAGCAGATTGTGAATTTCATGATTCAAGAAGCCACCACAATTGAAAGCAGAAGCCTTGACGAGGAAGAATATGAAGGGCTAGTTCAATTGAAGAAATAACCATGTTCCCAAGGGATTAATTACCCTTGAAAGCCTCTTTGATCAAAATGATTGAGCAATTTCTCACAGGATCAAAGTTAATGCAAAGTAGTATCAAGATTTAGAACTTGAACCTAGGAAAGCAATAAAAGTTGGAACAGATTGCACTTCGAAAGAACTAGAGTAGATCCGATCTCTGTACAGAAAGTATCCTGACACAGTGGCTTGGTATTATCAAGACTTAAAGGGATACGATCAACAACTGATCCAACATACAATTGACCTGTAGGAGGGAATCAAACCCTTCCGATAGAAGCAAAGGCCTGTCAACCCGAAGATCAAAGTCTTGATGAAGGCCGAACTCCTGAAAACGCTCGAGGCAAAGATAATTTATCCCATAAAGAATTCTTCTTGGGTAGCGAATCTAGTCCCAGTCAGAAAGAAGAATGGAGATATACAATTATGTGTGGACTTTCACAACCTGAACTAGGCTTCTCTCAGAGATCACTACCGTCTCTCGCAGATCGATCAAATCTTGCATTCTATGGCTGGGGCTCAACGCTTCTCCCTACTCGATGGTTTCTTAGGATAAAATCAAATCTAGGTTAGGGATGAAGACCAACATAAAATTGCATTCACCACCAAGTGGGGAACATTTGCTTACCAGCGAATGCATTTTGGCCTTTCGAATGCGGGTGCCACTTTTTAGAGGGCCATGGATCTAGCTTTTAGCAAACTCTTGAATAAGGTTATAATTATCTATCTAGATGACATGACCGTATTATCTCGAAGAAGGGAGGATCACCCCTTACACTTACAAAATATTTTTGAAAAATTCCGAGAGTTTGGCATTTTAATCAATCTGAAGAAATCCATATTCACAATCGTGCGAAGGAAAGTTCTTTGGGACATGCGATATCAAAGAAGGATCTCACTGTAGATCCTAACAGAGCTGAGGCTCTGATGAAACTCCCACTCCTAGTGGATAAGAAAGGACTTCAGTATTTCTTCGGATAGATCAACTTTGTGAGGAAGTTTGTCCTAGATTTCGCCCAGGTCATCAAGCCGATGTCCAAACTTTTGAAGAAGGGTGCAGAATTCATCTAGACGAAGGAGAGAAAAGAAGCATTCGAAGAAATAAAAGCTCGAATTGCTTAAGCACCGGTCCTAACCAACCCTGACTACAATCGGGACTTCATCCTATATGCTATAGGAGAACCTGAAAGCTACGTTGTGGTCCTGACACAAAAGGGGGAAGATGGCAAAGAGCGCCCCATCACATTTCTAAGCCAAGTGATAAACCCTCATGAAGAAAAATATAATTTCATAGAAAGGCAGGTGCATGCAATAATGAAGTCTCTTAGGAAATTCAAGTAGTTCATCTCCCAAAGTCGGGTTACAGTCTTTGTCATTCACCCTGATGTATGCAATTTCATCATCCAAGGAGAATTGGGTAGTAAAAGAGCCGGTTGGGTTAGCAAGATACAAGAATTTGACATCGAGATCAAACCTACAAAACTGGTTCATGGTCACGCATTGTGTCAATAACTGGTGAAGAGCGTAGCGGCCGAAGCTACAGAATCTTAGTGGGATGACTCGCCAATAGAAGAATGATTCACAAACTAGGAAGAAGATGAGAAAGACTGGGTCAGTGAAATTGTCGAATACTTCAACACTGGCAGATGTCCTTTACATGTAAATGCTTCATAGCGAAGGCATTTCAGGATGCGGTCCTCTCGATATACTTTGCATCCCAAAGGCCTATTTTTTAGAAACATTGATGGCATCCTTCTCAGGTGCATAAAATATGATGATTAAAGGAGAGTCCTGGGAGAATTTCATTTAGGATTATCTGGGGGTCACTTCATAGGGAGAACAACGACGCTAAAAATCATCAAAGCTGGTTATTATTGGCCTACACTCTTTGTCGATGTCTTCGCAGTTTGTCGCAAATGTGAGCAGTGTCAGAAGTTCACCGACCGAAGCAGGAATGCTTCAATGCCTCTCAGACCGATACAAGTAGAATCGCCTTTTCAACAATGGGGACTGAATTTCATAGGGGTCATATCGCTGAACTCCTCTGTTGGGCATAAGTTCGTCCTGACTGCAACTGATTTGTTCACCAAATGGGCCAAAGCAACACCCATGAAGCATGTAGATCAGGAGACCGTCATCTCCTTCTTAGAAGGATTGATCACCCGGTTTGACATTCTAGAAGCAATCATCACGAACAATGGTCCTGGCTTCGTAGACACCAAAATCAATGAATTCCTTTACAAATATGGGATATATCATAAAGTATCCTCCAACTACTATCCACAGGGCAACAAATTGGCAGAATCCACCAACAAGACCTTGTTAAGGGTGCTAAGAAAGCTCATAGAGATGAACAAAAAGACTTTGCATCTCCTTCTAGATCGTGCCTTGTGGGCCGATCGAATTTCTATCAAGAAGTCAATCAAGACTTCACCTTATGCCCTGGTCTACGACAAGGAGGCCATCTTACCTACCCACATAGAGATCCCTGCATTGCAGTTGTTAGACGAGGAAAATGGAGTCAATCCTATGGAAAATAGACTAGCTCAACTTATGCAGGCAGAGGAGGATCGCGAAAAGGCTTACCAGAGCTTCGCTAAACATGCCTAGATCACCCGAGACTGGTTTAAAAAGAAGTCCTCCGACCGCACTTTCAAAGTGGGAGATCTAGCAGGACAAGGGCAAGTGCTGCCTTCTACTATAAAGAAGATCCCAACGTTCAATGGAACTGGGAAGACTACTCTGGAGCATTTCCAGGACATAGTTTCTCTAGCGGCGATTCATGACATCACAGAGGAGCAAGTTATGGTAAAGCTTTTGGTTTTGTATCTTAGAGGGAAACTCCTCTACTGGTATAGATCTTTACCACCAGGTACCATTACGAGATGGGACCAATTAGCCGGACAGTTGATGCAAAGCTTCAATGAGTCTGCCGATCCGACCTCTCTCCTGCATCAGACAATGATCCAAAGACATCCACAAGAAAAGATCATAGAATTCAATGTTAGGTTTGCTCGAACGTGGCAAAGAATACCAGTCAAACTTCAGCCAACTGACGAAGCTGCAGCGTATTATTTCCTTTGGGCGTTCAATCCTGATATCAGCATCATGGTGAGGTATTCGAATATCAATACCTTCCTAGAGTTATATGAGTTAGCCCAGAGAGCGGAGATGGATCTAATAGCTATGGGTAAGCTTCCCCAAAGGATGCTGATGCACATACTTCTTGATTTCCACCAATCCCAGTATGCGAGCGTAGCCGCTTAGCAGATCTTTGCAACCCCTGCATACCCGATCTCATCTTGGAACCCGAATCCCATTGTATCCCAAATCATCGCTCCACAAATTTATTTTTCCACTTTTTTGACTTCGTAGCCCTCGGTCACTTCAAAATTCCCTTTACTGCCAACACCACTTCAACACCTCACCCTACCTCCAATACCAAAAATGGCTCCATTGCCATCGATTCCTAAAGTCGATGATATGCAAGCCAAAATACTACAAGAAGTTCAGTCCTTGAACTCCACAGTGCAGACCCTGTCTAATGACATGACCATTATGAAGAAGAAGCAAGCGCAACAAGAGTTTCTACAAAGAAGATCTTATCCTACACCTGTGCTTACTAAAGATCAAGCGGTCCAACAAGGAAGAGCTTCGGCAAGAAATGCTGCAATAGATGAAGCCCCAAGCACTTCCAATTATATACATTGGTGCTCCACGTGTAATGAGCCTCACGAAGAGAATACCTGCATGCTGCACCAACACTATGTACAAACACTGGTGAGCAGTAGTCACGGCGGTCAAGTCAATGTCATCAGACAAATAAATCACAACCTGGTGATTGGCGAAGAAGAGCTAGTTGCAGTCCTTACCAGAGGAGGCAAAAGGTTGATAGAGGTAGATGCTACTCAAATGGCTCATTTAAAGGTGCATGCTCATCATGAGAAAGGACATCAACCTCCTTCGGCCCCGAATGAAGCTCGAAAACCTACAACAGTCAAAGAGAAGGCCCAACAGGCCCCTGCAAATCCACCATAGGTGGAAACTAAGGAAAAAGCTAGAGAGAAGCTCAAGCTTTCTTCGCTGACCAAGCAGCAAAGGGTCGAAGCTATGGAACAGTATCACACCAGATATGAATCGAGAAAAGAACCTGAGGTGCCCAATTCCTTGGTATACAACATTGTAGATGAGCTGAAGAGGATTTCGGCAAAAATCAGTTTGTACGATGCACTGCAACTACCCGAACAAGTAGATTTGCTGCAAGAATTTTTGAAAACAACTAAAGCAAGAAAAGCAGCATCGTTTGCCCTAGTACAAACCCTGTCCACATCCATTATAGGGAAGAACAGACCACCTCCATTCTACATGTCTCTACAGATGGAAGGGTACGTTGTACATAACTGTATGATTGAATTTGGGGCCACGATAATAGTCATGCCCAAGGTAGTGTGTGAAGAGATAGGGATGGAATATACATGAAGCAGCCACGGTGTGCTCCAGTTGGATGGTACCACCATGAAGACTGTAGGAGTGATTAAAGACATTCCTATTTGACTACACAAAATGCCTCAGATCACAGTTATACAAGAGGTGGTGGTTGTTGACCTTGAGCCCTACTTCAGTATGTGCTTGTCGAGAGAATTTATAGCGAAGCTAGGAGGATATCTATCTATGGATTACTCGCACTTGGAAATTCCATTTAAAGGAAAGAAGATAAAAATTTACAATGAGAAGCCTTCTACCTTCCTCATAGAGAAGATGTTCGATGGAGAGAGCAGCGATCCTGTGCATGCGATGGTAGAAGAGATAGAGCAGGTGGACCTGGTCGAGGAGTACCTCGCACAGTTAAGTTGCGAAGATGAGTTTTCATTGGCAGACTTTAATGCCATGATAGAAAATGAGATAGGATGTTATGCGATCGCCAAGCCCAAGAAACATGCCAAAAAATCAGAGAATAAAACAAGTGCCCAAGGACTGTGGAAATTGTTCTTCGATGGCACCCGATGCAAAAACGACATCGGAGCAAGTATTCTTTTGATATCATCATCAGGGGAGCAAAAGGAATATTGCTACTGATTGGTATGGAGCTGCACCAACAACGCAGCTGAATATGAAGCATTATGCCTAGGACTCAAGAAAGCAAAAAATTTAGGCATAAAGCATCTCCAAATCTTTGGAGATTCTGAATTTGTATGCAATCAAGTCACAAACAAGTGCACTTCAAAGAAGCACTATCTTAAGTCATACCAAAACAGGGTATGGGACTTGTTTGACCAGTTTGAATCTCTCAATCTGTATTCTATTTCAAGAGAAAAGAACCGACACGTCGATGTTCTAGCATCCATCACAGCTAGGTACTCTCCAGTAGAAGATATAGTGCATAAGCCTAAAGATGTGAGGATGATTTACAGGCCCTCCATCCCAGACAAAGACCTGCATTGGAAAGTTTTTGACAGTGATGAGCAGATTGTGAATTTCATGATTCAAGAAGCCACCACAATTGAAAGCAGAAGCCTTGACGAGGAAGAATATGAAGGGCTAGTTCAATTGAAGAATAACCATGTTCCCAAGGGATTAATTACCCTTGAAAGCCTCTTTGATCAAAATGATTGAGCAATTTCTCACAAGATCAAAGTTAATGCAAAGCAGTATCAAGATTTAGAACTTGAACCTAGGAAAGCAATAAAAGTTGGAACAGATTGCACTTCGAAAGAACTAGAGCAGATCCGATCTCTGTACAAAAAGTATCCTGACACAGTGGCTTGGTATTATCAAGACTTAAAGGGATACGATCAACAACTGATCCAACATACAATTGACCTGTAGGAGGGAATCAAACCCTTCCGATAGAAGCAAAGGCCTATCAACTCGAAGATCAAAGTCTTGATGAAGGCCGAACTCCTAAAAATGCTCGAGGCAAAGATAATTTATCCCATAAAGCATTCTTCTTGGGTAGCGAATCTAGTCCCAGTCAGAAAGAAGAATGGAGATATACAATTATGTGTGGACTTTCACAACCTGAACTAGGCTTCTCTCAAAGATCACTACCGTCTCTCGCAGATCGATCAAATCTTGCATTCTATGGCTGGGGCTCAACGCTTCTCCCTACTTGATGGTTTCTTAGGATACAATCAAATCTGGGTTAGGGATGAAGACCAACATAAAACTGCATTACCCACCAAGTGGGGAACATTTGCTTACCAGCGAATGCCTTTTGGCCTTTCGAATGCGGGTGCCACTTTTTAAAGGGCCATGGATCTAGATTTTAATGAACTCTTGAATAAGGTTATCATTATCTATCTAGATGACATGACCGTATTCTCTCGAAGAAGGGAGGATCACCCCTTACACTTACAAAATATTTTTGAAAAATGCCGAGAGTTTGGCATTTTAATCAATCTGAAGAAATCCATATTCACAGTCAACGAAGGAAAGTTGCTGGGACATGCGATATCAAAGAAGGGTCTCACTATAGATCCTGACAGAGATGAGGCTCTGATGAAACTCCCACTCCTAGTGGATAAGAAAGGACTTCAGTCTTTCTTCGGATAGATCAACTTCGTGAGGAAGTTTGTCCCAGATTTCGCCCAGGTCATCAAGCCGATGTCCAAACTTTTGAAGAAGGGTGCAGAATTCATCTTGACGAAGGAGAGAAAAGAAGCATTCGAAGAAATAAAAGCTCGAATTGCTCAAGCACCGGTCCTAACCAACCCTGACTACAATCGGGACTTCATCCTATATGCTATAGGAGAACCTGAAAGCTACGCTGTGGTCCTGACACAAAACGGGGAAGATGGCGAAGAGCGCCCCATCACATTTCTAAGCCAAGTGATAAACCCTCATGAAGAAAAATATAATTTCATAGAAAGGCAGGTGCATGCAATAATGAAGTCTCTTAGGAAATTCAAGCAGTTCATCTCCCAAAGTTGGGTTACGGTCTTTGTAATTCACCCCGATGTACGCAATTTCATCATCCAAGGAGAATTGGGTAGTAAAAGAGCCGGTCGGGTTAGCAAGATACAAGAATTTGACATCGAGATCAAACCTACAAAACTGGTTCATGGTCACGCATTGTGTCAATAACTGGTGAAGAGCGTAGCGGCCGAAGCTACAGAATCTCAGTGGGATGACTCGCCAATAGAAGAATGATTCACAAACTAGGAAGAAGATGAGAAAGACTGGGTCAGTGAAATTGTCGAATACTTCAACACTGGCAGATGTCCTTTACATGTAAATGCTTCATAGCGAAGGCATTTCAGGATGCGGTCCTCTCGATATACTTTGCATCCCAAAGGCCTATTTTTTAGAAACATTGATGGCATCCTTCTCAGGTGCATAAAAGATGATGATTAAAGGAGAGTCCTGGGAGAATTTCATTTAGGATTATCTGGGGGTCACTTCACAGGGAGAACGACTCTGAAAATAATCAAAGCTGGTTATTATTGGCCTACACTCTTTGTCGATGTCTTCGCAGTTTGTCGCAAATGTGAGCAGTGTCAGAAGTTCACCGGCCGAAGCAGGAATGCTTCAATGCCTCTCAGACCGATACAAGTAGAATCGCCTTTTCAACAATGGGGACTGAATTTCATAGGGGTCATATCGCCGAACTCCTCCGTTGGGCATAATTTCGTCCTAACCGCAACTGATTACTTCACCAAATGGGCCGAAGCAACACCCATGAAGCATGTAGATCAGGAGACCGTCATCTCCTTCTTAGAAGGATTGATCACCCGGTTTGACATTCTAGAAGCAATCATCACGAACAATGGTCCTGGCTTCGTAGACACCAAAATCAATGAATTCCTTTACAAATATGGGATATATCATAAAGTATCCTCCAACTACTATCCACAGGGCAACAAATTGGAAGAATCCACCAACAAGACCTTGTTAAGGGTGCTAAGAAAGCTCATAGAGATGAAAAAAAAGACTTTGCATCTCCTTCTAGATCGTGCCTTATGGGCCGATCGAATTTCTATCAAGAAGTCAATCAAGACTTCACCTTATGCCCTTGTCTACGACAAGGAGGCCATCTTACCTACCCACATAGAGATCCCTGCATTGCAGTTGTTAGACGAGGAAAATGGAGTCAATCCTATGAAAAATAGACTGGCTCAACTTATGCAGTTAGAGGAGGATCGCGAAAAGGCTTACCAGAGCTTCGCTAAACATGCCCAGATCACCCGAGACTGGTTTAAAAAGAAGTCCTCGATCGCACTTTCAAAGTGGGAGATCTAGTATGGAAGTGGGATTCTTGGAAGGCCAAGCCTGGAAATCATGGTAAATTAGACGCATTCTGGGATGGACCGTTCGAAATCATGAAGGTAAACTCAACCAACTCTTTCATCCTCAAGGATGCAAATGGCCAGGTATTGCCAATTTCTGTCAATGGTCTTCATTTGAAGACTTTTCATCACTGAAGATGTAATAAGCAAAAAAAAAAAAAAACATGTTTCAAGTTTTACTTTTGTATGTAAAATTGTATCTTTGTATATACTCTGTTCCAAGATTACAGGGAGGTTAAGTATCACACCATCGTAGTGACAAATTCTAGCTTCACTGGACCTAGCAAGGATCTCCTTTGGGGATTTTGTGTGCGAAGTAACTGATGTGATATGCTTCGCAGCGAAGCACTTTGGCTTGGAAGGAGTCCTCGAAAGAAACAAGGCTAAGAAATGCTTTGCAAAAGGAGTGTGAGCGAAGCAGTTTTCAAAGAAAATTTAGCGAACCATTTTCCAAGAGGAACAAACTTCAAGAAATTTCAATGCAAAGTGACTGACACGAGATGCTTCGCAGCGAAGCACTTTGGCTTCCAAAAGATCCTTGAAATATCGAGGGGGTCATAAAAGAGAGGAGTAGGAGACGAAAAGAGCTTCGCACCCGAAGCATTTCCAGTAGCTACTTCGGGCAGAAGTTTTGCGAAGTAGTTTTCAAAAGGAGCCTAGAGAAGCATTTTCCAAAGAGGACGAGCTTCGGGGGTCCAGCATTCCGTGAAGCAAAAATGACGTAGCGAGGAAGAATTACTTCAGGCCCGAAGTGTTGAAAAAAATCCCACACCAAAGGTTCATCACAAAGCATTTTCAACGTCGATTTCAACTTTGTCGAATCGACAACGCGCGAGGCAGGAGTATTTAAAACATGTCTCGAAGAACGTGCCGATAGCAGCCTTAAAGGGAGTTTGAAGTGGATGAATTTAATGCAAAGGTCGTAGAGTGCATCTCGAGACGATTCAATTAAGATAAAAGCCTGCTCTGAGGTATGAGGTGGTAGCGGGTCAAGTTTTTGATGTTCGGGCATAATCATTAAAGCGCATAGTCCCACATACGACACCGTCGGATAGCCAATCGAATGGTGCAGCGATCTCCCAGGTCAGACTTGCGAATTTAATTATGGCAGGAGCCGTAAATAGGGGTAGTTGCCTTCTAAGGCTATAAAACGTAGACTCTAGCAGTAAAACGGTATTATTAATTCTACCACCGCTCATATTCACGATGGGAAATAGCGGTAGTTGCCTTCTAGAATTCTTAAGGATATCATTAGAAGGAAACTCGATTGTATTAAGGACTCTACCACCGCTCATATTCATGATGGGAAAGAAGAATTCTAAGGAGAAGGGGAAGGAGCCTGAGACAATGCCCCCGAAGAAAACAAAGAAGGGCAAAGAGGAGCAAAAACACAGACCTAAGAAGATCAATCTCAATCCCCACCCAAAAAAGCAATCGATGGAAGAGAGAGAAGATTCTAAAGATGAACAGCCCGAAGAACCAAAAATTTATGGATGGGAGAAAATTAGGGACACCAAACTTTCAAAGAGCATGGCCGAACTCAGATATACCATTGAGTTAATGAGGAGTAGGCTCTCAGCAGAAAACAAGAGGGCCGCTGCATACTACTCTCAGATATATTGATATCTGACCCCGCCCGCGCATCATTGTCCTGAGCTGATCAATGCCATCGCACAGAACTACCAGCCTGCCTCTAGATAAGTGTTAGACGTCGCTGGTCACAAATTGTTCTCAATTTTGAAATAGGATGTGCAAGCAGCCTTCGCGCCGTAGCAGGGGCCACCTAAGGGGTATACGATTCGCAACGTCATTCTGAGCGAAAAGATGGAGAGGTTCACCTCCAGCAACTACATGTTGAAATTTTTGCACAAGAACCTCAAGAGTGGGTTCCCTTCAGGCAAGCTGCCTCAAATGCCCCTACCCTTGGCAGCCTTCAAGAACATTGATATATTCTCTATCATTGCATGGGTGGCGGGCCTGTCAACCGATGCTTTGGTGCACCCCTGGCAGGTGTATTTGACCGAGTGTATTTCCAGAGGGGAGTTTTATGCCCCTGATGCTGCGAGGCCGAACACCAACCCAATATTCTTCGACTGGGCAGAATGGGTGGCCCGAACCTTGCACATGCAACTTACCAGCATGAAGAACACTAGAACGGGCCAGTACTTCGGGCCCTGCTATTTCCTTGTTTGGCTATTTTTCTACCATGTACATAAAAGTTTTCCCCATATCACCATTTCATCAATCAACAGGGATGGAAATCCTCTGCCTATGTACCAGTGGACTCCCCTCCTATTGAGTAAGGAGTCTTATTATTATTTTAATCAACAATTTTTGGGACCCGCTATGCATTTATTGACGGGGTCATGCCCTCGGGTACCCCTCAGTTTAAGAGACAGAGTGGTGCAGGAGAAGAAGGGGGATGTGTTTCAACTGACTCAGGGGCTTGTGATTCACCTATTCGTCTTCATAGGGAAGCCCTTCCTGCTACCAGTCTACCCCTCCGAGTACCAGTTCTCATTGGAGGTCACTCGACAGAGCGATGTAACAAACGCCGTGTATAGCCATGGTCAAAAATGGGCACACACTTGTGACTTCCCCTTCAAAATGGGGGTAATTGAAGTGTTTTCCCTGAAGCAAAATATTTTCTTGGAGTAAAAGCTTGCCAATTTTGGTTTGCTCCAGATTCCTCAACAATGGCTCTATGATCCCTTGGGAGTGATGAGGGATCACCTAAAATTCAAGAATTTTCATATCTACCCCCACCCTAAAATTATGGAGCAAAGAAATAATCCCAATGGGAAGGATCTGGAGTGGCATCTAGAAAGGATGAGGACATTGCCTCCCTAGCATGAATTTTACCCTATGGAGGTCGATTTTGACCTTGACCAGCATCCCTTCCCAACTCCAGACTCCACATTTTGGAGAAATGCAAAAGATGATTTGAAGGAGGAATTGAAGAATTGGGGCGAGGAACAACTAAGGGAGTGGTGGATAATGAGAGTCCATCACCAAAAGATGAATTCCTATGGACTCTTGGCAACAGATAAGGATTTCACAATTGTTTACGAAGCTAATGTTGGGACTTGGAAGCCCATATCCTTTGCCAACTTTGTTCCTCCAGCTACCCCAAGATCGGGTGAAAGCCCAAGAGGAGCTGACGATGCCTCAAAATAGGAAGAGGAGGAAGAAGCCGAAGCTACACCAAAGGCACTACCACAGGGAATTTTGAAAGGTCACGACACAAGTGCTGGGGGGTCAGCACAACAAGCATATAAGAAAAGGAAGAGGCAAGATCAAGTTCAAGTGCCTCCGAGCCACTCGAAGCGACCCCGCACAAAGCTTCCAAGTGCTCCTATCGGACAACCTATATCGGGCCCAGTCAAAGCAAATGTTGAGAGTGCGGTGCCACAAAGTACCGAGGCAGCCCCCGATATAGACGTCATTGATGTGGAGGAACTCCTCCAACAAGAGGGAGGCCCCGAAGTAGAAGTCATGGAAGTCGAGAGTATCGAAGCCAAAAAAGAGCAAGAGCCGATTACACAAGAAGTCACCACGGTCGCTCTTCTAGGATGACACGCAGGTACGCACTCTCCACCCTTTGCCTTGGTCTCTCACACAGCTATTGTGGTCCCGATCAAATATTCTCATCAGTATCTCCCACCCATGCAAGGTCAATCACCTCCTCGTGTGTTGCCCGTTGCTATTCCAACTCTACCTCGTGATCCCGCTAGCCCCACTCCACTCGAGTCATCTAGCCGGGACAAGTTTGTTGGTACTACTTCACCTCCCCACGCAACCATTCCTTTGGTCCTCAAACAGGGCGAAGATAGTACTCTAACACCAAATCCCATTCCTCATTCCCCTGCCTCACATGGCATTGTTGCACTCACTAGAACTCCTAGTACACCTGTTGTCAAACCTACCGGTGAGGCATCCCCCATTCATTCTTTGTATTTGTTTACCCCTTCGGTGGAGATCCAGCCTTATTTGAATCAAAATTGTCCATGATAAAGGAACACCCTCTAGATTTAAAGCTACTCCAAGCCTGGAAAAACACAGAAAAGATGCTGAAGGAGGCGAGGAAGAAGAGAGGGCGCTCTCTAGCCCAGGTTGAAAAATGCGCTGTCTTCGATTTGAAGACCGGGAAGTTGCACAAGGTAAAAAATATTCCGAAGGTCCAAAAGCCCCTGGATGAAATGACTCCAACGGACTACGATTACCAAGATAAATCCAAGGACCTGGAGCATTTAAATGTAGATAATGAATCTGCATCCATGCACGTCAGGATCAAAACTTTTTGAGCACATGCAAACATCACCAATCAATGCAGGTTTGAGGCTGAGAATGCCAACATCAAGTTGGAAGAAGAGCTAGCTAGGGTCTGCTCCAAGCTGGAAGACTCAAAAAAGCAATGTGAGCAGATAAAGAAAGAAGCAGACGCTCTGAAACGACAAATAAGACAACTACAAAATGCAACCAAAAGTCAAAGCAAAATACAGGCCGAAGCTGATCTAAGGGCCAAAGAGTTTGAAAGCAAGATCTTGCAATTGCAGTAGCAGTTGTATAAGAAAGAAAACCTGGAGCTATTTGATAGAGGCAGAATCAAAGAGATTCGCTCACATTTGCTCAAGAATTTTAGATTTCGGGCCTCAAGTGCCCTATCAATTTTAACTTACATCATCGAAGCACAACGTGCCGCTGCCGAAGAAGGGCCAATCATAGATGAGGTCACCTAGAAAGCTAGAGGTCGACTCAAATTAGCCTTTGATGTCCAAAGCATGAAATATCAGGACTTGCAGGTTGCTGCAATGAGTCGAACAGCTAGGGATTGGTCTACGGCCCAAGCCACAGTTCACGCCTTCTTCTCCAAGGTGAGGAAAGCACAAAAGGCAAAGGACCTCCTAGATGTGTTTGACAATGAGCAGTGCACATCGCTAGGCTATTTCCAAGATCTCTCTTTCTTAGGTTTCTCGAGCTTCACAGATGATGATGGAAACCTTTTGACCAAGGAAGAGCTTAAGCCAGCATGGCTTCATTTTGAGAGCGACGTCTCGAAGGTAGACGAGTGGGCAGAGTTGATAACAAAAATGTAGGTCATAGATTTCATTCTGAGACACTGCAAGATTGCAGCCTGCTTGAATGATCTATACACCAGGGCCAAACATGCTGATATCGAGCAGATTGATCGGTTCCATGTTTTGGTTAAGGCATTGCAAGATCAAGAGACTTTCTCAAAGGGTTCCTGGGCTTATGTCTGCTTCTACTTCGTCGAAAGTCGTTGCGAAGCATATGCTTTGGCAAACCTTCGTGCGAAGTAATTTCACCTGAAGTAGAAGCAGTCAAAGCATTTTTAAAGGTAAGATTGCACTTCGGACAAAATCCTCCCAAACCATAATTTTGAAAGAAGATCGCGGTGAAGCATTTTGATGATACATCAGCGAAGCAGTTTTGGCACATCTTCTAGTGAAGCAGTGATGAAGGGCCTCACCCAGAGGAGGAAATATGCTTCGACATCCACCATCCCCGAAGCAGTTTTGCGAAGCTCTACCATGCGAAGTACGAATCAAGGAGGATCTGGTTCGACTCAAATCCATTGCGAAGCGAAGTTACGAATGAAAATCTAGCGAAGCACTTCAAGGGCACGCGCTCCAAGCCGAGTATTTTCCTGAGGTGATCAAGTGCCTCATAAATGCATTTTTACATGCCCGATAAGCTCGCTGTTCATTTTTAGCAATTGGAAATGAAGTATCAGTCTTTGAAGAAGAGTTCGACGAGCATAGCAGCCACTCGAACACTACACCCAGAAGCCAAGGATGCTTAGACAGCTCATTAATGCATGTTTCCATGGCTGACTCGATTACAGTTTCCAATTTTGGTAACAGATTTGAGAGCTCAGTCATGAGGGCTGTGAAGAACCGACTTCTCAGGTTTTAAGGGTGCACTCCTCCATTTTGTGCATTAATGGCTCAGAGGGTCAGGTCCTCTTTAAAAACCCAGGTATTGTAATGTAAAAGAGGGGGGAACTTTCTGCTAGAAAGCTGCTGTAACTTAGATTCCTGTGATTAATACTAAAGAGCTTTGGACTCTATTTCTCTCTTTTATGCTTCCCTCTGTGATTATTTCTTTTATCTTTTCTTCATTTGCACACTGTAATTCTGAACTTTGGATTTAGGTGTGTGATTGGAGTGGAACCTTGAAATTTTCTCGAAGGATACATAAGGGAGGAAAATGCTGTATTAGTTTTCTTTTATGCTGCCTGTGGATAATGTTTCTATCATATTCACTACTTCTTTGTCGTCATAACTCTGAACTCTGAATTTTGATGGGAGGGAAGGGTAATCCTGGAACTCATCCAGAGGATACATAGGAGGATTAATATTGTGTTCATTTCATTTATTCTTGGTTTTATTTGCTGCTGTTCCAAGTTATTGGCTAGCAATCATGCTTCTGGTTCTTTCCCACCATTAAAATACTAAAATTTCTTCCCTTACTCTTTTATTTATTTCTTGCACCCTTATTCTGTTCATCTCTTTCCTGCACCCTTATCTTAAAAATTAAAGTAGTTTAGTATAGGATCCGACCTTTCTTCAGAGATTGGCATGAGGGGCATCTCTTCCCTTCGACCTTTCAATGTTGGTCCAGGTCTAGGGTGCATACACTTACCCAAATCCTTTCCTGGGCAGATTTGATGACCAATAGTTTTTGGCATGCTCGGTGGGACCTGGTCAGTCTCACCTTGTGAGTGGTAGTGAGAACCGATGCTCTCATTACCAAAAGACTCTTAGCATCTGGCGACTCTGGTTACCCAAGAATATTTAAGTCATAAAGACTGGTACCGAAGTCTGTGCCTTCATGCAAACAAGATGGAGAGTTAGGAATAGAGGAGAGGAAACTGAGTTCTTTGATCTAGATATTGACACCTTTGGGGAACGATCTAGGTTAGTTACCCTCTAGTCTCTGTTACGTGGAACATCCTTGCAAGAGGCCATCATTGACGAGTAAGGCCTAACTTCTGATAACACAGTGGCTAGCTTTCCTCCTAATCCTCCCAACTCATCGAAGCATTCGAGTGCCTCCATTCCTATTGATCGTCCTGTTAGCAATCAAGGAGGAGCTTCGAGAATTCCTATTTCTCAAAATCTAGGAGAAAATATGGCACAACAATAGCAACAACAACAACAACAACAACAACAACAACAAATGTAGTAGCAACTACCACCCAGATTATTCCCAGCATGGAATTCTTCAGGATCGCTAAATCTAGCAGGACAAGGGCAAGTGCTGCCTGCTTCTATAAAGAAGATCCCAACGTTCAATGGAACTGGGAAGACTGCTCTGGAGCATATCCAGGACATAGTTTCTCTAGCGATGATTCATGACATCACAGAGGAGCGAGTTATGGTAAAGCTTCTGGTTTTGTATCTTAGAGGGAAACTCCTCTACTAGTATAGATCTTTACCACCCGGTACCATTATGAGATGGGACCAATTAGCCGGACAGTTGATGCAAAGCTTCAATGAGTCTGCCGATCCGACCTCTCTCCTGCATCAGACAACGATCCAAAGACATCCACAAGAAGAGATCGTAGAATTCAATGTTAGGTTTGCTCGAACGTGGCAAATAATACCAGTCAAACTTCAGCCAACTGACGAAGCTGCAACGTATTATTTCCTTTGGGCGTTCAATCTCGATATCAGCATCATGGTGAGGTATTCGAATATCAATACCTTCCTAGAGTTATATGAGTTAGCCCGGAGAGCGAAGATGGATCTAATAGCTATGGGTAAGCTTCCCCAAAGGATGCTGATGCACATACTTCTTGATTTCCACCAATCCCAGTATGCGAGCGCAGCTGCTTAGCAGATCTCTGCAACCCCTGCATACCCGATCTCATCTTGGAACCCGAATCCCATTGTATCCCAAATCATCGCTCCACAAATTTATTTTTCCACTTTTTTGACTTCGCAGCCCTCGGTCACTTCGAAATTCCCTGTACTGCCAACACCACTTCAACACCTCGCCCTACCTCCAATACCAAAAATGGCTCCATTGCCATCGATTCCTAAAGTCGATGATATGCAAGCCAAAATACTACAAGAAGTTCAGTCCTTGAACTCCACGGTCTGAGACTCTGTCTAATGATATGACCATTATGAAGAAGAAGCAAGCGCAACAAGAGTTTCTACCGAGAAGATCTTATCCTACACTCGTGCTTACTAAAGATCAAGCGGTCCAACAAGGAAGAGCTTCGGCAAGAAATGGTTGCAATAGACGAAGCCCCAAGCACTTCCAATTATATACATTGGTGCTCCACGTGTAATGAGCCTCACGAAGAGAATACCTGCATGCTGCACCAACACTATGTACAAACACTGGTGAGCAGTAGTCACGATGGTCAAGTCAATGTCATCAGACAAATAAATCACAACCTGGTGATTGGCGAAGAAGAGCTAGTTGCAGTCCTTACCAGAGGAGGCAAAAGGTTGATAGAGGTAGATGCTACTCAAATGGCTCATTTAAAGGTGCATGCTCATCATGAGAAAGGACATCAACCTCCTTTGGCCCCGAATGAAGCTCGACAACCTACAACAGTCAAAGAGAAGGCCCAACAGGCCCCTGCAAATCCACCATAGGTGGAAACTAAGGAACAAGCTAGAGAGAAGCTCAAGCTTCCTTCGCTAACCAAGCAGCAAAGGGTCGAAGCTATGGAACAGTATCGCACCATATATGAACCGAGAAAAGAACCTGAGGTGCCCAATTCCTTGGCATACAACATTGTAGATGAGCTGAAGAGGATTTCGGCAAAAATCAGTTTGTACGATGCACTGCAACTACCCGAACAAGTAGATTTGCTGCAAGAATTTTTGAAAACAACTAAAGCAAGAAAAGCAGCATCGCTTGCCCTAGTACAAACCTTGTCCACATCCATTATAGGGAAGAACAGACCACCTCCATTCTACATGTCTCTACAGATGGAAGGGTACGTTGTACATAACTGTATGATTGACTTTAGGGCCACGATAATAGTCATGCCCAAGGTAGTGTGCGAAGAGATAGGGATGGAATATACATGAAGCAGCCACGGTGTGCTCCAGTTGGATGGTACCACCATGAAGACTGTAGGAGTGATTAAAGACATTCCTATCTGACTACACAAAACGCCTCAGATCACAGTTATACAAGAGGTGGTGGTTGTTGACCTTGAGCCCTACTTCGGTATGTGCTTGTCGAGAGAATTTATAGCGAAGCTAGGAGGATATCTATCTATGGATTACTCACACTTGGAAATTCCATTTAAAGGAAAGAAGATAAAAATTTACAATGAGAAGCCTTCTACCTTCCTCATAGAGAAGATGTTCGATGGAGAGAACAGTGATCCTGTGCATGCGATGGTAGAAGAGATAGAGCAGGTGGACCTGGTCGAGGAGCACCTCGCACAGTTAAGTTGCGAAGATGAGTTTTCATTGGCAGACTTTAATGCCATGATAGAAAATGAGATGGGATGTTATGCGATCGCCAAGCCCAAGAAACATGCCAAAAAATTAGAGAATAAAACAAGTGCCCAAGGACTATGGAAATTGTTCTTCGATGGCACCCGATTCAAAAACGACATCAGAGCAGGAATTCTTTTGATATCACCATCGGGGGAGCAAAAGGAATATTGCTACCGATTGGTATGGAGCTGCACCAACAATGCAGCTGAATATGAAGCATTATGCCTAGGACTCAAGAAAGCAGAAAAGTTAGGCATAAAGCATCTCCAAATCTTTGGAGATTCTGAATTGGTATGCAATCAAGTCACAAACAAGTGCACTTCAAAGAAGCACTATCTTAAGTCATACCAAAACAGGGTATGGGACTTGTTTGAACAGTTTGAATCTCTCAATCTGTAGTCTATTTCAAGAGAAAAGAACCGACACACCAATGTTCTAGCATCCATCGCAGCTAGGTACTCTCCAGTAGAAGATATAGTGCATAAGCCTAAAGCTGTGAGGATGATTTACAGGCCCTCCATCCCAGACAGAGACCTGCATTGGAAAGTTTTTGACAGTGATGAGCAGATTGTGAATTTCATGATTCAAGAAGCCACCATAATTGAAAGCAGAAGCCTTGACGAGGAAGAATATGAAGGGCTAGTTCAATTGAAGAATAACCATGTTCCCAAGGGATTAATTACCCTTGAAAGCCTCTTTGATCAAAATTATTGAGCAATTTCTCACAGGATCAAAGTTAATGCAAAGCAGTATCAAGATTTAGAACTTGAACCTAGGAAAGCAATAAAAGTTGGAACAGATTGCACTTCGAAAGAACTAGAGCAGATCCGATATCTATACAAAAAGTATCCTGACACAGTGGCTTGGTATTATCAAGACTTAAAGGGATACTATCAACAACTGATCCAACATACAATTGACCTGTAGGAGGGAATCAAACCCTTCCGATAGAAGCAAAGGCCTATCAACTCGAAGATCAAAGTCTTGATGAAGGCCGAACTCCTAAAAATGCTCGAGGCAAAGATAATTTATCCCATAAAGCATTCTTCTTGGGTAGCGAATCTAGTCCCAGTCAAAAAGAAGAATGGAGATATACAATTATGTGTGGACTTTCACAACCTGAACTAGGCTTCTCTCAGAGATCACTACCGTCTCTCGCAGATCGATCAAATCTTGCATTCTATGGCTGGGGCTCAACGCTTCTCCCTACTCGATGGTTTCTTAGGATACAATCAAATCTGGGTTAGGGATGAAGACCAACATAAAAATGCATTCACCACCAAGTGGGGAACATTTGCTTACCAGCGAATGCCTTTTGGCCTTTCGAATGCGGGTGCCACTTTTTAGAGGGCCATGGATCTAGCTTTTAGCGAACTCTTGAATAAGGTTATCATTATCTATCTAGATGACATGACTGTATTCTCTCGAAGAAGGGAGGATCACCCCTTACACTTACAAAATATTTTTGAAAAATGTCGAGAGTTTGGCATTTCAATCAATCCGAAGAAATCCATATTCACAGTCAGCAAAGGAAAGTTCTTTGGGACATGCGATATCAAAGAAGGGTCTCACTGTAGATCCTAACAGAGTTGAGGCTCTGATGAAACTCCCACTCCCAGTGGATAAGAAAGGACTTCAGTATTTATTCAGATAGATCAACTTCGTGAGGAAGTTTGTCCCAGATTTCGCCCAGGTCATCAAGCCGATGTCCAAAATTTTGAAGAAGGGTGCAGAATTCATCTGGACGAAGGAGAGAAAAGAAGCATTCGAAGAAATAAAAGCTTGAATTGCTCAAGCACCGGTCCTAACCAATCCTGACTACAATCGGGACTTCATCCTATATGCTATAGGAGAACCTGAAAGCTACGTTGTGGTCCTGACACAAAAGGGGAAAGATGGCGAAGAGCGCCCCATCACGTTTCTAAGCCAAGTGATAAACCCTCATGAAGAAAAATATAATTTCATAGAAAGGCAGGTGCATGCAATAATGAAGTCTCTTAGGAAATTCAAGCAGTTCATCTCCCAAATTCGGGTTACAGTATTTGTCATTCACCCTGATGTACGCAATTTCATCATCCAAGGAGAATTGGGTAGTAAAAGAGCCGGTTGGGTTAGCAAGATACAAGAATTTGACATCGAGATCAAACCTACAAAACTGGTTCATGGTCACGCATTGTGTCAAGAACTGGTGAAGAGCGTAGTGGCCGAAGCTACAGAATCTCAGTGGGATGACTCGCCAACAGAAGAATGATTCACAAACTAGGAAGAAGATTGCATTCATTTCATTTATTCTTGGTGTTCTTTGCTGCTGTTCCAAGTTATTGGCTAGCAATCGTGCTTCTGGTTATTTCCCACCATTAAACTACTGAAATTTCTTCCCTTACTCTTTTATTTCTTTCCTTCACCCTTATTCTATTCATCTCTTTCCTACACCTTTATCTTAAAAATTAAAGTAGTTTAGTATAGGAGCCGGCCTTTCTCCGGAGATTGGCACGAGGGGCATCTCTTCCCTTTGGCCTTTCAATGTTGGTCCAGTTCTAGGGCACATACACTTACCCAAATCCTTTCCTGGGTAGATTTTATGACCAACAGGTACTACCACCACCTAGGTGACACTTTCGCTTCTCTGTGATACTTTTGCCACACGATGGTGCTTTTGATTTGGGGTGGCACTTTTGCTTGCATTTGATGAATTCTTAAGCTGAGACTAATGAGTTGAATAGGTTTGGATGTAGGTGTGGCTACTAATACCAGGCTATTAGAAGATGTGGCCACATGCTTTGGAGATCATTAATGAACTCCTAGGGTTTGTAGATCATGCATTGCTAGTTGCATTAGGGTTGTACCATGTGGCCCTCATGTCAAATGTGAAGTTTGACTATGCACTCCTTACAACATTGGTAGAGTGCTGGTATTAAAAAATGAATACATTCTAGCTACATATAAGTGAGATGATGGTAACTCTATAGTATGTATAGAGGATCTTTCAATTTTCCATTAGAGGCACTCAGATCCAACCTGATCTAGGATCTGAGATGCAACTTGGAGAGACTCATAGGAGACCCATACTTTCCTATTATTAGGTTAAGAATTAACATCAATGCCACCTATGTAGGGGTTGTATTAATAAATTAACAACTCTCCTATGTGCATCACTATCTAGATTCTTGATAAAAAATACTAGCAATTAGATGGTACACTACAATGGGGTGAGGTTGTGGCCAATATGCATAGTGACCAAACTATTTTTCCTTAGGGGTCTGTGGTGCTAGCATGGATCTACCACTTATGACACAAAGTGGTCTACCTAGGTAGAAGGACCTTGAAATGGTGCACATTACTACAGATGTGGGTCTATAAGTATATAACAATTATGATATTGCTAGGGTTTCTAGGCTAGGTGGCATATCCCAAGGCACTAATGACATATTGATTGGACTTTCATTTTAAGATGAGGTAGAGCATGCCTAATAGAGGCATTTTGAGCATTGGTTAGAGGATTGTGGATGACCTAAGACTAAGGCAAATGGTATGGAAACCATATGGATAATATCTTGAATGGTAGTGTTGTTACCATTGCACAACTCACCCCAATTGGGGACCCACTTGATTTTTTTTAAGTTTTACACCAATGTTTTAAATTTTTTTGCACCCATGTGTTACATTTTATTGCATTGAATAAGTTCTTAAAATTGCTGGAATTAATTTTTTTAGAATAGATTGGATGTCAATTGCTCTTTAGAGTTTGGATAATTCTATTTTTTTAAATTGTTTTAGGGTTTTCTGAATTTCACCATTTTGATAACTGCAAACCTGAAATGATCAAACATTTGCTAGAAATTTTTGTTTGATCTGATTCAAATATTTATGAAAATATCTTGAAATTATATTTACAATGGTATTAAGCTTGCATGCATAGCATCAATATTCTAGAATATTTTATGAAAATACCATTTAATAGCATCAATTCCATGTAGTAGTCTACGAATTTCAAAGGGATATATATTTTGATACACAATGAAATTTCTAGTTATTTATACTATTCTAGATACCCATTTGGCCAAATTAGAAATGTGAAAAGTTTCATAAAATTTTGGACACTTTGAAATTTTACTCTATTCATACATTACAAGACTATTTTGAGCTATGAATGATACATTAATTTCATGGATTCAATAAGATAAGATTTATTCTCCATCAGATCAGGTTTAAAACTATATTTTGTACAAGTATAAACAAACCCATGATCATTGTCTTTAATTACCTTCTTTATTTCTAGCTAAACTATCCATTTTCAATGGGTTATGGTGCTAAAAGTCCATTTAAATTCATGTCTTCCACACCACCAAGAGGTGACATCATTCATAAAAAATAAATTACTTCCTAGATTATCCCAAAAACTAAAAAGAAGATTTTTTTTCTTCCAATCACTAAAAAAATAATGAGTCCTAAGGTTTAAATCTTTATTTTTCCAAATCCATACTTGTTAAAGCTCATGTAAAATACCAAGTCCTAAGCTCAAGTCACATTATTTTGTGTCTACGCACCCCATTTCCCCATTAGAATTAAGATCTAAATACTAGGTAAATTAATTTCATCCATTTATCTTTCGTGTGCTAAAGTTTAAAGCATCTAGGCTAAAAAAATTAATCTTGCCCCCTTTTAATCCTTTAATTTCAAAGTTTAAAAATTAAGGTTTAAGAAATGAATTAATATACCTTCAAGAATCATCATTCGAGCAACTCTTAAAGCATTTAATGATCCATGATCATCCACCATGCTATTTCTAAAATCAATGGCAAATGCCATGGCACCCAAGCCATCCACACTCCCCCTTTAACCCTAAGTCTTCATGTTTTGACTGGCTAGATCGTGTGGTCCATATTTTTTCCTGCTCATCACCTTCAAATCAGAGCCTTCCAATTTCAAGCCAATAAAATTAAGGTTCCATGCATGTGGTGACCAACTCCCATTCACTAATCCTACTAGCCAATAAAATTAAGGCACCATGCATATGACAACCCACTCCCATTTGCTAATCCCACCAACCAATAAAATCGCCATGCATGTGGCGACCTACTCCCATTCACTAATATTTATGACCAATAAAATTAAGGCACCATGGATGTGGTGACCAACTCCCATTCATCGATCCCACTGGCCAATAAAATTTAAGTGCCACACATGTAGCGACGTGCTCTCATTCGTTGATTCCAATGACTAAGAAAACCTTAGGTAAATATTTTGATTAAATTTAATATTTTGGGCATGAATTTAAAGAATTTTAAACCGAAGTATTAAATTATTTGAAATATGGTGGGTGGTACAGATTGAGGCACCATAAAGGTGGTGGACGAACTAGATTCATTCACCCAAAGTCGAGCGTTGGCTTTTGATTGGTCCAAAAATGGATGACTCACATCGCATCACAATAACAGAGGCAGGAAACCCAAATTTAACTTCCAAAAAGAGGTAAATGACCCAGATTTAACCACCACAATAGGGGCAAACAACCCATATTTAATCGCCAAAAAGAGGTAAATGACCCAAATTTAATTGTTGCAATAGGGTGGATGGCCTAGATTCGCTCGCTCGAGGTTAGGGATTGACATCTGATTGGTGGAAAGAATCAGACACAAGAATTGCTTAAAAAAATGTAATCATAATATTAGGTGGCACATTGATTAATTAAAATCATTTTGACATTAGACTCAGGGTATAAGAATATTAAGGTTGATTTTAATTTTTCGAAAGGAAGAAACCTTAGGAAACACTTTAATCTGAATAATTATTTTCTACATAACCCTAAGACTTTAGGCCTTAATAAATAACGAAAACCTTAGTATTAATTTTAATACTTTGGCATAAAGTAAATTAAAATATAATTTTAATGTTAAATTTAATACTTTGGCCCTAGAATTAAAAGTGAATATACTTAACATGGAATTAAACAAAAGACTTTGGACCTTAGCAAATGACCTTAGTATTAATTTTAATACTTTGGCATTAAAATTAAAAGAGATGTTAATGTTAAACCTAATAATTTGAACCTAAAATTAAAGATATTAAACCTTAGAAAATCAATTAATAAAATTTAATAATCACCAACCTTAGTAGCAATAATAATAATAATAAAATAAAGTGGACATGTAATCATCAACCTTGGAAATAAAAAGAAAATAATATTTTAAATAATTAAAATATCCACATTAAAATAAGTTTCCTGCCAAATGCAATTTGAACTAATCTTGCTTATATTTTGATTTACAAGCAATAGATGTAGAAAAACGAAAGTTGAAAGTGAAGGCCAATAGAGAAGGAAAGATGATAGCCAACGAAGAATAAGAAAAAATATACTGAACCTGAATCTAATTCAAAACCATTGATGCATGAAAACTTAGACCATCTAGATTGTAATGATTCAACTATTCAAATCTTCATAGAGATGCTCCCAATTAGTCAGATAATCCATGGCTAAAATTGAAGATCTAAATCAAGAAAATCCCCAATTGGACACCTCATCCTCTTAGTTGACGATAACTCATATAGCCAACTCATTTACTACTATAAATAAACCATTGAGAAATTCAAATTTGTAAGGCTATAAATAACCATTGAGACCCCATTATAAAGGGTCAAATTCCACTTTTAGCAATAGGCCATTTATAATTTTCTTTCTTTTGTAGTTGGTGGATATCTGAACCCTATCATTGTACTTAGATAATTACTCTCGTAATCACATGATGCTAGCAAGTATGAGAATGTAATGATTGAAAATATTATCAATGCAATATACTGGAATTCTTGGTGTAACCTGCACATGCTGATGGTGGTTGCATTTGAGTCTATTCTAGTGTATTATTTCTCTCCCTTTGAAGGTGGCACCACTTTGATCTCATATTGTGCAAAGGCTAGTCGAGTCAAATCTGGTTTGATTTAGAATTACTGTTTTAATAGATTCGGTTTAAGGCTTCAAGATTCAATGAAATGTTTTATTTCTTTCTTTAACCCTTTTCTTTTAAATTTTATTTGAAATCTGCTTATAATAGGAGTAGAATAGTTGAATTTCAATCTATGAAACTTATTTTATATGTTATATTTTAGAATTTTTAGAATAGATATTGCTACATGCTATAATTTTCATGATAATGATGCAATGTACATGATATATTGATAATTTCAAGGCAACAAGCCTAGAATCTTGCTTTTATTTAATTCTTTAACACAATGCTTTGAGATTGAATGTTATATTTCTAGTATTTCAAGCTTCAATAATGAATTGACACTCACCCTTGTTAACAATTATATGTACCTCTAAGTTATCCATCTACCTTCTCTTTTTATTACTTTGATTTAAAATTTGACAATAACATACCCTATCACCCAAAAATTTGGGGATACATAATCCCTTTCAAGAGAGAACAATTATTGTTATAACCATTGGTGTATGTTGGTAATTAGGTTGATGTATCACTCAACAGGTAGGATGATACCTTCCAATTAGTTAATGTTAGACAAGTTAGATATCTTGTAGGATAATAGGGAGAGTGGGAGCTCTTCTAGTTTGATTGCATTGTCCTCTAGTTTAGTGATAAGGGAATACTAGGAGGGATGGTATGGTACATGTATTTTACATGGGATAGAGAGTTTAGTCCACAACTAGATCTATACTCATATAAAAATACTAAAAAAGATAATCCAATCATCCTAGACCTAGGCAATGATGATATTGGGACCAACAATGGATACTAGAGATGACACTAAACCATTAGCCCATAAATATTGATCATCGATGGGCTATAACCAGGGGAGAAATAGATACCAAGTAAGGTATGGTAGGTAATACTAGTTTTGGTTAGGTGAAACCAAGAGTACCATAAATAGAGAGGTAGATATGGCAAAAATGATAATAGTAGTAGCAACAACAAAACCACCTTTGGAACTACTAATGATAACAACAGGTGAGGTAGGGTTGAGTAGATCACCTCAACCTATCATCAAGGGAAAGAAAGAAATCCTAGCTAGACAAGTGACAAGTCCATAGGCTACACTACTAATAGCTTGGGCAAAGCTAGTGACATAGATGCCAAATAGGGACCAACTAATAAGATAGGTCACTATGATGCAACAATCCATTCAGGGTCTAACTACTAAGTAAGATGCAATTGCAATGAGGTACATAATAATAGTAGTAGGATATGGGAGAAACTAGGTGGTCAAAACCTTGTTGAACTAGATGATATAGGTGTAGAGGGACCTATAGATAAAGATTAAGCACACAACGCATTATTATTTTTGATTGGTTGAAAGGGTGTTGAAAGATCCCTAAACCTTGTACAAGAATTTTTACATGTTATTCAAACCGACCAAAGAGGCCCAAAAGCTGAAGATCAGAGAAGAAGCCAAACACCACAAGAAGAAAGGTGTCGCGATATCATGACATGTTGCATTTTTGTGGTCCCAAGAATATAGAAAAAGCAAGGAGGAAAAGGTGTCACGATATCGCGACATGTTGTGCCGTCGTGACCAAGGGAGGAAAAGATGTCGCGATATCGCGACAAGATGCAGCATCGCGGTCGAAGGAGAGGAAGTGTCACGATATCGTGACATGTTGAGCCATCGCGACCAAGGGAGGAAAAGATGTCATGATATCGTGACAAGATGCATCATCGCGGCCGAAGGAGAGAGAGTGTCACGAAATCGTGACATGTTGCAACGTGCGCACAACGCATTATAGAGTAGCCTACCATATAGTTATTTTGATCGATAGAAACCTTTTGTCATCGATACAAACATGGTCATAAATGCTCTCTCAATCCATGATATGTTAGTCATAATGGTAAGTTAGAATTCCAAAACCTATAAGAGTAGAATGAGGAGCCATAAGAGTGCTAAATATAGACTCCCATAGCTAGAAACTTTTGGGTTGTTTGATTTTTGAGATGGATTGTATTATTATATGATTGTTTAGTGATGATGTATATGGATGTAATATAGACATGATGTATATACATTTGATCATATATTTTGACCTTGTGATTCTTTATGATGTTTCATGTGATGTATGCATGTAATTACTTTATGTTATTTTTAATTGGTTTCTATTGATGCCTGTTGATTTGATTGATACTTTAGTGATGTGATTGTATGAATAATGAGGAGTAGTCATGTAATGACTATGCTATGATGATTAATTGTTCATTTTATGAATGATGCATGGTATAAGTATAATTAATTTATGTTTAATTTATGGATGATTTAGAGTAGATGGATGTGAAGTGTATTTAAAATGATTGGTAAAATTAAATTTGATGTATATTAAGTTACATGAATGATGCATGATTAATAATGATTAAATTTACTAATGAAGAGATAAATAAATATAATTGGATAGAGTTAAAGGGAAGTAAATGTAAATGATATATGAACAAAAAGTGATATTCCCAAGGGGCATTTGGATAGCACCAAGAGGTATTGCTATACTATAGCTATATACAAATATGCATAGATTCAGATTTTCCCAATGGGACTTTAACTTGGATTTGCCTAGCAGGAATTTAGCTCAAATAAAATATGTATGTACAACTATGTACATCTATATACAAGGTTTTGCTTAGATATTTTTCTAAGCGGACTTTATTTAGCTTAGAATTTTGGTTATCTTAGATATTTTCTAGGGGATTTTAGTTAGCTTTTCCTGAAGGAATTTTGGTTAGCTTAGATATTTACCTAAGGTGAATTTAGTTAGTTTTTCCTGAAGGAATTTTGGTTAGCTTAAATATTTTACCAAGGGGACTTTAGTTAGCTTTGCCTAGAGGACTTCTAGTTAGCTTGCTATGATACAAAGTATGTACAAATATATACAAACATGTGCAAATAAAGATAAAATATTTACCTTTAAACAAAATACTAAAGAATTTTTTCTTGGTCCGTAGGACTTTTGATCAAGCTTTACCCATATAACTTTGATTTAGCTTTGCTTTTAGGAATTTTGATTTAGCTTTGCCTATAGGACTTTTAATTTAGATTTACCCATAGGACTTTTAATTTAGCTTTGATCATAGATCTTTTTATTTAGATTTACCTGTGGGACTTCTAATTTAGCCTTGCATGTAGGAATTTTGATTTAGTTTGATATATTTACCTTTAAATGACTATTTAAATGACTCTTGCTTGGATTTGTATGACTTCTAATTTAGATTGATAGATTTACATTTAAACATATGCTTAAAGGACTTTTGATTGGATTAATTTACCTAGTAGATAATTTTCATAAAAGAAATTTTATTAGAGATTGATGTGGCAATGAATTATGCATGGTGGTACATGAGTTAAGAGATTATAAGATTGATCTTGGTATTGACATCTACAAACCTTATAGTGTTCATCATATGATAATATTTTGATGAGATGGAATATTAGAGAGATACGATGTGATTATTATATATAATAAATCTCTTTCCACATGATGAATACTATGAGTTTTTGCAAGTGCTAATGAATACTATAATAGGCCCATAGGACTAGATACAATTGGAGATGCCAATCTATAATAGTTTTGCTAACATGTTTTTTTTTGACAAAAGTTTTATTAGAAGCTTCAACTTAGCCATTGCCTTGAGGATAGTAAGGTGTAGAACATTTGTATTTTATTTTCTATTTAGAATAAATTTTCTAGACATCGTTATTCTTGAAGGATGTTGTACTGTTACAAATTAGCATAGAATGGATGCCATAACAACTAAGGATCTAGTTAAGGATGAACTTGGAGGATTAGATTCTAATTTTTGAGGCTAAGGGCATGTACTTGAACCATATGGTGAAGTATTCAATAGCCATGATGATGAACTTGTGCCCATTAGATGATGATAGATTTATCTTCCCAATGATATCTAAGCCCCAAATGAAGAAAGTCTAAGGAGAGGTTAAATACTAGAGAACTTGGGAAGGAGCATGGATAAGGTTGTCATGCATTTAATACTTATCACATCTCTTGAAATAGTCACAAGAATATTTTTCCATGGAGGGCTAGTAATAACCCATCCATGGGATTTTTTTGGTGATGGTGACACAACTAAAGTGACTATTGCATGATACATCATGAATCTATTTTATGACTGCTTGTGCTTTAGCTGAGTCTAAACACTTAAGAAAAATACCATAAAGGGTGTGATAATATAATATATCACCAATTATAATAGGTCTATTGGATTTTTGCTTGAGGTTATTACAATTATTATAGTTTAAACCATCGGACAAAGTGTTAAGGATTATGGGATTAAGCTACTTCTATAGAAAATATTCCTAGAGGAAGCTAGTGATGAGGACATATTTTGTTACTCTTAGGATTAGTTTCTTCCTAGGCTTATTTTATTATTTTCTAGCTAGCATAGGATCACTTTCTTGCACCTATGTATTCTACAAGTTTATGTTATATTGTTTGTTATGGGTTGAGTTGTAGTTTGTTAGTTTTTAGATATTATTGATAGCTAGTTAGTTAGTTATATATAGCATAGATAGCTCTATTATATACATATCCAAATTTAGGAGGTTTGTTAAGTTTTTATTTTTTTTTTATGTGCTTATTTAAGCACTTCAGTTAATAAAAAATTCTAGCTTCTAGTTTGGATCCTCATAATTGGTATCAAAGATAGATTCTAAGGTTGAATGCTCCCTAATTTATTGAGTGATGATCATATCTTGTTCCTCATCCAGTTACAAGGGGATAAGGGATGTAATCAAGGCCATAACATAGGCATGACAATTACTAGATATAAATATAGCTTTAATCGTGTTTTATTAAAATCAATCATAAGTTTATTGAACATATATTTGCATGACATGAGCTTTTCATCTTTAGTTTTATGAGCACCATTTACTTGGTTGACTACTACATGAGAGTATCCAAATATAAAAAGGATTCTAACCTAGAGAACTCATATTATACATAGCCCCAGGATAAGGACTTCATACTCAATAATATTATTGGTATAGAAAAAATTAAACTTAAAATATAAAGGGATTGGCTATTATTGAGGGGTGACCAAGATGACTTCTACCCTACTCCTTTAACACATCTAGTTCCATCAAATTATAGATTCTAATATTTATATTGATAATATTATAGGCTAAATACTAATTCATTAGGAAAGTCTATTGCTAAGGGATGGATAGCTTCTAAAGGTGTAACTATAAATTAGTAAAAAAAAACCTAACCTTTCATAAAAATTTGGCTAACAAACTCAAGTTTGCATTTGTTAAGTGTAATGACCCACTTCGCAATTATTCCTAAAGGGTGATTCTTGGAAATGACATAATGCAAGGGATAAACCCTTGTGATGACAAAGGTTTTATGACTAAGAATATAGTATTTAATCTTCTCAAAAGCAAACACTATAGCCAAGCAAAACTTTTCTAAAGGGGTATTCTAGATTTCATAGTTAACCAAAGTCATGTTAATATAGAAAACAACTCTTTCTCTATGTTGGTTATTGTATTGTGCTATCAAATCTTCAAAGGTATGGTTAATAGTTTCTATGTATAGTAGCAAGTGCCTATGTTGATTACGTGGGACAAGGATAGGTAGAGATAAAAGGTAGGATTTGAGAGCATCAAATGTTGATTCAAATTTATCCTATTTAGAAACTACATCCTTACTTTAAATCTTTGTGAAGCGTTGAAACTTTTTGGTTAGCTAGAATATGAATTAATGAATGACTTGGATTTTGTGTTGGAGACTCCTAAGTTGGGTTAGAGTCCAAGGGGTGGTATATTTATGATAGATAATATTTTATGCTATTTTAGGATATGATGAATCCCAATATTTTCCTTGATATAACCCCAACAATGTAATTTAGAGACTTAAGACATACTTTGTACTCCAAATACTAAAAAATACATCTTTTATCTTGAATACGGTCTTCCCAATTTAAAGACCAACCAAGAAGATATTTGACATAATCCTTCATGATATCATGCATCATGTCTTGGAAAATGCATGTCATGGCTCTTTGATAGGTAGATCTTGTATTCTTTGTGAAATCTACTCTTTTATAGTTGCAACCCTAGTACCCAAATTGAAGCCATGAGACTTCTAAAAAAATTATGGAGAAAGAAAGAAAATAAAAGGCCCTAAATATGTCATGTAAAGGTTTTAATAAGGTGTAGTTGAAGCTCATGGTGATGTGGTATTAAAAAATAATAATACTAAGCCAAAATCATCATAGAAATGTTTCACAACAAGGAGTTGAATTGATTTTTTAAAGTTACTAATGCAAAAATTATTATAGAAGCAATAACAATATGATTTTACCAAACACACTATGCTCGCAACAAATAACCAATTCTACTCTATTTTTGTGCATTGGGAAATATATTTTTATTTCCCTTTAGTTATAAATTCTACTACCTAATTGACATGAAAGTAGATATGCATAGTTATAGTTACAATATTTAAGTTTGATGTGCCAACTAGTGAAGCTCATATAAGAGACATGGAAAAATTGACCTGGAGTTTCTTTTATTGTAGGGAATTGATTCTCAGATGATTGGGACACCTCCTACAATAGAAATCTAGGATATTTCAACTTTGTTGCCTAAAATTTAGAGTGCTTTCATAGTGCAGAGATTAGTTACTACAAGAGAAGAATACTACAGAAGAAACTTTTGGAGTAGAATTGTGGTGAAGTTGGGAGACAGGAGATCTCCATTGCTATATTGGAAACTTCACAAGAAGAAAAGGCCATAGTAGCCTTGATCCAGAAGAGAAGGCCATAGAAGCCTTGATCCAGAAGAAAAGGCCATAGAAGCCTTGAAAAGGCCACATAAGCCTTGGTACTGAAAAAGGCCACATAAGCCTTGATATTGAAGAAGGCCACAGAAGCCTTGATACTGAAAAAGGCCACAAAAGCCTTGATCCTGAAGAAGACTTTAGAAGAAAGTATCTAACTCAAAAGTAGATTTTAGTACTAATATTTTGTTGCAGGAATAGGAAGATTTAGTGAGTTGGGAAAGCTTCCTACAAGAAGGTTAGGAGGAGTATCTTCTTCAGAATCAATCCAACACCTGAAGCAAAAGATATCAGGAGAAGATCTCATTGATGAAGAAGGACTAGGAGAGTCCTTCTTGAATACAGAGGTAGTAGAATCAAAGATCCAGGAGAAGATCTCACCACCAACACTTCCAAAAGTAGAAGGTTGAAGATAAGGTCTCAAGGAAGACTAGAAGGAGCTACAGAATCAAAGGCCTTGGAGAGGTCTCTATGAGCATCCAGTAAAAGGCTTGGTGAGCCTTGCTAAAGACTTCATCAAAGGAGTTCCAAGGAGAACTCATTGGAGAAATTCACTATTGGAGATAGTGAAATATTTGGGATAATTATCGCCATCCGACAACAAGCCCAAGAAGAAGAATTTGGCAAGGAGTGCCAAATCTCAGAAGACCTCAAGATATACAAAATCTTGAGAAGAAGCCTACCAAATCTAGGAGACCTAGAGATTACCTCTCATAGCAAGAAGGCACCACTTCAGAATCAAAGATCTCTTCACATCTACAACAAAAAGGAGGAGACTACAAGAGGAGAACAAGCCACCAAAATTCTAGGCTCATGAAAGGGAGACCATATTTTGGTGAAGATGAAGTTGTTCAAGGTAGCCTACAGAAAGAGCTGCAATATCTCATCTAAGACAACAACTTGGTGTTCATAGACATCAAGATCTACATCCTCTATAGAAGTGGCAAAAAGGGCTTTCAAAAAAGGTAAGCAACTATTGGTGCAAGTAGATTCATTAAGTGGACTACTTATCATATTTGTTTAAGCACCTTAACTAGATTGAAGTTGCAAAAAGGAGAATTAAATTAGAGTCTTCAAAAGGTGCAAAAAAAAGAAAGGATTCTTTAAGGTTCATTTGCACTTTAGGAGTTGATTAGATTTCAAAAATTTTAAACTATCTATCAACTACCTATTATCTACTTTGGAAAAGAAAATGAAGACTAGCTCCTATTACCTTTATGTTAAAGAAATTTTAGAATAATTCTTGAAGATTCATTTCAGATTATTCTTGATTAAGTTGTAGTAGATTGATTAAGTGCATTATTTTTTGAGAGTTAATTGGAGTAATAAGGTGATATTATTAGTGCATTAAAATATTATTAGATTTGCACTATTAGATTGCTCTCAAAAATATTATTGCTTGTGTTCTTGAGAAGGGCACAAAAATAGAATTAATCAAAGTGTCTAAAGACACTATTAGTGCACAAATATCTACAACTTTGGGTGGCCTGAGGAAGCCACAATATAAGCTCTATCCTCCAAGTTTTTGGAGAAGAATGTAACCACCAAAAAGAGCATCAAAGGAAGCATTGAACGAGACTTGGTGAGTCTCAAGTTCAAGGCACAATAATAGTGCAGAAAAATACAGCAAAATAAAGCTTCCATTATGTGGTTACAAGCTTGGAACCTTTCATAAAATATCCAAGCTAAAAGGGGAAGTTGTCCATTCTAAAGGATAAACTCAAAACCCCTATTGCACTCAAATATTCTACCTCAAAACCAAAAATTTAGATGTGAAAAAAGAGTGCAAAATGAAGGTGCAATAAGAATACTTTATGTAAACCTATTTTACATTATATTGCACAAATCCTAATCTGGTTATACAGGGAGAAAAAGGTAGATTTAAAGGTGCTCTAGAGGCACTACACTTGCTAAACAAATCAGCCAAAGGTGGTCATATGCTAGCAACAATCAAGCTCAACCCAAGGAGCCAATCAATAGGCTCACACTCCTCGCATCCAAGATGGTCGAACTTGCAAAATACAACAAAGGGAGAACAACATAAATCAAAGAGCAATAGCATCTACGGAAGGAGGACGTATGCAAGCAAGGAAGAAAGGAAAAAAAGGCACCATTGGAGCATTACTCACTCCATGATCATTGGTAGAAATCGGTGCTCGAAGCCTCCATATTATTGCTCCATATCCCAGCTGAAAGCAAGTGCAAGTGAACGAAAGAGGAGTTGGGAATTCTTGAAGCTTAAAGGATCTCCAAAAAGGTCTATTTGAACTAGTGAAAGGGAGGATATCCATGCAAAGAAAGAGTGTGACACTTGTCACCAAAGGAGAACCCTAATGCTCAAGGCAAGAGAGCACTCATATTCAATAAAGGAGTTACAAAAATAGGTTGGTGCATTGAGTGTATGGGATACACTTGTCTCCAAGGAAATTGAATGTTTTGCTAAAGAAGTGTAACATTTGGACGTTACAAGAAGGAGGACGAATGCATCATTTGCACCAAACTCCTCTCAAGCACTCAATGTGAAATGGACGTGCCACTTGGCACCTTAGACAAGAAGCTTCTCCATATTAAGGACATCAATGCTCGAGGTCAAAGAGAGAGTGCAAGTTAATTCTCATCTCGATATTTACTCTTCATCGTCTACATGCACAATGTAGAATTGTAGCATGGAAAGAAGGTGCTAGAGCCTTCAATGCTCAATCCAAGCGAGGTCAAAGTGAGAGTCCAAGCAATGCTAATTTTGGAACATGTATAGCTCCAAGCATTTCCATTGGAGGGTGCAGTCACAACATCTACGTAAACTACATGCAGCCCTAGCTTCTCAGCAAGAACAACATCGTATATTGCTTGGTGAAAGGTAAAGTTGAATTCCCATTATTATATGCTTTCTTTCCTTGGGAGTTATAAGGTTGTGATTAAAGGAATTTAATTAATTGAAAGCAATTTATCAAAAGGGAAAACTTTATCATATAAAAATAATATTTGCAATATAAATCCTAGGAGCAATAAGGATTTCTACTAGGAATAATAATAATTATTTGCAAATATTATTGTGATCTAATTTATCCAAATATTAGGGAGTCATAAGGACTACTACTTCAAATTAATTAATTGGAAAATTAGATACACTCAACCTAATTCCCAATAGGTTATTTATAAAGAGAGGTTTATCAAAGCTTTTTCAAAGGTTGGATATACATATTATTATTGTCTCAAATCTATCAAAAGGAGACAAAAGGTCCAACATTATTACCTCTTTAAAATTTGGGATCAGTGCTTAGTTCAATAGGAGTAATAAGGGATAATAAGAATTGATTTTGCCATCTACAAAACCTTTACAAAATCAATTAAATATTGAACTATAATTTACAAAAAGCACTATATCTTATCCATAGCAAACTAGGGAGTCATAAGGTAGTCTACTCTATCCCAAAAGAATACAGAAATGACTACTAGCATGCTAAGCAACACACTAAAAAGTGGAATAAGGAAGATACCAACATGGATAAAAAATCTGATGGTTTACAATGATGAAAAAGGCCAAGAAAAGGAAGAACCAATACAATATGAAATAAGCTCTGAAATTGAAAGCCACATGAAAGGAGATTCATCCAGTGAATCTAACATCAAAATAGATTCAAGACAGGAAAGAATTGATCAACAAGATTTTATTCAAAAAGGAAAATATGGAATAGCTTCAATTGTGCATATATGGTTTGAAGATCTTATTAAAGAGATAGATAAATATGATGTTCCTAGAGTAGACTTCAAAGCTACCAGATCATCTCTAATATGCACCTATTGCAATCAATATGGTCATGAAAAGATAAATTGTTGGAGCTTTCATCCTTGCAAATACTGTGATGGAATAAATCACTCATATTTCACCTATCATTTCAAATACAGATACTATAAGGGCTATGAAAGAATATTACTACAAAGAATAAATTGTTATCTTCTAGAACTTATTTCAGATGGATCTACTAACATTGATCTCAAGGTTGATACTTATAAAGGGTAGAAAAGTAGGTCTTACATAAGTACAAAAGAGAGAAGAAGAACCTATTCAGATCCACTCATGACATGCAAAATCATGAGAACAAGTGTTCATCAAAAGCGCTTGACATCAAGGGACTCCAAACTGGAAAAGAATAGAGGAAATAACATGAAGACCAAAGCTAAAGAAGAAGAAGATGAAGATAAATCCAAATAAGGAGGAATTCAGTGCAAGGTCAATTGAAAGGAGAACCCACAACTTCAGCTCATTTTTGTATCATCCAGATACTGAAGCATCTATAGAAGAATCAAAGCCATCAATGGAAGAAGATCCACATTGAAGACTGAAGTCTTCAATATCCAAATAATGTAATACAGGGGGTGTTAGAAATAGAGTCTATTACATCATTTGGATCATGTAAATGTACCTTTACCTTGGTACATACTTAGGACATTAGATTACTTTAGGGGGAAGTTATCTAGTTACTTCATGCATTGTAATAACTGCACAAGTGTCAAAGTGCAAGTTGTATATGTGTAAGCTATCCCTTGCACATCTAGGTAGAGTGTTGGCCAAGGAACATATTTCCTATATAAAGGGCCATAGGTATAGATCATAGATATAGATATAGAGAGATAGATCATAGAGAGAGTCATATAGAGTTAGAGTGATATGATGTAGCATTGTGATGTAATCTGGTGGGGTGTAATATGCTCAATGCCCATTCTTGAGTAGTAGCTCTATTCATGGAGTGTTCATTTCCTCTAGAGCTATTTTGTAAACACCACCATCATTTTTATATATGTATTATTTTCAGTCATCTTGTAGATTTACTTTATGTCATTTTATTCTGCATCTTGTGTTTGCTATCTCTCATTACATGTTGCATCAAAAGCTAACATTTTCTAAAGTTCTAATAAGAAAATTCCTTTGCTAATACTCTGATGAGTGAATGCTTTTCCAATGCTTTAATGAGTGGATTCCTTTGCCAAATATATATATCTAATTTGATCCTACAACAATTTGTTGAAACATGAGTTTTGCTTGAAATAGCCTCAAATTGCTTGAACTTCTTGTTGGTTGTGAACATTATTAGCCTTCTTGGATTTTTATTTGAGAGGCCAATTTAGCCTCTTCATGGGCTATGCTTCTTCTTGTATTTTTATTAATATTCCAATGAGTCTTTTATTGCCTTTGTGTATTGCTTCTTCATACGGTTCTTCCCTTTTATACACTATTAATTCCAATGGTCATTCTAGTTGGAACCTTTACTTTGATGTCAAATATTCTTTCTTTCACTCTCTATTTTAAAGTGTTGAAATTCCTTTGAAAGAACTTTTTGTTAAAAAAAAATTCCTTCTTGTGTTTCTAATTTGTAGTCTTTTAAGAGACTTAATATTCTTTATACCTTAACACATTCTCCTTAGAATTTTTATAATGCTACAAATGGCTATAGCCTTCTATTTAATATTTTTTAAACTTCTTATCAAATGGCTTAAAGGGGCTATATTTTTAGCTATCTATATTTTAATTATTCTTCAATCTTTTTTTCTATTTATTTTTTTCCAATGTCTTTTAAAATGACTTCAATATAACTTTTAAAAGGAGTTTCTATAACTTCCTTTTCTTATAACGTTTTAAAGGAGCTTCAAAATGGTTTTTTTTCTTGCCTTTTTAAATGACAATTCTTTTACTTCTTGCTAAGCTTGGCTTGGTTATTTTAGGTTTTATGAGCTTTGGTCTTAAATAGGGATTAAAACCCTTTTAATTATATGAAAGGATTTTTGCCTATGGTAGGGATTTTTCACCTTGAAACTTCTTGAATGTTCCATGGAATTTTCCTTCATGGTCATAAGGTAATTTTACCCTTAAAAGCTTCTTATCTAAACTTTATTTTTTTTTCAAATAGAGTGCACATGTGGTTTTCTCTATGTCAAAGATAGAGGAGGATCAAAAGGAAAATTATTTCTTCTTTTTACCTACTCTAATACCACATGTTAGATATTAATGCTTCAAATGCTTGTATTATGGTAGTGAAGGATATTTAAGTACATAGGATGTCTATTTTAGGCATAACAAACCTTCAAATAATCTTAAAACTACCTTGTTTTATACTACATGCATGTACCGTATGAGGAGTGGTTATACCACTTGACTTATCACATGGTCTATGATATAATAAGTCCTAATATGTTTCATATTAGCAAACTAACTTGCTAGCTAATCCATGTCTAAGCCTCTCATTTGTTCAACTATCCACCTCAAACTCTTAGTTAGACTTCAACCATGTATAAAAATCATGTTGTACACAACAATTTTCTTAGAAAGAAAATAATCATAGCTATCTTCTAAAAAACTCACTTGGGAGAACAAATTGTAGGACTTTAGTTGGCATTGCATGTCTTGGATTAATTTTTTTATTATCATTGATTGGCCTTGGGTCTTAGGTTTTACCTACAATTTCATCATTTTCACTAAATTTCACTATTAAACAAGGATTAACAATGAGTTTTAACCCCCCTCCCCCCAACATATCAATCTCATTTAATACCTTCTAGTTTATTTATTTTGGGTGATATTTGGACAACCAAGGATTTTGGATTGATCTATGCAAATATTTTATAAGAGCTAAGATATTTAGATGGTTCAAAGAAGTGTTCATAAGACTAGGATAAAATTGCACCAAGGAAAGAGATAGGGGTAAAGGGCTTGGTAGACAAGGTGTGGATTATGGATAAATCAAGAAAGGCATAGGGATACCTAAAAGGAAGCAAGGAGAAATGAGAAATCCCCTTCTAAAGTGGCTAAAGAAGTGGAAACAAGAGTGTAAAAAAAGAAATATAATAGTTGAAACAAAGTTAGGGTTTAACAATATGATGTTAATGGTACCAATAATTACCAAGTCTAAAGATAACAGATCAATAAAAATATAGTAAGAGTAGAGATCATGATTGAAGTTCCAAAGATAGTCAGTGACAAAAGGGGAGTTGCAACTATACTTGTAGTAATCAAAGGGTAGACATTAACAATATCATTTGGTATTGCATAAGAGAATGACGATGAAGGGATGGAAAGGTAGCAGAAATTACCATTAGGAGAACCCTACGAGAATCCATGTGCATTGGTGGTGGGACTCATCACAAGAATTTACCAATTAAGAAAATCCAGAGGAGAAGAGCGTCAAGAAAATTACACCATTTTAAATGACTAACTATTAGAGAAAATCACATACCCAAAAACACAAGAGATGACTAGAGAAGGTCCTTGACCATAAATGAATACGAAATCATGTGCATAACCCCCAAGTTTTAGATTCATGCTCATATACTTGCTATAAATGTAATTTTAGAAAACATATCCACAATGAGAAGGATATATATAGTCTTAAGAATTATGAAAAATATAACATAAATTATAAAATTAAAAAATATATTGATATCCTCATTCTTGAGGAGCTTACTTTACCAATTTAAATACTTTAAAAATAAAGTGTAAACACAAATAATAAATCAAAGTAATTAAAATATAAAAATTCTTTATCTTTATGTTTTAGGTATGCAGGTTAATTATAATTAGCAATTCCTTTATAACACTAAAGGTATTCTCTATTCATCTAATAAAAACAAAATTTCTTGCATTTGAGGGGATTAAAAAAATGAATAAACATCTTAAAAACAATTTTTTTTTTTATATTTTCTAAATGGTTGAAGTAGGATCAATAACATTGTTTTATTAAAAAATTCACAAAATTCAAATTTTAAAAATAATTATAAACTCAAAATATAATAATAATAAAATTATAAATATAATAAATAAAAAAATATATATTTTTTCCTGGCTAGTGTGAGAATCCCTCCAACCCATAAAATTTAAATTTCACAAATAATTATAAACTTAAAGTATTATAATAATAAAATTATTGCATATGGGTGTAGCGCAACGGTACGGGCTTTGGCTCTTTTTGGGGAGGTCCAAGGTTTAAACTGCGGTGTGGGAGAGTGTGTGAGGGGGTGGGTGTGTGGTGGCTTTGTGTTAAATTCCCTATTGATAAGCATGGCTCTCAACTTTACAAGGGATCATGGTTGGGAGGAGACTGCTCAGCTCTGTAAGTGGATATAAGTGTTTCATAATAACCAAATAAAAATAATAATAATAAAATTATTAAAAAATAATTTTTTTGGTTAGTGGGAGAAACCCCTACGACTAACACACGGGGCTGAGCAGCATCTAACTCTAACTACGGGGGACTGAGCAGTCTCTTTAATAATAAAATTATTAATATAATAAATAAAAATATTTTTTAATTTTTTTTATTTTGGTTAGTGTGAGAAACCCCTATGACCAAGGCACAGGGTTGAGCAGTTTCCTACCACCAGGGCTGAGCAGTCTCTTCCCAACCATGATCCCTCTTAAAATGCCGAGATATATACTTATCAAATGGGAATTTAACACAGCCACCACACAGCCACCCCTCACACACTCGCCCAAGCCATGATTACCCACCCCTCACACACTCGCCCAAGCCATGATTTGAACCTTGAACCTCCTGGAAAAAAAGGCCAAAACCCATTAAGTTTGAATGTTGGTGCACCTCAATCGCCGGCTCCATTCCTGAGAGGACTTTACGACCTTGTTTGCCATGTGATCTCAATGTGAAGTTTTGTTTGTGTGCTTATCATGGAGAACGACGACTGTGTTCTGCGAGGATACGATACAGCACGGATTTAATGCTTTCGAGGACCACATAGACCTCATTGAATTGATATGCCATCATCCCATAGTTCTTGCGAGTATAATAACAAAATCAAATATTCCACCATTATCAAGTTTAAAATATTTTATATAAGACTAGACACTGATAATGCATGAGCGTGCTAAGCTCATGATTTTAACGAACACTAATTATATACGCTGAAAGATGGTACTGTTTTTTTAAAGTTATCACAATTTATTGTATTTATATATATAAAAGAAAAGTATATTTGAAATTGTCTAATAAAATTAAATATATTTAAAATTAGTTTATTATAATTTTAAAAGTTTTTTTTTTTTTTAATTTGAGGTGTGTTTTATAGGTAAGCACCTAACTTACATTATCAATGAAACTTAATAATAAAAAAAAAATTTAAATTTAAATTTTTATATTATTTTTAAAATATAAAATATTAAAAGTATGTTGTTTAAAATGCATCAAATTAAACTATTTAAAAAAGATTTATTAAAAGAATGATACGATAAGCAAATTAAAAAACTTGGATACGACAAGAATTATATCAATCATCGTATACTTCACCTTAACTATCTAAATAAAATGAGTACCACTTATGTATACTTCCCCATCAGTTAAAATTTGATTTATAGTTAAATGCATAAAAATATTTTTAATATATTAAAAATATAAAATTTTAATAAATGATATATCAAATTATAAATATAAAAAGATAGTAAATATCCCATTTTTTCAAAAGAAAAGCATTTGTGTAGTTGCAATTATATAGTTAAGTGTTATTCCACTTGTAAAACTATATAGTATGGAGTATGGCTTCTATGCAGAGAAAATTTAGTTTCATACTATAAACATGAAACTACACGGTTTGCAGTTTTTCAAAAAATTTAAAAAGTGAGGGCTTGCACAGAGGTGATTCCAGATCAGTTAAAACCGAGATGACAGCTTTTCTTGACGTCGATAAGAAGTAAATGGTCTAGAACGAAGGAGATCAATTTTTCCAAACATTCCATGTGACATTACGTAAAACACATTAATGCCCAAGTTCTCTACTCCAATACGTTACATTGTGCTTCCCCAATACTGCAATAGCAGCAGGAAGCATTCAATAGATTCGCTAAAGCAGCTTCTATCATTCATAAAATCTGAGAGGGATGGTTGACCAGATGCATAAAATGTGCTCCATATGAATATGGAATATTAAGTTTATTCACCGGGAATATGGCAAATTTAATTGTATAGGACTCTATCAATTAAAAGAGCTTTAACTAAGAAAAGGACAGATGTTAGAATTGGCCTGTACTGGTTTGAAAAGTTCTTCGAATTTATTTATGATACAGCAACTTGAAGTCAAGACGTAAATCGGCGTGGGAACTTATTTGCACCCGGTCGTGATAAACTGAACCATCCACACCCGTGACGTTAACAATAGAGAAAAATTCTCAAGTAATAAGAGCTTTCACCTATTAAATGTGTTTGCAGCAACACTTCTTAAACGGGATAAAGTTGGCTCTAGTCGTAAAGCAAAGCATTACTATGAATGGTGTGACTGATCAAATCTTAAATTGTACTTGTGGGCTATTCTGGAGTGTTGAAAATTGACGGGCTCTCTCCAAAAAGAATATGGTTTTGTGTTCCAAGGGTTAGTATACTAATTGTGAGTTTTTTATTTTATTTGTAAAGAGTTTGACAAGTATTGGGGCTTATAAATTATTCAAGTTTAAATTTCATTAATAAAGAGTTTAACAAATGTTAAGGTTTATAAACCACTCAAATTCAAACTCTTACCCCTATTAACATTTTTTTAAAGACTATTTAATTTCCAATAACCTATGTTAAAATTTCGTTCAACTTTTAATACCTGTCTATATATTTTCATTCCACCGCAACTCGGAATCACATGCCTTCCTTGTTTTTGTTCCTGTAACTTCCATTCCAAAGCCTTTTGTAACTTGTTTTTAAAAGCCCTTGGTTTTCAGACTGTGGGTCGGTCTTTATCCTGACAGATCTAATGCAGGGCGCATAGACTGTTTGGATCGGATTAGTAAGGCTGTAGTCAATCGTAGTACAAAACTCCCGCAAACTGCTCTGAATTCTGCCCCTTCCTCTAGGTTTAACTTGTATTCCGTGTCGGCTTCAGGTTGAGCCTTATTCTTACATTTGTAATCTTCCTCTGCGGATACCACTTACAGAGAACAATTTGATCGATTGTTGTGCACGAATTCTTGGTGCCCGTGAGAGGAAGAAGAAGAAAGATGGTCCTCGTATTTATGTTGTTCGCAACTTTTCTCCTGCCATGCAACGGCAGCAGACACATACGTGACCAAGGTAACAATTTGCCAATTAATTTATATTTTCCAAGACAAGTTTAAGCCAGTGCTCAAACATGTATGTCTGGTTTCTTGCAGGTGCAGCCGAATTGCAGTATATCAGAGGAGGCCATGGAGCATCAACGCATAGCTCGAAGCCCGAAACCTACACTAAGCATGACGTATGTCTTGATTGTTTTAGAATCTGACGTTCATGATTTTATGAATGAGCCCTTCGGTCGTGTTTTTAACTTTTATTTACGTTGTTTTTTTTTTTTTTTTCAGAAAATGATTAGTGCAAAACAATTTGTAGGTGGAGAAGCGCAGAACGCAACACCATCCGAGCCCAGGGAGCTCCTTTCTTCTGCCGGCTCGCATACAAAGGAGAGGATGATGGGCCATGAGAACAAGTTATCAGGTGACATAAGCTCCAAGACGGAAGTCGGTAGTTTGTCTCCAAACAAAACCGGAACGGTTCCCTGGCATAGATAACCTCCTATGTTTAATGCCGATTACAGTGGGCCGAAAACCCACCCTCCCAAGAATAATCGATGACCAACATTCCAGCTGACCTGATGCATTATATCGATGGGTGCAAAACCTTTGATTGGTCAAGTATTTACTGAAAAGAGATTAGGTTTAAACTTTGGGGCACACTGTCAATTTAGGTAGTAGTCTGTTCTGAATCCTTTAAGTATGGGCACTTAGGTAGTAGTCTGTTCTGAATCTTCTAAGTATGCGCCTAATAACGATATGAACAGCCAGCAAGTATTGGGGTCCAATAAAGGTAAAGGTAATAGTCTAACTTGAGTCCATTAAGTATGAGGTAACTTGATGATGAAAGTTATAGAGACAGTTTTAATGTTTTGACTTGTGTTCAAAACTTAGAAAAAATGTTTGATTTCCTCAAAGTATGTTACAAATTGATATAAAATAATAATAATAATAAAATATATAATTTTTTAGAAATAAAAAAATGTTATAAATTCTTTTAATATAAAATAATAATAATAATAAAATACCTTCCGTTAAGAACATGAGTATAGTCCAGCAAAGAGCTTATAATAACCGGTTAATGATCCTCGAAGAACTAATATGTGCATCGCATGACAAGATTAGTATATTTTATTTATCCTTTCCTTGTATAACGTGTTCTACTCAATGATTTCACCGCTCAATAGCGTTTCTGAGCTTGTTCCATCCAGTCAAACGCTCAACTCGCATATCACACACATGGAAGTCTGGTTTCTGCTGCATCAACAATAGGGTAAATTATCATGTTTCCTTGCAGGAGCTGAAGCTGCAGTGTCCCGCAAATCTGGGTCATCAGTCAATGAAGTGATCATGACTCCACCTGAAATGCAGGTATTATTTCTAATCTATACGGTTGATTTTGAAAACTTTGTGATTTAAACGTGGAGACGGATGCATTCTGCCAAATAAATTTGGCATATAATTAAGTATTTTGTTGTCTTTGGTTATCTTAGGAGCCAGAAAACCCGAGGAGCTCGTTAATCACCTCCAGTATGAGTGATCGAAGGAAAAACACCAGCAGGAGGATGTTGGTCACCAAATCATCAGCAAACAGCCCTCCATTTGTAGCTGAAGGGACTAATTTGTTCACAGAGTCTCCTCCGTTTCATGGAAACGTTATGGATATGGACTATTCTCCTGCACACAAGAGGCCTCCAATACACAATTAGCTATTATTGCTCGCCTATGAGTGGCGAGATCAATCCTTTTTAATTTAAATGCTCAAATTTATTATTAAAAAAAAAGCACATTCTGATTTCTGTCCGTTTCTGTTTGGATCCCAAGACCTCTCTTAATGCATATCCAATTCTGGTGCTTCACTGTGATTTCAGCATTGCATATTGTCCACTGAATTCATATCTATAGTTTTGATTTTTTATTTTTTCCTATTTAATGTAGATGCGTTCCTTGGGCCCTCTCGGAATGGGAAGCAATGAGGCCACACATGTCACTCCCACATGGTGGTGTGTCAATGTTATCAGGATGATTTGTAGCCCATGTCTGGTACATATTCCACACTTGAGATTTCAGCGTCACAAGACAAGTTTTGTATAATGTATGATGGACACTCTGTGTAGGCACGGCGAGGCGTCACAATCAATGTCATCTAAAGAGAGAGCACTGCATAATAGGATTCCTCAAAACCATTAGGAATGAAGCTTCGAACATTTGCCTCTAAAATCCATCGTTGAGTTTAAGACCATGGTTTGTATTTCAAAATGTTAATATAGAAAATTAGAGAGTTTATGTAGACAAAGGTGATGGAAATTTGTGTGGTTATGTTATTGTCGATTAAGGACTAATTTAAAAACCTAATATTTGTGGGTATAATTGTAAAAATCACAATTCGGGCTGGAGAGAGTAGAAAGTTGATTTTATATTAAATATTCATTAAAAAGTATATTAAATATTTATTAAAATATAAAGTAATTTTTAAATTGTTTTTTGTTTTTAAATTGTTTTTTGTTTTCTTTTCCTTTTTTTGATGATTCGATTTGGTTTTTAGTAGGTGGTTTAATTAGAAGCTCCTCAAGTATGGGTTCATCATGGTATATCTCTTCCGACCTCTCAAATGTTTTGCTTCTACCTCTAGTGCATATATGTCCTTTGTAGTAAATTTGATATTCAATGGACTCTCTACAATCAACCAAGTCAACAGCCTCATAAGATTCATTTGCTTTCACTTTGATGTGAAGGAGATTATATTGTATGAAAAGTTATTGAGGTGCTTGTAGTTCAACCTATTGAGCTTCTTAGTGTTTATAACCTCAAATAAAGACCAATTGCACTCACACCTAGAAGCACAACAAACTACAAGGCTAGCTAACTCAAGATGCGAATTGACATCCTCTTTAGATTATGCATTTTTTAACCATAGTCATCCCACTATAAATTTACAAAACAAAGAGGAATTCTTTATATTATTAACTAACATTTGTAATTATGTTGTCGTAAATGTAAACTACAAGAAAAATTATTTAAAATTTTGAATATTTTACATGATCACAAGGTTAAATTTGATTCTTTATAAAGTAAGATGGAAATAGAATCTCATGAGTACCTTATAGGTTTGCAACTTGGCAAAGATGATGTGATGTTTTATGGTGTCATCTATGATCCTCTTAGCATAAGTATAGAACATCCAAGACCTCTCCATTAGCATTAAGATTGCTAATGTAAAAGAATTTTGGGTTCAACTACCACACTACATAAATAGGTTGATGAAGTTTCATTGTCCATGTCTTTGTAGAGTGAAAAAAATGGTGCACCTAGAAAGGGTAAATGAGATGCATCTATTGTTCTACTTGATCTAAGCACTACGAAAGCGACACTTCAAGCAAGCATAAAATGACAAGTATATGAAAGAAATGGGTGGGTCTCATTATATTAATATAAATATCAAATATGTGGTTACAAAATGTCCCCTTGAGGGCTCTCAATTGATACACTCATTACAATACTCAAAGGATCAAATCCTTTCAGAAATCCAAGGTGCGCTTGCAGTGTCTTCCTCACACTCACAATTGAAGAGTGGGATTTCGATGTCATCGTAATGTGTTATATCATTTTTCTAACTTGCTTCTCCTTCCTCATGTATTATGATACCTGGATCTACACACAGGAAATTAAAATTGATTAATAGCATGTGCAGATTAAGATGAAACCATGAAGGTGCATGCATCAAAGAGCTTGAAAGAGGAAAAGTGCAATAGATTATTCAAAATTGCTCCAAATGCTACCAAAACTTAGATTTATGCATATTATGTGCTCTATAAATGATCTAATTAAAAATAGTAAGGAAATTGTGCTCATATTTGTGGTCATCCCGAGGTGAGCCATTTAGGCTTGCAAAACACAAAAAGCATGATAATAGAAGCAAAACAACTTCAAATTGCACCAAATTTTAACAGAGAGCATATAATCTAATCTAGAATCTATATATATATAAATAGTAGAGAAATTGTACTCCAATTTTTGGTTGTCCCAGGGTGAGCCATTTAGGACTGTCATAATTTGAGGGTCATCCTAGGGTGGGATGACCACCAAATCTGGCGGTTTTTTCCACCAATTCCTCTAGGATTGGATCTAAAAACTCCTAGGGGTATTATCATTAAATTTTAGGACCTGATTCACTCGAATGGATTAGTTTTGTAAAAAAATTGCATGTTTTAGAATCACTTAAAAACCTCCTTCACTCGATGGAGATCTCAAGGGAAAACGTATAGTAGGTTGGGGATAAATCTGAGTAGCACTTTGTGGTGAAATATTGCAAAGACTCCTCTCTAAAATTGGGTGGAATTGATCCACTTTATAGCCCAAGAGGGCATATGGTCAAATGGGCATGCGAGGCCATGTGAGGTAGGTGCCACCATTTATCCAAAGCTTGCCATGTGTTGGAGGGGGAAGGAATCTCCATTTTGGGCCTCCAATTTACAACTTGGCATGATATTTATGCGCCCTCATACTTGTATGCTTGAATGGATGGGATAAATGGTAGTTTTTGGGTGCCATTTATCCCTCCTTTGACTTTTTTAGGGTCTAAGGCCATGGTTGTCCCACCCTGGGACAACTACTGGTGGTCGTCCCTAGGTGGGACGATCATGCCTACATGGCCCAAAACTTCCCAAAAGTGGGGTAGAACCTCCCAAAAGTGGTTAGGACCACTATTTAACCTCTAAGGGTTGCCCAAGGGGGCCAGAGGGTGTCGATTAGAACTTTTCTTAGTAGTCTAATTAGATTGACATTATTTTAGTGTCTATAGATGCCCCTTTTTGGGATATGTTGTGTGCAGCACAACGCTGAGCAAAAATAGATGACTAAAATATCAAATAATTAAGGTTATTCAATAACCTAACCAAATTTAGATACCCCAATCATGGAAAGAGCATGCGTTCTTGAATCCTTGCTTTTGACGAGCTAAGGAACTTGATTCAAGTACAAACTTTTACGTCAGGCTTACTTGATCTTGGATATTTTTCAATCATGAAGTGGCAAGGCCTATGTTCCTTCATGTTTCTATAATGCCAAGCATTTATTTAATTGAAAGTTTTGCTTGTTTTTTGACCCAAGAAGGGTTATGATTGTCTTTGTCAATGATTCATTGGACGAATCCAATTTGCATGATGGAGTATTTGATTATTGATTTTGATTATGAATTCATTAATTATGACTACCCCCTCAAGTGATGAGTCAATGAGGGAATGACCAGTGATGAAAGCAACGAGTCGCTTGACCCATATGACTTGGTTGGGGTTCCTTTAGCTTTACCCATTGTAAAATTTCTCAGGTTTACGAGGATTTTGATGATTTTGTTGATAATACATGGAAGAAAGGAATCAAATACCTCGTTCCCATGGGGCGATTCAACCACAGTGGTCTTCTTGGGGATTGAAGTAGAGACTTTTCTATTTATCCATGAAAATTTTGGTTCAATCTTGATCCAAAGTAAATTTTTGTCAGATTTGACTTGTTTTTGGTGTTTTTTTAACCATTTTTGGTGGTTTTTTTGTTGTTTTGAGATGTTTTTTGTGGTGTTTTAATTATTTTTGAATTTTTTATTTTTTATGAGAATTCATAGAAGAAATAAAATGAATATCTTGTTCCCGTGGAGCAGTCCAGCCGCAATGGCCTTCTTGGGGATTGAAGTGAAGATATTTTAGTTCGATGATGAATAATTTGGTTCAAATGACCTTATGGTAATTTACTCATCTTTCCAGATTGCATGAAGCACAAGTCACTGCAACCACAAAGTTTATAGGGTAAATAACTGAATACAAGGCTCACTTGAAATTTTGCTTTATTTGATTTTTGGGATGATTTTGTGATTTTTGAAGATTTTGGACTGGTGAGGTCTGAGGACCCACTTGATTGTAGCCTACGGGAAGTTCTTGGATGATGATGTATCTTTTACCCCATATATATATATATATATATTATATATATATATATATATATATATATATATATATATATATATATATAAATATATATATATATATATATGAGTCATTTTATTATCATCATGTGTTTCCTTATTGCTTTATTGGATGTATGCAATGCTTATGGTTGCTTTCTTGATGGTTTGATGGATGCATGTATTGTAATATAATACTTTTGATGATATGGATATGTGTATGCATAATGAAATGGATGATTTGTTGATCTGTATGATGAAATATGACTACTATTTGACACATTATGTTAGCACTATAGACTGTATAAAATTCATCGATTCATTTTGTAATGTTATCATGAGACTATGTGATGGATTTGTGAAAATGTAAACTAACAAAATGTGATAAAATAGTATGGTGTAAGATGTTATAGAATGTCCTTGAGGTTTTCATGAGACTCAAACACTCTAGTCAACTAATCAAAAAATTATGTACTAACCATGCAAGACTTTTTGGCAAGGTATGAATCTGCTAGGATGACCAAGATACTTAATATCCTTGTGTGTGCAGGTGAGTTCATTGTTATGATAACGCATAAAGTTATCCCAGTGCTAAATAGCATTGATGCAGTCCATATGTAATGAAGATCATCCTATGAGTATCATGATCCTAGGTTTTGTATGTAGTTGGATTAGACCACTAGGTAGTACAGGCTACCAAAAGCTAGCTCATCCGCATGCAAACATTGGTTTGTACATAAGCAGGAAGCTAATATGACAGACATATCATCATGCATAAGGATACCATCATTACCATGTAGGCTTGATGCCACCTAACCTGTAATGAGGATCACCTCATGGTTTGTCAAATGCTGAGAATTCTAGTGATTCAAGTTTAGTACTCCCTTCTTTTCTTTTATTTTTGAGTTGCTCAAGGGAGTTGCTCATTTTTATTTGATGAGCAAGGGATTTTGGGAGTGGTGATAACCACTATTTATTTTGTTTTTGCTTTTACTTTTAATAGTGGTGAAAACCACTATTTATTTTGGGGATTTGGGTAGGGAGGAGCTTGTCCTTTTGTCAATTCTCAGTATTTTTGAACCATGCACACAAGGGGATGAGCAAGGTAAACTTTTCACTTAAGGTAACCTGGACCACTTTGTAGGTTTCATATTTCCTTGTGCAAAACTTGGATTTAATGTGAAAATGTGTTGGGATTTTGATGTATACAAGGTACAATCAAAGCAAGACTCTACCTTCTAAAAATAAAGATAGCTTTCTAAAAAATCTAAAAAGAAAACTAGAGACAATTGAGTGATCGAAAACCCTAAAAATACCTTATAACAAATGACTGGGTGAAGGGAAACAAACACAAATATGAAAGGTTGGAAATAGAGATGATAATTATAATGTAGATGGGTGTGAATGATGAATTTTGACAAAGTTGATTTTGAAGGATGTCTAGTATACAGAGCTGGTGCTAGACATGTATGAGCAACTCTAAAATGTAAAATGCAATGGTGGGTATGCCTAATGCAAGTGATTGTATAATGCAATGATATAAAATGTGATGTAATGCAATGTTTTTATATTTTTGTTATTTTAATGATATTTTTGGATTTTGATTAATATATATGTATATACATTTGACCAATGGGCTTATTAGATGTCATTGGGGAATTTGGGGTGACCAAAGAGTTTATGGATACCTTTGGAGATTTTTTGGGGTGACCAAAGGGTTTATGGATACCTTTGGGGCTTTTGGGGTGACCAAAGGGATTATGGATACCTTTGGAGCTTTTTGGGGTGACAAAAGGGTTTATGGGTACCTTTGGGGGTTTTTAGGTGATCAAAGGGTTTATGGATACCTTTGGGACTTATGGGGTGCAATGCTTTAAACCTGAAAAGGTCATAGATGAAGAATATTCAAGGGTTTAGATTCCTCAATTCCTTCAATGGAGGCTAGGCGATAAGTTCCAGGTCCAATATGACTAGTGATAATGAATGGACCTAACCACTTTACCATAAAATTATCGTGTATATGGGGCGACAAGTTAGAATTTTGTTGGTTTTCTTTTAGGATAAGGTTGCTAATCTAAAAGTCTTTAGGATGGAATTTCATGTTATAGGCTCTCTTAAGCCGCTCTTGATAAATGCGTAGGTGCTCAAGATCATTGACACATCATTCATCAAGCAATGCTAGTTTATCTAGGCAAGCCTACCGTACGGTGTCATCATCAATAAAAATTTTGCATTGATATGCGCAACGACGAGATTTCTAGCTCTAAGGGCATGATTGTCTCAGCACCATACACTAGTGAAAATAGGGTTACCCTAGTGGGTGTTTGAATACTAGTGTGGTAGGCCCATAGAGCAAGGGGTAATTGCATATGCCAATCTTTGTGATTATCCTTAATAATTTTCTTTAAAATGGCAATCACTATTTTGTTTGATGCCTCAACTTACCCATTTTCTTGTGGATAATAGAATGTAGAAAAGCTATGTTGGATGTTATATTTTGCTATTAAAGCTCACACATATTTATTTTTAAAAGGTGACCCATTATCTGAAATCATTTTGGATGGAATACCAAAATGATAGATGATATTATGCAATATGAACTCTGCAATGCGGGATCCAGTCATAGTGGTAAGGAGAATTGCGTCCACCCATTTTTGAAATACTCGATGGCCATAATGATGAACGCGTGATGGCCAGAGGAAGAGCATGATATTTTCCCAATTAAATCAAACCCCCATTGCGAGAAAGGCCAAACTGATTGAATTGGTTATAAGGCTTGAGATGGTGCGTACATCAAATTAGCATGGTGTTGACACTTTACGCACTTCTTAACATAAGAGCATCAATATTTCTCTAAAGTTGGCCAATAATAGTCCATGCAAAGAACACACTTTGAAATGGCCACCACATGTACCGTCGTGTGCTTTGGCAATCACCCAAACTGACTCTTGATGCTCTAAGCAACGAAGGAGGATACCCTCGTAACTTTGATGATACAAAATATCTCCAAGTAAGATATACTTTACCTCTTTTTGCTTAAAAGTCCATTTGGCGATATGCGAAAATCTAGAAGAGATATTACCAAGATTTAGGTAATCTTTTATCTGAGTGGACCAATATTGATTTGAAGAAGCCTCAATTGCATGAATTTCTTGATCCTTTTGAAGTTCATATCTAACGAATGCTGATTGGGAGAGAACTTGTAAATATAGTGTTGTGTTGCTAGCAAAAGGGGTTTGAGGGAACAAAGTCCCCCAAGTGGTATTATTCAAGCAATTGTGAATTTGTGATAATCATCATAAGAAGGTTCAATTTGAATTATGTGGACTTCTGGTATGGAATAAATGTTCTCACACTCAATCACGAATTGTGATAGCATTTTTACTTGAATGGTCATTATATCATTAGTAGGGTTTTACGAGATTAGAGACCCCAAGGAGGCCATTGTATCCACAAAATGGTTAGATGATCAAGGGAGTGCCTCGATGTCATACCATTCAAATTTTATTAGAATTTTATCCACAAGGGCTTTTTAGGCTTGCAAGATTGGATATTTGCATTGGTATATTCCCTTGACTTGGTTCACTATGAGCAAGAAATCACTAAAAATGTTGAGCTTAGTTATTTTTATGGCAATTTTCGTTTGAAGGCCTATGAGGAGAGCTTCATACTTGGTATTATTGTTGGTGCATGGGAAATTGAGTTTGAAATATAGGGGTATTGGAGCCCCTTGAGGTGTGAAAAACACAATTTCCACACCACCCCCTTTCTGACATTTAGAGCCGTCAAAAAATAGAGTCATGTCAGCTTGTGATTCAGGCTCTTTAGGATCAAGCGATTTTGACACTTGAAATACTCCACATTGGGAAGCTCTACGTTAAGAGGTTGATCATCTTGGAGAGGAGCCTCTTGCAGTTGATCGACGATGACCTGACCTTTAATTGGTTTTTGTTTGATGAATTTAAGGTCAAATTATGTTAGCAACATGATCCATTTTGTTGTGCAACTGTTATGGTAAGTACAACTCATCATATGTCGCAATAGATTTTCTTTGGATACTACATATGTTGTATGATTGAGTATGTTATGGCATAGCTTTTGGTGGTGAAAACCACTGCTAAGAATAAATTCTCAATGTATACATATTTGATTTCATAACTAACCAGGGTGCGGCTAATATAGTAAGTAGATTCTTCTTTGTGCAATTTTTTCTTTTGGGCTAACATGATACCCAATGCAAGCTCAATATCTGAGATGTATAAATAGAATGGCACTCCTGGTCGAGGGGGATTCAATACTGGTGGTGAAGCTAGATATTGCTTGATTTCATCAAAGATGACTTAACACTCCTCATCCTAGTTGAATGTGACCCCCTTGTGTAACAACTTGTTCATGGGTCGAAACTTATCGGATAACTATGCTATGAAGCGCTAGATAGATGTAACCTTACCCTGTAGACTATGCAGCTGCTTGATGGTAGTAGGGGGAGGCATCTCAAGGATTGTCTTGACTTTGTTTGGGTTGAATTTGATACCTCGTTTAGAGACTATGAATCCCAAGAGTTTTTTAGATGTACCGTCGAAGATGCACTTCTTGGAATTTAGTCTAACATTGTATTCGATGAGGCGATTAAGAACTTTACGCAATACATTGATATGCTTATGGCGCAGTAAATATTTGGCCAATAAGTCACCCATGTAATATTCCAAAATTTTGTGCATGTAGTCATGGAAGATGTAAGTCATAGCTTGTTGGTAGGTAGCCTCAGCATTTTTGAGGCTGAAAGGCATGACCTTATAACAAAATATCTCCCAAGGTGTTGTGAACACCATTTTGAGTTGGTCTTCTAGATTAATACGAATTTGGTTGTATCCAAAGAAATTGTCTATTGGTGTAATATCGAGGGGACACACTTCATCTACCTAATTCAAGGGCATCCAAGAATTATGTTATATTGCATTACCCCTTCCAAGATGTGGAAGAGTACATGGATAATCTTCACCCCCACGGTGATAGGTAGAACTACATTCCCCATAGTGGAACACAAAGCATCATTAAAGGCCCTTAAGGTGAAGTTGGATGATGTGATATAGGATGATGGTAGGTTAAGATGCTTGATGGCAGGTGTGGTGATGAGATTTATGGAGGAACCATTATCAATGAGAACCCTCTTAAAGGGTTTTCTATCAATATGAGCCACAATGTGAAATGGAGGATCAAGTAGGTTTGATGATATGTTTTTTTTCTCAAAGTCATAAAATGCTATTGAGGACTCCATGCATTTTTGTACACTCCCCACAAAAGTGTTGGAGGAGTTAGGGTCTTTTGATTGCATTTCGATGGACTTTAGAATTTCCATCAACACCACATGATGTGGGGGAACTATTGTATTAGCTCGTATATTGATAGTTTGATTGATGCTATTTTCAAACTTTGTGTTAACCGACTTCTCAGGGTGATGATTGGGTGAGATGGATGATTGATATTATAGAAGGGTGGGGGTGGAATGGATGGGCCTAGTTGTATAGGCACACTAGGTTGTGCTATAGGAGTGGGTGTTGCTTGGGTTTAATTTGTTCTTCTTTACCCGCAAGTAACTACACTAATAGCCCCCACAAAATCTTGGTATAGCTATGACACATGATTAACTTGGTTGGGAGGAACTATAGAAGTTGATGCTCCCACTACTTGTTGATTTACCTCATGATGAGGCAAAGGTGTTTGATATATCCTAAGTTTTTGATTGGGTTAGGCTAATGGGTTGTCATTAATTTTGATCTTTCTAGCTTCTAATAAATCTTGCACAACATGTTTAAACCTATGGTAAGTTTCAACGTCATGCCCTTTCTACCGATGAAATATGCAGTATAGATGCTCTCTATAGGTTTTTTATTTTGGCTTATTCGGATCTTTAGGTTTCATTTCTGGCAATGCGAAAACCTATGCCTCATACAATTTCTAAAAAAAAAATGAATAGGGTTCAAGTAATGAGGTGTAATTACGTTTAGGCCTGAACTGATGTTGTTGCCTTTCCATAGGTGGAGCTTGGTTTTGTACCTGCTATGGGGGTGGAACCACTTGATAATTCTGTTGTTGCGATTGTTGTTTTTGGTGTTCGGGTTGTTGTACTTGGACTTGGGTGGGTTTGATTTGTTGTGAATGTTAGCCCAAGATTACTTGATTAACCTAAGCGGCCTTGGATTGATCGTGGTTATTCCACTTTTGATTCTTATTTTTCCATTATTTATTTCTCGACTTGATCTCACCTTATTGAATTTTAATTTCCTCTCACTTTGGTCTAGGTGAAGGCCTCTTCAAATATTTTGTATTTTTGCAACTATAGCAACAAAGAGATGGGTTTGACACAACTTTTTGTAAACATTCTCGTTAAATATGTCATGGGAAGGGAGAATAGAAATTTGATCATGACTACCCTCCAACGGTTGCAAAAATTATAGACTGATTCATCATCATATTGTATCAAATTAAGCAAATCAGTCAATGTTGTCTTCTTTCTAACGTTCAGGGAGAACCGCTCCAAGAATTGATTAACTAGTTGCTTAAAAGCGTAAATACTTTGGTGCGATAAATAGTTGTACCAATCTAGGGTATATCCTCAAAATATATGAGGAAAAGTGTGGAGCATAAGTGCATCATTGTTTCTGATCTTAAAACAAGCGTTAACAAATCTGGTCACATGCTCTTGAGGGTCCTTGTACCCCTTGAATGTATCAAACTTTAGTATTTGAAAGTCTGCCAGGTAGGGCAGTGATGGGACCAAAGCATGAATTGGATGATTAATTAGCTGCCTTAAGGTAGGTTTTTGATATTGCATACCCAGTGTCTGCATGGCAAGGCTATCAATTCGACTTTACAAGAATTATATCCTTCAATCCTCCTGAGGATTGAAACCCTGATTGGATTGTTGCTACTGGAAGTAGGGTGCATTATTGGTGGGGGTTTGATGGTATGGGATGTTAACATAAAATGAATTATGGTATGGTTACTAATGATTTTGATTTTAATTGTGGTGAGGTGATGGGAGTATGATGGTATGCTGACCTGAAGAGCTAGCATACATTTGGTGAAGTGGGTTAGTAGGTGTGATCGTGGTTGGGGGTCGTGACACCCAATATGGATTTTGAGTAAAGAAGATATGTGAATGTGAGCTGGATGGTTGGTTTTGATTGACCTCTTGTGACTATTGTTGCGTATCAGGATTAACATTTGATTAGCATTATCAATGATCATTTGCTGTAGCTGTAGAAATTCTTGTTGCATAGCAATCATGGATGAAGATGGTATGGCCGTATAGGCGGATGTTTGGTGTAGTTGGGTTGATGCAGGAGCCTATATTTAGGGGTTTTTTTTTAAATAAGTTTTAAAGTAATTTTTGTATTACTAAAAATGGAATTATTTGACGCAAAATATAATTTGCCGAAAATGGTAATTACTAAAAAAGGCAAATTTGTTTGAAAAAATAATTTGCCGAAAATAGTAATTACCTAAATAGGCATTTTATGGTGGAAAATTTAATTTGCCAAAAATAGTAATTTTTATTTTTATTTTTAGGGTTTTAAGCATTAGGGTTTTCTTTTAGGGTTTCTTTTAGAGCTTCAAGTTTTAGGGTTTTCTTTTAGGGTTTATTTGGGGATATATTTTCCCTTGGTATTGCATTGTAAAAGGGGGAAGTGAATCCAGGAATGAGAAAATAAATTATTTACTGGTTTATTTCAATGTACTGTAGTTTTTATGTGAATGGAGGGTTTTACTGATTATTTCTATTTATTACAGTTTTTATGTAATGGGAGGTATTTTATTTTGACCTCTTGTAGCTGGATTTACATCATTTGGTATCAAAAAAGTTGGATCTTGTTGGGAGGAGAAAAGATAAGAGAAGAAAAGAGAAAATGAGAGGATAGAAAAGAGGCTAAAAAAAAAAATCGGCACTCTATGCAATGCTTGCATAAGGTTTGTAAAACCTTGGAGACAAAAATTGACACTCTGTGTAAGTGCTTGTAGGAGGTTTTTTTATGTAAAAGCCTCAGAGAAAGAGATTGGCACTTTGTGTAGTGCTTGCAGAAGGTTTGTAAAACCTTGGAGAAAGAAATTGACACTTTGTGTAAGTGCTTGTAGGAGGTTTTTTTATATAAAACCTCAAAAGGAGGAATTGGCACTTTGTGTAGTGCTTGCAGAAGGTTTGTAAAACCTTAAAGAAATAAATTGGCACTCTGTGTAGTGCTTGCAGAAGGTTTGTAAAACCTTAAAGAAATAAATTGGCACTCTGTGTAGTGCTTGCAGGAGGTTTTTTCATTAAAAACCTCAGAGGGAAGAATTGGCACTTTGTGTAGTGCTTGCAGGAGGTTTGCTATTTTAAAACCTCGAAGGAATAAATTAGCACTATGTAGTGCTTGCAGGAGGTTTGAGATATAAAACCTCAGAAGGAGATTGGTACTTTGAGGAGTACTTGCAGATGTGTGACACTCTATAGAGAGAGATTATGAGTTTGATCAGAGGAACTCGCAGGAGCAGAGTTCTTTTCAACCAAAGGAGAATGATGCAGGAGCCTATCTTTAGAGGGTTTTTTTTAAATAAATTTTAAAGTAATTTTTTTATTACTAAAAATGGAATTATTTGACGCAAAATATAATTTTCCGAAAATGATAATTATTAAAAAAGGTAAATTTTTATGAAAAAATAATTTGCCAAAAATAGTAATTACTTAAAAAGGTATTTTATGGTGAAAAAATAAATTTGCGGAAAATAGTAATTTTTATTTTTATTTTTAGGGTTTTAAGCTTTAGGGTTTCTTTTAGGGCTTCAAGTTTTAGGGTTTATTTGGGGATATATATTCCCTTGGTATTGCATTGTAAAAGGGGAAGTGAATCCAGGAATGAGAAAATAAATTATTTACTGGTTTATTTCAATGTACTGTAGTTTTTATGTGAATGGAGGGTTTTATTGATTATTTCTATTTATTGCAGTTTTTATGTAAATGGAGAGTTTTACATATGATTTTTATTTACCATAGTTTTTATGTAATGAGAGGTATTTTATTTTGACCTCTTACAACTGGATTTACATCATGGGTGGAAACCATGTTAGTGGATGTAGGTGGAGGGTAAGTGGAAAAAGGCATTACCACTGAATGAGGAATGACGTGATGCTTGGGATCTATGGATGTAGTGAAAGAGATGGATGTAGGGATATGCAAAATAACATTAGCTTGTGCTTCATAGAGGAGGTTAGCACCACTGATGTTCTGACTTAGCCAGATGAAGGGGTGTTGATGAGATGATGATGGATAATTGTTAGGCATGGTTGCAAAAATTTGTCCGAATGGTGGATTTGTGAAGGTCTGATTGGTTTTTTTTGGGTATGTGAAGGTGATTTCTTGATGCATTTATGGAATGGTGCATGGTGGAAGAGTAAGCAAAGGCAACAATGGAAAGGACAAACCAACTGTATTTAGATATATCCTAATAGCATCTAAATCTACATATGTGACTCAATTGTCTGATGGCATATGTGGCTCACTCTCAGGTATCTCAAGGATGGTAGCATGAGTAGCCCTTTGCATAATATCTATGTTCAATATGGGTGCACCACTAGAGGGCCCAATTTTTAGGTTCAAGGACATAGTAGGGGCCACACTGACTTGCTCTACCACCGAAGTGTTAGGGGTTTCATAGGACTAAAATATAAAAAATATAATTATGTGTAGGATTTTATATGCCTACGTTTGGAATTAGGCATATATTTTATTATGCAAATTAATGTGGTAGGACGCAAATGGTGCTTTTGTGAATACTTAGATTTTGGTGTCTACAGATACAAAGTATTGACAAATATATGTAAATATGTGCAAATAAAGACAAAATACTAAAGGATTTTTGCTTGGCCTGTAGGACTTTTGATTAAGCTTTACCCATATGACTTTTGATTTAGCTTTGCTTTTAGGAATTTTGATTTAGCTTTGCCTATAGCACTTTTTATTTAAATTTACCCATAGGACTTTTAATTTAGCTTTTCTCATAGATATTTTTATTTAGATTTACCTGTGGGACTTCTAATTTAGCCTTACATGTAGGACTTTTAATTTAGTTTGATATATTTACCTTGAAATGACTATTTAAATGACTCTTTCTTGGCTTGTATGACTTCCAATTTAGATTGATATATTTACATTTAAATAGATGCTTAAAGGACTTTTGAATGGATTAATTTACCTAGTAGATAATTTTCATAGAAGAAAAATTATTAGAGATTTATGTGGCAATGAATTATGCATGGTGGTACATGAGTCAAGAGATTATAGTACTGATCTTGGTATCAACATCTACAAACCTTATAGTATTCATCATATGATAAGAGTTTGATGAGATGGAAGATTAGAGAGATAAGATGTGATTATTATATATAATCAATCTCTTTCCACATGATAACTACTTTGCAAGTGATAATGAATACTATTATAGGCCCATAGGACTAGATACAATTAGAGATGCCAATATCTACTAGTTTTTCTAACAAGCTTTTTTTGATAAGAGTTTTATTAGAAGCTTCAACTTAGCCATTGCCTTGAGGATAGTAAAGTGTAGACCATTTGTAATTTATCTTCTATTTAGCATAAATTTTCTAGACATCCTTATTCTTTAAGGGTGTTGTATTATTTCAAATTAGCATAGAAGAGATGCCATAATGACTAAGGATCTAGTTAAGGATGAACTTGGAGAATTGGATTCTAATTGTTGAGGCTAAGGGCATGGAATTGACCCACATGGTAAATTATTCAATAGCCATGATGAGGAACTTGTGTCCATCAGATGATGATAGTTTTATCTTCCTAATGATATCTAAGCCCCAAATGAAAAAAATTCTAAGAGGTTAAATACTAGAGAACTTGGGAAGGAGCATGGATAAGGTTGTCATGCATTTAAAACTTATCACACCTCTTGAAATAGTCACAAGAATATTTTCCCATGAAGGGCTAGTAATAACCCATCCATAGGATTATTTTGGTGATGGTGATACAACTAAAGTGACTATTGCATGATCCATCATGGGTCTCTTTGATGATTACTTATGCTTTAGCTGAGTCTAAACACTTAAGCAAAATACCATCAAGGGTGTGATAATATAAGATATCACCAATGATAATAAGTCTATTGGATTGTTGCTTGAGGTTATTACATTTATTATAGTTCAAACCATAATACAAAGTGTTATCCCTAAGACAACAAAGATGTCCTTGTACTAAGGATTAAGGGATGAAGCTACTTCTATAGAAAATATTCCTAGAGGAAGCTAGTGATGAGGACATTCTTTGTTAGTCTTAGGATCAGTTTCTTCCTAGGATTATTTTATTATTTTCTAGCTAGTATAGGATCACTTTCTTGCACCTATGTATTCTACAAGTTCATGTTAGATTGTTTGTTATGGGTTGAGTTGTAGTTTGTTAGTTTTTATATATTTTTGTTAGCTAGTTAGTTAGTTAGATCTATCATAGCTAGGTATATTATCTACATATACATAATTTAGGAGGTTTTTAAAGTGTTTGTTTTTGTTTTATGTGCTTATTTAAGCACTTAAGTTAATAAAAAATTATAGCTTCTGGTTTGGATCCTCATCATTGGTATTAAAGCTAGATTCTAAGGTTGAAGGCTCCCTAATTTATTGAATTATGATCATAGATTTTTCCTCTTTTAGTTATAAGGTTATAAGGGATGTAATAAATTCCATAGCATGGGCATGACAAATACTAGATATAGATATAGCTTTAATCATGATTTGTTAAAATCAATCATAATTTTATTGATAATATATTTGTATGGCTTGAGCTTGTCATTTTAGTTTTTATGAACACCATTTACTTGGTTGACTACTACATGAGAGTATCCAAATATAAAAAGGATTATAACCTAGAGAACTAATATTATACATAACCCTAGGATAAGGGCTTTGTATTTAATAATATTATTGGTATAGAAAAACTTAAGCTTAAAAGATAAAGGGATTGGCTATTATTGAGGGATGACCAAGATTACTTCTACTCTACTACTTTAACACATCTAGTGCCATCAAATTATAGAGTATAAGAGTTAGATTTATATTATTCTAGGCTAAATACCGACTCATTCGGAAATTTTATTGCTAACGGATGGATAACTTCTAAAGGTATTACTATAAATTAGTTAACAACCTAACCTTTTATAAACTTTTTTCTTGGACATGAGATAATGCAAGGGGTAAACCCTTGTGATGACAAAGGTTTTATGACTTAGACTATAGTATTTAATATTCTCAAAAGCAAACACTATGGCCAAGAAATTTTTTTATAAAGGGGTATTCTAGATTTCATAATTAACCAAAGTCATGTTGATATAGAAAACAACTCTTTCTCTATGTTGGTCATTGTATTATTCTAACATATCTTCTAAGGTATGGTTAATGGTTTCCATGTATAGTAGCAAAGGCCTATGTTGATTAGGTGGAACAAGGATAGGTGGAGATAAAAGGTAGTATTTGAGAGCATCAAGAGTTTATTCACATTTTTCCTATTTAGAAACTACACCCTAGAAGATAAATCAATGAATGGCTTGGATTTTGCATTGGAGACTTCTAAATTGTGTTAGAGTCTAAGTAGGTGGCATATTTATGATAGATAATATTTTATGCCATGTTAGAATATGATGAATCTCAATATTTTACTTGATATAACACCAAAAATATATTTTAGATACTTAAGACATACTTTGTACTCCTTAAACTGTTGAAAAATGCATCTTATATCTTGAATATGGTCTTCCCAATTTAAATACCAACCAAGAAGATATTTTACATAATCCTCCATGATCTCATGCATCATGTCATGGAAAATGCATGTCATGGCTCTTTGATAGGTAGATCTTGTGTTCTTTGTGAAATCTACTCTTTTATAGTTGCAACCCTAGTGCCTAGATTGAAGCCATGAGACTTCTAAAAAATTATCAATTGATGGAGAAAATAAAATAAAATAAAGGCCCTAAATGTGTCATGTAAAGGTTTGAAGGACGTGTAATTGAAGCTCATGGTGATGTGGCATATAAAAAAAAGTAACAATACTAAGCCAAGCACATCATAGAAATGTTTCACATCAAGGAGTCAAATTGATAATTTAAAGTTACTAATGCAACAATTATTATAGAAGCAATAACAATATGGTTTTATCAAACACACTATGCTCACAATAAATAACTAATTCTACTCTATTTTTGTGCATTGGAAATAATATTTTTACTTCCTTTTAGTTAAACATTCTACTACCTAATTGACATGAAAGTAGATATGCATAGTTATAGTTACAATGTTTAAGTGAATGGTCGTATCCCTAATTTATGCTTGTACCTCATCTGCTACTTGCAAAAATTCCTCAAACTCAAGCTATGTCATAAGTTTAGTCTTCCAGGCAACAATTATTTCCCCTCAATAATTGGGAATCTAGTAACAAGATCTTTGGTGCTCCACTAGACATAGTAGATATTTACAAAATCTTAATATTCTTCTTTCATTGAGTTTGACTTAAAAAAATCTTTTCTATGAGTATATATATGCCTATACTCATATTTCATTTGATGCATCAAAAGTACAAGAAATAATTGTGTCTCGTCATGTAAAGGTAGAGGGAATGCTTTTTCCTCTATGGATTATTACTTTTTTAATATTATATTTTCTTTTACAATTTCTCCATGTTTTCACCTCTCGTTAATCCATGTGTTGTTGTCCTATTGGACTTCCTTCAACCTTTATGGTGGAAAATTTTATGGACACCTTGATAATGCTTGCTTATGGCAATGCTTATCACCAAGTGGTATTTTAATATTTCTTTGATATTGATTTTTATTTTCTTCCATACACTTAGCATGGCAAAAGATCTCATTCTGTAGTATGCTTTGCCACTCAACTTTTTTTGTTGGTATATTTCATCAAATTTTCTCTATTGTAGGTGCTTTTGATAGGTATCTTTGAATCTTTTGATTGCATTTGTCTCATAGATGATGCTCTATTATGTTGAATATTATACAATTGAACATTATGTCAATGTCAAATATTGGATGTCCTTCTTGTCTCTCAGTTTCAATTCTTCATGCTTCATATCCTATAGATTTATCACCATGTAAATCAATAGGGTAAGCTTATTATGTTTCCCTAGTTCGCTAACCAATAAGAATTTTTTTAAACCATGGGAGCTAGTTTGAGAGTCCTAGTCGTGTTGTTCTAGGTTTCTTGATTTTTGTTTCTTCTTTTATTAGCTTCTATGAGATTTATTTTCTTTATTTATATAGATACCTTATCTTATGCTTGGGTGAATGAATTTTGATACTTTTTGAGTGTCTTTCTAATTCTTTAATATGCGAATACATTTTCTAATGCTTTATCAAGCAAATTATTTTACCAATCTTCTGCCAAGAAAATACCTTTTCTACTATTTTGCTGAACGAATGGCTTTATCAATACTATGAAAAGTGAATTCTTTTTCTAATGTTCTAATAAGAAAATTACTTTGTTAATACTCTTATGAGTGAATTTTTTTTCCAATGCTTTAATTATTGGATACCTTATCCAAATATATATATATCTAATTTGGTCCTAAAACAATTTTTTGAAACATGATATTTGCTTGAAATAGCCTCAAATTGCTTGAACTTGTTGTTGGTTGTGAACAATATTAGTCTTCTTGGATTTTTATTTGAGAGGCCAATTTAGCCTCTTCATGGGCTATGCTCCTTGTATTTTTATTAATATTCCAATGAGTCTTTTATTGCCTTCGCGTATTGCTTCTTCATACGATTCCTCCCTTATATACATTATTAATTCCAATGGTCATTATAGTTGGAACCTTTACTTCAATGTCAGATATTATTTCTTTTGCTCTTTGTCTCGGAGTGTTGAAATTACTTTGAAATAACTTTTTGTTAAAAACTTTATTTCTTTCCTTCTCGTGTTTCTAATTTGTAGTCTTTTAAGAGACTTAATCTTCTTTATACCTTAACACATTCTCCTTAGAATTTTTATGATGCTACAAATGGTCATAGCCTTCTATTTAATATTTTTTAAACTTCTTTTCAAAAGTATTAAATGTGCTATATCTTTAGCCTTCTATATTTTAAATATTCTTCAATCTTTTTTTTTTCCATTTCCTTTTTTCCAATGTCTTTTAAAATGGCTTCAATGTAATTTTTAAAAGGAGTTTCTATGACTTCCTTTTCTTATAATCTTTTAAAGGAGCTTCAAAATAGTTTTCTTTTATTACATTTTTAAAATGGTAATTCTTTTACTTCTTGCTAAGCTTGGCTTGGTTATTTTAGGCTTTATGGGCTTTGGTCTTAAATAGGGATTAAAACCCTTTTAATTATATGAATGGATATTTGTCTATGGTAGGGATTTTTCACCTTGAAACTTCTTGAATGTGCCATGAAATTTTACTTCATGGTCATAAGGTAATTTTAGCCTTGAATTTTTTTTATCTAAACTTTGATTTTTTTCAAACAAAGTGCACATATGGCTTTCTCTATGTCAAATATAGAGAAGGATCAAAAGAAAAATTATTTCTTCTTTTTACCTACTCTGATACCACATGCTAGATATTAATGCTTCAAATTATTGTATTATATTAGTGAAGGGTATTTAAGTACATAGGATACCTATTTTAGGCATAACAAACCTTCAAATAATCTTACAACTACCTTGTCTTATACTACATGCATGTACCTTGTGAGGAGTGGTTATACCACTTGACTTATCACATTGTCTATGATGTAATAAATTCTAATAGGTTTAATATTAGCAAACTAACATGCTAGCTAATCTTTGTCTAAGCCTCTCATTTGTTCAACTATCCACCTCAAACTCTTAGTTAGACTTCAACCATGTATAGACATCATGTTGTACACAACACTTTTCTTAGAAAGAAAATAATCATAGCTCTCTTTTGACATAGGAAACTTATTCTAAAAAATCACTTGGGAGAACAAATTATAGGACTTTACCTGGCATTGCATGTCTTGGATTAAATTTCTTATCAATGATTAGCCTTGGGTTTTATATTTTACCTTCAATTTCATCATTTTCACTAAATTTCACTATTAAACAAGGATTAATAATGATTTTTAATCCCCCTACCCACAATATATCAATATCATTTAATACCTTATAGTATAATTATTTTGGGTGATATTTGGACAACCAAGGATTTTGGATTGATCTATGCAAATATTTTATAAGAACTAAGATATTTAGATGGTTCAAAGAAGTGTTCATAATACTAGGATAAAACTGCACCAAGGAAAGAGATAGGGGTAGAGGGCTTGGTAGACAAGGTGTGGATTAAGGATAAATCAAGAAAGGTATAGGGATACCTAAAAGGAAGCAAGGAAAAATGGGGCATCCCATTCTAAAGTGGCTAAAGAAGTGGAAATGGTAGTGTAAAAAAAGAAACATAATAGTTGAAACAAAGTTAGGGTTTAACAATATGATGTTAATGGTACCAATCATTACCAAGTCTAAAGATAACAGATCAATAAAAAATGTGATAAGAGTAGATATCATGACTAAAGTTCCAAATATAGACAATGACCAAAGGGGATTTGAAACTATACTTGAAGTAGTAATCAAAGAGTCGACATTAACAATATCATTTGGTATTGCATAAGAGAGTGACGATGAAGGGATGATAAGGTAGCAAAAATTACCATTAGGAGAACCCTACGAGAATCCATGTGCATTGGTAGTGGGACTCATCACAAGAGTTTTCCAATTAAGAAAATATAGAGGAGGAGAGCATCAAAAAAGTTGCATAATTTTAAAAATGACTAACTATGAGAGAAAATCACATACCCAAAAATACAAGAGATAACTAGAGAAGGTCCTTGACCATAAATGGATATGAAATCATGTGCATAACCCCTAAGTTTAAGAGTCATGTTCATTTAATTGTTATAATTGTGATTTTAGAAAACATATCCACGATGAGAAAGATATATTTAGTCTTAGGAATTATGAAAATATAGCATAAATTATCAAATTAAAGAATATGTTGATGTCCTTATTCTTGAGGAGCTTACTTTGCTAGTTTAAGTGCTTTAAAAATAAAGTGTAAACACAAATAATAAATCAAGGTAATTGAAATATACAAAGTATTTATCTTTATGTTTTAGGTATGAACATTAATTATAATTAGCAATTCATTTATAACACTAAAGATATTCTCTCTTCATCTAATAAAAACAAAATTTCTTGCATTTGAGAGGAATATTGAAAAAATAAATAAACATCTTAAAATCAAAGATTTTTTTTCTAAATGGTTGAAGTGGGACCAATAACATTGTTTTACTAATCCCAAGGGCTAGGTGGATTGGTAAGTGCTAATCTAGCTGGGTACTTATCAAGAAGAGATCCAGGTTTAAATCTTGGGGGAAGCTTCTTGCAAAGGTAGTAGTCTGATCCAAATCCTCTAAGTGCGTGTTAGATTGACAATGATAGTATGAATCCTAAGCACCTAGTGGTTCATTTCATGTTGGGCTATAAAACAACAAGGTGGAATAGATTTGAAGGATGCAACCCTTGTGGTTTGAACCCTGCAATGAGGTGGAATAAGTTTGGTGGATGCAACCCCTACGGTTTGAACCTTATGCTTGTTAGATATTAAAAATATTGTGGTTGGAACCAACTCTCCTATAAAAAACATTATTTTACTAAATAATATCACAAAATTCAAATTTAAAAAATAATTATAAACTTAAAATATTAAGATAATAAAATTATTAATATAATAAATAAAAATAATTTCAATCCCCATGATAGATGTGTATATAAAGTATAACTAACAAAAAATATTCAATCTTATATAAGAAATAAAATTTTAATATTATAATTATATCTTTTATTTATGCTTGTCTAAAATATCAGTTTCCTCTCTTCCGAAAATTTGTTTCCATAATTTTGGAAAATATACTTAGTGATACACATCCAATCTTATTTCATATGTTGGTGCACCTCAATCATGGGCTCCATTCCTGAAAGGAATTTATGACCTTGTTTGCCATGTGATCTAAATGTGAAGTTTTTTTTGTGTGCTTATCATGGAGAACGATGACTGTGTTCTGCGATGATATGATACAACACTGATTTAATGATTTTAGGACAACATAGACCTCATTGATTTGATATGCTATCATTCCACAGTTAGTTTTTATCATCGTTAATGACTTCTTGTGAATCAAATATTATACTATTATGTAGAGGCTTTTCCTATTCGTTTTTCTTTGAAAAAAGGTATGTTCTGGGATGGCGGAAGATAGGCTGTGATTTGGACTCTCATTTTATTATTAATTTGTTGAAGACTCATAATATTTCAAAAATCAGTCTTGGAAAGTTTCCAAGGGTTCATTGATAGCAGCCAGAGGTAAAATGTTGGGTACATTATATTTGCTTACAAATGTTTCTAATTGTGAACTAAATTTGGTGGCTATAGAAGAAAGTGCAGAGTTGTGGCATCAGAGATTGGGCCACATGAGTGAAAAATCAATGAAGGTACTTCACTCAAGGAAGTTGCTTCCAAAGCTGAAAGAGGTTGATTTAGGATTTTGTGAGAACTGTATCTATAGTAAGCAAAAAAGGGTGAGATTTTTTAAAATCAAAAAGGATAAAAAAAGGGAGAAGTTGGAGTTGGTGCACAGTGATGTGTGGGGACCAGCCCAGGTAACATCTCTAAATGGTTGTAATTATTATGTCACATTTATTGATGATGCTACTCGTAAGACATGGATTTATTGCATAAGAAAAAAATCTAATATTTTTGACACCTTTCAGAAATGGAAGGCATTAGTTGAAAATGAAACTGGAAATAAGGTAAAGTTTTTGAAATCAAATAATGGTGGTAAGTATTGTTCAAACGATTTTGAAAATTATTGTTATTTAAATGGTATAAGAAGGATTAAGGTTACATCCAAAACACCTCAAGAGAATGGGGTGTCCGAAAGGATGAATAGGACACTCCTTGAGTGTGCAAGGTACCTTATATTACATGTAGATTTACCATTGTCTCTTTGGGTATATTGTTTTACTTGATAGGGCCATCAAGTGCATTGGATGGTGGCATTTCAGAGGAGCTATGGAGTGGTAAAACCTGTAATTATTCTTTCTTGAGAGTTTTTTATTGTGATGTTTTTGTCCACATAGATAAAACAAATAGAAAGAAATTAGATGCCAAGTCTCAGAAGTGTTACTTCATTGGATATGGAGTGGATAGATTGGGCTACAAGTTATGGGATGACATAAACCGAACAATTGTAAGAAGTAGAGATGTGGTGTTTAATGAAAAATGTTTGTACAAAGACAGGAATTTGTAGGTCAGAGAAGAAGAAAAATTATAAGTTATTGAGCTTGATGTGGATATCAATATGCCTATATTGCAAGGAGATGTCCAGGAACAAGAGCCACAAACTCCATCACAAGATAATTAACAACATCAACAACAAGCACCTCCATCTCCTATAGGTGTTGTTAGAAAATATATCAGGACAAGTAGGGTACCTCAATGATTTTTTGATTATGTTATGTCTACAAGGGTAAGTAATTTACCAGGCCGTTATTTCCTTGCAATTCATTATGTGTTATATACTGATGTTGGTGATCCAGAGTGCTTGGATGAAGCTTTAAAGATGAGTACCAGCAAGAAGTGGGAGCTAACAATGAATGAGGAAATGGAGTCTCTTATTCACAACCAAACATGGGATTTGGTTGAGCTACCTGCAGGAAAAAGGGCACTACACAAAAAATGGGTGTACAGGATCAATGAATATGTAGGTGGAAATAAGAGGTATAAGGCTAGACTTGTAGTAAAAGGTTTTGCACAAAATAAGGGTATTGATTATGATGAGATTTTCTCATCGGTTGTTAATATGACATCTATAAGAAATATATTAAATTTAGTTGCTATTGAAAATTTGCATTTGGAGCAACTTGATGTAAAAATAGCTTTCCTTCATGGTGACTTGGAGGAGGAAATTTACATGCAGCAACTAGAAGGATATGAGGTAAAGGGTAAGAGAAATCTTGTTTGTAAATTGAAGAAGAGTCTATATGGCCTCAAGCAGGCACCAAGGTAGTGGTACAAGAGGTTTGATAGTTTCATGGTTGAAAATGATTTCAGTAGATGTCAATCAGATCACTGTGTTTATTTAAGGAAGAATAGTGATGGTGATTTCATTATTTTATTGTTGTATGTAGATGACATACTTGTTACAGGGTCTAACATGCAGGAAATTAATAGCCTAAAAAATAAATTGACAAACACATTTGGCATTAAGGATTTGGGATTTGCAAAACAAATCCTTGGAATGAGAATAGTAAGAGATAGGAAAAACAATCTGCTAAAACTGTCACAAGAAGACTATGTTGAGAAGGTTTTGCAGAGATTTAGCATGGCTAATGCAAAACCAGTAAGTACACCATTGGCAAGGCATTTTAAGCTAAGCAATAATTTGTGTCTAAGAACATAGGACAAAAAATATTATATGGCAAGGGTTCCCTATGCATATGTGGTGGGAATATTGATGTATACAATGGTCTGCACAAGACCAAAAATAGCCCAAGCAGTGGGAGTTGTCAACAGGTTCATGAATAATCTAGGAAAGGGATATTGGCAAGCTTTCAAGTGGATATTCAAGTATCTAAGGGATACTCCTAAATTTTGTTTAAATTTTGGTGGTATTGAATTGAAGTTGCAAGGTTTTGTAGACTCTGACATGGCAGGAGATCTTGATGGAGGAAGGAGCACAATTGGTTATGTTTTCACTATAGTTGGTGGAGCGGTGAGTTGGATTTCAAAACTCCAACCAGTAGTGGCTCTTTAAACAATGAAATTTAAGTACGTTGCTGTGACAAAATCAAGCAAGGATATAATATGGTTGCAAAGGCTTTTGGAAGAGTTGGGGAGAAAGTAGAATGACAGTACACTATGGAGTGATAGACATAGTGTTATCCATCTAGTAAAGAACTCAGCCTTCCATTCCAGAACCAAACACATTCAGCTAAAATACCACTTCATTCATTCAATTTTGGAAGATGGATCTTTGAAGCTTGATAAGATTCATACTTCCGATAATCCTGCAGACATGTTCACGAAAGTTGTCTCAAGGGCAAAGTTGAGCATTTTCTCAACTTTGATTGGTCTTAGTGTTTAGATCAATGGTTTGAATATCCAGTCCTAGGCTGCAGGGTTGTTGCAACATTTCAGTCTCCAAGTGGGAGATTGATAAGTTTGGAGCCTAAAAATATGCTAAGTCTCAAAATTGTACTCTTTGTTTTGAACCAACAGTAATGGAAACAGGCAGTTATCTCATTGATATGATTGGGGATTGTTTCTTGGGGGTATGGCAAATTTCCATGATTGATTGGACTCAATATGGGAATGATTTGCGGCATGATTAGTGGATCTGAGATTGGGAGATAGGATCTGATTCAGTTTCAAGTTTATTTGAGTTGCAGATTGTATCGTATAAAAGTTAGTGTGAATTGCTGAGAGGAAGAGGAGTGTATGTTCCATTGTATTTTTCGGTGAGAAAAATTGCAGTAGGGTTTTGTTGCAGGAATATTTCCATTGAGGATAATACAAGTGGACTGGATATTCGATGGTGGACGTAGCCCACACTGGGTGAACCACCTTATATGTTGTGTCTTCTCATTTGTGTGATTGTTTTGTCTTTGAATGTTTTGGAATTTATTTCTTCTGCAATCTAAAATTTTGCTCTGGATTATTTGTTATTAATAATCGGTAAGAAGAAATCCCAAAACACATGTCACTCCCACATGGTGGTGTCTCAATGTTGATTAGGATGATTTGAAACCCATGTCTGGTACATTTTCCACACTTGAGATTTTAGTGTCACGAGACAAGTTCTGCACAATGTATGATGGACACTTTGTTTAGGCACGGCGAGGCATCACAATCAATGTCATCCAAAGAGAGACCACTGCATAATAGGATTCCTCAAGACCAGTAGGAATGAAGCTTCAAAAATTTACCTCTAAAATCTATCATTGAGTTTAAGACCATGTTTTGTATTTCAAAATGTTAATATAGAAAATTAGAGAGTTTATGTAGATGAAGGTGATGAAAATTTGTGTGGTTGTGTTATTATTGATTAACGAATAATTTAAAAACCTAATAATTGTGGGTATAATTGTAAAAATCACAATTCGGTCCAGTTTTGGAGAATATTAAAAAGTTGATTTTATATTAAATATTTATTAAAAGAGTATAATTATAGTACTTGATCATTAAATTTAATCAAATACATTATACAAATATAAAATTTTAAAATATAAAGTAGTTTTTAAATTGTTTTTTGTTTTCCCTTCCTTTTCCTTGAACTAGATGATTGGACTTGGCTTTTGGTAAGTGGTCCAATTAGAAGCTCCTCAAGTATGGGTTCATCATGGTATATTTTTGACCTCTTCAATATTTTTCTTCTACCTCTAGTGCATATATGTCCTTTGTAGTAAACTTGATATTCAATGGACTCTCGACAATCAACCAAGTCAACCGCCTCATAAGATTCATTTGCTTTCACTTTGATGTGAAGGAGATTATATTGTATGAAAAGTTATTGAGGTGCTCCTAGTTCAACCTATTGAGCTTCTTAGTTTTTATAACCTCAAATAAAGACCAATTGCACTCACACCTAGAAGCACAACAAGCTACAAGGCTAGCTAACTCAAGATGCGGATTGACATCCTCCTTAGATTATGCATTTTTTAACCATAGCCATCCCACTATAAATCTACAAAACAAAGAGGAATTCTTTATATTATTAACTTAAATTTATAATTATGTTGTCGTAAATGTAAACTACGAGAAAATTTGTTTAAAAGTTTAGATATTTGACATGATCACAAGGTTAATTTTGATCCTTTATAGAAGTAATATGGAAATAGGATCCCATGAGTACCCTTGTAGGTTTAAAACTCAGGAAATATGATGTGATGTTTGATGGGGTCATCTATGATCCTCTTAGCACAATTATAGAACATCCAAGACCTCTTCATTAGCATTAATATTGCTAATGTAAAATAATTTTGGGTTCAACAAGTATCCCCCTACATAAATAGGTTGATTGAATTTCATTGTCCATGTCTTATCAATGATATTCCAAATGGGTTCATACTTGCACTTATTACCATCATAATAATATTGGATGGACTCTTTTGCTCTATCCATCACCACATACAAATTCCCCATTGCTAATGTTTTTAAATCTACAAGGTGAAGAACCCTTAATCATTTTAATTTACTCATACATTTAATTATAAATCAAAATTTGTAATTTTTAGTTAAATCTAAAAAATACTAATTTTTTAAATAGAAAATAAGATTTTAAATTTAAACAACCAATTACTTTAATAATTTCCTACACACTCACCCAAAATGAATCATCAAAAATTTCCTTTAGACACTTTTTCCCTCTTTTTTTGAATGAAATGGTGAGACATACCACTCCTTTCTCACTAACATCTACTTCAAAGTAGGCGATGTCGCTAGAAGGTTATACAAGATAATAAAATTTTAAGGGAATCAAGTGATTCATAGATGAAGAATGTACCTCCCCTTATTATACTCTCTCATCAAGATGATCACCCATGTGTGGTTGTATATAAACTATGTAATATTCTTCACATGTTCCACCATGATCTTCCTTGTATCAAGTTGCTAATGTTATTAAATGAGAGGTCAATGCAATGGGAATTGCATGGGCTCCCAAAACTAAAAGAGTATTTCTCCTATAGAATCCTACCCGTAGAAAAATATTGTTGCTTTGTCCATCACAATATGGATAAAAATCTCTACTCCTACTTCCAACAAAACCTCCAACAAATTGAATAATATCTATGAATTATTCACCTCTCATGAGGCATAAACCAACTTTAGGAAGACCATGGATCCATAAAAAACCACCATGAAGTTGAGGAGCATGTGGTTCCTCATATCCATCCATCCATCAAAAAGAACACTATAACCCTTTCTCCTCTAGATTTTCTTTTGCTCTTCTACAATAACACATGTTCATGACACACTTCTCCAACAATGGACTTCTAAAATATTTTGTTGAAGGTGCCTTGACCCCTTTTCCAACCTCACTTAACACCCCCACCAAGGCTTCCCAATAGGGGCTATTTACATAATTAAAGGGCATACACTAATCCCCAAAATTAGCCATTGTTTTTCTTACTTCCTCTGTGTTTTCCTTCCTCCATGCAGTATTCTAAAGGTTTTTTTATCTTATGTTTAAGACTTGACCAGACACTCAAATTTCTTCCACTCCTTTTACCTAGTCATATGTGAGGGCTAAGAATAGATTTTTTGGTAATATCACTAACATCCACCAATTTGGCCTCGTCACCATAGAAAAGGCCCAAGGCCCTACTCTATGTCCAATTGCAGCTCTCATATTTTTGTGTTCTATTTTCTTTGCCTCCTTACTACACATCCAAGCATTCACCTTAGTTCTTATTATATAACCTAATCTAAAGTAGGGGTCCATATCACCTCACATGTCCTTGCCATAGTATTCACAAAATATTTGAATCAACAAGTTTCCTTTAATATCATTATTTCATATTAAGTCCCTCTTTGGGGTTAGATTTGTGGTTCAAATTTGAATATTTTAACTCATTGATGTTAGTGTAGTTTCCATGGCCCTCACCCAAAGAATCCATCTATTTTTCCAAAGGGAAAAATAATACTAAATAACTAATTTACCAAATATCCTATGGCTGATTCTACATGCTTTAGGAACAACAAACAAAAAGAAAACATTAAAAAACCCTAGTTTTTGCCCAAAAAATACCTCTAAAATCTCTTGGAAATTAATTAATTCTCCTCTAAATGAAATTAAATCCATTTTTTTGATCTCCAAACATGGTTTAAAGTTCAAAATTAACCTCTAAGAATATTTCTTTCTAAGTATGGGAGAAAACAAAATGGCAAAATGGGGCCAAAACCCCTTTATAAAAAAGTGATTTCATGTTTTTGTCATAGTACTTGAGTTTTACCTAGTTCTTAAAAAGAACTAGATGAGAAAATAATTCAATAATTACCATGAGTCAACAATTTTTATTTTTATTTTTATATTAGTAAACCATTGTTTTTGAAAGGTATCAAACCCTTTTACAAGCCTAGACTAGTCTATCTAGTCTTACATTCTATTTTTCCTCAACTGCTAAATTTTAATACATTTCAACACATCAACTCTTCAATTTATTTTGGCATAAAAAACTACAAAATACCATGCTGCATCCTTATTATGAATTTTCTCGTGTAGTTTTCTTAATGTAATCCAACACACTTTTTAAATAGATATTACTGGCACACTCAATTTCTTAATAAACCAATGCAAGTTTAGGTATACCTACAAATGAGATTCAAATATTGTCAGGACTAATAAAAATAACTTATAAGAGTACTATGTTCCTTGCTCTGCATAAGATAAAACTATTTTTTAATTTATAAATTAACACTTAGTTCTCACTTTGCTATGCTCAAGATTTTGTAGAAGGGAGCCAATATTTGTACTAAACTAATCCACGTGGGAACATAGATCAAATAATACAAACTTAAATACATGTTCTATATGTGTCATAATAAATTTAGAAAATAGGGAAATAAATGTAAGCTAAGTAACAACTAAGATCGCCACCAAAGAAACAAAGATGTTGAATCCAAGAACATATGATACAACAATTGCATCCCTTTACAACAATTGTAGACCAATCACTAGAAAATTTGAAAGTCCTTGTATTTTAAATTTCACTACCATGTGCACAAGATATCCAAAACCTACACAAAAGGTAGTAACAAAATATCATTCAAAACCCAAAACTTCCAAATATCCCTCTCTCTACCATTCACACTAAATTCCTCAAGCAAAACACTACAACCCTAGCATAAAAATAATAATGTTATAACAATCATCACCTAATACTTCCAAATTTCCATCTCTAGACAACATTTTCAAAATATCATATATTACCCCTAATATCAAATCTTCCCCTTTTCACTATTTGAATGAGTTCTAAATGAACAGTATCTGGGGGAACCCATATTTTGTACTCATCATGAAGATCATCCTAGGTTGCTAACCAATCCATTATCCTCTTTCCTTCTATGAATACATGAGCCACTTCAAAGTTCTCTAATGAGTTCAAAATTCTTAGAGTATCTTCTATTGTAATTGACATCCACCAACTCACCATAACCCTCTTATTAAGATAATTTATAATGTTAACTAAATCTCCCTCTGCTATCAACTTTCTCACTCCTAACTACCTTGCCAATTTTGCTCTAGCCAATGCTACTCTAGTTTTTGCTTCGCACACCTTAGCTACACCCCCGGATTCCCTTTAGATGTGCCATCAAATTGAGCTTAAATAATCCCTCACTAGGTGCTTATCATTTTACACTTCTTCTTGGATCTACTTGGGGATTATTCTCCATCCCTACTGGGTTTAGATCTCATTATTCACTTATTCTAGCTTCCTCTACTGATTATGGTTTTACATTTATCCTTAAGGATTTCATATTTTACACTATAGTAGTTGAAGTAATATGACTTTTTCTATATGTAACTCTCTTTTCTCTATTAAATACTATTATATTTCACTCCAACCATACACCCCATGCATAATGGAAAGGAATTAGGTCTCATATTTTATTCTATCTAGTACTCTTAAAGGGAATCTTCCACTACTCAAACCACCCTACCATATTGTTTGGCATAACCCATTTAATCCTTATCTCCTAATTAATACTTAAAGTATCTTGATGGAGCTAGTTACACTCTAACATTATGTGTTTCACTATCTCTTATTATGATTCATAAATCTAACACCTATTTAGAAATTGAAACCCTCTCTTATGCAAGTTATCTATTGTAAGGATATTATTTTGTATAGCCAACCATAGAAACATTTCTATCTTAGGTGTAGCCTTCCTTTCCCATAGTCTCCCTCATTAAAATCCCTAGACATCAAATCAAGCCCTTTTCAAAAATACCACTAGCTATCAAAAGCACCAATGAGACTTTCACAAAATAGTCATTCTTGATCATATGACCAAGTTAGCATAATCATTGATCAAAATAACCAATTAGATGCAAAAGTGCCATCAAAAATTTTGACATCCAGTGATACTTTTTTCAACATGAGAAGAATCTCTATGGCATGAACTAAAGACACACAAATTCCTTCATATCACTACCTTATTTGAACATGAATGCTTTAATCTCTAATTATGCCTATGAAATTCAAACTAGTATTATGCCCCAATGACATCTTGGACCTTATTTTCCCTCCAAAAATCTATAAATGTATCCCTTGATGTGAGCATTTCATAATATTATTCTTAGTAGCATTACTCTACTAAAAATTCTCTCTATTCTCTTTCATTATATAGACACCAAAAATTAACCCAACCAAATGATTCAATTTCCCTTAGATGTCTAGGAAGCCTCTCAAATTTAAGGGCAATTCTTGAGCTCATCACTTCTCAATTTTGAGCCTTTCCCTAGCCTTATCAAATTTGCAATCATCCTAGAATAACTTTTAATTCACACAGCTTTCTTGGGCACCATCGTTGATCAATATGACTTTCAATGGTTAGATTTTGTGAATTCATGGTTGATCCTGATTGACTGTGAAATCACGATTTTAGGGTTTTGTTCTCTAAACCCTAACCCTTTTCAAACCCTAACCCTAGTTTTTAACCTAAATATTTTCTTGCCTCACCCTAGAAACTCCTATAAATAGGGGGCATTAATATCCCTTTTGGATATAACATAACAATTGAATGGTGAACTGTGAACTTGTGACTAGCAACTAAGTGTGAACTAATGAGAAAACAAATTATTGTTTGCAATCAAATTGCTTTTTTATAGATTGCTCTCTTTGATTCTCAAGTCTGCTTCACCATATCAGAGGCTTGGAGGAATTATAGTCAAGCTCATCTTAGGATATCACTCCCTACTTGTTGTTTCCTTTCTTTTCCTTTTTTATTTTTCTTAGTTGGTATTATAATTCATTTTATATAAGCTCCTAGCTTTAGTTTTACTTTTTATCATATTATCTAGTTTTGTTTAACCTTCTAGATTACTTTTATGTTGCATTTCCTTGGTTTCCATTTTATTACATTTTACTTAGCTTCGCTGGCTCTAACTATGTCTGTTAAAACCTATGTGTAATCATAGATAGCTTTTAGATTCTTTTTTACTTACTTTTTGTCTTAACTCTACTTCTATCACAATTGTGGTCTATTTTTATGGGGTATGAATTTGGAGAAAATCCTTTCCTCTCTTTGTTTCATTTATTATCTTAGCTTTGTCTTAGTTGCAAATTCATAGTCACCTCTTACGAGGTGCGAATTTGACAAAAATATTTTTCATAGTATTTTTTGGACTGCCTTGATCCTCCTCTTAGTTATCGTAATTCCATGCCCTCTTCATAAGGACTACAAAATTGGTTGTGGTGACTTTGGGGGTAAGGTTTTTCTTCCCTATTTTTTTTCCTGTTTGCTCTTTGTATTTTCTTCTTAATAGCATAAATTTACTGTTGACACTTAAGGATTGTGAATCCAACACATTACCTTTTTTTTTTATCCAACCCTCTTCTTTTTGTTCCCTCTTTTGCATCTCTTCTTAATTTCATGCTCATCCCTTACTAGACACAAATTTGGTTCTACTTCCAAAATATCAATTGCTTTTATGTTCACTTATTATCATCTAAAGGACCAAGGGGGCTTGACTGCCACATCTATGAGCCTAGCATCCACAATGACTTAAGCAGGCCCCAAAAACTAATAATTTTTTTTAGTTTTCCATTTATTTAGGTGTTTGTTTGAATTCATTGTTGATGTTTACATAGCACAAAATCAAATTGGTGATCATTTGCTACAAGACTCAAAATTGATGCAATGACAACTACCAAAAGAGTTAAGTATTCTGGATAAAAAAATTATACATCTGGTTCAATTTTGTTCTCTGTTGTTTGCATTCCTATTTCCTCTATTTTCTATCATTCATAAATTAATAAAATAATTTTAGTTTCATTTCAATAATTAAAGTTTAAAATAATCTTAGTTTTATTTTATTCATAAGTTTAAAAGGAATCTTAGGTATTTAATATTAAAGAATTCAACAAATATTTTTTGCTTTATCTCTTAGGCATTTAAATTGAATTGCATGTAGTTATGCATTAGGTTGGTTTATTTGCTCATCTTCCTTGTTCCCCTAATTAAAAGAGAAAATATTTTATTATTTGTACTCTAGGATTAGTTATCATTCAAATAAATAATTGTTTTAGGATAACTCTTGTCTACTGCATTATTTTTCTTCATGCATTGTTAAAGAATTTTTTATTAGTTATTGTAGTTTTATTTTCTTCTAGACCAAACTTAGGTGATTGTTTAATTTACATATCAAACCCTCCCCATAGACTTGGAATGAGTCTTAAAAACACTCTTGGTGAACCCCTCAAACCCAAATTACACCAAGCCTGAGGTGAGGACAAACCCTATAGGTATTTTGGTCCCTACGAATCATCTAATATATTTGTGGGAACCTCCTCACATTTTTTGTGAACCCAACGTGAAACACCTCCTTATTGGCAATTAGAAAACCTTTCTTCAAGTTTATTTTTAAACTTAAAATAAGACCCCTTAATTTTTTTTGTGTATATTAGATCATTAATTAAAGATTTAATAATTTGTCATTTTACATCTAGAGTAGATAGTTTTCGAATCATATTTTCTTTAACCATGGCACCTACCCTTAGAAGTAAGAGAAAGATCTTGGACCCAAGTGAGAATACCTTGTGGAATTTTGATGATCAACTCGATAGGAAAACCCTCAATATAGAAGAGGATGATGACATATCGACAACGATAATTAGGATCAATAGAAGGACCTCATGGCCAAATTAATTTTATATCACATGATCATGTCATGAATTTATTTAGGCAGAATAAACAAATCATGTCTAAAATTTTAGAAAAGGACATCCACTTCAATGAAGCTAGACCATCCCATCATCAACACAGTTCTCATCCTAGTTCTTTACCCCCTCATAATATTCATATTAATCCTTTGTTTCAATAATCTTCTTAGAATCACAATATCAATCAATTCCATAATCCTACTTATGCTACTACTACCACAACCAATATTGGAGGAATCTCTCAACCACCTTTGACTAGTAGCATTCTTCACAATCATAGTCAATTTCCTTCCAACCCTTCTAATAACAATCTTTCTTCTATTAATCCAAATGTTTCTCTTCCTCCTAATATCAAAAATTGTTCTTATATTCCACCATTCCTCCACAAGATACTAAAAAAAATCCTCCTTATCATAATCCCTATCATAATAGTGTAAATGCTTCAAACCTTAACCAAGTTCCATATCAACAACCTATGACAAATAACTATAACCTAACTTTAGCAAATTTCAGAGTAAACATACCAACAACACAACCTTTAACATTACACAACAACCCCAAAATTCAAAACTTAACCTCTTTAGTGAAATAATTAGCTCAAATAATGGACACATTGCAAGCACCTAGTTTTACTTATTCTTATAGAGAAATGTGTAACCAACCCTTGGACCCTATAGTAGCCTGTAGACCATATCCTAAGAATTTTCCTACACATATATTACCAATTTATAAGGGAACAAAATATCCAATCGAACATATAAGGATGTTTAGAACAACTTGTCACAACATCACTTATGATGGAGTATTGTTACTAAAATCCTTCCCTAAGGGTCTTGGAGGAGTAGCTTTAGAGTGTTACTATTGGCTACCCTGCCACTCTTTGAGGAATTTTGAGCAAACTAGAAAAATATTTTTTCATCATTTTGGTGCCTATGTGGAAAAGAGAGTAACTTTCCAAGAACTATACCTTCTTAAACAAGCCAAATATGAGAGTTTTTTAGACTTCCTATCTCAATGGAGAGGACTAGTTGGAAGACTATAATATACCCCACCTCCTAGGGATATGTTAGAAATTTTTATCAACAATTTACAAGAACAATTGTCATACAAGTTAGAAACTACAACCATAACATCTTTTGACCAAGCAATAGATTATCCAGAAGAGTATTAAATGCTCTTATAAAAGGGGATATCTAAAACCAAGGAAATAATATGAAAGGATGACAAAACCACAATATAAGAATAAGTATGTGGTAGGTGATGGAGTCATCAACAATAGACAAACCAACAACGTAAACACAAGTACCTTTATTGTCCTCCACCAAACCTCAGAGACCTCCACCAAGGAATTTTACAAAACTCAACCAACCTTTATTGTCCATCCTCAAAAAACTCTTAGATGCTAAAATGATTGAGTTACTTAATATTAGATAACAAGATACAATAGCTACTTGTTATAAACTTGATCAACATTGTGACTACCATAGAGTGGATGGACATCTTACTGATCAATGTAAGAGACTTAAACATGTAGTTCAAGATTTAATAGATGAGGTTTACCTTGTTTTAGGTGATTCCCAACCCACTCCATCCACTAACCAAGATATGGGGATATTTCAAAACCCTTTACCCAACCATGAGCAATAAGTTACTAATCAACTTTCCTATCATGTCATACCACCCCCATATGATCTCATGGTTAGCATGATAGTGGTAACAACTAGACAACAAGCTCAATAAAAATTAATAATGCAGTTCAAAAATGCCCTACATAGGACAAAGAGTTGCATGTCATTTTCTAAGAATGTAAATAATGAAAATGTAGACACCTAAATCGTGCCATGCTTAGGGAAGCTACTTACATAGACACACTCATAAGATCATAAGACATAATATTGAACTTTCCAAGTACCAACAGTGGTTCTCACCACTCATTTAGGGCCTTTTCAAGCCATCCAAGCTTGGTCGCTCAAGCCAAGAGCAACCAGATTCTAGCCGCTCAAGCCTAGAGCGGCTAGACCTTAGCCACTGCAGATGACAGCGGCTAGATCATAGCTACTGCAGATGATAGTAGCTAAGCCATAAGAAGTGGTTTGCCGACAAATAGACCCAATATTAGGTAGAAGTGGCAATCTGCATGCAATAAATGTGAGCGAGAGTGACTTTGCATTCATTTTCACGACCAGTTCACATAGGAGACTTGAGTTTGCATTTAGACTTAAGTTAACTGACCTCCAAGCATAAACAAAGTACAAAAGCTTCTCATGCTAATGAAAAGTTTGCATAGAAGACTCAAGTGGGCAGTTATATTTCAGTTAACTGGCCTTCAAGTATAGACAATAGACAAGGGCTTATCATGCTAACTTGCACTACGCATGAGAATTTCATTTCTAGGTATTGGACATAGACCTAGGGTTTCACACTATAAAAGGTATAAGCCTAAGAGCACCAAAAGGGGGAGACACATGATCAATATATGACTATATCGCTCCAAATTTTTTGCACCCTTACCTTCAAGCTATAGGATCCGTGCCCGAAAGGGGGATGCGAGAAGGATGGGACAATACCTCGGACTGAGAGGCCCTTTGAAGGTCCCGCCTCTCGGGGGAGGTGTATAAGGGTGAATTTTCGATGGATGGTGGGTTCACCAGGAAACTTTTGAATGGCAGTTTCCACGCCTAGGTTGGGAATGTGTTTGATGTGTTCATTTTTATGCTTGATCATTCAATTCCTAGGTTTGGCCAAATGAATCTAAGCTGTGCTATATGAAATGCTGATTATATGAATACAAAAAATAGAATTAAATAGAAAATACAGGAAATATACTAGATTAGAAAAAGCCATACCTGATCCGGATGTCTGATGGAGGTTCTGATTTTTGAAGCAGTCCAGATCGTCTAGAATTTGACAGGATCGTCTCTGATCTGACAGGATCATCTGAGATCTGACGAATTCGTTAGACGAATTCGTCAGAGACCTGCAATTAGAGAAATGGACACAAGAACACAGAAAATGCAACAATACTAACGAAGGAAAATGGTGTAAAATGACAATATAGATACTAAAATGATAATTACGAATAGAAATTCAAGTAAATTATAGTATTCTAATGACAAATTATGATCTTATCATGCACTTAAGCTATATGGGTGAACTCCAAAATGCAAAATAGAAAAAAATAACAATAAACTGATCTAAATGCAGAATGAAACAATAGACGAAAATAGAAAAGTGCAAACTCTAGGCACTAATTGCCCCCAATGTTGACTGCAGTCGAAATCGTCTGTAGAGTGCAAAATCGTCTCGAATTGGGGCGTGATCGTTCGAGATTGTACAAGATCGTCTGCGATGATCTGAGCTTGCTCCGGCTGAAGAATAACAGAGTTCCTGCAAGAAAACTTGAAAAGGGACAAAGGCAAACAATAGTCTAAGACATTCTAATGCATGTAAAACTCGAAGTGCAATAAAATTCAGCCAGGGGAATGTCAAGGGGAGGGCCTAAGATTAAATAGGCATAGGAAGGAGGTTGGGAGGTTGGAGATCATCCCAATTTGGGAGATCTCCAACGGGGGAAGTCTCTAACCGCGCAGACACGCTTTTGCCCCCGTTAGAGACGTCGTTGAAACAAAAGCTAATTATGAAAAATTAGTTTTGGGACGAAATCGTCTGGACGTTCTTCTCTAGACGAATTCGTCCGATTTGAGGCGATATCGTCTGATCGGCGATGATATCGTCCAACGGTCACAACAAATCCTAAAAATGGCACGAAAAACGAGGAAAGCGGTTTAACAGGCGGTTCGGGGTTAAAATTCAAATTTGAATTATTACTAAGGTAATTTTAATTATTTGCTAAGGTTTACTGCGCCAATTTTAGGGTGCTACATTTTGCCCCCTCTTTAGCGAATTTTCCGAAGAAAATGCGTTAAAGACGAGTTCTTCTCGATTTACGAGAAAGCAAAAATTTATTCCCATTTTTAGGTGACGATTCTAGGTCGAATCGTACGACAACTTACTATGGTGCCCCCTCCGTGTTTTTACCCAAATCGAACGTTTGAGGTAAAAACGCGAAAAAGCAAAATTTAAAAATGTTGTTAATTGTTTTTGAATAAAATTAAGAAAATAGGGTAAAACCCTAATTCATTTTTACTATTCATTTTCTCTAATGATATTTTTGATGATATGACTTGTTCATATGTTTTTATGATGCTTTAATGTTTTGAATTGTTTGCTTATTGGATTGAGGATTCATGTAATTATGTCGTTTTGAAATATTATAATTTTGATGTCATGCTGTAAGATTTTAAATGAAATAATCTGATGTAAACAATTGGTGGTTGTGGTGTGATTTGATAAAAAATAAAAGGGACTTCTAACAATAATTTCAAAGGACATTGTCGCTATTTATGACCATTTCATGGAGTCGCCGCTCGCTAGGTCGTCAAGCTAATCCTGGTATAGAAATATTGTTAAAAGTAAAAGAGTGCTTAAGAGACTGTCTTAAGACTTGGTGTTGTGATGATGGAAATGATGATGATGATGGTGATTTGTTTTCAGATTTCCATGAAAATATTATGCATGAAATATTTTTTTAAAATGATTTTTGCTAGGCATAAATTCCTAAGTGTGATAAATTTTTTGAATAATTCCCTAGGAATTATACCATCATTGCAAAATTGAAGTTTGACATAATGACATGAAATAGTAACAATGTGCGTTGTTTTAAAGCATAATTGTGTAACATAATGATTTAAGTCATATGTTTTTATGATTTTAAATAAATGGGAAATAAAATTAGTACAATGGTTTGCGCTAGGCATAGAATATTTAGGTATAAACTTATACCATCATCGCGAAATCCAAAGAAGAAAATAATAGTTTTATTGCATGGTTGATTTTTAATTTTTGAAAATAAACAAAAAATATAAAGATGAGGACTTGCGCTAGGCATAAAATTCCAATTTTGGTTTTGGAACTATACCATCGTCGCGAAAGTCAAAAAGTTATATATAAATGTAACTTTATTGCATGTTTTTTGAAAATGATTTTGATTTTTTTGATAATGCATGTAGTTGTCTTTATACTAAACAACTGTTCTCAAGATAAGAAAATGAAATTATTCCAGACAATTTGCAAAAATATTTCAAAGTATCTTAAAGACAAAAGTTAGATTTATAAGGAATCCCATGTGCGTATGTGAGTTCATTTCCGATCTTGATTTATCATAATGATACACAAAATCTCTCAAATACAAATGTGTGTGCAATTGCTTTGTGCATTTACCAGTTTTGAGCAAGATAATTTGATACAAGTGATTTGAATTAACCAAATAAGTGTTCATTAACCATGATTTAGATGCATATAACCGTACCAGACTACTATGTAAGTCGGGTTATCAAGAGCTAGCTAATCCATAAGCGGACATAGGTCTGTACAAAAGAAGGTCGCTAATGTGACAGACATATCACCATGCTAGGAGTTACCCAAGGCCAAGCGGGTTGGGCACAAACCACTTGTTATGGGGCTTACCTCACAGTTTTCGAATAATTGAGAATTCCGGGGATTCAAGCTCATCAACCCTTCTTTTCTTTTCAATGGGTAGGGAAAGGGATTTTATTGCTTTTGCTTTTGCTTGTTTCGCTTTCTTTGCTTTCTTTTTCTTTTCTCTTTTTTTTTTTGTATTTTTTTTTTCGTATCTTTTGCTTTGATATTTGAGATAATGCTGAAATAGTGCTAAGAGAGTACAAAATGATTCTGAAATAATGCTTCTTTTTCTCATGATTTTGCTTGATTTTTCTTTTTCTTTTGCTTCCTATTCTAGGGATACTTGCTCGGATTAGCTGTAGAGCAAGGGATTTTTATTCGGGTAGGGGTGAGCTTGTCCTTTTGTCAATTCTCAAAGATTCTAGACCATGTGCATGATAGGATAGCAGGGGAAACTTTTCGCTCAAGAAACCACTTCTACTATGTAGCATAGCATGGACATTACAAATATAATCATTTTATTGTGAAAGGATATGCTTGGTTTAAGTAAATAACAAGATCAATTCTCTGTGCTCAAACTTTATTTAATTGAATTTTGTGGACTTTGATATAAGAGAGATTAGTAATCATGCCGGATAAAATCAAGATATTTATTTTTGTGTTTGCAAAAGTGAGAGATTCCAAATAAATGCTAATTTATCCAAAATAATTTGAAAATATAACTGCAATACTTTAAGAAGAAATATATACAACAAATATTTTTGAGGAGTTTGATAATTTTGACTCTCTCTTTCTTCTCTATTTTTTTTTTGGTTTCGAAAGAGTCAATAATATTGTTGTTTGTTTTTGTTTAAACAGTTTTATACATTTTTAAAATGAGACAACATGCAAAATATATACAAATGATGAAATGACCAAATTTTATGCGTAATATCGCTTAAGATGCATAATATTCATAGGTTCTTTTAAATCTTTACCATCTAAGGTAGCTAATTTGTATGCTCCCGATTCAAATTTAGCAGAGATAATATATGGTCCAAGCCAGTTGGGTTCAAATTTACCTTTAAGGTCTTTAGTTGCATTAGTATTTTTTTGATTTTCTTTTAAAACAAGGTCGTCGACCTCAAAGGATCGATGATGAACTTTCTTAGCATATGATCTTTTAAGCTTGTTTTGGTAGGCACGAAGATGCTCCAAAGCATTGATGCGCTTTTCATCTAGGAGTTCTAGCTGACTGAGTCTGCCAGCTCGATATTCATCTCCTACTTCGGTATCTTGAAGTAGTAGAGCCAAAGAAGGAACTTCTAATTCAAAGGGAAAAACAACTTTAGCGCCATAAACCAAAACAAAAGGTGAAGTACCTGTGGGAGTACGAACACTAGTGCGATATGCCCACAAAGCTGGATATAATTGAATGTGCCAGTCGCGGCCAGATTTATTGACCAATATTTTAAGGATTTTAATTAATGTTTTATTAGATGCTTACGCTTGGCCATTACCCTGAGGATAATAGGGAGTGGACCAGCGATGTTGAATCTTATATTTTTGGCATAATTTCTTAACATCTTTATTTTTGAAACAAGTTCCATTGTCTGAGATGAGATTTGCAAGAATTCCGAACCTACAAATGATTTGATTAAAAATAAATTTAGAGACTTGTGTTCCCAGGTGCAGGAAGCTAAAGGCATAGCTTCAACCCACTTCGTAAAATACTCAGTGGCGGTTATGATGAATTTGTGTCCATCGGATGACACAGGATTAATTTTGCCAATAATGTCTAAGCCCCATTTTGAAAAGGGCCAAGGAGATGAAATAGCCTCGAGTTCTTGTGCGGGGGCATGGACAAGGTCAGCATGTTTACGGCACTTGTCGCAATGGCGCACATAATCATGTGCATCGGTTTCCATGGTAGGCCAAAAGTAGCCTATCCTAAGGAGCTTTTTAGCAATGACACTACCACTGAAGTGTCCTCCACAAGATCCATCGTGGGCTTCACTCAAAGCTGATTTGGATTCTTCTAGATTCAAACATCTCAATAGGATACCTTCAAAAGATCTCCTATATAAAGTATTGCCAATTATTACAAATCGACTTGCTCGTCTACGTAATAACCGACGCTGGTTCCTATTAGAACCGGCAGGGAAAGTCCCATTGTGAAGAAAATCAAATATATCCAGTATACCAAGGTTCAGGAGTAGTTTCATTGATTAGAAACACATCCAAAGGTTCTAAGCATGACTTATTTGAAGCGGGTTCCTGGAGTCGATGAATAATGATGGTGGCATATTCATCATCTAACTCCAAGGGCAGAAGAGATGCAGTTGCGGCCATAGCGTCAGTCGCACGGTTGCTAGTTCGAGGAATAGCTTCCAAGGTAACTTGATCAAATAGAGATATTAAGTGTAAAACATATGCTTTATATGGGCGTAATTTATCATCTCTGGTTTGATAAACATCATTGATTTGATTTATGACAAGTTGTGAGTCACCGAAAACCAATAAAATTTTGATTTTCAATGCCAAAGCAGCTCGTAATCCAAGGATAAGAGCTTCATATTCGACAGTGTTATTGGTGCAAGCAAATGTTAATTTGAAGGACAGAGGTATAAGATGTTTTTGTGGAGATATTAAAATAATACCCGCACTAGCCCCACTCATGCATCGGGCTCCATCAAAGTATAAGGACCATTGCTCTGAATGGTCTGCCTCTAGTTTAAGGCATTCATCAGGAAACTCAATGAGGAGGGGATGAGTAGATTCTAAGGGTGCAGCAGCTAATTGATCAACTATGATTTGACCTTTAACAGACTTTTGTCCTATGAAGGTGAGTTCAAATTCGCTTAGCGCAAGAACCCACTTAGCTATGCGACCAGATAAATACGGTCGACTCATGAGATATCGCAAAGGGTCGAATTTGGCAATAACATAGGTTTTCGACTGAGCATATAATGTCGTAGTTTCTGTGTAGAAAATATGATTGCTAGACATAATTTCTCTAATATGGTATAACGAGTTTCATAACTGATTAAGGTTATGCTAATGTAATAATTAGCACGTTCTTTCTTCTCATCATCCAGCTGAGCTAACATAGCTCCTAAGGCAGAATCAGAAGCAAAAATGTACAAGATAAAAGGACGATCAGATCTAGGCGGTGAAAGCACAGGTGGGTTAAGGAGGTATTGTTTGAGAAGTTCAAAAGCTTCCTTACATTCGTCGTCCCAATTAAAAGGGACATCCTTCTTAAGAAGCTTAAGAAAGGGACTGGTTTTGTCCACCAGCTTATCGATGAAGCGACGGATAGCTTGAAGCTTACCTTGTAAACTTCGTAACTCAGATATATTGGTAGGTGCGGGCATATCAGTGATAGCCACAATCTTGAGAGGGTCGATTTTGATACCACGTAAAGAAACTAAAACCCCTAATAATTTATCGGACTTGACTCCGAATATACATTTGGTTGGATTTAATCGAATAAGATATTCTCTTAACCGATTAAATACTTTTCTCAAATCATCTAAATGATCATCTTCATTAATAGAGCGAGCTATAATATCATCTACATAATCATGTAGGATATCATGCATCATATCATGAAAGATATAAGTCATGGCTCGTTGATATGTTGCGCTTGCATTCTTTAAACCAAATGGCATCACTTTCCAACAAAAGGTACCCCAGGGGGTAATAAAGGCTGTTTTAGCCTGATCTTTAGGAGCTATCCTGATCTGATTATAACCAAAAAATCCATCCATTAGGGACATCATTCCACTCCCCATAGTAAAATCAATGATTTGATCCATGTTGGGAAGAGGAAAATCATCTTTAGGGCATGCAACGTTAATATCTCTAAAGTCTGTGCAAACCCTAACTTTGGTAGCTTCTTTCTTGGTGACTGGAACTACATTCGAGATCCATTCAGCATAATCAATAGCTTGTATAAAAACAACATTCAGGAGTTTTTCTAACTCCCCTTTGACTAGCAAGGCCACTTTGGGATGCATTTTTCTGAGTTTTTGTTTAACAAGTTTAGCATCTGGATGGACTACTAGATGATGCATGACTACAGAAGGGTCTAAACCTGGCATATCTTCATATGTCCAAGCGAAGACATCTTCATATTCTTTAAGGAATGCAATGTATTGCTCTTGTTTTTCTTGACTTAATTCTGATCCAATACTGATGATGTGAGGATTATCCTCGGTTCCAATGTTAACCTTAATGACGTTTTCTACTTCCATGTGTAGATCTCTTTCAAAATTAGGTGGGGCAGGTGAAACGCCCAATTCTTGTAATTCCTTTAAGGTTAACTTGGATAATTCATCTTGAGGAGTCGTGGCCTCAAGTCTGGGCTATAGTAGGTATAGAACCATCAAAATAAAAACCATTGTGTAACAACTCTTCAACGGAGACATCATGGAAAATATCTCCTTCCAACTCATCGTCGGATTCGACAATCATTTCAGGATAGGCTATGGATAGCATATTGCAGGTAGAAGAATTATTCTTGGGATACAAAGAATCTTGTTTATCTAGATAATCTTGATAACATATGAGTTGATCATCATCTTCAAAAGGGAAGGGTTGATCCTTACTAGGAAATAGGCCCACACCACATCGGGCGGGCCATGGTTCTACCTCAAAGGGTTCTTTCATACCATCTTGGAGAGGTCCCAAGCCTTTCCCTTTATATCCCAATTTAAGCATTATGGGTTTAGCTTTAATATATTCATTAGCAAAATAGCATCGAGCATATCCATCACAATGCGTCTTGATGTTTCGGGGTATTCTTCCCCAATCATATCCTTTATAAATAAAAGCACAACTCCCGACTTGGTAGATACTTCCCATAGGTTGTGGGAGGCCCAAGGTACGAGGAGAAGGCGACAAATTACTTAAGATAATGGAATCTTGCATAGAAGCATTTGTTTTTTCTGATATAAGAATTTTAGATAAATCAGGTAAGAGTTCATCAGAAAGAGCATAAGAGGTAGAAGGATCATTCCCTATATCTTTAGATGTGGAAGGTATGATAGATGTAGATAATGTGGAGGTGTTAATAAATGGGTCTATAGGTTTTGAAATTATAGGGATGGAACATGAAGGATTGGTTGTGGATTTAAGATCTTTTTGAGGTTCTAGTGTGGTTTGTTTAGAATATTGTTGAGCTATATATGAGGGTGAAATTAATGGAGGAGAAATAGATGAAGTTATGGGTGTGTGTTTCACACGTTTAGATGAAAAATAAGAATTAGGATGTGTGGATGACAGAGCAGGGAAAAATTGAACTCCAACGAGGTTCTGCCAAAGCACACATATCAAAGGGTCTAGGATCACCATGGATAGTGGCCAACTAATTTTTAAATTCGAATTTAACACATTGGTGTAAAGTTGATGGGACAGACCCGCATTGCATTGATCCAAGGATGACCCAAGAGTATATTGTATGATGCGGGGCAATGTACAATAAACACGGTCGTGTCTAAGGTTCTCGGACCAACTTGCAATGGGATGGTGATAACTCCACACGTTTCTTGTGTTTCGTCATTGAAAGATTTTATGATCATGTCAGTTTTCTTCATTTCATCACTTCTAAACCCAAATATTTGGTAGAAGTCAAAAGTGCAAATGTTTAGAGATGAACCATTATCAATCAAGACCCTTTTGACTGCTACATCTCCTATTAGGGCAGTAATATATAAGGGGTTATCCTTATGTAAACTATGTTGTGGGATATCTTTATCTCGAAAGTCAATACAATCGACTTCTCGAGTGATGATAGTATTGGACATGGCTTCAGGTTGAATATTTTGAGGTACCATCATTTGGCTTAATGTGAGCATTAATTCATCCCTATGGGTAGGAGAAGATCTTAACAAGTCCAAAAGGGAAATTATGGCTGTAGTATTGGATAATTGTTCATTAATATTGTAAGGAGGTTTTGGTTGAACATTAGACATATGATTCCCTTTATTGGGATTTTTCAAAATAAATGGAGCTGATCCATCATTCTGAGTTTGATCCTGTTGAGAATTGTGAGCCTTGTTGTCTGGTAACAACTCCGATGGTACCTACAATGTTATATTGAAGACGCTGAATTGGTCTCGGTCTAGCGTTTATGGCTTGTTCATTAGGAAGGAACTGATTAGAAGAGGGTCGAGTAGTAACTCTTCTAGGAAATGGTTCTTTCGGAACCATAGAATCTGTGATAGGTTGAATAGGATCTGATTCATCTTCAGAACTATTCGATTGATTTGAGGTGATGTCTATTTCACTTTCAATATCCGATTCTACATCACTAGGATCTGGTGTTTGAGTATTATATAGGGGTCCGGACGTAACCATGGATAAAGTTGTGTCAAATTTTTGTAAATCATGATTAGGTAAATGTCCGCTAATAGTTCCTACATATCGGGTAGGAGGAGGGACATTATGATGCTCAATTTGATTGGCCACCTCTTTACCATGTTTTGGTAAAGGATGTTGAAATATATCTAATGATTGATTAGCATTTTGATTCTGATTTTGGGGAATGTTCTTTTGAGTATTATTAGGAGGATTTTGTTTAGGTTGAAAGGCTTGCACCTCCATTTCATTATTATCAATCAAGTCTTGTATTTTATGTTTTAATATTTTGCAAGAGTTTGTAGCATGTCCAGGTCCTCTATGAAAATCACAATGTAAATCAACTCTGTATCCGGGTATAGTTGGATCAGGTTCCCGGATAGCTGGTAATTGAATCAAACCTCTTTCGAGTAATTGGGGTAGAATAGTTGATAATGGTTGATTCAATCTAGTAAACTCTCGAGGTGGTTTATCAGGAGGTTTTAATATAAACTTCTCCGTTGTTTTCGTAGTATTAACATTAGCAATGTTTCTACTATCAGTGATTCCGTCACCTACAACTTGTTTGTTTTTATACTGATTTCTGGATGTTTTCTCATCATATTTCCTTTTTGAGCTGACCTCTTCTAATGAGAGCATCTTCCACCCTTCGAGCTAAGTCTATAGCTTGATCGAAGGTGGTTAAGGTAGCAGTTGATAATTCATAGGATATTTGTTCTTGCAAATTATTAATAAAAATGTCCAACATTTCCCTATAAGGTAGCACAAAGTGCAGTTTTCCTGTCAATTGCCTCCATCTAGCTAAGAAATCAGCAAAACATTCATCTTTGTCTTGTTTTAAGTTGTATAAATCTTTAATGGTCACGTGTCTCTCGATGTAGGCACTAAATTGATGGACAAAATATTCAGCTGTTTCTTCAAAATTCCTCAAAGAATGAGTGGGCAATTGATAGTACCACTCTAATGCCATTCCTCCTAAACTTTTTGGGAACATTTTTAGTAATAGCAAGTCATCATGTGATATATCATGACATGCTATCCTAAACATGCGAAGATGCTCTATGGGATCTTCGGTTCCTTTATATATAGGCAGGGACGGGCATGGGAAAGTGCTTAGGGTATGGTTGTGCTACAACTATGGGATCCAAAGGCTGACTACACATCTCTCGATAATTGTACGAGGGATGGTAGGGATCTATCCGGTCCATGCGGGAAGCTAATCTGTTTCACCATGGCTTCCAGATTGTTGGTTTGCCCACCATATTGGTTCGGTAGGGCATTAATATGGGATTTGTGAGCATATGATGGAGGGACATGAAGATTAGATGCTATATTGCTATTGTGTAAATTGTTGGTAGGAAGGGTGTTATGAAGAAGTTTTGAAGTTGTATTATGTTGTATCCCAGATTGTTGAAAATTGGTGTTTGGCTTCATTTTAGGTTTTTGTCGATTTGAAGCATATTGATCGATAGTTTGGCGAAATAAAGCAGTGAATGAAGGTCTCTTTTGTGTGGGAATGATTTTAGGCTCAATAATAGGTTCCTTAGGGGGTTGGGTAACCTATTGTTTTTGCATGTTCTGAATCATAGTGACCATATCTATATTGGATGGTCCAACTTTATCACTTTCTTGATCGATAAAAGACAAAGGATTAGTGTGCATATTAAACATATGTTCCATGGCTGCTTGAGTGTCACTAATTTGTCCTCTATCAATACGAACTGCCATATTAAGAGCACCAATGTTATTACTGAGAAATTTCCAGAAATGATCTATATTATCAAAAGCAACAGTTCCATCTGGAGCCATTCTAGGGGATGAGGATCCTTCCTCTTTAACATTTTCTTCTTGTTCATCTACAACAAGCTCATCTTCCGGTTGTTCTAGAGTTCCTCCTTTCGGAATTGAATCCTCAGGAAGGACATTTGGGTTTTTTGTTTTGTTTCCTAGCCAATTCTTCTTCTTCTTCTTCTTCGGTTTGTTTACCATTCCTAAGTCTAGGCATTGTGCTTAAGTTTAGATTTCAGAAAATATATATATATACTTTATTTTTTTATATATTTTATTATTTTATATATATATATATATATATATATGCAACAAGCTTAAGAGGTATATATTTTAATTATATACCTACTATAGTATTTAAAATAAAATGTTTTGGTTTTGTTATGTTTTTGGTTTTTCTTGTTTTTTTTTTTCAATGTTTTTATAACAATGTTATAAAGATAACAAAAAACACACTAAATGCAAGAAATAATAATAATGAAAGCAATGATCTAGTTTTCTATAAACAATTTATAAATAAGAAGGGGGATGCGAGAAGGATGGGACAATACCTCAGACTGAGAGGCCCTTTGAAGGTCCTGCCTCTTAGGGGAGGTGTATAAGGGTGAATTTTTTTTGGATGGTGGGTTCACCAAGAAACTTTTGAATGGCAGTTTCCACGCCTAGGTTGATAGTGTGTTTGATGTGTTCATTTTTATGCTTGATCATCCAAGTCTTAGGTTTGGCCAAATGAATCTAAAGTTCTACTATATGAAAATGTTGATTTAAATGAATACAGAAAACATAATTAAATAGAGAATACAGAAATATACTAGATTAGAAAAAGGTCCATACCTGATCCGAGATGTCTATGGAGGTTTTGATTTTTGAAGCAGTCCAGATCGCCTCGAATTTGATAGGATCATCTGAAATCTGACAGGATCATCTGAGATCTGATGAATTCATCAGACGAATTTGTCAGATACCTGCAATCAGAGAAATAGACACGAAACACAAAAAATGCAGCAATACTAACAGAGAAAAATGGTGTAAAATGACAATATAGATACTAAAACGATAATTACGAATAGAAATTCAAGTAAATTATAGTATTCTAATGACAAATTATGATCTTATCATGCACTTAAGCTATATGGGTGAACTCCAAAATGCAAAATAGCAGAAAATAACAATAAAATGATCTAAATGCAGAATGAAACAGCAGACAAAAAGAGAAAAGTGCAAACTCTGGGCACTAATTGCCCCCAATGTTGACTGTAGTCAAAATCGTCTGTAGAGTGCAAAATCATCTCGAATTGGGGCGTGATCGTCCAAGATTGTACAAGATCATCTGCGACGATCTGAGCTTGCTTCGACTGAAGAATAACAGAGTTCTTGCAAGAAAACTCGAAAAGGGACAAAGACAAACAATAGTCTAAGACATTCTAATGCATGTAAAACTCGAAGTGTAGTAAAATTCAGCCAAGGGAAGGTCAAGGGGAGGGCCTAAGATTAAATAGGCATAGGAAGGAGGTTGGGAGGTTGGATATCATCCTAATCTGGAAGATCTCCAATGGGGGAGGTCTCTAACAGTGCAAACACGCTTCTGCCCAACTTAGAGATGTCGTTGAAACAGAAGCTAATTATGAAAAATTAGTTTTGGGACGAAATCGTCTGGACGTTCTGCTCCAGATGAATTCGTTCAATCTGAGGTGATATCGTCTGATCGGCGATGATATCATCCAACGGTCACAACAAATCCTAAAAATGGTGCAGAAAACGAGGAAAGTGGTTTAACAGGAAGAAAACGAGGAAAGTGGTTTGTAGTAATGATGCACTTTAATATAGGTAAGGATCTATCTGGTCCATGCGGAAAGCTAACTATTTCACCATGGCTTCCAAATTACTGGTTTGCCCACCATATTGGTTCGATAGGGCATTAATATGGGATTTGTGAGCATATGATGGAGGGACATGAAGATTAGATGCTATATTGCTATTGTGTAAATTGTTGGTAGGAAGGGTGTTATGAAGAAGTTTTGAAGTTGTATTATGTTGTATCCCTGATTGTTGAAAATTGGTGTTTGGCTTCATTTTAGGTTTTTGTCGATTTGAAGCATATTGATCGATAGTTTGGCGAAATAAAGCAGTGAATGAAGGTCTCTTTTGTGTGGGAATGATTTTAAGCTTAATAATAGGTTCCTTAGGGGGTTGGGTAACCTGTTGTTTTTGCATGTTCTGAATCATAGTGACCATATCTATATTGGATGGTCCAACTTTATCACTTTCTTGATCGACAAAAGACAAAGGATTAGTGTGCACGTTAAACATATGTTCCATGGCTGCTTGAGTGTCACTAATTTGTCCTTTATCAATACGAACTGCCATATTAAGAGCACCAATGTTATTACTGAGAAATTTCCAGAAATGATCCATATTATCAAAAGCAATAGTTTCGTCTAGAGCCATTCTAGGGGATGAGGATCCTTCCTCTTTAACATTTTCTTCTTGTTCATCTACAACAAGCTCATCTTCTGGTTGTTCTAGAGTTCCTTCTTCCGGAATTGAATCCTCAGGAAGAACATTTGGGTTTTTTGTTTTGTTTCCTAGCCAATCTTCTTCTTCTTCTTCTTCAGTTTGTTTACCATTCCTAAGTCTAGGCATTGTGCTTAAGTTTAGATTTCATAAAATATATATATACTTATATATATATATATATATATATATATATATATATATATATATATATATATATATATATATGCAACAAGCTTAAGAGGTATATATTTTAATTATATACCTACTATAGTATTTAAAATAAAATGTTTTGGTTTTGTTATGTTTTTGGTTTTTTTTGTTTTTTTTGTTTTTTTTATAACAATATTATAAAGATAACAAAAAACACACTAAATGCAAGAAATAATAATAATGAAAGCAATGATCTAGTTTTCTATAAACAATTTATAAATATCATTAACGGGCTCAAGTTCTTTAGGAGTCATGAAATGTTCTTCAAATTGAAAATTTTCTTTCAAGAATTTGACAAAAAGTGCTATAGTGATATTATCTGTCTCAGACTCTGGTTGGTAGAAATAAAGTTCGTGGCAATACTCTCGATATAACACAGCTCTAGGAACTCTCCTCCACATTTCCCTATCCGTAAGAACGACCTCTTGGTCTTCTACACGACCTAGGAATTGGTGTATAACAGTTGCGTTCTTGAGGTATTCCTCGAAGGTGAACAATTCTGAAGACACAAGAGCTCTCCTATAAGCTAACCACCTATGGCAAGCTCTCTGAAGTTCATGATAAAAAATGAGTTGATGAGGATCCAGGATTCTATCTAGGGCAAACCTCTTAATTTACCTAAGTTTGGTTGATCTAGATGAAATAATACCCAATCTCCTATTAAGTTCGTCCCACAAAGGTGGAACTCTATATGTTTGAGATAGTCTAAGCAAAGAATTAAACTCTATGGCTATTATTTGATTTTCAACATTAATGGTGACAACTAGTCTTTTCTTAGGAGCTACCATCTAAACATGATATGCAACTTAACGATTTTAAATGCATCTATGTTTTTTTTTGTTTTCAAAAGGTTTTAGTTTCACGTCGGGTTCACCAAAATGTATCGCTCCAAATTTTTCGCACCCTTACCTTCAGGCTATAGGATCCGTTCCCAGAAGGGGGATGAGAGAGGGATGGGACAATACCTCAGACTGAGAGGCCCTTTGAATGTCCTTCCTCTCAGGGGAGGTGTATAAGGGTGAATTTTTGATGGATGGTGGGTTCACCAGGAAACTTTTGAATGGCAGTCTCCACGCCTAGGTTGGGAATGTGTTTGATGTGTTCATTTTTATGCTTGATCATTCAATTCCTAGGTTTTGCCAAATGAATCTAAACTGTTCTACATGAAATGTAGGTTTAAATGAATACAAAAACAAAATTAAACAGAGAATACAGGAAATATACTAGATTGGAAAAAGGTCATACCTTATCTAGATGTCTGATGGAGATTCTGATTTTTGAAGCAGTCCAGATCGTCTGGAATTTGACAGGATCATCTCTGATCTGACAGGATCATCTGAGATCTAAAGAATTCATCAGACGAATTTGTCAGAGACCTGCAATTAGAGAAATGGACACAGAACACAAAAAATGCAGCAATACTAACAGAGGAAAATGGTGTAAAATGACAATATAAATACTAAAACGATAATTACGAATAGAAATTCAAGTAAATTATAGTATTCTAATGACAAATTATGATCTTATCATGCACTTAAGCTATATGGGTGAACTCCAAAATGCAGAATAGCAAAAAATAACAATAAACTGATCTAAATGCAGAATGAAACAACAGAAAAAAAGAGAAAAGTGTAAACTCTGGGCACTAATTGCCCCCAATGTTGACTGTAGTCAAAATCGTTTGTAGAGTGCGAAATCATCTCAAATTGGGGCATGATCGTCTGAGATTGTACAAGATCATCTGTGAAGATCTGAGATTGCTTCGACTGAAGAATAACAGAGTTCCTGCAAGAAAACTCGAAAAGGGACAAAGACAAACAGTAGTCTAAGACATTCTAATGCATGTAAAACTTGAAGTGCAGTAAAATTCAGCCAATGGAATGTCAAGGGGAGGGCCTAAGATTAAATAGGCATAGGAAGGAGGTTGGGAGGTTGGATATCATCCCAATTTGGGAGATCTCCAATGGGGGAAGTCTCTAACTGCGTAGACACGCTTTTGCCCCGGTTAGAGATGCCGTTGAAACAAAAGCTAATTATGAAAAATCAATTTTGGGATGAAATCGTCTGGACGTTCTGCTCCAGATGAATTCGTCCGATCTAAGGTGATATCATCTGATCGGCGACGATATCATCCAACAGTCACAACAAATCCTAAAAATGGTGTGAAAAATGAGGAAAGTGGTTTAACAGGCGGTTAACGGGCGGTTCGGGGTTAAAATTCAAATTTAAATTATTACTAAGGTAATTTTAATTATTTTCTAAGGTTTACTGTGCCAATTTTAGGGTGCTACAATGAGATATAGAGACACATGATCAATATATGATATATAGATACCCGAATCACATACACAAGATCATTTCAGAGAGAGAGTTCTCTTTGGGATCACATGTGTGACAGAGCTTTGACAAATCAAAGGGCACAACACCTACTTTATTCAACATCATATCATAGTATTTGACCCATAGCTTTGGGTCAAATAGGGTAAGTTTTTCTTTAGCGACCACTATCTTGGATAGTGGCCTGCAGGCTTAGCTTAAATAGACATAGCATATTTTATCTTGTTTTCTTATGTCATTAGCTTAGCTTTACTTGATTCTATGGTATCATTTTATTATATTTCTATTACATTATCTGATTACTAACAACCTTATCTGAGGAGGCAATATTGGACAACTAAATGTGCATTATTGTTTGAATTGCATACAGGGCCATAGGTTCATGATACATAATCCATGACATACGAGAGCAAGAGGATCCTTTCGAGAGATATACCTGAAGAAGGAGGTATCTGTAAGCCCTTAGACATTTTCATGTGCGAAATCAAGAAGCATTTTAGAGCATGCCACCCTTTTGCAAAAGGGGACATCTCTTCATCCACTTGTAAATCATTGTATCAAGATGGGTATCCCTAAGAGGGAATGACATGTAACCGGGGTTCAATATTAATAAAAGATCCATTATTTGTCATTTTCATGTTATATATTTTCTCGTAATATTTTAGCTTCATTTTTTGTATAGTAATAACATCACAAGTAGAGTTAAGAGCGGCGCGTGCACCCCGGGATCACTACAGATGGTGATCATAGTGGGAAAACCACTAATTTTTCATTTTATATCAAAAAACTAACTTAATTTTGTGTGCAGGTCTAGCCGCTCTGAGCTACAGTGGCCAAAAACTAGCCGCTCTAATCTACAATGGCCAGAAACTAGCCACTCTGAGCCACAGTGGCCAAGCACCAGCCGCTCTGGTCAACAACGGCCAAGACTAGAGTGTAGCAGAGGTCAAAACACCAACTCTCTAAGTTGGATCAAAGGTTGGTATAGCTTTTTAGATATTTTACAACTTTTTGTCTGCTTTTGTGTGTTCAAAATAGAGAACTTAAAGCATATTTATGTTTGGAAATTGAAAGAATAAAGAAGAAAGAATTAAGCATTTCACATATCTTAGATCCTCTTTTAAATTTTCCACTAGGCGTTGCTAGGAACAACGGCTTATGCCTAAAAATTTCATCCTAGAATCCAACGTGCTAGACATTGTATGTTGTTTGCTTGCTTTGAGGCCCTGCTAGATGCCATAGTTGCACGAGATAAAGTGCACTCATACAAATCATAGTAGTTCATGCATCTTTCTGAATATTGAAATGTATTTTTACACTTAGGCATATAGGAAAGACTCATTGCTGCTATATGATGCACTTTATGTTATGCAAGCTTAAAATGAACACCACACACACACGTCTCATTTAAACATTGGAGATTTGGATTTCATCACCAACCTTCAATTCTATCCAGTGACGTTGGAATTCATCTCATTCCACTGGTTTACCCCCTAGAGCTGAAATGAATTGAGAAACTTACTTATAGTGACACTAAGTTACTTGTGTTCAAACTGTCTCCCACTTTTGGAACAATCATTGGTTCAGAGTGGAGGAGCTAGGTGAACCCCCCATTGGGTCTTCAATGGTATACCCTAGCTTGTTTTCAAAAAATCATGTTTGGCATGAGTGTACTTTATTGTCACTATGGATAAGTCTTCTCATTCTTAATACAAGAACAAGAGCAAAGAAATCAAGAGAACAACACATCAAAACACAACAAATAGTTTAGGGCACACTTAAATTGGTAATCAAGATAAACATTTTTTTGGAATTGTGTGGCCATTCCTAAATAGCAAACTCAAAAGATCAAGTCATAAAAAAACATGGTCAAAACAAGAAGTAAGCACCCTCAGTCTGATACCAAGGGAGAGGCAAAAGCAATTCATGCCCATATGCGAAGTCACAGTAACATTGAATGACCTACCCATAAGACCGTGAGATGTAGCTCCATGAGCCTAAGGGGTGATAATTCAACCCTTTGGGGATATCCTCGAGAAACCCCAAGTAAGGAACCACATCATGGAACAAAGTAACATAAACAAAAAGAGGCTTCATAGCCATCCTCATCAAGGAGACATGAGGAGACCTCAAAGGCCTCCTCTAAACACATAGAAACATCTCGAAGACATGAGGAAACTTCGAGGGATTCCTCCTCACATGGACATAAAGAAGGCTCTAAGACCCATTCTTCACATAGGGATGACGAGACTACCACATCTCCATCCACATGGATAAAATATGTCACCACTAAGCCCTTTTCATCAAGAAGGCAAACAAGAATTGCAACACCTCAAGACTCACAAGAAACATATGAAACGGGTATGCCCATTGAAACTAGAGCTACATCTAGTCATGGGAATCATATAGAAGAAACCCTTTGCACAAAAGGAAATATTCCTGTAGACTATGACCTCATAGGAGTAAATGGCACCCCACGGGACCAACCATGGAGAATGAGACATCTAGACAGGTTGGATCGATTTCCTACTCAACCAACCCAAAGAACTGTAGCTATTGAGAACTCTACATCTAGAAGCTCATGAACTGTGACTTCTAAACATACCTCCCAGTCTGGGGGTACCTTAGAGTGACCCCATAGAAGATGCATGGAGTCTGATCATAGGGATATTCAATAGTACATTGAACAAGTCACATTAACTAGCAAGAGTATAGATACAACAAAACCCCCTTGAGTAATCTACGAGTCAAGACTACAAGAACAGAGTAAGATAAACATGAGTATTATACAACAACACAAACTTATCGAATGAGGCGGTTAGAAAATGCATTACGCAAAGAGTGAGATTCATTGGAAGCTCTTGAATAAGAGAAACAAAGAGAAATACTCTTGCACCAACATGAGCAGGGTTTAAGAGAGCAATCTGAGTAACTAGCTCTTAACAATTTGTAGATAAATGGGGGTGACCACCAAATAACAAGACACGTTGACTCACCTAAGGAAGGCACACTAGACAAGATATCCCACAATGAAACCCCCCAACAAATCATGAACAAAATCTAACTAATGGGGGTAGGGCAAACATAACAAAGCAAGATCACAATCCTAATTCCCCTCGTAGGAGGGAGGAAAATGGAACAAATCAAATGGATAGAGAGTTACCTCCATTGCCAATACGAATAGGCTTGCACAAAGAGGAAATTCGTGCATCAAAGGCATTTCAAGAGCTTGCTGAAAAGATGAAAACCTTTGAGAAATAAGAGGTAGCTGGGAACTCACCAACATTGAGCAAGATACACAATCAACCATTGTGCCCATCAATCCCTAGCCCTCCATATCCTAAGAACTTTGATATGCCTAGGTTAGAGAAGTTTAAAGGTGAAGAGGATGCACAAGATCATGTCACCAATTTTATCAACGCTTATTTTCATCTTGAAAACAATGACGCTCTTATGCTAAGAACATTCATAATGACATTTTTAGGTGTTGCCACTCAATGGTTCAACCAACTACCTAAGCATAGCATAACCAACTTTGAACAACTAGTAAACATATTCTTGAAGTGTTTCTCCTTTGGTGCTAAGAAGAAGGTGAACCTTTCAGACCTGGCAAACCTGAAATAGTATGATGATGAGCCAGTAATGGATTATGGGAATAGGTGGAGAAAAATCATGGCAAAATTATCATTCTCCGTTCCCACAGAAGAGATCATTCGTATGTTTACCAAAAGTTGTTCTAAACATATCTCCCTCTTGCTACAACTTCAACAGTATCCTTCATTTGAGGAATCTTTGGCACAGGCCAAGCTCATCAAAGAGATAAAAGAGATGAGGGAACCATTAAGCTCCGAAACAAAAAGGAGTGGAACAAGAATGGTAAGAATGACAAGTACAAGCAGAAGCAGGGCAACCCTGCTCCAGTCAATCAAGTCATATTGGCTACACCCAAGGATGGGGGTGCACAACAACCACAGAACTATCAAGAACATCCCCCACCGACCAACTACGACCAAAAGAACAATCAAGGAAGAAACTGAGAATGCAATCCACCTCGTTATTTCATGCCTCTGACAGAATCAATGCAATCAATATTTAATCAGTTGAGCGAGGCCAGGAGGATCATATTTCCTAATATACCTCTTATAGATCCCAACCATCCTAAGCCAAAAGGATATAGGGAAGATCAATTTTGTCCTTATCATAGGATATCGGGGCATGACATTGAGGCTTGTGTCGGGTTTAAGCATCAAGTGCAAAACATGATTGAGGTGAGAGAGCTCAAAGTTGACAACCCACTAGCTCCCGATAACAGAGACATGGGCATATACAAAAACCCATTGCCCAATCATGAGGCCCCTTGAGAGCAAGGGGCCCAAGTCAATCAGGTTTAAGCTAACATACCTACCCATGGATGCATTGGGATGGTTGATATCGTTAACATAGCAACAAGGACTAGGCGGTATGGTCAACCGCAACCGCCTGCAGCTCCCATGAACATCCCAACCGCTCCTAGGCAAAGGTAAGACAACATTACAAGTACACCAATGAGACCTGTGGTAACTATTCAGAGTATATTGGAGCAAAACTTACAGATGACTCCAGCTAAGTTATCCATCTATGAGCTCATAGCATAGGGAGACTCTAATGGAGATTTTAAGAACAATTGAGCTTCAACCGCAAGATGCGAATGCATTCACTCACTTTGTGGGACAAGTGCAAGAATGCCAAGAACCTATAATCCGATTCTATGATCATGAGATTAAGACAGTTTCTGCTGCCTTACCAGACCCTCCGCTAAACATTGTAGTAGCCATCAATGACTTACCTTTCAAGAGGGTTTTGTTCGATACAGGTTCATCGATAAACATCATCACAACAACTACAATAGAGCACCTCAAGATACCCAAGACCAATATCATTCCAGGAACTTACACATTGAGAGCTTTTAATGATGCTTTATGCAATACTGTGGGAATGATAGTCCTACCCATCAATGTGGGGCACAAGACCATCCCCATGATGTGTCATGTCTTGGAAGGTGCTATGTAGTACAACATCCTCTTAGGGCACCCTTGGATAAGGGCCATGAAGTGCGTGCCTTCGATCTTGCACCAGTGTGTCAAGTATGTGCACGAAAGCAAAGTCTATGTGGTTCTGGCCGATGAAGAGCCTTTTAAATACATTAATTATGTGGATATTCTAGGAGAATTCATGATCCCTTCTACTCACCTATACGTGGCACCTTCATCCCCAACCACACAAGTTGATAACAAAGACAAAGGGGTAAGAAAAGACCCATGCACATCAACACCTTCTGGTGCACTCAAGATAATCAATGCTTCTAAAGTACCATCAACATCAAAACCAAAATACAATAAGAAGCTAAAGGCCCCCTTAGTTAAGGAAGAAAGGCCCAAAGAAATACCAACTATAGCCATTGTTGAAATGCCAAGTCCTATGGAAGAGGAAGATCCTCAAGATCAAGATGAAGATAGTGATTATCACCCTGCTTCGCTAGTATCATCCGTGGGGTCATCCACGTCGCATGCATCAATACACTTGGCAAGTACAGGCATAGGGGAATACCTTGTGCAGAACATCACCTTTACACCTATCATTGAGACTACACAGGACATAGGGAGGCCTAAATACTTGAGGCCGCCAGTAGGAACAGTGGTTCCACTAGGAATCCCTCCCAACCAAACCAATTTTGTCTATGCCGACCTGGAATGTGCTCATAAGTCTTTAGATATAGAAGGAGATGGTGATGAATTATTCATAGTCAATGTTTGTTACCTCTCTAATCTTGAGTTTTCTCTAAGCTACTTTGAGTGTTGCCATTGGCATGGCTATGGCCTTGGCATATATGAGCAGGGGCGCAGGAGGCCTTACAAGCCACTATATCAGCTTCCTTTTGATAGATTTGGCTTAGGCTATTATAGTGGAGGTCGATATGACTCACTTGCAATGGCATTGGAAAGATTAAGCATAGGGTTGGGAGAAGACATTGATTTCATTCCTTATCACCCCTTGAGAATAGCAAATTTGAAATAGACAAGTAGCCATGGTAAACATACCGCCTCCAAAAACTTATCATCCAAACACCTCAATTGATTCCACCCCAATAGGGTACAACTCATGGGATGAGGAGAATGGATATGAAGCAAGTGATGATGAGGTGCAACTTGGCTTAGCCTATCAAGGGCCTCACTATTTACAAAGGTTCACATGGTCCATCCACGATGAGATTGAATATACATCAGATGAAAGTGACTATGAATCAGAAGACTCAACAGAAAGAGCTTACTTAGGCTTAAGCCATCAACCCCTGACTTTGGGGCAAGAGACAAATGCAAATGGGTTCTTCATAAGTGATGAAGAATATGAAGATGAAATAGAGATGGCCTACTTAGGGCCAAGACATGATCCCTTTGTCTTAGGGCCGCATACCAATGCTAACAATTTTTGGATAAGTGATGATGACTTTGAGGATGAGACCGAGATGGCTTATCTTGGACCTCACCACTTGTGGCAAGTCAATGAGATAGTAGAGAGAGAGGCGGCACTTCATGCCATAGACCCTCAACTCTAATTTTTGGAGAGACCTATTGACCTAGCTGCCATTCATCAAATGGTTAATCCCCCTCCACCTACATTTAGAGAGCAATTAGAGCCCAATGATCCTATTGTCCGCCCTACTCATGGGCCAGATCCAAAAATTCCCATTCCTCCAAAACCTCATCGCGAGTATGGAAGAGAAACCCCTGAGACAAGATTGCACCCATGTGGTCCTGGAGATTTCATCCCATCCATCAACATGATCTCCATCGATTTGACCACTCCACTTCATAATCCAGTAGATCCTACCAAATCATTGCATATTGATATAGACACTATTGATTGGGATCATGCTAGTTCACCCATAGAGCCAAAAGACCTCTTCCCCAATGAAGAGATGTTACAGTCGTTCCATTTTGCATCAGGTTGTGCATATGACATCTTCCATGTTGGTTTGGAACCTGAGTCAATAGGTCCTATGAATCCCGTTGATGACATTCATTTGATACCCATGCCTCATCAGCTAGAGGATGGGTCACATATGGCTATAGAAGTAACTTTCGAGGTGGACATCAGTGATGATCCTACCCAACCAAGGAAATTCAAGTTTAGAGAAAGTCTATCTCCATAGGAAAAAGCCATCTTGATTCCTCTCCTCAAGGAGAGGCCAAATATTTTTGCTTGGACTTACAAAGACATGCCAGGGATAGATCCAAAGTTAGTCATTCACAACCTTTCATTGGATCCCATGAAGAAGCCAATCAAGAAAAAACTAAGGAAAATGCATCCAACCGTCACTTTGATGGTAAAGAATGAATTGCAAAAACTACTGGATGTAGTATTCATAGTTCCTATTGACTACCCTGAGTGGGTGTCAAACATGGTACCCGTAGGGAAACTTGATGGAAGAGTCCATATCTACATGAATTTTAGAGATTTGAATAGGGCAACACCAAAGGATTCATTCATGTTGCCAAACATAGATGCTCTTGTAGATGCAACCGTAGGTCATGAAATGCTCTCCCTAATGGATGGGTTTTTTGGATACAACCAAATCCGGATTAAGCTCGAATATCAACATAAAACTGCTTTCATTACTCCATGGGGAACATTTTGTTACAAAGTGATGCCATTCGATCTCAAAAATGTTGGTGCCACATATCAGTGGGCCATGACATACATATTCCATGACTATATGCATAAGATCTTGGAATATTACATGGATGACTTACTAGCCAAGTCCCTATTGCGGCAAGAGCATGTCAAAGTCCTTAGACAAGTCTTTGATCGCCTCATAGAACACAATGTTCGATTGAATCCTAAGAAGTGTGTATTTGGCATAACTTTTGGCAAGCTTTTAGGATTCATCGTATCCAAGAGAGGCATCAAAGTTGATCCTGCAAAGGTAAAGGCTATACTGGAAATGGCTGCCCCTACCAACATTAGGGAGTTGAGGAGCCTACAAGGCAAGATAGCATCCATCAAAAGATTCATCATGCAATTATCAGACAAATGCAGACCTATGAATAAGTTTCTATGCAAGGAAGTCCCATTTCATTGGGACGAAGAATGCCATCAAGCCTTTGTAGAGATCAAGACTTATCTGGCAACGCCACCAGTATTGGCTCCACCAAGGCCAGACATACCATTTTTACTATATATATCGACTATTTATTTTGCATTGGGCACCATGTTAGCCCAAAAGAATGCACAAGACAAAGAGCAAGACATATATTACATTAGTCACACCTTGGTGAGCTATGAGCTAGGATATGCGTATGTCAAAAAATTATGTTTAGCAGTGGTCTTTGCAACTCGAAAGTTGCGACACTACATGTTGAGCCATACAACCTACGTCATATCAAAACAAAATCCTTTGTAGTACATGATGAGAAAGACATATCACAATACACATACCACAAAGTGGATCATTATATTGACATAATTTGATCTAGAGTTCATAAGCCAAAATTCCATCAAGGGACAAGTCATAGCAGATCAATTAGCAGAGGTGCCTCTTCAGGATAACAAGCCTCTCACCATAGAGTTGCTTGATGATGCGGTCTTTGCATTATCAGATCCGCTAGAGCTCGAAGAACCTAAGAAACAAAAGACATGTCATTGTTCTTTGATGGTTCGAAGTGTGAACAAGGAGGCGGAGCAGGGATTGTCTTTATCACACCACAAGGCACTCCATTGCCCTTATCATTCAAACTAGACTTCCCATGCACAAACAACAATACAAAATATGAAGCATTGATCTTGGGACTCCAAACAGCCATAGAAATGGGTATTAAAATATTGAATATCTTTGGTGACTCCTTGCTCATAGTAAACCAGGTCAAAGGACTCTTCCAATGCAGGTGCCCACTCCTGAAGACTTACAAGGAACTTGTTGACAATTACTTAGCCCGGTTGGAATGGTACAACATCGAGGCAATCCCTCGTACGTAGAATAGATTTGTAGACACTATGGCCTCTTTGGGATCCTTAATCCCTCAAAATCTATCTGCTGATTTTACAACCGTTCATGTGAAAGTGCTTTCGCACTCAGCAATACGCCGTGAAGTTTTTGAAAATCAAGAATCAATCAACACGATCAACATCGAACCAAATCAGGATTGGTCCTTCACAACCAGGAGTTTCTTGCAAACAGCACCTTGGGGGTCATTGATCTCCCAAGGACCCATAGAGTGTGGTGTGACCATATACCATAGAGTTGTTCCTCAATCCATGTTCACTACCTCAAAAATGCAGGAAGAGCAAGTTGTCTATTCTATAGAAGTTGTGGCCTATCAGGATTGGCTTTCCCAACTGTGGGACTTCCTGAAGCTTGGAATAATGCCTCAAGGTTTGTCGCATACAGAAAGGTGAACATTTAAACAAAGAGCAACAAGATACATTTTTCTAGGAGAAATCCTCTACAGATGAGGATATGATGGAGTATTACTCCGTTGTCTTGAGCCCCAGGAAGCATCTTGGGTAGTTTCACAAGCTCATGATGAAACATGTGGAGGCCATTTCAGTGGCATGGCCATCATTAAGCGCATCTTGAGAATGGGTTACTATTGGCCCACAATGGAAAAGGACTACTGCGAGTATGTCAAGAAATGTAGTAAGTGCTAGCATCATGCAAATCTAACGCACTTACCATCGCAAGCTTTGCAGCCCATCCAGGTAGCATGGCCATTCTCGCAATGGGGACTAGACTTGATTGGGAATATCTCACCCCCATCCTCATGTCGACATACATTCATCATAATGGCCACATAATACTTCACTAAATGGGTAGAAGTGATCCCCTTAACATCAACAACTGGACCAAGGATTGTAGAGTTTATACTCCACAATATCATAAGTCATTTTGGGGTCCCTTCTAAGATAATATCGGATAATGGGCCATATTTTAAGAACAAAAATGTGTGTGCTTTAATGAAAAAATATCATATTCAGCATAGTTTTTCAACGCCTTATTATCCGCAAGCAAATGGGCAAGCTGAAGCCTAAAAAAAAATAATAGTCTCCATTTTGAGGAAGTTAGTGCAAGAAAATCACAAGGATTGGCACATGCAATTGCCTCTTGCACTATGGGCATACAGGACTAGTATACGGACACCCACTGGGGCAACACCGTTTTCACTAGTATATGGCACTGAAGCCATCATGCCTCTAGAGTTGGAAATCCCGACTCTATGCATAGCATTAAAAGACTTCATAGATGATGAAGTTGCATGGGAAGGCCGCATTTATCAATTGATGCTTCTTGATGAACGTCAATTCAATTCTTTAGAGCATCTCCATGTTTACCAAGATCACCTTGCACGAGCTTACAATAGTAAAGTCCACCTAAGGGAATTCAAGGTTGGAGATCTAGTGCTCAAAGAAAACCAGCAGAATTCAAATCTGCCGTCGCATCTGCAAGATAAGTTCATGGTAAACTAGATAGGTCCATACATGATTTCATAGAGATTTGGGCCTGGAGCATATCACCTTATATCATTAGATGGTGTTGAAGAGCCTGAACCTCTCAATATCATTCACTTAAAGGCATTTTACACATAAAACACAAAAACATTCAAATATGTCAAAAATACAAAAAATTTCAAATATGTCAAAAATAAAAAACATTCAAATATGTCAAAAACAAAAAACATTCAAATATGTCAAAAACACAAAAAAATTCAAATATGTCAAAAATCAAAAACATTCAAATATTTCATAAAACACAAAAAATTTCAAATATGTCAAAAACAAAAACAAATCATAAAAACATAAAATTCAAATCAAAGGCTCCAAGGGTAACTCAAGCCACTTGGTCAAAATTCAAATCAAAGGCTCCAAGGGTAATTCATACCGCTTGGTCAAACAATCAAATCAAAGGATCCAAGGGTAGTTCACACCGCTTGGTCAAAAATCAAATAAAAAAAGCTCCAAGGGTAATTCACACCGCTTGGTCAAAAATCAAATAAAAAAAAATCTCCAAGGGTAATTCAAAACCGCTTGGTAAAAATCAATAACAAAAGCCCCAAAGGCATAATAAGCCCTTTGGTCAAATTAATCAAAAATACAAAAACAACATAAAATAAAAAATACAAAAACAATTGCACTTCACATTTTCACATACATTACAAGATATGTCATGAGAGTCTTAAAAGTGATACCACAGTTTGTCACACAAGTCATTCATATCCATACCTCCATCCACATGTGTGTAATTATGTTTTTCAACACAACCATTATTTGTTGCTATACATAATTACTAAGGCTTTTCGGTTAGTCAACCAAATCTAGTAATCTTATCAACTTTTGAGGAAAACAACTTTGATTAGTAGAAAGAAAGGCCTAGTTGTGATAAAGCCTTGGATATTCACGATCCCGTCACTAATTGAAACACTAAAATCCTAGCTGGTACAAGGAAAATATGAAAGCTACAAAGTGGTCTAGGTTACCTTAAGTGAAAAGGATTATCCTTGCTTATCCCCCTGTGCAACCGGTTTAAAGGTGCTGAGAATTGGCAAAAGGACAAGCTTTACCCTATCAAAATCCCTTGCTTAAATCAAAATAAGCAAAATCCCAAAGCAAAAGTACAAATTCAAAAGGCCAAGCATACAGTCCAGATTTCAAAAGCAAAAATCCAATACAATCATATATTCAAAATACAAAAAAATCAAGCTCAAAAAAATAAATAAAAAATAAACAGTGATTTTCATCACTAAGAATGAGAAAAATAAACAGTGATTATCATCACTACAAAAAAATCCCCGCTCAAAGAAAAAAATCAAATAAAAAATAAATAGTGATTTTCATCACTACATATGAGCAAATATCCAAAGCCAAAAAGAAGCCAAAAAGAAGGGAATAAAGCTTGAATCCCTGGAATTCTTAGCATTGTACAAAACTGGAAGGAGAAATCCTTACGCATGATGATATGTCTATTACAATTGCTTCATGCATTTGCATAGACCAATGTTTGAATGTGGATGAGTTATCTTAGGTAACCAAATATTGCCTAGTGGTATAGTCCAACTAAGTCCAACATAAGGATGAGATGAACACTTGAGGATCCCTGATCTTAGCAATGGGCTGAAAGAATCCCACTTGACATCGGAGGAAATGCTTGAGTTCTACCTCAAAATATACAATCACATGCACACACAGAGATCATGAAAAACCAAGTCCATGGTAAAAGCCTTACCTTTCAAAAGTCTAAGTGGTAAGTAGACAGTTTTTGATAGGGGAACTAGAGTGTTTGAATCTCCGAAAAGCCCCAAAATTGTTTTTACATAGCAACAAATCATAACATCATTCACACCATCATATTCCTTATAAGATTCTATAAATTAGGGGTATCAACATAGTAAGACAGATACCGCATATATTAGAAATAGTTTATAGATGGCCACTGACTACTTTATATATTTTAATTTACAGAAACTTATTAAGAAGATACATTACACACCATTACATCTCATATATGAATACTTAATCAATTCTTATGATAGAAGTGATTATTTAAATTCATGATTATTTTTAAACTTTTGTGGTATTACCCATTAAGATTGTCAATGTCATATGCATTCCGTATGTTTTTAATGATTAGAGCATACAGGTTCATTTATACCATTCCATCACATAAGTTAGATGCATATAATTAAAGAAAAAATTAAACATGCATTTAACAATAACATTTGCATCCACAAAAACAAGTCATTAATCATCCATAAACCACATCATAAAACATACAGGCAATATCCATTTGCATATCATAAATTCATAATTCATCATCAAAATACATTGCATCATATCATAAAATCATATAAGCATCTACACATCCATCTAAGCATCTTCAAATATCATCTATCATCTAACATATCCATTAAACCATCATAATATCATCATCACATCATATCATAAAACAAAATAACAACAAAAACATAAGCAATAAACGATACACATAATGAGTCACAAAGGCAAATCTATCATAAAAATATGTGTGTCAATTCCAATGGATATACAAAAATACCCGTGGGCTATAGTCATTTAGGTCAGTTGACCTCAAAAATGGATCAAGAACCAAGTAGAACATCAATCTAGTTTCCTGCTTGAGCCCCTGCATCACCTCCTCCAGTGCCACCTCCCCCTATGGCAGTGTCGCGAGTCGAGTGATGTGAGCCTGTAGGTCTCTCTATCCAAGTCTGGGTCCACTGGCTAGGATGAGCAAAAGACTACCCCAAGGTAAAGCGCTCATTTTCTTATGAACCACCTACATCTGCTAGATCCTTAGGGACAATCTCGTGCCTCCTGAGCTACATCTAAAGGAGGGTAACATGATTTGTAAGACCCTAGATCCGAGCCTCATGCTCATCCAACAAGGAATGAAGTCATCCCACCTCTACCCCTGAGCCTACTGCTGGAACCTCCTGTGGTGTAGAAGTAGGAACAAAAAATTGCATCTTGATATCGCCACCCCCGATAGTAGCCTGTAGAGCCTGTATCTATGTTGTGAGTTGCTCAATCGTAGCATCTTGCCATTGTACCTAGATCTTAGTAGCCTAGATCTTAGCCTCGACCTCATGCAACTATGCTCTCAAAGGAGAGTCTCTCTCCTCAAGATCTAACTCCTTAGGAACATTAGGATCCTCTGTTGCCACCTGCTCTGCCAACTGGCCCCATACTTCGATCTTGGATCAAACCCTGCATCCTGTCGGATCTGTGCCATCACCCCTGCCATCATCCTCACACCCTAAAATATCGATGCCATGCCATATCCAATCACCCCACCACTAATAGTAGGTCTCTATAACTCCCCCAGCCACTATAGGGTCTACGATTGGGACATCCTCCTCATTTGCAAGCTCTATGACCTATCGTGGAGGTAGGTCCCTCTCTACTATGAGGCGCCTTTACAAGAATAGTACCAAGGGCACATCCTGCTACAATTTATACTGACGAAGAACCTAAGAGTAGAATAAATACTCCCAGATGGAAATCTCACGACCAACGAGCCATCGCTCGTGTCGTGTCCTAGAAATAAAACTAACTGGATCATCCCAAAATGGACACTCATAATACGACCGCCACACAACATCTCTGGCCAATAGTCTGGTGAAAGCATCAGTGTAGTGGGACAGCTCCCCTACAAAAGTGTAGATCTTACACTCCTCATGCTCCCGAGCCCATCTGGCAGCATAGCACTATGTTTGAGCCTCAATAGATGAAATCTCAGCTAGGAGCCCCTTAGGGTGATCTACCTTAATGTGCTCCTATTCCCAAACCTGTAAGAGAAAGCAATATTGATGCATCCCTATCGACGAATGTGGTACAACTCATCATAGCACTGAGCCAATAGTGATCTACCCTATGCATATATGATAGGATCCTTGCTATCCAATAGGTCTTGCACCATCGATAGGAGGTTCCAAGGGAACCTCAAACCCGAGCAGTCTAGGATAAGAATGTTGTTGATCACCATTAGCAACACAACATGCCTCGTTATAAAAACATGAGCATCATACCAAGTCTTAATAGATACTCCCCCAGACCCAGTATCCTAAAGAGCCTATGCAGAACGTGCCCCAAACACCCTATCATAGACGACCACCTGATCATTAGTGGCCAACGAAACAATGGGCACCCCATCGAACGGGATTCGAAAGATCCTGTACATGTCCTTCGGCATGATAGTCATCTCATTGGGTGGAAGGTGGAAGGTGTTGGTCCGTGGGTCCCAATGGTGGGCTAAAGTCATAAGATAAGCCTAGTTGGCCATAATGTGGGGCAACCTGATAACATACTGTAGCCCACGAGCCTTAAAGCACTCCCAATCAGTGCCAAAAAAGCCAAGAAGCAAGTCTAGTAGGAGCTTCGGGTCCCAAGCACGAGCAATGAGGATCTAAACAAAGCAGAAGAAAAACAAAATATAACTACAATGCATCTAATTCATAATTCACAATAAACATGAAAACAGTGCAAAAGAGTATGAGTTACTCTAAATCTAAGCAAAAGAAGCATAAATTGCACCTAAGCAAAGCAAAAATTCAAAATTCAAAAAAAAAATCATAAAATCAATACACAAAATGCAAAAACAAGGCTCAATATTTAGCCATTGTCGCCTACAGCGACCAAAACCTGGCCGCTGGAGGCAACAGCGGCCAAGGCCCAATGATCAAATTTTTGACCATTAGGATTCAAGCTTGGCCACTCTGAGCAACAACGGCTCAGAGTCGACCACTCTAAGCGACAGCGGCCAAGGGACGGCACGGCAAACCCATGAACCCTTGGCCAAAAAATAAAAAAAAAATTACAATTGACAAAATAACTTAAGCAAAACAACAAAGGGAGGGAAAGCAAACAAATTGGAAAACAAATCCCCTACCCAAGCATTGAAACTAAGCTAAGTTTGAGAATGCCCAAAATGGCGGCAACAAGTAAATAATGGAAAATTTTCAAAAACCCTAGGCTAAAGCCATTGATAGATTGTAAATTTGGGGACCAACCCACCACGGCAAAAATGAACCTAAGCCTAATTACGAATTTTGTTTGTTGCCAGCAGGTTTAGTGAGGTTCATTTTGCTTATTTTTAGTGAAGTTCAATTTTACTTAGACAAATAAAAGAGAGCTAGGGTTTTGAAGAGAAATACTCGAGAAGCTCTGGCTCCTCTAGTAGCTAATGTCTCGTCCTGTGTAACCATGTCCTCAGCACCAGCAAAGTTTCAAAGTTGCAATCATCGTCGTTGCACCAGAGCTCTAAAAATGAAATCTTGAACAATGAAAATGACAGGTCAAAACCCTAGAATTGCAAGTTTTATATTTCCTTGATTATGCCTTGGTCACTGCTGATGTCAGTAGCCTGAGCTTCTTGGCCGCTCAAGGCGACAGCGGCCACAGGCAGGAAATCAGAGGTCGCTAGACCTGACAGCAGCCAAGCCCATAGGTCATAATTAAGCAGTTCCTTAAATGAGAGAATAACAAGAACACCAAATAATCACACTTTGATGGTTTAGGATCATCAGAATGTTCAAAACAATAAAAAAAAATCACATAAAATCACAATCTTAAGCAGGCCTCGTATCCAGTTACCTACTCTATCCACTCGGTGATTGCAACGATTTGCACTTCATGTATTTCGGTGAGATGATTAGGCAACCATAAGGCCAGTTGGGACAAAAGCAACTCATTTTGGAATTACAATATGTCACCCTTCAAACCCGAAGAAGATCAATATGGTCGGATTGCTCCGTGGGTGTGAAGGGATCATTCTAATTCCCCTATGACATTAGAAACATTAAGTCAAAGTGATACAATCTAAATATAAACAAAATCACTCATCCTAACTCTCTAAGAAGGCTATTGATAGTCAGATCGCTCCTCGGGATAGGGAGGGATGACTATCATAAGCAATTGGAATCACACTTGGATGTGGGATTGCCCATTAAAAGCAGCAAATGCTAGAAAGGAACCAAATTAGTCATATTGGTCAAGCGACTTGTCACTTCATTCATTGTCATTTATTCACCAATCCATTATGTGAGGAGGTAGTTGAAAACTTCAACTTAATCATAATCAAAATCAACAAAATATCACTTGATCATAGCAAAATCATGTTTTTCCTTTGAATCATTGCATACAATAATCACAAATTTCTCTTATTTGCTAGGAACGTAAGCGGATATGACTTCTTCAATTGTAGCTCTCCTACCGATCAAAATTATTATAGCAGTTGAAGCTACCCGATTGAGTTTGAGGAATGAGTGCAATTTAACATGCAAAAGTCATTAGGCTAAGTCCTTCGAATGTTGAGGCAATGATTCAAGGGATGTGCGTCATCTTGCATGAATGGGTCATCCGACGTTGATCAGACCATTGATCACCATACACCCTACAAACATATCAGTCTATGTTTTTGCTCAGTGTTGTGTTTTCCACATAATGCGTCACAAAAAGGGGCATCTGGAGACACCTAAATCATGTCATGCTTAGGGGAGCTACTTACATAGACACACTCATAAGATCATAAGATATAATCTTGGACTTTCCAAGCACCAACAGTGGTTCTCACCACTCATTTGGGGCCTTTTCAAGCCATCCAAGCTTGGTCGCTCAAGCCAAGAGCAACCAGATTCTAACCGCTCAAGCCTAGAGCGGCCAAACCTTAGCTACTGTAGATGATAGTGGCTATATCATAGCTTCTGTAGACGACAATGGCTAAGCCATAAGAAGTGGTTTGTCGACAAACATGCCCAATCTCGGGTGGAAGTGGCAATTTGCATGCAATAAAGGTGAGCGGGAGTGACTTTGCATTCCTTTTTACGACCAGTTCACATAGGAGACTTGAGTTTGCATTTAGACTTAAGTTAACTAACCTCCAAGCATAAACAAAGGACAAAAGATTCTCATGCTAACGAACAGTTAGCATAGAAGACTCAAGTGGGCAGTTAGATTTTAGTTAACTGGCCTTCAAATATAGACAATAGACAAGGGCTTCTCATGCTAACTTGCACTACGCATGAGAAATTCATTTCTAGGGCTTGGATATAGACCTAGGGTTTCACACTATAAAAGGTGCAAGCCTAAGAGCACCAAAAGGGGGAGATAAATGATCGATATATGACATATAGAGACACATGATCGATATATGACATATAGAGACCCGAATCACATACAGGAGATCATTTCAGAGAGAGTTCTCTTTGGGATCACGTGTGCAACGGAGCTTTGACAAATCAAAGGGCACAACACCTACTTTCTTCAACATCAAATCATAGTCTTTGACCCATAGCTTTGGGGTAAGGAGAGCAAGGTTTTCTTTAGCGGTTGTTGTCTTGGACAGTGGCCTGTAGGATTAGCTTAAACAGACATAGCATCTTTTATCTTGTTTTATTATATCATTAGCTTAGATTTACTTGATTTCATGGTATCGTTTTATCATATTTCTATTACATTCTCTGATTACTAACAACCTTATCCGAGGAGGCAATCTCGGACAGCTAAACATGAATTGTTTTTTGAATTGCATACAAGGCCACAGGTTCACGAGACATAATCCACAACATAGGAGAGCAAGAGGATCCGTACGGGAGATATACCTAGAGAAGGAGGCATCTGTAAGCCCTCAGATATTTCCCTGTGCGGAACTGGGAAGCATTTTAGAGCACACCACCCTTTTGTAAAAGGGGACATCTCTTCATCCACTTGTAAATCATTGTATCAATATGGGTATCCCTAAGATGGACCGATATGTAACCGGGGTTCAATATTAATGAAATATCCATTCTTTGTCATTTTCGTGTTATATGTTTTCTCGTAATCTTTTATCTTTATTTTTGGTATAGTAATAACATCGCAAGTAGAGTTAAGAGTGGCACGTGCACCCCGGGGTCGCTACAGAAAACACTACATATTGGGGAAAGAAATAATAATCTACATAAATCATAAACCTCTTGAGTAAACTAACAAGTGAAATACATAAGAAGTATATCACACATATATAATTACTTCATTTGATCATCAAGCATAAGAAATTTAATGTTAATTTAGTAGCAAGTTGCTTGATTTTATTAACCATTCTTAATTCCTATCGAAATAAAACTATCAATTTGCCCATATCATATTAAATTCATTCTCAATTTACTAATATATATCAAGGTCTTTAGGTAGGTATAAATATTCCTAACAATGGCTTTAGGTAGGTCTTTAGGTAGGTAGGAATATTCATAACAAGATCTTTAGATCTTTAGGTAGGTCATTAGCTATCTCAGAATGGCTTTTCCATGTCTCTCAATGAGATCCCCATTTCTTCTCTATCTCTACCAACTAGTCACATCCCCTTGGCCCCTTTATCATTGTTTTTTGACTACTCTTTGATCGCTTTGCCTGGCCAATGCTCTCAATTTCTAATTACAATAGTTTCTCTAGCTTGGATTCATTATCAAGATGCTCTAATCCATAGTTTGGTCTTCCATGTAGCAGTAGAATACCCTTTCCATGGCCCCCACCACTAATAGACATAAATCACATAGAATAAAAAAGAATTTTAGTTTTGTTCCAATGTTGATAGCCCCACCTATTTTATTGGCCAACAACATAGCCTATCGATTCTCAATTTTTGAGTGTCATGACTCCCTAATTATAGCTCATGGATGCCTTTGCATAACATTATCATTATAATTTTTCTTTGGCAACCAAATTTTCTCCATGTAATCTTCTCCTTGAATGCCACCATCGTAGCCTTCCACCATGTCCTTGTGTTGCCTTGTGCTTCTCAAGTACTCTTCTTCTAGATCGTAGTCCTGTATACTTGTCTCGGTAGTTTACTTCCTCCATTAGAGACTATTTTCCTCTGGTACCACCACTTTCTATCTCTCTCCATGTTCTTCTTCTAATCCTAGACCATTCTCCATTTATCCTAGGAAGCAACCTATTTATTGCCACAATTGTTCATGCATTACTCATATTTTTAGCCCAGGTGGATTAATCAAATGTTCATGTAATATGTGTTTTTTCTTGTCTTCGTCATGTAGTAACCTCACGTCTAAAAATATTTTCTATGACATTGTTGAGGTTCTCTTTGCAAATTTATTGTTGGAAGATTCTTAGTACCACCCATATGGCCCCCCGTAGAAGATCCTCGCATACCACATAGCAGTTTCAAAACCCTTTCCACATAATGTTTGATCAGTCGAATCATTATAGCATGGAGCTTTGCATGGTGTAATCCATTTATAAATGAGCACTGCCAAATTTCAACATGTGGCACTATTCATACATAGTATTTTCAACTTTTGTTGGCCACTTATAATACCATTATATCTCTCGCATGCAATATGGAGTGAATATTATTCCCTTTTGTTTAATATTTTCAATGATAAACATAAGAGTACCCATTACAACATGGTAATGCCTATCTATCCTACCAAAACACCTTCAAGTAGGATGCCACCTCTTTATTATGGAGGTCAAAAGTCAAGTTAAGGTGGTGGATTACATCGCATGATATTGCATTATATATTTTAAACTTTTCTATTCGCCTTGCTTGCATGATCAGTGCTTTTTAAAACTTAGGCAATCGATTTTAATTTTAAATACAAAAAGCAACTATGAAGGAACAAAGTGCACAAATTATCCCAAATATTCCTAAGAATATTCTTACATTTCAAATTATAAAAGGCATTGAGAACCTTATCTTTTTGTTTTTGGGAGAACCTTCTACTTTTTATGCAAATTAAGGTGATTCTAATCACATGTTTAGGCATAATTATAGTTTTCAAAAAGCTCTTTTTGAGTCCGACCTGGTGGAATTATCATTTTTGCATTTTTTGAAGACCTGCTCTAGTTGTTGAAGCATCCAAGTTTGAATAGCCATCTTCTAATTTTTGTGCTTTTCAATTTGTTTCTCCTTCCTATTTGTATGCATTAGATTCTAATGCTTTTGTGGTTGGGAGGCGTGCTAAGGAATTAAAGAACATTAATTAATTAAATGTTACATTTGATTAATTAATTAAAATTATTAGGTTTTCAATTAAAAAATATATGTTTTATCTTCTATTTTGTCAAATCCTAAAAATATGTTTGTCAAGTTTTTGTAAAGTTTTATTAGTTTTGTCATGCTTATCTTTCTAACAATCTTATATTATGCTCTTGGTTTGGACCTTCTAGTTTTACCTATTAAGTATTTTTGTATATATATATATATATATATATATATATATATATATATATATATATATATATGTTTTATTAATGGAAATATTAGGTAAGCTTTCAAATAGCTTGAATCCTCATCCTTAGCATATGGTGCGGCAGTTTGGATCCTTGTTTGAAGTCTTAGTGGCACATGATCAAGTTGCACTGAGACTTTTTACATTTCCTCATTGTGTCAAGGGGATTCTATAGAATATTAGCCATCAAGGGTGTCTTATGAATGTAGTTTCGCATGCTTAAACCCTATGCAAGCTATTTTAAATAATGTTTCATGGAGGCATGACATGTAAAGAGGAATACCTTTTGCTTCCAAAATATAGCAGTGCTTGGTTGGCCAGTTTAGTGATCATCATATGGAAAATACTTGGGTTTGAGTCCCTCCATCATCGTTTGGGATTCTTACCTAGGTTGGATGATGTATAGTCAATGTGGCATATTTAATTTCATATATCTATTTTTATATATTTTAACCTCTTAGACCAATCAAAAAGAGAAAGTGGTAATAATTTGGTGACTTAAGAGAGCTGACATGAAAAAAGTGGATTGAAGGCACTCTAGTGAATCAAGGATCGTCAAATGGTAGGTCGATATTCACTACTACTTCTCTAAGGTTAGAGGATTTAGTTTTTAGTTTAAGGTCCACTATGGAAAATCATCTTGAGGACATAATTTTTGCATATAGAAGCATTTTGAGCCTTTTTTGAATCATATAACTTTTTGAGCTCTATGTATTATTTGCATTAGTTCATAGACCTGTTACAGTGTTAGGGGTCAAATTGTGTAAGATGGACCACAAATCCTAGTTAATCATCTTAATGGAAAAAATACAATATATGGTCAAGTCAAATAATTGGTTTGATATGAAGCATGAACTTTTGGTGTATCTTTCAAGAGGATAAAGCAACAATTCTTGATGATGAAGCTTGGTACCAAAAGATAAAAGAGGCTCTAGGTTTGTTTTTCTTACTAATTAAACCATAATTGTTTTTCATATTAAAAAGGAGAGTGACCTTATCAAGGTATGGTCAAAGTTGCCTGAACTATTTGGAAAGTTTAATACTATTAAAGTAAGTTGCTTGGAACTAGAGTTTACTTCTCTTAAGCTAGCTAAGTTTGATAATGTTGAGGACTATATTCTAAGATTCATGACTTTGAGGGTAGATATTGCATATTTTGTAGGAAAAAAATAAATATGATGCATAATGCATAATATTGTCCCTGCTAATATCTCCCCATCCTTTCAAAATTTAAACCTCATAGTTCATACTCCCAAAAAAACCTTTCTTGATCAACTTTTCTCTCTTCTAGTGCTCTTTAAGGTTTCAATTTGAAATTGTGGTGGTGGAATTCCTCACATATATACTCATGTAAACAAATTATAATCTAAGGAGACTAAGATCCAAGGGCCCATGGGTAAGGCTAAGTCTTCAAAGAAAACAAATACCACTTGTGGATACTATAAAAGGGAGAGACATCCTATGAAGAATTGCTTTCTAAAGCTATGGAAGATTAAAGCTAAGTTTTTAGAGAAAGGTGGATGCATTTCAGATGGTGAGGGGGATTCACATGGATCTACATCAATTGTAGAGGTCCACTAGATCATCCATTATTGGTGGAATATATTATTGTGGCTAATTTCTTCTCTCCTTGGCCCTTTAGTTCAAATTATGGGGGTTGTTGAATTTCTAATCTACTTCATGGCCAAGAGCTGACATTGTGCGATATATAGGATAGGCCTAAGAGAATTTCATTGTATAGTGTATTTAATATTTTTTAATACTTTATTATGTAAATCCAATGGGCCATGTTTAATATTATTATGGTTAAACCTTACATATTTGTAATTAACCTAAATCCCACTTATTATGTTGACTTTGATTAAAATTTATGATGTAATTAGTGGTTTTGGTATTTCTATAAATACCTTTATCACATTCCTCATGTCTCATTGGAGTGTTGTGCAGTAATATATATGGATTGCGATTATTTATAGTGCCTACAAACACCCACCATATATTTTTCTCTTTTGTCCACTTTTTCACTTTTTTATAAGATTTGAGTAGATGGATTACTTCTATGCAATTCTAAAAAATATTGTGAATCGTGACATATATGACTTGATGTACAATATAGAACAATAACATAATATCAATATGTACATAAAGTCATATACCCCTTGCATTATCTTTAAACCAACCAATAAGAATCAATAACTATGCATAATTACCAGGTCTGAGGTGTAGAACAATTGGTGTAGTGAAACCCCGTAAGGGGAATGGATACTCAGGGTTCAAATCTTAGGCCTTGTCGGACTGAACACTTATCCCTTTCTTGGTGCTTTAAATGGCATAATTTTTTTTAAATGAATGTGACATGGTGGTTATAGGGGCATAATGCACGAAGTACTGTGTGGCAACTTTCGGGGAGACAACGTAGAATACCATGGTGACCATAACTGCATACAGTGTACCCAGATCATCATGGCAGCTAATAATTCCACTATGTAAATAAAAAAAACTATGCATCATTACCCATGCCATCCAAGCCTTGGGAATCCATCTCCAAGGATTTTTTCTTATATTTACCCACATCTAACCATGGTAATGATCGTGTTTTTGTAGTAGTTGATTGTTTTCAAAAATGGATATCATGATTCCTCATAATAAATTTATTTTAGTTGAGGAGATTGCTAAGATATATTTTAATCATGTGTGGATCAACTTTGACTTAACAAATTCCATTATCTTTGATAGGGATAATAGATTTTGAGCATTATTTGGTCCACCCCATTGAGCATGATGGATACCAACCTGACCATGTTCACAACCTTCCATCCTCAAACTAATGACCAAACAAAAATTATTAATTGATTGATTAATTATAAGAAAATTATTGCTATTTGGTACAATATCTACTAAGGGGGTTGTAGTATGATATAAATAGTATATGAAAATAAATAAATAATAATAACTTTGTAGATATTTTTGAAATCCAATACATTTGGTTCATTACAAAAGTTTAGAAAGTTTACCTCATTAATTTACTTATGTTTCTTGATCAATTACAAACTATCTAGTATAAAGTTCCATGTTGCAATAATATAGGTAGGGTTTATTTTCTATATACTTTAATTACATGAAAAGAACTTAAATATTTTTGAAGTATCATTTTTATGAAACTGTTTCCTTGTTCTTTGAATAATCTATTACCTATATTTTCTCTTAATACAAAACTTATAAGTCTATAATTCTACAAGCCTTTAGAAGATAACTTAATTTAAAATTATTTTTAATCTATTTGCTATAGTTTTTAAAATATGCCATAAATTATATTGCAAAGGTTTATTGAAAAATATAAAAATATTTTGTCTTGTCTTTATTGGGAACCAAAGTAATAAACATGGCATTGATATCACTTATTGTATACTTGTCTTTCCAGACCTCTTCATCCATAGTTAACAAACTATTTTGAAATAAAATTGTTGAAATTCCATTGAGTCCATGTGCCTTGTTAGGCCAAAAAGAGAAACCACCTCTTGTAGCTTCTCTAGATACATCTTCTTTATCCAGCTTTGATTTCATTCTTGTGTGATAACTCATGGAATATTTTGTAATCTTACCTTGATCATCCTTATGTTCCCCAACATCTAACATAATGTATTTAAAATAATTATTTTATCCTTCCTAATATCTTTTTTTTTCTCAATATATTTTCCATTCAAAGTTCAAATATTTTTAATATGACAAAAATAAAATTTTATTTTGGTTCTAGCATGAAATAATGTTTGATTTCTACCCCTTATATTAATCAATCCCTCCTAGGATCAATATGACTCCTCATTTTTCAAAACATTATGATTATTAGAAAGTTATTATTCTCATACACATAAGTATCCTAGTTCATTCCACTGGTTTCTACTATCTCTTATATAGTTTCAGCTTGGATTTAATTTCCTCCTTTATTTTAAATATATTACTAAAAGATTTAGCATTCCAAATCTTCATTTGCTTCTTTAGATATTTCATATTTAAACAAACTTATACATACATGCTCCTTCATGTAGAAAGCATAATTTATTTCATGGCCAAGGCCAACATTTTATAATGTGATCTTGGATAGGCCTATGGGCAATCATCATACAATGCATTTAATGTATTACAATATTTTATTATGTAAGCCCCATGGACCATGATTAACCTTGATATGGTTAAACCCACCTTATAACTTACAATTAAAATTAAATTCCTCTTGTCATGTTGACTTTGTTTAAACTTACTAATGTATTTTGAGGAATAGGTATTGGTATAAATACCCCCAACGACTCCATTCATTGTATTGGACTATGGTGATTCTTTATTTTTTTTATTTTTTTTATTATACTAGAGGAATCAGTAAATCGTTAAAATTTCCTATGCCTCTTCGTGGGTTCGAATCTTGCTTCTTGTCGCCACTATAACCTCCAGTTACATCGAGTAAACCTTTTACATATCCGGCTATGCTGACATGACATGCCCATCGATACTACAGGGCCTGAGGGATTGGAACCCTGGTCTCCACACTCCTTCAAAAGTGTTTTGATCATTTAACCAAGCCCTCAGAATCGAACTATGGTGATTCTTATTCATGTATAGTACAAAAATTATTTTTGATTTCTATAGGCACCTCATAATCTCTATCTCTTATTTCTTTTTTTATCCTTTTTACACATTTTGTATAAGATTTGAGTGGATGGATTGCTTTTGTTTATTTCTAGAAAATACTGTGAATTCTAGCATAGTGAAAAATATTTTATTGTGCAAGTCCTATGGAGCTACCTCACTTGGTCATACATAAGTGTTTTTTAAAACCTTTGATTTTTGTTCCAAAGTGTAGGATGATTTCTTCCTCAAAGTCTCATAGGCCATTTCCATATAAGTGACAAAAATAAATTTTTAAAATTTATTTCTTCCTATTCATCCTTCCAATTAGAATATAGAAAAAATTCCTACTTCACTCAAAAACTTTACAACATTTCTACAGATCCTTACAATGTTTAGAATTGGTGAGAAAGTCAAATTTTCTTCAAATTTTGATATGCATAAATTTTGAATTCAAAATTTTAAATCTAGCATGATTTTCTTACCTTGGCTTGGTGACCTCCTAATCTAGAGTGCCTAAGACCTTCTTCAAGAAAATGGGGTGCACCCAAAACCAACTAATATGGGGTGGCATTGCAACTAGGAAAGAGAACATTAGGGCATTGTGTGATTGGAGATGCATGTTTGATTTGTTGCAATGCTTAATTTTTTAAGGGAATAAGACTTTCATGTGTTTAAACCTAAGAGGAAAATCTTTGGATTTGAAGGCTTTACTCTGTCCTCAATTTTTGTTGTAGCTTTTTGGTATGCATTGTGGATTGAATACACAAGAGCTCATGATCAAATCATATCAGTTATTTTTGTTATAGCTTTTCAATTGAATGGGCTTATATTGGAGCATTAATTACTTTGTGATAATTATAAATATAGGAATTTTGGGCATTAGGGTAGTCTTATATGTGTAGATCACATATTCAAATCCCATACACAATTTTTCCTTGTTGCTCTTTAGAGGAATGTTATGTATAAAGGAAGCCTTTTTACTTCTAGATGTTGGTAGAAAAATACTGGTTAGCATGATGTCTTATCATGGAAGAGACTCTAGTTCATGTCCCTCCATCGCCTCTTGGGTCCTTTACAAAGAAAGGCTGATTTTTGGTCAACATGGCACTTTTATATACCATACAAACCTATTTTTTTTATATTTATAAGTCTTTGATCAATAAAAAGAAGAAAGTATCAATCACTAAGTGTTTAAAAATAGCTAAAGTGGTGAAAAAGGAGTGGAGTGCACCAACAAATTAGAAATCACCAAGTGATAGATTAGGAGTTATTTTTTACTTTTTTAAGATTTGGGCATTAAATTTTTATATTTTTAGGGTCCATTAGGGATTATTTTTTGGAAGCCGTAACTTTTGTATATGAAAGCATTTTGACCCTATTTTTTTAAATCACATGATGTTTTGAGCTTTATGCACTAGTGGCATCAATTTAAGGATCTACTACAATGTTAGGGGTTAAACTATGTAAGATGGCTCAACAAGCTCTAATTACTCACCTCAATGGGAAAAATATAGTATTTGGTAAAACCCAAATGATTAGCCTATTACATAGTAAGAACATGTGGTGCATCTTTCAAGAAGATAAAGCAACATCCCTTGATGAATAAACTCATTAGTAAAGGGAAGAAGAAGCTCTTGCCCTATTTTTCATGTTTAATGAACCAAAATTACTATTTCACATTAAAGAGGAGGATGAACCTATTAAGAAATGGTTAAAATTGCTTGAGCTATTTGGAAAAGTTAATACATTTGAAGTAAGTTGCTTGGAATTAGATATTTCTTCTCTCAAATTGATTGATTTTAATAACATTAGGACTATATTATGAGATTTAAGGTATTTAGAGCAGATATTACATCTCCTAGAGGCAAAAAGGAAGGTGATGTAAAATATATAAAGATTTTCCTTTCTAATATCTCTTCTTTTTAGATGTTAAACCTCATGGTTCATATGATTCCTATGTTCTTGGAATCTTAGAAAACTCTTACTCTTGATTAAATTTTCTCTCTCTTACTTTATTTTCAAGTTGTAATGAGTAATTATGGTGGTAATTCATAAATATAGGCTCATGCAAATGAATTTAAATCTAAGGAGGATAAGACCCAAAGGTCCAAGATCCAGGCCAAGCATTTAAAGAAGTCAAATACCACTTGTAGATACAACAAGAGGGAAGGAAATCTAATGGAGAATTATTTATTGAAATTTCAAAGAATTGAAATTAAGTTTCTAATTATTAATGGCATCTTGCAAATGATGAGGGGGATTTTAAAGAATTTTTCTCAATTATAGAGTCCCACTAGAGCTTACATTATGGGAAGGAAGATATTATTGTGACTAATCTCTTCTATCCTTGGCTCCCTTAGTTCAGATTAATAGGGGGTGTTGAAAGTGTAATATGATTCATGGCCAAGGCTGACACTTTATGTGTAATATTGGATAAACCTAAAGGCAATAATTGTATAATATATTTTTATGATATTATTTTACTATGTAAGCTCTATGGTTCGTGGTTAACCTTGTTATGGCTAAACCCACATTATAACTTATAATTTACCTTAAGTCCCTCTTGTTATGTCATCTTAGATTAAACTTATTGATGTATTTTGGGATTAGATACTGGTATAAATACCCTCCAACCACTCTGTCCATTATATCAAAGTGTGGTGATTCCCCTATCTATACATAATATAGTGATTATTCATGGTACCTAAAATCACCCCATAATTTATTCTCTTATTTCTTTCTTTCATCCTTTTTATGCTTTCTATGTAAGATTTGAGTGGATGGATTGCTTATGTTTGTTACTGGAAGATATTTTGAATTTCAACACTTCAAACACAAATCCACATCATCTAAAATTGAAATGTATTTAGATGGAAAGTTTAAATAAATTACTCTCACGAGAATGGGCCTATGATCTAATCCTACTTGCATTAAAATACTTGAAGATATTTTATACTTTATTTACAATTTATATTAGATAAAAATATATCCAATATTTTTACTATATCACAATGCATCTACTATCCCATTTATATTAAAATATTGAAGTAATAACATCCTAAAGGCCATTTGAATTGATAAATGAAGTAAAATACTACATTGATTTATACCTTCTAAGTACCACCCTTTTCTCAAAGGAGATAGAACTACATTAAAGTACCCACCAAGAATCTATAGATCACAATTATAAATCATCATTATATTTGATAAAATATATTGAGGTCCTTTCAACATCTTTCACAAGGAGTAACTATAGATGAACATATACATTTTTAATCCCAACTTTGTTATTTTTCTCTATCTTGCAAAAAGAACTATCAACCTAATTATGTTTTTCTTCTAACAATTTTTCAACATAATTGTGTTTGTTCCATATTATTATAATACTTTCTAAATATCCTATTAGAAGAAAAATTCAAACAATCCTCATCTTCCAAATATTATTGAATGTATTTTTGGCTCATTGGCCGATTTTGGTGGTGTCGGGAGGGCTTTCCCCTCTTTTCACTTTTCAAAATTCAAATTTCAAATTTTAATTTTCCTCCAACGACCTCTCACCTGGTGGTGTGGTGGGATTCCCTAGTTAGGCATTGGATTTTGGAAACTTCTTTGAGTATGGCCGTGTCAGATCATTATCTCTTTTATGCTTCCTTTTTGTCTCGATTTGGGAGGTTGTACATTTTTTCTCTTAATTGTTGGAATCTTCTTGTCGCTTTATCCTTCCTTCTCCTTTGGTTTGTGCTTCCTGATAATGATTTTCCCATGGTGGAAGGGGAGCCTTTTCGAGCCTCCTCTTTCTCTGAGTTGGTTTGCTTTCCTGGTAGTGTTTTATTTAGTTTTCTCCTATTTGGCCTTACACCTATCCGAGGATTTTTTATGTTGGTGACAAGTGGTTTATGCTGGGATGGCCATATCTCGAAGGTGGTGGGGAATTTTTGGTCCTCCCTCTTATTTTTTGGGGTGGTTTTTGGTTGTTCTCATAGTCCGGTCCTAGTGTTTAGTCTGTGCTCCCTCGTGTGTGGGTTTAGTGTGACCCCCCTTGCTTTGGAGTCTGTCTTCCAGCTCTGGTTAAGCTTGCTTTTCTTCTTGATTTTTTATGGTATTCCTTGGTTTCCCCTAATGGTGAGTCTCAATTCTTTCTCTTGTTATTGGGCTTTGACATATGAGGTGGAGATCATGTATTTATTTCCTAATGCCTTATGGGGCCTTCTATGTCTATGTTATTCTTACGGTTCGGGCTTTGTTGGTTCTGTCTCTATTCCTCGGTTTGAGTTTAGGAGGGAGTGGTTTATGGTGTCGATGGGTAAGGCTAAGCTTTATTCACCCAAACAGAATATTTGTAAGTCTCATTTGGAACCTACTTCCATTACTTTTGATGATGAGGTTAAGTCTATCTTGGCGGATGGGGACCTTTTGGAATGCATCCAAAAATTTCATGGTCACAATCTTGTGCTCTCCAATTGGATGGTATCTACTTGGAATGATGGTTGGGTAAGGATCATATTGTGGTCTTTCTAGGTAATGGTGGAGTTGATAAGCAGGACTACTAGTCTCATTCTGGATGGAGCTTATCATAACCATGATAGGCATTCTCTACTAAAAGAAATCAGTTTATTTATTTATAAAGAGGAATTTCTACCTAGAGCCCAAAACGGTTTCAGTTGCAAGAGTCATAATGGATTACTTTACTTTAGATTCCACTTATGAGATTATTAGAAGTTTCCATGCTATGTTCCTTAATCATTTACGTAGACATGTTCGTATGAATATTCCTCTATTTTTGTTCCAGTCTATGAGAAATTCCTTTGTGGATGTGCAAGGTGGACGAGGCCAGGCTCCCCTTCATCAAGGCCTTGCCCTGCTTGTTTTTGAATAGGTGGCTTTGGAGCATGGCTTGTCTTCTGAGGAGATTTTGAAATCATTCATGGATTTTCCCTTTCTTGTTACTGGCAGTTCCAAAGTGGCCTCGAAGGATTCTACTGATATCAGTGATGATATTTATTCATTCACTTTTGGTTCAAACCCTGAGAAGATCTCGAGGAAGATTCAGGTCTCGACCAGAGGGGTTCATAGTAAGGCCTCTAGTGACGGTATTCATGCTCCTACGTTTGGCCCTTTCTTCAATATAGAATCATATCCTTTGGTGGTTGACTCTAGGTTTATGGGCGTGGGCCTTACATCGAATAGTATGATGAAGGGTAGTGGTACCTGAAGTCCAATCTATTACGAGATAAAAAGCGTGAGGATGGTGGCTCCTCCCCTCTCTCTCCCACTCCTGATTTGGATGCCCTTCCACAAGATTTTCATAGGGATAAATTTATCAATGATGTTTATGCTCCAGAGGACACCCCTGAAAAGAAAAGGTGTGTCTTTCACAACCTAAAATTGATTGACATCACTCAAAGGAAAATTTGGAGCTAGCTTAAGAGTGTGTTGGATTTCTCCAAGGATGTTTCATGTTTGGATGCTACGGTTGCTCAAGAGGTGGACATGTTAGGGTAGAACCATTTCAGTTCACCCTTTTGTTCATGTTATTGGATTTTGGTTTAGTGCAGTTTTTCTATTTTGCCCTGGTGGTTTTTCTTTGTTTATTTGTCTGGTGGGGTGTCTAGTTCTATTGTTTCTCTCTCGGGTGGCATTTTGATTGTATATGTTGTGGGATTCCTATCAAAACACTCTTTTTTTCTTAATAGTACAAATAAATATATATATTGTTGAATGTATGCTTACATTACTCACTATTTAATTAGAATTTTTATATTAAAATAAACCCTAGACTATAAAAATATATTAATTTCTTAATAAACTCTATTTTAGGGTCTTATTCATATCCTAAATATTCCATGATACCACTTTCATAATTATTTTTTTATTTTTTTGTGAGCTTAATCTCATGTCTCATTAATACTTACAATGTTTGATTTTAGTTTCCCAAAATAGCATCCATCTAAGTTTCATTTTCTCTTTATTCTTTCTTTGAGGTTATTTATCTTATTTCTACATTCCCAACACTTTCATGTTCATCACTATCTTCGATGTTTCTATACTATTCATAATGATACTTATCTTCTATTTGTTTATATGGCCCCTAAAAATATAAACTACAAGGATGATCTTATTATGCTATTATGCTATTATGAAAATATTAAATGTTGCCCTAAAACCCCTAAAGTGCAATGATGATCCTCCATAGCAATTACCTTCTTATGCTTCCCTCAAACCCTAGATTTTTTTATATGCTTCATTTTCATTTTTTATTATGTTGCTCTTCAAACCTTAAAGTTCTAGGGATATATTTTAGACTAGTTTCATTTTTTACAAGAAGGCAATTTTATACTACTTGATAAAAATGAAGATAATTTACCTAGATTAACCTTCACTTATTTTGCCTCCTTTGCTTAAAAATTTTCTTCCTATATTTCTTTTTATATTTAATTCCTTCTTAATTTGAACTTACACATTGTAGTTTCTCATCTATTATATATTTCTTTATTGTTGCTAATGACTTATTCAAGTAAAAGACAATGGCCTTTACCATCTAATGTAGAGGACTTTTGTTTACCGCATTCTTAAGAGTAGAAAATACTTTGTCTAAACCAACTTCTACTATTGTGAGATCTCCTTACTTCATATTGAGGTTCATCTTATGCCCAAAATTTTGTCTTTCTTCATCATTTTTACTTTGTAATCTCTTCAATATAATGATTTAAGAATTCAATTATTCATCCTAATATCTTGTTTTAAATCTAATCCTAATGAACAACAAAAATATTTTGAAATATTCATACGCATAACCCATGATTTACAACATGTCTTTACTCCATTGTAATTGTTACCTCTTAGATGTACTCACCTACAGTATTTCCATTATTCTTCAAAATATTTTTATTGTTACATTGATATGGAAGTCCAATATCCCTAGTCCATACCAAAATCCTTTTAATAGTTTTTATTTTCCTAGAAAAATTTGTTTCCATAGCCTTAAATATAATGCATCTCTCCCACTAAACCATGATCCACCATCCATATTACTTATCACTCTTTTCAAAACCAAAGAATATGATGAGGACAATCCTTTTCGAAGAAAATTCATGGAGTAATTTGAATTCAATCTCCACTTCTACTTGAGCCAATTTTAAATCTCTAAAAACATAGCCTATATCTATGGAACTTACATATTAATCCTATGCTTTTAAGAACCAATATATCATTCCCAATCATCTCATTCTTAATAATCATTTTTGGTGTAATACCTACTATGTAGATAGGGTTTCCCATAGACTTGGCCTTCCTCTTGTCCCTAACGAGGGCATAATATTTTTAATTAGGACATCTTACTTCTTGCTAGGACTTTCAAAAATAGCTTCCCTAACATACAACTTAGAATAAATTTATAAGAAAATATTTTAAAAAATACCAAAAATCTAGAATGAGAGGTAACTTTTGCTCCTTGTCAGACAATACTTGCTTGCTTTCTAAAACAAAAAAATATAAGACTTTCTTTCATCTCACACTCACTTCTAAATTATACTTGCTCTCCTTTATTATTACTTTTTTGGTTTATATATATATATATATATATATATATATATATATATATATATATATATATATTCATTATCCTATTAAAAGTTAATAGAATTGAATAATTACCATAATAATATGATATGATATTATTGATGAAATGTATTTACTGGTATTCTAAAAAAATTAAGCAATTAAATTTGATAAAATATACGCTTTGTCAATTTAATTTATTTAATATTAATCTTAAATTTTCTTTTGATAATATATATTTTGAATTATTTTATTCCTTATAAAATCCAAATTTTACTTTGGAAAATATTTTGTCCTTTTTACCTTAAAAGTATAAAATATGAGAAAAAAATAAATTAATTCACTTCAAATAAATTGTCTCCGTTGGTTTAACCAATCATCGGTTCAACTAATCATTCAAAGGAAATTTACACCTGCTTCTTTTTTTTTTTTTTGAAAGTGACGAACTATAAATGGGTGACAAGAGTCATCTTGTGATTTAAAAATAAATTTTTTTATAAAATCTAAAAACATATAATTCCATTAAAAGACTTGGTTCTCACTATGAAACTTTAGATGATGATATTAAATTTAGTCTTAAAACTTAACTTTTATATTATAAATTTATATAGCCATAACATAAAGTAACAATAAGTTTTTTTAATATTTATATAGCCATAACAATAAAGTAACAATAATTATTCTCACAATATTTGGAAATAAATATAGACTCTAGAGAGTACATCTAATTTATTCTCACAATGGGAATCATATATTATTTTGTCGCCCTTTTGTAATTCTGGCGGGAGGACATAAGGTTTGCTAAGATCAAGATATTTTGATGCTACGAATGTGTCTTTGAATGCCGTAACAAAGTCCTCTAATGTGAACATTTTCAAAGATTTCAGAGATAAAGTATTTTATATCTGAAAGAGACGTAGAGAGCAGGCGAGTAATATTTTCATCTATATTTGTTAAAGCTTGATGAAAGTTTGTGGATTGCATTTTAACAGATTTGTAGTTGCTTATACAGGAACTCTTTCATTATCTTGAAACGATCCTCGCCTGGTTCAAACAGCTTTATCTTTTCCAAAATATTTGAGGCCAAAATTGGCAGCTTTTCACTAAACCCATTTATTTGCAACTCAATGCTTGGCCCTACAGCTTCAATTTCGGTGTCATATGTACAAGCCAATGCCAGAGATACAATCTTCCCAAGAGCATCTCTCAATAGTTCCACATACAGATGGAGGAGTACTATGTTATCTTTAACAACATAGATTATAAAGCATCCGTTCATGTAGAGGAGTTGGAGAGCAAGTGGATAGTTAAAACTCTCCAGAGAGGCCCAGGTTCAAATCTCTCCCCTCACATATTGCAGTTATGATGTATATAAAAGGTTCCTCATAAAAAAAAAAACATAGATTATAAAGCGTGTCACAATTTTTCGTATCATACTTCTACTTCTATTTTATGTGAAGGGTCATATTTGTAGATTACAATTGGACATGATTTAAACTTAGATAATATAAATAACTGTTATTTTAATAATTAAAAAAAAAGTTACGGCAGGACCTTTGATTATATTTTAATCTATTTTGGAATTTGCAACTTCTTACAATCGTTATATTCTCCTTGCACTCTTTATAATCTTTTGTTATTGAAATATCTGTTGGAATATTATCATTTTTCATGGGGAAATCCAAATCAGGATCTAAAAAGATGGGATATTCCCAATCTTCTAAAAATGTACGTGGGATACTTTGGATCGTGCACCAACGCTGCCGTCAAACCATTTTCTAGACGAACAATGCGATATTGACGGTCGTCCGTAGGGACTTTAACGATTGTACTTTCGTTACCTTCCATTTTCATTCAAGAAGAAACAAAGTCTAGGAAAAAAAAAAAACTAGCAGTAGCTCCGTGTATATAGAATGAAATAGATATAAGAGTCGTCGCAACCTGTGAGGGCGACCTTGCCTTCCACGTTAACAAAGATGGAGCTTTTATATTTTTAGTTCTACTTTAGTTTTCGCATGTGTTTTTCCTCTTGATATTGAAGTATATATTGCCAAAAATCAGTTCACTACATAAGGTTTATATTGAAGTTGCGGCGAAACCAAGTCCTTTTGCTCTTTCGAGTATAGAGCCATTCGTCACATGCGTACAGTTTTCTCTAGTATGGTATGTTTTTATTGGTAACTGGTTTACTTGGTTTTAAGGAATTTTTTTTTTTTTTTTTCAATTGGTAAGGTTCTATTATTTGGAAAGTTAATATTATTTTTGTAAATTTTTATTTCAGGTTAAGGATTGGAACCGTTAATTTTTTATTTTTTTGAGGTGAAGGATTGGAACTGTAATTTGTTAATTTTTTATTTTTATTTTTTGGATTTGGGTAGTGTGATAAACCCTACTATCAAATGCATAGGGATGGAACTTGTAAAGTCAAAAACTAAGCTTATCAACATGAACATAATTTTGTTAAATTTATTATAATATAATTGTTATTAATTAATTTAAAAATATTTTAAAAATTAAACAAATGGATATAATATATGTTTTAATATTATAATAAAAGATAATTTGAGCAAGAAAAATATTTGAATAAAAAAATTTAAAGAATAAGATATTTAATTTAATTGAATGCAAAATAATAATAATAATAATAATAATAATAATGTAATAATTTATGTAAATATAAAATGCAGGGTATTAATATAGATAAAAGAGCTAAGAAGAAAGTAGATACATTATAATGTTAACTTCACCTTTAAGTAACATGCTAAAGAAAAAAATGATTATAATTGGGATGTATATGAAAACAATTGAGATAAGAAGATAAACAGAAGGCAAATAGTGATATTTGAGTTATGTTAAGACAAATTTTTTTGGAGCAAGTAATTTTTTGAAGCAAACTATGAATTTTTGGAGCAAGCTGCGAGGTTAGTTTTTTTTGGAGTAAGCATTTTTTGAAACAAGCATCAAAATTTTTAGGGCAAGTGAGGAATTTTTGGAGCAAACAATGGAGATCAAACCCTAGTATGCAAAAAATTAGGAAAAAGAATAGCAATTCTACGAAGCAAGCAATGGATTCCAAACCCTAGTACATGTTTTAAAAAGTATTTTCTCTTCTATTTACTTTTCTAAATAAAAGTAAAAGTTATTTTTGGAGTTGTGTCTACGGTTTTTTCAAATACAAAGTTTTGTATAGCCATAAAAGAATAAATTTTCAATTTGATAAAACTTCACATTACTTATCCTTTGGGTAGGCGACAGCCCATACAAGTCAGAACTTAGTGGAAATACAAATGGATAACAATAGTGGGATTTCTCAGGTCTTAAAGCACAACCTGGGGCTTGCTCATGAATGAACAATAGAAGAACAATTTGTTCTAGAAGAGGGTCTTCAACAGTTTGAAGGAGAATCCAACATGTTTAAATATCTTAAAAGTAATACATTTTTGTTAAAAAAATATTATGATATGTTGCACTAAGGTGTAGATGGATGTCAGATATGTCTGAGATCTCAAATTTAGGATTAAAGAAAGGGTCAAGGGGATACAAAGAGGACAGTGAGAAATATGGTTCACTACTACAACTATCATTGCAATTCTCAGATCCATAACATAGCCTTTGGTTTCAATATATATCACCAATAAGTTGTAGCAGTTCGTTAAAGAGTTTAGGGAGGAATTTGCAGGGGTTTGTTGGCAATTTCAGTGCAAAATAGAGAAATGGTTAAGAAGGGAAGAGATGTGAAGAACAAACTAGGCTATGCTCGCTAAGGATGAATTCATCATCACATGACATGTATCTTAACCCTAAGGTTGTAAATATATGGGCTAATAGGACAAATTTTTATTATTTTTTTTGACAAAACTGCCACCATGGTGAGTGAAATAGGGTGATAAAGACAATGGGACATTATCTATCAAGGCTATTTTTACTAATGCAAACACTAATGGAGAGTCCCCCAACCTTGGGGCTATAAGGAGAATACAAGATTTTGAAAAGCAAGGAATATTTGGGGTTTTCTAGAACAAGGTCATGAGGAAGAAGTAGTGGACTACTCAACGGATCCTTATGAGGATATCTCCATTTTTTATTATGGAAGGAAGTTTGAAATAAGGAAGTATCCTTTAAAAGTGTTCAAGAATGAGACTGATCCAGTGATGATTTTAAAGGAATACACACAACTCTTGGATAAGAGTGATGATTGGGATATGTTATCTTTAGAGTAAGTTCAAAATAGACCACAACTCTCTGATCAAGGCTATGAGGGGTAAAATAAGAATTTTAAAGGAGGAAATCCAAAGAAGAATCCTTTGGAAGCACATAAAAAGAAAACAAAGTGAATTTGAAGGAAGAGTAATAGAGCAAAACTAGTTCTAGGAGAAGATGTAAAAATGGGGGAAGTTATTGAACTCTCCAATAAAATGCTTATTGGGAGGTTATATGGGCGTGCGATTACTGAAAAATACTTGGTAGATTGGATGGCTAGAGAATGGATGGAAGTTCAAGGGAATATGCCTAGTTTTTATTTCTAGTAAGAGGATGATTATCATTTCAATTTAGGACTAAGGAAGATGTGGCAAATATTATGTCAAAGAAATGGTTTTGGGGGTCAACTTTGTTAATTCTCAAACTGTGGGACCCTTGTTTTGACCCTAGGACTACTCAAATACCTTCTTACCCTGTATGGGTAAATTTACTAGGGTTTCCAGTAGAATTCTGGTCTAGAGATGCTTTCCAAACCATAAGCAACTATATTAGTTCTTTATTGGAGGTGAAGGAGAGGTATCAATCCTCATGCATGAGGATAGTAGCTAGGATTCTTGTTCATAAGGACTAGAGAGATGGATTTGTGGGGGAAATTGTGTTAAAGTATAACAAAGGGGTGCATGTTCAAACCCTAGACTATGCACATTGTCATAATTATGGGCATATTTCAAAGGATTGTTCTCTTAATTTTTCAAGGGAGGTTTGGCATCATAAGGAAGACAGAGGGATATTTAAGGGTGAGAATGTAATACAATTTTTCTTTCAAGCTCATAACTTATAGTCTAATTATATTATTGAATCATTGCATAAGGAACACAAACTAGAGAAATCAGGAAAAAACCAAAAAATGTAGAGAAGGTAGAGACAAATATTTGTGTGCCATATTAAGTGATTGATTCATAATCATCTCGCATTAAAATAAGGCTAGTATTATCAAAGCAAAAGTTGGATATCATGCTCTAAGACCTAGATACAAGCTTTTAAAGAAAATATACTACCAAATTTCATACAAAGTATCCATTAGAAGAAGGTAAGGGTGCAATTAAGGGGCAAGGAGGACCCTTAAATTTATCTTCCTTGAAGGAAGTAGATCCATACCTTGGATTAGAGTCTGGTAAATTTTTTAATAATGCTTCACAACTAAATATCTTTGAAATTACTTTCCCTCTTCAATTTTCTTATGGTTAGGAAGGTTTTGTACCCCAAAAACTCTTAGGTATCTCCTACGATCCCTAAAAGGTAGAATAGGACTAAGAGAAGAAGGATTTGGAGGAGGCCCAAGTAAATATGTGGGGGATAGAAGTCTTACTAGTAGGAGGGGTAAAAGATTTTTTAATTTATTGGATAAGAATAAAAGCTTATGTGAAGTTCAACAAGGCAATCAACTATCCTCAAAAGGGATCCTTAGAGCAAGGATATGTAAACACTTAAAACACATCATATTGAGGATACTACCTATACAAACTTTTTTAGACCATATGACCCACCTTGGGTAGCCTCAGGGCTAAAATAGTGGTTTTCACCACTCAAACAGTGACATTTCCCTTTATAGCCATGGTCATCCATCCAAGGAATGGCCTCTAGAGGTCATCTTACCAAGAGATAGCCCCTAGTCAGGGTCGTCTCACCCCAAGAGGGTCACACCAAAAATAAGATTAAAAAAGAGTAGGACATAACTGGTAGCTAAAAATACCAGTTAAAATTGTGTATGAACTTGTGCCATAATTTAGCGTTTGCATGAGCCTAGATTAGAACAATCACATGACAAAATTAGTTTGCATTGATATTTCAAATATAGGCATTCACTTTTTTTAATGCAAACTACCTCTTTGCATTTTCATGCATAAGGTTGTGTTATTCTTAGGTTCCTTTTGAGGAATCTATATGATAGCTCTCATCCCTCATTCAAGATATATACCAAATTTTCAAATCTTTGAGCAATGAAGTGTTGTTGTAATTCGACCATGAGCCTCCAAGTATTTTACCTTCTTCCCTACATAGAAAGGATGATGTTGTTTCATTCCAAAGGTTGAATATTGCATCTGTATTTATTGTGAAATTATGTGTATCTACTTCGAAGAATGATCTAGACCCAGCAAGTTGTTCCCATGAACGCACCAATCTACCAAAAATACCATGGATTAAACCTAGAGTCACCTCCATATCATCCTTGAAAAAAACACTTATAGGTTAGCCACCATCTTGCTCTGAGCGGCCCACAAGTATGATCGTCCTGCATAGAAATGACCTTTAGGGCATATATATGTTTCTTTATTTCCTTTTTTGATTAGTTTTAGTAGTATTTTTACTTACTATTTTAGCATATATAAGATTTTATTTACGCATGCATATGTCATATTTTAGTTTATTTATTGCTTTCATTATCATCACATCGAGCCCTATCTTGAAGGGCTCCGCATATGCTACTAATTTTCTTGTTTTTCTTGTGTGTAGGTGACATATATCTATGAGGGAAGAGGAGCACCATACCTTTGCACATCAATCATTATGATTCATGAAAAACTTGCCCCCAATATGTTCGTGGGTGTGAAGAATATCATGTGCATTACATCCGAAAGATTCTTATTATAAATCATTATATCATATTGATAGTAAATCCCTCAGATGGATCTTATTGTAACCCCATTGAAAGGAACGAATATTATTATTAATAAAAGGAAATCATTATTCAATTTATATATATCTTGTTCTTATCTTTGTGATTTCATTATTATTGTTATCTTTCAGTATTTTGTTTGCTTGGATGTATAGTCTTATTCTGCACTTCAAGATGATCCTGGACACTATTAATAAATAAAAGTACTTTCCTCTAATATTCTAGGGATAGTCAATTGTGTAAAAAAAGTTGCTCTATTTAGGTTGGTAGAAATTCATAATCCTAAGATTTTTCTAATTCAAAAGACAAAAGGGTTAGCTATAAAAGTGGTGGAAGATCTCAGTAAATTGCTTAAAGGATGGGATTTTTTGGCCCTTGATGTTGTAGGAGCCTAAGGAGGAGTTGCTATAGGATGGAAGATAAATCAGTTTAGGCTAACCAAATTTGTATTGCTTGACTCAGGAGTAGGGACAAAATTCTTTTCATTGGAGCTTGGGGAAACAGTGACAGTGGTGAACATTTGTGGTCCCTATAAAGACAGGATGTAGTATTAGGATAACTTATGGATCAAAAGTCTTTAGAAGCTAATAATTTAATTTTAGGAGGTGATTTAAACTTAACTCTCTCAAGGAGTGAAGTGTGGGTTTTTTTTGCTAGAACTGATCCACTAACTAATTACTTCATCCAAAAGTTTGAATCCAAGGGGCTAGTAGACTTGTTGCCTATAAAATCTATCCCAAATTTAAGAAACATGAGGACAAGAGTTGATAGAATTTCTAAGAGACTGTATAGATTTTTATTAGTAGAGAGTTTGGTAAATGGCACTTATAGATTGAAGTCTTGGATTGAATATGGAGGTGACTCTGATAACTCCCCTATCATGCTTCTTTTAACAAAAGAGGATAAAAAAATGCATTGTCCTTGTAATTTTAATTTTGAGTGGCTAAAAGAGGATAACTTTGTAACTCTATTCAAATCAAAATGGGTGAAGTTTGATTCTAATCTAAGAGAATCTACTAGTATACAATTTGTAGCAAATTTAAAAAGGTTTAAGGCAACAATGGCTCAATGGGCCCATAAAAAAAATTGAGGGATGAGAAAAAACTAAGGGAGATTGAGGAGGATCTTGCAGTGTTTGTAGTAGATGACTTTGAAGAAAATGGATGAGGAAATAAGGCTTAAGTATAAAATTTTGGAACAAGATAAGAGAAGATTGTTGGTAGAGAGAGAAGCATGATGGAGGCTCAAAAGTAGAGCACTATGGATTGCAAATGGGGATGAGAACACTAAATTTTTCATAGCTTTTCAAACCACAAAAAATAATAAAATACAATTTGGGAGTTACAGGGACAAGATAGAAGTAAAGTCTCCTCCTTTAAAGGAATAACAGACATGGGTGTAAGGCATTTTGGTCAACTATACAAGGATCCTAGTCAAGTTAATATAGTTGAAATTATTAAAATAGCTTCTCTCTGTCCTAGATTTATAGATGAGGAAGATAATGATTAGTTGATTAAGGAAGTCTCAAAGGAGGGATCAAAGTTTTTTTAACCTTATTCCAAAAATATAAGAGTCTAGTGGGTGGACTATAGAATTCTTTCATGGGATGTATGATATTTTGGAGTCTTACCTACTCAAGGTTGTGGAGGAATCTAAGTTAAAATGAAGGGTAAATACAGTTTTCAACTCTACCTTTATTACTCTTATTCCAAAAAAGAATAATCCTTCTTCCTTTGATGATTTTAGGCCTATTTCTTTGTGTAATTGTGTGTATAAAATCATAGCAAAAATAATTGCTTCAATAATTAAAAGTTTCTTCTCTTTTTCTATATCTATTGAGAAATTTGGTTTCCTACATGGTAGACAAATTCATGAAGTAATTGGTGTTGCTCAGAAAAGTTTTAATACCATAAAATCAAAGAAACTACCAGGAATGATGATGAAGTTGGATCTCTCCAAGGATTTTGACAGAGTAAATTGGCTATATTTAAGAATTATACTTACTCATATTGGGTTCCATGTGAATATGGTGAATTGGATTATGGGATGTCTTTGTTATATTTTTTTTGTAGTTTTGGTTAATGGGTCAACCTCTCAGTTCTTCAAAGCTTCTCGATATATTAGGCAAGGTTTTTCCTTGTCACCACTGTTATTTCTTTTGGTAGTCTAGGGATTAAGTAGGTGTATTATAGAAGCCAATAGGGAAGGAGCAATAAAGGGAATTAATATAGGTATAATGGTGGAAGTCACCCATCTAATTTTTGTAGATGATGTTCTTCTTTTCATAGATGGAATAGTAAGAGTTATAGAGAAGTTAAAATAGTCTTTAGATCTTTTTTGTCTGGCAACAGATATGCAAATTAATGCACAAAAGTCAAGTATTCATTTTAATTATGTGAATCAAAATCAAACCATAATAATAGGTCAACTTTTTCCTTTTAATATATTTGATCTTCAAGAGGGGTTTAAATATTTGGGGTTCTTATTGAAACCCAATGACTACTCTAAATAAGACTATAATTGGTTGATAAAGAAGGTGGAAGGAAGAATTCATATTTGGTGCAACAAATGGCTCTCTTTGAGGGGGATATTGACTTTGGTCAAGTCTATGTTGGAGGTAATACCAATATATTGACAATATTTGGCTCATATATTAAAAGGAGTTTTAGAAAAAATTATACAGCTAAGTTGTAAATTCTTATGGATAGGTAAAATGGAAAGGGAAGGTATTCCATTGGTTAAATAGAAATCCTTAGTCAAGCCCAATGAAAATGGAGGATGGGGACTTAAGAACATCTTCCTATTTAGCAAGGCTCTAGCAACAAAATGTATTTGGAAGATAATATCAAAGTAAGACTTATAGAATAATATTATACATGAAAATTATTTAGAGCCACTCATAGTTGAGGAGTGGATAAGGGCCCCAATTAAGCAAACATGCAAAGTTTTATCTATTGGAAGGCAATGATTTTAGTTTTTTATATTTTTGATGATTGGTTTACCTAGAAAATAGGGGATGGTTCAAGGATAAGACTAGGATTAGACCCTTAGATTGGTTGTGGTGATATGCACATATTACCAAATAATGTAATTTAGACCCTAAGAGAACAAGGGATTGGAAATATTTTCCAAGAAGCTAAACTAGAATCTTCTACAAATTGGAGTCAGGAATGGAAGAAAACAACTGTGTTAGGGCTTCAGGGCCAAGATGCACACCAATGGTAAGAATATTTTGGGAGACTTAAAGCTATACATATCAAGTTGTGAGAGGAAATTGATCAATTGGTCTGGATAAAGAATGGATCTACGGGGGAGTACACTCTAAATTTGGGGTATAAGACTCTATTGGAAGATAGCAATGACAATCCAACATGGTCAAACACTTTGGAAGAAGAAGGCCCCATTGAAGATAAGATTGTTCCTATGGCTTGCCATGAAAAATATGGTTCTAACATGAGAGGTTTTACAGAAGAAGAATTGGAATGGTCTAGGAAGGTGTCATTTATATAAGTCAAACAATGAAACAATTGATTATTTACTGGTTACTTGCTACGTTACTAGACAAGTTTGGAGGAAGGTTATAGCACAGTTAAAGCTTTCTATAGGATGGCAAGAAGATTCCTTAGGAGAGTTCTTAAAATATTGGTTTGAAAATATATCTTATAAAGGTTTTATAGCTATCCCATTATTTGTGTCTTGGGGAGTATGATTAACTAGGAATGCATTAACATTTTTGGATCAAGAGAAGTCTACTTGGCAGGTCTCCTCCCAAGAGTTTAGCAACAAAGGTAAATAGACAAATCATCCCTCCAAAGATTGATAAATCAAGGGCCTGGGGTTTTTTTGATGGGGCTAGACAGGGGGTCCTTGGAGTTTGTGGAGCAGGAGGATTACTATATATTTTTTACTCTTATTATTTTAAATTCAAGGATGGATTGAGAGAATGTTCTAATAATTATGCTGAAATTATGGCCCTCAAATTGTTGGTTTAGTTGACATGATCAAAAGGAATACAAAATATTCAAATTTAGGGAGACTCGTAGGTTGTAATAAACTGGATGCTTGGTGTTTTTAGAATGGAAAACATGATTCTACAATATATATTCTCTCAAATAAAATAAGTTGTGAATCGAAGTGAAGTTTTTACATTTTGGCATATTTATAGAGAACTAAATAGGGAAGCAGATGAACTCTCAAAGGAGGTACTTCATATTGATCCATGTATGTTCTTAATACAAGAATTCAATGAGGGTAATGCACTGCAACTGGTCCAAATCTCTATCTGGGGGATTAATACACTCTAGTTAAAGCAATCACAGATAAAGCAACTTTTTCAAAAAACTCAGAAGTTAGTGATTTAAAGGATATTGTTTGATAAATTGGGAAAGTGCCCAAGGATAGAACTTATTATGATATAGATAGCTAGTTGTGATGTATAAATGACCTGATTTTTAGGTCACTATTAAAATTTTGAAGAAATGCCAAAGAGACCTATGAAGAATGTAATTTCATATTTACTTAATATAAAATTATGACTTTTTTCGAGGAAAAAACATGTTAAAAACATGTATAAATGCATTTATCAAATGGAATGTAAATATAATTATAGCTTAAATAACACATAGCTCACATCTACTCATAAGTGATATAGATAGATGAAATAAAAATAGAAAGAGACTATTAAAGGGTAATGCAAATGAAAATATTTTATCTTGGAATGTAATATTTATAGTGATATTCAAGATAGTTATGCTAATATAGTAGGAATGAATTTTATGGCTTAAAATTTTGAAAGGGATATAATAAAGAAACAAATGATTTAAACGTTTGAAAAGGAAAGAATAAAGAAATAAATGGTTTAAATGTTTGAAAAAGAAGTAAAAAAATTATGAGCAAGATTTCTAGCAAAATATCAGCTCCTAATAATTTAATTTCCTTTCAAACGAACAATTAATAAAACATATTATGTTTCATAAGAGTCTTCCTCTCCCATAGATTATTTGGTTTATAGATTTTTTTTGTTTTTTTTGCTCAAGAAAAAGGGGTTGTACTCAAGTCCCCCACCCTTGACAAATCATAACTCTCTCTTTTATATCTTGAGAGTTTACAAATAGATTCAATTCTCATCTCAATTGAGTTTTCTATAGCTAGATACCTACATATTTTTTCATAAAAAATTATGAATTCTTGATTTTCATTTTTTGGATCTTCTTCCATTTTCTTTGTAAGTACAAATGTTTCAAAATTCAGCATCTTTTTTCTTGATATTTTCCTATAGTATCCTTCACAATACCAAAACTCCACCTCTAATGTCTACACATCGTATCTTAATAGAGTAATATTTTCAAAACTTTGCACTAACATAGTCTGCTTCATCAAACCTAGAATATTAGTTTCCTTCTTGAAGCATAAGTGCAACCGCAAGAACTATAATAAATATTTTATATGAAAACACATTAATATTATAAAATATAGCAAATATTACCAATAAAAAACATTAAAGTAAATATTAATCATTATTTGATTCAAATAGTCAATATTTTATTGTTAGCTTTAGCTAAACTTACTACTTCCTCTAACCATGGAAAAGAGAATTTAACTTCATGATCCTTTATTAAAATACCTCTATTGGATAGCCTATCTGAACATTTGTTCTCTTCCCTTAACGTATGTGTAAGCCTAATTTCTTCAAAATATATAGCAAGATCTTGTATTTCCATAACTATCTCTTATATGTTCCATGGATCCTTTGCTTTCCTCAAAGTTGTATCTATTACTATTAATGAATCGTCTTTCATCTATACTATATTCCATTTCATTTTTCTACATATTTTTAACTTCCAAAAGTTATATCATCATTATTTATATTAAATCCACTATTGAAAACATAATATGACAAAATCTCACCCCTATTATTTCTAATTATTCCTCCTCTTTTTGGTCCTGGATTTCCTTTAGATGCTCCATCAAAACTTAATTTTACCAACTCCACTTTTAGTGGTTTCCACTTTATATTATTTACCTTTCTTTTGTTTCTCCTATACCCAACATCATAATTCCATTTGATGACTTGACTCCATCTATAAAGGCTCTTTGCTTCATGATTAGGAATTGCATGAGTTGATAGGATTGGTTTAGAATCCTCTATGGATAAACAAATCTTCCTTTTTATTACCTCTAAATTTATTTTCTTTTATTTAAATATTATTTTTCTCCTTTTCAAATATATAGCCCAAAGTATTATATCTTTTTATGTATCCCAAATTGTTTGTAATATCTTGATTTTAAAAGTGCTCTACCATTACTTTAACCGTTCTTCAATTTTACCATTCATCACCATGCATTACCCAAACATATTAAGAATCCATTACCATAGTTCCCATACTATTGAATAGTATCCTAAGATATGGTCTATACTTTTTTCCTTATTTTTATATAGAACACATTGTGAGGGACCATGAAAAACCCTTTTCATTAGATTATCCTAGGATAAAATTTTCCTATGACCTACTAGTCATACAAATATTTTTAACTTTTGAAATGCTCGAGCTATCCCAAGTATCTATCCATATCCTTGTAGAATTCCTATTTTTTCGGTGATTTACATTATATCATCTTCTTTTTGTGTATTCTTGTAAGCTATTCAACTCTTAAATCAGTTTATCCTCAACACCTCTCAAAAAAATAATTATTGTTATCTTTATGCTTAGTTGCCTTCTATAAATAATGTTTGGTATGCTTGTAAAAAAATCTCTTTTCCATTTGTATCTTCCTTCCTAATCCTTGTACATAATGTTTTAAAACCTACACCATATTTTTCTTGAAGTAATATCATCCATGGTTTAAAATTTGGATCTAGATTTAGTGGTTTTTATCACAACAAGCATCCATCCAAATAGAAATATTTTCCTCTAGTTTCTTCCACCCATATTAGACCTTTAATCACTATATCAATTGATTTTTTTGAACCATTCCATAGTGCAGAACCATATAGTAGTGAGAATGCATTAAATATTAAGCTTGGGTCATTGGGATCAACATACTTAGAAGAATTCTTACCCATTTTCTTTGACTCTCTTTGTACAATCTCTAAATCACTTTCTTCTTAGAGCAAAGTTTACATATGTAAGAACTCTTAAGTTGAGACCTCTCCTAGTTTGATCATCATACACCTTGATCCATTTCACAAAAAGAAATTTGCTTTTATCATGTAATCCTAACAATAAAAATGGCCTATAAGACTTATTTAATTAGTTGCACTCGTCGTAATGGTAACCATAAACTTTTCCCTGCCAATAGTTTAATTTAAAATTTACTTATAACTTGATTCTACAATTCCATACTCATTCTTCCCTAAAATAAGGGCATCCCTAGATATGTTGGTAAATTAACCTCCTCCATTTGAAGAAACCTGCATATCCTTGCTTTGATTCTAGACAAAGTGTTAAGTAAATTTTATATTTTTTCCTATTAATTTTCTACCATGACGCTCTTTCATATTCCTTTAAAAATTTATTCAGAGCTCTACCCTCATTTTTTTCTACCCTCCCAAAAAGAGATGTATCATCTACAAACTATTCATAGGTGATGTTGTTGATGTTATTATTAGCCTTAAGTCCATTTATTAGCCGATATTTGTATGTCTTTTTCAATTTTCTTCTAAATACCTTTGTCATAATAATGAACAAATATGGTGATAGATGATCTCCCTATCTAAGACCCCTTTTGGATTTAAATGAATAAATTAGTAGTTTATTGACCAACATTGAATATGATATTGTAGAGACACAAAATTTAACTCATCTAACTCATTTTCTCCCAAATCCAACATTTCTAATACTACAAAAAGAAAATCCTATTTAACCCTATCATAGGCTTTATTCATATCAAGTTTTAAAATCATTGCTCTCTTTTCTAGAAGTTTTTGAATGCATAACTTCATGAGCTACTATGATCCCATCTGAAATTTGTCTTCCTTTCATAAATCCTCCTTGCTATTGTAAAATAATTTTTTCTAATAGTGGTCTTAACCGATTTGCCATCACTTTAGATATTATATTATATGTCATATTACATAGGCTTAAGGACCTAAATGAATCAAACAAATTTGCATCCTTATTTTTTGAAATTAGAATAAGACATGTATTTATTTAATAAGGCATGTACTATTTTACCCTAGACTATTCTACTACCAGCAATAAATAATCCTTCACTATTTTCCAATTATGCAAATAGAATATTGTAGAGTCCATAAGGACCTAGGTATTTATCCTTATCAAAAGAGAAAAGATATTTATAGTAATAAATGATATAGGAGCATTCAAATAGTTATATCATAGGTAATTGTATACCGTATGTAATTGCTATTGATACATATAAAAACCCTTCATGCAAGAGAGAGAGAGAGAGAGAGAGAGAGAGAGAGAGAGAGAGAGAGAGAGAGATGTCTAAGAAGAATCAATAAGAAGAAAGAAAATATGGTACACATAGATAAATAAGAAGAGAAGGATGTCTAAGATAGTTTGAAAGAGATGCCATGGAAGAGACATATAGCCAGAGAGAAAAATAGTCATGATAGGGTGTATGACAAGTTGTGAGAAAGTGTAGGTTAAACCATAGCACCATTATGGTATAATGCATTGATGCTCATGTATTGTATAACCTACAGGTATATTGGCAATATAAATGATTTTATTTCCATTTTTTTATGTATACTCGAATGATGAATGCTTTATAGACTATTAGATCATGTATGGTAGAGTCTTTTTTGTTACAATATTACAGGTGAAGAGTCATTGTAGTTCAACTAGGTTCCCTAAAAAACTATCATGCAAGTGAATGCCCTTGTTCAAGTGGAGAACTTTCAAGTTTATTGTTTACAGAGCATTGTTCACATAGATATCTCTATCTAAGTGTTGAATTAATGCATGTGTGATTGTCATACATGCATTTGATATACAACCATATATTAGATAACATTTGAGAAGAAAGCAATTTTAAAACAAAAGTAAAAATGATGCTCAAATAGTAATTTCATTCAATTGATGAGTAAGTATAGTTTATTCAAGTAGAGTGTCATTTAGGTATCATGTCATTCAAATTGTAGCAAAGTGTTATTTCAAGTGAATATTATTTAGGTGATGTATTGCTTGAAGTAAACAATAAGGGTCCATTCATTTGAATGTTGTTTGAGAAATGGGCCAAGTGTTGTTCAGGTGATGAACAAGTGACTGCCATTCAATTAGAGGAAAGAATAACATTTAAGTGAACATTAAAGTACCATTCAAATAAAATTTTAATATAATTTGAATGAATTGTTGGTTTTCTTGTATATTATTTTTCATTCAAGTAGAAGAATTGATCAAGTAAAACATGAGTGTCATTTGAATAAAATTAAGTTATTATTCAAAGAGGACTTGGCCATTCAAGTGCATATTGTCTTTTTATTAGAAAGTACAATATAAATAAGAATGGATGTGTCATTCAAGTAGTGATCAAGTTGTCATTTGATTAGAGACAAGAAATTTCATTCTAGTACCAAATACATCACTATGCGAGTGATGTTGAGCCCCCTCATTTCATTCTATGTCATTTTATATCAGAACAAGTTTGTAGAAGTTAGCAACAAATGTTGGAAAAAATGGCACAATGAGAAAGAGGAATATCATCTGGTCTTCTGATATAGTGAGATTTTGAGGACAATCATATCTATATTGGAGGCAATTGATAATTCCTAGAGAATAGAGGTTTGTGGTGAAAACATAAATGGTAGTGAAGAAGAAACTAGTCACCTAGAAGTTCAATATGAGAAACAAGAAGAACCAAAGAAGTGGTTGATTCAAGAAAACTCTAGCATTGGAAGTAAGTCGAAGATTGATACCCCTAATTTTAAAAAAAAATTAAATCCAAAAGAACTAATAGATTGGGTAACAAACATGGAAATATTTTTTTATTACAAATCTAAGGATGATCCAAAATGAATCAAAATTGCATATACGTGGTTGAAGGGACATGTTGCAATTTGGTGGGATCATATCCAAACATAAAAACCACAAAAGAGGAAGGATAGTATTTGAATATGGGATGGATTTGTTTCTAAATTGAAGTCTAATTTTTTGCCTGTTGATTATCAAATTGGGTTGTTTAAGAAACTATAAAATCTCAAGAAAAATGAGTTGGGATTGAAATAGTATACAAAAGAGTTTTTTTTTTTATTTTCCATAAGAGCAGGTCATATTGAAGATGATGTGAAGATGGTAAGATACATAAATGGACTCAAGTTATCTATACAAGAAAAATTTTATATGGTTCAAATTATAATAGTTGAATAGGCATATCAATATGCACTCAAGGTGGAAGAAACATTGGCCCATAAGAAATAAATCAATCCCAGAGGAAGAGAACAATTAAATAGTGGTAGAGGGAAACATATGCAATAAGTAGAAGTTTGTACTTCTCAAAGAAATTTCAACCAGAGCACCATAGTAACCAAAGATTTATCAAGAGGAAGAGGTGGTTATGGTAGAGGAAGGGGTATAGGATTTTCCAAAACTTGCATTAGAGAAGCAAGTCATTGGGAATTTGAATATCCAATACTATAACAGGATAGTGGTAAAGGTAAAGAAATCAGGAACCACACTGCACAAGCAAATGAATAAAGTGTTACCTCATCCAAACACATGGAGGAACTATAATAAGGAGAATCCCTTATGATGAAAAGGGTATTGTTAAAACTATCCAAGGAGGTATATGAACCGATGCAATGAAGAAGTATTTTTAGAACCATATGAAAATTAGAGGCAATTATTGTAAATTCATTGTGGACATCGAGATTACAGATATCTAATATCTACATATATGGTAGAAAAGCTTGGGTTGAAGAGGATTGAATACACAAATCCATACAAAGTATCATGGTTACAAAAGGGACATCAAATTTTGGTTACTAAAAAATGTATCGTAGACTTCCAAATTGGTTCTTATAAGGATAAGATACTATGATTTGTTATACCTATAAATGCTTATCATCTTTTGTTGGGAAGACCATAATAATTTGATAGAAAATTAGTGCATGAAAGTAGGGTAAACACCTACACTATTGAGAAATATGAAAAGGAATATATAATAAGTCCATTGAAGGACAAAGGAAAAGAGGTGGACATCAGTCCTATAGTGTGCCTAGGTATGGAAAATAATTCTTTAAGGAGAAGGAACCATATTTTGATTTCAACACTAAACCCACAAAAGAAGAGATAGTGGACAAGATGGATGAAATTCCACATGAAGTGAAGGATTTTTTGGAAGAATATGTAGAGATTATTTCAAAATATGGGTTGCCACCCATGAGGAGCATTGGTCATCACATATATTTTAGCATCGGATCAAGATTACTTAATAAGCTAACTTATAGGATGACACCAATGGAGTATGAGGACGAAAATAACCTAAAAGATGAAGAAGAAAGATTCAAATAAGAAAATGAGGAAGATAAAAGAAATGATAAAGAGATAGCAAATTAATATGAACCTCATCATGTCAATGATGGTTGTTGTACATAGTGGGGATGAATATTTTCAATGCTTTGAAAAGTACACCAAAGGTAATGGCTCCAAGTTAATCAAGAGAATGGGGTATAATTGTCATGACCCTTCCTGAAAACTTTTGGTATGGAAGACTATGTGGTGATCAATGTTAATTTGATACTTAGTTTTGTTGCAAATGAATAACTATATAGTGCTTAATTTTTTTAAGAACATGGTATTGTTGATAGATTATCAATGTGCAAGATTAGGTGCACTCTTAGGTGGAAGAAATAGAACCACCCACCAAAAATACGGTACTTGAAATAGGGGAAGTGATGATTAAGACAACATGGGGTAACATGGATGACTACCCTCATATAGGCATGCATTATCGTTTGTGGGATAATCATCAACTAGCTAGCCACCTAGAGTCACAAGTTGATAGCCTAGTAGCTATCATAAATTCTCAAGGCTGAGACGGGTGATTGGGTTGATGGAAATATTCCCACTTTGCTTGTTGCATATGTGTGATTGTATTTTACTTCATCACTTTGTTGCATCATTGATTTTGGAAAAGGAAAATAATATGCATGCATTTGGTTGTCTTTGAATTCACTAAATTATTGTGCAAATATTTTAAAAATATAGCATGTTGATGGTTTTCATAAATGAACCCATTTATATATGAAATATATTAAATAATAATAGAATTTTATTATAATAGATAATGAAATCTTTATTTAAATAATAATAGAATTTTATTTTAAAAGATAATAGTAACTTTATTTTAAATAATAAAAGGATTTTTATTTAAAATAAGTAGTAAAACCATAATAAATAATAAAAGAATATTATTTATGTATGGTAAGACCTGCTTTTAAATAATAAAGAAATAATATTTAAAGTTAAGGCAAGGTCTCAATAAATAATGAAAGCAATTAATTATTTGTTTAATGGAGAAAATTATGATTTCATATGTTCAAGTGAGGGGAAGCTTCCTGCTGTCATCAAAAGAGGAGAGCCTCTTTAAGGCAAATTTGGGAGTAAGAGAAAACAAAGATTTAAAAAATAAAATATCTTGCAGTAGCTAATTGGATGAGAAGGTATTTATGGTAGGTAGGTGAAATGAATGAAGATATGGGACAAGAGACGTGGGGAAGAGAAACTTGACTCGGGTGCAATAAAGAAAAAAGGAGGAAGACCTTGAAGGGATCGCTCACTGTGAGAAAGAGGAACGGGAAGAAAAGAAGGATGTACATCTTGAAAAACAAGGTGAAAGGGAGGATAAAGAGGTAGAGAGACTAGAAAAATCACAAAGTCAAACATCTTGCTAACACCACACTCCAAAAAAAAAAGCATAAATGATCTTCAAAGTTTGCAGGTTGGGAATTTTGTAGCCGATTTTATTGCTTTAAAAATATTTATGTTTTATTCTTATTCCTTCTTTTGCTCAAATTTTTAGTGTCTGGTTTGGCGATAGTGCCCTTTGGGCAGTCAATTGTTTCAATGTCAACCTTACCTACCCAAACTCATTTTGAACTCTTAGGGAGAAGCTCCTATATGCTTATCATGGGGATTGTATTATAGGTCAGCATATCACCTATGTCTAGGCTCTTGAAAACTTGTTTTTTTCCTCTAGCTTTTGCTTTGTGTGGGCATTTGTCATCATTTGTTAAATACTCCTTGTTTGAATGCTCTCTATTGGGAAACCAGTATTTCTTCCCAGTTACCAACATTATGAACAACATGAAGTCAATGCTCTTCCTTTGTGCACTTCAAAACCAAGTTTGATCATCTATTGTGTATGTGCTCCTCCCCAATGTTCAATTTTGAACTCTATGTAACCATTGTTAGATTTTACCAGGTATGTTGAGCTCCCTTAGTATTTTTTTGAGCAATCATGTCACATGTGGATTGTCTTGTGGGCTTATGGTGAGTTTGGCTAGGATCCTTTGGTGAGTTTGGTTATTTGAATTAATAAAATGAATGAGACTTTGATTAATTTTAAACAAAAGGAATAAAGTCTATTTAGTTAATTAAAGGTATGGTACTTTGATTAATTTAAATAGAGAAGTTATTTATTTGGTTAATTAAAGATATGGGACTTTTATTAATTTAAATAGAGGAGTTGTTATTGATTTGGTTAATTGAAGGTATGGGACCTTGATTAATTTAAATAGAGAAGTTGTTTATTTGGTTGATTAAGGGAATGGGACTTTGATAAATTTAAATAAAATTAATATGGTCTATTTTGTTAATTTAAGGTATGGGACTTTGATTTATTTAAATAGAGGAGTTTTTATTTATTTGGTTGATTAAAGGAATGGGACTTTGATTAATTCAAATAGAAAATGAATATATATTATTTGCTTAATTACAGAGTAAAACCTTAGTTATTTGAAATAATGGCTTTGATATCATTTGATTAAAGGATATACTTGTGATCTATCTGTAAATTTTGAATGACTCTCTTAGATTTAATGAGAGATAAGAATGGAAATGGGAATATTCTTATAAGGTCAACTAAACAGTAGATGCTTGAATGCTTTAATTATATTTGTATAGTTTCAATTTGGAAAAGTAAATAGTAAATGCATCTATTTCATGTTACTAGTATATGCATTTAGATGCATGTCTTTCATAGAACCATGAGTTGTCCTGATCCCCTATTACCCTTCAAATGAACGATGGGAGGACAAGGAGGACCAAAAAGAACAACTGGAACCAATACATTGGTTTGATATCTAATTGCAATAACTTATTCATGTTAAAAATAGACTAGACCTGTAGGGAAAAATATCTAGATGGATATGGATGTATTACTTTATTCTTTTGAAAGTATGGAGGTTTTACCATACATGGATAGATGTAATAGTTTATTGAATGAATGGATAAATTATATTAAAATTATTGTTATGAAGTATCTATGCATTGTTATCTAGATTTTTCTTTTACTTAATGTTTACATTCATTTAAATGGTGTTTCCTTTCTAAGTACATATTTTATGATTTATGGCTTTTGTTCTTTGTTTGACAAAATAGATAGAGCTATTCTTGTATTTTTTCTAAACATAAAAGTAACCTAAGGAAATGAGATCTTAGGGTGAACCTAGAAAGTAACCTAATAAAATGAGATCTTAGGGTGAACATAGAATGGACCTAAGATATTGAGACCTCTTAGGGTGAATGTAGGAAAGACCTAAGGGATTGAGACCCCTTAGGGAGAATGTTAACTAAGTAAACTAATGCATTACATCAAAGTTAAGATAGCTCATCGTGGATATGATATGGATAGCTTAACTCATAATATGCATGGCATACCTACACAAATAAACTTGTGTATGGTATGGTGATGGAAGTATACCTTCAACTGTACTGAAGGTGATAAGTCTAGCTCATCAAGAAAGATGAGATGGATAGCTTATTTGTGGTAACACATGGTATGCCTACACATATGGACTTGTGTAGGGTATAAAATGTGATGTAACTCTTTAGAAAAGTTGGAAAACTTAGTAGACTTGAAATAATAGATTAACCAAGTGTTGGATAGGGGTTTATGGATCCCTCTCCATAGTAAAAAAAATCTTTTCTTTTCTTGTGTTTTCTTGTAGCTAGTTTTTAGGGTCATTACAATAATGGTAAGGGATTAGGAAGATATGTGTAAGGTGTAAAAATTACCATAATGCCAAATATAAGGCTAAATAATGAAGGCCTTGGATATATAGGTCAAGTAGGAAGCAGTGAGACATAATTTGTGAGAAGAAAAATTAGTACCAAGGATGAAGGTCCTAGGATGGGTTGTTGCATTCAATGTGGAAGATCTAGATATGTAGAAACTAGGTGTTGGAACCTATATTCTTGTGATATTTGTAGAGGATATAATCACTCTAAAACAAGGTTTTGGCACCAAGAGAAACTAGCCAACAAAACATATGTTGAGTATGGTTGGATGGACATGATAGAATGGGACAAAGTGCAAATATTGTTGAGTGTAATATATCATAGGAAATTTTATTCTCAAAGGAAAGCAAGGATAAGATAAAAAAGGTGGCCTAGTGAATAAAGCCAAGTTTAAATGGCAATAGCTTGGAAGGGCAATTCATGTTCATGAATTGGAGCTCATGAAACATTTCCTCTTACTTGGTGAGTATGATGGATGAGAATATGAATAGTTATAGGCTAGGTAACTATCAACCATATGTAAACTCTACAACCACATAAAAACCATTCATGTAGGAGGATGAGAGAGAATCAACATAAATAAGGGGGAGAGAGAACAACATGCAAGAGAAAGAAGAGGAACATAAAAGGGAAAGAGGAAGAAGAGAAGAGGAAGAGAGAGAGGAATAAATAGGAAGAAAGAGAAGATGGTAGACATAGATAAATAAGATAATGTGACTAAGATATCATAAAAGAGATTCCATTGAAGATATGTGTATCTAGAGAGAGAAGAATAGCCATGGCAAGATATATGACCAGTTGTGAGAAAGTGCAAGTTATACTAGAGCACCATTGTAGCATAATGCATTAATGATCATGTACTATGTAGCCTATGGGTATATTGGAAATACAAATAATATTTGGTTTTTCCATTTTTTATGTATACTTGAATGATGAATGCTTTAGACTATTAGAATTGTGAATGGAAAAGTATTGTGTTACAGGATTGCAGTGAAGAGTCACTATAGTTCAACCGGATTTCCAACCAAATTGTCATTCAAGTGAATACCTTTGTTCAAGTGTATTATGTTCAAGTTTATTTTTGATGGAGCATTGTTCAAATAAATATCATTGTTTGAGTGTTGAATTGTTGCATGTGTGATTAACATGCATGCACTTATCATACAACCATAGATTAGATGTTGTTCAAGAAGAGAATGATGTTCAAACAAAAGTATGAAGGATGTTTAATGGAAGAGTATTTCAATTGATAAGTAAGTAGCATCCATTCAAGTAGAGTTTCATTCAGGCATTGTGTCATTTGAATTGCAACAAAGTGTCATTTCAAGTAAATGCCATCCAGGTGACATGTTGTTCGAAGTAAACAATAATATGTCATTCGGGTGAATGCTATCCAAGTGATAGACCAAGTGTCATTTAGGTGATGAACAAGTGACTGACATTCAATTGAAGGAAATAATAATTTTCAAGTGAATTTTATATTAACATTCAAATAAAATCTTTGTCCTTCAATTGAATTGTTGGTTGTTGTGCGCTTTATTTTCCATTCTAGTAGAAGCATTATTCAGGTGAAAACATGGGTGTCATTTGAACAAAATTAAGTTGTCATTCCAATAGGACTTGGACATTCAAGTGCATATTATAATTAAATTAGGAAGTACCATCCAAATGAGAATGGAAGTGTTGTTCAAGTAGTGAATGAATTGTCATTCAATTAGAGACTAAAGTGCCAATTCTAGTTCCAAATATATCACCATGCAATTAAATGTTGGTGTTTTTGCATAAGGAGGCAATTTTCATTGAAACTCATCCTTTTGTTCTACATCTATAGGCTCCTCCAATTTTCTATAATATTCATCTATTATAATTGAAGGTACTTATAATAGTAGTTTGTCATTAAGAACTTCAATCTCCTCTGATCCTAGAATATTTTGGTAAAAAAAACTCTTACCTCTTTTTTTATTTCAATTTGGTCTTCAATCCAAACCCCTTATACTAATTTAATTCTACTAATTCTTGTTTTTGATCTTTGTACTATTTCCATCCTATGGAAAAGCTTTGTGTTTTTTATCTAATTTTAACCAAATATGTCTTGATTTTAATCTCCAAAGTTTCTCTTCATTACTCAAAATATTATGATATCCGTTAAGCAACTCCCTTTCCTCTAAGCTTGGATTATTGTGCTCACCTTTTTAGAATTTTGAAAGTTTCTCTTTTAGTAGTTCTATCTTCTCAAAAATATTTTTGAAAGTATTCTTGTTTCATTCTTTTAATATAGATGTCATTGATTTAATTTGTTTTGTAAGTATATAGCCCACCATTTCCTGACGAATTCCATGTTTATGTTATCATATCAATAAATTGAGGATGGTCTTCCCACATTTTCTCATATTTAAAAAATTGTCCTTTTTTAATTCACTTACCACCATTTGAACTCTTATTGGCCAATGATCTTAACCAATCCTTGTCAAGGTATTAATTTTAGCACAAGCACCTTCATCTAGCCAATGATATGAGAGTACGCATCTATATATATATATATATATAATATCAATTTCTAGCCTATCCTATTGTTGGTTCATGTATAGTTGTCCTCTTCAAACTCAATATCCTATAGATTATTGTTTTGAATAAAATCTAAGAAATCACTCTTGCTTTGGGTTATTTTCCTAATTCCTCCAAATTTTCATCTAGCTTGGTTATGGTATTAAAATATCCTATGATCATGAATCAATTTATTGGTCTTTACTACTCATAAAGGCTTCAATATCACTCCATACTTTTGATCTGCTTGACTGAGTTGCATATCCATAGATATTAATAAGTATGAAACAAATATCTATAAAGTAGCATGTGGCTAATGAGGCTATCCAATTTCCATTTTTATGAATGGTTTCATAGGAGGTTCTAAATAGATTCCAACATGTTATAATTCCCTCTATCGGTCCTTCTAAATCGATAGCATCCCATTCATATATTTTCCATACTACTTTCATAGTTTTAGAAACTTATTTCTTTGTCATTTTAGTTTCTTGAATACAAAGAATATTAAGCTTATTACTTAAATAAAGGTCCATTATATTCAATGAGATGGTAATCATGTCTCATTAGGGACTGTTGGACCCTCCTACAAATTACCAATATTAATTTACTATTTTATAAAGAGAAGTTCAACCAACTTAGATTTTGTTCCTTTATCTATGTTTGCTCTTGCTTCTCTAGCTCTTACTTGATAATTTAAAGGTTTTTCTATTTTACCTTGCGAGTATCAAAAGTAGGTCTTATTATTCTATTCCTAAATATTCTTTCACAACTTTCCTGTTCATTACATGTATCATCTCATGGATCTTTTAAGGAAGCTTTTGACTTATCCTACCCTTTTTTTGGTATTTCTTTATTAATGGTAGAGGCATTAAAATATAACACTATATTTTCTCTACCACTTTCCTTCTTTCTAATGGTGCATGGTACTTCAAGAAAGTCTTAAAAATCTATTAATTCACATTCCTTAGGCTCAATAAGAATGTTCATCCTTAAATCAATATCATATTGACTAGACGATTCCTTATTAGTATTTTAATCCTATTGTACCATTTACTCTAAGATTTTATCTGCTTTTTCTTTATAGGCTAAATCCTCAAAAGAATTGATATTTCTTCCAATATCCTTACTTATTGACCTCCATTATTTATTTTCTTTTATCTATCTAGACCTATTTGAAAACCATACTCATCCATATCCATTTGTAAGTTTCTCTTGTGGTTTTCTACATATTTTTTTGTTGAACTCTTCTTAGAGCATGATATTTCAATATGTGTCACCTCATAACGTCTACATTTAAAATATATGTTTTCATAATCCATGGTTTGGATCCACAACTTATCCCCATACTTAAGAATAATTGATTCTAGTAAAGATTTACTAATATCAATCATGACCAATATCCAAGTATTCCAAGACTTTATCTTTTGTAGTTTTTGATATCTAAAGGAATTATCCCAAAGTGTCGCCTATTGCTTTGAAGGTATCCATTTCCTATAATTCAATGGGTAACCCATATATCCTAACCTAGATTGATACTAGGGATAGATTTACATTTTTAGGTTCAAAACATTTATACCAATGGGTAAATAAGAGTTTTGCTCTTTTCTTAAACCAAGGATCCCATTTCAAGATTCTATATCTTTCCTCCCTAGAACAAAAATGGATAGGAAGAAACCTTTGAGAAAAAATGATATAATCATTGCTAGATACTTCCATATCCTATAAATTTATGTTCTCAGAGCCAAAGCCCCTGGTCAAGACGCATTAAAGTTACCAATGAATACCTTATCTTTGAGAAACAAGGATCATTGCTCTATGAGGTTCTTCCTTACCTCTATTATTAGGTATGATTTTAAGGATTTAGCTATAAATTGGTCCATGGGAAGGAAACTATAACTTGATATCTACTAAAACTTACCAATATATCCTTTAGTGATCATATCATTTGAAAATAAACCTAAAATAATCTCTATGAAGCACTTCTAATATAATTAAGGGATAAATAAAACTTAGCTAAAATTTTCTACACCCAAAAAAAATGTCCTACCTCATTGATGACCTAGCCCTCCATTGATCATCCCATAATTCAAACCTTTGCTAACAAATATCCATAATTTCATTTCCCATAACTTAAAAAATTATTAGTGTCCTTGTTCTAGATGGATAATACTATAGGGTCATATATCCCTCAATACTACTTGAATTCCTTCATATGACCTCTCATTTTAAATCTCTTCAAATTCTTCACAAATTAGTCCAAGGATCATCTAAATTGGACAACCCTTCACAAAGATATAGCTCTTTGCCCTAGTTTTGTCTTTGTTCTAGATGATTGTCTTCACATGGTCGTATCTCCCTTAATATTGTTTGGATTATTTTGTAAGACCACTTGGTTTTATAGATGTTAAAATATTTTTATTTTAACAATATTATAAATTAATAGTATGAATTCACATCATTTGTTAATAACATGGTTTGCAAAATCATTTATAAAATGAATAATAATACAAATTATTAAAATATATTTTGCAAAAATGTGTTTATATATATGTGTGTGTATATTTATGTTTCATATAATTAATTTGTAATAATGATAAATATTACATACTTATTTTTCGTAGTAATAAGAATGGAAGCTATCCATTTCACTCAAAAATATTTTAAACGTTAAAAAAGTCAATTTGGTTAGCTTTTCAAATCAATAGAAAATAAATATAAATATGTATTATTTGGTAGTACAAGCTATGTTTACTTATAACAAGGCCAAAACCATTTGTTCACATGCCCATATATTGTAGTTATATGCTTTCTTTATTTCTTAGCTCTTCTTATTTTTCATTAGGGTGATATGTATTGTTTTTCATTCTAACATGGTATTCAAATGAAAATGTTGGTGATATAGATAGATCATTTAGAAGCTTTCGGTGTATGAGGTCTTCTCCTTCTATTACATCAATTTTAGTCATAGTATTTTATAATGTTAATAGTTAAGTGTTATGTATGCTAGAGATTAATCAATTTTTAAAGGTACAATTTCTTAGTTTTTCTTTGATATTGGTGGGATAGGAATATCTTTTAGATTTTTTCCATCCATGCTAGTATGATATTGTTATCAAGTTGAATAATAATTTAACTAGGTATTTTTATTTGTTTAAATATTCTTTCTAGACTATGATCATTGTCTTTGCTAATTTAATTTACCAAACTTGATGACACCCAAGATATGATGTTTGTATGACATATTTCCCTATGCATAGTACTACACTCCTCTCTAGATGTTTATCACATTAATTATAATATTTATGTAAAAAACCTATAATGCAATATGTATTAGAATTTATAATTTATTCAATACAAATGAAATTAACACATTTCTTAACAAAGAAAAAGTAAATCATAAAAAAAGAATATAGATATAAAAATTTCTCTTCTAAAAATAATGAATCATCTTCAACATATGGAGATATACTTGCACAAGTGGGGTACAAATACCACCATAATACAAGGTATCCAATATCAAGGTTAAATAATTGACCATTGGGTTATAATAAAATAATACAATGGAGTCACCTTACAAGGTGCTCAATGGTCGATGCAGCAATATACAAATATCATAATAGAAGGTCGATTGTGGACTGAAGTGAATTTAACCACTTAATTTAACATCTCTTATTAAGCTAAATAGGGAAATTAATATATACTCTTAGGAGTCATCTCCCTTAAACAATACTCTTCTACATCAAAGTTAAATTTCAATACTCTTAGGAGTTATTTATACTCTATGAAATGAAAGTTAGATTTCAATACATTGATTTTATGTTTATATATACATCTCCTCAAATGAATATCTATGACAGTGTTTATTATGCCAAGAGGTGTTCCTACAATGGCAGACAGGGGGTGGGAGGCAAAGAGGTCATACATGTCACGTCGTAAACAATTTTTTTTTATTAAAAAAGTCGACATTAACAAAAATATTTAAACTAGCTTAGATATAAAGGATATATATCTAAAAACATCGAGATTTATCAATCTCGAGGTGCCTATCTTGGATATCACACCCCAAGAAATGAGATAGGCACCTTGAGATTGATAACTCTTGGCATTTTTAGATATATATCCTTTATATCTAAGCTAGTATATTTGCATATGGAATCTAGGGTATGCTTTATAGTTTACATACTTTATGTATTAGAAGATGTAGGGATTTACCAAATAGAGATTTGTGTTGAAATCTATAATATTTTAAGTAATAACTAGAAATCATTTCTATCTTATTGAGTTTTATACTATGATTTGTAGCATAATATGTAGATTGACAATATGCTTTACAATAGATTCTGTCTATGAGGACTAAATTCATGAATAATTTGATGTTTTATAATTTATGAAAATGTTTAAGATAGAAACTAATTTATTGTAACTATAATATAGCATTTTTTAACTCTCTCTTGGGATTGTTGTTAGTAAATAAATATTTTTATGCAGTTAGATAGTTATAACTGAATGAATTCTTGAAGTTATTAATATTGTATGCTAAATTTAATACGTAGGAGTAAATAGAAAATTACCCTAAATTTTATAAAGATAATTGTAAATGAACCAACTAGAAGAATCGAACATAAACCTTCTAGTTTTGGGAAGGATGAATTGGTGTCCATCTCTTGGAAGAGGTATGGGACTCTTCCATCATTTTGTGATGATCAAAATGAGTTGACATTTATGATGAATGGGATTAGGAAAATAATCCTTATTATAATATATATATATATATATATATATATATATATATATATATATATATATATATATATATAATATATATATATATATATATATATATATATATATATATATATATATATAAAATATGGATGAATTGTGAAAATTTATGCTTGGTGATATTTTTGAAAAGTGATATACATTTGACAAATGATTGATGCATAATTGCATAATATAAGTATGGTTTACTTGAAATGTGTTTGGCATATTTACATCTGAGTTGTCCTGATCTCTTCACTATCATCTCTCACACCATGAATAACTCAAGGTAAACCAAAGAAGAACCGGACAAAAAATTTTGAAGACTATCATATTGTTCAATATGTATAAATTTATTTTGAGTTAAATTGTAATTATGAATGGATGAAATAATTGTTGTATAATCAGCCATGATTTGTAATATTTGATGTATTTTGATTGCAAGCTTATGTATATTAGAGAGAAAATCTACTTAATGTAGTATTCATCTCAAAATAAAATAGGTGATATATGCATTGAAATTTGATTAAGGAATAGAAATTACTTTGATTAGAATATCTTGTCAAATGTATGGTATTGAGAATTGTGATGTTTTAAATGATTAATGGATGTATAAAATATATATCTCTTATTGTCTACATTAGTGTAGAAGAAAAACTTGTGGATAGATTTTATAACTATAAGAGATAAAATAATTTCTACGCCATTAATCTAAGAGAACTATAAGCACACCAAACACTCAATGCAATTGGGAAAATGACAAAAAATCACCAAACCATCACACCTTGAAAATAAGTAAATTTTATAATGATGCTTAAGATAAATATCCCAAGTCATACGTAAGTTTTCACGAGGAATAATAGATTAATGATATTCTCCTAATTACTAGTCTTCATGGATAGTATGGAGAGGAGGGGATGATTCCCTTTGGTGAGGGATAGTTCTCCTAAAATAATGGTATAACCATTGAGGCATCCTCATGCCATTTGGTGATGACATGATGGATGTAGCCATTGTATTATCCTCATACCATTTGGTGATGGCATGATGGAATTATAGGAGTTGGTGCTCCTAATTATGAATGGTTTTGAATGAATTGTAGAAGTTGGTGTTTTACTCAAGTGTGACTTGAATTAATCTTTTGTGGCTAGGATTACTTACTATTCATTTGGGATATCCTTGTCTTAGATCATTATTATATTCTTAACTTATTGAAATGTGGTCAAATATAAATATAGGTACAAAAAAAAATTAATGGATGAGTAGTAACAATTGGGGTTGTTACAGTTGGTATCAAATCCCAGGCTAACTAATGGATTCTAGTTAGATCTAGGTTAGAAAAATATTTGGGCATGAAACAAAGCATGAGAGAAACTCAAAACATAAGTTCCATAACTCTAAACAATGCACAATTGGTAAGGATAAGGTCAGTACTTGAGAATATTGATGTCTGAGTTCCTTTCTCCCATGAATAGATCCACAGTTGTTCAAAAGTGGAAGAGTTAAGTGAACCCTCCATAATTTAAGGATTTTAAGCGGTGTACCTTAGACTCTTTTGGGAAATTACTTGAAATCAATGTCTTTTGAGTTACTCCTTATTTTTAAGTGTGTATAAACAACAACCAGAGTTAGTGGAATAAACTAGGGAATGAACCTAGTAATAATAGATAATATGAGAATTTATGATGAAATCTAGTTATATAGAATTTCAAAAATGAAAAAATAATGAGAATTCCAGGATAACATGGCAACAAGATCAAGAAGTAATAAGAAAGTAAATTTGCAACAAACTAGTCCAAATAGTTCCAAACCTAGATAAGTAGGAGAAAGCTTTGGGAACTCAAACAAAGAGATGGATAACCTTACTGCTATGGTCTCCATAATATAGGTTCAAATTAATAAAATTTTGCAAACTATTAGTCCACAACACAACAACAACAACCATGAGATTTGAAGTCCAAAAGTTGGAAATCCTCTTAATGATGAGAATAATGATCCTGAAAATATGGAAGATGAAGATTTCTAAGAGAGAAAACAAGGCCTGCATGAAGAGAGAAATGAGCAATGACATAAAATATATTAAAGGGACTAAATTCATTGGAAAAGGAGGAGAATATGCAGCTGAGTCATGGTTAGATGAACTTGAACTTCATTTTTCTAGGAGAAATTACTCCTCCAAAACCAAAACCACATTTGCTCTTGCTCATCTTGGAGATACATGAATTACATGGTGGAATACTTATAAATATGGACATAAGATCAAACCTAACAAGTTGAAATGGGAAGTTTTTGTGGAAGCTTTCAAGGACAGATTCCTTACAAAGCAATTTTATTTGAATAAATATAAGGAGTTTGTCGCATTTCATCAAGGATCAAAGTCTGTGGAGGAATAATTTGAACAGTTTATAAGACTAATTAAATATATGTCACCCTAAAATCAATATAATGAGATGAAAATACACAAATTCATCCTAGGAACAAATCCTAGGATAAGATATGTTATATGTGTGCACGTTCACAAAACTATGGACCAAAAATGGTTAAAATAATGGAAGAGCAGTTAGGACTAATCCGACAAAGGCTCATGGAAGTCATGGATAAATGGAAGAGTTATGTAGATTTGAAAATAACACCTAGGGAATTCTTTGTGGGTTACAGAGTGTTTCTAAGAGTTAAACCTAAGAATATTGTTACTAAATCAACAAAATTAGATCCTATATTTTTTGGTCCATTTGAGATTGTGGAGAAAATAAGTCTTGTAGCCTATCGGCTTGACTTACCACCTAAAATATCAAATATCCATAATATTTTTCATGTATCCCTATTTAGGAGATATATTTTTTATCTTGATCATGTGTTATATGTTTCTAATTTGCAGATGGAAGATCCAACAACCTTTAAGGTGAGACCTATGAAGATCTTGGAATTTCAGTCCAAGACAATAAGGAAACGTAATATTGATCAGTGTAAGGTCCAGTGGGAACAGTATTCTTATAAGAACTCCACTTGGGAAAAAGTAGAAAACATAAAAAGATACTTTCCTTATCTATTTGATGATGTTATGTAATAATACAATTTGAGCTACATACCACTTATGCAAAGTGGAGACCATGCAAAAACTATGTTTTATTGACTTTTATGTAATATTGCAGGAAAACACAAAGGACTATGTTTAATATAAGGGTGGAAGTATGTCACATCGCACCTTGGAAGAACTCTATTAAGATGTTATTTGTGTAATGATAGATTATTGTAATGCTTGTTATATTTGTATTATGTTTATTTCTTTCAAGAGAAAATGATGTGTTGAATTACTTGATTGCAGGAACAAGTATTCTCGTAGGTGTAAGATTGACCACCAGATATGAGAAGGGAAATGATGTTAATGACAACTCAATAGGTAAGGCTCATGTTCCCATCATCACTAGTTACCTCCCTAATGGGCAGTGATACCTGAGAATTACTCTAAAATACTTGCCCATTCAAAGGAAAAACGGTGATAGGGAATAATGAGCATATGCATCAATTTCTTGTGGATGCAGTTTGTGTGATATATATTAATTGCACAATTAATTTGTATGATATTAGAATAAATTGAATCTTACCTTGAAAATGCACATTAAATAATGGTTTGCATTTTACAAATTATTTAGAGATATTTTATGCATTTATGCCATACAATTTAATAATATTTATTATGATTTTGTGAAATTATTAAATTGGGCAATTTCTAGAGTAAATATTTATTGCATTGAACATGCTTATTTAATCTAATTGCATCCATCATTAGGTATATTTCTATCCTACCAATTTTTCCAATTATGATTGGACCAAAATAACAAAAATATTTTATTTACTTAAAAGGATTTTCTCTTGCTCCACTTGGTTGCCCTAGAATGGTTAATTTGGTAGTAGATATTCCTTCTTTGTCTCATTTTTAAACCACACACATGTCAAATAGTTGAATTTGACTTAAGGTATGGTAGATACAAGAAAAATGGAACACCCTTCTAGAAACTTGCTCATAGGGGAGGAAGAAAAATAATAAAAGATAATAAAATGGCATCTCCTTGCCTAGAGGAAATAGAACTATATATTACAACTGAGGTTGAGAAAAAGTGAGGTTATATTAGAAATAAGGATAAAATAAGGAGCTTACAAAAGCACAATGGAAGCATTCAATTGCTGGAGTTTTAGGTTGGGACTTTCCACTCCGTTTCACTTATGAACTATCGAATGCTTGTTTAACTTGAAATGAAATAAAATTATTTTAGCTATTTATTTTACTTCAATGAAGTTTGAAAATACACTTTAATAATTAGTCCTAGCCATAAATGACTTCCATATAGAGTTATTCTTAAGTGTATATGTTAGGCCCTTGTGATTGATCTTCGATTTGATTGTATGGACAATCTTATAATTAAGTGATTTTTTAAAAAAAGTAAAATTATGTTCATTAGTTGTTAAAACCAGACCTTGTCAACATAATAAATTAGAACTGTCACTAGATCAATTATACTATCCCTATGTATGTACTTTAAAAACAAAATTATAATAAGACCCTACGTCGATCTGTGATTTTGGATACCTGACTCATAAGAGTACTCTTGGTGATGTCAATTATTACACTCTACTATGCTAATAGATTATATCTATATACATCATAAAATGTATACTATATGCCTTCGAGTGTAACTTTGGATAACCATCGCTTGAGGGAGGTAATCTTGCTATTCGATAAATGGTAGGAGCTATGGTAGTAGCCTGTTCAAATATAATCCAAAACTCGTACAAGTTTGATTGAGTATACTTTATCTAAAATGTGAATTCAATTTATCAAAATCAATTCATCTTTAGGGGCTAATTGAACTGTGTTGTGCAACACCTTCAGGTTGATTCCCACTTTTACTAGTAAATAGGACCAACACAGGACTACGTTTTCATCACCTATATGTGGGTATTGATCTTTTAATAATCACTGAATTATGCTCTTTTCTCAACACTGACCCAATGTTGAGTTGATTATTTTTGTACTCACTGCACTTTGGTATAAATATCTAAATCTGAATTTGGTAGCCATTTGTTTTGGGATATAAACAAACCCATTTCTATAGGCTACACCTGTGATCTGCAAGAGCATGTTATCCTACCATATTTGGGTTTTCAAAATTTAAAATTAAATCAATGTTCATCTCCATGATGACGTTTTACCACCATCCAAATCCTTCAATTTTTAGGTGATCTGCCCTAGACTGTCTCCACTACCGACAGTAATGATCTATTTCTCTGCGTACATTGTGTGAACTAGATATCTTGACCCATATTGGTCCAATAATACATCTTTTAAATTGTGCTTGTCATATGTCTGTAAACTCTCAAACCTCTTTGTATTAAACCGTTGTTCGACCAAGTAAGTAAAATATCATGGATAATGCTATTTATCGATGTGTACTCATAAATTTCATTGACCTCAATTTGGGGATACCATTCATCCTAAGATGAATTTATAGTTTGGGCTATCCCAAGCCAACCAAATATTTTAGCCACGCATTCGTCGAATGGCATAATTATAAACTATAGGTGCATATGACTCTCCTTGTTGATGGACAGTTAATACTACTCTTCGATCTTCCAATCAATGGCAAAATCTCTATTGAACTACTAGTACCTATCTAAACTATACCTTGTTATCCAAACTAGCTCCACCATTTCATAGGCAAAGCAACTCTGAATATTATCTTCATCGTCTACAAAAGTGACCATAACATTATTCCCAAGCCCTAGTAGTACCTTTGGTTTGTATTGTTTAGTCTTAATTTACAATGGTAGTCGTGAACTTTAATGTTGGATTAAAAAGACTACCTGACCATATGGGATGGTGTGTTTAAAACAAGTTATTTATACTCTATGAAATGAAAGTTAGATTTCAATACATTGCTTTTATGTTTATATATACATCTCCTCAAATGAAGATCTATGACAATGTTTATATATTTGCATATGGAATCTAGGGTATGTTTTACAGTTTACAACCTTATATTTATTTGAAGATGTAGGGATTTACCAAATAGATATTTGTGTTGAAATATATAATGTTCTAAGTAATAAATAGAAATCATTTCTATCAGATTGAGTTTTATACTATGATTTGTAGCATAATATGTAGATTGACAATATGCTTTACAATAGATTCTCTTTATGAGGACTAAATTCATGAATAATTTGATGTTTTATAATTTATGAAAATGTTTAAGATAGAAACTATTTTATTGTAACTATAATCTAGCATCTTTGAACTCTCTCTTGGGATTGTTGTTAGTTAATAAAGATTTTTATTCAGTTAGATAGTTAGAACTGAATGAGTTTTTAAATTTATTAATCGTGTATGCTAAATTTAATAAGTAGGAGTAATAGCAAATTACCCTAAATTTTATGAAGATAATTTTAAATGAACCAACTAGAAGAATCGAACATAAACCTTCTAGTTTTGGGAAGGATGGATTGGTGTCCATCTCTTGGAAGAGTTATGGGACTCTTCCATAATTTTTTGATGATCAAAATGAGTTGAAATTTATGATGAATGGGATTAATAAATAATACTTATATTAATATAAATATATATGTATATTAAATATGAATGAATTATGGAAATTGCATAATGTTTGGTGATATTTTTGAAAAGTGATATACATTTGACAAATGATTGATGCATAATTGCATAATATAAGTATGGTTTGCTTGAAATGTATTTGGCATATTTGCATCTGATTTGTCATGATCCCTTCACTATCATCTCTCACACCATGAAGAACTCAAGGTAAACCAAAGAAGAACCGGACAAAAAATTTTGAAGACTATCATATTGTTCAATATGTATAAATTTATTTTGAGTTAAATTGTAATTATGAATGGATGAAATAATTGTTGTATAATCAGCCATAATTTGTAATATTTAATGTATTTTGATTACAAGCTTATGTATATTAGAGATAAAATCTACTTAATGTAGTACTCATCTCAAAATAAAATAAGTGATATATGCATTGAAATTTGATTAGGGAATAAAAATTACTTTGATTAGAATATCTTGTCAAATGTATGGTATTGAGAATTGTGATGTTTTAAATGATTAATGGATGTATAAAATCTATATCTCTTATTGTCTACATTAGTGTAGAAGAAAAAATTGTGGATAGATTTCATAACTATAAGATATAAAATAATTTCTACACCATTAATCTAAGATAACTATAAGCAAACCAAACACTCAATGCAATTGGTAAAATGACAAAAAATCACCAAACCATCACACCTTATAAATGAGTAAATTTTATAATGATGCTTAAGACAAATATCCCAAGTCATACATATTTTTTATGAGGAATAATATATTATTTATATTCTCCTAATTACTAGTCTTCATGGATAGTATGGAGAGGAGGGGATGAATCCCTTTGGTGAGTAATAGTTCCTAAAATAATGGTATAACCATTGAGGCATCCTCATGCCATTTTGTGATGACATGATGGATGTAGCCATTGTATTATCCTCATACCATTTGGTGATGGCATGATGGAATTGTAGGAGGTGATGCTCCTACTTATGAATGGATTTGAATGAATAGTAGAATTTGGTGCTTCTACTCAAGTGTGTCTTGAATTAATCTTTTGTGTCTTGGATTACTTACTATTCATTTGGGATACCCTTGTCTTAGATCATTATTATATTATTAACTCATTGAAAGGTGGACAAATATAAATATAGGTACAATATTAGTGGATGAGTAGTAACAATTGGGGTTGTTAAATTCTATCACATTAATGGAAATGGTAATTGTGGTGAAAATATATTATTTTTTTAAAATTTTGGTATAAAATCAATATTATATTAGAATGAAGCTTCTATTTGTGAAGGTGATCTAGTTTCCTAGTAGCAAGAGATACCTCTCAAATCTTGTGAAAGCATGTATTTGTTGGAGAAATCAAAAAGAAACATGTGCAATTTTAAGCAAGAAGAAGACCTTGTGACTTGGAGAAGAAAAAATATTTTTTATTGTTTTTTTTGTTTGTAGGTGTTACAAATGTTCATTTAATCTTAGATGATTTGTAGAGCCATTTGAAAAATTAATAATTTGTGCCTAAAGAGTTGCCATCATAAAATTAATTTCTACCATCTTAAAAAAATATTATTGTCTAGTGAAAGAAATCTATCATTTAAAAAGAATAATGAGTTGTCTACAAAATTACACCAAAGTTTGAATGTATTTTAAATAGTCTTTCATTTAAATTTTCCACCTAGAATATCCATATGATCATTATTTTTAGAAAATATTACCATTTAAAGTTGTTTTGTGAATTTGTCATCTAGAGTTGCTATTGAAAAAAGAGCTACCATCTAGAAAATGGGTGTCATAAAATTATTTTCAAGAGTTGTTACTATCTAGATTTTTTGCCATCTAAAGTTACCATTTGGAGTAGCCTTCAAAAGCTACTACCATATGAAGTTGCTACCATATAAAGTTGTTGTCCATAGCTACTATCGTTAAGAGTGGTTATAGTCCAGGGATGTTACTGTCTAAAGCTACTACCATCTAGAGTTGTTGTCTAAAGTTACCATCTAGAGATATTACTATATGGAGCTACCATTTAAAGCTATCATATAGAGCTACTACCATCTAGATATTCTATCTAGAGCTGATGTCATATAGAGCTACCATCTAGAGTTGTTTTTGAGAGATATTATCCAAAGTTGAATTCATAAAACAATTATCAAAGTGAAGTTAGACTCTACCATCTATTTATCAAACCATATACCAACAAGACTATCTAAAGATACATGAGGGTCATCTATTATGAAATTGTTGTCTAGTAGTGTTCTTTAGTTACTTACAGTTTATTGGGAGGAAAGTGTTCATATACCACGTGTAAAGAAGGCACCAAAATATCTAGATAATTATTAAAAAATCCCACATGCTCTATTGGAAGGCTATTTAAAGCTTTTAAAAAATATTTTTATTTTTTATTATTAAAGAATGCAGGTGACAAGGTAGTGATTTAGAATTTGTATTACCCTGGAACATTGATAAAATATTCCAAGAATATAACTTGAAGATTCAAGTTGATGGGAAAGAACTCAAATCACTACACCTAATTTTTTTCCTAGCAGGACCCTATTATTAACTTATAGTTAGAGGTATTGATCATTGCATGAGTATAGAGTTATATATACTCATTGGAAATCTCTTTTTGATTCCATTCTAATGGAAACATTTATTTATAGTTTTGTCCAAATTTGATATGGTTGTAAATACCCCAAAGATTTTTTTTTTAGATTAATAGTTACTAAAAGATGACAACTATTATGCTTGGAATATAAAATTAAATATTCACCTAGATTTCAAATAATTATGGGGAGTGGTATCTAGAACTGTGCAAAGACATGCCATTAACCTAGATGGACAAATAAAATTAGATAAATCTTATCAGAAAGCTAAATTGATCATCATGTTGGGAAAATCTAATGAGATCCATCCATACATTCATCATCACAATTACAAAGGATGCATGGGGTAAAATCAATATGGTAATTGAGTCCAAGAAACAAAACCAAACTTTACACCTATAGAGCCAATCACAATGCTTGAAGATGAAGATAAGTGAGAAGCTATAAGGCTTTCTAGAATAAATTGCTAAGTTGTAAGCCTCACTACATGTGTTAAAAAAATTATCAGTGATAATGTGCTTGCTCCAATAGTGATATATGCATTTCCACTAGCATTTGCTATTTTAATAAAAAATTGAACATGATAAGTTAGAGTCCCACTTTTGAGACTTATAAATTTGCTTCAATAGGAGGAAGTGATTTGAGAGATAAATACTAAATATGAATATGCTTTTTTCACATATAAAAAAGGTAAGAAGTCAATACATTCAAATAAATATGATGGATCCCCAACAAGAACCAAAACCAACAAAAAGGTAACAAGAAAAATATCATCAACAACATCATGGATAAATAAATATCACGTGTATGATATATGGAAAACCAAGACATATACTTCAATAGTGTCATTACAACACATTATCATAATGATCATACAAGAATCAACCAAAGAAATCATTAGTATGCAAGTAGAATAGTTCTCATTAGAAAAGGATACACCTCAATGCCAACATAGCAATGTAGCTAAGGAAGTTGATTTTGATATAGAAGGACAAGACTATATCTATTTAGTTTAATCTCTTAATGTTGTTACAAAAATAAGCCTAGTTTGATACATTGATTCAGGAGCTACCAGACCCGTGACAAGCTATAAGGAATGGTTTGTGAGCCTTGACCATTCATCTTACCATGGGAAAGTAACACTTGGAAATAATTCAACATACACCATTACTAGAATCGGTGATGTTTGATTGCACTTTGAAGAGGATACATGTCACCTATCTCAAGTTATTTACATCCTTGGACTCATAAAGATCTTGATTTCTATGAATCATTTACTTGATCACATTTTGTGCATTGAATTTTTTAAATGTGGAAAGAAATTGTGGGATAGTGTAATTTCCCATATACATAAGCCCTTACAAGCCATGTCAAACTATGATTTTTGCTAAAATTTTGCTAAGAAAAGACTATGGACATATGGCCAAGCTTATCAATTTTGCATGAGTGGGATTTGGAAGATCTAGATGCATCTGCTCATATCTAAATTTAAAATCAATTGAGATGTTTCAAAAGGGTTGAGATTGTAGAAGTAGCCAAAAATCCAAAATCACCTAGCCAACCCTAGAAATTGGCTAAGAAAAATAAGTTTGATCATTTTCCTCATGTGGTCGAGGCTTCTAAAAATTTTCATAGATTTCAATAAAGCAAAAGACCCAAACAAATCAATACCAAAATTTTCAAAATATGATGCCATACATAGTGTTCAAACCCAACCCAACAAATCAAAAGTCTAAAATAAAGGAATGCTAGAGGTTTTTGCAAAGCCAAAGGCCAAAATGAAGTAATCATGGGATCTTCAAGCACTGACATCACACCAAGTTCCAAAATAAAGTTTGGTATTCCTGGATTTGGTCAAATAAAGTAAGAGTCCAAGATGTTCAAACAATGACATTAGCCAAAGTCTTCAATAAACCTAACCTAGTATAATAAGAGTATAGAAGACAAAGAGGCCAAGGTTTTCAAATGGTGATATTAGGAAAGGTCCCTAAAAATTCCTATTTCAACCTCTAAGGCCCCTACAATAATCAGAAGATCTTGACAAAGACTCTGAACCCTGACAATGGGTAAATTTCTCCTATATTTTTAGTGAAGACCATGCATATCAAAAATCTAAACCTATCAACCACTCCTTAGTCACTTGAATTAGAATAGTTAAGCTAAGTTGGTAGCTCTAACAAGCTAATGTAGCAACAAGACATAGTAGTTAAAAGTTGAGCCAATCAAAGATGTCTATGCATGTTAATGATACGTGGATGTCAAGTTTGTGGAAGAGATCAAGATTGGCCATGTCAAATGAGCTAATATGGTTTAAATAGAGTGGTAAAATAATATCCACATCCTTCATGTATTTTGATTAGGTTGTGCCTATCCTAATAATACAAAAGGCTTTTATTGTAATGATTAAAAATAATATAAAACATTGTATTCTTATAAATAGTTGAGTCTTCCTTAAAGTAAGGGTTGGCTCTCTAGCACTTTTTTGTTGTATGTTGTGTAATTTTAATTTTCAATCAATATAATCAAATGTCGTTTGGCCACTTTCACAAAGAATGTTGCATATTTTAGTGAGAATGTGAGTTATGTATCTTAGTGCATTTATGTTTATGCTTTATGGATGGTAAGTTTTGTTAAATTTGGATCACTACTTGGATTACCTTCTATAAAGTCTTAGAATTTTTAAGATGCATAACACAGGGGTTTAATATTTCTATATTTTGTAATGTTTTATCTAATAAGTTAGTCTATTAGGCATTGTTTAAGTTTAAATGTGAAAATTTTGCACAGTATATTTCATTGTTGTTAGTTATATCCTAACCATATTTCAATAAAATTCTAACCCTCATATCCCTTATAAACCCTCACATTTGTCTCTTTAGTCTTAAACACATTTTTTATTTCTTTAGTACTACGAGGAATTAGCCTTCTCCAAAGGTTGGCTTAGAATTAATTTAGATTCATCCAATCTTGGTTGCATTCTAGAGCACATATTCCACATTGGGAAAATTGAAAACCAAAAGAAACTCTATTTCATTTGAGAAAAATCTAGAGGTTCGATGATCATTGCTCGTTCTACTAGAATATACAAGATGTTTTAGCTTAAAGTTGTAATGCAATACAAATAAGCATTGGCTACACAAGTGATTTGGGCATCTAATATTTGATCATTTGAAGTCACTTCTACATCATGGAATGGTATTTGGACTTCCATATTTGATAAAGCCTTGTGACCTTTGTACAAATTATTTGGTCAGAAAGCAACATCAAGCTCCATTTGTCTCAAGTAGTCATAAAGTGACTGGTCCACTCAACCTAGTGCATATTGATCTATGTGGACCCATGAATATGACTTTCAGTGGTTGTAGAAATTTTCAATTTTTCATTTATGATTAAACATGATGAATGTGGGTGTATTTCATAAAGATAAAGGATGAAGCTTTTCACTATTTACAAGAGTTTAATGCTTGCATGGAGAAGATTTTTGATCATAATCTTCATACATTATGCTCAAATTGAGAGGTTAGTATACCAATAATCTTTTTTTTTTCTTTTATAAAGCAACATGGCATCAAATGATAACTAAAAATACCTACATGCCTCAATAAAATGGATTTGTTGAAATGAAAAATCATACTATTTAGGATATGGTACGATTAAGCAATGACAATTTGGAGCCTATATTTTGGACAAAATTTGTTTGTACTATGGTCTACATTATGAATTGCACACCCACACTTCCATTGAATGGTGTCACACTTGAAGAGGTAAGTACAAAATATAAGTCTTCTATGTTGCATATCTACATGTTTGGATACACTGCATTTATTCACATTCTAATGTGGAAGTAGATAAATTTGGAAGAGAAATACAAGTAATGTATCCTCATTAGATACACCAATAAGTAAAATATATTGTCTCATAGACTGATACCAAAAAAATTTATATTAGTAGAGATGTATTTGATAAGAATAATAAGTGTGCCTCTTCTTCTAAGCCACGTGTTATTGACAGAACAACTATTTTATTTTTGTCTAATGATGATGAAGCCTCTAAGAAAGAGTTTTTATGAAGATGAAGGAAATTTTCCTAATGGATTTGATTATCTAAGATCATCCACTTTGAGTACCACTCACAAACCCAAGTGATATCTTAATATAGTTTGTGATGTAAACTTAGATCATGTTCCAGATACATCTAGTCCTAGACCAAGAACTCAAAGAAGAGTTTGAAATGAGGCCAACCTAGCCCTAATGAGCATTGTAGTATAGACATATGAACCTTCAATGGTTTGTGAAGCTCTTATGTCAAAGGAGAGGAAGGATTCCATGAATATTGATTATCAAGCATTGATGAATAATAAGACATGGCAAACTATTGATCTTCCACCTAGCAAGAAACCTATTGATTATAAGTAGGTATTCAAGAACAAATACAAATATAATGAGAGAATTGAAAAAAATTAGCAATACTTGTAAATGGATATGCATAGAATAAATAAATTAAATATGATAAAACTTTTGCACCAATAGCAAAAATCAAGACCATTCAATTTTTTTTTGTATTGGCTACATAGTTTGGATGGAAGTTGCACCAAATGGATGTGAATAGTATCTTTCTCAATGGTAATATTAATTAATAATATTATATTATATCTAGAGAGATTAGTCATACCTGGTCAAGAGAACAAGGTATGCATGCTTATTAAATCTCTATATGGGGTGAAGAAGTCACCTAGATCCTGGTACATGAATATAATTAAGCATCTTGTGTGACATGGATTCCATCATAGCCCATATGATCTAAAATTGTACTTAAAAAGGTAAGGAAGAGATATCATGAACATCATTTTCTATATCGACGACTTGGTCATCATTAGGAGTTAAATGAAGTTGATTGAAAAGACAAAGAAAGAATTGAAGAATTCATTCAACATGACTAATATTGGGCTAATGCACTAATATCTTATTGGAGGTGTGGAAAACTAAGAACCATGTGTTCATTTCCTACATGAAGTATGCCAAGACATTGCTTGAGAAGTTTTGTATGATATATTATAATCCCATGGACACTCCAATAGAACCAAGACTACAACTTTCATGATATGATCCATCTCCACAGGTGAATGGAACCCTCTCATTAGTTTATTAGGAGTCTCATTTATCTGACATACACCAGACCTAACATCAACTACACTATGCTAAATATTTTATGGTTCATGTAAGAACCAAAGGTGTGTCATTGAAAAGTAGCAAAGTAGGTATTCAAATATATCTATGGTAAAACTAAGTATGGTATGGAGTACAAGAAGAATGATCAATTATTATTTATAGGTTTCATGGATGCAGACCATGTAGGATCCATTGATGATAGGAGATCCACTTTTGGATATGTATTATTTCTAGGATCTAGTCCAATTTCTTGGAGAATTAAGAAGCAGCATGTTGTTGCTTATTCTTCCACCAAAGCTTAATATTGTATTGTAGGAGGAGTTGTCTATGAGATGATATGGTTATATTGGATCTTGGTTGGAATAGGCATCCCACAAAAGAAACCAATAATCCTAAGTTATGAAAATCAAGGAGTTCTAAAGCTTGTTTGTAATCTATTTTTATAAGCACACAAAAAACATTGAGATTTAATATCATTTCATATATGAATATGTTCAATAATATAACATACACATTGAGCTTTTTTCCATAGAGGAGAAATTTGTAGACATTTTGACAAGTCTCTTACATGTGTAAAGTTTAAAAAATTAAGAACTTTTCTTGTATGTACTTATATTAATAATTAATATAATAAGGGGAGCATGTTGTGAATATTATGTATTCACCTTATGGTTACAGAGGTTCTGGTAAGTTGGAAAGTAGTTATAACTCCCAATCTTGTATATTTTTTATATCAAATGTATATACTTCTTTCACATTGATGAAAATGTTAATCACAGTGTAAATATATAAAGTTTATAACAATTATTACTACACATGATGTTCATTTTTATTAGTCATGACATGACATAACTTTGAGACCTCTTCCAACTCTTATTTTTATGACTCATTTAATTCTAATATTCTCTTATTTATCTTCTAACTCTAAATAGGAGGTTCAAGGTTTGAATCCAGTTAGGAGTACAGTTACACACTATGCTTTGGTAACAAGAGTTTGGTTAGATGAACATATATTGGGTAAATAAGATCCTTTATGAGGGTCATCTCATATGGGCTATTGCCTTGTTGACATTAAAATTACTTTATATTTACCTTTATTATGATCACTTCTATTTAATATTTCAATGAGTAGATACTACCAATGATATTATTAGATTCCTTGTGGTTCTTTGATGGAGAAATTTATTTCCCCTTCTCCAAATGATCTAGTTACTAATGCTTCTTTAGATTCATATGATCATCAAGATCCTCCAATTTCTAATATGACTTCTACTAATGATTTTCCACCTCTTGATCTTCCTCCATATAATGCACAACTTGGCTAGTACTACTCTACAAGATGCTCTACATCTTCTTTATCAAGAACATTATCAAAATCCCCTTAACCTATGCCTTACATAATAAGGTGGATATTGATGAAGATATAGCTATTTAAAATCAAATGATGGATGCCCTAATTTGGAAGTAAATATGTAGGTGAAATATTAATCTCTCATAAAGGATCAAATTTTGGAGTTTATTTCCTTGCTTAAACCTAATAATGTTATTTATTGTAAATATTTTTATAAGATCAAATATGATTTTTGTGGTCATATTGAGAAGCATATGGATCATCTTATAGTCAAAGGGATTTATCATAAATGATTTGAATACAATGAGAATTTCATTCATATTAGTTGCATAGACTCTAGTCATATAGTTATTTCCATTGTTGCTTGAAATTCATTAGATAAATGTTAACAATAACTTTTGTAGGAACCTTTAGGAGGACATATTTATGCAACAAATACTGATATATATTATAGTTGACCATATGCTCTCGGTTTGTAAACTAAAGAAGTTACTTTGTATTGGACTAATAAATAACGTAGTGCTTGGTATGAGAAGATTCACACCTTTCTTAAGTATACCTTTTTTCATAGTAATGTGAATTGTGATATTTACATCAAGCTTCAAGATGGTGAGATCTTGATTATTGTGCTTTATATTGATGATTTGATCATTACTAGAAGTTCTTCCTCCATTATTTAGAAGTCAAATATGGATTTAGTTGGAATTTTAGATTATAGGTTTGGACCTATCTCATTATTTTTTAGATGATTATATTATTCAATATTCCTTATGTATTTGGACTTATCTCATTAGTATTAGGTGGAGGATTATGAGACAACTCTTATCCCATTTTATTCTAGAGTAAAGATTGATTCTAACCATCCTCCTTTGGTATATGCTTCTCTTTACAGGTCATTGATAGGTAGTCTTATCTAATGTACACACATTAAACAAGACACCACTATTGTTAATATTTGTTCTAAGTATTTGCAAGTGCCTCATCAAATTCACTAGAATGCTTCCAAGTGGATTATCTATGTACCAAGGTTATATTCCTATGGGTTTCCATTATGTAGTATAGAATCTCATCATTGTGATCAATTACTAAGATGCAAACTAATCCAAATATCTAGATGAGTAGAAATACACTTCGGATTGTTTGTTTTCCCTTGGTTTTTACTTGTTTGTTGGTGTTCAAAGTAGCAAAATACTATCTCTCTTTCATGGAAATAAAATATTACAATGTTAATCATACTTGGAGGCATCTCTAGTGGATACAAAAGGTTCCTAAAAATTTGGTTTTTCCTTGTAATGTCCACATCATTTTATTTTATGATAATCATATCACCATTCACTTGATATTCAATCCTATGGATAATCAATAAACCAACCATACTAAGATTTGGATATATAAAATTTGACAACTTTTCTCTCAAAGTGTACTTCCAAGTATTATAGCTTCAACAAACCAACTCATGGGCATCTTCATTAAGGTTCTTAAAGTTACTTTTATTTAATTATGAAAGCATATTGACATGGGAGTGATTCCATTAAGGATGGTTTTTTAGTAATATCTCATATTTATGTCCCCTCAGGTTAAATTAATGAAAGATGTTGACATTTTTTATTTTTCACTTATTGGCCATGATCAACATTGTATAATGTAATATATTATAGAAGCATATGGACCCATTTGAACCCTTGTAGGGTGATCCATGTGACATTTCCATTAATCAATAATATGTCAACTACAAATTTATTTATATGAATGTCATGGTGTTAAAGTAATATTTATACTCCATCTCCAACCACCCAATTTATAGGTTGGAGATCATTTCACTATCAATGAAGAAGATAATTATTGACTAAGGATATCTTTACCAAATTTTTTGTTTATATTTTCTTTTCATTCTTCCTTGGCATTTATATAGTTAATGTATTGACTATTTCATTTCCCTCTTGGTATAGTTAACTTCTATAAGTATTACAACTAGTTTAATGTATTGTGTAGATCTGCATTCTCTTGGAATTGATAATATTTTTCAGAAACATCTTGAAATATATATTCAACACAATCATATGCAAAAAAGTAAGAAGAGAAAAAAATGAGAGGATTAAGTGAAAATTGAGAAATTAGATAAACAACATGAAGATAATGAAGGAATAAGGAGTGTGTGCTCATAGGCACCCTAATATCTTATATATCATGAAATGATACAATGGATCAATCATTGGGGATATTTATCGTAATACCAAAACCCCAATTGATAGTTAACCTCAAACTAACATTAACTTCACTATAAGGTTAAATTATAATAAATAATAAATTACACCCTTTAATCAAGGTTATCCATAAATATGGATTAACCAATATCACTAAGAGTGAATATATGAATATTACCCTTAGTCTTATATAAATATACTTGTAGGATAACACATATATGATCATAGGCTTACATAGAAATATGCTTGTAGGCTTACCCATAGAGTGCCCAAAGGCTTACATGTAGAGAGTCTAAAGGCTTACATAAGACTTGCTAGTAGGCTACATCAAGAGCACATATAGGTACTTCATCACTATCAACCTTAGACTATATAAGATCAGATAATAAATATTTCAAACCCCCCCATAATCTGAGTTGATAGGCTAATGAGATAAGACATTAGAGATGCTACATCTCCCTTCAATAATGAATGGTTGTATGTTCAATGGATCTTGCTATCTTCTCTTTTCAAAGGTACATGAACTGGATCAACCTCTCCTTGAACATGAAATCATAACTCCACCTCTTGGATCAATATGTTGAGATTAATATGATAAGTTCTTCAACATGTACTATGGTGACCACAATCTATTTGTCAATCTCTATAGTAAGAAGTTGGATCATGAATCAATAGACAGGTCTCTAAATAATCAACCCCAATGGCTATAAAGGGCCCATAGAAACAAGGTATACCTTACATTGATCATCCAAAACCTACTCCTATTGCATCCCAAAATATTACCAATCACCATACTAACATGTCAGAGTTAAAACAAGCATCCACTAAGAGAAAAGACGAGGATAAATATAGAGATATTGAAAACTCTCAAATATAGTACAATTAACCAACCACTTCATCAACAAGCTCAGTTGGAGTTAGATGTTTGATGCTCCATAAAGACATCAAACCTATTGTGATAAAATAAATGAGATAAAATAAATTTTGAACCTATGACCTTTTTGCAAAAGAAGACTTTTGTATCATACATGAGTTGGATGTTAGAAAATTCTACAACTATCATGCCAATGCACTATTGGAGTTAAATCACATCAAAAAGAAGAATGTTAAGGGTATCTATTTTATCACAAAAAAATCCCACAAAAAATAGTAACAGGTCCTTGAACTAATTTCACCATTTTACAAACCTTAAAAACTATATAATTTCAAAAAAAATGGCTCAAAACACTTCCATATGTAAATGTTATAGCCTTCGAAATTTTTGGCACATTAGACCTAAAAAAATAGATAAAAATTAAATAACAAACCTTAGAAAAAATTCAACCGAATAGAATATGTTACTTGTCACCTTTAGGTGACATCTTTACCAATGTCATGTAATGATAGGACAACCAACTCGGACAGCAAACGATGAATAAAATTTTGACATTTGGAAAAACTAGATTAGCTAAATTAGTCGGTATATGCATAAAAATTTGAGATATCTAAGATATGGAATATGGAACTAATGAGAATGGAATTTGAGATCTTTTTCTCACCATCCTAGTCCCCAACCACTCTCTCATCGACATCAACATGATAGTAAGGAGGAATTTTGTTCGTTTGAAATGGACCATAGTGTTTTAACACACTAAAAAAAAGGATACACCTAGATTTGAATGTAAGACATCCTACCAACCAAACAACCATCCTATCACTACGTTGTCATTGTGAATAGAAGGTGTGGCTAACTTCACTTCTTATATCTATGGTACTATGAATTAAAAAGTTAATAGCACACAAAAAAAACCATCGAGGTTTGGTCACATGACCTACTAAATATAAGCCTCATGACTTACCATTATGCCATGGTGAAATGTTGTGATGTATTTCAATATCAAATAGTATTGAATCTTTATAAAGTCAGTATAGATAAAAATCATTAACTCATTGATGACAAGGATGCTCAAATTCAACATCTCATCATGTTTTTCAAAGAGCTTACATGTGTGCTACTCCACATAGACACGATCTAATATATTTTGAGATTAAAAACAATAGTTTTGGATTTCCCATTGCATAAGGACTACACATATTTTGTTGTCCTCTCATGTTACACATCCAAATTTAAATTTCAAATTTCAAATTTTAGATGTAAAATCGGCATCTTTTTTAGACACAAAAATAGACCTTAAAATGGTAAAATCTCAAAAAGTGTTGAATAAGGACCCCCCTAAAATTTTGTAAGAAATCCAATAGAACTGCCACTTCATTCATATATTCCATGATTTATCCTATACAACCTTTTTATTTGTTACATCAAATTTGCTTAGTTTTATCTCTAATACCATGTTGAAATTCATAATTTTTCTAAAAACATCTCAAAATATACATTTACCATAATCATATGTAGAAAAAGAAAGAAGAGCATTAAAAAAGGAGCAAATTAGGTGAAAATAGAGAAAGAGATAAATTACATGAAAGGAGGAGCAAATTAGGTGAAAATAGAGAAAGAGATAAATTACATGAAAGGAAAGAAGGAAAAGAGAGTGGGTACCAATAGGCACCCTAATGTCTCACATATCATGAACAAATACAAAGGATTAGTCATTGGGAGGACTTATAGTGATACCAAAATCCCAATAATAGATAACTTAAAGTTGACATTAACTTGACTTTGAGGTTATATTAAAATAATATAATAATATACTACACCCTTTAATCAAGGTTATCCATAAGTATGGATTAACCAATATCACTAAGGGTGAATACATGAAGAGTGCCTTTAGGTGTACATCAAGATGTTTGTAGGTTAACACATAGATGCCTATAGGCTTACATAGAAGAATGCTTGTAGGTTTACATAGAAGAATTTTTGTAGGCTTACATAGAAATATACCCTTAGGCTTACATATAGAATGCTCGAAGGCTTACATAACACTTGCTCAAAGGCTACATCAAGAGCACCCATAGGTACTTCATCACTATCGACCTTGGCTTAATGATATCATATTACAAATATTCCAAAACATTCTAGATGTTAGTAGTGATAGCATCTTATGGATTTATGAATTCTACTTTCACCCCTCTCAATTCAATTTGTAATTTCTTCCACCTTTGTGAAGTTGGTTCTTATATAATTTTCTTGCATAGGTAGATTAGGTTCTTAACAAAAATAGTTATCATCCTCTCATACTATGTGAACCATAACATGAACTTGATCATAAACGTGAAGTGTATTAAAAAATTATAGCTATCAATGTAGATATACTTAAGATGCCTATTTGAAAGAAGTGTTTATGAATAGCCTTTCCTTTTCAAATTATGCATAAATTTGAGATAATCGGCTTTGCATTGTATAAAAGATATATGTTATTATAGATCTTAGGGACTTTATCATATAGTTTTACTTTAAAATAATTTTTATTGACTAGATCTCCCTTGGAGTAGCAATATATCACACAATTTGGATGGTCTTCTTCAAGAGTAAGAGAATTAAGCCTCCTCAAATAATAGAAGTATTAATAAAGCACAATCATAAGATTGGATTGTCAAGACAAATATGTCTTGAACATTATCATTACAATTATAATAAGATATATTTACTAGTTATAGTTTATTAGGATGTAAATATATCTTGACCTTTATGATTACCATTGTATACAAGAGCATGCACTATCTTCTAATTGGGCATGAGCACAACTTTGTATAGTATAATGCAACTTTACTAGGCACTAGCATAGCTAATTTCAATTGGAAAATTCTCAACAAGAGATTTTTAAGCTAGATACCTATTCAAGTGCAATGTAAACAATGTATAGACAATCTCCATACATCAAGATAATAAAATATAGTAACGATATATGAGATGACAATGGGGAATTCAAGAGTTTTGATAAGGTAAAATCATTTTCAACCAATATGTACGAGTAGATAATATTTTACTCGAAGTTAGTTTATTATTTGTAATATTATTTTACTTGAATTTAGTTTCTTCTTTGTTGGTATTTTCAAATCATGGCACCCATCCTTAGGATAATAAGATCTTATTTTAGTATAGTGGTTAACTATTAAAATTAGAACTTGTAAATTGAAAGGTATAAAATACATTAGTTTGAGTTATTCCATATATGTTGGTATTAGAGCATTTCATTTTTGGCCTCTAGAAGGGGAATTGTCTCCTTGACAACTCATCCTGTCATCATGGGCTTCAGTTGCATTCTTTCATTATTTTCTATGGATCATTTTGTATTGTTTAGGGTTCTATTTTGACCAACTTTGTTTTGCACCATTAAACCCTACAAATGTTTTCTTCCATTTCATGGGAGATAATATAATAGTTATATTTTTCCCCATTAGATAGACCGTCATGATCATCTTAGGATTAAAAGTTATGTTTCCAAGAAAAAAAGTAAAATTATTGTCCCCATTGAGTTGCACCCCTTGTAGTTTGTACAGCCACTAGTGCAGGTCATCATTGTGCATAAACTCATAGATGAGGAGCTTCTCCTTTTAGGCAATGCAATCCCCCATGAAGGCCAACATGTTGAGGTGTTTGAGGCTAGCATGTAACTTTGACGTAACATTGTCCACATCAATGTCCTCATCATGATTAAGGTTCATATTCTATTGATTCCTACCAAATATCACTTTCTACAACTCTAACATGTTCTATAGACATCTTTATGATCATTAAATGGTTACCTATAGGCTTGAAATTTGATATTGAATAACAATCATGTGTGGTTCTAGCCATCAAAATGAGTGATTTTGTATTTTCCACATAATAAAAAATAGACACAAATTATTTAATACTCTCAATTTGATGTCCTTTTACAAACTACCTATGTCTCATCCTTTAAATCTTAATTTTATATATATATATATATATATATATTAAACTTAATGTTATGTAATCATCCTAATTACAATTAGGAAAAATACCATACACATATTAAAATAAAAAATAAATTTGTAAATATATAAAAAAAATGAAGCCATCAAAGTGGGAATACAAGATCAGTGCTTTTATAACCTTAATTTATCAGTGGCTTTATTGAATATTTTTTTAATTTTCTTCTCTTGCATTTCCATTGGAAATGACCTTTGGATATGGCAATTTTGAGATGGACAATGGAAAATATTTTTAACAATAAAAAATATTGTATTAATATTTGAATATGTTTTAAGATGTGTAAGATGGACACATGGAAAGTTTTTTTTGGCCAATTAAAAAATATGCTTCTATTTCTAGATGAAGGAGACAAACCTTCCTATTAAATAGTGTGAAAGGTAATTTCTTAATCTTTTTCATTGTTTAGATATGATGTTCATCTGGATAACTCGCTATAATTTTTAATTTTATATGAAAACTGAATGTGTAGATATGAACATTATTGAAATTTAATATAATATATAAAACAAATATGTGCAATGAATTTTAGAAGCAAACTAGAAGGAAATGAATTTATTAAAATAGATATAATTAACCAAATGGGCTTCTGTCTCATCGTTATAAAACAAAATCTCCAACCAGCTGTCAGTACTCTGTGGATCTCACCTCACTTCAGCTGCTGAAGGACATGGATCCCTCTCGAGAAGAGACCCATGTGCACCATCTCCATTTGGTTCTTGTGTGTGAATCCAAACTCGTTTAATAGGATGATCGATCAAATCTTAAATAATTAGACTTCTTTATGTTGCTTTGTTCATGAAACTTGAAGAATTTATGAAACTTATCACTTACTAAACAAAAGGTTTATCACTACTTTTAGCTTGTGTAGGGTAGGATTATTCACGTACGTTATAAATGTGATGCATTTCCACTAACATATGAGTGGAATTCAGTTCCACTTCAATATTTGCATTGCATGGCTATGATTCTAGTTCACAATTCCTGACTTCGAGGTCATGAAAACTTGCCCATTTGTCCTTAATGCTTTAACGTCGCAGTCAATGAAGGTTATATATGGCTAATGTATTCCTCAAGTAGCCTACAGGGTGGTTTTTGCAGTATGAATCCTCTCTTTGAATGGTTTACATTAGTAGTGTTCGGTGAATCCACAACATCTTCGTTCAACTCTACATTCAGACCTTTGAACATTAAGATCTACTACATTGCATTTCCTTTTTTTGGAAAGCATTAATAAATTTCAAGACGCTTTCAAATAATTTATTTTTCTTTTATCTTAGGTATAGATTCACCTTTTTACTAAGGTTGTTTTTAAGTTTTTTTAATGATTACGATGATGGTTGTTTTTTAAGTGATCTTGTGTTCAAACCCTTGTAGGTGGTTGTTGATATAATTTGTAAAAGTTCTTCAAAAAATTATTGTGATGTTGTTTTCTATTTATTATCAGTCTTAGAAGCTCAAGTCTGAATTTGGATGTTATGTTTTGATTTATTGCAATTTTATTGTATATGGATATCTTTAGATACTTTACATTAAGGAATTACAGTTGCCTCTCTAAAATTTTATGATTGGTATTTTATAAAGTTTATTTTAGTTTCCAGTTTGTTAGTCTATTTAACACGAAATTTGAAATTTTATTGCATTTGTATGCTTTTAGGTACTTCATATTAAGGAGTTGTAGTTGCATCTCTAATATTTAATGCTTCCTATTCTAGGAGGTTCATTTTAGTTTACAATTTGGTAGTCTTTTTTCCATAGAACTATGTTATAAGATGTCAAGCTTTAGACAGACATTACTTTCAATTGCAATTGTATTTCAAGCTTCTTTGATTGCCTTGCCTTGCCTTAGCACCACATTTTGCTTTATCACTTATGCTTCTGGCTGCTTAAGTCTAACATGTAAACTCTTTAAATTTTGTATTGAGTTTGGTCCGTCTCTTTTGTAGACATTGGAGCTCAATGCTTTGATTGTTGGAAGGAATGATGAAAAATTTAGCAGTTTATAAGGATAAATTATTTTCAACCAATATTTAACATAGATATTATTTTAAGGAATTGATTTATTGATTTTTGGGATTACTAATATATCGCATCTATTTGTAAGATAACATGTTTTTATTTTAGTGTAGTTAAATTTTAAAATTGGAGCTTGTACATCTATTTCAAGGCATGTTATGGTAATATAAATTAGTTTGAATTATCAAACGATATCCATGGACTTGTTAACATCTTTGATTTATTTGACACAAGATAAGTTAGAGAAAACATATTTCAAAATAGACTGCATCATTCATATAAAAATTGCAAACCTTTAACCTTATACATAAAAACATTAACTTTTCCCTTACAAATTGTTTCAATAGCATGATTATTAAAAACACTATGAACACGAGAAGTTGATGGTTTTTTTGGAAGCGAGAGACTGTGCGAGAGTTTCATTTGTGTTGAGTGCAATTAACTCCAAAGGTTTTTTTCCAGGACCTTCAGGCCCTAGCGGCCAACAATTTTATGGTTTTTCTCAAGATTTTAGTAGGATATGTTGCAAGGCACCCAATATGGGTTAGAAATCTATCTTTCAATAGATCTTCATGCTGCAAACTTGATTGAAAAATGGCTTCCAATTTGTTGCACAAAATAAAAGTGAAAATCATACCTTTCCTCGACATCCAAGGTGTGGATTAAAAAGATTTCGAAACAAGTTTCAAGCAGCTAATCAAAAAATGGTTTAGATCTCAAGCGAATTCAACGCTAAGGAGCACCTCCAAAACAAATCCACTATGAAAATCTCTTTCAAGGGTAAGTATTTTAAAGACTCTGACCTAAAAATAAATTTTAGGGATGCCCTTCATGGTGGACAACCTCAGTCTAATGCTAACATTAATATTAGGGCTTCCCGTAAACCTTTGAGAATGTTGAATATTGATCCTAGAAAAAATGAGTTGAGATGTCTTAGGGTAGTTGATGGAACTCCGATTTTTAAGCTAGATATGAGCGTCATTCATACTAGCATAGAAGATCTAGAAAAAAGAGGACTAATTTATCATTTTTTGGGTTTTTGTCCAAGCCTATCTGCTTTCAAAGTTTGGGCTGCAAAAAACTAGAAAACAAAAGGTGAGTTACAAATCTCTATTTATCCAAATGGTTATTTTCTTGTTTTATTATCCTGTTCTTTGTAATGGTGGGGCTTTTTATGAAGCCTTGGCATACTAAATTTAAATTTAAAGAAGAGATGCCTTCTACAAGTCTTGTGTGGGTTAGATTCCTTGGTCTCCTAATTAAATTAAGGAATCCAGCTATTTTTTCTTCAATTGGAAACTCTTTGGAAACTTTTATGATGATTTTTGATTGTACTCAAAAATTTAAACATATTATTTATGCTCGAATTTGTGTTTTAATGAATTTTGATAAACCCCTACCTAACAAGATCTCAATACAATTTAGGGAGGAAACTTAGAAGTAAGAGGTGGAATTTGAGTGCATTCCTTTTTGTTGCAAAATTTACAATGAATATGGTCATTTAGCTAATGTCTGACCAAATAAAATTCCATATCAAAATAAAGAGGATACAAACTTAGCAAGTTTCCAAATTTCTAAGAAGAAGAACACTTAGAAAAAATGGTAAAGAAGGATCAATCGAAGTTATCAGCTAATATGTTTGAAATGTTTTTCACAAATAATGTCCCAAGTGAGGAAGATGAAATAATGAAGACATAAATCTTAGAAACACAATTTAAATATGTAGGGAAGGACTTAGAGACAAACAAATTAAATATTTTCAAAAGGAAAAAAATGGAGGAAATATACACAAGAAAAAAAAATCTTTTAAATGTTGAGACTTCAAATAATATAGGTCCCAAGATAGACTTTGTTGAACCTTCCAGTAACACTTTGGCTTTGTACATCCATTATTCAAGGTTAGAAGACATCCCATAGGGAAAAAAACTAAATATGAATTCCAACCAAAAGGCAGGGCGTAAGACCAATCAACATAATATGGTAAAAGAAGGTTAAAAGCTTGTAGATGAAGGTAAGATCAATGCCCTTACCAATTTATTTAGCCCTGGTTTTAATGAAGATCGTTACTTGGAATATTATATGACTCAAAAGAAGACTTTCAAAACAAAACAAAATTAGAAGAATGATTCAGACAAACCATCCACATCTTGTTTTCCTTCACGAAACAAAGATGTCAATAGAGGAAATGGATTCAATTGCTAGTAAAATTTGGCCAGTAGGAAATGTTGCTTTCCTCAGTTCCCAAGGGACTTCTGGTGGCATTGTTTGCCTTTGGGACCCAAAAGAGGTAGTTATTCACCATATGGTTGGTAGTTGGGGTCTTTTATCTATAGCTATTCAAAGTAGACATTCTAACAAAATTATGTTTTAAATACTATTTATGCTTTGACTGCTTTGGAGGAAAAGAGAAGATAATGGAAGGATATAACTTATAGTATCTCTCATTTTCCTAAAGCTTGGATATTGATTGGAGGATATTTCAATACCATCCTCTCTTTGGATGATAAAATGGGGGGAAATATAAATTTAGATAAAAGCACTGACCTCATGAGTGAATATATTGCAAACCTTCATCTTGCGGATATATAGCCAAATAATGATCTTATGACTTGGTCTAAAAGAAGGCAAGGCTTAGCTTATATTATGGAGATATTGGATAGGTTCTTATTCTCTGATAATTTTTTAATCCATGGTCACATTCCTAAGGTGAAGACTCTTAACAATGTTGTTTTGGATCACTGGCCAGTCACAGTGGAAATTTGGAAAACCAATGTGAGTTTCTCACCTTTTCAATTTCAGTGAATGTGGCTTAGAGATAGTTCCTTTAGACCCTGAGTGCAGCAATGGTGAAAGTAAGGTAAACCAATGTATGGGACTAAGATGTTAAGTTTTTCCAAAAGGTTGCAATACATTAAATCCAAAATCAATATTTGGAACTGGAAGAAGTTTGGAGATTTTCGATAAAAAAAATATGAAGTGATTGCTCAGCTTGAAAATAAGAAAATTTGTTTAGATGGCCTCACAAAGAGTAGAAGTACAGATGAAATTAGACTCGTAGTTCAATTAGAGGAATGGTAAAAAAGATAACTCTTATGGAAGCAAAAATCTAAGATCTAATAGCTCAAAGAAGGATATTGAAACATAGATTTCTTCCACAAATCTCGTCTAGCTCGAAGATCTCAAAACTTTATTTCTTCCCTAAAATATATTTTTAGAGATTTTGTCTACACTTGGGATGGCATGAACTCTATTGTTGTCATTATTTTTTCAATCTATTTGTTGTTGCACCTATTGACTTAGCTTCTCAATAGAATATTCTTCAAGTGATCCCTACTCTTATCACTTTTGAGAACTCTATTTTGACTGCTCCAGTTACTATCAATGAACTTCAACGGGTTGTATTTAAAATGTAAAAAGGAAAAACCCTAGGTCATTATGGTTTTCCCATTGAGTTCTATCAAGAGTTTTAGGATATCCTTCATATTGATTTATTATAGGTGGTGGAAGAAGCCAATAAATCCAAGGAAATTTTAAAGGTTATCAATAAAACTTATATAGCTCTTGTCCTGAAATCTTAAGAGATAGATCATATCTCAACTTTTAGATCCATATATTTATGTAATGTTCTCAAAATCATTACAAAAATCATGGTAGAAAGGTTGAAGCCTCTTTTGCATAAGATTATTTCCCCTGAACAAAGGGGTTAAGTGGAAGGGCATCAAATAGTGTATGAGATTATTCTTTCTTAGAAATCCATCAATTCCATGGAAATACAAAAATATCCTTCTATGTTCATTCGTTTAGAATTATACAAAGCTTATGATAAAGTGGATTGGCACTTCCTTATCAAAGTTTTGAGGTAATTTGACTTCTCTCAAGATTGGATGGACTGGATTATGGTATGTATATATTCGATGTCCTACTATGTTCTTATCAATGGCAGGCCTTCTCAGCTGTTCCCATCTTGTAGAGGTATTAGGTAAGGTGACCCACTCCCCTTATTTATTCATCATTCTTGTTGAATGCTTGGGCAGGACTATAACCAAAAATAGAGAAAACAAAACCCTCAAGGGAGTTACCATTGCTTATGGATATAGGCTTATTTCTCATCTTCAATTTGTTGATGACTCTACTCTATTAGGTAAAGCTATAGTTAAGGAAGCTTCTAAAATTAAGCAAATCATTGGTTTTTTTTCTAATGCTATCCAAAAATTGATCAATGAAGACAAATCTAAAGTCATTTTCTTTCACTTCTCTCCTAGACAAGATTCCATGGTCTTGGATAAATTAATATATAAGAAGACCTCCCTTCCAATAACTTATTTAGGCATTCCTATCAATATTCAATAAAGGAAAAAAAAGTTGGAATTGGTTCTTGGATAGAGTTAAGAAGAAAATTGGAAAGTGGACCAATAGGTGGCTTTCATTTTGGGGAAAAATTACCTTGGTAAAATCAATCGTTCAAGCTATACCTATTTATGTTTCTGTAGTATTGAATATCCCAAAGGTAGTTCTTCGAGAATTAGATCAAATCAATCATCAATTCCTCTAGAGTGGTACTAAGGAGAAAATAAAATGGGCCTTGGTGAAATGGAATACTTTATGCCTTCCCAATAATGAAAGGGAGTTAGGATTATTGTTTGCTATTAATTGTAGACACCTAAAATACGTCATGTTGAGGAGGCTACTCATATGGACACCTCTTTAGGCCATGTGACTCATCTTGGACCTTTCCAAGACCCAACAGTGGTTTTAACCACTCAATTAGGGCATCCTAGTCCTATTCAGCCATAGTCATTGACGTCATCAACGATGGACACCATCTTCATCGATGATCAGAGCGGCTATGTCCATAGTCGCACCTGTCGATAGCGGTCGAGTCTATAACAAACTCAGGCTACTAGAGCCGAGTAAATCCATTGGAATCCAACAAATTCTTGAATGGTTGTCAAAATCAAAGCATCTAGAAGCTTCCTCTCAATGGCCCAAGCCTAACAGAATCTGGTTCTTGGCTTCCTAGAGAAGCTAGGAGGAGAATTTGGGAGTCTATTTAAGGCCCCAAATTTACAAGCAAAGTCTAGAAGAAATTCATGTGCATTTGCCATAGCGGAGCTCTACCGAACTGATGAGTGAATTGACATCCCTCTGAGGTGCAACGAAGTGTTGCCCAATTGTGCAATGACACCTACCTATTCATCAATTGAGACCATTTAAAGCTTGAGGAGAATAACAATTGCATATTCAAGCATCTAATTGCCATGGATTGAAGCCAATTCCATCACCAAACTGTGTTCCAAGACACAAGCAATCCCTGCACATCAATTCGACATCAAAATTGATCATCATCAAGCCCAAGTTTCAGAGAATAGAGCCTCTATCCTACGATTACTATTTTTAACAGTAGCCCACAGGTGCTACCATCGACGTTGATAGTGGCTAACAGATTTCACCACTCATTTTGATAGCGGCTATGGTCTGAATATCATTTCCTTTATTTTAGATCATAGATTTACCATTTATTGCATTTCTTTTTTATTCCTAACCTAGAATAACTACACTTATTTTACATCTTTATGCTTTATCTTTAGTATTTTCATGCATTTCAACATTTTTGTATGCATTTTCTTTCCTTATTTACACATTTCAAGAAACTAGCCTCATCTTGAGAGGCTTCATATGCTATTAATCTATTTTAGTTTCTTTGTGTGCAGGTGACAGGGAAATTCAGAGGTCAAATATCATCAAGATTCAAGTTCTTGACATCAAGAAATAGAGGTGGCTTGATAAATCCTCTATAATCAGATTAGTGGAGATGCAAAGACCATTGTGGAGTGCATATTTCCCCTTTTGAGGGTCACAATGATTGTAATATTGTATCAAATTTGGTATCCCTAAGAGGGATAAATTGTAACCAAGTCTTACTTGATTAATAAAATAAGAGCACCTCATTTTGTTATTTTATTTTCTCAAATGGTTACATAATCTTATCTTTTCAAATTCATTACATTATTGCAATTAAAATTAGATGCATATTTTTTGTAGCTTTACAAGTGGTGATCACGGTGGGACTCTCCCAATTTTAGATGCTAACATATTTTTTTATTTATTTTTATTATAGGTACAATCGCTCTGAGTGACAATAACTAATATCACCATCACCATCGGCTCCAACGGCTAACACCACCATCACCCTGATCATCAATGGCTATGAGAAAAACACAGAGAATCAGAGTGCAACAACATCTTCAAACTTAGGCTACCCCTGTAAGTAGCACTAAAACTAGTATTTTATTGTGTGCTTTTGAAAATGTTTCAAAATACCACTAATTAGCAAACATAGAGAAATTTAGAAGGTAAAATTTTAGGTTTTTCTTTGTTTGTTGTTAGCCACTACTGGGAACAATGGCATTTGTTGTTAGCCACCCCAGAATCCAATGGCTAAGATTCTGATTACGCCTATGTATAGCGGCCACGACTGTGCACCACTTTTCACAGAGGTGGCCACTATTAGAACTGTGTGTAGATTTGCATGCTTGGAGCCTGCTCAAAGGTTGTTCCATTTTAGTTTGCATCTACATTTTTTAAATCTAAAATATCTATTACATGCATTATTTCTAAAATATAAAACATCATTTTCATGCATATAGTTGAAATATCATGGTATGTTGTTTGATGCATTTTTATTTTTGTTTAAATTAAAATGAACACCACACACCTCACGTTTCAAATATTAAACATCAATTGAGTTGGGCTCTCACATCCAACCAATTGATCAAGACCAATGATGGATGTCATTACCACTTGGTTGGCTTGCTTATTGAGAGTTTTTCTTACCCGACCATGGCCAAGGCCGATCCAAGAACCATCAAAGCCATGGAAAATAACATGCACTTCTCTTCTGAGAGTGTATCGCTACCCACGATGGATTGGGTGAGGATCGGTAGGACCTATGCTCCCTGATCGGATATGGGTTTCATCTCCATATCTTGGTGGGTATGACAACCTAGACTTCATCATCGGGTTTGTCACTACGAGTATACAGGTGAAATCCTTTAACAATTTGAGAGTATCATCAACAATTTTCAAACATGATAAGAGCAAAATCAGATTTCCAACACATCATAACACACAAGACAAGTTTTTAGGACACACAAATAATTCTTAAAAGAGATAAACATTTGTATACTTTATTTATTCCTAAAACACATACAAGATAATTTCAAAATAAATGGTCACCACATGGAGTCACGCTCAGTCTACGACTGAGGTGGTGACCAATGCACCAGAGGGCACAAATCACCCTAGAGGCAATACACCTACCCAAAATATACCTGAACGACGTTTGGGTAGTCTTAGAGGAGACAACACTACTCACAGGGGATCTCATCAAGAAACCCTACCTAGGAGAACTAATGCTAGATCTTCTCATGATCCAAATGAGGGTATTTCTAGACCTCCTTCATCTCATCATACTAAGAGACAAAATCCACCTAATAAGGGGTAAGGTAGAGGGATTGCATCCATTCACATACCCATCGTAGTGCCAAATCCTTTTGAGCATGGAGGGTGTCATCTATCATACCATAATATTGGTGAAAGAGGTATGCCTCCAAACCAACCATGGAAAACCCATTAGCTTGATTTCCTAGATCAAGGTACTCAAATATCGTACCATAGGGCCTCTTCGACCACCCATTCTTGTTTAGAGAGTGTGCATAGTGAAAATGTAGTGTGGCATACGTATGCCCAAGGTGAGTGCTCCAAGCACCCATATAATCCAACTACCCCATCCACTCATGATGGTACCGAACATAGGGTTGAGCATGGTGTCAATGCAACCTCGATTGATCGAGGGAAGAGGGTTGCCAACCTTGTTGCACATTTTGAGATAAATAAAACCCCTTGCACAGAGTTATGAAGTCAAAGACCTTACACAATAGATCGATCAGATCAGTTACATAGGTCTCATGCACTTCAGAGAGAGCAATTACTCCAAGATCAATTGGAGGACTTACGCAATGAGCATGAGCATTTAGAGCAAGAACATGCAGAATGAAAAAGGTTGCATCACCAGATTTGTACAAGCACCACCTCAGAGAACAATGAATCCTTGAGAAAAAGGAATGAGAAGAGTGATCAAATAGATTAGCTCAAGTAGAACTACCCCCACCTAGTGAGTATAGGCAGCAACACAATGAGAGACATGCTACATCTCATCCTGAGCTATGTACTAGGAAAACAGACAATCATCCTCATCACACATCACAACATGCTTCTAGGCAATAGCAATACCTAGCACCAAATCTACCTGAGCATGATCAATATGAGGAATCAGAATGAGATGATCAGGAGCAGTAGTATCCTGAACCATCCTCTATGGACTTGGTCGATGACTACAATCGACCAACTCATTCCCATAGAAACCTACCACCGCTTGCTCCCCGAAGACCTCTTTGAGAGGATGAAATCATTTCATCTCAAGCATATAAAGTGCTCACTGAGCGGATTCAATCCCTCGAAAAATAAGATACGATTTATCAGAAGCCTACTTTGAGAAAGATTCACAACCAACCCCTTTGCCCATCAGTATCGAGTCCAGCTTATCCTAAACACTTTGAAATGCCTAAGCTAGATAAGTTTAAGGGAGATGAAGATGCATAGGAACATGTGACGAGTTTTATGAATTCGTGTTTCTAGTTGCAAGATGATGATGCCTTGATGTTGTGAACTTTCATGATTACCCTTTTGGGTGCTACCCTCGAGTGGTACAATCAACTACCAAGGCACAGTATCACTAGATTTGAACAGCTAGCTAATACTTTCCTTGAACACTTTTCCTTTGGCATCAAGAAGAAGGCTAACCTTTTCGACTTATCAAATTTACATCAATATGATGATGAGCCAGTTATGGACTATGGGAACAGATGGTGAAAGATCATGTCAAAACTTCCATTCACCATTCCCACATCTGAACTAACTTGGATGTTCACCAAGAGTTGTGCTAAACACATATCATTGTTGCTTCAACTGCAATAGTACACAACATTCGAGGAGGCTTTGGTGCAAGCCAAAGTTATTGAGGACATTAAGGTCCAAGAGGGAGATTTAAAGCTCCATAAAAAGGAATGGAATAATAAGAACACACGTAATCAACCATATCAGGCCAAACCTGCACTTGTAAATCAAGTCATGTTGAATATTCCAAAAGTAGACAAGAGCCAACAACAACCAAACTATCAGGCTCAACCTCCCCTAATGCATTACAATCAGTGCAATGAGAACTAGATGCAAAAATAACAGCATCGAACACCTCGCAACTACACGCCATTACCTGAATCTTTGGCATCACTTTTCAACCACCTATGTGAGGCTAAGGCTCTAATCTTACCTGAGATACACACCCTTGATCCTAATCACCCAAAACCTAAAGGGTATAGGGAAGATTTATATTGTGTATATCATCGACAAAATGACCATGATATCCAGGATTGCATCTCATTCAAAAATGTGGTGCAGAATATGTTAGACAAAAATGAATTGCAAATAGATAGCCCCTTGGCTATCGATAATCAAAAAATTAACATATTCAAAGACCCTCTACCCAAGCATGAGGTCCAAAATGATCAAATTGAGCATGTGAATGAGGTGCACATAGCCCCACCCAATGAGGGCTTTATCGGCATGATAAATATCACAATGAGGAGCAAGAAACACCTTGATCAGTATACATCACTAAAAATACAATTAAAGTTGATCATGTGTCATAGTCCTTACAACCATTGAATTCCATTCAATCATATAAGGATCTTATGATCACATTTTGAAGGCAAGAGATTAAGCCAATCCCTAGTAACGAACCCGATCCGCCACTGCATATCATAGCAAGCATCAATCAGATTCCATACAAGTGAGTTTTGATTGACATCGGTTCATCCATTAACATCATCACTACCATGGCTTTGAAACATCTGAATCTTCCACCTTCACACATTAAAGACTCAACATTCACATTAAGAGCCTTTAATGATGCCACTTCCCCTACAATCGACACAATAGTCCTACCTATCCAGGTTGGGATAAAGACCATACCTACATTGTGTCACATCTTAGAAGGTGAGATGCAATACAATATATTATTAGGTAGACCTTGGATGAGGGACATGGAATGTGTGCCATCCATAGTGCATCAACACCTTAAATTCATGCACCAAGGGCAAGTGTATGTGGTTCACAATGATCCTGATCCTTTCAAGTACTACAAAAATATCAATGAACCACATGAACCTCCTACAACATGCAAGCCCTAGAACATTCATTCAGATGAAATCATAAAACATTCGACTAGAGCTTGCATCAAGCCATCACTACCTACTCCCATAAGCAAAACTCATGGTATCACCTTACCTGATGAGGAGGAGAAAACATCAGTTGACATAACTAAGATAGAATCACCTTGGCAAGTTGATGACCCATCCACAACTTGTCCGAAAGCCAAAACACCTTCTCACGAGTTTGTGGGAATGGTCAATATCAAAATAGAGAACCAAGTTTCTCTAAAACAATCAGAACAATGGATAGTTCCATCAAAAATTGTTGCCACATCAGAAGTGCCACCACCATTGAAATTAGTCACGCCTAATTCATTTCTCATAGCACCTTCTCAAGAGCAAGGATGGGTGTTTCCCCCATGTCAAACTAGGGGTACTCAAGCTAGCATAGTTAAACACTATAGAGTGGAACAGAAACATGAATTGAGTCACAAACATGAGCATGTGGATGCAACTATTAAAATGGATCATCAAGAGATATCCACATCTTCTCAAATGAAGGAGACTAGTGATTTGCATTTACCTAAGGGTTCTTTGGCACCCACTCTTTCACCTCCTTCAGTTGATGATAGTAATCCAAACCCATCAATAATGATACATTTAAAATCCTTATCAATCTTGCAACACATGCTAGATCACCTAGGTAATATAGAGGTACAGATGGAGCAACAAAATGATGCATTACAATTAATCATGTACCAGCTCATGAGCCTAGAACTACAAAAGCAACCCACATCTAAGGTCAAACCACCTCCTATACAGCCACAAGAAAATCCTCAACAAGAGCAAGCACCAAATCAACCACACTAGTTACCGTGCATTTATACACCATTACCCGAACCTATGATATCAATTTTCAATCGATTATGTGCTACAAATGCCATCACTTTGCCTGAGGTTCATCCTTTAGATCCAAATCATTTGAAACCCCATGGATATAAGGAGGAGGTATATTATTTATATCATAGACAAAATGGTCATGACATCCAATCATGTCATAGTTTCAAGACCATAATACAAAACATGCTTGAAAGGAATCAACTTAGAATTGATAACCAACAAATAAGCATAGTCAGTGATCCATCACCTACACCAAAAAATCAAGAAGAGCCACCTAAGAAAATAATTAAGATACCTATAGCTCAACCCTTAACCATCATCAAACATCAAGTGCAGTCTCAACATCCTCTCCCTCATCAAAAACACCAACAACGTATTTGGACTCCATTAAATGAGTCCATGTCAACCATTTTTTAGAAGTTGCAAGAAGCTAAGGCTATCATTTTACCTAACATAAACCCTTTAGACCCAAACAAAGCTAAACCTAAGGGTTATAGGGAGGATCACTTCTACCTTTATCATCGAATAGAGGGCCATGACATTCACAATTATTATGGATTTAAAAATGTGGTTCAAGACCTTATTGACAAGGAGGCTTTACCCATAGATGGTTCACCCACCTCAACTCAGCCCACTTTAGGTCATGCCACATCATCCCATTTGTGACCCCAAGGTCATCTGCATCCTCATAAGCCTAGCAAGCCACCTCATCGAGTAGTCACATTTTTTATGACTACTATGGCCCTATTTCAAAAACTATACGAGGCAAATGCAATCACATTACCAGAAGTCAAACCAAGAACACCTAAACCTAGGTCACATGATGAAAGCCTCTATTGTATCTATCATCGTATAAATGGGCATGACATCCATGGTTGCTATTCATTCAAGAATGTGGTCGAAGAAATGGTAGAATAGAATGAGCTCCACATAGATGGTTCGCTTGTTTTACCCCATCAAAACATTGGCACCTCACAGAGTTCCATGCCCCAATAGGGAGAGTTGATTTTTGTCACTCTTCCTAAGTAGGCCGATTACATTGCAGTGAATGACATGCACAATGGGGGTCCTCAAGGTAGCACACCTTCCCCACCATCCACATCATGATCAATGAAGCAAAGTGAGAACTCTAAAGGTATCACACCTTCCTCACTTTCATTGAGTAGCACACACACTAGGGGTACCTAAGGTATCGTACCTTCCCCCTAAAAATCATCAAAAATCCAAAAAAAATCATAAAACAACAAAATCCAAAAACAATTCAAAAACAATAAAACACAAAAATAATTCAAAACATTAAAAGCACAAAAATATTTACATTTTGCATTTCATCATATGCATTCATTAATTGCATTGCATTAGGTATTTTCATCCATTGCATTTGCATTAGGATAGGTTGTGTTTACAATCTTACGAATGACACCATGTTTGTATGCCAATCATGCATCCTTAAATCATCATCATTCATCATTCCTTGTGAGTAATTGTGTTTTTCAACACAACCTTATGAGTTGCTATCAGGTGTATACTAGGGTTTTTCGATCATTCAACCATACCTAGTGATCTTTTCAGATTTTGTAGAAAGCTATCTTGGCTTTTGAAGATGAGGTCTAGTTTTGATAGTACCTTGCATATTTCAAAATCCCATCACATTTTAAACATTAATAATCCTAGTTTGAACAAGGAAGGATGACACTACAAAGTGGTCCTGGTCACCTTAAGTGAAAGGTTTTCCTTGCTCATCTTATCATGTGCATGGTCTAGAGTGTTGATTATTGGCAAAAGGACAAGCTCCCCCTACCCAAAGAAATCCCTTGCTTTCATACAAAATGAGAAAATTCCCAAAGCAAAGCAAAGCAAAATAAATAGTGATTTTCATCACTAAGCAAATCCCTTGCTCCAAAAGAAAATAAAATGTAAAATAAATAGTGATTTTCATCACTAAGCATGAGCAAGTATCCCAAGAAATGAAAATAAAAGAAGGGGGTAAAGAGCTTGAATCCCTGGAATCATTCAGTATTCAACCACCATGGGGTGATCTTCATTACAACAATGGGTTGAATGAAACCCACCTAGCAATGGGGTATCCTTACGCGTGGTGATATGTCTATCACATTAGTGACCTTATTTTGTACAGACCAATGTCAGCTTATGGATGAGCTAGCTTTAGGTGGCTTGTATTACCTAGTAGTCTAGTCCAACTGCATCCAAACTTAGGATCATGATGACCATATGGTGATCCTCATTACAACAATGGGTTGAATGAAACCCACCTAGAAATGAGGTAGTCTTATGCCTCATCTAATATATTCATTTGCACACATAGGGATAATGAATATCTTGGTCTTCTTAACAAAGCTTATATCTTTCAAGAGTCTTGTGTAGTCATTATACAACTTTTGATTAATCAACTAGGGTGTTTGAGTCTCATGGAAAACCTCAAAAATTCCCCTAATAGCAACAAATCATCTCATCAAATCATACACAATTTTCCTTATGAACTTTTGTTTATTAAGGGGTGTTCATAGAATAGGATAGATACCGGATGGATATCAACAATGATATTTAGATGACCACTGACTATTTTATGCATATATTTTAATTTATAGAAGCTTATAGGGAAAGCCCATACATCTCACATCATCTCATCTCACATATGGATGTTTAAATGATTAATTCTTATGATAAGAGTTACCATTTTCATTCATGATTTTCATACATTATGTGGTGTCTTCCATTAGTTTGTTAAACACATATTAGATTCATTCCTTATGTTTTAAGTGATTAAAGCATACAGGTTCATTTGCATTAGACCATCCTCATGTAATTAATGCATTACATACATATCATCTACCATATCATATCACATAGATTAAATGCATAAACAATTGAAACAAATTTAAACATGCATTTAACATTCACCATTGCATCCATATAAGCATACATAATAGTGCATCTACATATCTAGATCATAGCATCTAATCATACATCTATCATCTAGCTAGTGCATGTCATTAATACATCGCATAACATATAGCATAATCACATCATCATCTAAGCATTGCATCCATAACTGCATCACATGAACATAAAAGCAAAGACATAATACACATAATGAGCCATAAGAGATATTATCATATATATATATGTGTGTCAAAGTACATAGAGGTACAAAATACCTATAGGCTACAACTATGTAGGTCCTCAGACCTTACACTCAAAAATGATATAAGTCATCATGACATATCAAATGGGGCCTACACCCCCTGAGTCACCTCCACCCTCAGCTCCATCTCTACGAGGCTATCTAGAGCTAGTACCTATTGATCTCTTAGATCGAGCACCTGACCTATGATTAGGCCGCACTAATGACTACCCAGACTCACTTTGCCTACTCCATTGAGAGCCCCTACTGTAGACCTAGCTAGCATAGTGCCACCACATATCCTAATCTCAGTCTATAGAGTAGCAATATATGTTGCATCTACATGTCATACCACATCCTCTACTAGGAGACCCTACAACTACCTAATCTCTGCATCACCACCTAAAGCTACCTATCCCTGAGTGGCTGGAGTGGATGGTGTAACCTGAACCATAAGAGCTATCCCTAGATGTGCCTTGAGAGCATCTCTCTCAGTAATTCGAGCATCTACCTCAGTGATCTTAGCCACCAACTACATTCATAGAGTATCTATCATGGTCTGAGCTGAGTCTACCTGAGCCTGGAGAGTGGTCCTCTCCTCCTCATACCCTCACCACTACTATACCTTGCACTCAACTAACTCTGCATAGTAGCGAGAGATGTATCTCGCTCCATAACCTACCTCTGAGCTATCTATAGTTGCACCTATAAGTTATGCACCTAAGCTTACAACTATGATACCTCATCATCTAGGGCATCCTCACCCTCCTCATCATCCTGAGGATCTCAGTCCTAACCTATCCCCACTCATCCTCCATCCTACGATGCACTCATCACCCATCATCATCACCTCCCTTAACTATCACCTCATCCCTAGATCTACCTAGGCTACCACCACCCTACCATAGCTGAGAGATCCACCAAGTATCATACTCTACAATGGTCCCAAGATCCTCTACACCTATATCATCTATCATAGGATCTACCTCCTTAGATAATGCTATCACCTATGGTAGTGCAAGTTGTATCTCTACCTTTCAATGGTGATAGAGGACTAGCTCCTCTAGCACATCCTATGCAATCCCAAACCTAGTAACCCAAGAGTAATGGAAGTACTCCCTCACCCTCCCATGGCACCCCATGAGCCATATACCATGCCTCACTCATGCCAGATATCTCTCTACCTCATCCCACACAAGACAGCCTAGGTAGGGTCTCCATATAATCTAACTAACTATAATCCTATTAGATGACCCAATATAGTGTGTCAGATCCCCAACATGTGATGATCTCAGATAGTCTCTACCTCCAGACCACCTCATAACATAGCCATCACTACTCACAGTAGCTATACCCAATGGTAATCCACCAGGTCGATCTATAAGGATATGCTCCCATCCCCAGATCTATAGAAGTAGATTGCATTCCACTCCTACTCACCCCCACTACATAATCTAATATAGCTCATCATAGAGCTATTCCAGAAGTGTGCTCACTCATTCCATAATCAGAGGCTGCTGCAAGTCACACTCTAGAAGGTCCTAAACCATGTCTAGGAGGTTCCAAGGGAACCTCACACCTAAAGAGTCAGGTAGTAGCACATTATAGATAATGTGCATAAATACCACCTAATACCAAGAGAATACATCCTACCTAAACCAATAATCCATAAGCACCCCACCATGCTCTATATCTCCCAAGACCACAACAACTCTATCTCAAAAAACCTAAGCAAAAACTATATCCCTCACCACCGTAGGAGAAGAAACAATAACCATCCATCGATGGGAATCCTAAAGATACGGTAGACATCCTCCAATGTCACCATCATCTCTCTAGTGGGGATATGGAAAGTGTTAGTCCTACTATCCCATCGATGGGCCAAGGCTATGAGATAGGACTGATCCGACATCACCATCAGTAATCTCACAACATATTTGAGGCCAATCACCCCAAACCACTCCTAATCACATCATCTAATAAAGTGTAACTCTAAAGTAGATTAGGCTCTCACCCCAAGCTATCGAAGTCTAACATATAAGATAAAATACAAATCAAAAAAAAATAAAAAATCAAAAAAAAAAATTCCTAAGGTTCTCCAACGCTCACTTCATCGATGACGCCATGTCTATCATCGATGTCATCAATGCCCATCACCAATGGTTAAATTTTTTACCATTGGGGTTTGAACCTCACTACCCACAATGATGGTAGCCCCCATTTGGAAAATTGGGCATCACCCTAATGACAGTACGACCATGGGATATGACCCCATGAGGTCATTTCCCACCCAAAAATGCAAAAATTAAAACCCTAACCCCCTAAGCTAACCTAAGCTACATCTAAACTAAGGGGTGAGGTTCATTACCTAATAATTTAATGAGGTTCATTTAACTCATTAATTAATGAGGTTCATTTTAAATGCATAAATCATGAGGATGAGATGGAGAGGTACCTTAGGAGCTCCGGCTCCACCACTCGTTGATGCCTCTAGTTGATCCACCATGGTGGTTTATCCAAATTTTAGCACTGTTTCGTATCAATTCTTACCTCTCTCCCTCAAAGCTCACTCTTCCTCAACTACTAACTAGAAATAATGAATTTGCAAAAATCCTAAAATACCATTTATATTTTACAATTTTGGTCACCGCCCACCTTGAGAGCGATCATAAATCAAGTCAACCCCACCCATCGACATCGATAGCAGCTATAGGATTTGCAAATATCCATCTGACTTTGATGATAACTAAGAAATAGTCATAAATGCACACATTTTCTCACCATAAGGAGTTTCATATTGGACATTAATGCATATCTACCGATCCATAATCATCATAAATCATAAAAATTACAAAAAAATCAAATAAAACAAAATTTCAAATGTACCTCATACCTAGTTATTTACCCTATACACTTGGTGGTTGTAGCGACTTGCGCTCCATGCAATCCGACAAGATGAGTAAATTACCATAAGGCCATTTGAACCAAATTATTCATTGACAAATTGAAATGTCTTCACTTCAATCCCCAAGAAGGCCATTGCGGTCGAACTGCTCCATAGGAATGAGGTATTCATTTCATTTCTTCTATGAAATTTCATCAAATCATCGAACATAGTGATTCATCACATGCTTAAATTGAATTGCTATCATCTTGATTCCCTAAGAAGGCCATTATGGTCAGACTACTCCATGGGATAGAGATGTACAATTACTATTAATGGTTGAAATCATAATTGTAATAGGACCTTCCCTACAACAAAAGTAATCATCTTGAACTATCCAAATCAGTCATCTTGGTCAAGTGACTCATCACTTTCATCACTTGCCATTTTCCTCATCGACTCATCACTTGAGGGGGTAGTCATAATAATAACATTCATAATCAAAATCAATAATTGAACACTTAATCATGTTAATTGTGTTCATCCCATGAATCATTGCCAAAGATAATCATGCCCCTGCTTGGGGTAGAAAACAAGTAAATTAATTAAACAAATGCTTGGCATTTTTGAAGCATGAAGGTAGGTCCTTGGCTCTTCATGACTAAACAATGTCCAAGATCAAGTAGGCCTAAAGTGAAAGGTTGTACTTGAATCAAGTTCTTTAACTTGTTGAAGGCAATGATTTAGAGATGCATGCCCTTTCCATGATTGGGGCATCTAACGTTGACCAGATCAATGAACATCAATCAACCTATAATATGGCTTTAGGTTGTCTATTTTTGCTCAGTGTTGTGTTTTCCCACAATGCATCTCAAAAAGGGGTATCTGTAGACACCTAAAACATGTCATGTTGAGGAGGCTACTCATATGGACACCTCTTTAGGCCATGTGACTGATCTTGGACCTTTCCAAGACCCAAAAGTGGTTTTAACCACTCAATTAGGGCAGCCTAGTCCTATTCAGCCATAGCCGCTGATGTCATCAATGATGGCCACCATCACCATCGACGATCAGAGCGGCTATGTCCATAGTCATGCCTGTCGATAGCGGCCGAGTCTGTAACAAACTTGCGCTAATAGAGCCGAGTAAATTTATTGGAATCCAACAAATTCTTGAATGGTTGTCAAAATCAAAGCATCTAGAAGCTTCCTCTCAATGGCCCTAGCCTAATAGAATCTGGTTCTTGGCTTCCTAGAGAAGCTAGGAGGAGAATTTGGGAGTCTATTTAAGGCCCCAAATTTACAAGAAAAGTCTAGAGAAATTCATGTGCATTTGCCATAGTGGAGCTCTACCAAACTGATGAGTGAATTGACATCCCTCTGAGGTGCAATGAAGTGCTGCCCAATTGTGCAATGACACCTACCTATTCATCAATTGAGACCATTGAAGCTTGAGGAGCAGAACAACCACTTGTTCAAGCATCAAATTCATGCAGATTGAACCAATTTCCTGTCCTAAGTCATTCTACAAGAACACACCAAGAACGTCAATCAATTCGACATCGGAATTGATCATCATCAAGCCCAAGTTTTAGAGAATAGAACCTCTGTCCCACGATCACTTCTTTTAACAGCGGCCCATAGGCACTATCATCAACATTGATAGTAGCTAAAATAGTTCACCGCTCATTTTGATAGCGGCTATGGTCTGAATGTCATTTCCCTTGTTTTAGATCATAGATTTAGCATTATTTGCATTTCATTTGCTTTCCTAACATAGATTAACTACTTTACAATATATATTTATGCTTTATTTTTAGTATTTCATGCATATTTATATTTCTTTATGCATTTTCTTTCCTTATTTGCACATTTCAAGAAACTAGCCTCATTTTGAGAGGCTTACAATGCTATTAATCTGTTTTAGTTTCTTTGTGTGTAGGTGATAGGGCAATTCAGAGGTCAAAGATCATCAAGATTCAAGTTCTTGACATCAAGAAATAGAGGTGGCTTGATAAATCCTCTATAATCAGTTTAGTGGAGATGCAAAGACCATTGTGGAGTGCATATTCTCCCCCTTTTGAGGGTCACAATGATTGTAATATTGTATCGAATTTGGTATCCCTAAGAGGGATGAATTGTAACCGAGTCTTACTTGATTAATAAAAGAAGAGCACCTCATTTTGTTATTTCATTTTCGTAATGGTTACATAATCTTATCTTTTCAAATTCATTACATTGTTGCAATTAGAATTAGATGCATGGTTTTTGTTGCTTTACATTAATAACAATAAGGCTTTAGTTGTTCAACTATATTGGAGGAATTTACAAACCCTAATGTTCTTTGGGCCAAGAATCTTCGTGTTAAATATGTTGAGAACAAAAGTCCTGAAGACCTTGTTCACTATTAATTGCCTACCAAAGGTTCTCCATTTTAACGGTTCTTAAGACTAGTGAGGATTTAATTAAGTAAAATTTATTTTGGATCATTCATAATGGTCAACAACTCGATTTTTGGACAGATTCTTGGGATGGTCACCAGCCTTCGATAACTTGGTTTCCTGATTGGAGGCCTTGGATGGAGGAGCTTCATCGAGCTAACTGTATAAAGGTAGCTAATTATTGTCAATACCATACTAATAACTCAAAGGTTGGTAGATATTGGATCTTCGTTGAGGAATGACCTATTCAAATGCCAAAAGGCAACGAAAAGACATCCAAAGCATCCTTCATATGATATATCTCTCTTGGTCCCATGATAAATATTGTTTTGGATGGAACAACACTACTAAGGGTGAGTATTCAATTGCTAAAGGTTATTTGGCCTTATGCCATAATAATGTCAACCAATCATATGACATGTTTACTCAATTGTGGGCTCAAAAGCTCTGGCCTAAGGTGGGGTTCTTTACATGGCTTTTATTGCATCATAAGGTGCTTACTGGTGAACAAATTATGAAACATGGTTTTCATGGCCCGTTTAGATGCGAAATGTGTGGAGAGAGTGTGGAAACTCTCAAACATCTTTTTATGGAGTGTACATTAGCCTCTAAGCTTTGGAGGAGAATGGCCATCTTACTTGGCTTACAGTGGTCCATTTTTTCACTTTTGAACAACTTTGGAGGGATTGGCCTAATCAGGAGGATGTTGATCATTTTATTAGGCAACTAGTTTGGATGGCTTCTACCATTCTACCTTGAAATATTTGGAAGGAAAGAAACAACCGTATTTTCAATCAAGAAAGGAAGGACATTCACTATATCTGGCAAAAGACCACTGTCAACTTAGTTGAATCAATCCAACAGCTCCTTAATCACCCCCAAAACTCCCACCAAAGATGGGATCAAGTGATGCAAAGATTAAAGATTAACTCTTTCAAGGGCAACCAACTTAAAGGGAATGTGAGTAATCAAAATATGGATAGAACAAGGAATTGGCAGCCTCCTCCCAAGGATTTTGAAAAAAGTCAATACCGAAGGAGCTTTTAGAGGGAACCTTGGAAAAGCTAGTGCAAGAGTTATTGGTAGACTTTCAAATGGTTCCTTGGTTTTCACTTTTGTTGAGAATTTGGGTATCCTTTCCAATAACCTTGTTGAGGGGTATGGTATCCTTAGAGGCCTTCAAGAGGCTGCTAAGATCGAAAGGAAAAAAGTGATGGTTGAATCTGACTCTCAAGTCATGATTAATATGTTGAAGACTCCTAAGAATCATAAGGTTGATTGGAGAATAAAAAGAATTGTTGAAAATATTCAATTAATCCAGATGGGTTTTTTGAAAGTTGAATACAATCATGTGGTAAGAGAACAAAACAGGAGTGTTGATGCTTTAGATAATTGGGCTTTGGACAAAGGTGATCTTACTTACTACAAACACCCTCCCAAATGGGATTCGCAAATAAGGGACGCTCTTCTTTCTATCCTTTCTTTAGATGGCTCCAGTACTAAAGGCACCTAGTTCCTTTTTACTTTGATTTTGCTTCTCTTTGATTCGGTCAAGGTATTTTAATTCCCTTGCTCAGACTGATCATTCTTATGTTTCCTCTGTTGATTCTTTCCTGAATAGCCTTTTGGCCTAGAAAGGCTAAAGTTGTATTATGTTTTTTCCTTCTTTTTTGTTTTTCAGTGCGTGTGTTGTTTTGTATTTTTGCATTCCCTTGCTTAAACGAATCATTCTTATGTTTCCTCTATTGAATTTTGCCTGAAAATCCTATTAGCCTAGAAAGGCCAAAGTTGTATTTTGTTTTTCCTTTCTTCTTAGTTTTTTTATGTGTGTGTTGTTTTGTATTGTTTTTGTTCTATTTTGTTTTTATGTTGTTTTTGGTGTTGTTTATGTTTTGGTATTTCTTTTTGTGTTGTTTTTTTGTTTTTGTTTTTTTAGTTTGTATTGTTTTGTTGTTTTTCTGGTTTTTGCGTGTGTTTTGTGTTTCGTTTTTGTTTGTTATTCTTTGTGTTTTTTTGTTGTTTTTATGTTTTTTTGTTGTCTTTTTTTGCTTTTGTATATTTTTTGTTAATGTTGTTGTGTTTGTTTGTGTTTTTGTTGTTTTAGGCATGCTCTTTGAGTGTGCCAAAGGAGGTAAGCCATGTGCGAGCCCTGGACAATTTTGGCAAAATAGATACCCCTACCTCCTTGGGACTTACCCGAAAGTGGCATCCCAATTGGGTGTTTTCCACACAAAAAAAAAAAAAAAAAAAACACTATGAACACAAGAATGATGTATTTCTCCATATAAATCAATTGGATATTTATCAAGAGAGCACTAATAGAAGAGCGTGATGGCATTTATCCACTTTGGCCAAAAGGCTAGATAAAATATCTCAGTTTTGAAAATAAGGCTCTATTTAAAGATCATTCGTTGTACACCTTGAAGATAGTGTCCTTTATGACTGAAGGACCTAATTATATTAGTTAATTTTTTATAAAAGGAAAAATATATTGATTAAAAAGCTTACCTTGGTTGGTAGTAGAAAAGAACTGTGGATGTAACCAACTCCCAACTCCCATATGTATCAAAAAAAAAAAAGTTACAAAGTATAAAAAATTTATCCAACAAGTGAGTTGGAGGTCACAAGATTGCTATCCCAAAGGAAGGGCAGGCAACAAAACAATGAATTAATAAGGAAATGATTAAATAAATAAATCTTAAGAGAGTGTCAAGTTTCTTATTCAAGACAATAAAATATAAAAACATATATTCACTATCCCTTTTAGCTAACCAAATATACATGAAGAAAAATGAAACTTATTTTTTATATCTCAATCCATTTATATGTTACACCAAGCCTAAGAAAAACTTGACTAAAACATTTAGAAGTACCAATAATTCAGTTTTATTTTTTGTTTAAAGGAAAATTCTGATAACATGTGGCAATCCTTTATTCAGGTTTTTATTAAAAATGATAGTTTTAACGGTTTTCTTAGTACGCATTTGAAAATGCCAAAAATTTCAAAAGATAAATATTGAATATTTTACAATATTTTTCAACTCTGTCATAAAAAGATTGAGAACAGTGACATTAGTTTCTGATCTGTTGTACTTAGCTCTTTATTTGTATGCTTTCCAATTTTTAAAATGTCCTCTTAAATCCACATGAATTTAGTTAGAATTCCTTTAATTGCAAAACATATATGTCGATAATAACATACACAGTTATTTTGAATTGATAAAGATCTAGTTAAATTGGTATGCATCATAATACTTTATAATACAAACAAATAATATTTTATATAAATTAAAAACATAAATATTTGTTTCATTAATTGCATCAAGATGACAATTTAGTTAAGAAAATCAAGGCTTGACTCTGCACACATGATTTACAGAAGGCCATCTACTTCTATAAATCCATAGATACATTTCAATACTTGTGAAGATTTTAATGTCCCATAGTATATGAACAAGGTTTTATGCTTCTTAAGCCATATTTTGCATGACAAACAACAATTAAATATAAAATTCATGAAGCAATAACGTCAAAAAATAAAATAAAAGAAGAAACACAATTATGCTCAAACATGCACATTAACCTCAACATTTTTTTTCTTTTTTTGGAGACGTATGCACGCACACGGGACTTGAGACCACAAAGGGCACTATCAAGAACCTTGACAATTATTAAGTTAGTTTTTACATCTATTTGAAAACTTACTGGACAATAAAACAACAAATAAATATCAAACTCATGGAATATCAGAGAGAGAGAAGACCATTACAGTGTGGCATCCATTACCAGCTTGTGGTTTCATAGCTCTTCTAAAAACAATTTTGACCTTCTTACGTACGTCATCGTCTTCCGGGTATATACTTGTGTCTAATAAATACTTAACATATAATTCCTTTCTTATCATATTCAATCTGTAATATCTTTGAGTCCTTTCCAGGAATATCTCCATCTAAACCTCTTCAAGTCATGTACATATAGATTTCTTCGTACCCTAACAGCTTGTGGTACGTGATAGTTGGATGGGAGTTTTTTGAGTTTTTAATAAAGCCAGTCAAATACAGAATGACTTGAGTTTCATGATACCCTTGAGAGCTTGCAGTACTCAACATTGGGATGGGTTTTTCATAAAGCCAGATGACGTATCATTTCACAGGATTAAAAATGTAAACTGGATATTTTGTGCCAAGTAGATAACTTGCTTTTAACAGCTTACATAATCTTGGCATGTATTATCTGTCTTTGTTGAGATACAGGACGCATAAATCATTCAGGGCTTAAATTTTTCCGTATACTACATTCTTTACAATGCAAACATTGAGAAAGAGTCATGGTTCTCATGACTTGTCTGATCACATATTATATTAGGGATTTAGAGTGATGTCATAGAGAATTCAGAAATCCTACCCTTGCATTTGTAATTCTATTTATATTTTCTAAATACAAAGATATAGCTTGTCCACCATCATCATATTGTGGTTCTTCATACCTAAAACTTTTTCATTCGCCGCATTATTTGCAGAAAATTCATTTCACAGGTAGTTATTAAACTATTTTGTTTAAAAAATTGTGAAACATATGAAAATTGGGAAATATTATTTTCAAAATGCATCTCAAACTCTAATGTATAAAACATTTATTTTTAGTTTTAGTTGATTTTATTCTTTGTAAAACATGCAGAGTGAACTAGTAAAACATGACCTTTAACCTGCACCTCAATATTTGTACACAAACTTCTTGAAATTTGGATATAAAATGAGTGTCAATACATATTTCACCCCATAAATTTGTCCATCGTTGCAACATCTGTCTGTAAACTGCAAATCCCATTCACTGACTAACCAAGATCTCTTTCCTTCCTCAATCAATGAAACAAAAGAATCATAGTTATATTTCATAACACAATTGGAATCAACATAACACAGGACTTCAAACTGCAATTATTATAGCCTTTTCCAGTGCATACATGCATGCTTTAATGGTCATATCCTTTCCCCATAACCAGAAATGAAAATGGGGATTAAAACAACATGAATTCCATAGATCCTTGTTAAAGTTAGGACTAATATCATGACCTTCGAGATTCTTCTTTCAGACTTCCCACTGGAATGCCAAAGAAAAGTAACCATCGAAAGCAACATAATAGATGCACCATGTAGATGAAAGATGGTTCATGTACAAAACCAGTAAAAAACCACCCAAAATATGATTTGTATGTTGAGTTGACAGTCTGGAAGGCAAAACTAAAAGTTAGCTGAGACAGTACATGTTCCAGGAGTTGACATTGGCCTTGCAATGTAAACAGTTAACGTGAATCCATCAACATTAGTCTACATTAGACAGGTAGACAGCTTAAGGAGCAGCCCATCATCATCAAAAGCATCAAAGGATATAAGAAAAGAAGATCCTAATACTCCCCAAGTTCTACAGATTTGCTTCAAAAAAGGCATAGTAACTCCAAAACAAAATGCAGAAAGAAACAAAAAGTTATATCTACCTATTTTAAACACCAGTACAAGAGGCAAGCTAAAGACAGTTGTGCTCACCAGAACCTCAGGCTACTGAATTGTGATTCGTGTCAAGTCCATCTAAGATGGAAAATTCTGAAGGAGCAACTACATCAATGCAACCTTTGACAGATAATGATGGAGTGTTTGGGTTCGTGCCAATTAACTCATGGTCTAGGTAGACGACGACAACGCTTATATCATCATGAAAGTGTCGTCTAATGCCTTTCTCAATCTTCCTGAGATCAGTATACCTCATTTCCCGTTTTTTAGCTGCCTCTTGTAAAGCTGCTCTAACAAGTCTCCTTGCTATTCCCTGTCATCATAAACTTTACCATGCATTACACACATATAAACCATACTAGAGCTTTCCAACACAAGTGTTTTATAAGGTAATCAACCTTTTCAATAGTATTGACATCATCACTACATGAATGCATAGCATACCAGAATATCCCAATGCTATTAGTATCTCATGCATTAAAAACCTCTAAACTAAAAGCTAATGTTTTTCTAATGAATGCAACTAAGTTGTAATTTACTATAGTGCTTACAACAAGGATTGATGATTTTCATTATATGCATAAAACTGACATCCTTGAGTTGTCAGTGCAATAAACAGGTCATACAAAAAAATTTGGGATCTGCATGAAACAGACAAAGCATAGAGTGAAAGACAACTGATGTATATTTTATGCTAAAAAGTAAAGATAAACAGCTTACACATACAGTCAAACAAACAAAGAAAAACAAGCACTTGACTCAACCTCTGCTGCCTCTGCTGCACTTGATCAAATAGAATGCCTTGCTTTATGCCAACCTCTGCTGCCCGGTTCAGAATCAAGATCTCAAATTCATACAAAAATTGCCCTTTAAAAATTTAACCATAAAATTTTCTATTGAGTTTTACCAATACAAATAAACAAAACTTTTAAATAAACATCCTATGTTATATAATTTATGATCTACTAATTAAAATTTTAATGTTTTAATTTAGTTTTATAAACAGTTTATTTAAAAATTTAAAACTTGTTTAAATTTAAAAAGGGAAAGAAACATTCTATAGATATATAATATATTAAATAATAATAATATGCTTTATAAATTTTATTCAATTTTATTTTAAAAAACCAAATAATAACAATTGTTTTTTTTTTTTTTTTTTTTTTTATTGAGAAATACTTCTTATACACATCCGCCATGGGGATTGAACCTGGGTCACATCACCGATAATGCAAGTGGCATCCTTGCCGGTAGACCAAATAATAATAATTAAAAAATATATATTTTATTTATATTTATGATTGCCTTTTTAAAGTGTTAATCAATGTCATAATTTTCAAATAAAAATTTAAAATAATAATAATATTTTCTTTTTAAATAAGTGTTATATAACATATAAAATGGCATGAGCCCATGTGGTAAAAAAACATGAGCTCCTAATGCCAAGACCCAGATTCAAATCTTATGTGCATCATTGCCAAAGGAAGATAGAATTACCACATCCAAGTCTGAAGGCTGTGTACACAACAGACATAGCGAAGTGTGAATTAAGCAATGGATATATCCCATAGTCCTGGCTGCCAAGACAAAGGTTACCCTACCAAAGGGGAATTTCCCAATGAAAAAAAGGAATAATGGAATGCAATCATGAGTGTGACCCAAGTTTAAACCCTCACATTTTTATGGACACTCCAATAATAAAGGCAGCCCATGATAATACAGTTTGTTGTAATACCAAATGACGTAATTCGTTGAAACAGATGTGATATAGGTGGGTTCATTTTAACCTCATATAACCAATTTAAATAGCGAAGGTTTCCATAAATATCCCTCAGCTCCGACCGCATGTCCAGTAAAGCGGGTAATATCCAAACGGAAGTATTATTAGGGCTTCTGAAGCACAAGAAGACGTGGCCAGGCCTCTCATAAGGCTAGCTTTGCTCATCCCTCTCATAAGGCTAGCTTTGCTCATCCCATTGTGCAAGTTAAAACAACTCCTCTTGTTTGGCTCTCTTGTTCTCGGATTGTCAAGAGAGGTACTCAACACAAGGTTTCAACCATAGGGACAGGGCCTCATCAGAATAATAATAATTCTAGAAAAAAGTTGCCATCTGGTTGAAGTCCCACTGCTGAGAATTTTTGGCTCACAAAGAAGCCACTAAGGTTCAATTCCCATGGGTGCTATGATAATAAAGTTTGTCATAACCATAGTTTGAGAAAATTGGTAAAAGATTGACAAACTCCTGATTTTTTGCCAATTTTTTCACTTGGCGATGCAATCAGCAAAGAACTAGGAGTCCGACAATTTTTTGCTGATTTTTTGAAAAAATCAGCAGCGGCGACTTTTTGCCAATTTTTTCAAAAAATCGGCTACAGCCGCGCAAGCAGAGCCTGTGGCTGATAAAAAGGAAAAAGAAAATTTTATTTTTCATTGTTTCTCCTGACCTCTTGCAAACAAAAAAACTAACTCTCCCACCTTGCTACCACCCCGACCAACTACACCAAGGCATCCTAGGAGCGCAAGCGATTGCAGTGTGAAGGAATCCGAAGCCAACATCCGCCCAAAAGATTCATTCAAGGTCAGAAATTTTTTGAAAACTCCTTTTTTTTAATAGATTAGGGCTTTCTCAACTTTAAAACCCAAAACCCTAGTCTAGGGTTTTTGGGTTTAGGGTTTATTTTTTCCTCCTCCTTTCAATTAGATACTAAATTGATATATGCAAGCCAAATTATTAGCTATCCTATAAATATTTGTTAAACATTAATGATTAAACCCTAAACCCTAGTCTAGGGTTTAGGGATTTTTTTAGGGTTTTTTTAAGGGTTTAGGATATTTTTTCCCTCTTTTTAAGCACTTACTGCTTAGTAAATATTGCTGCCTACAATATTTGTTGAACATTAAACCCTAAACCCTAGTCTAGGGTTCATGGTTTTTTTTTTAGGGTTTAGGATTTTTTGTCCTTCTCTTTTAAGTAAATATTGCTGCCTATCAATATTAGTAATTTTGTTTATAACATTAACATTTAACCCTAAACCCTAGTCTAGGGTTTAGGGTTTTTTTTAGGGTTTAGGAATTTTTTTTTTCTTTTCTTTTCAAGTAAATATTGCTGCCTAATAACTATGTATGCAAGCCTATTTTTTAGCTGTCAATGACTCAATGTTTCAATTTTAAACCTTGAAGGGCCTAAACCCTAGACTTTCGGTTTAGGGTTTAGGTTTTTTTTTCTTTTTTTCAAGTGATTGTAAGTTGTAACTTTGTTGTTACTTGTTTCCATGTGCAGGCATATAAAAAATGGAACCATTGGATCCAGCATGGGCATATGCAATGCCAGGGCCAAGAAAAGGGTATTTTAAATGCAATTTTTGTGGCGATACTTTTACTGGAGGCATTTATCACCTCAACTTCCATTTGCCACAAATACCTAAAAATAATGTCAAGAAATGTGATAAGGTGCCAGATGGAATTAAAAACAAAGTAAACGCCATGATCATTGCGACATATGAACACGCCAGTCACAAAAGAAGTCATAGCGATGCCATTTCATCCCCCCCCCCTTCCGAGTTGCTCGTCCTAATGGCAACTTTAGCCGATTTCAACAAAGTAGTTTGAGTCCTTCAAGTGCACAAGCAGCTAGTGGGACAGGAGAGTCCTATTTTGTAGACTATTCCGTGCCAAGGGCACAATGCTCGCTTGAGGGTATGGCCACATTGAACCAAGAGAAGCACAGTGCTGCGAGGACAGACATTGCCACTTTTTGGTGCTATTCTGATATTCCTTTCAATGTGGCAAGGTCTCAATACTTGGCGGTGCATGATAGATGTCGTCGAAAGTTGCGGCGCAGGATTTAAGGCGCCGACTTATGATGACCTTAGGGACCCTCTCCTTCGACAATTTGTGGAGAACATTCAGGTTATGTCATTGTGCTTGACGCAATAACAACCCCCCTCGATGCTATGATAGGTGCAAAAAGGCAGCTATAAAACCCCTCAAAAAAATTATATTATAGAGATTACAACTGTTCTTTATATCTTCTGGCCAAGGAGAGGTCGGAAAGAAAAGGATAAAAACTTTTGAAGGCTACAAATTTAAACAGAGATGAGATGTATATTTTTATCTTAAAAACTTAGCAGATCTGAGCTGAAATTTAATTGACGTCAGATAGAGGACAAGAGGCAACGAAGAAACGTTGATGCTGCGTCTATCAACGAACAAGCGACGCCAATGGGCAGCGAGGAAGGAGCTTTGAAAGGCTACGATTCGCTGCACTGAGAGTTGAGTAGGGCAGAAACATAAAATATTATAATGATACCTGAAGGGTCGGCGTCCACGATAAGCGGGATTGGAGCTTCGAAAAACATGAACTTTTAAAGGTTTGCTTCTTATCACTGCACTTGAAAGGTTAATAAAGGAAGTGAACTTTATAAAAAATTAAATAATTGATTACCACCTCTTGTTGCGATTGCGATATGTAGGGAAGGCGTCGTAGTACGCAGAGAAGGCGCTGAGAAGATAAGAGTCTCGGAAGACGCCAGAAAGGCACACACTATAGAGGCTCTCGGGAATGAGGATGTTACAATCTTCGTTTTAGCAAAGAGTCTCTTGTGGTTGCGTATGCGAAATGCAGATAAGGCGCCCGAAGTAGCAGAGAAGGCGGCGGTGAGAAGAGAGGCTTCCCAGAAGACAAGAGGAAGGCAACGACGCCACACACACAGAGATATTCCTTAAAAACAGAAGACGTTAGGCATCAAAAAAACCTAACACAAAGCATAGAACGAGTTATGCTGAATATTCATCTATGGCGCACTTGCTGAGATCCTCAAAGGATAGAAGACGATAGGCACCACTAAAAAATCATCAGTATAATGCTTAAACGAAGAAACACTATTCAAAACAAGAGAATAATATTATTCAAACATTGTTAAGATGATTATATAACAAAAAAAAACTGAAGTTCTTCCTGAGCGCCGAAGGGCAAAAAAAACGGAAGAAGTTCAAGTTGAATGAAGATTTCGAAATCACAAGATCTTCGAACGATTGATATTTAATTAGGAAAATGCCTGTTTTATGAGACGTAGTCTCTATGCGCGCCAAATAAGCGGTGGCCAAAAGCCACATTTCTAAAAAAAAAAATGGACTTTGGTCTATTCAAAGTCAGACCAAAAGTCCATTCGATTTTGACGCGAGGAGCGCTGCTTCCTCTAATTAAAGATATCACGAAGATATAACAAAATCCAAACTTCAATTAAAAAAATTTATATTGCCCACCAAAAAATTAATGCCTACGAATCTTTAGTCTCCACTTTTTAGTCTCCAATACGCAGTGAGCTGCGTTCAATATGGAGAAAAAAAAAAATTTAAACATAGGCATTTGAGGAGGACACATAAAATTGCAGAAAAAAATGAGGAGTATTTGCATAACAAGGTAAAACAATATTTATCTAGATATTACCATAAGCAAATTCCTCAAAAAAAATTGCAGATATAAAAAAACAATCTACAATAGATATAAAACCTCTTTCTTTTTTTCTTTTTATTAAAAACAAAATATAAGAGAGTAAGAACCAGTTCGAGAGGCTGCCTTCAAGAGAGAATGCCTAGTAGAATCTATCATGCTCTGGTACCATGTTATAATTTCCCAAGAGTAGAACTACAAAGCATTACAAGATTTGAAGAAACAAAATAAAACTGATTGATTATTCTATGGATCAACTTTGTATAAATAACAAAGTTGATCATTGAGAGCCGTTGGATTACAACAACTCATCAAATCTGATGTAGACTATAACTGAGAGTTCACCTGACTCATGAAGGAGTGGAAACTCAAGTAAGTCTATCCTAGTAGAACTTAAGAGAATAATTACTTATTCTAACACATCCTAACTAATATGACAACCCTTTTTTTTTTTAAATATAAGTTTGTATCATTTTTTTGGGGGGGCATGAGATGCCCAGCCATGGGGGACGGCTAGGCATCCCCAGGACGACTGGTCGTCCCGAGGATGGCTCCCCTGCCGTCCCCCAAAATGGGGACAAGGGAGAAACATCCCCCATGCCGTCCCCCCATACCGGGACACAGGGGATGGGGGGACACGTTCCCCAGGGGGGGATCGCGTCCTCGTGGAACTCAGGTATAAATAGATGAGGCTTTTCCCCCCTCTAGACCATCATGTGAAATGAGAATATAAGAGAAACCTCTTCTGAGGAAAATCATTCTCATTGTAAATATTGATTATCTTATTGCTTTTTATTTCTATTAACACCTTTGAATCACATCTAGTTGGTTCTTGATCATTTTGCCATGTACTGTTCACTGATTTGCACATTATGGAAACTTAGGAGTAGTTCTAACAAAACAGGCATATGGTTAAGCATGATGAGCTATCCTAAAGATAAAAACTTATTAAAGAAAAACCTGAACCTTAAAAAAACTTTTGAAAGGATTAACCTAGGAATATTGCATTGTTGCCTAGGAATTCATGCCTGAGAAAAAAGACAGACTTTCATTTCTCAAACAAATTACATAGCAAAATTGCTTGAGAAATTTAGTATATGAACCTCCAATACTCATCTTACACCCATGGGAAGTTGACTCAAATTGTCAAAGAGGAATCACAAACATTTGATAAGCTCTATAGGCAACTTGTGGGTAATTTGTTTTAACTTACAACTACCAAACCCAACATCATTTATGTTGTGGGATCTAACTTGGAACGCAATCAAAAGAGTCCTTGAATATATCCAATGTGCCTTAATTTTTGAGATCGTATTTGAGAAATATGACTTAAACATTGAGAGGCTATGGTAAGGTTGATAAAACAAGTTGAAAGGATGACATAAAAAAGTGATACAGCCAATCCTTATGACTACTAAAGTTTATCTTCGAAGAACTAAACCCCACCCATATTAATTCATCACCATGTTGACATGGTATTTCAACGAACCACATAATAGTATTATATTGCTTGGCAAGATTTATACTTGTGTCTTCTCATTGAAATCCCAAACTTTTAACCACATAAGCTAATGCGATTTGATAAACGCCCCCCCCATATTATTTCCAGGCCTTCACCTCAGATTTCATCTAGCAAAGATTGTGGGCTGCAGTGTAGATTTGTGCCCTAACGTGGACCCTGAAAAGGCAAATGAAATCCATCCTTGCCAACTAAGAAGAACAGAAGATAGAAAAGAAAAAGAACAAGAATTGCAATTGGAGTTGGGCTAGGGCACATAGCATACAATTACAATGATAGCCCTATCACCAAATCAGAGTCTATCCTTGGCCATGCTTTGAAAATTCTTCACAGGAGGGCACAACAAGCAAAAGGCGTATGCCCTAAGGTTTCTTTGCTCCCTAGACAGAGGTGCAACCTTCCCTTGAAACTATAGCTTGGGGAAAAAAGAAGGTAAAAAAGCTCAAATGCCTGCAACAAATTTTTGATACCACTACAACATCCCTTTTAATGGCACAAACCCTTGCTAGAGGAGTGTGTTACTAATACACAGGCCATTGTAGAAGAACCAAAAAATGGAGCAAAAAAGGGTGCAACAATTTATTTGATGGGTGGACAAATGGGGGGAATGGGACCCTCATCAATTTTTTAATGGCGTCAAGTACATCAATGGTCTTCTTAAAGTTGGTTGATGCCTCTAAAGAGATGAAGAGTGCCCAGCTCTTACTCACTTTTTTGGAGGATGTTGTGGTCCAAGTGAGAGTTGGAAAATTTCAAAAAATTGTCCAAATAGTGACGGACTGCAGCAACTTATATAACTACAAGAAAACTTTTTGAGGAAAACTACCCTATCAGTTTTTGGATCAAATATGTCATCCATCACATTGACCTCATTCCTAAGGACAATGGTAAATTGTCATAGGTGACAAAGTAAAACAAATCACCAGATCCATTTACAACCGCATATGGGTCCTCAGCTTCATGAGAGAGTACATTAATGGAAAGGACCTTGTTCGGCTAGGAGTCATCCGATTTGTCTCTCACTTCAATACCTTGCAAAGCCTTGTAGGTGCACAAGCTCTTCCTAGAAGGGCATTTGTGAGTGAACAATGGTTATGATTTGTTTGACACCAACGAGAATGAAAAGAGGGTCATCAAGATTTGACAACAATTTTTAGAAGAATGTGCACCATATAATCAAGGAAATTTACAACTTTCTGAATTACTTTAGCTTTCTAAATTTCTTTTTTCAACTTCCTAAATTTAAATTCAGATTTGTAATTTTTTATTAAATTTATTTTTTATATTCGCCACAGTTCCTGAGACAACCTTTAGTCAAGGTTATTGATCTTGTAGATGGCAATCAATTGCCAATGGGTTATTTGTATAAGGCCACTATTAGGGCAAAGGAGGCCATCCAAAATTATTATGGAGACAACGGGCACAAATTTGATTCCATGTGGTGTATTATTGATAAGAGATGGGCCAAGCAACTCCATCGGCCCATACGTGCAATGGGGTACTACTTGAACCCCAAATTCTTTTTCAACAATATATTTAAACCAATGACAAGGTCATGGATGGCCTTTATAACTGCATAAAGAGGATAATGCCTGACCATGACATAAGACTCCAAATCTTCAACACATTGCAGGCATACAAAGAAGCTGAGGAGAGGGTTTTCTTCATTTTTCTTTTGTGTTAAAAAGGGGTCAACCTTGTGGCCAGGTAAAACGTTTTTATTTAATAAAATTCGTCTTCTTTGAAATTAGAAAGACAGGTTTAGTTTATGTACAAAATTATAGATTTATTATTTATGATAATTCTTTTTTGCAAATTCATGGTAGGAAGATTATGATGCTAGAACACCAACTATTTGAAGGATAGCATGTTGCGTTTTGTGTCAGCCGTGCTGCACTTCTGTGTGTGAGTGCAATTGGTCTCTATTTGAGAGCCTACACACAAAGATACGCAATAGGTTGACCCAACAGCACCTCAATGACCTCATCTTTATGCAATACAATCTTCGGCTTTGAATCCAACAAGTCGAGGGGAGTGAGTTACATGATGTGATTGACTTCAATGAGCTGCATCAAATTTCAGATTGGATGCCAAACATGTGAAGCCTAGGTTCCCTAAGGAAGAAATCTAGGGCAAGCCTAAGTGGAAAGATTCTATGCAAGTAGAATTTGATGCTCTTATAAAGAATGAGACTTACATGTTGGCAGAATAACCCCAAAGAAATAACCCACTGGATGTAAATGAGTTAATTAACTCAAATGCAGAGCAAATGAATCTTTGGACAAAATACAATGTTCATCTTGTTGCCAAAGAATTTGTGCAGCAAGGAGGGATAGCTTATAAAAGACTTATGTTTTGACTGCAAAACTAGATACGTTCAATTTGTTGTCTCAATTGCAATTCCATGTATGGACTTAAGCAAGCTCCCAAATCCTACAATATTGAAATTGATCAATCTCTTCAAGATTTTAGATTTAGAAGGAATCTTTAGGATCCAAATCTATATGTCAAAAGCTATGTGCCAACAATTGTGTACATTAACGATCTTTGTAAACCTTTTGACTTGTTAGATTTAGGCCACCTCCACTACTTTTTAGATCTAAAGTTTTTGCATATTGACCAGTATATTTTGTTTAAAAATAAAGTACACAACCAAAATATTGTTGGAAACCTTATGATGAATTAATGTGGTTCAGCACCTAGATCTACAAAATTTAAGATGAAATTATCAGCTCATGTTGCTTCTCCATCAATCCAAACATTAGTGCATAGACAATCAATGACAAGTTTAATCTATATTACATCCACTCAACTGACTTTGTGGTTTGCAAGCAGCTATATCTCTCTGGTTGAAAGACAATTCACTAGCAAGAAACAAAAAAAGTACTTCAGTATCTTCAAGGAATAATTGATTTTGGTATCTTGTATCACAAGGTTGCAAACTTTAGGTTATCAAGATGCACATATTCAGATAATATTGTTCTGTTGATGATTAAAAATCTACTTATCAAACAATGATAATTACTAAGAATATCAATTAACAAGTATCAACTACAACTAGCTTCAAGCCTTATTGCCATCCACATTTCCATGGAAATCTTCAGTTTTGACAAGCAAGTTACAGAAGTAGGATTAATCAAACTTAGAAGCACAATTTATGGTCTTCAATTCAATGTTATGAATCAACAAACTTCAACTACTCAATATGATCATACCCCTGTACCTATTTACTATTTAGCATGATCTCCATGGGATTGGCCCTAACTCGATATGCTGTTTTAATAAATAAAATATATATCTATATATGGATCTTATCATGTATCATTCTCTACTTGTGCTTTGAAGGCAAGGCCTGGAAAAAAAACCTCAAAGGCATATAGCATATCTAAATACACCACACGAGTGACAACAAGTCATCATGGATGGACACATCCCCACCTTCATGTCCTTTGTATCTGTACTAATGTCCGTTCATACCCACACTCCTACTCACCTATCCATCAACATTTTCTACAGAGAAACATGTAAATATTTGTACTCTTTTTCATGTATATCTATCTGGAATACAACATACACCACAAGTGGACAATATAAGGGTATCAAACAGATTCATCATTGTTCCTTCTTTGCCTATTCTGTCACTGATAAAGAACCTTCCCAAGACAATATCCATGTAACTTACAGGCAATTCAAGAACAACAGGGGTCTGGTCAAACATAAAACATTGATATCCCTTACATAGCATGACATAAAATGTCAAACCAACCATGTTGTTAAGCAGATAATTAGCTTTGTTCAAAATTACGTCCCACTCTAAAACATTCAAGAGAAACAGTCAAGTGCTCAAACACAAAGACATCCATGAAGGTTGCGCTTACAAGATCTGAAAATGACTAAATACACGAGACAAGAATATGATGAATAAGCCCATGGAGTTCGAGGCAAGTGATAGGGTTTGAACAGAATCACACCATATGCCAAGGTTGCAATCCTATCAGGAAAACTTAACGTTTATCAAATGAAATAAGCTCAAGTGGTTAAATATGTCAACTTTCAAGGTGGAGACTCAGGTCCAAATATTGTCAGATGATATATGCATAACTTCCAAAGATGTTGTAATACCACTATGTGGTTTGTTAAAATACCATGGTAATGTGATCATGATGTAACACAGGCAGGGCCTGTTTCAATGTCATATAATCGATTAAAGGAATTTGGTACAGGGGACAATTAATAAATTCTAAAAATAAAAGTGTATTAATGATGCTCCGATACATTTAAAAAATAAAGGAACATATCAATTTCCAAATACAAAATGGTTCATCACCAAAGTTTTGACCCCAGATTTTATAGAATCAATTTAACAAATAAAATAAATTATATTACTGTCCACAAATGACCCAAAAAAGGTCAATGGGCCTCCAGAATATCCAGATTAAATCATGTCATAATAGAGTGAATTAGGCTTAGGGAAACCCTGAAAGTACAAAAATCTAAAGGGAAAAACAATAAATCTATCAAGCAAAAATAAATGAAGGACTAACAAACAACCAGCAAAGAGGGTTATCATGTGGCATTAGCTCAACCTGTTAAATTCCTCAACATTTCAAGGAGGAGACCTAGGCTCGAATCTTGCCAAACAATACATGGATAATATCCAAGCTTTGTTGTAATACCACTATGTGGTGATGATGTAATACGAATGGGGCTTGTTTCAATCCCATATAACCCATTGGAAAAAAAAACCAGCAAAGAGGGTGATCCCAAATTTACACACTACTAAATAAACCCCAAATATGCATAAAAGAAAGGGGACCCTCAATCAGAGATCTATAAACAGTCAATAACAACCAGGAAATTGAAGACAAAGAGGAAAATTAGCTTTGTCAAGCATCTAAATGTAAGGCCATCCCCAGAGACTTGAAGGCATCATCCTATATCATGCTAAAGAAACATCTGCAAGATCTGATCATTTTCATAAGGAAGTGCACCTGCCAAAGGGGGCCACATCAGGTATTCCTGTAGGGGTATAAAATTCTTCTGATTGTACCTCTTCCAGCATCCAAGTCCAATAAAAATTAGGAACAAGAAAGCTAACATCGCATGCCTAGCTTCAAGAAGGTCAAAGAGGTCCTCAACATTGACAGAGATTAATAAAATTTTGCCTGGAGTGGGGCGAAAGTGCTGAGACGCCATGGTGGCAATTCCTAAAGAAGACCACCACCTCAAAACCAATCTAACCTTCTACGTGGCATGGCCATGAGAAGAGGATGCTTGAAAACCCAGAAGTGAACAAGAGGCTAGGCATCTGCTGTGGTGCTTACATTAAAATAAGACTTCCCTGGGAAAGAGAACAAGGTAGGACTGACTTCAATAGTAAAAGAAGGTAGAGAGTGATCCTTCAAAGTCTCTATACAAATGGTAGTATCTACCACGAATGTCATGGTAGAATCAAATAACTTCCAAAATTGCATCAAAAAATTAAAAAAGAAAAAAAAAAAAAACATTATTTCTATATATAAGCAATTTGCGCATATTATTCTGATTTATTTATGGGTTAGTAAAATTTTCTACCTTCGTTTTTTTACAAATGACAACTTTTTTTCTTTGGATATTTATTAACTAATAACTCAATTTTATTAATTGTTTGGTTTGTGTCATTGGATACCGTTCAACTTACAAAACAAGTTATAACTTAAAACTTCCAATAGAAAGTTCTTATACACCATCCTTCATTAGATTGTATGCTAGGATGGCTGAGAATGAGGCTTAGGATTTCCTCACAGATTATATATCTAGCATGAGGAATATGCATGGGCTCTTTCCCACCAAAATTACTCGAAAAAGGTGAATCCCTTGATAAGACCAAGATTTCTATTACATCATAAGGGCAAAAGCCAAATGATGGGGGATAATGCTAGACATATCTTTACTCCAGTCAAATGATTTACCGACAATCTTAACCATAAAATTCTGATTAGCAAGCATTATCATTTGAAAGTAATGAAGTGGCTTATATTGCATATACAGGATTCTTATTTAACATTCACCAAATAGCAATCTGAAAGCTGAAATATCCCAACTTATATAAAGATAGTATAACAAGTTTCCATCCTTATGTATGCGGATATATTTCTAAGAAAAGGAAATCTCAAAGGTATTTCTAGGACTAAACAATAAGCACTAGATAATGCAAACTAGTTATGACTATGCTACGAATTCCAGATCAATTCTACTACGATAACAGAAAAAACAGAAATAAGCAAAGAATCGTACTGCAAACAAGTTTATGACTACAAGGACCTCCAACACAATTTTACTAAAATCACAGAAAAGTTATACAGGAATAAGAAAAGAGTATTACCGCTCGTGGATAGTTATAAACTATCTCAACAGCCTGCTCATTGCTAAGATGTTCCCAAAGACCATCTGATGCAAATATCAAAAATTTGTCTTGAGGCTTTATGGTCATAGTGTAAATAGAAGGTTCAGCTGTTAAAACAGGCCTATGAAGTGGCTCTGAAAGCTGAAATCTTGTGTAGACAGGATCTAAGTTGAACTCTGGCTTCTTCAAATACACATCTCCAATGGACCTTGAAACCTGCAATGCATGCATGAGTACAACTTGCTCAAAAAAGGATTCAAAGAACAGTTGAGCATAAAAGAAAATTAGTTTAAGATGAACCTACTAGCATAGATGTTTTCTTGAAACAGATCATCATAATATAAATCCAGTCAAAGAACTTGAGAAAGGCATGAAATATTAACAGGAACTTGTCATTGATAATATTCAAAGTCTTGGATTGGGAACCAGGAACACATTTATGAATAACACATGGAAAAGCACCAGATACATTCATCAAAACAGAATTAGGAAAATCACTTAAACAATGGATGATCTTTCTCAATAATTATGACATCAAAATAAACTGATAAAGGTGTCACTTTAGTGAACAGGTTCTACCAAAATTTGAAAATAGCCATTCATCAAAAGGTATTATCCTACATCAAATGGCATTAGCTCAACCGGTTATATTCCTCAACTTTCAAGGAGGAGACCCAGGTTTGAATCTTGCTAAGCAGTACATGCATTATTGCCAAACTGTTGTAATATCACTATGTGGTCATGATGTAAAACGAGTGGGGCCTGTTTCAATCCCGTATAACCAATTAATATATATATTATTAAAACAAATAGGTATATCCTACGCTATTACCGGTTCCAGAATTTGTTTTAGATAAAACGATCTACTTATTATTCTCTTGCATACTCCCATTCTTCATGAGCAGCGCCCTTAATGCTTTCTTTGGTAATTATTTTGAGAAGCCTTCTATTTATCCTCTTGGATACTCCCATTTTTGCTATCTTTGTCAATGCTTCTCTTTATTCAGTAGACACTGTTCGATGTATCTTTTGGACTCATTATCCAAAGTCCCTCTTGCTATAGGAAGTCTTCAGTAATGGTTCAAGCATTGTCTTTCCTTCAAAGCAGGATATCTTGTAGCTTTGCTCTCGCAAGGGGGTCTCATGGGTGCATGAGGCATGCTGGCCTGATTGGGACCTAAAAACTCATTCATTTTTACCTATTAGTAAACGCCATGTCATATGCAAGACAACCTGAGGCCTCTGTAAAACTGCTAGGATACCAAACATTGTTTCCCTTCATGTAACTTTATTGTTTCATGCACTCTAAATTTTAGAAGATCTCTTGTTGCTCTGCTCACACGAGGAAGTGTCATATGCCCAGAAGACATTCTGGTTTAACTGTGACCTAAAAAATCACCTTTACCTTTACCTCTTAGTAAAGGCATTGTTGTATGCAAAATAACAGCGGGTATCTGCATAACTGCTAGGATGTTGAATGTTACATCCCTTCAAGTAACTTTACTGTTTTATGAAATAATCAACTAAAAGATCCATGCTCTCTAAGGCAAATTTGGCTAATAGATTTAAGGGTCCAATTGTATTACTTAATTTAAAATGGTTAATAGAAATCAATAGCACAATTTGCTGTAGTGAGCTTATCAACTTCTATTGATGGGATACAACTTGTAATAATGCCCTGTACTGTATTTCAAATTCTAAAAGCCATCGATGATAGTCAATGCACATTTGTGCTTATCCTATCCCTAGGAATTTCTATCCCTGGCAATTAAGTAGTTATGATGGATTTCAATGATATAATTGGAATAATCTAAAATCTCCATGTGCAACCTGAAATTATGTTAATCATTCCCACAAATCCCTTATATTATGATCACTTCCATATTCAAGGGTTCAGTTGAATCATATATGGTAATTGGATTTGGATAACATGTTGAGCTGAAGTTTGCTTGGGAAATTAAAAATTTGAAACACAACCAACATGCTTATAAGAATTTGGCAAATTCATAAGTGTAGTTGCAAGAAAATGAACAGTATAGTGCCCAACAAGTTTAGGACAAGCAATGGGCATATATATATATATATATATATATATGGTTTATTGAAATACCATGATAATGTAGTCAGAATGTAATATGGGTGGGACATGTTTCAACCCTATGTAATAAATTTTGATGATAACAATAATAATAGTAAAAATCATAGTTGAGAAAATCGCCAAAAAATCGGCAAAATCGCGATAAAATCGGGTCTCAATGCCGGGCCGAACAAATCGGCATCTTATCGCGATGCAGGCGATTCATTGCCGATTTTTTGGCGATTTTTTGAAAAAATCGGCCGCAGCCGCGCGGGTAGAGGCTGCGGCCGATAAAAGGAAAAAGTTATTTTTTTTTTCATTCTTTCTTCTAAGCACTTGCAAAGAGAAAAAAACCCTCCCACCTTGTGCTACCACCCCGACGGGCCCGACCAACTACGCCAAGGCATCCTAGGAGCGCGATCGATTGCGGTGTGAAGGAATCCGGCAGATTGATTGCGGTGTGAAGGAATCCGGCAGAAGATTCATTCAAGGTCAGAAATTTTTTTCAAACTCTTTTTTTTTTAAATAAATTAGGGCTTGTTTGAAATTAGATTAGGGTTGTTTGAAATTAGGTTAGGGCTGTTCTCAAGTTTAAAACCCTAAACCCAAAACCCTAGTCTAGGGTTTTGGGTTTTTTTTTTCTCCTCCTTTTAAATAGATACTAAATTGATATATGCAAGCCAAATTATTAGCTATCCTGATTCCTATCAATATTTTTTAAACATTAAACGGGTTTAGGGTTTTTTAATTTTTTTGAGGGTTTTTTTGTAAGGGCTTAGGTCCTTTAGGATTTTTTTTTCTCTTTTAAGTTTTAAGTAAATATTGCTGCCTATCAATATTGTAATTTTGTTTCTTCTATTTTTTAGGGTTTAGGGTTTTTTTAGGGTTAGGGCTGTTCTAAATTAGGTTAGGGCTGTTTTTTTAGGGTTAGGGCTGTTTTAAATTAGGTTAGGGTTTAGGGTTAGGGCTGTTCTAAATTAGGTTAGGGTTTTTTTAGGGCTGCTTGAAATTAGGTTAGGGCTGTTCTAAAATTGTAGTTTTTTTAGGGTTTATTTTTTTCTTCTCTTTTTAAGTAAATTACTAAATATTACTGCCTAATAACTATGTATGCAAGCATATTTTTCAGCTGTCAATGACTCAATGTTTCGATATTTAAACCCTAAAGGGCCCAAACCCTAGCCTTTTGGTTTAGTTTTTTTTTTCCTTTTTTTCAAGTGATTTGTAACTTTGTTGTTACTAACTTGTTTCCATGTGCAGGCATATAAAAAATGAAACCATTGGATCCAGCATGGGCGTATGCAACGCAAGGGCAAACAAAAAACAATTTTAGATGCAATTTTTGTGGCAATCATTATTCTGGAGGCGTTTTTCGCCTCAAATTCCATTTGGCACGGTTAGCAGGAAATAATATAGCAATATGTGATAAGGTGCCAGAAGATGTTAAAAACAAAGTAAATGCCATGATCTCTGCGGCAGATGAAAACGCTAGTAACAAAAGAAGTTATAGCGATGCCATTTCATCCCCCCTCCCGAGGTGGTCGTACTAGTGGGCGTGGCAGCCTTAAGCGGTTCTTTCCACAAAGTAGTTCGAGTCCTTCAAGTGCACAAGGAGCTAGTGGGACGGGAGACTCCTCTTTTGTAGAGTTAGACCGTTCTGTGCCAGGGGCAGGGACACAATCCACGCTTGAGGGTATGGCTGCGTGGAACCAAGAGAAGCACACTGCAGCGAGGACAGCCATTGCCACTTTTTGGTACTATTCTGACATTCCCTTCAATGTGGCAAGGTCTCCATACTGGCGGCGCATGATAGATGTCGTCGCAAGCTGCGGCACAGGATTTAAGGCGCCAACTTATGATGACCTTAGGGGCCCTCTCCTTCAACAATCTGTGGACGACATTCAAGTTGTGTCATTGTGCTTGACTAAATTAATAATATATATATGGCATGACTTTTTTTTATATTTATTAATATGATAAAATCAATATGCAATGTGCATGACTAAATTTTTTTTTTTACTTTAGGTTGTGCTTGACAACCAGCGTCAGGTGTGGAGAACCAAGGGTTGCACTATCATGTCTGATGGTTGGACAGATGGGAGGGGAAGAACCCTCATTAATTTTTTGGTTGCATCTGCAGAAGGAACTGCATTCCTTAAGTCAGTAGATGCATCGGCACATGTTAAGAGTGTCGAAATGCTTGCAGGGTTGTTGGAGGAGGTTGTCTTGGAGGTTGGGGAGGAGAATGTTGTCCAAATCATCACGGACAACGCAGCAGCATATAAGGCAGCCGGGAGGATTTTGGAGGCAAGATTCCCCACCATTTTTTGGACCCCATGTGCAGCCCATTGTCTTGATTTGCTCCTCGAGGACATTGGGAAATTACCTTGGGTAAGAGAGGTTGTAGGGAAGGCTAAGGCCATCACAAAATTCATTTACAACCATTCATGGGTCCTTAGCCTCATGAGGCGATTTACCAATGGGAGGGAGCTAGTGCGGCTTGGCATTACACGCTTTGCCACAAACTTTGTGACATTGCAGAGCATTTACAATGCAAGAGGGTCACTAAAACAAATGTTTGTGAGTGATGAGTGGAATTCTGAAGCAGCTGCAAGATACCGCACATCATCCGAGGGGCAAAATGTTTATACTTCTTTGTTTGAGGAGGACTTCTGGATGGCCATGGATGAGGCCATCAAGGTACAACTACAAGACTACGCTTATTAATTTGTTTTATTTAATTTATGTTGTAAAATATTTTTCTTTAAATTATTTTTTCTTTTTTTTTCAGGTCTCAGAGCCATTGGTGAAGATTCTTCGTCTTGTTGATGGAGAACAATTTCCAATGGGTTTTGTATATGAGGCTATGGATAAGGCGAAAGAGGCCATTGCTGCATTTTATGAACATAACCGCACAAAATATGATGCCATTTGGACCATCATTGATAACAGATGGACATCACAACTCCATAGCCCTCTTCATGCAGCGGGTTACTATTTGAACCCCAAATTTTTTTATGAGCCCACATTCCGTGCTGATTATGAGGTCAAGATTGGCCTTCAAGATTGCATTGACCGCGTGTTCTCCAAGACACCACAATTGTGCGATGAAACCCGTGCCAAGATACAAAATTATAAGGCATGTCGTGGTCGCCAATTCCCATCTGTGCAATGCAAAAATGCTATTAAGAAATTGAGGCCAGGTAAACCGTAAACCTCATCGAATTATTATTTATTGTCTTCTGATTTTGTTTTAAAATTTAAACTTTTAAGTTGTTACATGTGAAATATTAATTTTTTTTTGGTTGTTGTTTCTAGATTTATGGTGGGAGGACTTTGGTGATTTTACGCCCAATTTGCAGCACATGGCGGTTAGAATCTTATCTCAACCATGTAGCTCTTCAGGTTGTGAGCGCAATTGGAGTATGTTTGAGCACATACACTCCAAGAAGCGCAACAGACTTACACAAGAAAGGTTAAATGATCTTGTGTTTGTGCACTACAACCTTCGTCTCCACCAAAAATCTTTTGAAAAAACAAATATTGAGCCCATTGACCTAAGTGACATTGATCCATCATCTGAATGGATCACAGATGCAGAAGCACAAGAGCAGCAGGTAGTAGTTCAAATCTTGTTGGGACCTTTTTCTCCTCTCCTCCTCTTCGTTTAAAAGCATATCTTATAGTTATAGTATTTTTTTTTGTCCCTTTCCTCATCTAGTTGAACTTCTAGGTACAGCAAGAGCCTCTATTCAGCATGGAAGAATTGCAAAACTATGAGACCCTAGCGGAGGAGATGGCAGCAAGGGACCAAGAAGAGGCCTTAGCACGAGAAGCGGCACAAGCATCTACAAGCACACATCAAGCAAGAGAGACTAGGGCTTATGTTAGGACAAGGGGCAAAGGAAAACAATAGATAGTGGGCCTATTGAGGCATTTTGAGACTTGACACAGTTTGTAATTTGTAATTTTGTACCTTTTCAAATTATAAGCAATACAAGATGTGTTTTGTGAACTTTTGTCACTTTCATGTGTACTTAAAGCTTGAGCCTTGTATGATGTCTTGACTTGAATTGTTGTTTTTATTGCAATATCTGATTTGCATAATGTTAATTCATTGTAATATGCATGAAAAAAAAATAAAAAATCGTTTTCTTCGGTTTTTTTTTTGCCGATTTTTTCCCCGATTCCGATTTATTCCCGTCTTTTTCCCCAGCCGATTTACTACCCGATTCCGATTTTCTCTACTATGGTAAAAACAATAATAAGAATAATAACCCAAGAGATGCCCATGAGGTTTAAAGCAATTAGTGAAGACTGAGGAGTTTCAAACTCTAAACCATGGTTCAAATCTCATGGGTGAACCTTGATATATCAAATGGCATGATCTCAAAGGGTTAATTCCTCAACTTTCAAGGAGGAGACCCAGGTTCAAGACTTGCCAAGCAATACATGCATAATTGTCAAGTTGTAATACCACTATGTGGTCGTGTTGTAATATGTGTGCGACCCATTTCAATCTCATATAACTAAAATTAAAAAAATTAGTCCAAGAGGTTTAGGGCAAGGGAGCAATGAATTTCATGCAATAGACCGAGGTTCCAATCTCTTGGGTGAACCTTAACATTTTGACCATGGGGCTTGGGGCAAGCAGTGAGGAACAAAGAGTTTCACATCATCAACCAAGTTTCCAATCCCATGGATGAACATTAATAATTATCAAATCACACAATCTACACCAGTAAAATTCCTCAATTTTCAAGGAAGAGAACATGATACATGCATAATATAACCACTATGTGGTCATGATTAATACATGCAAAACCTATTTCAATATCATATAAACAATTTAAAAATAATAATAGTAAGAATTAGTGATCAAATGGCATTAACTCAATAGGTTATATCCCTTCAAGAAGGAGACCCAGGTTCAAATCTTGTCAAGCTATACATGCATGATTGTCAAGTTGTTGTAATAGCACTATATGGACATGATATAACATGGGTGGGGCCCATTTCAATCCCAATATAACCAATTTAAAAAAAATAGTAAGAATGAGTGTGAACCTCGAGGGAGTGCGAGCCTGGAGCGAGCCTCACCTTTCGTTTATTTTAGAAAGCAGGCAAGTGTTGCAAGTGTTACGTGTGCAAGCAAGAATCAAGTGTTAGCAGAAGCAAAGTGCAAGAAATGAGTGAGTACCACTTCTTGTTTCATATCTTAGGAGAAACTCAAAAACTAAAGGATTCTTGTGAAGAAAATCTAGGTAACATGGCAGGAAAGTCATTTTTGAAAGTCCTTAGTGAAAGCAAAGATGCCCTAGTTGGAAGTATGGATGCCCTACTTAGGGATAAGAGCAAGGGCATATCTAAAGCAAACCTCACCTAGGTAGTAGATACTACATCAAAAGTGATTATCAAAGATGGGATGATCAAGCATGGTATAATGGTTCTTAAAAGTAGAAGGTTAATAAGTTCGTTCCATAGATATTGGCCACATTTTTTAGAGAGCCAAAATTGGATCAAGTGGAAGGAGGGATTGAATTCAAATTACTCCATCACTTTTCTTCCGAAAGGATTTTTCCTCTTCATCTTCTCTAGTTTAAAAATCAAGGATAAAATAATAGATGGTGTCCCTTGCTTTAGGGACAAAGATGCATTATATTTAAGACAATGGGGTGCGAACTATTGTGGGGGGCCAGAGACTATTAAAAGCCTTCCAATGTGGATTAGGCTTTTTGGACTTCATTATCAGCTTATCAACAAGGAGGTTATGAAGAATATCCACAATACTCTAGGGAACTTCATCCAAGAGGGATCAACTACTAAGTAGAGAAGGCAAGTTATATACACTCGAATACATGTTGCCATGGATATTTCAAAACCTTTATTACAATCCATTAGGATTAAATCTGAATCAAGAGAATGGGATCAACAGGTGGATAATGAAAACATTGCATTTTCAATGTCGCAAATGCTATGAGACCAAACAAATGGCAAGAGTTTGCAAAGCAAAACGATGGAGAAAGAGATAGAAAACTTTGGGCATGAGACAAACTTCAATATTGAGCAAGGATATCATATCATAGTAGCTAGGTCAAATCAAGGATTTTCCACTCCTAGGAATGTGGCAAAAAAAGCCTCTCAACATCATCAAATAGCAAAGGCCATTAAAGTTTGCCCAATTCAAATTGATACAAAGTATGAAGAAGTACAATGCACAAGTTCAAATTTAGGAGTTAAAGGTGCGAAAGATGAAGAGGTGAATTTTAAAGCAAATGAAGTGAAGGAGGTCAAGGTTAATCCAAGTAAATCATCTTCATTTTCCTCAAGTAGCACAAAACCCTCTCCTCGCAATAAAAATGAAAGAAGTACAGAGTTTATCCATTGTACTTTAGGGTTTCATGAGCAACATAATAAAGAAATGTATATGGAAAATATCCATGGAAATTTAGGATTTCCAAGGTAGCATAAGAAAGTAATTACTATGGAGGATCATCCTTGTACTTTAGGGTTTCCAAGGCAACATAAAGAAGAAAGTGTTTATGAGGCTATTCCTTGCATTTCAAATTTTTTAGGGCAACATAAATCTTTAGAAGAAAAGTCTCAATATGAACAATATAGAAAAATAGAAGAGATCGATAAAGATGAAAGTGTTGTAGGCAATGGAAAAGGGAGAGGAAGATCGTCAAAGAAAGAACAAAGAGAAAAGGAAACCCAAAGGGATATCGATCTGGGAAGCCAAAAACAAATATTATAGGTGTTAGTAAGAAGTGGGGCTAAGCCTACTAATAAAAATCAAAAGTGACGTTGAAAATGGTAATGTGGAGTATTAGGGGTCTGAATAAAACCCCTTAAAAAAGAGTTATTAAGGAATTAATATGTTCTTATAGTCCTGAGTTTATTTTAGTACAAAAAACAAAAATAAGTAGTGAGGACTGTAAGGATGCTTTTAAAAATATCTAAAAGATGAAGGATTGTCTAGAAGCTTAGAAGCAAAAAGTGATTGGGTTGCTAGACTATTTTGAAGGAAAGATAAAAACATTAAAGTTGGGATTATAAATATATATTCTTCAACTATAGCTATTCCTCGTGAAAGATATTGGAAGGACCTTAGCATAATTTTGTCAAACACAATGATGATTCATAATTGTTATCTATGGATTCCATACTACTCTCTCCTTTGGAAAAAAGGATGGTGCTCCTAGAGGACCTAAATCAATACAAGATTTTGCTTCATTTGTCACTTCAAATGGCCTTTAAGATGTTATTCCTTCAAGTTTTCAGTATACATGGGATAATAGACGCAATAGGCAAACTCATATAGTAAAAATATAGGATAGATTTTTGTTATTCAACACATGGCTGCAAATAGAGTATACAATCTGCAAGTAGGATCAGATCACAAACCCATTCTGTTGACCTTTGATTTACTCAATAATGGTCATCCAAGCCATTTCGCTTCCATTATATGTGACTTCAAGACCCTCATTTCTTCCAAACTGTTATGTTATGATGGGATGAAGCAAATTTTGAAGGATTGTGCATGTACAAGTTTGTTCGAAAGATAAATATCTGAAGAGGCAAATGAAGACTTGGAATGTCAAATATTTTGTTAACATTTTTAAAGAAAAGAAGAAAATTGAATCCAGAATAAAAAATTTACTAGAGATGGTAGAAATCAATGACTAGGACTTTTATGTGCAAGAAAAACAATTACTTTCAAATTATTAGAAAGCATTGAAAAGGAGGAGTCATATTGGTTCCAAAAATCAGTGGAGAAATGGCTCAAGGAAGGAGATAGAAATACCAAATTGTTTCATGCTATGGCAAAAACAATTTTTTTTTCGTCGAGATGGTAGAAATCAATGACTAGGACTTTTATGTGCAAGAAAAACAATTACTTTCAAATTATTAGAAAGCATTGAAAAGGAGGAGTCATATTGGTTCCAAAAATCAGTGGAGAAATGGCTCAAGGAAGGAGATAGAAATACCAAATTGTTTCATGCTATGGCAAAAACAATTTTTTTTTCGTCGTATCAAAAATATTTTTAACTCCAAATGGAAGAAATATTGAGGAAGAAGAAGATATAATGAAGGAAGCAATTAAATATTTCAAAATATTTTATGAGATGCTTGGCAAAATAAGGAGATACAAGGTAAGCTTTTGCAAAATATTCCATCAATTATCACAAAAGGACGAAATGAAGCTTGATGAAGAAGATATTTATGTAGGACTATATAAAACAGTTAGATCTTTCCATCCAAAAATTTTCTTTCAAACCTTTGCGATTTATTGAAGAGTGATATGTTAGCAGTAGATAAAGAGGCTCAGAAAAGGAAGACTACCATAAGTGAGATTAATGCCACCTTTATTACATTGGTTCCCAAGAAAGGCGAGACAAAATATTATGATAATTTTTGTCCAGTAAACCTTTGTAATATGATTTATAAAATCATTTCAAAATTTTGATTAACAGGTTAAAAAACATTCTAAATTGTTTTATCCCAAATGAACAAGGTGGTTTTGTTCGTGGTAAACAAATTCTTGATGGTGCCTTACATTATCTTCGTTCCATAAAAAAACCAAGGTGTTTATGAAATTAGAAATGGACAAAGCATGATAGGGTTTGCTGGAGTTTTCTACATGATAATCTCAAAATGTTTGGTTTTTATTAAGGCTGGTGTGAATGGATTAAATGTTGTTATAGCACTCTCGAATATTCTATTTTGATTGGCGGTTTCCCTGTTGGATACTTTTAAGCCATCCCATGGACTCCACCAAGGTGATTCACTATCCTTATCTATTTATTATTCTTGCGGAGGCATTAGGGAGAGCTTTCTCAAAGGCAAAAATGGAAGGAGAAAACAAAGATATTTAGGTTGCAACAAATGGTCTCTTTGAATCTCATCTCCAATTTGTTGATGATACTTTTCTTTTGGGTCATCCCTCGGTTAGTGAGGCCATGGAATTTAAATCATGCTATGAGAAGGCCTCTACATAGCTAGTTAGTACTACAAAATCCAAGAATTTTTTCATTAACACTTCCCTATATTTACAACAGATTATTGTTGATATTTTAGAGTTTAAAATTGAAAATTTTCCATTAACCTTTTTGTGTATTCCTTTGTCTTATAAATAAAAGAAAAAGGAGCTTTGGGACTCATGTTTGGATAGAATGAAAGTTTTTTTGGGTAGGTTGCAAAGGTATGTTCTTAACCATCGCAGGAAGGCTACAACTCATAGAGACTACATAGCAATACATCCCTAGTTATATGATGCCACTTTCAAGATTGCCAACAAGTATAGCATCATAAGTTGATCAAATTCAAAAAGAGTTTCTTTAGAAATGGTGTGAGGAAAATTTTAGGTAGAACTTAAGGGAGCCTAAAAATTAGGACTTTGGAACTACAAAAAAGGAGGTTCAAGGTTCAAATCCGAGAGGGGTAGGGTTGTACACCATGCTCCAATTGTCAAAGTTCAATTGGATAAACATATTTGTAATAAAACACATCATCCCATATGACTTATGGTCTCGTGAATGTTAAATTCTACTTTACTTTGACTTCTTTGTAATTGGGATAGGGTTTGCAAAGCAAAAACTATTGGAGGGGTAGGATTGCGGAATTGTAGACTTACGAGTTTAGCCTTATGGGAAAACTTAGTTGGAGATTTTTCAAAGACCAAGGAAAAGGTTGGGCGAAAATGTTACTTCAAAAATATATAGGTTCTTTTGATGCAATAAAATTATTCAGGAAACGGGGGTCTGCAACTTATTATGCCTGAAGCTTCAACTGAGGTAAGCTTCTTTGGCAATTTTTAGCATTTTCCTTTCAAATAATTTAGTCTTTACCTAGGCTATCAGTGGCATGCATCGAAAATATGGTAATGGCCATTGTTAAGAAGGGGAAACCCAATCTATGTAAGAAGGTAATGTCGGTAGTGATTGTCCACCAAAGGAAAGCCCTGGAGGAGAAAGGATGGGGTATACAAGTATTTTTAAGGAGCAGTAGGAAAGGCAATAGGTGAGGATCTGTTGCGGAAAAATCCCATAAGGATGCAAATAGGAGATTCTAACCCTTTGGATCCAAGAGCAATAGATCTGAATTTGACAGCAATAGAAAGGTCAAAGGGAGGCGCTTCTTGGGTGCAAGTTTTGAAGAGAGGTCAAAATTCACAAGAGGGATTTGTTCTGTCTCTGGATCAGCATGAAAAGGGTTTTACTCTTAAGGTACCAAAAATTTTGGCTAATTAAGTGATTCAGAAAGGAAAAAATTCTTTGGTCGGGAAATATTTGGGCAATAGACCGGGATTTAGATACAATAAGGATGTGGGTTTGGGATAAATGGAAACTTCTGGGGCAAGAAGCAATGGTGGCTTTGCCTAATAAATTTTTGTTGTTTAACTTTGAAAATCTATAGGATATGGCAAATGTTTTGTTGAGTGGCCCATGGTTTTTTGGTAGAAGGCCCACAAACCCACTTCTAATTTGTATCTATTCTTGTATAATATTCAAATTGATTAATAATAATGTAGAATAGAATAGAAAATTTTTAATGTCCACAAGCCCAAAAGCCACCTTTACAACAACTTTACAAAGAACCGTGGTTGCCAACCCCAAAATCTTACCCAAGCATTTTTCTTTCTATAACTTTGATCTTTTGCTACTAATTTTGTTGATGAATTCTCCTATTTTCTCTACTTTCTCCTTTTCAAACAATTCCTGCAATGATTCCATTGCTCGAGTGTCCACATAGATATCTAAAATATCACTATATGACTTGCATTCCAAAATACAATGTTTTTTTGTCTCAACTACCCCTAGTGTAAAAAAAAGTATGTATCCTCTTCTCCTATTCTTTTTTTGGTCTTCTCAATCTGCCTATTTCACATCTAAGTTGGTGTAAGTTGGTCCTTAGTTGAGCATAAGCATCTTTGCTCTCCAATTGATGTTTGTACCTATATAGGCCTTTTGGTGGGTTATCATGTGTAGGGTTAAATTCAACAGGATAATGTTCTCTCTTTCTTCCTAACTACTTTTTCCACATAGCTGCATTTTTCCTTAACAAATGCCTATTAAGAGGTGAAGTGAATATCCAGATCTCCAATGTTCTTCAGCAAAGAGGCTCATGGTGGTGCAGTTTATAGTGATCCTTTAGGAGAGGAAACAAACTGTTTTTTGGAGCCTTCCTTTGGGAGAGGAAACAAACTGTGTTTTGGAGTCTTTCTTTGGGTGAGGAAATGAACAATTTTTGGAGTCTTCCTTTGTTTTCCTATAAAAGGGGACTGACCCCTTGCATGTAACAGTTTAGTAAATGTAAAAGTTTGTCGAAATCAATAAAATAACGAAGTTGCCATTGCCGCGTGGTTTTACCTGCACACAGCAAGGTTTCCATGTAAAAATATGTGTTATTGTTTTGTTTCTGCGTTATTGTTTTGCTTGCTTGTAATATTTGTTTTTTAACATCTGGTATCAGAGCTTTGAGTTTTGTGCGAGTGGGAGCCGCAACAATGACAGGAGGTGTAACCAAGTTCGAGATTGAGAAGTTTGATGGCAAGAACTTCGCCCTATGGAAGATGAAGGTGGAAGATTTGCTGGTTCAAAACAACCAAGCCCTAGCCTTGCTGGTTTCTACAATTCGTCTCTGCCTAGCAGACTCTGTCTTGTTCAATGTTGTTGAATAAAAGACAACGGAAGCCCTTTGGAAGAAGCTTGAAAATTTGCATGAGACAAAATCAACAACAAATAAGGTTTTTCTGAAAAAAAAAACTTTATAGCCAGAGGATGAAGGAGGGTTCATCTGTGGCAGATCATTTGAATGAGTTTAATACCCTAACCAATAAATTGATCTCAATTAATGTGAAGATGGAGGATGAGGACAGAGTTATCGCCCTACTTTGTTCCCTCCTGAACACTTGGGATCATTTGGTGATGACCATCAGCAATTCATCATCAGGACCTCTAACTTTTGATGATGTGGTAGCCGGTTTGTTGGCAAAAGAGTTGAGGCGGAAAACATCTTTGGAACCCTCAACCAATGAAACCCCAGCTATGACAGGTCGATCATTCGAGAGGAGTCAACAAGGTAGATCACAATCCAAATCTAAGTCTAGAGGACGCAAGTTGAAAGGGAAGTATTGGCATTGTGGGAAGCCAGGGAACTCAAAGAAGGATTGGTGGCATATGAAAAAGGAAAAGAATGGTGAAAAGCAATTCCAGCCATCAGCTGAGGCCATTACGGTAGATTCAAGAGAGTCAGCGACATGTGAGGCTTTTTGTATCAACAACAACAGACTTGTTCTATATCCCTGGGTTTTGGACTCGAGTGCATCTTTCCACACGTCTTCTCACAAAGACTGGTTTGTCAAATATCAGCCACATAGTGGTGGGATGGTCTACTTGGGTGATGATCATCCTTTAGAAGTTGTGGGAAGAGGGGACATCAGGATTAGGTTGGACGATGGTAGAGAAAGGATGTTATGTGATGTACGACATGTGCTTGATTTGCGGAAGAATTTGCTCTCAATCAAGATGATGGATAAGCTAGGGTATTCTATCACTTTCGGTTACAATTATTGCAAAATTACCAGAGGAGCCCGTGTAGTAGCAAAAGGAGAATCTTATGGGATTCTATATCATTTGTGCAGCGATATGGTGACAAACCATGTAACAGCAGCAACTTCAAAAAAAGCTCAAGATGCAGTAACGCTATGGCACCAAAACCTAGGACATATGACTGAAAAAGGTCTGAAAATTCTGCATGACCGAGGTATGCTTTTTGGGATTAAGTCTTGTAATCTAGACTTGTGTGAGCACTGTATTTTTGGTAAACAAAAGAGCGTTCAGTTTACTACAATCTCTGGTAAGAGTTCCGATTTTTCTGCAACATATACATTCTGATATATTTCGACCAATCCCCACTCAGTTCTTAAATGGTGCTATATATTTTTTGACATTTATAGATGATTATTCTAAAAGAGTGTGGGTTCATTTTCTAAAAAATAAGTCGGAAGCTTTGGAGAAGTTTAAAGAGTTCAAAGCATGAATAGAGAAAAGTTTGGTCAAGCCTATTTTATGTCTCAAGTCAGATAATGGGGGTGAATATTGCTCCAAGGAATTTGATTGTACATAGGAAGGAATTAAGCACCAGAAGACTGTACCATATACTCCACAAAAAAATAATGCAGCGACTGAGCGGATGAATCGCAGAATCATGGAACGTATAAGAAGCATGCTCAGCGCATCTAGGTTGGATAAAAGGTCCTGGGCAGAGGCTGTTAATACAGTTGCTTACCTCATTAATAGGTCACCTACAGCTGGACAAATTCCGGATGAGGTTTGGTGTGGTAAGCAAGTTGATTACTCTCATTTGTGTACCTTTGGTTGTGATTCATTTGCCCATGTGGCTTAAAAAAAAGTCCAAACTTGACGCCAAATCAAGCAAATGTGTTTTTCTCAGCTATGGAGATACAGTGAAGGGGTATAGACTGTGGGATCCTACTGCCCACAAGGTAATTAGTAGTCAGGATGGCATTTTTAATGAAAAATCCATGCAAAGGAAAGAGGTACAGTAAACACCTAATCTTGTACCAGTTGAAGTAGTAGATATGAACGAAGATGAAAATGAAAATCAGCATGTTGAAGCTTTTGATCAGCATGTAGAACAGCAAGTAGAACAGTCACAACAGTGACAAGACCAAGAGCCACAACCAACAAATCATCGGGTTAGAAGATCTACACATCCTCAAAAGTGTCTGGAAAGGTATTTTACTGTTTTTCAGTCCTCTTTTGCTTTGTTAACTGATGATGGTGAGCCTAGTTCATTTCAGGAAGCTAGAGAATCTGAAAATGCAAAAAAGTGGAGGAATGCCATGGAGGAGGAAATGGAAGCACTTCGCAAGAATAAACCGTGCGAACTTGTGGATCTCTCACCTGAAAGAAAGGTTGTTGGCAACAAGTGGGTGTAGAAAGTAAAGAAGAACAGTGATGATTTGTTGGAACGCTATAAAGCTCGCTTGGTGGCAAAAGCATACGTGCAAAAGTCTGGTATAGACTTTAATGAAATTTTCTCTCTAGTTGTGAAGCTTGACTATTGTTAGAGTTTTACTTGCACTTGTAGCAACACAGGATTTATAACTGGAGCAGCTTGATATAAAAACTGCTTTCCTGCATGGTGATCTCAAGGAGGAGAGTTATATGTATCAGCTTGAGGGCTATGAAGTGGAAGGCAAAGAACATTTGGTTTGCGGACTCAAGAAATATTTGTATGGATTGAAACAAGCACCAAGAATGTGATACAAAAAATTAGACACCTTCATGAAGAGCCAAGGTTTCAACAGGAGTAAAGTTGACCATTATGCATACTATAAGAGGTTTGATGATGGCAGTTTTATTATTTTGCTGTTGTATGTAGATGATATGCTAGTTGCAAGCCCTAGCATGAAGAAAATCATTGATCTAAAGGCTCAATTGGCTAGGACATTTGAAATGAAGGATTTAGGAGCAGCAAACCAAATTTTAGGGATGAAGATACACAAGGACAGAATAGGAAGGAAGATTTGGTTATGGCAACAATCATATATAGAAAAGATTCCGCAGCGCTTCAATATGCTAAATGCAAAACCAGTTAGTATTCCACTTCTTTCACACTTCAAATTGTCTTCCGAACAGTGTCCTAGAACAGAAGCAGAAAAGACAAGCATGTCTTGTGTATTGTATTCATCAGCAATAGGAAGCCTCATGTATGCCATGGTAAGCACCAGACCGGATATTGCCCAAGTAGTGGGAGTCGTCAGTCAATACATGGCAAATCCTGGTAAGGAGCATTGGAATGCAGTGAAGTCGATATTTAGATATTTAAGAGGCACTTCAGATGCTGTTATTTACTACGAACCGGCAAATTTGCAAGTTAAAGGTTTTGTGGATTCTGATTATGGCGGACATAAGATGGGAGAAAGTCCACGACAGGATATATCAGTAGTGGATTTATCAACCACTGAAACAGAATATATTGCAACCACTGAAGCGAGCAAAGAGGCAATTTGGCTAGAACGACTGTTGGGAGATATGCAGGAGAAGATTACGTTGCATTGTGATAGCCAAAGTGCTATTCAGTTAGTGAAGAGCCCAACATTCCATGATCGCACGAAACACATTGATGTTAAGTACCATTTTATAAGAAATGTGGTGGATGAAGGTAGGATCCTGTTGGAGAAAATTAATACTGAAGTGAATCTTGCAGATATGCTTACAAAGCCGGTCAAGACAGAGAAGTTTGCATGGTGCAAAACTTCTCTGGGCTTGCAGAAAATGTGATAAGGGCAGCATTGGGCAATTGGCACTTGGATGGAAAACATAGGCAAAGAATTTATGTTTACTGACTTCAAGTGGGAGAATGTTAGGAGTTGAAGTGAATATCTAGATCTCCAATGTTCTTCAGCAAAGAGGTGCATGGTGGTGCAGTTTATAGTGATCCTTTGGGAGAGGAAACGAACAATTTTTTAGAGTCTTCCTTTGAAGAGGAAACGAACAGTTTTTGGAGTCTTCCTTTGTTTTTCTATAAAAGGGAATGACCCCTTGCATGTAACAGTTGCATGTCAAAATCAATAAAATAACGAAGCTGCCATTGCCCCATGGTTTTACCTGCACACTACAGGTTTTCCACGTAAAAATCTCTTTTACTGTTTTGTTTTTGCATTATTGTTTTGCTTGCTCGTAATATTTGTTTTCCTAACAATGCCTTTATGTCTTTGTTATTATTTGGGCATTTATCCAAGTTGATATTCCATTTGTTCATCCACTTGTTTTGCTTCATCCATGTTTTCTTTCTTTTGTTCAAATCTTCTTCTATTATAGCTTTAGGCCATCTGTTTGCATCCATCTATTTGATTTTTTCAGATATCCTAGAAGATGAACCATAGCAGCTGCCTCTATAGGGAAGGTACCTGTTTCTGCTAGAAGAATCTCATATGGAACTGATGCTTTTATTTTGAATTTGTTTGTAATCAAACGTTTCTGAATCCTCTCTATTTACCTCCATTTTGAGTCTGATGTGCTGCTAGTCCACACTTCACACCCATATAGCATCACTGGTACCACTAATAGCCCAAATAAAACCTATATAGTCTTCCAGTCCCATAATTCAGCCTCTCTGCTTCTATTTTGTAATGCAAAAAGTGCTCTCCATCCTCCCAATGTTCTCTTCATTCTACATGTTTTCCAACTGAGCTTATTATTGAAGTCTATCCCAAGATATTTGTACTTTGTTACTTCTTCCAGAAGACCCCCTTCAAAATAAATATTTAATTGATTCTTTTTCTTTTGATTGGAGAAGATCATGATCTTGGTTTTGTTAGTATTTACTTGCATGCCTACCTCCTTGCAAAAGTGCTCTAAGGCCTTTAAATGCTCTCTCAAACCCTATGCTGACCTTGCAATCAAAATGAGATCATTTGCATACAAAAGAAGCCTCACCACATATCTTCCCAAATGAACACCGTCCCCTCCACTCAAATTTAGCCATTCTTCTAATTTGTCAATATATAAACCAAATAAGGTAGGGGATAATGGGCATCCTTGTTTAACCCCTATGTCACTTCTAAAGCATTCTAAAAGGCCTGCTTGCATTCTAATTTTAGCTCAGACCTCCTCATAGAGTCTATGAACTGCTGCTCTATACTTTTCTGGTATGCCTAAGTCTTCCATTCTACTCCATAGTTTACTTCTAGGCACTATGTCAAAAGCTTTCTTGAAGTCCACAAAACAACAATAGGCTTCTCCTTTTTCATTCCATATTTTTTCAATGATATGTCTCAAAGTGATGATGTGGTCTATTGTCAAGTGTTTTGGTCTAAAACCTGCTTGTCCTTTTGCCCTCTTTCCTTTTTCTTCTACCCACTTGCTGATTCTACTCTCAACCATGCTTCTAAACAGCTTTGCAAAGAGGGGATTGACCATAATGGTTTGGTAATTTGAGGATTGTCTATGTCTTCACTCTTGAAGAGAGGTATTGCTACATTTGTTGTCCAATCCTTTGGAAAGTCATGCTGGATGATGTTGTTGAATATCCTCTTCATGTGTGGGGTTAAGTCCTCTACTCCCCATTTTAAGTATTCCGCTTGTAGTCCATCCACATCACAAGCCTTACATGTTCCTAGCTTTTTAATACCTTCCTTGACCTCCCTTAAGGTAAATAAATTTGTTGTTGTGATGATTATGGAAGGGGCCTCTTCTTCTTGCTCTTGTTCATACAGCTGCTTTGCATAATCCAGCCATTGGATTGTTGTAATGTTCTTTTTTGTTTGTTTCGTTCTACTTAAGTTCCAAAATAACTTTTGATTATTCTTCCCTAAATAAGTTAGTTCTTCTCGTCTTGCACTCAAATACTCCTCTTTTTTTGCTTTTACTACTTGTTTGTACAAACTTTTGTTTTCCTCTTCTTTGCCTGGTTCTTTTAAAGCTCTCATTGCTGCTTTACATTCTTCATCGTACCATGCATTTGCTGGAAAGCTGTTTTTTTTTTCTTATTATTAAATTTTAGACATTTTGCACCCTTTTAATGTCTCGAGAATTATAATTATTAATCGTTGATTCCTTGCTCTCTTGTTTCTTTTTCCTTACTCTGCATTATCTGTTTTACTGTTTAATTGAAAATTAAACAAATATGTCATGAGGACTTTCCCCTTATTGGCAATTGTTGATTGGGCTGCACTTTTTTTATTTGCTGATTTCTTTCCTACCATGACAGTTTTATTTGTTGGGAAGTCTTCAATCTCTACTTCTATTAGCTTCACTATCAGGCTTTGAAAGCAAATGATCATAGGGAAGTCGTCAATGCTTACCCCATTGCCAGTTTTGCATGTATACTTTCAAAAATCTTCCACTTACTCATACCATTGCAGATGATCAATCCATGTATCCCACACTAGGTCAATAGTTCTTCTCCAAAATGAGTAATGTTGGAATGTTTAATCTTCACTTGTGATCATAGGGACAACATGTGTTTTACTTGTTTCTGTAAAAGGCCCACAGCCCCATCTCTGACTTGAATTGATTCTTGTATTAATAAGAAAGCATTAGATGTTCAATGTTTGACAATATAGGGACCCATGAAATATATCATTAAGTGTATTAAGTATTTCCACTCTCAAATCATTTAAATATCATGTATTATTCCTCTTTTCTGAATTGGAAATTCTTCAATCTTATTTTCTAACAGGCTTTTCCAACAAATAACATAGTCAACACAGCTTTGCCCCATTGTAATTTTTGCATGTATACTCACATACTTATCATTACAGATGATCAATCCATGTATCCAACACTAGGTCAATAGTTCTTCACAAAAATGAGTAATGTTGGAATGTTTAATCTTCACTTGTGATCATAGAGACAACATGTATAACATTTTACTTATTTCTGTAAAACGCCCACAACCCCATCTCTAACTTGAATTGATTCTTGTATTATTAAGAAAGCAATAGATGTTCAATGTTTGACAATATAGGGACTCATGAAACATATCATTAAGTGTATTAAGCATTTCCACTCTCAAATCATTTAACTATCAAGTATTCTTCCTCTTTTCAAAATTGGAAATTCTTCAATCTCGACTTCCATTATCTTTTCTAACAGGCTTTACCAACAAATGACATAGTCAACAATGCTTGCCCCATTGTAAGTTTTGCATGTATACTTTCCAAAATTCTTCAACCTACTTACCATTACAGATGATCAATCCATGTATGCCACACAAGGTCCATAGTCCTTCACCAAACTGAATAATGTTAGAATGTTTAATCTTTAATTATGACCATAAGGACAAGTAGTGTAATATTTTCTTTATTTCTGTAAAAGGCCCATAGCCCCATTACAAACAAAGCAAAGGTTGTTATAGGGACCCATGAAATATACAGTAAAGTGTATTAAGTATTTTCACTCTCAAATCATTTAAATATCAGGTATTATTCGCCTTTTTCGAATTGGGAAGTCTTCAATCTCTTCTTCCATTATATGCTCTACCAGGCTTTGGCAGAAAATAACATAGTCGGCAACGCTTGCCCCATTGTCTGTTTTGCATATGTACTTTCCAAAATTTTACCACCTGCTCATACCATTAAAGATCATCAACCCATGTGTGTCACACAAGGTCTATAGTTCTTCATCAAAATGAGTAATGTTGGAATGATTAATCTTCACTTATGGCCATAGGGATGACGTGTAATATTTTATTTATTTTTGTTCTCAAATCATTTAATTATCATATATTATCCCTCTTTTTTATCCTTTAGTGTGTTTTTAGTGTCTTGCAACACCAATACATCTCCATGTTCTCTTTCTGCACTATGATTATTGATTTGCTTAGCTGAAAAGGTTATTTTGTTCCATTCATTATAGGTGTTGAGTCTGTTCCGCTTGATTCTCCCTGAATAATTTATGAAATTCTTTATGGTATTCGAGCAGGCACGAACCTTGTTCACTTGGTTCTAATCTGGCAACAACTTCCGCAGAGGTTGTGCTAACAAAGCCCTTCTCTTAAAGGGCAGGATTAAAGGAAAGATCGTGGAGGGGCACTTTCCAATGGCATTCACTCAATCAGTTTTTCAAGTTACTTTACAGCAAAGAGGCAGACATTTTTTGGCTTTCCAATAGTGCTATGTTCAACACCCAAAGGTTCTCCAAAGCAATGCCGAAATCAGAATAATTCCTACAATGTGTCATGAGGCCTTTAGACAAAATCTCCTGGACTGCAATTCCACACCCCTAGCAAAACAACTAAAAATCCCAAATAAAGGAGATACAAACAAAACTCCAAATTCCACAAACGGATCGAAAGGGCAATTTGTGACAAATATTAGGAATTCGTCTTTTTTTTTAAAATCTATGCAAAAATTAACAAGACCTACTTTTGTAGTTTTTACTATTTGACAATTATGTGCATCAATTTAGCAGTTGAAAAATGACCTCCATATGAAAAATGAAGGAAAAAAAACGTCCAAAATTGTTTCCAAGAAAGTGTCAATATATTCCATCTAGTTGATGCACAACCCTTTGACTTTTGTAGCGCATGTGTTCACATATAGGGTCTAAACCTACAAGCCTTGCCTTGTTTGTGGGGGGTTGGGGGATTGGTCTTGCCTAAGACCTCTCCTCACCCCTACCAAAAAGGCATTGCATGCTCCTTGGCCATCCTAGTTATATCAGGTCACTCACAACAAAGATGTCTTTAGTGCAAATCCGAAGCCACCTCTTTTGGGCACACCCTCTTTAGAAACCATGGGGCCAATGAGCTTCCTTGAAAGGATGAACACTCCCAACCATTAAAAAAGTGTTGCGAACCCCTTGACCAACACTTGCTCAAGGTAGCCTTGTCCAAGTGGTCTCAGGTACGAAGTTCAATTCTTGCACCTATGAATATTATTGCTTGTGAAAAATAGTGAAGAAACCCTACTTCATCCTTGCACATGTGGCAGCTTCCAAACCCATCCAAGTGAGGCATTATAAGGACCCTAACACGTGGCATCTTCACATGTTGGCGTGGCCCTTTCACTATGGTATGTGAATGAATTACACTAGGGGCCTAGGATGTGGTAGCGTGGACAACTCCTAGAACTAGTTTGTGGTGCCTAAAAGTTATGCTTTAGAGTTGTGCAGCAAGAGAACGATCTCTCTCTTTAAAAACGATGAAGAAATGTGCCTTATACAAAATAGTAAACACAATTACAAATGATGATATGAATGCAGAAATATACTATAAGATATAAGGCCCATGTATTAAGTAAAGCAACTATACAATAATTAATACAAGGAGTGTGGTGTTGCAAGGTGCTAGGCACTCTGTTTTGTTGTGGTGACAAGAACGGCCTATATTTGGTTCTACAAATGAAAGGGAAATGGAAAGGAATCAGAAAAATATAGAAACAGCAGGAGAGGAAGGAAGAAGACCAAGAAAATATAAAGGAATTCTTGGACTATGCTTTATACAAAGTATGTACATAAGTTACAAAACAACTAGAAGGTGAAACGCTTTAGCTTCCAACTAATCAAGAAGCAATTTCAACAAACGTGAACTACCTCTTCAGCTTCCTATGTGTTTAGCACCAATTTTTGGATGGATAGGTGGTTGGACTAATCCTACGTAGTAAGGTGTCAAGCATCTGGAACAACAAGGTTTGCATGTCTGACGTCGAATGATTACATGTGGAGCTAGCGCCATAGATTTGTTTGTATCTATGTGTGTCATTGAGGTCGGTGCCAGAGAAGGGTTGGTTCCATAGAAGTCATGACATCATAAGTCGACTTGGCAATAGTCCGTTTGATGAAGAGCCAAAATAAGCACCTAGATTTACAAGCAAGAAAAGGTCTAGAGTCATCTTCCTTGGAACTTCAAGTATCTCTCTCTCTCTCTCTCTCTCTCTCTCTCTCTCATGGGCCTAACGGTAAGACTTTGGAACTCCAAATAGGAGGTTCAAGGTTCAAATCCAATGGGGGGTAGAGTTGTACACCATACTTTGGTTGGATAGACTTATATTTGCAATCCTCTATAAAGGATGTCTCATATGGCCTATAGGCTCGTGGACATTAAAAACTACTCTCTCTCTCTCTCTCTCTCTCTCTCTCTCTCACACACACACATGGGCCTAACGGGATGACTTTGGAACTCCAAATAGGAGGTTCAAGGTTCAAATCCAAGGGGGGTAGAGTTCTACACCATACTTTGGTTGGATAGACATATATTGGTAAATAACATCCTCTATGAGGGTTGTCTCATATGGCCTACTCTCTCTCTCTCTCTCTCTCTCTCTCTCTCTCTCTCTCTATATATATATATATATATATACACACTCGCTCTCTCGTCTAAATGACTTACATTTGTTTTGGCCCTCCAATCAAAAATTTACAAGGTGGTGACTTAATTCCTCTTTGATCTCATGTGACAGTAAACATTGTTCATTAAAACCTTCTAGAACCTAGTCAATACACTTCTACAACAACCTTGACAATGACCTCTCTCTTCATTCAACATGCCATTTCTTGTATGCATTTGTACAACTCTTTCTATCTTAGAACAACTTATTCATTAAGGAATTTGGCACCCTAGTAAATTTTATTTGTTTGGACCCATACGTATATTCATGAGTAAAACATAGACCCATGAGATATTGACATTGCTATAGTCAATGGAAGCTCCTTATTGTGTATTTCAGTAGCAAGGGATCATTGTATTGGATAATGTACTTGGGACCCCCATAAGCACATTCATGTAGTCTTATGAGGCGGCATTGATTTGGATCATTGGTGGTTGGAAGAATCCATGAGGTTTTGAAAATAATTTTGTATATAAAACATGAGGAGTGTGTCCCATGCTAGTCAAGTAATTCACTTGTATGTATCTTATCCATAGTCAAATTTTGTGTTATATTATTTGGTACACCATTGTGTACCTTGACATTCCTATCTCCCTTGTGTAATATCAGTGAAGCTTCAAGTTTCCAATTGCCATTGTTGCTTGTTAATCACTTATTGAGCTGCATTGAGACGTTGAGGTATATAATTACATGTTTCTATACCATATTTTAAAATTTCCCTTCTTGATCTGATTACATTGTAAAAACTTACCACACGCTGTTGCAATTAGCTTTAATCCTATAACAACTTTATCTTCCAATATTTTCTATAATTGCAATTGCTTTTATTAGTCTTCATCAAGCATTCTATTTAACATACTTTAGCAACTAGACTTGAGAACACATCTTAAACTTTAGTTAAATGTATCTATAAATCCATTTGCAATATTTTTCAGAGCCCAAATTAATTTAATTTTACCGTAGCAATTTAATTTCAGCATGTGACTCAATTGTGATAACATGTGGCTATGATGACCTCTCAATTGGTGAATGATATTGACATGATTTATTCTACAAATTATGTGATGATTTTCAGATTTCATTTAGAGTATTATATACTATTTTATTGTCTTGTAAAAAGACTAACTATAGACTTGGTTTGAGTGCCTGACAGGGGCTTCCCTCAACCAAGTTTGAGAGGGAGAGTATCACTGGGGAGAGGATAGTAGATGCCAGCAGCTATAATCAGAAGGAAGGGAAATCGTGCACACACCACGTAATTGCATTTAGACATAAAATTGCAAGTTTGCTTGTGTTAAATTTAATGGAAAAAATGCCTTGAAGTTTCAAGTTGACGACTTTGCATCCATGTGTTTGCTTGTTACATTGCAAAAAGGTTGATTGCTGCTTGCAATTTTGTGAATCATGTTCAACAACTTAAAAGTTGTAAAAAGGCGTCCTTATGTGTAGGAAGGTTAAATGAAACCATGCGTCGTTATTACTTCCCTTGAACACTTTGCTGAGTTGCAAACTCCTCCTTTAAAATAACAAACCACCTTGAGTGTGGCCCAAGAGGAAAAGGTTAGCAATGTGAGACAACATCATGGCAAAAGTAAAATAAATATTAAAGCAAAGCGCATGAGCACTAGAACCCTAGTGCTGATTATATAAGCCCTTTCCTTTTTTGGGTGCCTCTTTTCATCATGCTCTTTGGGGAGAAGAAGAAAGAATGGCTGTTATGGGGGACTTATTATGCAATCCCTAAGAGGAAAACCTGAACACAACGAGATATGAATAGAAGGAACCACCCAACGAGCGATTTTTGAAGAGTGTCCTATTCTTGGAGAAAGCTATTCAAGGCAAAAAGAAGGGTTTTGGAGGTGGCAATATACTTGCAAATTGATTATTTAAACCTGCCTTGGGACGAGATCTGCGCAGAACGAAGGAGGCACACATAACTTTGAGTTGAAGACGTGGAAGTGCAGAAATTCCTTGAGGAATAGCAGTAACAATCTGGTAATTTTGCCTTAGCTTGTGCATCACAAACCAGCCAGCTACCATTATGTAATCCTTGTGTTAACTCATTGCGTGGGTATGCAGATTTTTCAATGTTCCTCTTTAAATGATATATCATAATTCTTTCAAAAAGAAAATTTGACGAATTATTGTGTTGTAGACTCAAACGTTGAATTTTTGTCGAACGGAATAAAAGAGGAATGGGTTGGTTTAAAAATTGGGGAATGTTCTGGTGATGTTTTTTCCATTCTTATATTGGCACATGAAAGCCTTGTTATCTACTTGTCTTTGGTTAACATGAAACCAGGGATGTAGGTATTGTTTACCATTGCAAAAGGTGTAGTGGGTTCTCTTGTCATGCATGGTTTGGCCACATGAAAACACATGAAACAATCCTGGTTATTTTCTTCAAATGATTTTGCTCATCTTTGAGCTTGGCATATGAAAATGTGTTGGTCATGATGCTACCCTCTATCAAGTGTGTCATTACACAATTGGCACCAGTGAGACAGCATCATGAACTGTTGGTGCCAACAGAGTTGACGCTGTAAATAGTTGGCATCATAAACAGTTGTCACTAGTGGAATTGGCATCGTAAGCAGTTGGCGCCATGCATAGAAGTTGACACCATAGGTTGAGTTGGATCCATGCACAAATGTGGCACTATAGATGGAGTTGGCATCATGCATATATGTGTGGCCCTACATGGTCCTAATACTAGCCCGTAGGCTAATAAGTCTTAATGGGAGATGAAAACTGGGGTTTAGCATTGTTGTGACAACGTGGCCCATCATGACGTAGAGAAACCCCTGCCTTGCTTGAATCACTTACTGATACAAGTCTGCCTGTTGTAGAAGTAAGAAGGATTTCATATGTTGGTTGCATAATTGTTTGGGTTGCATTATGTTGAAGTCTTGCTTGTTATACACCAGTTGTAACTTTTTCCAATAAGGGATCACTTATTGTATAATTTCACGAGTCCACTACGGATGTTTACTTCATTGACTCCATTTTTAGAATATGATAACAGACATTCATACTCTGCTATGGAATTTTACTTCATTAACTCCTTTGCTGGATGAGATTAACAAACCTTCAGTGAGATTAACAAACCTTACTGAAGGTAAGAAGACAGCTAGTATGATGTGGATACTCCAATTTTGTCTGCATCCAAATTTGGCATGATAATTGGCAAACCTTGCTTATTTGTTACAATAACAGTAGCACACATCTGTCAAGGTTACTGAAACAAAAGGCATATTTCTAATGTTAGATATGAGCAAGACTCATGACAGAGTTTCATGGAGTTTTTTGGATAAAGTTTCGGCTGCCTTTGGTTTTTGTAGACAGTGGAGAAGATGGGTAGTGAGCTGCTACAAGACTGCAAGGTACTCTGTTCTGATCCAAAACAAACCAGCAGGTTGTTTTAGCAGTAGTAGAGGTCTTAGACAAGGTGACCCCCTCTCTGCCTATTTTTTCATTATTATGGCTGAAACGTTCGAAAGATACCTCAATGCTGCCAAGGCTTCCGGCCGGTTAGGGGGCCTCAAGCCAGCTCATAATCTTGAGGGCATTACTCATTTACAGTTTGTGGATGATACCATTTTACTTGGTAATCCTACTGTGACGGAGGCAGTTGAAATTAAAAGAATCCTGGACCTCTATGAACTGACTCTCACCAAAAGATCAATTTGAAAAAGCAAGGTCTTCTTCATTAACACCGAAGTTGCTCTCCAAAGAAGGGTGGTGTTGTGGCTGCTCCACAACGTACCCCAAAATAGGGGACCCACCTTTTTTGCATGTTTTCCAAGAAGACCGAAGTGGCCCATATGCTAAAGATCAAAGAAAAAGCAAAACACCACAAGGAGAAAAAGTGTCGCGATATCGCGACATGTTGCATCGTCGCGGCCAAAGGAGGAAAAAGTGTCACGATATCGCGACATGTTGCATCGTCACGGCCAAAAGAGAAAAAGTGTCACGATATCGCGACATGTTGCATCGTCACGGCCAAAAGAGAAAAAGTGTCACGATATCGCGACATGTTGCATCGTCACGGCCAAAAGAGAAAAAGTGTCGCGATATCGCGACATGTTGCATTATCACGGCCAAAAGAGAAAAAGTGTCACGATATCGCGACATGTTGCATTTTCACGGCCAAAAGAGAAGAAAGAAAAAGTGTCACGATATCGCGACATGTTACATTTTCACGATTCAAAAGGGACAAGCAAGCAAAGAAACAAGAAGTGTCACGATATCGTGACATGTTCCATTTTCGCCAAGGTAACAGACCTGCATAGTGACGTGGACATAAGGACAAAATCCAATGAATAAGACAAAGCGTTACATAAGGAATATTTAATGATTTGAAATCATTTAAGATGGTCGTTACACACGGAGGGAAACGGACGCAAGCCCATGTGGAGAAAATGAAACGAAGGGCCACAAAATAGAAACGAAAAGTTTGGAAAAAAAGAGCATGCAAAGGGAAGGTGAAACGAACAACCATTGGAAAATGAAACGAAAAGCTTCCTGAAAAGTTTAAATACGCCATGCAAGGAGGTCCTGAGGGGTTGGAAATTGCTGCGAGCAGAGTTGCAGAGTTGAAGGCAAGAGGGCCATTCCTGGACCTGTTTGAGTCATTTTTCTTCCATGGACTGGTTTGGGAAAACCAAAAATTTTGTTATTGTAAAATGACAAATTTTTAATACAAAATTTTCAGAAAGTTGCATCTTATGGACAAGAAAGGAGGAGTCATTTTCTGCATGCAAGATTAAATGTCTATTTTTCCCCTTTTCAGATTTTAGGCTTGTAAATGGAGTTTATGCAAGTTTTCTTGGTTGCTTCATGCGAATGTTTAAATCTGAAAACCCTCATTTAAAACCCTAGGAGCCAACACTTAGCTTATCCGGATTGTGCTTGTTTTGCAGGTCCAATAGGTTAGGTTGCATGCATGAAAACCTCACATCTTCGGTTTTGTCGAAATAGGATAGCATCATACTGAATGCATTTTATTTTCAGTTTTCTGCATTTCATTTTCATTTTTCTGCATTTTATTTTTTCCAAAAATTTTAACTTATTTTAAATTTTCAGGCATTAAAATAAACATTTAAAAAATTTCAAAATCCAAAAAACAATGAACAATCACTAAAGTTTCATGGTGAAATAAACCAACATTGCCCCTTGTTTACAGTTACTTGCAATCACTAAGGTGTTCCAAGCATTTAAATTGAATATCTTTATTTGAGATTACTAATACACATATGCAAATGCTAATACAACGGAGACCTTGGAGAAGTTGTTTGTTTAACTTCTTTGCAAGAGGGGATTTGGAACCCAAATCCTAAAGGAGAGTGTACTTTCACAATCGGGTGAAAATACCACTCAACAGATTGGCGCTAGAAGGAGGGCCCGAATTGTTTTATTTCAGAGTGATTTAAATGCTATAGGGATTTAAATTTTGAATATTTCATGCCCTATTGATTATTATCTTTAGCCCTCTTTTAACAATACAACCTTGTAGTGTTAAAAGGAGGACATGAATCGCTATGCATTGTTCTAACGCTTTTGATTGTTCATACAAGAATAATGTGTTTTGATTTGATTTTGAAAAATTTTGGTCTTGACTAACGAGGTTGTCTCCATGCAATTACTTTCATTTGATTTTAATGGATACATCTCTTGGTTGATGCTGACATGATTATTAATACGTTACATGTTTGATATTTGCTAGTCAATTTCATGCTTATTTGTAAGGAATTATTTTTTGTCTAAAATGTATTTGTTGTCGGTATTATGCTCTTCACTTGCGTGTAATGCGATCTTGTGAATCAAAAAGCCTACAACACTAGGAGTATGCTCTTCACTTGCGCATATGCGATCTCGGTGAATCGAAACTTACATTTTTAGAATACTGCTTTGTCATGGTTCCTTCTTTCATTCACGACTAACAAATTGATTTTGAAGTTATTCTTTGAATTTCATTAATTGCAGGATTTTCTGTGTGTCGCAGGTTTTCTTTGAGGTATTGAGAGTTTTGTCAAGTTTTGTAGGGTAGTTTCATTTACAAGCTGGACCCACCGCATCGCATCGCAACTAGGTCCAAAACAACCGAGGAAACCATATTCCAAAGCCTCTCACTCACTCATAGGAATCCAAGGAATAAAACCGAGCAAATTGTGGTCCCACCAGATATTCTTGTTACAGAAGATCCTTCTGTTTCAGGCGCATCTAGCGGACTTGCACCGGTGGTGTCATTTGCCACTAGTGTACCAATTATCAGTACCATTTCCATGGTTCTTGTAGGGTTATCATCATCGATTTTGAATCAAATGGCCCAACCTCCACCACCTCCTTGGTACGGAGCCCATAACATTCCTTTGAATATTGCAGGGGATATTCACGAGATCCCTAAGAATATAGAGATATTTTTGCCCAAATACAAACCGGATGGCCCAAGGACCGCAGAAGAACATATTCAGGCCTATAGGGATGTTTTGATAAGATTGCAAGTTCAACATGAAGATGTGGCTTGTAGACTCTTCCCCATGAGCCTAGACCAAGTGGCTTACGAATGGTATATTTGCTTACCTACTCGGTTCCATTACGTCATGGACGCAAATGGAGGATGCTTTTGTCAACCAATTCAGGTCACCATTAGATCCCACAATCATCTATAATCAGTTCATTACATGCAAAAGAGGCCAGGGTGAGCCAATCCAAACTTTTAATCAGAGATTTTAGAAGTGCTATAATAGAGCAATTCGGCATTTTGCCATTGATCCCGTAGTAGCTTTGCAAATATATTTTGGGGCATTGGATCCTATGACGGCAATGTTTGCAAGGTGAAATCCTCAAGTTACCACGCTTGCTCTAGCCTACAATGAAGCTATGACCATTGAACAACAAATGACACCACAGAGTTATGGGTTTTCCCAGATGCCTATGGTAGGACAATATGGTCCATATGGTCAAGCTCCTATGATGAATCAGATCATGGCACCACAAATATCGGGCATAAATGCTTTGCCTTATCAACAACCATATTCATCAACACCCGCTTACGCACCCAATCCAATTCCGATTCAAAGTGTGAATCCCTACGCAAATCAAGTGGCTCAAAATCCAACTCAAATGTTAAGTCAAGATCTCACCAATTACGCAAATCCTATTGGAACTAGCAATAACATAGCTCAACCAAAAGAGATTTATTCAGAGGTTGAAGAACTCAAAAAGATAGTTCACAAATTGAGTAATGATTTGGTTCAAAAATAGAAGTATGAATCCCATGCCCCTCACCCAAATCGAAATTCCAACAATAGAGGGAGACAAGGGAATACGAAGCCAAACAATGGGGGTGTGCCTTCCCCTATTGCTAATCAGATAGATACTTCTACAGGACCAAGTCACTCTAGTTCCATTCTTAATATTTCTGATTTTGCATGGGAAAAGGGGTGTAGATTGCATAATACAAAGGAGCATAATGAAAGGAATTGTCCCAAAATTGCTAGGTATACCCATTGTCTCCAAGCTCAAGTGGATGATTTGGAACTTGTGCCAAATAAGGGTCCACCCCAACATCAACAAGGAGAGGACAACATTTTGGTGGTGGAAACTCTATATCGTCAAGAGAGTGAGAATGAGGAAGGTGAAGATGAATGGGGTGAGAAACATGTTGATGAAGAAGAAGTACTTGAGCGTCACAACTTGAACTTGGAGGATGATTACTATGATTCGTGGAAGAAATGGGAAGAATATTATCAATCTAAATCTTCTAATAAACTTGTTGTGTCAATTAATATGCAGGATAACTCAATTGCTTCCTCACATGAGGATACTATAAATCCTGTACAATTTGAGAAAGTTTTGGAAGAGGAATTCGAATCTCATCAAATTTTGGAACATGATAAGGATTCTACAACCATGAATCAAGAAAGAGAGTCATTTGCTTTAGATTCCTTTGAAGGAAAAGAAATTGAAAATCTTGATCCACTTACTTGTGCTACAATGATTATGCCATTTCAAAATGAGAAAATTACAAAACCTAAATCATTTGGGTTTGATATCATTGATGATCCAATTGAAAATCTCACGTTACCCAAAACAACCCAAGTGATTGATCATGGAAATGTGTTAGTTAACCCACCCCTAGATAGACAAGACTTATGGTTTGAAAGGGATGGACATATTTTCAATTGGGTACCTAAGTTTGGTGCCTTTGATAAACGAGTCATGGAGAAAGAACAAGTGCTACATGATGATGAATGTCATGAGAGAAAAGAGGAATTTTCAAATCCTCTTCAAGTAAGGTCAAATGAAAACATGCCAAAGGTAAAATCTCACCTTTTTGGTTTCACCATGCAAAATTCGAATGAAGATTTGCCTAATGAATGGTTTGATTCAAATATTATTAATGTTATGGCTTTATTGAATGAAAATGAAAGCTTATTTCTACACCATGAATCAAAGTGCGGAATGGACATCTTAAAGAATAGACATAAAGGAATTGAATATCAATCATTGTCTAATCAATTTGAAAACTTGAAACTCCACCATAGGATTATTAATGAAACTAAATCAAATTGGTATGGTGAGAGGGGCAAGTGGAAGTTTGTTTCTTTGTTTGGTTTGATCTTGTTTTTGTTGGATTCCTACAAAACTTGGTATGCGTATCACGTCATACGTCTTTTAAAGAATTCCAATCAGGTTTGGGATCCGGGAAAATGATAATCCAAACTTTTGCACCATCTTGCATTATATTGTACATTTGTATATACTTTTGGTTTTCGTGTTTTGGTTTTGGATTGGATCTCACTTTGGTTTTAAGTTTTGTGTGTTGGTCCTTTGGACACTTTTGGTTTGTTTAAAAAAAAAAAAAGCAAGATGTCAACTTAGGTCCTTATGAATGTTGACTAAGACTAGGAGAATATGAAACATCGGAATTGTATTGCAGAAAGCTCCACGAATATCGCAAACACATTAAAGAATATCGTTTGGAACTTGTGATGCATGAAGTTGTCAGTTTTATAAATTATGGCAAAGTAGGTGGTATACTCCATCCGCATTTCAAAAGGAGCAATGCATTCATATCTCATGTTACATTCCGCATTGCATATACATTTCATCTCAGCTTGCATCTTCATTTCATGTACAATCATTGAAAAGGTGTCGAATCCTCTTAGGGTTATTACATAACATATATTAAAAGGATCCTAAGGTTGGGAACTGATGCCCGAACTATCTTGAACCAAGCACGTTCTACACATATTAAAGAGGATCTTGAGCAAAATGGTCAAAACCATACTTGGAAGAAAAGGTGAGGCGAAAGGAGTATTTCGTGTCTGTCCTATTATGCAACATAATCCTTAAAACAATGGTTTTTACCACTCCCATAGTGCTTAAAGCCTAAAATCGAGTAGTAAGGATAGGGTTAAATCCCCATCGAACTTAGGTTGAGGATCCAACTCCCCAAAGCTCTGATTTGACCTTCATGGAGTAGTAAGGATAGGGTCTAATTCTCATCTCGCTTAGGTTGAGAATCCGATTCCCCAAAGCTTCTATTTTGCCCACTCAAGAACTTGAAATTCCAAAGCAAATATTTTTCATCTCTCCTTTATTAATATTGGATTGGAAGGATCGTACTACATGTCCCTTGCAAGGATGGGTAGTCATCCCCAAGGTCCAAGAAATCAAAAGTAGAGCCAAATCATGGATTATGGGGTTAATCTCCACCGGGGCTATAGACGCCTGACTGGAGTGGAGTATGCTCATGCGTGGCAACACGTCTTGTCTAAAAGCAAGACCACTGACTGCTCAAACGGACAGGCTAGCCTGATAGTTTCATCCATAACAGGTTAAATCATTTTGTTCAAGATGAGGTAATGAACTCCAGATCGAGTAGTAAGGATAGGGTTAAATTCCCATCTCGCTTAGGTTGGGAATCCTATTCCCCAAAGCTCTGATTTCACTTACACTTGCACATGGGTTCAAGATGGTAGGGGCACATAACCAACTTTGGGATCTAGTAAATTAATTCAGTATACATATATTTGGTCCTAAGAGGGTTTGACAGTTTTAATATGTTTGTTCATGATACTAGAAAGTCTGAGCCTTTGCAAAGCAGGTTGTTATATCTCTAACATAGTTGTCATACATCAAATCCTGCACAAATCATTCATAGCCTTGCATACGAATCATAAGTGAAACTGACAATGGAAAGTTGAACGAGTTTCAAACGATAGGGAATGAAGCACATTGCACACACCGAGCTGATGCTTAATAATTCTAATGCTTCATGTATTTCTCGTCTAGTTTCATTCTTGGGATATTTGCTGACGCTTGTATTTGAGTCTGTGTGTTTTCAGGTTGAGTTCTCACCGAAATGCTCGGGAGCATTTCCCAATAGAGTCGCCATTTGTTGTGGCTGCTCCACAACGTACCCCAAAATTGGGGACCCACCTTTTTTGCATGTGTTCCAAGAAGACCGAAGTGGCCCATATGCTAAAGATCAAAGAAAAAGCAAAACACCACAAGGAGAAAAAGTGTCGCGATATCGCGACATGTTGCATTATCGCGGTCCAAAGCAAAGGAAGAGAAAAGTGTCACGATATCGCGACATGTTGCATCGTCACGGCCAAAAGAGAAAAAGTGTCGCGATATCGCGACATGTTGCATCGTCACGGCCAAAAGAGAAAAAGTGTCACGATATCGCGACATGTTGCATCGTCACGGCCAAAAGAGAAAAAGTGTCACGATATCGCGACATGTTGCATCATCACGGCCAAAAGAGAAAAAGTGTCACGATATCGCGACATGTTGCATCGTCACGGCCAAAAGAGAAAAAGTGTCACGATATCGCGACATGTTGCATCATCACGACCAAAGAGAAAAAGTTGTTGCATCTCCGCCAAAAGAGAAAAGTGTCACGATATCGCGACATGTTGCATTTTCACGGCCAAAAGAGAAAAAGTGTCACGATATCGCGACATGTTGCATTTTCACGGCCAAAAGAGAAAAGTGTCGCGATATCGCGACATGTTACATTTTCACGATTCAAAAGGGGACAAAAGCAGAGAAACAAGAAGTGTCACGATATCGCGACATGTTCCATTTTTGCCAAGGTAACGACCTGCATAGTGACGTGGACATAAGGACAAAATCCAATGAATAAGACAAAGCGTTACATAAGGAATATTTAATGATTTGAAATCATTTAAGATGGTCGTTACACACGGAAGGAAACGGACGCAAGCCCATGTGGAGAAAATGAAACGAAGGGCCACAAAATAGAAAAAAAAGTTTTTTTTTGAACACAAACACGCATGAAGGGAAGGTGAAACGAACAACCATTGGAAAATGAAACGAAGAAGCTTCCTTAGAAGTTTAAATACGCCATTCAAAGAGGCTTGAGGGGTTGGAAATTGCTGCGAGCAGAGTTGCAGAGTTGAAGGCAAGAGGGCCATTCTGGACCTGTTTGAGTCATTTTTCTTCCATGGACTGGTTTGGGAAAACCAAAAATTTTGTTATTGTAAAATGACAAATTTTTAATACAAAAATTTCAGAAAGTTGCATCTTATGGACAAGAAAGGAGGAGTCATTTTCTGCATGCAAGATTAAATGTCTATTTTTCCCCTTTTCAGATTTTAGGCTTGTAAATGGAGTTTATGCAAGTTTTCTTGGTTGCTTCATGCGAATGTTTAAATCTGAAAAACCTCATTTAAAACCCTAGGAGCCAACACTTAGCTTATCCGGATTGTGCTTGTTTTGCAGGTCCAATAGGTTAGGTTGCATGCATGAAAACCTCACATCTTCGGTTTTGTCGAAATAGGATAGCATCATACTGAATGCATTTTATTTTCAGTTTTCTGCATTTCATTTTCATTTTTCTGCATTTTATTTTTTCCAAAAATTTTAACTTATTTTAAATTTTCAGGCATTAAAATAAACATTTAAAAAATTTCAAAATCCAAAAAAACAATGAACAATCACTAAAGTTTCATGGTGAAATAAACCAACATTGCCCCTTGTTTACAGTTACTTGCAATCACTAAGGTGTTCCAAGCATTTAAATTGAATATCTTTATTTGAGATTACTAATACACATATGCAAATGCTAATACAACGGAGACCTTGGAGAAGTTGTTTGTTTAACTTCTTTGCAAGAGGGGATTTGGAACCCAAATCCTAAAGGAGAGTGTACTTTCACAACCGGGTGAAAATACCACTCAACAGGTGGCTAAAGAGATCGGGTGTCTTGTGTCAACCCTACCTTCTACTTACCTTGGAATGCCTATGTTCTTGGGAACTTGCAAGGCACCTCTTTGGAATGGTTTGCTTGACAGGTTTCATTCCAAGCTTGCAAGGTGGAAAGGTAATCTCTTGTCTCAAGCGGGTAAAGTGTTGCTGATTAAGAGTGTTCTGCAGGCTGTCACAATTTATCTACTCTCCCTTTTTAAGATCCCTACTAAAGTTTCCAAAATAATAGAAGATATTCAAAAACAGTTTTTATGGTCTGGATCTGAAGAGATTCCTCTTGTAGCTTGGGAAAAAACCTGCCATCATAAGAATCAGGGTGGTCTTGGTCTGAAGAGACTCAGCCTGGTTAATAGTGCTATGGCAGCCAAGGTTGGATGGAGAATACTAAGAGACAGTCAGGCTTTGTGGGCTAGGATTCTTAAAGAGAAATATCTTGACAACCAGGAGGATATCAGATTTCTCACAATTCAGGACCCATGTCATGGTTCTTCTCTGTGGAACCACCTAGTGGAGTCTAGGGAGGCCTTGTGGAAGGGTGTGAAATGGCGTGTTGGAGATGGGACCTCTATAAGCTTCTGGGAGGATGCCTGGTTAGATGACAACCCTTTAGCCAATAATGGTTTTTTCTCTATTCTGAAAGAGGATCTAGAATATAGATATGGTATAAAGGTTTGCGACTACATGAATTTAGTGTATAATCGGTTGAGTTGGAAAGAGTTAGAGTCAGTCCCAGAGAATGTGGAGGCTTTAAACCTCCTTAAATCTAAACTAAAGGCTTATTACTTAGGTGTTGTTAGGTAAAGAGACTCGGTGGTTTGGGGCAGAACTGAGAATAGAGAAATCAACATGAAGACAGCCTATTATCTCTTGGATCCTGTTGAAGATAATGGTTTCCCTTGGAATAGAATTTGGGGTAAGAAAGCTCTTCCTAAATTGGAGATTTTTCTTTAGGAAGTAGGCCAAAATAAGATCCTAACGGTGGATAATCTCAAAAGAGAGGTTTTCAGTTTCCTAATAGGTGTTGTTTATGCAAAAAGGCAGAAGAATCAGTGGAGCACATCTTCTTGGAATGTCCCTACGCTCTAAACATTTTCCAGCACCTCATCAACAGGATGGGCATCTCTTGGGTGATGCCTTCTAATATGGTTTTGTGGTTATAGCAGTGGGAGAAGCCCTTTTGTAGTCCTCATCTTAATGTAATTTGGAACCTTATTCCATTTCATTTTGTGTGGGGAGTATGGTTAGAGAGGAACAGGAGAATTTTTAGAGGGGAAAAAAGGTCAGCAGTGAGAAGTTTGGGAAGTATCGCCCAATTTTAAGAGGAGAATGCTAAATCAGTCAAGTATCAAACCAAAGAAGTCTGAAGAGACTATGATTGCTAAGGCATGGAATCTAGAACCCATTAGTGGTGGAGAGGCAAATGCTCACGCTAGAAATGATGTAAAATGGCAACCACCCCGAGATGAATGGTTGAAGTTAAATTTTGATGGGGCCTCCAAAGGCAACCCAGGTAAGGCAAAAGCAGGAGCTATTTTGAGGGACAATCAGGGTAGATTGGTGGGGGCAGCCTGCAAGTTTTTGGGAATTACTACTAGCCATAAAGCTGAAGTTAATGCTTTACATCTTGGTGCATTGCTAGCTAAGGATTTATGTGCTAAAAAAGTTATCATTGAAGGAGACTCCTTGAATATTATCAATGTTTAGAAGGAGGGAGAAGCTAATTGGCAAATTGATTACATTGTGCAGGATATTAGAGAGATTGTAAAGCATTTTGAAGAAGTTGATTTTGTTCATGTTTTTAGAGAAGGTAATAAACCAGCAGATTGGCTGGCAAACTTTGGTGCCATTAAAGAAGAGGATAGGAGATGGGTCCTCCTAGGGGTGGTCCATCAAGACTTAGAAAAGCTCAGGAGGGAGGACTGCATCTAATTGGGGTCTTGGGTGGATTTTGCCTGTCTTGTGTCCAGGGGATTTCTTGGCTACTTGCCCTTGGCAGTTGTGTAACTAATGGGCTGATCTTTGGCTACTTGCCCTTGGCAGCTGCGTAACCAATGGGCTGATCTGCGTAACTAATGTGATGTAAAAGGGTTCGGCCCTTTCAAAATCCCGTTTTTACCCTAATCAAAAAAAAAACAGTAGCACACATCTTCCTTTATACCAAAATGTTGTTGGCAATTTGTATGTCAAACATGAACAAAGATGCATAAAGTGTTCTTGGCATTTTTTTTTATACCCTATTTCAAACTGGGAAAAAGATGCATAAAGTGCTGTTGGTGTTCTGTTTGATACCCTGTTTTCAAACTTGGAGAATGATACATAAATTTGTTGTTGGCATTTTGTTTGATAACCTGTTTTCAAACTTGGAGAATGGTACATTAACCATAGTTACGAGACTCAACAAGTTTTTGAAAATCTCGTCAAGTCCGTGCCCAAGTCGGCCTTGTCAAGTTAATCGGGCTCGACTTGACAAGTTGTTTGAGCTCGATGAGTTTCTTTTACTCACAGTTTTTTTACTTGCAAATTAAAAAAAACTTGTCAGCATGGCACAAGCATGGGAAAATGTCATAAATTGTTTTTCTTTTTTTTCAAACTACTCTCACCTTTATTGTTCCCAGTTGCAAAGAGAGCAGAGATAAGGTGAAAATCAGACCAATAATGACACTCATTTGCATCCTAAATCCTAACTTTTCTTAGTTTTAAAGAATCTAACAGCCACGAAACAATTACATTTGAGGTTTTTGAAAAATGTCTCGTCTTTTGGGAGCCATATATTCACAAAGGGTTATCTGATTCAGCTAATTCTTGGACTCCAATTTGTGCAAAATTTGAAGAGCTTTAAAATGAGTGGTCATATGATGGAATCTGAGCGATATTGAAGGAGATACGACATTGTAAAGTGAGTCATCCGAAACAAGGGTAGTGACGATTTTTCAAATCACGAAAATGAAATTACAAATATTTGTCAACCAGGGTTTGGATGATGGGAGGAGCAATGGAGGGCTAGGGCTTCAATGAGACAAGACATTTTGTCTGGGCATAGAATTTTTCAGGTAAGTTTCTTTTTCCCTACTTTATCTTAAAAATTTTGCTCACAAATTATTATAATTTTTTATCAAATATTATATTCGCTATAGGATATTCTAGTAAATTTCAGTAGATTTTGAGTTTTCGTTTCCTTTCCATAGACCGATTTATAGCTAAATCCTTAGAATCATCTCTAGTATTAGAGGTTAGTGAGAAAAACACAGAGGATCGATCCTTGCTGCTCAACAATAGGGCGGTTTTTAGTAAATTTAATGGGTATTGACCAAGGGCTTCAGCCTTGAGAAAATGGATTAATAGGAGTTGGAAGTCTCTAGGAGTGATTCTATCCTTTCTTCCCAAAGGTTTCTTCCTAGAAATTTTTGGTTCTAGGGAAGAAATTGATAGAATCCTAAAAGGGGGTCCTTGGTTTATGGGAAGAGCAAGACTCTGGTACTGGTACTAGGGATAGATTTACACTTTCAGGTGAAAAGCTTTCACACCAGGGGGTCCTAAAAATATTTGAACATTATACATTTGTCTATTAAACATCTGACATTAGACCTTTTCAAAGGTCTCTCTTGTATTTTATAATGTCGCTTGGACATTCTTAATGAAATGCCTCCATGTATTTTGCCCTGTGTCTTACCAGCTTGATGATGCGACTAGTGACCTTTTAACAATAATAATCTAAACTAATACTATTTTACCAACCCTAGACTTCGTCACAATCATGATGGTCCAAGTGGCAAACTGAGGAACTAACATAACAAAAGTTCTTAATTTAAATAATCTAATGATGCAGCAGTACAACTATTTGTCCTTTATTTCAAGAAGAGACAAAATAGGCTTGGATCTAAATCTAAACATCTTAACAACGTAATAATCTTATCGCTTTCTAATAACAACTTTAATAAATATAAAATCTCGTGCAAAATGCCAACATGTCAGTCAACTATGTTGATTGTATATGCCTCATAAGGATGCTACGTTGTCACTGGACGTGGCACAACAATACATTGGACGGTTTGACCTAGTCAATATTCTCTCTATAACGCCTTTCAGTAGACGCTTTATGTAACAGCTTTCCGTAGCGCCTTTCTGTAGTGTTCGTCCATGAGTCTCCTTAGCACATCATCCTCGCGGCTAGTTTGTCAACGCTTGTCATCTGGTCCGTGCCTTGCCGCATCATTTCCTACGAGGCTCCTGCAACGTTATCCTGCCGAAACACACAGAAACTTGCACACTTCTGCGTAAGACACAAGCATAAATCATTCTTATCGTTATTGATCATATTCATTCATAAACCATACAATCAAGACAAAATGATCATCAAAATACATTTGTTTCCATAAATTTACAAACAGAAAATGGATTAAACTTGCACAAAATACATGCTATTTTAACACTCATCATTCCCCCAAACTGAAGGAGATGCATGTCCTCATGCATATAGATTGAAATTATAGAATGTCCAATAAAAAATTTGCAGCAGATGTTTAATCACTTCAACAATTTTGCAGACATAAATCAGAATATTACAGTGTTACGTAAACAATTTCACAAATATAAAGTAAGACACTGTAATTGTTTTCAGAATTCACTTGATAATTCTTATCAAACAAGGAACTGTAATTTACATGAATTATTTGCATTCATTTACGAAAATAAGTCTGCTAAAATATGAAATAACATACTGCAAAGTGAAGATGATAACTGTTTTCAGATATGCAATAGGAAAATACTGCAAATATAGATAAAATGCTAAAAACTTCTGCAACTAATTAAAATCAAATATCATCATGAAAATCAAATAAAGTTTATAAACATAATTGTGCAAGTTCATCAAAGTTTTGTTATGAATTGTTCGACTTAGATCTAAATCGGGACGAAACCCGTGTAGGTTTCGGTCTCTTTGCTGGCAAATTCTTCTCTTGCTTCACCCTTCTGCACCTGTTCTTTGGCCTCCTTGGGATCAAGCGGTTGTTCAACAGATATTGTCTTCACATGCTCGACTTCTGCAAATCCTCCATCCTGTGGCTCATACAGTGCATCCTATTTCTCTGGAGGAGGAGGTTCGGCTACTTCAACCACATGGTTGATGATTACGTCTATATCATGGGGCATCCCAACGTTAAGGGATAATCTTGTTTGAGGCATCCCTATATCCGCCAACCTAATATCCGAAGTTCTAAGCCCTTTCTGAAGTCGGTCAACGATATTATAAATCTACCTACAAAGGGGTAAATCAGATGGTCGAAAAGTTTGGGGAAAGATGCATTGTAACCCGAGACAGAGACGGGTGGATAAAAGGTGTAGCTACTTCCTCACTCCCTATAAAATGGCAGGAGGCATCTACAATCCCACGATTTAGACGCAATCATCAACCGCGTCGTTAAGCAGCCGAACCTCCTCCTCCAGAGAAACAGGATGCACTATATGAGCCACAAGATGGAGGATCTACAGAAGTCGAGCATGTGAAGACAATATCTGTTGAACAGCCGCTTGATCCCAAGGAGGCCAAAGAACAGGTGCAGAAGGTGAAGCGGGAGAAGAATTTGCCAACAAAGAGACCAAAACATACACGGGTTTCATCCCGAATTAGATCTAAGTCGAACAATTCATAACAGATCTTTGATGAACTTGCACAATTATGTTATAAACTTTATTTGATTTTCATGATGATATTTGAATCTAATTAGTTGCATAACTTTTTAGCATTTTATCTATAATCTGCAGTACTTTCTTGTTGCATATCTGAAAACAGTTATTACCTTCACTTTGCAGTATGTTATTTCATATTTTAGCAGACTTATTTTCGTAAATGAATGCAAATAATTCATGTAAATTACAGTTCCTTGTTTGATAAGAATTATCAAGTGAATTCTGAAAACAATTAAACTGCCCACCGCCAACCTAACTGTCGGTTCACGTGGTCCTTCTTGGTGGTTTGGAGAACCTCGGAATTCAAAATTGCTTTTGTTCACGTGCAAAGCTTTAAGAAGGGGGGAAACCCCAAGTTGGTAGATGCAATCTCCAAGGCGTTCTCCAGAAGGTTCGGCTCCTTCTCCGAGAAGCCAATTTCCCTAAGCATGTGTGAATTGTTCGTTTTAAGAACCCGTCTGGTAATTGCAGTATCAATCTTCCTGAACAATTCCTCCGATCCTCCACCATTTCCTTCAATAAGCGCCCCTTTTGTCGGCCCAAAATGAGTTTTGTCGAGCCAAACACCTTGGAGTTGGAACCCATTGCAAAGACCATTCTTGCTGAGAGAGGTTTTATCCTCTTTTTAAAGAAATTTTCAAGAGATGAGCTTGATATTACTACGACGATTCTGGAAAGTTGGGATGGGGGCAAGGTCAATATTCGTGGCAAGGATTATATAATTGACATTAAACTGTTGGTTGAGCTCACTAGGCAACCTGCTAAAGGGCGGTCAATCCGTCATGAAAAGCACAATTGGGAAGACGAGTAAAAGGATTTTTAGGACCAAAGCAAGTTCTGCAAGCAGGCAAAAGCGGGAATGCACCGTGGTGATCTCCCCACCCCGTGGAACAAGGTAATGAAGCCCGTCATGGAGTACATAATTGTAGATGACCCTGAGAAAATTTTATGTAGCTTCCATTTTGCCTTTGTAAACCATTTCAGGGACGTCAACCCTATTAGCATCCCCCAGTTCATGTTGAATTCTATCAGTTATTCCATAGAGGCTTGCAAGAAGAAGAAGGGTAATGAAGCCCGTCATGGAGTACATAATTGTAGATGACCCTGAGAAAATTTTATGTAGCTTCAATTTTGCCTTTGTAAACCATTTCAGGGACGTCAACCCTATTAGCATCCCCCAGTTCATGTTGAATTCTATCAGTTATTCCATAGAGGCTTGCAGGAAGAAGGGAGATGACATCCCTTCCCACCAAGGCCTATTTAAAGTTTTCTACAATCACTGGCTGGTCCATTACCTAATGGCATAACCCTTCCCGAATGTTACTCCTAAAGGAAAACCTAGCCCTACCCAGGTTAAATCAAGCCCACCCTTATCCTCTACCTCTTCCCCGACCATGTCTGCCAAGAAGAGAGCACTTGTGGAGGCAGTCATAGGGCTACTTGTGAAGAAGAAAATCAAGTGTGAGGAACCCGAGGGCACCGTAAGGGTTTCACCTCGCCTAAGAAACAAGTTTATTCAGGACAAGCAGAAAATTCTGGAAATTGAATCTGACGAGGATGACCGTGACATTTCAGCTCAGCTTCTGCAGCAGTTCATCATCAAAACTACCTCCAATGGTATTTATCAACTGAAAAATGGCATTTCCCAATTGAAAGATCTGACGGACACTCTCTCGGATCTTTGCAATGCCTTACATATCCTGTTTTTTCACGAAAAGTTCACTGAGGCAACTCTGGAGGATACAAAGGCATCTGAGGTCAACACCGAGGACGAGGTCAAGGATGAGGCAAAGGATGACGCAAAGGATGGAGGTGTCGAAGCAAGCGAGGAGGACTAACATCTTCCTTTCTTTGCTAGTTGTTGGTTTTGGGGCTTCCCTGCGTGGGGCCTTTTTCTCTGGTGCTATGTTACTGTTGCTCTTTCCTGTTTGGGGCTGTGTCCCCCTCTTTTCTTCTGTTTTTATTTTTTTCAGCATCCTTAAGCTGTGGTTGTAAGCAGGTTTTGGGGTTTCCTATCAAAACCATTTTGAATGAAAAATTAACTTATCAAAAAAAAAAAAAAATTTCTAGTAAAACGTTTTTCTCCATATCTCTGTCCACCGCTAATACTCCAAGACCAATCCTGATCCCTTTTCTTTAATGAATTCAAAACAAACATTAAAAGCTCTTTCTTTTACAAGCATTTGCAATACACATACTGACTTCTTCCACATGAAACTTAAAAGGCAGCAACAAAATGTGGAACAAAAAAGAAAATTCAGAAATCGCATTCATGCACTACTTATTTACAATTTCAACATATTGCTAATGAAATGCAAGGACAGATAAACAATTTGGAGTCACCAAGGAAAACTGTAAAGAATCTCTCTTGTAAAGAAGTCAGATCAATGCTTGTACAAGATATATCAAGGTTACCAGGTGTGGGGGTGCGGGTGCGGCGGGAATTGTGGGTGCGGGTGAAGGTGCAGCCCATATCAAAAATAGAGTTCGCCAGGTGCGGGTGGGGCTAGTTTTTAATTAATATATATACATATATATGTATTTATCAAAAAAATTAAAAAATAAAATAAATATGCACATTGTGAAATAATTAAATAAATGATAAAACATACACATTGTGAAATAAAATAAATCATTCATACACACTACAAAATAATAAATATTTAAATATGGCATCATAAAAGCATATTCATATATGATATTACATATTCATGTAAACAAATGGCAGGATGTCAAGTCATAAAGAGTCAAGAGATAACAATATACTATATAGTAGTGGACATGTACAAAGGTAACATCAAATATCTGATATTTGACTCTCATTCGTCATATTCCTCATCATCATCTTCTAGGCCCTCCTCTTGTGGATCGGGCCACCTTAAAAATAATAATAATAATAATAATAACGTTTTGTTTTCCTATGTTAATGCCCAAACTGGGTTGGGTTCGGCTGGGTGAACCCTGACTGACCACAGGGTTCGGCTTCGCTGAACCCTGACTGACAGGGTTCGGTCAAAGCTGAACCCTGACTGACAGGGTTCAGATAGGGTTCGGCCCAGCCGTACCCGATCGTGAACCCGCGAACCCGGTGTGGGTGCAGGTGCGGGTTCGCGAACCCAGCCAAGTGGGTGCGAGAACCCGGTTACACTGAGATATATGCAATTATGATTGGCCTTATTACAAACCCTTTAGAAATTTAGTGTTGAACCACTTGTTGGATAGGGCCCTCCTGGAAACAGAACTTTTGGGACTAAAACGACTCTAATCACATCTTTATGGCCTTTATAATGAGAATTTTATTAACTCCATGCAATTGTTACTCTTCCCTATTGGTCATGGTCTTATATGAGAAAGCCAACATACTGAGCATTGCTTTTGTTGGCAGTCCAAGCCAAATCAAGATCATCTAAAATCAACAATCAAGCAAAACTGCGTCATTGTTTATTCTTTTTCTGCACAGTTTCAAAAACTTTTGCATTCAACTGCATTGGTTTCTCCTTAAACATCAATTACCAGCAATTTTCTCTCTTGTCGTTTCTTCAAAATTGGCATATCTCTGACATCAAACAACAGGCAATCAAGCCCACCTTGGCACAAAACTTGCAAAGCAGCTAGCAACATTCAGAAGTTACGTATAGACAGCTTGAATTACGAAAAGAAAGACTCTGAAAGATATGAATACAAAAGAAAGAGAAAACATGAAGACTGGGGGAGAAAATTCAACAGATGGCACAAAGCATGGTGGCATCTGAATGTAGCACATTGATTTCATGAAGATATATGATCACAATCAATAGAAATTTACACACAATTGAACACTAAGAGAACATAAAGCATGCAGCCTTGGACCCCTTATACAAAGGAGTGAATAAGCCCTTAGCTCCTGATGAAGCCCTCCAGTCCTGTTTCTCATGATGCATTCTAACAGTTTCATTTTTCAGTCTCATCCATGTCAGTTATTTGCTTTTTTTAAAGAGCAATCCTATGATGGAATTAAGTATTATCCTTTATGCCTTCAGATCACCGTTTTCTGGTAATTCAATTGATCTGCTCAAGTAACTCTTTACACAAAATACATTGCAAATGTTTCTGTGCTTTCAAGTCTTCTCAAGAAATTCTGTAGTATTTTATATTAATATAATATAAATGTACTTTGAAATAGAATAACAAGTAATTACTCCAAAGCCCCAAAGCCCAAGACACAACAATACTGAAAATCAAATGGAATTACCATTTCCTTTGTTTGTGACATTAAGTAATTTCGATTTGATATGACTCAGGGAACAAATCTCAGTTGAATAATGCAATCTGTAAGCTCTCACACCCTAGGCAGCTATTTAAAGTTGACGTCCTTAACAACTAAAGCATTAAGAGGTCCTATTTATAAATTATGCCTCTTCAATAGTTTCCCCAAAAGAATATAGAGTCTTTTATATAAAACAAGCAGTATTCTTAAAAAAATTTAAACTTATGCCTCAAAAAGAAAACCAAGAACAAGATGTTTAATAAGACATAAAAAACAAATAAACAGCCAAGGCATATTCAGCTTCAAAAATGACACCATGAAAGATGCATACAAAGAAAACTATACCATTCTGCCAAAATGCAAATAATATGATGCATAAACATGTATATTTAAACAAGTATTAATATGAAGAATACCTGAATAATGCCTTTTACACGCCACACCCCATGTCTATGAACTACAATTCGAGAATCATCAGGATGAAGGGCTTTAAGTTCCTGTCGGACCTCCTCAACACTTGCATTATGATCCCTAGTAAGCTGCTCAGCTGTTATCTTCTTATTTGACCTTCCTAAAGTTCCCAGTACAGCCCGGGAGTCCCCAACATTGGCCACATATAGCTTTCCACCCCATATAAGTCCAACTAAGCAACATGACCCAACTGCTGCAATCAACGGCTTTGTCGTCCATGACCTGGTTACATGTGCAAGAAATCCCTCTTCAGTTGCACTAAATGACCTCCTAAGAACCTCATCTGACATACGTCCCTCCTCCCGTGCAAATCCTATAAGATCAAGTCCACACATTTATCACATTAGCAGGGTCAGAAATGAATTTTGAATATATGCTACGATGTGTGACTTCATCTGTAGAATGAGATATTTACGAACATTCTTACTCATGTAAGAGGAACAGAAGAAGCATGAACACAAGTAAGAATTTTACAATCCCTAAAAGCAACCCACTTCTGTATTAGCTCCCAGTACCTTCTGCCATTCATTAGGAATTTTCAGTTTTTATTACCTTTTTCTTTCTGTTTTCTTAGCAAATTTTATGTTTAAAACAGTCAATTATGCTTTATGTTAGTTAACAGAGATTTTGTATTCGAAAAAATATGTTGTTATCAATGCTAATGATAAAGAGATAAAGTGGAACAATAGCTATAAATAAACTCTTAGACTAGAAGAAGGCATGTTTTGGATAGAAGTGGTTTTCTTTATAGGCCTATGGAGACTGTCTTTGCCAAGTGCACAAACCATACTGCAGTTAGATTTTTTGGCCTAAGTCAACAGCATACATCCCAAGGAAAATTCAATTCTTTTCTATTTACTCCCCAGACTCGTATTTTAATGGTACTAGTATTCTATTTCTTGTGTCTATTTTCATGCAATTACATCTTCCATTTAAATTCTGCTTTGTCAGGTCTTTAAAAAGGCAGTAGAACTTCTTTTAGTACAGCATCCAGAATTCAGATTTCCATGTCTTCAATTCAGATTCAATTTTTTTGGACTATGGCTTCTGCCCTATGATTCACATTGGGCTTACAATAACAACAGAACAGCCACTTTCTTGGCATCAGGAGTGTACATCAACAGTGGCTGCATTCTCCGCTACTTGTAGAGAAGAATGCTAGAGATTAGAATTTCATTATTAATAGGTAAACCATAAAGGATCCCTTGGATGAATTAAGGGAGCCAGTGCAACAAATGAAACAAACCTTGCATACATTCTAAAGAACTAAAAAATGAGACAGGAAGCAAGTAGAAGTAGTGTAGAAGATGGTCAATGCAGTCCCCACAAATAAACAGAGGATGAATGTTAATGATCATAGTTGAAATTTAGAACCTTTTGCAAGTACTTTCGATAGGAGGTAATTGTTTTTTAAAAATCACAAAAGCAAAGGAGGGTGAGAACCACATTAACAGAAGCTAATGATGAAGACTCGTTCCTAAGTTTGATGGCTGTAGCAAAATTATTAAGTCAATGACCTTGATAGGCAAGCTGTCGAGAGGTGGTTAATCTTCACTTGAGGCCATGGTCGGGATTGTATTGTGGTTGAACTGTATTTGCCTTATGGGTCCATATTCATCGTACAAGTGAACCTTACGTTATTATTATTAGCCAATGGTTGGTTGGCTTGATTGACATTAGGATTGATGTATTGTATCCTGAGTGGTACATATACCCCAACTCAACCAACCATTTTATCATCCGTTGGAAGTTTTTTTATTCATTTATTAAGATATTATTAGGTTAAAGGACACTTTTTCATCTTCGCTTTCTATTAATGATACATTTTCTTTCTTTGTTGGGAAATACATTTGATTCCATTCATTCCCAATTATATTGCATAATTCAACATGGTATCATGGCAGGTGTGAATCACCATTACTCGATCCAGAAGATTGCTCTTGATCTCTTGCCACAGTGATTTCAAAGGGCGTTTGTTTCCAAGGAAGAGGTTGTGAAGCAAAGTTCATTTTTTAGGCACCATTGCCCTTTTGGGGTTTTCTGAAAACCCTAAAAAACCATAGGTTTCATTTTACTTGTGTGGATATCTGATTCCTTTTCTGTTGCGATGGCAAGTTCCAAGGAAATGGTGATTCCTCAAGAAAAGCTATGAAGCAGGTGCTTGAATCAGACCTTTTAGGATTTTTCAAAAACCCTAATTTGTCTTTCAGGGTCTTTTTCTAAAAAACAAATTTCCTTCATCCTTTCAATTTTTTTCTTGCCAAGATTCTACAAACGGAAGGGCAGAGTATTTGGCATCCAAAGGATTGAAGATGGTGTTAGACATTGATAGGCCATCTCAAATGCCAATGGATTTTTGGAAGGGATCCAATGCATTGTGGGGAAGCTCCAAGTTCAAAGTTCAAAGTCCAAAGAGGCATTATATGCAAGGTCCTTCGGCTCTCACAAAGCCTTGACAAAGAGGGATTGACTAATGTTATATATTCCAAAGAATAGTTGTACAAGGCCAATCATCATGAATTGCAAAAAAATGGTCAGCATTTTGGGCATCGGTGCAAAAACAACATGGAGGCTGTCAACTTAGCATGTTTTCATATTTCAACTTATGGAGCATGATATCCAAGGTCAAAAGCAAGGATTATCTCTTAACAAATCTTAGATTTTTATATTCAAATGTTGGTTCACATGGGCCAACATGGCACTTCAACAATCGACATGGCACATCAAACCATCCCTTTGACCAACACAAAAAAAGTAACACAAAATTTTGGTATTTATACATGCATGTCCAATCAAGATGCCACTTGTCGTAATCCAATTCGTCTTCTCCATCCTATTGGCACATAGGAACAATCAACAATCAAAGCTTGGCTAGAGTAGCAATAGCTACAAGGATCATACCAGATTGCTCCACACGGTGCTCTTAGGAGAATTGGAGGGAAATTTGGATTTTCAAATATCTTTTCTTTTTCTTTTCTCTTTTTTTGTGGCCCTTTTGGTTATAAAGAGTGCTATCTTTGCCCTTTTTTCAAATCGCACAATTTAGCAAGCTCTTCACATCAACACCGGTCTTACAACCCTCTTTTGTTATTTGGAAGACAAATTTGTGCAATAACCAAATGGACCAACAACCACATGTTCCCATGCTCAATGGGAAGAATTATGTCGCATGGTCAATCAAAATTGAAGCTCCTCTTCCAAGTAAATCCATCCTCTAAAATTATTGTTTAGAAGCAGGAGATTATGAGAAAAAGGAAGTATAAAGCTTATGGGCTTATTAGCTTATATGTGGATAGAGATCTAGATACACATCTCTCAAAGCTTAAGGATCCTATAACAATATGGAACACATTCAACGAGCTATTCAACAAAGGTCAATTCCATACAAAATAGTAGATTGTAATTCAAGCTTGCCACCTTGAAGCTAGCATATTTTAATGAAGTCAATGTACGCCAATCGTTTCAAAATATTACAAGGATATAAAAGCAACTAGTGTGAAACCAAGAGATCCTAATGATTACATCACTATTGCTCTCAACAACATTTTTCTAGACAATCTATTGCCAAATTCTTCAATATGCTCCAAATGTATTTTCCTCATCCCACTATTATGATGTGGTTTTCCCCTATATTATTCATCATCAGGCTACTTTGAGGAATATTGGAAAGGATTCCCCTCACATTCAAGCTCATCCAAAGGACACTCCTAACCGAGAACCAAAAAAACATAAACCTAGTGGATGGAATAATTCCAAAACAAAGATACCTACTTGTGAGTTTTGAAACAAGGATATAAAGTCAAATTTTGCAAATTTAAAATCAAGAAGCTTGAGGAAGCTGTAAGGAGAGGTGAGTGTGATGCCTCCTCTTCATTGCTTAAGGGGATGAGACTTCCCAAGTACATGTTGTTCATTCAGCCTATCGGTGGTCTTCTTCCTTGCAAGAGTGGATTGCAAATTCTAGGGCTACAAGGCACATGATCATGTACACAGCTATAGAGAGCAACATCGTGGAGAGTGGGTGGTAATTGGTGATGATTCAGCCTTAAAAGTTTGGATGTGGTAATCTGACAATTGCCTCCTCTACGTTTGAGGAAGTTCTTCATGTTCCATGTGTTGGTCCCAAACCTCTCTCTATTTATCACATTACTTATTCTAACAAAAAGTTGGAATTCTGGTAAGTGGTGGTAAAAGACAATGATGACGACTTCGAAGTGGTTGCTTCAAGATATTGTGATGAGATAGATCAAATGTATAAACTTGGTGAGGCCCCCTACTCTTTTGATTTGAAAAGATTTTTTGTTATCGTGGCCAAGGACAATAGCATCAATAAGTTATGACATTAGCAATTCGGGCACAATAATTATGGATCCTTGAGGCATATGAGTCGCCTTGGTATGCTTGGTGAACTTCCACCTATTGATCCACCCAGTAGAGTGTATGCATTATGGGAAGCATCATCTAAGCACTTTCCTAGAGCGAAAGCTCATCGTCCCTTTCAGCCTTATGCCTAGTCCATAATGACATTTTTGGGTCTATGGTAGATCATTCTCTTTCTAGAACAAATATTTTGTCTTTCATAGACAATTTATCTAGTTTCCTATGGATTTACACCATCAAAATCCAAGGACAAAGCCTTTGATAAGTTCAAACACCTCAAGGCATTGGCAGAAAATTGGAGTGGGAAAAGGATCAAATACCTTTGGACCGATGGTGGCAAAGAGTTTACTAGCAATGCCTTTTAGGATTTTCTTGCATCCCATGGCATTACTTGGCAACGGAATGTTTATTATACTGCACAACAAAATGGAGTTGCGAAGCAAAAGAAGGCCATCTTGGAAATGGCTCTTTGTATGATCCACGCCAAACAAATTGAGCTCAAATTTTGGAGTGAGGTTGTATAGTTGGTAGATGTGTATTGTGTTACATATATTATCAACAAGTAACCGACCCATGCAGCCAAGGAGATGACTCCCTATGAGCATTGAACAAGAGAGAAACCTTCGATTTCACATCTCACATTAATTGGGTCAATGGCTTAGGCTCGTAATTCAAAAGAAGTGGAACAAACTTCAGCCAAAATCATAGATGCATCTTTATGGGGTACAATGAGCAGTTGAATGCATATCAAATCTACTAATCCAATTTTCCTTGTTATAATCATTAAGTGTGACATGGCGTTTGAGGAAATTTCATTCGCTAGATCTTCTAGACCTCGTCTCACTCTTCTTGTTAATTCTTCTCCATCTCATTTGGCTCTTGTTGACATTTCCATTCAGTCTTCTGGTAATGACTCTACTTCTAGCCAAAGGATTTATTCTTCATCTTTGAATGATGGTGGTTGTTCTTCCACTCAAACGGTTCCTCCTATTTCCACAGTTCATCCTCCATCATCTAGTTCATTGCCTCAATGTGATCCCCACTTTTACTACACAGTTCATCCTCCATCGTCTAGTTCATCGCCTCAATGTGATCCCCACTTGTCCTACCATGTTGGATACCTCTTCAAGTCTTGATGTTTAGGTGGATTCTGCAGTTCCCAATGTTTCTTATGATGCGATCCTATGTCTTATGTTGTCACCACCTCCAAATCGCTCTATGCCCATGTAAGATCAATCTCTTCTTTAGAATGTGGAGCCCATTTTGCAACAAGAACATAATTGGAACCCCCCCAAAAACCTCGGGCTTTGCTCACCAATGTGGATGATACTAGAGATCCTATCACTTATTCTCAAGTAAAGCGATGTCCTAAATAGGAATATGAGATGCAAGAGAATTATAATTCTCATAAAGAATTAGATTTGGAGTCAATTCCCTTTGCCCAAGAGCAAGAACATTGTTTGTTGCCACTGATCAGAATGAGAAGCACAAGACATGCCTTGTTCTAAGGGTTATTCTAACTAGGGAACTGACTACACAAACACTTTCTCTCTATGGCTTACATGGACTCCATTCACATAACTCTTTCTATTATTGTTTCCCAACACTAAGAAGTTTATCAAATGGACATGACAATTGTTTTTCTTCATGGAGACCTTCAAGAGGAGATATATGCACAACTAAGCCTAGCTTCAAGGAGTATGACCCAACACCTTTGGTTTGCAAGCTTAGAAAGTCCTCGTATGCACATAAGTAGGTGCCTCATGCTTGGTATAAGAGGAATTATTTTTTCTTTCTTAGTTATAGTTTGGTGATGTAAGGTGGAGCATGATGTTTACCTTAAGCACAATGATGATCATATTATCATCATTGTGATGTATGGTAACGAACTTCCAATCACTAGAACTTTCACTTCTATGATTCAAAAGATGAAGCTACAATATTAGGACTCCTTTAATATGACAAATTTCGGCCTCCATTAATTTTTGGGCATTTGGCTTTTATAGTCTTCTTCAAGGATTTCTCTTTCTCAACCTTAATATGCTTTGGATGGAAGATTCTAAGTCGGCTTGCATCCCCTTTGCTTCTAGGTTGAAGCTACAAGCTAATTGCTCCAACCCATTGTTTGACACTAATGTGTATAGATCTTTGGTGCAGAATCTTCTATACCTCACTCACACTCACCTAGACATAGAATTTACTAATAGATATTATTTAAGATATATATGTAGGTGCCTCATGAGAGTCACTACATCAAGGCACTATTCAGATTGGCATTCATTACTTGCAAGGGTATTCCATTGCAGAATAGGCCGACAAACTTGATGGGCATAAGTCCACCACTGGTTTCATGTTTTTACTTGGTTCAAGACCTTTTTCTTGGTATTCCAATTGGCATACTACCAAACCTTTGTTATCTACAAATGCAGAATATCATAGTGCTAGCAAGGCTACAAAGCATCTTCAATGGATGTTGATGGTTCTTGAGCAATTCGGCCTTTCTTAGAAAGGTCCTACCACTTTGTTTTATGACGATCAAGGTACTATTCAGATGGTTTGCAATCCAATGGAGTATTAGCAAAGCAAGCATATTGAGTTGTGGATGCACTACATTAATCGGTTTCACTCACGACAATTGCTTGAGCTTATTGTTGTGCCTTCAACAATTCAACTTGCAGATAATTTGACCAAAGTCATGCCCAAGATGATTTTTCTCAACATGCAATATCAACTTGGTATGGGAGAGTGTCCCTTGAGGAAGTCTGATCCATAAGTTCCTCTCCTCATGTCCCCCATTCAACTTAAGGGATCAAGATGTGGTTAATCTCCAATTGAGGCCACTGACGATGTTGTATTGTTGTTGAGTGTATTTGCCCTATGGGCCCCTATTCACCTTATGGTTGTATTATTCATTATTATTAGCCATCATTAGTTGGCATGATCAACATTAAAATTTATATATTGTATCATTGGTGGTATTTATACCCCCACTCACCCAACCATTTTATCACCAGTTGCAGATTATTTTATTCCTTTAGTGAGAAATTACTGGGTCCAAACACACCTTATCATACTTCATGTTCTTTGCTCTCAAGGAGTGATGAATATCTTTTCTTTCTTTGTTGGGTAATGCAGTTGATTCTATTTGTTCCTGAATATACTGCATAATTCTACCCAAGCTGCCCCATTTCTTATGATATTAAACCCAGGAAGGATTACCAAAAGATATCAGTTTGCCATTTTGCATCTTTAAGTGGCCAACATTTACTGGTAGCAAATGATTGGCATGTAGTGAGAGGACATGGAGCATAACTGCTTGGGAAACAATTTATGACTGCATGCTAACATAACTTCGAGGCTTGTACTACAGAAACCTCCTTGACCCCCAAGGACATGAAACAACACGACATCATATCACATTGTTCAAGAGAATTTAACCAAGCCAGCTAACCAGTAGAAAATATTTTCCCACAACATATAGTCGCCATCTTAAGACTTTGAAGCCAGCTTATCTTAAGGTTGCTATCCATAGATTGTTTGAAGTCCCCATACAATGGAGTTGTACACAAGAGAAATGTGCCAGCACAGAGAATGCTAAAAGGCAAAAAAAAAATTGGTTATTTCTTACTTATTGAGAACCCAAACAGTTAATAAATTCCAAACCTTTTCCTGATTGCCATGTTGGGAAGCACTTAATATCAGACTTGAAGGTAATGAGCAAAGTAAAGGAAGAACAGCAGTGACCTTAACAGACTCCAATAGCACTAATAATTTCATAGACTCAAAGATGGGTGCATTAATATATCTAAGAGATTACAAAAGTTAAAGGTACCAGTGGTCAATGGCATTATGACAGACTGCAAAGGGGCAATCAAAGGGCACAAACTGTGGCTTGACAGCCACAAATATCTTTCAATTTTTATGTAGCCCTAGCCAAGTCTGATGTGGTAAAGGGGGCACAATTGCTTAGTATTAGGAAGAATTCTAGATCAATTGTAATAAGTTACACGACTTTTGAGGATGGTAACAGAATACAATTAAAGGGCTAAACGAATGCGTAAATCAGCCAGAACTCAAAATCGGGTAAACAACTTGCAAAATGTGTGCATGTTTCATTTTTCAATGTAATTCTATGAATAACCTGCATAAGGTAGAAAAGAATCTTGTAAGAGAAAATAAGGCGCAATGCCTAATTGAGGAGTGTGCAAAAAGTTTTGCACAACCCACCACATAGGATGCCACTTGATAGGAGGCAAGAACACATAATTGAATTGGTACCAAGATTTAAACCAGTCATTATGTTGTCACTACTTAATTTTGCCAAAGGCAACTCTTAAGTGGGGAAAATCCCTCATCGGAATCATCGTATGTCTACTGAAATTTTTGTTTCGCGGCAAGGGGTTTCCAAAAAGGGTAGGACTTCCAAAACACACATAAAAACATCAAAAAAGCACACATCATCGCCCTCGCTCCCAACCTATGGCTCCTCAATGTATCATCAGTCATCCTGATTTTCTTTTAAGTGAGAGTGATCCTTGCTAGAATCGTCCTGCACCAAAGAGTGTTTCATTGGCCAGAAGCACGCACAGAGAAAAACTGCTTACTCATGTCAAACAGGGCTGCAAATAGCCTGGATGTTGGGGCTGCACGTGGCTGGGCTATAAGGCGCTATCATTGAAATGTGTACATGTACAAGAGCTCTCCCTCAACATTCTTTTTGCCATTGATCTCCGAATACCATGCAAAACCCAACCTCACGGCAATGTAATTACATGAGCCAACTGCCTCTGCTGCCCACTGCCTAAAGGTTATTGCATATCATTTTTACAAAAGATACAACAACATATTTTGGTGTTTAGGCCCAAGCATGTCTGGAGGACATTGTGAAGGAGAGTGTTTTGACGGGTGCAATGCAGGGCTTTTTCAAGCAAATTAGTTTGAGAGCTTCGATTTTTTTAATTTTCAAAACATGATGTAAATCATTTTATTTCATCTAATTTGAGGTTTTCCATTTTCAATTTAGATTTCTTAGTGCTGCTTCCAATCCTGATTGTCTTAATTCTGCTTCCAGTTTCTTTTTTAATATCACTGTTCATAGAATTTTTATAAATATTTGCAACACTTCAGCCACAAACATCCAACAATGGCTGCCTCGAGCACCATCGCAGTGAAGAACATGAAGAAGTCTGCCTTCACTCCTTTCTAAACCAAAGATGTCAGCACTTGTTATATGCTTACAAGTGCCCAGAAGGAAATGAGATACCCATCCAGGAAGGGGATTTCATCTAAGAGAAGATGGTTGTTGTAGGCCAGGGTGAGAAGAAGTTGTAATGAAGGTCTATGAGGTTTAACAGAATCAGATCTAGCTGCTTTTTTCTGCTCACACTCAAGCGCAGCCTGTTGCTCTCTACAGCCAGAGTTGCTTTCAAATTCCAACTCCCTTGTAGATTTTTGGCTCTGTTGTGGTTACACTGCAGTTCTCATTAACGATTCTCAAATGCCAATTTTATTGTGTTGCCGGCCAACAGATATATATTTCTTCTATGAATGCGTCGGATCTTCAAAATATACCACTGCTAGAGTATGCTAAGTAATTCAAGGATTAAATTGAAAAGGAGATACTGAAAATGGGGTATATAATACCTGACAAGAACAATTTTGTATCTTCAAAGGTACTGGTAAGGAAGAACAATTTGTTCTATATATGCACTGAACAGAGAGAATTGAATAAGAGGACCATTCAGTAGAGATATATGTTCCACATATAGAAGAACTACCCAGAAAATTGTACAAGTACACTAATATTTATAAAGACTGATTGATGATCTCATTATCTTCAAATAAGGATGAGGTAAAGTGACCAGAAAATTGTACAGGTACACTAATATTTATAAAAACTGATTGATGATCTCATTATCTTCAAATAAGGATGAGGTAAAGTGACCAATAAAAGACAGTTGTGAATCCTGGGACCCATCATAATCCCTTGAAAACATGTTTCCAAGTGAAAACTTCTGAAAATAAGAAACCATTTCCTTTTCTAACAGTGTTTCTGATCATCTCCAAGCAACCTTTTCTCCCATTTTCAGAGTGGAATCCACATTTTCATTTGTGATAACATTTCTGGGTTTGCAATGCCACTTCCTGCCATTTCTAATACTGCTTCTTGTTGATTCCTCCCTATGTTGTTGTTTCCTTAAGAACTCCATCTGAAGTTTATGCTGTTTACTGACACTAGCCATAACATTCAATTATTGTATTTTTGAATTTCCCCCCAATCTGCTTTGGATGCTTGGTACAGCATAGCAAGACGGCTTTTTGAACTCACAATTACCACAGGCCCACTGTGAATTATGCCTTTTGGGCTAGCCGATGCTCTGACCATCAAAGTACCGTTAATCAAATGTTCAAGCACTGTTTGAAGAAGTCTCCCAAGTTTTCTTTATGGTATTCTTGTTTATGTAGAACTACCCAGAATACCTTCAACCACTTGAAATTTGTTTTAAAATTCTTGTCACTAAATTCTTTCTCCAACCAAAACATGATTTACTAATGACAAGAATGTACTCGGAAGTCCTATGTTCCACCAAGTACACTTGGAAGTCCTAAAAGGCCAAAATTGCAGAAACGTTGCATGAGCTTGTCACATGACAATGAATAGAAAAACAGAATCAGTAAATGAGAATTTGTTTGACCAAACCAAAAATCATCTTGTGACCTGAGAGTGTCACTGTAGTACCAAAAAGAGGTTGCTGCACAATGAGAAGTTGAAACATATCATAAGTAAGATAGAACCTGACACTCTTGTTAAAAGTAAGGTTACATGGGTGCACAAGTGCTGGGGTATAGACCACACGGTGAGGAGCACTAAAACTTTGTGGGTAAGAGGGCACAGCTCTGTATTATGGATAAAAATATATGTAAATGTGACATATCCTTCCATTAAAGGATGGGTTGCATTTTATAAATGCTCGTGCATTGTTCAAATGCACTCGGTGTGCCTTTGACACCCCGGTGCATCAAGGCACATCATCATATATCATGCACATTTCGGTTGCAGATGCCTCGGGTGCAGCCCGAGAAACCTTGATTGCATACATCCACGCAACACAAATATCAGAATTGCAAATGCATGATGAATAGAACCATAGCAGTGATCACTTGCACTCTGAAAAGTGCAAAAAATTGCAGGAAATCCTTACAAAATAAAATGTATGAGTACACTAAAATATATTGCTCAAGGATAAACAATTAAAAATTAAAAAACGCTTCTAGTGTTCATTGATAGCCAAAGTATGTACAATAAAATACAGGTAAAAGACCCAAGAAAAGAGACCCACGTGTTGTAGGTGAGTTGGAGAGGGTAGGGCAATCCTCCAAGGGAGGTCCCTGGTTCGAATCTCCACCCTACCAAACGCACATCGGGTACCCAAAATCCAGTTGATAATGCTGGTGCGGTCAGGGCCAGGCGCGACTCCCGGGTGATTTTGACGGTGTAGAACCCCCTGGTCGTGGTTTCTCAGACCAAGGCGGGGTTTTTCGCTAAATTCAAAAAAAAAAGACCCAAGAAAAGAGAAGAGTACATCAAAAAAGCATTCCTTACGTCAATGAGAGCAGACTTATCTGCAAAAGAATGAAATCCTAGCCCTTCCATAAAATAGAGAATGTAATAGACCCTTCAGTTTTGTGACATTATAATTTGGATGTTATCCATATGTATGCCTACTAAGATTTTTTATTAACACATTTTTATTACTGACAAAGACCAGTATTTCCGAAGCATGTTTTTACTTATATTTAAAACTATGTCTAAATTCTTATATTTAGAGCTTGGAGTATATAGATTTGTATAATTGGCAATGCCCCTAACAGTGATCTCACATACACACTGCATGTCAATGACATTAATGTACAACAAACTAACTATAAATCCTAAGTTGCTACAAATTGCATTAACTGTCATGATGCCACTTTTTTCAACAGTGTATTACAGATTTTAATAAGAACAAAAAATAAGTCGTAATCTAACAAATGCATGGTTAATCATTCAATAAAGCCAGACTCAACAGTAGGTCTATAAAAAGAAAAGCAAGCTTCGATTGTTAAATTGAAGATCATGAACAGGCTTAGATGATATGATTGATAACAACAACACTATTCCTTGCCGCGTCCACTCATTAAGGTTGGCAACAATTTGCAAATAATGTTCATATGTTCAACTTGCCTTTATCGTTATAAAGTTCAAGTTGCCTACAAAGCAACCAACCTACCTAACTAAAAAGCAAACAGTTAAGATATAAAAAGGAAAACAAAATAGTCATCATCTTGGCTTTCATTCTTAAACTGTGATGCAACTACTCAGGCGTGTTTCTACTTAGTCCTGGCATAAACAAGAGTGTTGAATAAAATCTGATTTCACACTGCATAGCACAAGAAAGCAACGGACATTGCACAAGAACTTTGAAGCACCTTGTCATTCTTAGATCAACAAATTCAACAAACGCATTTGGAAAAAAAGTATTCAACGAAAAATCATATATATAGAACCTTCGACTTTTTTCATTTCCATATTTTGTTCCCACATCTACTTTATTCTATTCTACATCTATAAAAACGTAAAGGTTGAAACAAAACAGTTAAAGAAAAAAAATTAAAAGACAGTTCAAAATGGTTTTAGGGAAACCCGTTCATATATCCATTTGCAAGACAATATCATTTTTTATAAAACATGAAGTTCTTTGTAGATATTTCTATTTATTTTAGATATAGTTAATAAAAAAATTCTTTTTTGGAACATCATGAGTAATTTTACAACTAATAATTTTTTTTTATTTATTCTGGTCAGACTCTAACACAAATACGAACTCAAACCTGGTAACTTAGACTATATCTTTATGCATCAAAGAAAAACTTCTGCATTCTACAAAATGTAAAATATTGTGACATGAATTGCAAAGCACAAAAAGCCTCAGGATTCAATCGAATGCATGCTTTTGTTTTTAATCGGCCAACTGCTCTTTTTTTTTAGGAAACCCAAAGATGGGAAAGGACAGAGAACATGGTAGGTTTAGTCCACAGAGGAGTCAACTTACTCATGAGATGCAGAAACAGGTGATCGCTGACGAAGCGCGACGCCTCAGGCCCACCATGGCCATCGTAGATGCCGACGAAGGTGCCATGAGGCCCTGTCTCCACCTGGCTCTGATCCTCCAGCAAAGCATTGGCTTGCACAACAGCAATCGAAAAGTCACCACAAGCGTGCTGGCAAATGTCTTTGTACCACAGCAGATCATCGTTGTAATCTGCCTCATCCCTGTTCATACGGGCATACTGCTGGACTGGGCGCCAGCAGGCCGCCACCAATTTCACCAACCAAGAAAACATCCCTCATCTCATCCACACCATTATTGAATTCCTCATTCTTCATAATCCATTCCCCTACTCAACCATTCTCATTCCCCACATCCATCATTCTATAAACCAAATCCAAATGGGTCTACGAATACTCCCAACCCTCGAAACCCCAAACCAAAGAATTGAAATTTAAATTAAATAACCAACGCCGGAAGCCCTGCCGATGAAACAATCCTTCGCCTATTAAATTTTTTTTGTTGTTTTCGCCCTCTTTTCTTCAGTACTGCTGTAATGTCCCGTTAAAGTTAGGGTTTTGTTACTACTTACCGGGCACCATTCCATCTCAATCGGACCTTCGATCTGCGCTTCACTTTAACCCGCCAGAAACAAACCTGCATGATAGCAAACGCACCTCCAGCGGAAAGCCAAGCCTAAAACCCCACCATTGAAGGCGCACTCCTTCCTTCACCGTTAAAGATCGGTCTAGTCATACCGGGGCCGTATCAAACCTAAACCGTAGGGAAGCTTCTAGCAACTTCCTCGCTTGACCGAAGCGCCTCTCAAAGTATTAATTTGGTCGGAATCCTTCATCAAATTTGTGTGGAGAAATCTATGTCTGCGGAGAAGCGGAAAGCGCGTAGATCGGATTGAATTCCGGCCAAATTTGGACACAACTGCAACAAGGAAAGTAAAATTTAACCTCTGATGAACGGAATTGGAATTGTACAGCCCCAAAAGTTAATCGTCCTGTACACACCACAAGGAATTCAAAGCTTGACTGACCCGAAACTAGTTGTTTCAGTCAAAGGATGCGTTACTCTAAAACTTCCAATAAACGTGTGTATTTATATTTACTCCCAATATCAGCGTAAGGAGAGAGAATTTTTTTAAATTATTTCGATGTCCTCGAATTCGACGAATTTGCCATTGGACCCAGTCTTAAGCAAAAAAAATGTCAAAGTCTAAGTTTTATTTTTAAAGTAAAAAGTGTTAGTTTGAAAATTATGTTTAGGATTTAGTTTAGAAAGAAATAAAGAAATAAGTTAGTTGGTGGTAGAGAAAGAGATAAAAAGTTAAGTTAGTTGGTAAAAGTTGAATGTCTATCCGTAATTAATTGTTTTTGAGAAATAAATTTTATACTAATAGTAGGAAGAAGAGTGGTCGTCCATTTTATGGATTGTATTGTTTCAACAATTGAAACATGTTTGGATCATTAAATCTAAACATATTTCAAACTTACTTATAAATGTTTATCGTGATCTTAAAGGTCTGTAACCTCCTTTATAGGTTCTGATTATATGTATAAGAAGAAGTTTGGGTAGGCCTTGATTAAGACATGTAAGGAGAAAGTACATGCTAATTTAAATTTAAAGGTCTTCTAATTGTGTACTGGTGTTTCCTAGTAAGAAAATATTGAGACCATGAAAAATATGACTGACTTTGTCTATTTGACGCCGCGTTAGGTGTTTACTGACTCATGTCTTACTAATTAAGCTTTTGACGCTCCTATTTGGTCTAAATTGTGACATGCAACTGTTATTTGATACGACGCGAGGGATAAGGTTCCTTAATTAAGAATAATAATTAGACAATAAAACAACATTAATATACGAAAACGTTTGATTATTTTTTAATTGCGAGAGAAGAAGTCGTGCGTCGTCATTTATTTGATACGGTCGTAAACTGACAAAGGCAATTGCAAACACCGAGACTATTTAACACGCCACATTATTTTATAGCTCTTTATGTTTTGCATCCTAAAGCGTGTTTTATTTAATGTTTTATGGGCATCCTTTATCATTATCCTTTTCTTTTAGAACCTTGTCATTGTCTCGTGTTTATGTATGTTTGTAATTTGGGCATTTAGTTTATATGGATCTATTATAATATAAATTTTATTTTATTATTATGAAGAAGAATTAGTTTTTTTAAATGTAGTTTGCTTTTAAGTATTAAGATTAAGGTAAATAAGAATGAGTTTAGAGTAGAATGCATCTTATTTTTTTTTAAATTATATGAGAGTTTTTTTTGGTAAGGAGGTTGTCATCTCATAGAGGTCTATGATATTTGTTCTGTTTGATTAATATAAATTTCTTATATTTTTAATCAGTTATTTTCTGAAGTATTTATGTTATTTTATTTTCATGGTAATTTGTTTGTAAGTATTTTCATTAATACTTACATTATTATTTTTTTTTTGGATTTTGGTTATTGTGAGAAATCTCTATGACCGACGTAAGGCTGAGCAGTTTCCTCCCAACCATGATATAATACCTACATTGTTATTGTGGTTATGTTTATTTTTATCTAAAGGTTTCTAACAAGTGGTATTATAACTTTTTCTAAGATCATGTTTAATAGCAACAACAACAGTTGTTGTTTTTTTGTTTATTTTTCTACTCTATAATTTTTTTCATTTTACCCGTTTCCATTAAAGTATATTTCCAAAAGATACATGTTTTAATGAATTTTGTGGATTAGGCTATAAACCCTATGCTAAGGATTTTAAAATGTCACGAAGAAGTTATTGTTTTTTGCTAAACTAGATTGTTTATAAAGCATCCAGGGAAGTGAGGGGTGCTCAAACACAATACCCAAGCCTTAGATAGCATTCATATATGACTACGAGCTTCCACGTACCCTTAGGTATATAGGAAGACCCCTTAAGAATGGGAGAAGCCTTCACCCATAGGAAGATATTGGTCATTTGAGTATTGTGGTGCATCGATAAGCAATTAGACTCAAAAAGTTACCCTCATAATACCTTCAAAAATGGATAGTGTGGTTATGAGTTTGGTGGAATCCTTCGTAGTTAGAGCTTTAAAATATTGGGTCAATCACTAATCATGAACAAGATTGTATATCAAAGAGCCCAAAAAATTAGACACTTCTTAAGTTACCCTTATTGAAACCTTGTTTTAAGTCCTTTCCTAGTCAAAACCAAAACCAAATTTAATCATATTATAAAACACACTACTCTAGTCATAATATAACAATGCAAAGAATATATAATGTGATACTATAGAGAATATACAATTTGACAGTGCAAAGAATACATAATTGACAATCAAAGCAGTTTATTGTCAATCATTAAAGAAGTTAATTATCAATTGTCAGTCTAACAATGTAGAGAACAACCAGTCTAATAGTCAGAGCAGTTAGTTTTCAATAGTCTGTTAATAGAGTAGTTAGTTGTCAGTAGTTTGCTAATAGAGCAATTAGTTGTTAGTAGTCAAAAAAAGAGTACAAAAAGCCAAAATTCATCATTTTGTGATATAATCCATTCTATTCCTCTCTTTGAGTCTATCATTTTGACATATAACTCTGATAAATTGTTTGGAGACCCTAAAGTGACAAAATGGTTGGTGGTGCTCAAGCTACCCAAGAGCTAGAGTGATTAGGCGACCAGGTAAAACAAATTGAAAACCACCAATCACAAATATTTTAGAATTTTATCCAAACTAGACAAATTAGATAAAATGGATGACCTTGAGAGTCATTTAATAGGCCTAAATATAAAATATGGTATTCTGGAAGGACAATTGCCAAGGAGCCAAGATGGTAGTTTTGAGGATAGAGCATGAAATATCTTACCTCTAAATACAATTTAAAGAATACCCAAGCTAGACTTTCCAAAATCTAATGGAGAGGACCCAACCAGTTAGGTGTATTAGGCCAAGCAATATTTTCTCTTCATGCCACTCCCCATAATCAAAGGCTTGCAATTGCATATTTCAACCTATAATATGAAGTAGTTTAATGGTATCAATGGTTAGAGAATATTCATCCAAGGCTCACTTGGGCTAAATTTAATATAGAATTACTCGTTCGTTTTAGACATAGTGAGTATAAATATTTCACTGGAGTCCTCACCAAGTTAAGCCAAACATCTATTTGTGATTACTAGACAGTTTAAAAAATTGCCAAATCGCACTACAGGATTGAGTGTCGAGCTTTTCCTAAATTGTTTCATTAGTGGATTAAAGAAAGATATTCGTGTTGAAGTGAAAATGTTCAAGCAAGAAAATATGATAGTAACTATAGGATTGGCTAGGCTTGTTGAAGATAAATTTGCAACCCAAAGACATACTTGTAAACCTCCATAAGTTTAAATCTCATTTTCATCTTGGACATCATCAAAATTAGGAAATAAACCACCCCAAATCAAACATCTCACCCAAAAAATGGAGTAATATAGGGCACAATGACTATGTTACAATTGTGATGATAAAAAAATTTAGGCCACAAGTATGTACAACAAAAACTAGATTTACTTGATATGGGTGAACCTTCCACCAAGGCACCACATGACGAAGGGGGGGACCATAGAGAAGAAGATAAATCTAAAGAGTCTAAACTGATAGAGGATCAACCACTTGAAATTTTAGTACATGCATTAGCTATGATTTCTACTTGGTGCAACGATGAGGTGAGTGGTTTTGTTTTAAACAACAAAAATGGATGACAAATGTCTTAGTTGGAAAAATTTCCCTTAGATGGCAACTTCTTCAGTCGATAGGATGGTAAAGCATAATCTCAATATGGTGGGGTTTAGACAACACACTCCAAGACAACATCTCTAGATGATAAACTTCATATCGGTATACAGCTAGACGATAATCTCCTAAATGATTTACTTCATGACAACACCCAACTAGACAACAATCTCCTCGATGACTTGCTTTATGATGACACTCAGCTAGATGATAATCTCCTCAATAGTTTACTTTATGACAACATCTATCTAGACAACACTCTTGACTTGATCAACACCCTATTCAACTTTCTATAAGATATCCACCCTGATGTATGTAAGCACATGATGATTATCACCAATCGACATTTACTAGATTATATGACTATAGGTTCTCCAATACGATAGCTCCCAACTATGTTCCTTTACCTACAACATAATTGCCTATAGACAGCTCCCAACTACGTCCCTTTACCTGCAACACAATTGCCTTAATAGCAAGTGATTTTTAAACATCTATACAAACAACATCAAACCACAAGATTTTCCTTAGAGGAAGGTATACAAATATTATTGGTTTTTATTATTATTTTAATTATAATTGCATCCACCCAATAAAAGTATTCTGATGCAAATCAATTTAGTTTCTTATCATAGATAATTTTCCTCCTTTTTTGCTCTTCTTTCTCTTCCTTCTCTTCTCCTTTCTCCTCTCTTCTGCTCTCTTTCACTTCTCCTCTCGAACACCTTTTTAAAGATTCGAGAAATAGTTACTTTCTAACTACCACAAGATAGTTTCATAATGGAGATAGTTTCATAATGGTTGTCAGATGATTGAACTTCTAGTTTCTCATGTGGATGCTCATGCATCATACTCATCGAGTAGAATAAATGTTTCATGAATGTTGTTGGAATCTTCAATGAATAGTCCATATTTAATGATCTCAAAAGGATTCATCCATGTTGTTGCCTCGACTTCTTGGTTCTTCCACTTAACCAAATACACATAATATGTCATGTCTCTTGTCCTTCTCTCCACTCTATATCATTACTTCAATTTCATGTTGTTTCTTCACTTGTAGTTGTGTTATCCATTTTTTTGTTGGAAGATCAATTGTAAGATCTCCATCATCTTTAGGTTGGTTATAGTATGGGTACAAGTTGGATACATTAAAGACCATAAAAATGTCTATGCCCTCTGGGAGTTCAATTTCATATGCATTGGTTGCAAACTTCTTCAAGACCTTACAAGGTCCAATCTTCTTCCAGTTTAACTTATTATAAGTGCCTTTTGGAAATCGCTCCTTCTACAAATGTGCAAAAACCAAATCTCCAACCTAAAAATATTGTGTTTGTTGTTTGATATCAACATGTTATTTGTATTTCATGGCATTCTTCTCTAATTTATTTTTCACCTCCTAATGTAAATCATGAATGTAGTCAACAAAGTCTTCTGCTACAACACTTGGTCTCTATAAATCAAATATATTTTGAAACTCATCTACTCCTCTTGGTGTATTCCATATACAATTTGAGATGGGCTTCTACTTGTATTTCAATTTATATAATTGTTATATGCAAATTCTACTTATGCCAAAATAGTATCCCATAGCTTTGACTTCTTCTCGACTAAGCAACTCAGCAAATTCCTAAGACTCCTATTCACAACTTTGTATTGTCCATCTATTTGTGGATGATATGTTGAACTGAATCCCAACTTAGTAGTCAATTTCTTTTATAAATTTTATAAAAAATGACCCACAAATTTAGTGTTTGTCTGAAACAATATCTTTTTGTAATCCATGCAATCTTACCACTTCATTAAATAATAATATGACATTGTGAGTAGCATCATTTGTTTTCCTATAAGGTATGAAATGTTCCATCTTTGAGAGTCTATCAACAACAACAAAAATATAATCACTACCCTTTTGTGTCCTTGGAAACCCAATAACAAAACCCATGCTTATCCCCTCCCATGGTCTTTTTGGTACTAGTAATGGCTAATAAAACCCAATGTTTTAACTTCTTCCCTTTGCATGCTAAAAAAATTGATAACCGTATACAAATATTCTTACATCCACATTAATTTATGGCCAATAATATCTTACACAACTATTCCATTGTTTTATCTTCTCCGAAATGTCTAGCTAATCCTCAATTATGTTTTTCTCTTAGCATGTTCTTCCTCACTGAACTTTTAGTATACATAATTGTTGTCTCTTGAACAATAATCCCTCTTGGATAAAATAATCTATCCATGGCATCCTATTTTCTATAGTAGAGTCCTTGCAAGTTACCCAAGCTTCCTTGAAGTCCAAATCATCATCATAAAGCTCTTTCATAGCATCAAAACCTACCACTTCAATCTTTAGTATGCTCATCAACAAGTTTCTCCTACCTAAAGCATCAACTACCCTACTTAAACTTCCACTTCTATGCTTCAAAAAAAATTAGTAACTTTGAAGATACTCAACCTACTTCTATGTATTTGGTTCAACTTGGCTTGGATGTTAATGAACTGCAAAGCATGGTGATCCGTAAGTAGCACATATTCTTTTGGTATTAGGTAATGCCTTCATTTTTCAATGCTCGCACAATGGCATATAACTCCTGGTCATAAACTAAATATTTCTTCTTAGCCTCATTTAGCTTCTCGTTGAAGTAAGTAATGGGTCTACCTTATTTATCAAAACTCCTCTAATGGTAGTTCCATTGGTGTCACAATCCACTTGGAAAACCTTGTTAAAGGCGGGCAATGTTAGAACTGACTACTCCATAAATTTTTCTTTTAGGATTTGAAAGCTTCTTTCTACTGCATATATCCATTTAAACTCATGCTTACCGCCCTTCATTATTTCTATGATTAGAGCATAAATTCCACTAAAATTGTTGATGAGCTTTCTATAAAAACTTGCCAAAGCATAAAAACTCTTGGCCTCAAACATACTTCTTGGAGATGGTTAATTTACACTGGTCTTTACCTTCTTAGGTTCCATTCGCAAACCTGCTTTGGATATGATAAAAAATAAATACACCAATTCCTTCTTCATAAAACTACACTTCTTCAAATTAACCAACAAATTCTCCTCTTTCAACATTTGCAAAACTAACCTCACTTGCATTAGGTGTTATTCATTCATCTTACTAAACACCAAATTAACATCCAAGTAAAACCACCACAAACTTACGAGGAAAATTCTTCAAGATTTCATTCATCAATCTCATAAAAGTGCTTGGTGCATTTATCAACCCAAATGGAATGACCAACCATTCATACAAGTCTTCTTTCATTTTAAATGTAATCTTCCACTCATCTCCTTCTTTGCTTCTAATTTATTGATAACCACTCTTCAAATCAATATTTTTGAAGTACTTTGCTCCACTCAAACAATCCATCAAATCATCCATTCAAGGTAATGGAAACTCATACTTTGTTGTGATCTTATTTATTGTTTGAGAATCTATGCACATACACTGTTCTCCTCCTTTCTTGGGTGCTAATATAACTGGTATTGCACATGGGCTCAAGATCTCCCTGATCAACCCTTTTTCCAATAGCTCTTGTACTTGTCTCTTCATATCTTCATCCTCTATAGGTGTCATCCTATAGACTGCCTTGTTGGGAAAACTTGATCTAGGTATCGAGTCTAATCGATGACTAATGCTTCTGATAGGTGGTAATCCATCGGGTAATTATTTTGAAAGAATCACAGCATATTCTTCCAATAAATACTTCACTTCAGGTGGAATATCATCCATCCTACTCGTTGTTCCATTTTTTATGGGTTTAGTAATGAAAACAAAACATGTTTCCCCCTTCTTCATCTCCTTTAAGAATTATTTTCTAGATACCAGGTAAACTTTAGAACTGTTGTCCACCTTTTCTCTGTTGTCCTTCAATGGACGTAATGCATAACTCTTACCATATTTGACAATTGAATAAGTGTTTAGTCTTCCATCATGTACTACTTTCCAATCAAATTATAATGGTATTCCCAACAAAATATGATATGCATCCATTGACATGATGTCACATAGAATCTCATCTTTATAAGAACCAATATAAAAATTGACCATACATTGTTTAATCACCAAAATTTGGTGCTCATTTTGTAACCACGATACTTTGTAATGATTTGGATGCTCAATCCTCTACAAACCAAGTTTCTCTATCATCTTTGTCGACACTATATTGTATGTGCTTATGCTATCCACAATAACTTTGTAACGCTTACCTCCCGATTTGTAGATTATCATGAACATGTTACTTCTTTGTGCAAGTTCATGCACCTCCTTTGTTGGCTTCAATAATACCATTTTCATCATAAGGGATCATTTTTAATCTTGGTTTCTCCATGTGCTTTAGCGAGGTTATGCTTTCTTTATTTGCTTGTGTAATATGGCTATGGGCTTCCTTTCCAAGTTTGTTGGTTTAGTGTGCTTGAGGGCATTCATATGCCCAATGACCAACTTCTCCACATCTATAACACTTTTTGGGGAATCCTCTACCAAAATTACCTCTTCTTCATGAGGATTCTCCACCTCCTATGGTTTTCTAGGTGTAGTCATTGTGAGAAGTACTAGCTTCTCCTTCATGTTTTTGTTATCCTCTTCCATTGTTTGTTTGTCCTCATCCTAGTTTCCTCTTTGATTATTTTGTTGCCTTCATGTTGGCTTCTCTTCTACCTTTAATTTATTTTGGTGTAATGTTTCTTTGTCGTATTCTACATATCCAACTCGAATGGTGAGCTTATAAAATTATTCGATATAATCCTTTACACTCATTTCCTTTTGTCTTAAATTCTACAAATTCTTACAATACTAAATTGGTAATATTATGGGAGGGATTTGGCCTTCAATTTGGTAATATTTTTTCCCCATATCTTAATATTTTCTTTTTCTTTTATTTATATTTTTGTTTGGACATGATCCCACCACAAGGACGCATGCCCCTATATTTTTGTATAGGAAAACTTCACCTTCTTGGGATCTTCTATCAATTCAAAATAAATTTTTTTTTCCATATTTGATATCTAGTCTATGAGCTCCTTTGGATTCAAACTTCCATTGTATGAAGGGGTTTTTTAATCTTTGGCTTCCTACCCATGTTAGAAATTGCTTGCATTGCTCATTTCTCTAGTTATTATTCTCATTCCTCATTGTGAGCTTCTTGCTGACCAACTTCATTATCGTTTATGTCTTCTACTTGAATGTCCCTCCTTTTGGTAGTTTTGATTGCATCAAGTTGAGTGGTAATTCCTCTTAACATCTTAGCTATATCTATAGGTTGGGGCCCTTGTGGTCTTCCTATTCCATATTGTGCCATTATTTTTTCAACATAATTCGTAAACTCTCAAGTATGAAAATTTTCTTTGATACCAAAATTATGCAATGACGAGGTGAGTGGTTGTGTTATAGAAAATAAAGGTGGATGATAAATATCTTAGTCAACAAAAAAATCCCTTATACAACAACTTCTTCAATCGATAAGATGGCAAATTATAATCTCAAGATGACACACTCCAAGACGACATCTCTAAATGATAAGCTTCATGTCGGTATCCAACTAGACGACAATCATGGATGATTTGCTTCATGAAAATACCCAAGTAGATGGTAATATCCTTGAAAAATTGCTTTATGATGACACTCAATAAGATAAAAATATCCTCGACTGTTTGCTTTATGATGGCATCTAACTAGATGACACTCTTGACTTGGTCAACAACCTATTCAACTTGTTAAAGGATGTCCACCCTAATGTTTGTAAGCACATGATAATAGGTTCAATTGTGTTCCTTTACCTACAACACAATTACCCATATGATAGGTTCCAACTACGTTCCTTTACCTGCAACACAATTGCCTTGACAACAAGCTATTTTTAAAAATCTATATGAACAACATCACAACACAAGATTTTCCTTAAAGGAAGGTATACAAATCTTATTGGTTTTTATTATTATTATAATTCACACAATTACATCCACCCAACATAAGTATTCTAATGCAAATCAATTCGGTTTCTTGTCAAACAATTTCTCCCGCTTTTCTTGCTTTCCTTTTTCTTCCCTCTCTTCTCATTTATCCTCTCTTTTGCTCTCTTTCAATTCTCTTCTTGAACCCCTTTTTAAATATTAAAGAAACAATTACTTTCTAATTGCCACTAGAATGTTTCATAACGATCAACGGATGATTGGCCTTTTGATTTCTCACACAAATGATATTACATCACTACTCCCAGATTGTAAAAGTGGTAGGGCATTTCAAGGGCCAACAACTCATAATTCTCATTGATTTTGATAATACCCACAATTTTATTGATCCTTGGATAGCTAAAAAAGTATCATATTTCATTTACTCTTGCAATTCATTTGAAGTCATGGTTGCCAATGGGGGTACTCTACTATGCAAAGAAAAATGCAAAAATATAAAGGTGATGATGGACGACTACAACCTCAAGGTAGACATGTTTGCCCTTCATTTAGAGGGTTGTGACATTGTGTTGGGAACTCAATGGATTCATACCATGGCCCCACTAGTATGGGATTTTTCTAAGCTATGGATGCAAATCACCAAACATGGGAAACAATACACTCTTCATGGCATGACTACAAGTACTACACAACTCATTAGTTCACATTGTAGACACTAAAATCTAGGAATTTGCATTGCACATCACAATTCTACATAATAATATATGCCTAGGTCAAAACTTAGACACATAATGTTATGCAGAACTAAAATGTGCAATGTGGAGGAATAATGTGCAGGAATTGTATGCCTAAGTTTAGACTTAGGCATATATTATTATGCAGAATTGTGGTGTGTAATGCCAATGAATAATGTGTAGGAATTATATGCCTAAGTTTAGACCTAAGCATATATTATTATGCAGAATTGTGATGTGCAATGCAAATGCCTAGATTTTAGTGTCTACAAGATATCAGAGTGGAAGAGCTAGGCGAACCCCCCATTGGGATTTAAGCGGTGTACCCTAGACTCTTTTGAGAAATCATGCTTGACACTAGTGTTCTTAATCACCATCTTAATCGAGCTCCTTTATTCTTATCCAACAAAAAAAAAACTTCTTCAAAATTCCAACAACATCAAAACACACTGAAACTCAAAACAAAAAAAATCACAAAACCTCAAAATTACGAAAAAATCAAAAACTTCAAAAATCCAAAAACAATAAAAAAATCAAACATCGAAAACAAAATTTGAAAAAACTTAGAAAACATTTGTTTGCTTAATTGATTGTGTGTTTATTTGCTTTTCATTCGCATCACATTTTAAATAAATACACATTCGCCACCTCATTTCACCTGAATCACCTTCCACATGCATAAAAAAAAAAGCTCCAAAGGGGGCACCCCTTTGGTCAAATCAAATCAAAAGGCTCCAAAGGAACAAAACCCCTTTGGTCAATACAAATCAAAAAGGCCCCAAAGGAACCTAACCCCTTTGGTCAAATTTCATTTCAAAATGCTCCAAGGGGGGACACCCCTTTGGTCAACTCAATTCAAAAAGCTCCAAAGGAACAAACCCCTTTGGTCAATTCAATCCAAAAAGGCTCCAAAGGGGACACCCCTTTGGTCAAATCAATCAAAAATGCTCCAAAGGAACCAAACCCCTTTGGTCAACTCAAAATCCAAAAGGCTCCAAAGGGGACACCCCTTTGGTCAAATCAATCAAAAAGCTCCAAGGGAACAAAACCCCTTTGGTCAAATCAAATAAAAAAGACCCCAAAGGAACCTAACCCCTTTGGTCAAATTTCATTTCAAAATGCTCCAAAGGGGACACCCCTTTGGTCAACTCAATTCAAAACACTCCAAATAGGGACACCCCTTTGGTCAAATCAAATCAAAAGGCTCCAAAGGAACCACACCCCTTTGGTCAAATCAATCAAAAACGCTCCAAAGGAACAAACCCCTTTGGTCAATTCAATCCAAAAGGCTCCAAAGGGGACACCCCTTTGGTCAAATCAATCAAAAAGGCTCCAAAGGGGACACCCCTTTGGTCAAATCAATTCAAAAAGCTCCAAAGGAACAAACCCCTTTGGTCAATTCAATCCAAAAGGCTCCAAAGAAGACACCCCTTTGGTCAAATCAATCAAATTGCTCCAAAGGGGACCACCCTTCGGTCAAATCAATCAAAAATGCTCCAAAGGAGCCAAACCCCTTTGGTCAATTCAATACAAAATGCTCCAAAGGAATCAAACTCCTTTGGTCAATTCAAATCAAAAAGCTCCAAAGGGGACATCCCTTTGGTCAAATCAATCAAAATGCTCCAAAGGGGACAACCCTTCGGTCAAATCAATTAAAAATGCTCCAAAGGAGCCAAATCCCTTTGGTCAATTCAAATCAAAAGGCTCCAAAGGAATCAAACCCCTTTGGTCAATTCAAATCAAAATGCTCCAAAGGAATCAAACCCCTTTGGTCAATTCAAATCAAAAAGCTCCAAAGGGGACACCCCTTTGGTCAAATCAATCAAAATACTCCAAAGGGGACACCCCTTTGGTCAAATCAATTCAAAAGGCCCCAAAGGAACCTAACCCCTTTGGTCAAATCTCATTTCAAAATGCTCCAAGGGAGGCACTCCTATGGTCAATTTCCATTCAAAAGGCTCCAAGGGAACCAACACTCCTTTGGTCACATGAAATTCAAAAAGCTTCAAAGGAACCAAACCCCTTTGGTCATATTTCATCTCAAAAACATCAAAAGACAAAAAAACAAAAAAAAACAATAATAAATATAAAACACAAAAACATTTTCATACACATTGCATATTTAATAATTCACTTTCACAATCCATCTTCCATTGCATTCACACATTCCAACTATCATAGCATTCGCACACTCATACCATTCGTATTCATAAAAATAAAGAATAATTGATTTTGCACTATGTCTTGTTGCCTTAATCAGGGGCACCTCACATCAAACATCACCAAAACCATCAGTCATAATAATACATTGCTTCCTAAGCCAAATCCTAGGTGTTTTCGATCACTCAACCACTCCTAGTGATGTAAACAACCTCCAAAAAATATGTTGAATTCTTTTAGGACCATTGCACATATATACACTAAGAAAAATCTTAAGTATTGGGAATTGATCTCAAAAACATTCAATAACCAAACACAATTTCACATATTAAAAATATCTTGTGTCAAATAGGGATAACACCATACTTGGTAGGAACCTTGAGGTGAAAAGGGTCATCCTTGCTTGTCCCATTATGCAACATAGTCCATGACAACAGTGGTTTTCACTACTATCACAGTTGCTTCAAATTCAAAATATAGAGTAGTAAGGATAGGGTACAATTCTCATCACACTTAGGTTGAGAATCCGATTCCCCAAAGCTCTAATTCCTTTACATCACACACCACTGATTAATTGGGTTGTAAGGATCGTACTACATTCCCCTCAGAAAGTTATGTAGTCATCCCCAAAATTCAAGAAATCAAAAACAAAAATCATGGACTATGGAGTTAGCCTCCATCGGGGCTATAGACGCTTGACTGGCAGTGGAGTACGCTCATGCGTGGCGACACGTCTCTTTTAAAGAGACCTCTGACCGCACATACGGACAAGCTAGCTTCTCGGATTTTACCCATAACAAGTTTACCCAATTTACTCAAGATGAGTTAATGAACTCAATTGCACACACATTGGTTCTTGATTGTCTTGGGTCATGACCATGCTCTTGATTCGGTAAATTAATTCACTGCACACACATTTGGTCCTAGAAGAATTAGGCAGTTTTAGTGAGTTTGTTAGACACACTAGGATGTTTGAGTCTTTGCAAAACAACTCTAGATCCTTTATCCCTAAGAACAATAAAGTCATAAGCAAGCCTCCATTCCATACCACCATCGCATAGTCATAAATATCATAATCCATTTCATCCATGTGGTCATACAAGTAGTATCATATTGGTGCCCCTGATTAAGCAATAAAGTCAAAGTTTGCTAAATAATGGTTCAAAATATCTTTAAACAATGATCAATAAAGCAACATCATTCATTAAAAAGGTTCAAAATCTCTTTGAACAATGATCAATAAAACAACACCATTCATTCAAATGGTTCAAAATCTCTTTGAACAACAATCAATAAAGCAACACCATTCATTCAAATGGTTCAAAATCTCTTTGAACAATGATTAATAAAGCAACACCATTCATTCAAATGGTTCAAAACCTCTTTGAACAATGATTAATAAAGCAACACCCTTCATTCATTTGCATTCATTCATAACATATTCATTTCATAACATGTACAAAAAAAAAACAAAAAAACACGTTGAACAATCAATCATTACACATATACATAAACAATCACAAAATAACTTTGGGGGGTTCAAGGTCTCACACCTTCCCCATCAATCACATCAAACAATCAATTAAATAACTCAGGGGGATTCAAGGTCTCACACCTACCCCAACAATCACATTAAACATTCACACTTCAAATAATCAAATTCAAAAAGCTCCAAAGGAATCAACCCCTTTGGTCACATTCAATTCAAAAATGCTCCAAAGGAATCAAGCCCCTTTGGTCAAATTCAATTCAAAAAGCTCCAAAGGAATCAACCCCTTTGGTCACATTTAATTCAAACACCGTGCATCTTTTGACATACAAAAACATAAAACATCAAAAATATTTCCATGCATCTTTCGTCATACAAAACATAAAACATCAAAAACATTTTCATACATATTTTGTCTTACAAAAAAAAACACACACACACAAAACAATCATGCATTCTAAAAAAAAAAAAAAACAAACAAAAAAATAAAGAAAAACTCCAAAGATATCTCAATTCCTTTGGTCAAAAACAAATTCAATAGGCTTCTGAAAGAATAGAAGTGCCCTCATCTCAACTCCCTAAGAAGGCCATGAGGCTGGACTGCTCCAAGGGATAGAGGTGTACCTTTCCTTCTTCCACTTAGCCTCAAAGTGATCCTCGTATACAGTAACTTATCCTATATACCTGGCGGTTGCAGCGACTAGCAATCCATGCAATTCGGTAGGATGGATAAGTTACCATAAGGCCCTTGAAAAGTGATTCACCTCATGCAAAAAAATGAATTGTTATCATCTCAATTCCCTAAGAAAGCCATAAGGCTGGACTGCTCCAAGGGATAGAAGTGCACAATTATCAACAAAGGTCAAAATCATAGTTGAAAAAAAAACAAAAACATTTATTTCATTCCAACCATTATCATTTGTTTCATTGCTTTCATCATTTCATATCTTCTCCATCGAATCATCGCTTGAAGGGAAAGACAAAATCAACAAATTCAATTTCATAATCAAAGTCAACACTCAAAACACTTAATCATGCAAATTACGCTCATTAAAATGAGCATATTTTCCATGATTGGGGCAACACAAGTTGACTTTTATTTGTGACCATCTTACACAACTCCCCTTCAAATGCAAATGGCTACAAAAATATTGCAAAACCCTCCAAATAATCATCTCACATCATCATCATCTCAAGTGAACCTTCTACCTAGTGATTTACTCTAGACACCTAGCGGTTGCAACGATTGGTTGTCCATGCAATCCGGTAGGATGAATAAATTACCATAAGGACACTTATTCAAAATCATTTCACATCATCATGTTCGAAATTAAATCAAGTTGATCCTTCAATTTTTGAGTGACTTGTGTTCAAGCAAATTTGTCCAAGGTTGTCATTGATGCCTACTCCATGGGGTTACAAAACATGGAAAACTTATACTTCATCATTTTGCATTAAGGAATTGCTAACAGTCACTAGGACAACGAGCTCCTAGGGTGATTGGTTCCTTTACCTCATCATATTGCATGTCAATTAAACCAAAATGCAAATTTACGACAACATAAGTCCACCCCAAACTTGGGGCATCCAACTTGATATTGATTTTCAATATTTATATCAATCACATCATGCATTTTTACAAACATCATCATCATCACATCATTTAGTGAACCTTGTATCTAGTGGATTACCCTATACACCTAGCGGTTGCAGCGACTAGCAATCCATGCAATCCGGTCGGATGGGTAGCTCACCATAAGGACACTCATTCAAACATTCAACATCAAATCACTATGGTATTAAATCAGCTAGGTCCCTAAATCTTTGAGCTTAGATGTGTTCAAAACAAATTTGCACAAGGTTATCCTTCAACCCTTCCGTTGGGTCAAAAATGGAAAACAACCAAAAACAATTTGGTAATAATCAAAAATCACTCGAGTATCAAATTCTCGAACGACTGGTTCCTTGAACCCATCATTTGGAAGGAATTGCTAAAGTCATAGTGGAACAAGAACTCCAAACATGATCGAAGATTTTACCACAACATTTTGTGCATCATCGAAACCGAAGGTAAATTTACAAAAACACAAACAATCCCAAACTTGGGGTATCAAGTTGATCAAAATGACATACATTTGCATCACATCCACATCATTCAATCAACCACCTCCTTTCATCATCCACATTTGGTCAATTGGCTCGTGGGTTTCATCCTTTACCCATTCACCAATTGAGGGGGTAAACAAACAAATCAAAATTTTCAAAAAAAAGTCATTCATTCTTTACGTCGAGAAGATTTGAGTCCATTCCTCCATAAAATAAAACCAGGTGTCTTTTTATTTTTGCACCACATTGTGTTTCACACAACATGGTACAAAAAGGGGCATCTGTAGACACTAAAATCTAGGCACTTGCATTACACATCACAATTATGCATAATAATATATGCCTAGGTCTAAACTTAGGCATATAATTCTTGCACATTATTCATTGGCATTACACACCACAATTTTGCATAATAATATATGCCTAAGTCTAAACTTAGGCATATAATTCCTGCACATTATTCATCCACATTGCACATTTCAGTTCTCCATAACATTATGTGCCTAAGTTTTGACTTAGGCATAAAATCCTGCACATAATTATATTTTCTAGATTTTATTAAATCTGGAAAATATCCTCCTAGGATACCCTCTCTCCTCACTTGACATGTGTCCTGGCCACATCACCATCACTCCTTTGCCACCTCTCATACACCCTTGTCCCCTTTGTCCCTTCACATGGGGCAACCCTCCACATTTCACTCCACTCACACCTCACTCCACATTTCACTCCACTTGCACCTACCCACTTGCCACATCTCACACCTCACTCCACACATCACTCCACTTGCACCTACCCACTTGCCACATCTCCCTAGTTAAGTGAGACACTTCTAGTGACTCACTGCAACTATCTAGGATAGGTGGCTACCCAGTCCTTGCCACTTGGCAGCCTTGGATTGCCACCTATCCTTCCCTCCAAAACCCTCAAAGGCCTATAAAGGCACCATCACATGTCCAAGAAAGAGGAGGAGAAAATGCTAATGTTATGCTGCCCGGATTGTGTTGTGTAAGCCATACTCATTGTTTGTTTTCTTCTATTCATATTCATTTACATTAGTCATTTTACATTTATATTTTATCATATTCATTGTGACAGGTGCTACTAACCCTTTGTCTATTTGCATGTGTGCAGGTTACAGATTCAACAAGCTCAAAGCTCATCATGGTGGTCACGACAAACCCACCTCCAACACTGTTGTAGCATGAAGGAATTGAAAGACACCACATTTATTGTAAAAGGGGATCACCCCCTTCAAGCATTTGTATTGTGAAAGCACCCTACAAAGGGGCTTATTGTATCACCAAACACATTTTATGAAATAAATGCAATGTTTCATTTTTAATTCAATGGTGTTCTTCTTTTATGCATACACACATCGAATGGAAAAACTTTCGAAGAAATTGTCTCAAGGGATGGTGATACAATTGTTTGCACTATAAGCCTCAAATACCAATAATATAGTTTAGCCAACTAAAATACAAGAAAATATGAATAAACATGCACCCTGTATTTGCAAAACCACAAGGGTTACCGCTATGGCAAACCCATGATCATGCCATCGAGAATATCTCAGATAGCTTACCACTAAACATTCATCACTACCAGTAACCATATGTGCAAAAGACTAAAACTAAAAAGATGATGCTAGAGTTATTAGCAGTAGGGGTCATTTGACTGATTGTCAACCTATTTTCTTCCCTAGTACTTTTGGTTCATAAGAAATATGGATCTTGGAAGTTATATGTTGATTTTTGAGAACTCGACGATATTACCATCAAGGACAAATTCCTCATTCTTATCATTGATGAGTTATTGGATGAACTCCATGGTGCTTACTTCCTCTCAAAGTTGGATCTTCATTTAGGTTATCATAAGATCAGATTATAGGAATAAGATATTCCAAAGACAACATTCCATACTCATAAAGGTCATTCTGAAGTCCTCATTATGCCATTAGGTCTTACCAACACGTCGCTCACCTCTTAGAGTCTCATGAATGCAATATTTTGACCATTTTTGCATAAATTTATTTTGGTCTTTTTTGATAATATTATGATTTATAGTTGTACATGGGTGGAACATTTACAACATTTAAACCAGATGCTACAACTCTTGATTAATAATCAGTTGTGTGTGAAATGATACAAATGCTCTTTTGGGATGTAGGAAGTGGAATACCTAGGCCATATAGTTTGAAGGGAAGGAATCAAGGTGGATCCTACAATGATGACTACCATACAAGAATGACCCAAACTACACACTCTCAAAAGTCTTTGGGCTTTCCTAGGCCTCACCAACTATTATTAAAAAAAATTCTATGATTATTGAAATATTGCATCCCCTTTGATGGCTACGTTGTAGAAGAACTTGTTTCTATGGTTAGAACTCGTCTACGACTCAAACAAGCTATGCTTTCTACTCTCGTTTTGGTTATACCTAATTTCTCTATGTCATTTATGGTTGAAAGTGATGCGTATAGAACTCGAATTGGTATAGAAGAAGGGCAACCATTGGCCTTCACGAGTAAGGAACTATGAAGTAAAAACTTGGGAAAATCAAATTATGATAAGGAGATGATGGTGATCTTACATGTTATCAACTAATGGAGGTCTTATCTTATTGGGCAACATTTTCCATAAAAAAAACACTACATCCTTAAGAACTTTCTTGAGAAAAATGTATCTACACCCAAACAACAAAAATGGGTTACCAAACAGCTAGGGTATGAATATCAAATAATTTATAAGAAGGAAAATAAAATGTAGTTGTTGATGTACTATCCCACTAATAAGAGGATCAAGGTATGTAATGTGCCATCTTTACTTCACTTCCTCAATGGACCCACCAACTTCAAAAAGAAGTGACTAAAGATTCCACCTTGTAATCCTTAATTCAAAAATTTTAAACTGATCTTGACTCTCACCTAAGATATACATAGGATGGACAACTTCCGTGATATTGAGGTTGCCTTATTATCCCTAAATTTTTTTCACTCTACTAGTCTATATTATAGCAAATGCATGCTTCTCTAACTATAGGACATTGAGGCTTCTTAAAGACATATGAATAGGCTAAACACACATTTTTCTAGGTAGGGATGAAAAAGGATATCAAGGCCTTTGTTGTAGAATGTGACACTTGTCATGTAATATCCCTCCTTGGTAGGACTTGTTCTTGATACTTGATTTATGTATTGATATGTGGATATCTAATGCATAATATCATTTTATGTTATCAAGATGTGTTGATAGATGCACTTTATGCTTTGATTATATTATTTTTGGAATATGGTACTACTGATAAAATTTGTGGTTGCAAGACCATGTACTCTCATGGGTGGATTGGTATGGGACAACCACCAAAGTTAAGAGAAAGAGGGAAATGATTGATCACATTCTCATTGACTACTCAAGGGTAAAAAGAAACTTGCCATATAGATGTGTTGTTCATGTGTATGTTGATTGAATGCACAAGTGGACCAAGAGGTTGCTATTGCAAAAGAGCCATTCTTAGTAGGAAGGTGATAACATGGTAGTTATTGTAAAACCACCTACATAAGGAAAAACACTATTGTGCTTATTATTGATTGCATCTTAAATTTACAAATTATTACTGGGATGAATGCGCTTGAAATTTGGAAATTGTCTGGGTAATATTAAAAACAATGTGGTATTTTAATATCGATGTTAATGGTTAATATTAACATTCAATCTTAATTAATTAAATTGATTAATTGAGTGACTAATTTTATTGTTATATTATTGCTTGGAATTTGAAAATTGTTTGGATAATATTAATAATGATGTGGTATTATTAATATATGAAAGATTTTAATAGTGATGTTAATGGTTATTATTAATGTTTGGTATTAATTAATTAAATTGATTAATTGAGTGATTAATTTGAATATTATATTATCCTATTGTTAGGGGTGATAATATTATTGGATGAGCTAAGTGGATGGTTTAGTAATATTTTTGTCTTATAAGTATTAATAGGTTCATACTAATTTAGTTTGTTATCTATATTAAAAATATATAGAGAGAAGACTTAATTAATAGAGAAAAATCCCAATTCATGAATTAGAAAGGTGGCAAAGTATCTTGTTGGAAGTTCATATTCAACGTATTCTTGTGAGGTGTTATTCTTGTTGCGTTATAAGAAGTTGTGCGTGAAGGAGCCACACTCATGACTATTTGAGGACTTGCTTTGACAAGGTTTAGGGGATTTTTCTATGATCATCGATAATAGAAGATGTGGGAAGGAGCACAAAGGAAGCTCAAGAGGAAGGTGGAAGTTCAATAGCAATGGCAAGGTAATTTCCATCACGTTTATTCTTGGCTAGCATGTAGAGATATTTTGCTTCCTCCATAATTATGTATGCTCTTATGCCTCTATTGAGTTTTCTTTGATCCATAGAGAGTTTTATTGGTTAGTGAATGAGATCTATGTTGTGTTAGATCTTTTATTTTGTTTTTGTTGTTAGAATAATGGTTCTTGTTGTTTTTTTTTGCTAGTTTGGAGCTTAGAGTTTTTTGTTGGTTTTAGAAAATTCTAGGCTTTTCCAATAAGCTCTTAACATACATAGATAATACTCCACATAGATAATAGTCCATTGATGTTTTATAAGAGTGTTGGGGAGACAAAATCATCTCCTGATTTCAACTAATCTATAGTTGAAGTGTAGTCATGTCTAGTTTTGTTTGGGTGAAACCTATCACAGTTAGTAATGACATTGGACGTTGAGTAGTGTGCTACCTGGTGCATGGTAGTTTTTGGTAGAGTTGTAGGGCCTCTTGTTTTGCTTTTGATTTTGAGTTCATTTTATTTAGCTAAGTCTTGATCGTTGTTCTTCTTGCTGTGAGAGAGTAGTTCTTGGATATGAAGCTTTTTCCTTCAGTTTTTGTGAGCAACGTAGTTGAATTATTTGTAATTATGGGTTCTAGACACCCATGTCCTCCAATGGTCCTTGATGAGACATATTTGGGTTAAGTATTCTTCATGTTAGTTAACATAAGATCTAGTAGCATTACGTTGTCACCGTTTCTCAAGTGCATAGGTAGTGGTTGCTTAAGTGGGTGGCATTGGCTAACCCTTAGGTTGTGTTTAATTTTTTCCTTTGGTTGGAGGATTGTTATAAGTTGTGTTGGCTCTTTGGAATTATTGTTTGTTGTTATTCTTTGGAATAAAATAATCTTTGATTTTATCTCATGTTAAAGAGTTTTCAACGAGGGCCTGTTATAATAAGGTGTGATTATTTTAGGAATTAAGTAACATATATGATAGTTGCCAATGTTAAGATATTAGGGTGTATTTGTATAATTATAAGAAGGCTTATAATTATTTTTATGTTAATGGCTATATGGATATTGATGTTAGATAGTCATTTTATTTTTACGAAATTTTACAAAGTAAAGAGATGCATTGTATGTATTAAAAGATGTGAAATATGTTTAGTTGTATGGTTGGAAATTTGGGATATGGGGTTCCTTTATAAATAAAGAGAAATGCATTGGATTTGATATTTATTTAATAATAATGGTTTTTTTGAGGCTTGAGTAGATAAGAAAACTATTATTGGTAGAAGTATAAGATTCTCTTAATATCATTGTATGGTTTTTACTTATTTGATGAAATTGCATCTTGTATGTTCTTTGCATAGTGCATATAGGCTTGCATATGCATTAGTGAGTTATCCTGATCCCTAAAATTCCTCACGAGTTCGTGGGAGATATTTTTTTATGAAGAGGATAGTGGAGAGTGTTAGAAACCTACTATTAAAAATAAACACATTCACACAAATATGAAAAATAAATATATATGATCACAACACATTATGGAAATAAGATGCACACTAAGGAATTAAATTGCAAAAATGGAACCTCACAATAGCATTGAATCGCAAGCATCTTCGAGGGGGCAACCTCCTTCAATACTTTATTCAATTTTGGAAAAATATGAAGAGATCTACAGAAACTTATTCCAGAAATAATGCAAAAATAAATAACTTAGAAGAAATGACACCACACAATGCACATATGACACACGAGATTTACCCTGGTTCACCTGATGTGGGTTACTCCAGTAAAACAAGAGCCACTCCTCCTTGATATTATTATTTTTCTTTTTTTTTGCCCAAAAATGGGACATTACAATAAAATATAAAGGAAACTCTCACAACCTTAAACCACTATGTGGTATTAGAATACAATGGGCACAATAACGTGGGCTAAACCACCCACACCCACCAACCACCCACCAACCGTGGGAATCCCGACAATTGCTCCGCCAATCGCTTCGAAAAAAAAGGGGGGCAAATTTTCATCGGATGTTCCTGTAGGTTTTTTTTTCATTAAAAACCTCAGAGGGAAGAATTAACACTTTGTGTAGTGCTTGCAGGAGGTTTGATATTTTAAAACCTCGAAGGAATAAATTGGCACTATGTGTAGTGCTTGCAGGAGGTTTGAGATATAAAACCTTAGAAAGAGATTGGTAATTTGAGGAGTACTTGCAGATGTATGGCACTCTATGGAGAGCAATTATGAGTTTGATCAGAGGAACTCGCAGGAGCAGAGTTCTTTTCAACCAAAGGAGAATGATGTAGGAGCCTATGTTTAGAGGGTTTTCTAAAAGAAGTTTTAAAATATTTTTTTTATTACTCATAATGGAATTATTTGACGCAAAATATAATTTGCCAAAAATGGTAATTACTAAAAAAGACAATTTTTTATGAAAAAATAATTTACCGAAAATAGTATTACTTAAAAAGGCATTTTTTGGTGGAAAAATAAATTTGCCGAAAATAGTAATTTTTTTAGGGTTTTAAGCTTTAGGGTTTATTTTAGGGCTTCAAGTTTTAGGGTTTCTTTGGGGATATATATTCCCTTGGTATTGCATTGTAAAAGAGGAAGTGAATCCAGGAATGAGAAAATAAGATATTTATTGGTTTATTTCCATGTATTATAGTTTTTATGTGAATGGAGGGTTTTTATGATTATTTTCATTTATTGCAGTTTTTATGTAAATGGAGGGTTTTACATATTATTTTCATTTATCACAGTTTTTATGTAATGGGAGGTATTATGTTTTGACCTCTTGCAGTTGGATTTACATCATTATGACTATAAATTTAGGTAATATTAGAAGGAGATAGAAGAGCTATGAATTGGAAAAGTTTTGGATATATTTGGAAGTGATTTTGGATAGCTATTTGAAGAAGGAATTGACAACAATTAATATAGAGATAGAGGAAGAGTTTATGGACAACAAAAGAAATCAAATTGAAGGAGAAAAAGTTGTATTTTGCACAAAAATTGAAGAAGTGTTTGAGCTGTAAGTTTTAGAGTTTCTTGGCAGCCTTTTGGAAGGAGAAAGAAGAAGTTTTTGCAGCAACATATTGACAACAATTGGAGCTAAAAAATTACATAGGTTTTGGAAACTGAGAAGATAGTATTTTGGGCAGCATTGAAAGTTGCAAATTTCATAAAGTTTGGACAACATATTTTGGAGAAATAAGAAGCTATTTTTTGATAGCATAATTGAAAGGAGAGGATATTTTTTGAAGAATAAGTTGAAGGAGATAAGAAAGAAGATTTTTGGTAGCAACTAAAGCAAACAAATTACAACACATTTGAAAGTTTTGTGCATCGAAATAATGAAGGAAATAAGTAAGTAAAAGGCAACAAAAGGAGGAGATATAGTTTTTTTATTTCAAAGGAAAAAGTTTAAGAGCTTGCTATCACCAAAGAACCAACATTATACCTACAAAATAACAAGTTAGTTTGAGAAGGAGCAAGAAAGAATAAAGAACAAATCTAGTAAGTTGTAGAGAAGATAAGGCAACACGGATGGAGGAGAACAAACTGGTTGAAAGATAAGACAATAAGGTAGATTTGCAATCATAGCATAGGGGGAAAGTACCCAAGAGTTGTCAAGCTTGAGAGCAAATCCATCGAGTGAGCAAAGGAGGAGCCACCATGTAGAGGAGCAAAGCCACTGAGTGAGCAAAGGAGGAGCCACCACGTAGAGAAGCAAAGCCACTGGACGAGCAAAGAAGAAGCAACTAAATGAATCAATGAAGAGATGAGTTATTTTAGTTAGCCCTTAGAGGTTGGAGGATCCATTGGAAGCTCCATTTTTAGTAGAGGAATTATCTCCTATGTACATTGGAAAATGTGCAATCGAATAACTTTCGATTGGATGTCGAAAGGGAGTGGAAAAGACAACCAGTTCATTTAGCATTATAATAGTTAAAAAGGAGGTAAATATTGGATTTTATAACTGCCAACATACTGTAGATCACATGGAATTTAGTGCATGGTGAGGTAGAGAAATCGTACAATCGATCGAGTGTTGTTTTTCAAAGGATTCACAAGAGTTCAAGTGCAATCTAAGCATTATCAGAGAACAAGCATTGCAAAGGAGGTAAAGAGCCATTTGGAAGGTGGTTGAAGAGATTTTTATCGCTTACCACAATGAAGGAGAAACACCAAGGGCCATTGATAGAAGAAATAATGCCTTACAAACTACATTTAATGCATTAAAGAAAAATACATTGAGAGTAAGTTTAAAGAGTGGAGTGCCTGAAGGAGAGCGTAGTTTTGGAGTGTAGATAAGCTCATACACGAAGAGTGAGAAAGTTGAAGTATTGCTAAGTCTAGAGAAGCTATTTACAAAGGAAACCAAAAGGTTCGAAGCCCATACATGGAGGAAGTTGAAAGCTTTAAAGTCCACACGTGGAGGAAGTCTTATGGAGAACAAAGGAGCTAAAGACTTTGTGGAGCATCAGGTCTGAGTGCGGCGGAGTGGAGAGAAGCACCATACGTGCGATAGAGGAGTGAGATTTCATGGAAGAGCACCATTAAAGGGTAGGTAAATCAAGTTATTTAAAATTTTATTATTTACCCAAGTTAGGAGTTATAAGGTTGGGTAATATTATTTTTTTCTAAGGTTGAAAGAAAATTAATCTAGTTGCTTATAAGATTAATTTAATTATTGGAGATATAAGGCATAAAAGTGAAATTGGAAACCTTAGAGAATTTAATAGTTATTATTGGAAAGTTTTGAGAAGACTTGAAATATTTTTGAGAATCCATTTCAAGTTTTGAGAAGTTTGTAATAGAATTATTGAAGCATTTTTAATATTTGCAAATATTTTGAGATTTGGAGAAATAAGGTTTCCTACATCAAATTAGGATTAATAAATTTGCAAATTGTTTTTTACTAAATTTATAAATTTCTAATTTTGGAGCCATAAGGACTTCAACACCAACATAGGATTGTGAAATTTAGAATCTTGAAACCATATTTTTGAAATTTGGGAGATATAAGGAATATAACATAGAGTTTTTGGAAAGTTGGAAAATTACATTGACATTAGTCTCTCATTCAAAATTAATGAGACATAAGGAATCCAACTTAAAGTTTTTGGAAGTAGAGAATTTTATCAAAATTGAAATTGCATCAAAATTATCTTTAGTCATACACTCATAATTAGGGAGACAAAAGGGATTCAACTCAAAGGAAAACTTAGAAGGTTAAGTATTTTATCGAAGCTATCTTACATTCAAAATCCTAGGGAGCTATAAGGAATTCTACTTCAAAGGTTTAAAAGATACAAAGCTATAGGACTATGGATGAAATAGTGAAGAAAGTATTTAATGAAGATAGTGAAGAAATGTTACATGCACTCAAATTTTATTCACATAGCTTAATACCCAACATTGATGGAGATCAAATATTTGATGTCCTAAAAGACAAATTGATTTTGTTTTTTAAAGAAGCTAAAGAAGGAAAATATACTACTTTTATGGGATATCTTCATGAGAAGCTTTTTAGATCTTGTTGGGAATCTCAAAATATTATTGTATTCACTTTAGAAGAATGTCTAATGATGTATATTTCATTAATTAACTTTGAACTTTTTCACGGAAATATACAAGTTGAAATCAATGATTTAAAAGAAGATTTTTTGGAAAAAATGTGATATTATTGGGATGATTTACTAACTTATTGTGTCAAAGACATACCATCTATGAAAATACAAAAATGGAAGAAAAAGCGAAGCAAGAAAAAGAATCAGATGAAAGGCAAGATGAAGACTAAACCAAAAGAAGAGCACAAGTTCCAGAACCAAGATGAAGACCATATTAAAGACTAAAGTCTTCAATAACCAAATAATATAATACAAGGGGTGTTAGAGTATATTACATTATTTGGTACATGCCAATGTACCACCTTGGGTACATCTTTAGATTAGGAGTGTGTCTTATAATAGAGTGTGAGTATTTACTTTATGCAATGTAATAAATGCACAAGTATTATTAGAGTGTGTAAAGTATTTAATAATGTAAATGTGCATATTAGTCCATGTGCACATGTGTCCTTAGAGTAGGAAAGTGAAGAGTCTCAAGAAGAGTGAAGGCCAAGAGTACTCCATATGAAGAGTCACATCCCATTATATATGTGTCTATGTGTGTGTGTTTGGAAGACACAATGTAGAGTGAGAGTGTGTGGAAGTATGGTGTATTTGAGATCTTTATTCTATATCAAGATACTATTTTTGTGAGCATTTGTTAATGGAAATTTTATGAGTTATTGCAAAATATATTTAAAAGTTTTATACGATTGGAAGTTTTCAATTATCTTATATTTCATATAGCAACTTTATTTTAGATCTTGTGGTTATTTTTCTTTGAGTATGAAGCATCAAAAGCTAACATATTAATCTCCCTAATGCTTCAACTAATATGATATACATGTATTATGAAAGGGGCTAACCTTATCTCAGACCTCTAGAGGTTTTAAAGAAGGTTATCAGTTTTCCATTAACTATGGGAGCTATCCAGGGGTTCTTAACATAGGCCAATATCCAATTTATCAATTGTATAGGAAATCTAAATTTGACAAGAACCTTTTCTAAAAATTGGATATCTACTTTATCAAAGATATTGGACATATCTAGTTTAATGACTAGTCTTTTCTTATTTTCCTTTGCATAATACTGTAGAGCTTCATGCACCATGATAATATTATCATATAGCTACTTCCCTAGAATGAAACCCCCTACTCCTAAGCTATAATGGTGTTGATCTTCCTCTTGATTCTGTTTGCTAGGATTTTAGTCATGATTTTGTATGAAGAGTTGCAAAGAGAAATTGGTCTAAATATAGCAAAGGAATTAACATTTTTTCTTTAGGAATTAGTGCTATGCAGGAAGAGTTTATAGCACCAAAGATTTTACCTTGAGTTCTTGTTTGCTCTATCATCCTGAGAAGGTTTTCTTCTATTATGTGAAGAAATTGCTAATAAAAACTATTAGTAAATATGTTTCTGGACCTAGAGCCTTGTCTTTCGCTAAAGAGTGGATGGCTTCTTCTAGTTCCTCCATCTTAACCTCCTTAGTCAATTCTATTTTTTCCTTATTTTTAAGAACAATAGAATTTTTTTGAAGGAGAATTCTTGAGCTTGTCCATCACCTAAGGCTTTGGTGAGAAGTTTAGAGAAATGCCCAAGTGATATCTCCTTGATATGGTCTTGATGAGTGTAATTAACTTCATGTTGAATTTCTTGAATTGTGTTCCTTTGATAGTGTTGCATTGTCTTGAGGTGGAAGTATTTTGTATTTTTTTCTCCTTTCTACAGCCAAGTCATTCTAGAATGAAGACACCAATGTGCTTCTTCTATTTAATGCACTTTCTCTAGATCTTGATATAATTGTCTTCTTTGTTCTTCTTGAAGTGTCATGGGAAGTTGCTCTCCATTTTCATTTTCTAACTTCTCCATTTGTAGCATGAGTTCCTCTTTTTTTGTTATTGTTGATTTTTTATTCCTTATGGTCTACTTGAGGTTGGAAATTTTTATTTTCCAAACCACTCGTGGACTAGTTGAGGGGATACTTTGATTCTAGATTTCTTCCACTAGTGTGCTAAAATGTTCTTGATCTGCCCATACTGCATTATATTTAAAAATAATCTTCCTTTTACTAAGCCTTTTTTTCCCACTATCCAAAATGATAAGCTTGTGATATCATATTAAACTTTGAATGGTCTGGTTGGAGATGAGGGGATACCCTGATAATGTATCGTCACGAACTAGAAATCTATCTAGTCTCTCAATAAGAAATTGGATACCTACTCTTCTGTTTTTCCAGGTAAATTTATCTTTTTTGGGAATGATGTCTTGTAGGTGTAGCTCTACCATAACATGGTCCACTATCTCCTTGGTTGCATCTCTTGTTTTGTTTCCTCCTATTTTCTCCCATTGAGCTAAGGTTACATTCAAATATCCTCCCATTATTATATTATCAAGCCTCTCCAATCTGATCCATTGTTGTAGTTACCTCCATGCCTCTTTTTTATTTTCTAGATAATTTGGTCCATAGAAATTTACTATGGTTAACTCCAAACCTGTTGGCATAGCAAAGTTAATTGCTATCCAATTAATTTTTTTGTCTCACTTTTGTAAGTCAAGGCTTGGGGGTCCTAAGCAAGAATGAGTCCTTTAGAAGCTCCTGATGCATTCATTGCTACCAATTTTGAATGGTACCAGATCTTGTTCCATTCCCCTTTGGTACTACTATGACTTCTTTGATTCTTGAATACACACTATTGTTGGCTTTTGTTGCTCTATTAAGGATTTTAGGTAGTTTTTCTTCAAGGGACTACCCAATCCCCTTCTATTCCAAGATATGTATTTTATTTTTTACTTGTCCTTTTTACCTTAGGGAAGTTCTCTAAGAGTTTTTGAGTTTTATCCTTTTTTTCTTGTTCCATTCTGATTTCTTGATTTGTTTTCTTCCTTTTGCCATAGAACTTGTGGCTAGAGTGCTACTTCCTTCTGCATCTTCCTCAAAATTTTCTTCTAGTGTTTTATCCCTTTTTCCAACCATATTACCTCCTAGGATTGTGATTTCCACTTCTTGTGTTTCCACTTCTTGCGTTTCCACTATTTTCTCTTCTATGTTTCCTTCATGTGTTTCTTCTATTACTTTATCAGACTCTAATTCTAGGGTTTCATCCTTCAATTCCTCTTCTAAGGGTGCTTTCTCTTCCTCCAAAGAGAACAAAATACTTGTTTCCTTTTTGTTTATCGAGGCCTTGAGTGTTTCTCTTACGACTTCTTATATACCTTGTCTACTTTCTTTTGATTGGTTGAAAATATTTATCGTCATCCTTTTTTTCTTACTACACTTTGGTAGGATAATTTTTAGAAATGTGTCCATGCTTGTGATAGGAAATACACTTAAAAGGTATGTGTTCATAATAAAAAGGTTGTGTATGGATCCAATCGATCAATTTAATCTTGATACTCTCTGGTAAACCTTTTTTTAGATTGACTTGCACACATATTCTAACATAATTAGCATTATTGGCCTTTGGTTGTGCTTAGTCAACAAAGGTTCCTATGATTTTTCCAATAATATCTAGAGTGGGATTGTTCCAAAAATGTAATGGAATAAATTCAAGCCTTACCTATATGGATATCTCCTTTTGTTCCTCCACTTGGGGGCCGAAGCTGGTAGACCATGATGTCATGTATAGGGGCTCAACCCTAAGAACCATGGCCCCCCATGAAATATGGAGCTTATTTCTTATAAATATGAAAATACTACCATAAAATCACCTCTTCCTACCAACATGAGTTCATAGATAGATATTTGTGAGCCTCATTTGGATTCTATCAATTTTTGAATAGAATATGGGCTCGATCACATTCTGATGAACTTGCAGACTAGGGCTTGAGAAGACAAATGAGTGTTGGATTTTAAATGATATCGAGTGGGACCTTGATAATGGGAGCCAAATTCAAAAGTTTAGGAAAGGCCCAAGCCAAGATATCCAACTTTACTTGATCAAACACAAGCGAATGAGAGATGAACAAAAAGGCTCCATTGTTAGGATTCTTGAACAGAGCAATTGTAGATATTGTTAGGGTTTTTTTGACCAAAACCTTACCACTACTGGATAGAAGTTGTTAACCATGTAAGCCATGAAAAAATATTCATAATATCCATGAAGGCCTTCCCCATCCTAACTACTAGAGTCAATGGGTGCTACCCCATAATCTGACTCATCGTCGGTGGTCCACTCATACGAGGGTCCTTGATATTCTTCCTCACTATTGTGGAGAAGCGTACACGAACCTTCGCCTCTCTCATAAGATCGAATATCATTGCAAGGCGATTCGTCATCCCCTAAGGGCATAGGAAAGTAGTCCCCTAGCAAGTAGACATGATTGGGTTTGGCAAACAGATCTTGCTCTAGCTCATCCCAAAAGTTGAGCGTCATGCTCTCCAAGTTATCTACCAGGACATCAAGGGGCAAAGGCGTGTTGTACCCCAAACTAGACTTGTCATAAGGCATTTGATACTGCAGCTAGTAAGGATTTCTGATTCCTTGCTCATATAAGCCTAACCTAAAATCGTGCCAATTGCATAGGTCAAGGTACTTCAGGGTGAATTTAAGGTCAGACAATTAGTTAATGTCTTCTCTAAAGGGCTCTTCATCTTACTCCTGTTGCTGATAAGGTTCGATGCCATAGTCAAGGTCCCCATAGATGAAATTCATTTGATTAGGGGGGAGGCCAAGAGGTACGATAGTGCCTATGGGAAGACCGAGTCGACCCATGTCTTGCATCGACTCTATATCAAGGGTAGTTGTAACATTTATAACCATGTACTCTCCCAATCCTGTGGAATCTAGGTGCACTATGACCTGAGGCTATGGATAAAATAGGGATGAGAGCGAGACCTGATCTGGTTCATCATTTATCTCATGTGGTAGCTCCTCATTGTCTGGGCTAGGTATCTCTTCTATGGAGATGGTGGATATGGTCGGCTGAACCTCATCAGTAGGTTGCTTCCTTGGGTTCCTAGGCAAAGGATCCATAGGCACATTGGGAATCTGGGGGATTGTCGATGATTTGGATGGTATGACATGCGATGGTGACAGAGTCAAACCTAGGTTAGATTTATTTGGTCAAAAATCTATATGGGTTAATGGTAAGGTTAAATCGAGGAGCTACTACACCATATTTCAATACTTGAAGAGCTCTAGGTCCACAGGGATGACATGAACTTACCCTTCATGAGTGTACTTGGGGCACTGGTGAGTGATAGAAGGGACACACTTCATGTCCCTGATCCATGGTCTACCTAATAGGATATTGTGTGCCATATCACCCTCCAGTATGTGGCACAATGTTAGGATGATCTTTTCTCCTACCTGAATAGGCAGGACGATCGTACCAACTATTGAGCATATGACATCATTGAATGCTCGAAGGGTGTAGGTAGATGCGACAATGTGGGATGCTAGGAGCTTCAAGTGCTTGAGAGTTGTTGTAGTGGTGATGTTGCTAGAAGACCCAATGTCTATCAACACTCTCTTGTATGGTGTTCCATTCACACATGCGACAATGTGCAAGGGAGGATCTACCATATCATTTGGAACTGGTTAAAGCTCATCTTCTCAAAAGGTAATCATCGATTCCATACATTGTCACACATACCCCACAAAGTTGTTGAAGGAGTTGGACTTCTGGGGTGAAAGCTTGATTGCCTTAAGGATCTCCATCAAGGCTTCTCTATGAGGAGGCGATTGCTGGATGAGATCATAGATGGAGAGTCAGGTAGAAGTCATTCTTAAGCTATGAGTGAGCTTACTCTTAATTATGATCACAGGCCTAGGTGGGAGGCTCGATCCAGGAGGCGGTAAACGCTGCGACGTCAAAGGAACATTGCTCTGAGCCGCAGGTAGTGCGGCTGGACTTGGGTACCACCTTTTTCTTATGATAATGTTGATCATGCCAACATACCCTTGCTTAGGGGGGCATGGTGTACCTCATTCACCTAGGGCACAAGTGTGGCCTGCTCTACATGGGAGGGCAAAGGGTCTTTAAAGACCTCCATCTGTTGGTTGTTTGGCACGATAGGGTTGTCCACCTGAAGGGCATTCCTATCAATAACGTCCTACACCAAGTGCTTGAAATTGTAGCACATTTGCACATCATGCCCATTTTGCCTATGAAAATCATAATATAGGTCTTCTCTGTATCCTTTGGGCTTCAATGCATTTGGGTCGATGGGTCGACTCTTAGGCAGGTGGATTGCATTGGCCGCTAAGAGGCACTCAAAAAATGAGTCCATAGACTCTGTAATGGGCATGAGCTATCACTTGGGGTGACGTTGTTGATTTTGCCCTTGATTATTTTGGTTGTCCTTAGCATAGTTCCCAGGAGTGGCCTGATAACTAGGCTTTTGAGGCAGTGCGGCTTGAGCTGGCCCTGGGACACTAATGGCAACCTGATTCACTACTGTTGGCTTAGGCTGCACTATGGTGCTTTTAGCATTCTTGTTCCACTTCTTCTTGCAAGGATTCATAATCTCACCCTCTTGAATCTTTATTTCTTTGATGGTCCTAGCCTATGCTAGGAAATATTCAAGAGTCGCATACTGTTGCAGCTGCAACAACAAGGAGATCAGCTTCAGGTAGCTCTTGGAAAACATCTGAGTCAACTCTGACATGGAGAGAAGATAAGATAGATTGGAGAGTAGGGCTCGCCACCTATTGCCATAGTTTGTTATTGACTCGTCGTCATACTGTTTCAACCCAGCTAGATTGGCCAGCGTCACCTTCCTCTTGGTATTGAAGGTAAAACATTATAGAATTGCATCTACAAGTTGGTCTAAGTTGTGGATGCTATGCTTAGAAATTTGGTAAAACCATTTCAAGGCTGGGACAAAGAGGGTATTCATGAATGTCTGCAACAACAAACTATCGTCATTGTGAATGCCAAAGCATTGGCCCAGGAATCTGGTGACATGTTTTTGTGCATCTTCCTCTCCCTTAAACGTAGCCAATTGAGGTAACTTAAATTGCTCTGGATAAGGGGGGGAAAGAATCGAAGGATGAAAGGGATGACTATACAACTGGTGCAAAGTGGGATTTTGAGATCCAGACCTAGAGGTCTTATTCTATATCGACTCTAGATGCTCTAGCAACACTCTATATGAGACTGAGGATTTAATCTCCTCATCTTTACTCACATCCTATGATGGAGTTCTAGGATCCTCAAACCTATTGTGAGGTGGTGGCATGTCATCCCATATACCTTGGTAAGGTGTATCCAAACACTCTACATCTGGCTCATACTCATTGTAGGCTCCATAGGGCATTTCTCAAGCTGATCTATAAATAGGGGTATCTGCCCGTTGTGGGTACCCCATGTTTGGCCTGGGAGGTCATAGAGGTAACATTGGATAAGGCCTAGGATACCTATCTCAAATGAGTGTGGGTTGCCTCAGATGGACTTCCTGCCTATGTGTCTTAGGGGTAGGAACCCTCTCTCGTAAAGTCTTCCGGAATAGCTCGTTGGCCTACCATTCGATTCTTTCTTTCTTAAGCTGATGCAAGCTGTCTAGTTGTTGTTTGTCTTACTAAAGTTGTTTGAACTGAGCTTGGAATTCTGTATATCTTGCAACTATCTGTTTGACTTGTTCCATAGTGCAGGGCCTAGGAGGCCTGTGAGTATTGCCTTGAGGCCGATCTCGTTCAATATAATCAGTGATATCTATCGGGTGCTTCCCTCGATCGAGGACCACTGCATTGACTTGAGGTTTGGGTCGGAGGATATGCTCATTATACTTAGCGGGTGTAGAGGCACATGCACAAAATATTGCTCTTGAGGAAAATATAGGATTTTATCATGTCTTCCTTCATGGATGAGGAAGAGCAGGTTGGAGTTGGATCACCCCAAGCAATGAGTATCATACCCATAAGGTTTCCTATATTGTTATATCCTATCAAGGCGATGTGTAGGCAAGGTCGTATCAACCTGCTCTACCCAGTGTGTGAAGTCATGCTCTGGCCTATGAATAGGTGTGTCAACCCTAATAGGTATGCAGATGCATGGCACCACTCTATCTACTAGCACCTCAGATCATTATTACCTTTCATCAAAGAAGGCATGTGATATATCTAAATACCGAGAACACTCTTCCAAGTAAAGTTCATCACTCCTCGGGGTGTCCTACATAGGGCCCCCTAATAGATGTGGCTCATGCCCCATTGTCTTGGGGCTAGGGTGAGTAGAGGCTCACCATGGAGGTATGACCAGGTCCTTGGGGCTATAGCGAAGACAACTCATGTCTCCTAGTCCACTCTCTATAGCTTTTGCCTATGATTAGACTTGGTTGCAGGTACACACCATTGTAACTCTATACCAAACCCTGAGTGATTATCTTCTTTACAAATTCTTAATGAAACAGTAAACACGAAAATGAAATAATTAATAAGATAGATGATTATCTCTTTTAAGTTTTAGATGTGAATCCCTAAACTATTTTGTGTGTTTCAAATGTGTTGTTTGTAAAGAATGACCTTGTGTCGCATGTTTGAAATCTTGTTGGATGATAATCTTGTGTTTAATTGGATTTCACCTGTATACTCGTAGCTCGACAACCTGGCTATGAAATCCAGGTCACGTTATCCCACCTATAATATGTGGTAATGAAGTCCACACATGACCAGGGAGCACAGGTCCTACCAGTTCCTCACCTAGTTCACCCGTAGTTTGTGATATACCTCTCCGAAGAGAGATCTATGCTATAACACATGGGCTATTATGGATCTTGGAACTGACATTGGCAAAGAATAAGGTTCATGGGATTTGAGACAATGAGTGGAGATGAAATCCACCTCATTAAAATCTACTAGTGGATGGTGATGAAATCCACCTCATTAGCATTTAAGTGAATCGTGGTGTGTGTGGTTCTTTTTAATTCAAAGAAAGTAAGAAAAGAAGCATTTGATGATGATTCACTAAATGCATGCAAAAAGGTGCATTTTAATTTTAGAAAGTTAGTATAAAAAGATCTCACAAATGTATCTAGAAATGCAAAACCCTAAATGTTAGCCTACCCATTGGGTAGGCTACAAGCAAGCAAACCATAGATATGCATTCCTACTTTGATTTCTTTCAATTTTTATCCTTTTATATATTTTTGTTATTTTGTGTTTAAGAAAAAGGAAAACTAACTTTTAACCTTTCTAAACAAGAAAAATATGTGGGAAAAACCAAATAAAAATAGTTTCTGAAAATGCAAAACAGAGATGAAAGATCCAAATGCCTACCTCATCACTACCAAAACTTGCTATTTCTGGAATTCTTCTTAGAAAGCTCTCTGGTTTCTATTTTCTCCAGGTTGGGATGAATAGTAGGTCTGCATTCATTCCAGGGTGGGATGAATTCGTATTCATCCCAGGGTGGCAAGAATAGCAGGTCAGAGTTCATTTCAGTCTAGAATGAATAACACCTACAACATAAAAAGATGAAAAATGAGCTCCAAAATTCACCTAAAGCAAAAGGTACTAGGTCCCACCATGATCACCACTGAATTAGGAAAAAACAATGCACCAAATTATGATAAACAATATATGTATCTATGTCCTATTGCGTATGAACACCGAGCGAAAGCATGCAAGTAAGATGGCAAAGATAACAAATAACAAGAAATGGAGCAAAGTAAATTGACTTTAAGTAGATCAAATATAGGTTACAAAATGTCCCCTTGAGGGCTCAAATTATTGATACAACTATTTACAAATCGGGTGCCCAAGGATTAAAATCCTTCAAGTAACTCGGGTGCACATCTAGTGTCTTTCCTCGTACCCACAATCGAAGTGGGTGAGCCAAGGTTGCCACCACTTGTATATTAGATATTTATGTTCTATGCTCCTTCCTAATGCACTTTAGGGACATGCACCTACACATAAGGAAACTAAAGGCATCAAATAGCAAGTGCATATGATGTAAATTATGCAATCCCCACAGGCACTAAAAGACTAGTAATGTGCATATGCATAGATATTATATCAAATAAACTCCAAATAACTTGAAATTGTAGAGGGATGTAAAATATAATGTTTTGGTAAGATCTCACCAAACATTGCACCAAAATTGAGTCCTATGGTGCCTCGTATTTGCGATGACCGTTCACAATATACAAAACCTAAAGCAACCAATTTCCACCCCTACATATATCTAAAACATACAAAAATTGGGAATAATGCATAAAATAATATTTTTAAAAAACCCATATGATATTATTTGCAAAATCAATGATAGTTCAGGTGTTTTTCTAGATGACCACCGTAGACCTGTGTGAAACCCTACAAAACACTAAAATTGCGATATCTCGGCCAATATAACTCAAAATGATGTGAAATTTGAACTAAAACATAATATGAACATGTAGAAAATAACTAATTAAAAATAGTTAGAAAATTGTTGATATATTTCTATTCATTATAGGGTGGGATGAATAGAACTATCACAAATTAGGGGGCACTCGGGGTGGGACGCCCATCGATTCTACCTAAATTTTACCACCAATTCCACTGGGGATTGATGAAAAATACTATGGGGTATTGTCATTAAATTTGAGGTTGGTATTCACTCGATTGATCGGTATTTGATCAAATTGTGCCTCTTTGAATCACTCGATAACCTCCTTCACTAAGAAGAGATCTCGAGGGAAAGAGAGCACAATTAGGTGAGGGGAAATCTCGGTAGCACTCCGTTGCTTATCCTTAAACTCCTCTCCTCTCCTTGTGTGGAAAATACATCCACTTTATAGCCTAAGGAGGCTCATGGATCAAAAGGCATGCAAGGGCATGCAGGGCAAGAGGCGCCACTTGGCCACCGGGGTGGCATGCATTGGAGGGGGAAGATAATATCCCAAATTGACCTCCTTTATTGAGCAAGGCATAAATATGCTATGTGCTCTGACTTGTAGGTGAGAATAGGCAGGAATCTGACCGTTACTAGGCACCATTTGTCTATATTTGACTTTTTGTTGATCAAACCTGCTATTCGTCCCACCTTAGGATGAATGCTGCTATTCGCTCCAAGGTGGGATGAATAGGATCTGTATTCATCCCAGGGTGGGATGAATAGAAAAAATATGCCAAAAAGATCTCAAAAGTGGCCTAAAACCTTCCAAAACCTTGCAAAAAGTGGCTAGAACCACTGTATACCTCCTGAAGGCTACCCTAGGGACCTTGGTATGTCAATTTAGCCATTGCTTTTGCTAGCATAATCGGATTGACCAAATTTTAGTGTCTACACCATGATTGTTGATCTCTCTCAGAATTTTGACCAATTAGCCTTTGCAATATCATTTATAATATCCTAACCAAAGTGATCATAAACATGTTAAAATAGATTCTCCCAGTCATCATCGACCTGTGCTAGGGAAGTTTAGTCTAGGGGAGGCTTACCATGACGATATTATTACCATTCATGAGCTTATTCACATAGTATCCAAAAGAAAAAAAACTATTCTCTTTCTCAAAATGGACATGAACAAAGCCTTTGATAGGGTCTCTTGGGACTTCCTCTTTGTTGTCCTATCCAAATTTGGCTTCCATGATGATTGAATTGTTGTCATAAAGGAATACCTTATGTTTACCTAGTTTTTTATCCTTATTAATGGTTCAACTACTGGTTACTTCAAAATATTTAGGGGCTTAAGGCAAGGAGATCCTTTGTCTCCATTCCTTTTCATCATCTTGGTAGATTCCCTTGGCAGGTCTCTCAAGGCAGCTTGCTCCTCAGGTACCATCTCTGGTGTTAAGACCTCCTCTAGCCTCAAACCCATATCTCATTAGCAGTTCATCAATGATACCATCTTGGCTACCCTATTGTCCATACCAAAAGCCAAAGTCACCAAGATTATTATGAACTTCTATGAGGAAGCTATTGACCAAAAAGTTAACTTTTCAAAAAGTAAAATCTTCTTCAACAACACCCCCATTGAAAGGCAACTCAAAATAGCCAAAATCTTGGGGTGCACCATTTTCAATATGCATCCCACTTATATAGGAATTTCTCTTTTATAGGGTAGCCCATTTAAAAATATGTGGAATATTGTCATTGAAAGACTCATGAAAAAACTTGCTGGATGGAAATGAGCCCTTCTCAGCTAAGCTGCTAAAGTTATGTTAGTTCAAGCCTACCTTTAGAGCATTCCAATATTTTTCATATCCATATTCAAGGCCCCTGCTTCAATGTGTCAAAAATTAAGCAAATCCAAAAGTGATTCCTCTAGTCTAGAGGCAAGAATAATTGAGGATTCCCTCTTATCACCTGGGACAAAGTTTGCACTAGATAAGGCCAAGAAGGATTAGGTTTCAGGAGGGTCAACAAGATGAACATAGCCTTGATTGACAAACAGGGATGAAGAATTCTCACCAATGCCAAAGCTGCCTAGGTTGATATAATTAAAAGCAAGTACCTCCAAAGAAACTCTCTCCTGGACGAAGTTTGTATCCCAGATGATTCTACTTTCTGGAACTCGGTTACCAAAATTAGACACATCATCTAATTAATTAAATTAATACCAATTAATAACTAAATTTTTTAAATTAAAATAATTATATTTTATAATAACTGTTTTCAAATTTTCATCTAAATTGATACTGGCCGATATGCTACCAACCTGTGTTGATATACAATTCCCTCTTGAATAGTGTTGTATTGTGACTTTTGTGCATTGTTTAGTATTTTTGAAACTAAGAAATAGTAAATCCTTAACGTGCCTATAGCTCATGATTTGGTGTGGCTATTTTCATACTTATTAGTGTCAAAGCATTCCAAATGCTCTAGTGTTTTATTAGTTTTTCTTAATAATTTGATTATGTATTTAAATACATAGTAATATTAATTTAATTTTTATATTTATTATTAAATGTATACACATGATTAACTTACTTATACATTTAATTGAGTGTGAGTAATCACAATTAAAAAAAAAGGTTTATAATAGATTATAAGTATAGCTAAATATTCTAGGTTTGTAGTATGAGATCTCTTTTTTGAAGAACATGCCCACTCTACCAAGAAAAACTTAAATAAGTGATCAAGTCTAATGCTTAATCAAATTTAACTAGTTTATCTGAGTTGTAGTAGATTTAAAGGAGTATGAGATGGTTTGATATGCACAAAGTTTGTAAGCATTAAAATATTAAGTTAGCTTAAGTTGGTACAATAAAAAATATAAAGCAACAAGGAAAACTTTGAAAGAACTAGGTAAAGATAAGGAAAACAAAAAGTGTACAAATTGATAATAAAAGCCAAAAAAAAGAAGAAGCATGTAAGTGCAAAAGAAAACAAATAGAAAATAATACTATAACAATCCAATGGCTAGAATATGTAAAGCAATGATATGAACATAAGCAAGAAGAAGGGGTCCCTCCCACAATCAATCCAACAATAAATTTATTCCCTTTAAGAAATATTAAGGAAGGCATTATGAAGCTATGAATAGGTAAGGCTTACAATATGGATGGACCATAGGCAAAATATTAAAAATGAGGAATATAGTACTTAGCCTCACACATCAAGAAGATGTTCAACAACATCATCCAATATGTCTTTCTAAGGGATTAGACAACAAGTCTTGCAATACCTCTCTTCAATAATGGAGACAAATAATTCTTAAAATTATTGAAGCATTGTGGATAATCCCCTAGTTGTAAATCCATTTGGAAGTATGGTTGAATGTAGAATCAAATTTTGGATTTAAGTACTAGGAAGTAGGGCAAAAGGACTAAAAAAATTTAGACCAAAACACTCAACAATAGACCATATCATCACTTTGAGACATCATTGAAAAATATGAAATGAAAAAGAAAAATTCTATTATTGTTTTGTGGACTTCAATAAAGTTTTTAACACATTGTCTAGAAGTAAACTATAGAGTAGAATGAAGGACCATTCCATACTACAAAAATATAGAGCAATAGGTGATGCAAACAAAAGTAGGAAGTCAACCTAAGAATGACCTTCTCAAGTAGTAAATTATCAAATCAATTTACTACCATAAGATGCATGATAATCACACATGGGATAATATTATAAGATGAATGTCAAATAATATCTTATGATTAAATTCCTTTGAGAGGGCATCTTATGATGATAGTTTGATGAGAAGTCAACGTCTTATGTAGATAGTCCTTTGAGACAATATCTTATGTGGGTAGTCCTATGAAATGATAATGTTCCATTGCATAAGATGGTGGTATTCAAGACAATACTCTCTTGACAATATCAATATATTAGCACCAGTATGACAATATAATGGTAGCCTTTAGACGACACGATGACAAGACATTCTAACAATAATTTTTAGATGGTATTTTCTAGATAACTTTTGAATTGATACTTGGTTGGACGAATCCCTACTTTGTCATTCCTTAAGACAACAATCCCAATGATAACAAGTGCATGGTGATGGCTTAAAATATAACAAACAATAGGGTTGTGGTCTTTCATAACATCAATAAAATCTGGTTACTACAAGTCTTAGATGAAAATTTCTCTCTACCCGTACATCATCTTCTGGTCATTAATTTTATATGATGGTTATTATCATTAATGATCATTAGCATTGCAACTTCAAACCATGTCCTTTAACTCGCACTTCAATATTTTGATAACATGCAACCTTATCAACTACACTAACATCTTTACATGAGCATTCACACACAAAAGGAGAAGGAATAATTTATATTAACAGTTTTCCTGTATGGAAACATTTTACACATAATCACACAAAATTCACCCTACACATGCTCTCCCTTTCTCTCTCCAAAGCATAACTCCCTTGTGTCCTTATGCAACTCCTCTCTTTATCTTCATTCTTCAATTCCTCACATTCTCTCCTCTTCTTTTCTTCTCTATATTTATTGGCTTCTCTATCGATTCCTCTTCATCTCTTCCTCTCCCTCTTTTCTTTGTCTTTGTCTTCTCCTCTTCTTTTTCCATATGTTTTGTCCCCTTTTCCCAAGAAATAAAATGGTCACTTTATACACATGGGAGGTAGTTACAATATGGGTGGCAATTGCCTTGTCTATAACCATCTCGATCCTTCTATAACATACTCATAAGGTAAGAGGAAATATTCCATGAGCTCTAGCTCATGAACATGAATTGTTCTTCCAAGATATTACCATTTTAGCTTGGTTGTCTTCACAAGGTCACCTTTATTGTCTTGTCCTTTCCTTCCTTTGAAAACAAAACTTCCTCTTACAAAATGCACTCAACATTTGTTTCACCTTGTCCCATTCCATCATATCCATCCAACCACAATCAACATGTATTTTGTTGGCTACTTTCTCTTGGTGCCAACACCTTTTGTTGGAGTGATTATGTCCTCTAAAATATCACAAGGATGTAGGTTCCAACACCTAGTTGCTACATATCCAGATCTTCCACACTAACTACAATGAACCATCTTAGGATCTTCATCCCCTATACTAATCTCACTTCTCACAAATTTAGTCTCATTGCTTTGTGCTTGACCTATATATACAAGGACTTCATTATTTGAATTTATATTTGGCATTATCATCATCTTCACACCTTTCACATATCTTGCCAATTATTTTTCATTGAACCCCATTCTTCTCATTAACTTGGAACCAATTCATTGGTGTGCTTTTCAAAGCACACAATATCTTCATCACCACTTTGATCTCTATCATAATTATTCAAATACCACATATTATCATAATGTCCTTCACCACAATCTCAAGTACCACTATCACTATCAACTTAGGCAATATGATTTTTATCATGGTCAACACAACACTCAATGACATCATAATGTTTATCTTCCTCTCTTATCTCTTTGTTCTTTATCTCTCTCTCTTTTCTTTATCTACAATAGAAATCATTGAACCATCATTTTCATCATCACTATTACAAGTGACTTAGTCTAGCTTCCTCTTCTATATGCTTATTTATTTTGCTTGCTTATGTATTTTCCTCCACTTGTTTCACAACTTTTCTCAACACCTTTTTATATTCCTTCAACTTGATCACATAACCCTTCATGAATTGTTTTTTTGTACTCAAGCACACTATAGGACTATTGTACACCCTTTCTCCTTTGTCCTTCAATGGAATTAATGTGTACCTTTTTCCATCCTTCTTAATAGTGTAGGTTTTCACCCTACCACCATGCACTAATTTTCAATCAAACTACCGTGGTCTTCCCAACAAAACATGACAAGCATCCATAGGCATACCATCACGTAGTATCTTATCTTTATAAGAACCAATTTGCAAGTCTATCATACATTGTTAACTCACCAAAATTTGATGTCCCTTTTGCAATCAAGAGGCTTTGTATGGACTTGGATGTTAAATCTTCTTCAACCTAAGCTTTTCTACCATCTATATAGACACTATATTGTTTGTGCTCCCACTATCCATAATCACCTTGTAATATTTCCCTCTAGATTTACATATTGTTCTGAATAGGATCCTTCTTTGCACATGTTCATCCAACTCCTTTGTGGGTTTTAACAATACACTCTTCATCATAAGTAACTCTCCTTTTTATGGTTCCTCCATGTGATTTGATGAAGCAATACTCTCTTCATTTACTTGTACAACTTGATTACATGCTTCCTTTCCATACCTGTTGGTTTGTTTCACTTGAGGGTATTCATATACTTTATGCCCTTCTTCCAAGAATCTATAACACTTGCCAACAAAATCATGTCCTCTACCTCTATCAAATCCACCTTGTCCTCTTAACAATTCATACTTTTCTTAGGTACTTTGATTAAATTATTTTGAGAAGTACTAGCTTCTCCTTATTATATATGCTACCCTCTACATGGTTGTTCTCTTCATATAGAATTATTTTGTTGCTTATGAGACACTTTATCTTTCACATTAAGTGCATATTGATATACCTCTTCAATTGTCCTAATTCAAATCATACCAATTTTATCTTGTATGGACAACCTTAGCCCATTTATGTATCTCACAACTTTCTCCTCATCATCTTCAATATGACCAACTCTTATGGTTAATTTATGAAATTATTTAGTATATTATTTCACTCCCAATCCTTTTGATTGAGGTTTTGAAATATTCTAAACAATCCAATTTGATTATCAATAGGTAGAAATTTTGATTTTAATTTAGCTACAAAATTATCCCAAGTTTGGATTTTGTTCTTGTCTTTTCATTTTCTTTCTTCTTGGACATGATATCACCAAATCAGACCATGTGTCTTCAGTATTAAAAATGCAAATTTAACCCACTTTGGATCCTCCATATATTCATAATCAAAGAATCTCCATGTATGTTATTTAATCAATCAATTCTTCTAGGTTTAAATTTCCATTAAAATTTGGAGTATTCATCTTTAGTTTACTTCCCATATTTGAGACTTCTCGAATCAACCATTGCTTTAGTTCATCTCCTGGATATTTATCTCAAGCTTCTGGATGACCAATATCCTCCTCTTCCCTATAACTAACCTCTTCAATATGAATACATTTTCTTTGGGTAGTCTCAATTGTATCTCATCTAGCAATGATTCCTCTTAGCATTTTAGATATATCCTCTAGTCAAGGTCCTAGACCTTGTGGTCTTCCTCTTTCTCGTTGTGCCATCTTCCTAAAATATATATCATAAAACTACTATGATACCAAATTATGTAGATGGAAGTAGGGATTCCACCTAAGGACAACCTTCTAAAGCAACAAATTATCAACTCAACTTACTACCACAAGATGCACAATAATCACATGTACAATCAAGAATATAAGATAATAATCAAACTCTTATGATGAAAATCCGTTGATACAACATCTTATGATGATAGTTCAATGAGAAGTAAATGCCTTATATCGATAGTATTATGATATGATAACATCTTATGTCGATATTCCTATAACATGACAATGTTTCATTGTACAAGATGATGGTATTCAAGATGACACTCTCCTAATAACATCAATATATTAGCATTAATATGATAACATGACGGTAGCCTTTAGATGACATGACAACAAGACCTTATGATGATAGTTTTCAGATGACATTCTCTAGATAGCTTTTGACTTGATGCTTGGTTTGACAACTTCCTACTTTTTAATTCCTTAAGAAAACAATCCAAATGATAGCAAGCATATGACAATGGCTTAAAATATGAAAAAAAATAGAGCTATGATATTTAGTGATATCAATTAAATTTGGTTGCTACACTTAGAAAACAATTTACCTCTACCCTAACGACATCTTCTGGTCAATGATTTTGTATACCCGTTATCATCATTAATTATCATGAACACTACAACTTTGAGATATATTCTTTAACATGCACTTCAACATTTTGATAACATGCAAACTTATCAACTACACTGACAACATTACACGAGCATTCACAAAAAAAAAGGAATAACTTGTATTAATAGTTTGCCTGTATGGCAATATTTTTACACTTAATCACACAAAATTCACACACCACACACACACACACACACACTCTCTCTATATATATCCAAAATATAGCTCCTATGTGTCCTTATGCAAGTCCACTTTATATTTGTGTTCTTCTATTCCTCTCATTCTCTCTTCTTTTCTTCTCTATATTTATCAACTTCTTTGTTGATTCCTCTTCATCTCTTCCTCTCCCTCTTCTCTTCATCTTCATCTTCTCCACTTTATTTTACTTGTGTGTTATCCCCTTTTACTAGGTACTAAAAGGTTCCCTTTCTACATGTGGAAGGTAGTTATAAGATGGGTGGTAGTTACCTTGTCTGTAACCATCAGGATGCTCTCACATCAATAGATCATAGACTTTACAAGGAAGTTAAAGCTAAAATTAGAACTCAAAGTAGACATTATAGAATAATATAAAATAGCGAACTTTAAAAAAGTATGCCATTATACCTTACCTTATTTTCTTTATATATTGATAAACTAGAAGAATGCTAAATTTCAAAGAAGATATTGTGTTCATTTGGGAGACTATGTAGTAAAATATTTTTTTTATGTAGACTGTAGAGGGGGAAAACCTCCCAACCTACAATTCCCAAAAGCTGGATCCGTAAGAAAGAAGCCTTTGGGGTGAACCACTGGGGTATATTGTACTCTACACTTGGTGCTAGGGAGAAGGGTTCACTAGGAATGACTTAAGGACTTGTTCCAAATTTTTAGGATATTCGGGATAGATTGATGTATTCAGTTTCAAGACAAACACCTAAGTTTAACCTTTCTAGATCTAAGCTAGAAAAGATAAAGGACAATGCAGGAAATAGAATAATGTAGTTGAAAATAGAATACAAGCATACAAGAGTTATCCTAGAATGATTCTTTATTTTGGATGCTCACTAACCTAGGGTTTAATTTCAAAAAACCTTTAAAGAAGAGAACACACAAAATAAATGCACACAAATTATCCCTAGATGCAAGCTAAATGCCTTTCACTTTTAGATGCCTAGGAATCAATAATGAAGTTAGATTTTCAATTGATAGAATAAATAGAGCACTTATCTAGACCGGTGGTTGACTTAGCTTTTTCTACCTCTTGTCCAATGCTATTAAGAATACCTATTTCTGTAAGATCACTCATGAAACACTAAAAAATAGAATTAGCATTATGGGACCTACTTAGGCCGTTGTGTAACAGATCTTGGAGGTGCATTAGTCAAGCCCCCTAGGTCCTTTTAGATGACCTTTTAATAAAAAAGTAGAAATTGACCTTTGGAGAATTAATCATAAATAAGAAATACAATAATAGAAAATAGAAAACAAAGTGAAACAATATGATCTAGAAATAAAATGGAATGCAATAGTGAAAGAAGATTCTAGAAATTGCCCCTAGTGTGCCCTAGGATAAAATCATGTTTCACCTAGAGCGAGCGCGATAACGCAACAACAAAGTTGCACCCTGCATGGATGAGGTGTGATTTCGCTTCTATGGATAAATTTATCTTAATTAGGGTAGGCAAAGTTGTGCCTCGCTAATGCTAGGTGCGATATCACTATAGACTAAATAAAAATAAGAAGTGAATGCAGCAGAAAAAATGAATGCAAAAAACAAAGTAATCAAACCCTAATGGACATCACAGAAGTAGGCATAGAAGATTGAAGTATCCAAGCGAGACACTTTATCTCTCTGAAATACACCATGGATCCACCAAGTCACAACAAATCAATCCAATCCATACAATAGAAGTTCAATCCAAAATTTGCACTTTAGGGTTAGCTTGCAGAAAAGAAAACAAAGGAAGAAGAATGAACTATTTGGAGGTTAATCAATTCATATAAAGATCACACATTGAACTTCGCATAACACATATATTTTTTTGCACCTCTTTTTATTTGGCAAAAATACTCTTCCTATTATAGATGAAATTGGAGGAAGAAGGCAAGAAAAAATAAACTCACAGTCGATGCCAAAACACACTGGAGGGTTTAAACCTGGGTTTAAGCAGGCTCAAAAATAAATAAATAAAATTAAATTAAAAAATTAGGTTAAATAACGAAGTCACGCCCCATCCTGATGAGGCGTGATATTGATGGTGCGAAGTCGCACCTCGTAAATATGCGATGTGATTTCGCTAAAAGACAAATAAATTAAAAAAAGGAGGCAAAGAGGTCTTCCCTTGCTCTTGGCAGGTGTTGAGGGCCTCTTAGAGGCACTAAGGAAGATTACCCACTCAAAGTGGATCATTTTTTGTGTCTATAATTTTTCCCCTCTTTGATGCATTTATGGCCTATTAAATGCGTCAAAGAAAGGATGTAGGCACACACTGGAAACGAACAATAAATGAAAATGGGATGGCCAGGTTAGAAGAAAGGGATGGTGCAAAAATGATGTCATTCTAGATACTTTTTAATTTACACAATAAATCAAGGCATTAGGGACATTAATGCCTCTATAGGCCGAGGTGCCCCCTCGAGTTTTTATGAAAAACTGATGTTTCATAAGAACTCAAAATAATTGACACAACAAAAAGGAGAGAGAGAAAGACCGATAGTTGAGCAAAGAAAAAGAGGAGAGAGAAAACAAAATTAGGGTTAAAAAGGGAAATAGAGGTAAAAACCCTAATTCATTTTTACTATGAGGAGGAGAAAAATATAGCTCTAGGAGAAAAAGCAATGGCGCTTCAAGTTCACCAAGCGATGACTATGAGGGGTGAGGCTAGGGCTCGAGAATGGGTAAGGATTATCTTCATTCCTCCTTTTGCTTTATTTTAGGAAAATTTTCTATAAAAGCCAATGAAATTCGTGCCACAACCTAGGTACAACTTTGCAGCCCGAGCGCAATTTTACCTTATACGAAACATGGTGAAATCATGCCTGGATGAAACTAGGAGCGACTTTGCAAAAGCAAATTTGCACACTCTAAAACTGGGGTACGACTTCTTGAAAACCTAGGAAAAAAGAAGAAGAAAAGAAAGAAAGAAAGAAAATAGGAAGAAAGACACAAGTAAATCCCAAAGTGTGAATTGCTAATTGAAATTTCTGTATGCGAAATTAGAATTTTTTTCTTTTATTAATTAATTTGATTTTATGATGGAACTAATTAAATTTTATGTTGTTTATTGAATGCAGCTAGGTATTCTCGAGAGTCGAGAGTGATGGGTAGGGGATCTGGTAGAGCTAGATGCTCTGGGATAGGTAGAGAGGGCTATATTGGAGGTGGTTGGGTTGGACCACGTGGCAAGGATACCACAGATCAAGATAGATAGGGCTATGCTGATCGCCCTAGTAGAGCGATGGTATCCAAAGACTTCTACGTTATGACTACCAACAAGGAATATGACCATCACACTGGAGGATGTGTGGTCGATCCTGAGGATCCCCATCAGGGGGAGAGATGTTTATAAGGCTCAAGGGAATGCAACCACTCTATAGTGGTTTTTCATAGATTTCACCCACCACGTACGAGAGGGAACCATAATAGTTGATGACCTGGTTGGATGCTACAGAGTGGACCCTTTGATCATGGTGCTCTCAGGGATGGTGGCTTGTCTCTTGACCTGCGACACTATAAAAAGATACTTACCATGGGCATTGGAAGGAGTAGTGGTAGACATGCGATAATAGGGAGTCCACTTCGCATAGGGCCCTTATGTGTTGGCCCATTTATACAAGATATTATACAACATCGTGTATAAGCGATGTATAGGACTATTGTGTACGACATTTCTCCAGGTGTGGTGATGAGAGAACATTGTGGTATGTAGACCATTAGTACTAACAGGACCATTACCTAGCCCAGAGCAACCAACAACACACAAATGGCCTATATACCTAGAGAGGACCACGAGGACCTATGCAGGGATCCTGCCACTAGTGAGGTGGGTGATTGATGAGTTGCGAGATACACAACTCATCTTACAACCACGGAGGCTTCACCCTTGTTGGGTAGATGATAGGACAAAGCTGACAAGGGTGAGGAGGATTAGATGGCTATGGTTAGAGCTGGGAGATCCAAATGTGCTTAGATTTTATCGACTCCTATGATAGTTTGGGATCTTACTGGGAATCCCAAACCTAGGGGACTACTGGTACCAAAGGGTGACCTAGGATCCAACAAGGATTGGAGGTGAGCCAGAGCTCACTAGGTGGGTTGAGGAGGACCATGATGATCCTCCTTACATCGACCCAAGGGTATATGATGCAAGGATGTCCATTGGGTATAGGTGATGGTATAGAGGAGTTGCACCCCAGAGGATCTCACTGTCCATACCAGCATAGAGGTATTAGGTGATGGGCCTAGGCATGTAGAAGGTATTTCAAGAGGTAGCTCATAGGGCCACAAAGAGGGCACAATAGGATCCTGTTATGCCTAGATAGAGACTGACATGGGTTCAAATTTGGATGGTAGAGGAGACCATCCCAAGAGTAGGGATCGAAGAGGGAGGGATGGGAGATACCCCCACATAGGTATAGGGGCCATGGGTCAAAAAAATTGGGGAGGCATCTACATAAGTAGCATCAATAGGCTAAAGCTAGGGGATAGAGGAGTTGTGGGTATAGCTAGCTTATCTACAGATGCAGGTGGTCCAACTATAGACTAAGAGGAACATTGCACTGGTAGAGATTACGCAGCTACAAGGAGAGGTATCCTAGATGGATGGAGAGTGCCAGTAGGTCCGAGATAAGGAGATGGCTACTATTGGGAGTAGCCAGGTAGAGGATGTGATGCAGCTCCTTCAAGCAGAGTTGTGATATATCAATGATAGGTTAGATACAACCATCCAAAGGGCCATGTTATTTGAAATGGCTTATTTCACAACTATCTCTTCAAAGTGGAGGATGGAGCTTCCTCCATCCCTTCAATAAGCAAGCAAGTCATGATCCCGCTCATGGGTGCCTTCGATATCTCAGCAGTTGGTGGCACAACTAAGACTACCTCCACCCTAGGGAGGGCTAGAGGAAGCTGGATCTCAGAGCTAGGATAGGCTATTCTAGGGATCGGGATGATGCACCCATTTTTTATTATGGTGTGCATCCCTAGGTTGAGTGTACCAAGTATGGATTGTGGTACACCAACCTCACACGATGTACTATTTTCCTTATGAGTAATACATAGCTACGGATTTATGATTTTACATTTTTATGTGCAATGATTTAATGCATATTTTTTATATGTTTATTTTGCTTATTTTAAGTATTTTTATGTATGTAAACTATCCTAATGCACACTATATTAAGGATGAAATGAATGCAAACAAAATAAGAACAAGGAGAAGAAATAGAAGGAGAAACAAGCTCAAGAAAGAAAAACAAGAGAGAAAGAAGAAAAGGAGAGAAAGAAAGGAAGAAGGAAAAGGAAGAGAAAAGAAAGAAGAAAATAAGGAAGAGAAGAAGAAAAAAGAAGAAGAATAAGAAGAGAGAGGGGAGGTCCAAAGGTCAACCATAAAAAAAGGAGAAGAATAAACAATCCAAAGTATAAGGCTAGCGTAGGTTGTTGTAAACCAGTGTAGCTAGACACTATGGATTGGGTAAATATGATAGCTAGACCCGCTAAGGGTACAACACTTGTATTAATGTGAACAAGTATGTGGAGGTTTGACACACTATGGGTGGTTGCTCCCTTATTGACTTCTATGAGGTGATTACCCGCTAGTATGTATGTCGAGGTCTACCAAAAATGACCTAGGAGCTTATCCTCTAATGGGGTGTTGAGCCTGCTGAGCCAAAAGAGAGTATGACCCGATAGAAGATCATGAATAGTGCAATACCTACTAGGATGTATGAATATCCTATATGGGGTGTAATATATGTAAAAATATTATGCAAGTGCTATCCCACAATGGGACTATGAGGAAGATTTTGTGCCACATTAAGAAGAAATCTTGAAAAAGAGGATAAGCGACCAGAAGAATAATGGAAGGAGGAAATAATCCCTAGGGGAGGATCTTGCTAAACATCATAGTCCTAGTGAAAAGTGCAATGCATGTGAGCTATGACCTAACTAGGTGTCATCACATTCCATTATTGCAAGATCCCCAAAATCTATATGAGCAAGCAATCATGAACAATCAATCATGCATTTATGACAGGAAAACATGCAAGGTGTTAAGTTAGATGTCAAGAAATCATGCAAGGATGCCAAGCAATAATGCAATATTAGCAAGCAAGCGCATGCAATGGAAAATGAAAATGCAACTATATAAAAGTTATTTTTTGTAATTTATTTTTAAGGATTGAAATCAATGCAAAACCTGAATGCACCATGTATTTTATTAAAATGGATTAACCTTCCATGAGGTGTTAGATCAAAGATATACTCAAGGAGTGCATTTTCTCGATGATGAAAATCATGAGAAAGTTCTTCCAAGGCCCTTCTTTTGACATCCATGGTACGATAATCACAACATCTTCTAATAGCCCCATTCTTTTTAGTATAAAAGTCATCATACAAAAATTCCACATTATTTAACACAGAAGTAAATTTATTTTTAGAACAGATAGAACAAATCATGTTATAAGACATATCTTTGAAGGAAAAGAAAATTTGACACTTCTATTATCATCGATTGACAATTTTTAATATTCCATATATTCAACATAAGTCATAAGATGGTCATCATCCTCAAAAGGTAAAGGTTCATTTTTATTAGGTATAAAACCTATACCACATCTATTAGGCTAAATATCTACACCCAAGGGCTATTGAATACCCTTCTGTTGTGATCCCAATCCTTTACTTGCATATCCCATACTGGACAAGATCTGCTTAGGAAGGGGATAATCATTAGTGAGATAACATTAAGTAAAAGAGTGCTCATTGAGATATGGGTTGCTACCATGAAGCTTTTCTTCAGAAGCCATACCTTTGAATATAAAAGCACATGTACCAATGTGTATAACATCACCCTTCTTATGAGGCAAGCCCATAGTTCGATATGAAGGTGGTATCTTGGCTAGATCTAAAAGAGGCTCTTGAAGAAACTGATTATCATGATTCGAAGAGAAAATATGGGTCCTATGTTCCTCACTCACTTTTAAACTTTGAAAATATTCAGACATTTGAGATGAAGAACATGGAGAAGTTGTTGAAGAAATAGGACACGAATAAGAATCGATCTAAGCTAACTCTATATTTGAACAAAATTTAAATGGTCGAGGTTCACTCGGAATGGTGATAACTTGATTCTTGAACTCAAACTTGAGGTATTGATGAAAAGTAGAAAGGACGACCTTTATAGCATGGATCCAAGGTCTCCCAAGAAACATATTAAAAGATGCAGGACAATGTACCACATAGAAAAAATTATCCAATATCCTTGGACCCTCTTTTAATGGGAGAGATATGACACTACATACCTCTTGGGACTCATTGTTGAAAGCTTTAATGATGATATCAATTTTTGTTAAATCTTCCTCTTTTAATCTAAATTTTTGAAAGAATTGATATGGTACACAAATTGAGGGATGGACCATTATCAATCAAAACTCGCTTGATAAGGGTATCCCAAATAAGTGTGGTGATGTAAAGTGATGAACATCCATGTAATTTTGAGTAATGTTTATCATCATCTGAGAATGAGACATGATGTATCCCAAAAGAACCTACAGTGTCAAATATAGCATCAGGAGGGATGTCTGGGAAAATAGATTGTTGCTGTAAAAATCTCATTAAAGCATTTATGTGATCAGGAGAAGTCTGTAAAATCTCTAACAGTGATATCTTCGCTGGAGTACTAGCTAACTACTTCTGAATATCAAATGAAACTTGTGACTGTGGTCTCAATACTATAGGTAAAATTCTTGTAGCTGAATCTTTTCTCTGATTCTCTTTTAAAACTGTACTAGGCTGAGATACCAAATTTTGTCCTTGCTAATATTGTTGATTTTGAGTCTGTTTTCTTGTAGTTACCCCAACCATACCAACCATATTGCTATGGATTAGGGAATCATATTTATGAGCCACCTAATTGGCTGCTTGTTTCTCATGCTTTGGTAAAGGATCCCTAAATATTCCCATATCTTGATTCATTGTTGGAGCTTGTTGAGTAGGAGTTTGACTACTCGTTGATTGGATATTTTCTAAATCAATGCATCCTGCATCAATTAAATATTGAATCACATGCTTCAATTTCTTACAAGTGTTTGTCCAATGTCCTTCTACTCTGTGATAAGTACAATATTGACCTGCCTTATACCAATGAGCTATAATATTTGGCTATCTTACTGGAGGTAATTCTATTGCTTTAGTATCTAATAGTTGCTTTAAAACTACTTCCATAGGGATATTAAGTCTTGTGAAATTCCTTTGAGGAGTTTTTGAACCATAATATTTTGTAGGCTATTATTAACATTGTTAATCGATCTACTATCACTATTACCTCCTATTTGCTTATTCTTAGGTTGAGACTTAGTTGGCTTATCTTCTCTAATCTTGAGTTGCCCTCTCCTAATGAGGGCTTGTTCCAATTTCCTTGCTAATTCAATTGCTTGATCTAAATATGTGACAATAGTAGTTTCTAAAGCATAAGATAACTGTTCTTGTAAATGATGAGTGTCATTAATCACATCATTTAATCTCAATGATTTATCAATCCGGGGTGGTCTCCAAGGCTGTCTACGATAGAAGGTTAAGACAGAGTACAATTTAGGCATTCATATTTCAAGTAGTTATTGGGTGAAACATATTGGTTTAGCCTTTTTGGTGTCACACTAAACCTAATATGTAGAATGGAAACTTGAAGGAATTGAAAACTTATTCTAAGTTCAAAATATAAAGTTAACTACAAGTGCAGGAATTGAAATTGCTGAATTGAAATCTAATATACTTTTGCAGAATTGAAATAACAGAATTGGAATTGCTAAATTGAAATGTTACTAAAATGAAATCCTAAATTGCACTTGCAGAATTGAAACCTAGTTTACTTTTGCAGAATTGAAATGATTCTTGGAAATAAAAACACCTGTCAATGTCCTACCACAAAAGGTCATCAAGCTTCTGCTACATGAATTAATAGAAAAATAAAATCTGCTGAAAATTAAAAGTTGCTGAAACATAAAAATAGGGAAACATGGAAAGCAAAGAAAACAAGGAAAACAAATGTCTAATCTAATTTGTCAGCTGACACACACACAAATGCTGCATAATGGAAAATATAAATAACAACACACAAACTTAAAACAAGAAAATAAAATCTGACAAGCAATCTGTTAATTCTACTGTAGAAAAATTATAGATTAAAACTTGTCATAAAATTTCTCCTTCTAGATCTAAAAGTGGGCCCATACTTCCTAATCTAGAATGAGGTGAAAAACACTCCTTAAATAATTGACAATCAAAATAGAATTTGACAAAATAATGACACTTTTATTGCTGTCAAAACATGTTGAAAACTATTACAAAGAATTGTTGTACAGTCCTATTTGCTGCTACTACTACTCTCCTCTATTATACTTCCTCCTTAGCTAAACCAAGAAAGGATATGTGTTATTTATAATAAAATATTACAATATATCTCATGCTCACATCAGCCTATTTGCTATTTTACAATGATTTGCCAATAATTTTGGATCTGAAATAAGTGTAATTTTAGACAATTTGTGCTACAACAGTAGTCATTGGCCCTTAGAAAGAATATTCAGTGGTAGGAGTACGTTTGAGGAGTCTTATAAATATCTTGCACACCTTTATCCAATTCAAAATATACCATTTATATCTTGCAACTTATTTGCCTATTATGCTGTAACTATTCTGGGTTTATTTCAGGACAAAGTAAGTTGCATTAGTTGACTTCCTTGTGAGTTGTGTCTTTTGGTTGGCAAGGAATGGTGGGGACAACTATAGGATACTTTACCTATCTTCCCTCAACCTTAAGTTACCTTTTCAATTACTTGAAAATAGTAGAAAGTCAAACTACAACACTTTCCCCTATTATTTCGAAGATCTTCAAAATAACTGGCTGTAGATGCAACTTAAGCTCAGAACGTCCTCAAGATGTTGGTTTTGGTTGATGCTTCCATGTAGGCCTATAAATCAAGCTCCTAGGAGGTAGATCCAACTGAATTCACTCTTTCTCCTTGGTAAATTCCATGCCTTCTTTCATAGTGACAGGTGGCTGGAATTTGTATGGACTGTCACCTATTTTTCCAGCTATCAAAACATGCCCAACTTCCCTTTTGGAGTGCTCATAACTTGTACCTCGTAACTCCAATGTATACCAAATTGTATCCATGTGTTCTTGGTTGTATGAAATACACTTGTTTCGATTTTTAGCTCTTAACTCTTCAGGAGTTGCTTCCAGCATCGCTGTAAATTTGGTCTCTAACACAGATTTTTCATCGAATTTCCAGCTGTCAAAAAGTGTGAAACTATCATTTTGTGGGCCCCATAACTTCCAGATTACTTGTCCATATGCCTTAAAATTCGGTTCATGTGTTCTCTCTACTATGACATACCATTGATATGAATTTGGTACCTTAAATCACTTTGGATCATTCCTAGTAGATCCGCCAATGTTCTCCTTAATGAATATTTGCATCTGTTAACAATGCCAGAAAAGACAAGGCATGAACTTCCAAAATGATGTAACCTTCATAAATTTTTATCTACAGCTCGGATTGAATTGCTTCAAAAAGAAAAGTTGTAGTTCTTGATGAGAGGAATCTGTTCATGCCATCATAATGTAATTTTACTATAGAATGACACTAGAATTGACATGATATTCATTTTTGATCTTTTACAAGTATACCTAGATTGTGTTGACAACAATGACAAAACATCATAGAGCCTCCTTTACTCAACATAAAACATTTGACTAATTGAAATACATATTTTATTTTCTATTTAATCAAGCAAAAAAAATCACAAAATGCTGAAAATAGTCAAAAATAGAGATATAATGTTCCTAACATAAAATCATGCAAACACTTAACAAATATATATTCTAATAAACTATTTGGCAATTAAATTTGTCATGTTTAGTAATATGGCAGTTTTTATATGTCAAACATAGTGTAAAAATGAGACATTTCTAGGCCTCATCAGTAAATTTCCAATGAATATATCAAGCATATCTTTCTGAGACATAGGTTGTCTTAATTGACCAACTAAACTTCTCCAACGAGCTAAGAATTCTGAAAAAAAATTCTTTTTTAATTTACTTTAAATCATATAAATCTGTCATTGTGACTTCATTTTCAATATAAGCACTAAAATGATGCACACAAATTTATGCAGTCTTCTCAAAAATTTTCAAAGAATAGTTGGGCAACGAATAATACCATTCTAATGCCACTCCAACAAGACTCTTTGGAAATGTTTTCAATAAAAGCATATCATCATAAATAAGATCATGGTAAGCTATTATGAATCCTCTCAAATGCTCTATTTGATCTTCAATCCCTTTATAGATTGACAATACTGGTATGGAAAAATGCTTAGGATAAGGTCTAGCAGCAACAATAGGATCCAATGGCTAACTACACATTTCCTTATAGTTGTATGTAAACCCTGAAGGTTGAATCATATCCATTATTGAAACCAATTGATTCACAACAAAAGCAATAGTGTTGATGTTAGAGGATACAGGAGAAAATTGAGAATAAATTTTTGGGCCACTACTAGTTAGAGGGACTTGTAGATTCCCTCCAACATTGGTGGTATTAGTATTGGCACAAGTCACTTGGTTCTTAAAATTGTTTTGATGCAAGGATTGAGATGTAGGAATATCATGATGAAGCAAAGGAGACCTATTAGGAGGGGAAGGAGTAGCATCCACTTTTTCAATATGAGCTTCTCATTCCACATATTCCAATAGTTTTTCCTTATGAGCTTTCATGAATTTCCAAATGTGATCAAATGATGAAAAGACATAACTACCATTAGGTCTAGCAAAAGGATCAGGATTAGTTTCAGTTTCCATGTCTACCTCTTATTGCTCTTCTAAATCTACGTTAGGGTATTCTCTATCAATATGATCATCTTCCAAAGGAACATAATCAAATTCTAATTGTTTCATCTGACTTCTAAGGAAAAAATCCATTATAAGTAGTGAAAAAAAATAAGGGAAAACACTAACAAGTTATTAATTACTTAAATATTTTTCAAATAGAATTAATGATCTTGTTTAGTTTTTAAAAGAAAATGAGGTTTTCATGTCAGGTTTGCCAAATATGTAGAGGGGAAAAAATACCCTACCGCGTATAATTCCCAAACAAAATGTTGGATCCGCAAGGAGGTAACCTTTCATGGGGTGAACCGTAGGGGTATGTTGTACTATACACTCAGTGCTTGGGGGAAGGGTTCACCAGGAATGGTTTAGCCTTTTTGGTGTCACACTAAACCTAATATGTAGAATGAAAAAATAAAGGAATTGAAAACTTATTCTAAGTTCAAAAATATAAATTTAACTACAAGTGCAGGAATTGAAATTGCTGAATTGAAATCTAATCTACTTTTGTAGAATTGAAATAACAGAATTGAAATTGCTAAATTGAAATGTTACTGAAATGAAATCCTAAATTACACTTGCAGAATTGAAACCTAGTTTACTTTTGTAGAATTGAAATGATGCTTAGAAATAAAAACACCTGTCAATGTCCTACCACAAAAGGTCATCAAGCTTTTGCTACAGGAATTGATAGCAAAATGAAATCTGTTGAAAATTAAAAGTTGATGAAACATAAAAACAGGGAAACATGGAAATCAGAGAAAAAAAGGAAAACAAATGTCTAATCTAATTTTTCAACTAAAACACACACAAATGTTGCATAATGGAAAATATAAATAACAACACACAAACTTAAAACAAGAAAATAAAATCTGACAAGCAATCTGTTATTTCTACTGCAACAAAATTACAGATTAAAACCTGTCATAAAATTTCTCCTTCTAGATATAAAAGTTGGCCCATACTTCCTAATATAGAATGAGGTGAAAAACACTCCTTAACTAATTGACAATCAGAATAGAATTTGACAAAATAATGACACTTTTATTGCTGTCAAAACATGCTGAAAACTATTACAAAGAATTGCTATACAGTCCTATTTGCTGCTACTACTACTATCCTCTATTCTACTTCCTCCTTAGCTCAACAAAGAAGGGATATATGTTATTTATAATAAAATATTACAATATATCTCATGCTCACATCAGCCTATTTGCTATTTTACAATGATTTGCCAATAATTCTGGATCTGAAATAAGTGTAATTTTAGACAGTTTGTACTGCAGTAGTAGTCATCGGCCCTTAGAAAGAATATTCAATGGTAGGAGTACGTTGGAGGAGTCTTAGAAATATCTTGCACACCTTTATCCAATTTAAAATATACCATTTATATCTTGCAACTTATTTGCCTATTATGCTGCAACTATTCTGGGTTTATTTTAGGACAAAGTAAGTTGCATTAGTTGACTTCCTTGTGAGTTTTGTCTTTTGGTCGGCAAGGAATGGTGGGGACAGCTATAGGATACTTTACCTATCTTCCCTCAACCTTAAGTTACCTTTTCAATTACTTAGAAATAGTAAAAAGTCAAACTACAACACTTTCCCCTATTATTTCGAAGATCTTCAAAATAACTGGCTGTAGATGCAACTTAAGCTCAGAACGTCCTCAAGATGTTGGTTTTGGTTGATGCTTCCATGTAGGCCTATAAATCAAGATCCTAGGAGGTAGATCCAACTGACTTCACTCTTTCTCCTTGGTAAATTCCATGCCTTCTTTCATAGTGACAGGTGGCTGGAATTTGTATGGACTGTCATCTATTTTTCCAGCTATCAAAACATGCCCAACTTCCCTTTTGGAGTGCTCATAACTTGTACCTCGTAACTCCAATGTATACCAAATTGTATCCATGTGTTCTTGGTTGTATGAAATACACTTGTTTCAATTTTTAGCTCTTAACTCTTCAGGAGTTGCTTCCAACATCACTGTAAATTTGGTCTCTAACACAGATTTTTCACCAGAATTTCCAGCTGTCAAAAAGTGTGAAACTATCATTTTGTGGGCCCCATAACTTCCAGATTACTTGTCCATATGCCTTAAAATTTGGTTCATGTGTTCTATCTACTATGACGTACCATTGATATGAATTTGGTACCTTAAATCACTTTGGATCATTCCTAGTAGATCCGTCAATGTTCTCCTTAATGAATATTTGCATCTGTTAACAATGCTAGAAAAGACTTAAGGCATGAACTTCCAAAATGATGTAACCTTCATAAATTTTTATCTACAGCTCGGATTGAATTGCTTCAAAAAGAAAAGTTGTAGTTCTTGATGAGAGGAATCTGTTCATGCCATCAGAATGTAATTTTACTATAGTATGACACCAGAATTGACATGATACTCATTTTTGATCTTTTACAAGTATACCTAGATTGTGTTGACAACAATGACAAAACATCATAGAGCCTCCTTTACTCAACATAAAACATTTGACTAATTGAAATACATATTTTATTTTCTATTTAATCAAGCAAAAACAGTCACAAAATGCTGAAAATAGTCAAAAATAGAGATATAATGTTCCTAACATAAAATCATGCAAACACTTAACAAATATATATTCTAATAAACTATTTGGCAATTAAATTTGTCATGTTTAGTAATATGGCAGTTTTTATATGTCAAACATAGTGTAAAAATGAGACATTTCTAGGCCTCATCAGTAAATTTCCAATGAATATATCAAGCATATCTTTTTGAGACATAGGTTGTCTTAATTGACCAACTAAACTTCTCCAACGAGCTAAGAATTCTGAAAAAAATTCTTTTTTAATTTACTTTAAATCATATAAATATGTCATTGTTACTTCCTTTTCAATATAAGCACTAAAATGATGCACACAAATTTATGCAGTTTTCTCAAAAAATTTTCAAAGAATAGTTGGGCAACCAATAATACCATTCTAATGCCACTCCAACAAGACTCTTTGGAAATGTTTTCAATAAAAGCATATCATCATAAATAAGATCATGGTAAGCTATTATGAATCCTCTCAAATGCTCTATTGGATCTTCAATCCCTTTATAGATTGGCAATACTGGTATGGAAAAATGCTTAGGATAAGGTCTAGCAACAACAATAGGATCCAATGGCTAACTACACATTTCCTTATAGTTGTATGTAAACCCTGAAGGTTGAATCATATCCATTATTGAAACCAATTGATTCACAACAAAAGCAATAGTGTTGATGTTAGAGGATACAGGAGAAAATTGAGAATAAATTTTTGGGCCACTACTAGTTAGAGGGACTTGTAGATTCCCTCCAACATTGGTGGTATTAGTATTGGCACAAGTCACTTGGTTCTTAAAATTGTTTTGATGCAAGGATTGAGATGTAGGAATATCACGATGAAGCAAAGGAGACCTATTAGGAGGGGAAGGAGTAGCATCCTCTTTTTCAATATGAGCTTCTCATTCCACATATTCCAATAGTTTTTCCTTATGATATTTCATGAATTTTCAAATGTGATCAAATGATGAAAAGACATAACTACCATTAGGTCTAGCAAAAGGATCAGGATTAGTTTCAGTTTCCATGTCTACCTCTTATTGCTCTTCTAAATCTACGTTAGGGTATTCTCTATCAATATGATCATCTTCCAAAGGAACATAATCAAATTCTAATTGTTTCATATGACTTCTAAGGAAAGGAGCCATTATAAGTAGTGAAAAAAAATAAGGGAAAACACTAACAAGTTATTAATTACTTAAAGATTTTTTAAATAGAATTAACGATCTTGCTTAGTTTTTAAAAGAAAATGAGGTGTTCATGTCAAGTTTGCCAAATATGTAGAGGGGGAAAACTACCCTACTGTGTACAATTCCCAAACAAAATGTTGGATCCGCAAGGAGGTAACCTTTCGTGGGGTGAACCGCAGGGGTATGTTGTACTATACACTCAGTGCTTGGGGGAAGGGTTCACCAGGAATGGTTTAGCATTTTTGGTGTCACATTAAACCTAATATGTAGAATGGAAACTTGAAGGAATTGAAAACTTATTCTAAGTTCAAAAATATAAAGTTAACTACAAGTGCAGGAATTGAAATTGCTGAATTGAAATCTAATCTACTTTTGTAGAATTGAAATAACAGAATTGAAATTGCTAAATTGAAATGTTATTGAAATGAAATCCTAAATTACACTTGCAAAATTGAAACCTAGTTTACTTTTGTAGAATTGAAATGATGCTTGGAAATAAAAACACCTATCAATGTCCTACCATAAAAGGTCATCAAGCTTCTGCTACAGGAATTGATAGCAAAATGAAATATGCTAAAAATTAAAAGTTGCTGAAACATAAAAACAGGGAAACATGGAAATCAGAGAAAAAAAGGAAAACGAATGTCTAATCTAATTTTTCAACTAAAACACACACAAATGTTGCATAATGGAAAATATAAATAACAACACACAAACTTAAAACAAGAAAATAAAATCTGACAAGCAATCTATTAATTCTACTACAGCAAAATTACAGATTAAAACCTGTCATAAAAATTCTCCTTCTAGATCTAAAAGTTGGCCCATACTTCCTAATCTAGAATGAGGTGAAAAACACTCCTTAACTAATTGACAATCAGAATAGAATTTGACAAAATAATGACACTTTTATTGTTGTCAAAACATGCTGAAAACTATTACAAAGAATTGCTGTACAGTCCTATTTGCTGCTACTACTACTCTCCTCTATTCTACTTACTCCTTAGCTCAACCAAGAAGGGATATGTGTTATTTATAATAAAATATTACAATATATCTTATGCTCACATCAGCCAATTTTCTATTTTATAGTGATTTGCCAATAATTCTGGATCTAAAATAAGTGTAATTTTAGACAGTTTGTGTTGCAGCAGTAGTCATTGGCCCTTAGAAATAATATTCAGTGGTAGGAGTACGTTGGAGGAGTCTTAGAAATATCTTGCACACCTTTATCCAATTTAAAATATACCATTTATATCTTGCAACTTATTTGCCTATTATGCTGCAACTATTCTGGGTTTATTTCAAGACAAAGTAAGTTGCATTAGTTGACTTCCTTGTGAGTTGTGTCTTTTGGTCGGAAAGGAATGGTGGGGACAACTGTAGGATACTTTACCTATATTCCCTCAACCTTAAGTTACCTTTTCAATTACTTGAAAACAATAGAAAGTCAAACTACAACACTTTCCCCTATTATTCTGAAGATCTTCAAAATAACTGGCTGTAGATGCAACTTAAGCTCAGAACATCCTCAAGATGTTGGTTTTGGTTGATGCTTCCATGTAGGCCTATAAATCAAGCTCCCAAGAGGTAGATCCAAATGACTTCACTCTTTCTCCTTGGTAAATTCCATGCCTTCTTTCATAGTGACAGGTGGCTGGAATTTGTATGGACTATCACCTATTTTTCCAGCTATCAAAACATGCCCAACTTCCCTTTTGGAGTGCTCATAACTTGTACCTCGTAACTCCAATGTATACCAAATTGTATCCATGTGTTCTTGGTTGTATGAACTACACTTGTGTCGATTTTTAGCTCTTAAATCTTCAGGAGTTGCTTCCAGTATCGCTGTAAATTTGGTCTCTAACACAGATTTTTCACCAGAATTTCCAGCTGTCTAAAATTGTGAAACTATCATTTTGTGGGCCCCATAACTTCCAGATTACTTGTCCATATGCCTTAAAATTCAGGTTATGTGTTCTATCTACTATTATGTACGATTGATATGAATTTGGTACCTTAAATCACTTTGGATCATTCCTAGTAGATCCGCCAATGTTCTCCTTAATGAATATTTGCACCTGTTAACAATGCCAGAAAAGACTAAGGCATGAACTTCCAAAATGATGTAACCTTCATAACTTTTTATCTACAGCTCGGATTGACTTGCTTCAAAAAGAAAAGTTGCAATTCTTGATGAGAGGAATCTTTTCATGCCATCAGAATGTAATTTTACTATAGTATGACACCAGAATTGACATGATACTCATTTTTGATCTTTTACAAGTATACCTAGATTGTGTTGACAACAATGACAAAACATCATAGAGCCTCCTTTACTCAACATAAAACATTTGACTAATTGAAATACATATTTTATTTTCTATTTAATCAAGCAAAAACAAATCACAAAATGCTGAAAATAGTCAAAAATAGAGATATAATGTTCCTAACATAAAATCATGCAAACACTTAACAAATATATATTCTAATAAACTATTTGGCAATTAAATTTGTCATGTTTAGTACTATGGCAGTTTTTATATGTCAAACATAGTGTAAAAATGAGACATTTCTAGGCCTCATCAGTAAATTTCCAATGAATATATCAAGCATATCTTTCTGAGACACAAGTTGTCTTAATTGACCAACTAAACTTCTCCAACGAGCTAAGAATTCTGAAAAAAATTCTTTTTTAATTTACTTTAAATCATATAAATCTGTCATTGTTACTTCCTTTTCAATATAAGCACTAAAATGATGCACACAAATTTATGCAGTCTTCTCAAAACTTTTCAAAGAATAGTTGGGCAACCAATAATACCATTCTAATGCCACTCTAGCAAGACTCTTTGGAAATGTTTTCAATAAAAGCATATCATCATAAATAAGATCATGGTAAGCTATTATGAATCCTCTCAAATGCTCTATTGGATCTTCAATCCCTTTATAGATTGGCAATACTGGTATGGAAAAATGCTTAGGATAAGGTCTAGCAGCAACAATAGGATCCAATGGCTAACTACACATTTCCTTATAGTTGTATGTAAACCCTGAAGGTTGAATCATATCCATTATTGAAACCAATTAATTCACAATAAAAGCAATAGTGTTGATGTTAGAGGATACAGGAGAAAATTAAGAATAAATTTTTGGGCCACTACTAGTTAGAGGGTCTTGTAGATTCCCTCCAACATTGGTGGTATTAGTATTGGCACAAGTCACTTGGTTCTTAAAATTGTTTTGATGCAAGGATTGAGATGTAGGAATATCATGATGAAGCAAAGGAGACCTATTAGGAGGGGAAGAAGTAGCATCCTCTTTTTCAATATGAGATTCTCATTCCACATATTCCAATAGTTTTTCCTTATGAGCTTTCATGAATTTCCAAATGTGATCAAATGATGAAAAGACATAACTACCATTAGGTCTAGCAAAAGGATCAGGATTAGTTTTAGTTTCCATGTCTACCTCTTATTGCTCTTCTAAATCTACGTTAGGGCATTCTCTATCAATATGATCATCTTCCAAAGGAACATAATCAAATTCTAATTGTTTCATCTGACTTCTAAGGAAAGGAGCCATTATAAGTAGTGAAAAAAAATAAGGGAAAACACTAACAAGTTATTAATTACTTAAATTTTTTTCAAATAGAATTAATGATCTTGCTTAGTTTTTAAAAGAAAATGAGGTGTTCATGTCGGGTTCACCAAATATGTAGAGGGGGAAAACTACCCTACCGTGTACAATTCCCAAACAAAAGGTTGGATCCGCAAGGAGGTAACATTTCATGGGGTGAACCACAGGGGTATGTTGTACTCTACACTCAGTGCTTGGGGGAAGGGTTCACCACGAATGGTTTAAGGACTCACTCCAAGTCCTCAGGATACTCGGGATAGTTTGATGTATTCAGTTTCAAGACAAACACCTAAGTTTGGCCTTTCTAGATCTAAGCTAGAAAAGATAAATGACAATGTAGAAATAGAATAAGATAACTGAAAACGGAATGCAGGCATACAAGGGCTATCCTGGAATGATTATTTATTTGAATGCTTACTAACCTAGGTTTTATTTTAGAAAACCTTTAAAGCAGAGATGTACAAAACATGAACGCACAAAAATTATCCCTAGATGTAAGCTAAATGTATTTAGCTTTTCGATTCCTAGAAATCAATAACAAAATCAGATTTTCAACCAATAGAATGAGTAGAGCACTTGTCTAGACCAGTGGTTGACTTAGATTTTTTTGCCTCTTGTCCAATGATATAAAAAATACCTGTTTCTGCAAGATCACTCATGAAACACTGAAAAATAGAATTAGCATTAGGGGGCCTGCTTAGGCCGTTGTGTAATATATCTTGGAGGTGCATCAGTAAAGGCCCCTAGGTCCTTTTAGATGACCTTTTAATGCAAAAGCAAAAATTGACCTTTGGAGAATTAATCATAAATTAGAATATAGTAACATATAACAAAAAGAAAAGTGCAGCAATATGATCTAGAAACAAAATGGAATGCAACGGTGAAAGCATAATCTAAAAATCAACCCTGGTGTGCCCTAGGGCAAAATCGCACCTTGCCTAGAGCAGGTGCGATAATGTAGCAGCAAAGTTATGCCCTATTTGGATGGGGCACGATTTTGATTTTGCGGATAAATTTGCCCTAATTAGGGTAGGCAAAGTCGTACCTCGCTAGTGCCAAGTGTGATATAACTGCAGACTAAAGAGAAATAAGAAGGGAATGTAGAAGATGAAATAAATGCAGTAAAAAAATTAATCAAACCCTAATGGATGTCGCAGAAGCAGGCAGAGGAGATCGAAGTATATAAGCGAGCACTCTATCTCTCTGAACTACACCACGAATCCACCAAGTCACACAAAAAACCAATCCAATGCACATAATAGAAGATCAATCTGAAATTCACACTTCAGGTTAGCTTACAACAGAGAAAATAAAGGAAGAAGAGTGAACTATTAACAATAAAAAATTCACACTAATATCGTACATCAAAAGCTCGCATATCAAAAATTGCATATATGATTAAGCAAAAATGTTCTTCCTTCTATAGACAAAATTGGAGGAAAAATATGGGAAAAAATAAACTCACAACCGATGCCAAAACACGCAAGAGGGTTTAAACCTGGGTCTAAGCGGGCTCAAAAATAATAAAATAAAAAAAAATAAAAAAAATTTAGGTTAAACAACAAAGTCGCACCCTGTCTTGAAGGGGCGCAATATCGCTGGCTCAAATTTGCGCCTCGTAAATACGGGGCGTGATTTAGCTAAAAGGTAAACAAATTAAAAAAAGGAGGCAAAGAGGTCTTCTCTTGCTCTTGGCAGGAGTTGAGGGCCTCTTAGGGGAACTAAGGAAGATTGTCCACTCAAAGTGGGTCAATTTTCCATGTCTACATAGACAATCTCATTTGACTATATGGTCAACATAAAGGATACAAGAGCACTCAAAGGCCCTAGATCACTTTTATAAGGAGGTTCACATGCAAATCAATACCAAACAAATCGAGATCTTGATGTTCTCCAACTATGAGAAAAAAGATTTAGATTACATTTTGAAAGAGGTCTTTTGGAAGAAGTAACATAGTATAAATATCTTGGGATGGACTTCAATAATAAACCCATATGAGAAATATGTAGAAGAAAGAGAATTTTGAGAGGATGGAAACCATTTTTGCATTGTAAATTAGAAGCAAAGAGGTTGGATTATATGACTAGAAGAGTATATGGGTTTTATTTGGGCTTAGTGGTACCAATGGGCTACATGGGTGCGAAGTGTGGGCTTTAGACTTAAAATGGAGACAAATAGAGAGGATTCAAAAGTATATTATTAAAAGCAAATTTATAATGAAATTTTTACTTAAATTTAAGATTCTTTTAGCATAATAGATAGCTTCTTTATAAATATAGTTGCTTTGGATTATATTCTAGGATTTATGAAATAATTGAATAAATAATTAATGCAAATAAATGACCTAAGGTTCTAATAGAAAATTACTTGACCAATAGAAAGAATATATGGATGAAACAAAGCAACAATTGAATGAAAAATGAAGTATTAACTTAAATGAATTTCCAAAAAATAACAAAGATATAAAGGCATTTGTTAAGAATTTTTTTAGAATAGGTATGTGGGAAAATAAGTCAAAAAGAAAGATAAAATATTATTTTGTTGAATTTAACCTTATATATGATCACCCATATAAAGGCTTCTATAAAGGTAAAGGTATAGTATATTTTAATGTCCATGACACCATAGGCCATATGGGACAATCCTCATGAAGGATGTTGTTTACCCAATAGATGGTTATCCAACCATACCCCAATACTGAAGCATGGTGTACAACCCTTACCCCTACAGGATTTGAACCATGGACATCCTATTTAGAGTTCCAAAGTCTTCACCATTAGAACCACTTAGGTGGATCCAGAGCCAATTGGAGATCAAATATGCTCATGGCTCAATTGAGGGATATATCACATCAACTTAGATGTGAAACAAATAGATGGAAGATACCAAAAGAGAAAATAGAGGAGAGGATATGTAATTTTGCACAATAGGTAAAATTGAGACAAAGAAGAATTTTATTTTGGAATGCAAGACACATAACAATATCTAAGATATAGATATATTGATACTCTAGCAATGAATTGATAAATGATTTGTTTAAACATTTTAAAGAAGAGAAAATATGAGAATTCATTATAAAAATCAATAGCAAAAGATCAACATGCTAGAAAGGAAAAATGATTTAGTCAAATTTTGTGTTTGACTTGTTCCATACTCTACTTTTGACCTCATGGAAATTAAATACCTTCCAATCAATTCAATTCTATTCATAATATAAATTAATATGCAGGTATATTTTAATTGTCCCTAGTAAGATAATTATTTATGTGATAAATGTAATAAAACATTTTTTTTTTTTTGGTATTTAAGAGATATTATCATTAATATCGGGTTTTATAGGTTAACCCAAAACCTATTATAAAAATCAGCATTATGCTGTTACGGATCAAAGCCTTATTAGGGACAGTCTATCCACTGCTACTAGTAGCCTTCTTAGAACATACGTCCGAGGGAGCACACCGCCCCTTACCAATATTTACATAAAAAAAAAGCCACTGACAGTAAAAACAAAGCTATACTGCATGTCTCCTAGACCATATTCATAACATCAACATAGATATTCAAGACCTATACCCACAAGGAAACCCCTTCCCAAGTAGATAGAAAAACAAAAACTATCACTAAATGGAGCAGAGCAGAGCTAAAAAACTAATATTCTTCTGTACTAGAAGCCTCCAATTAGGACCCTATTCTTCTTCATCTTCATCCTCGATTTCTTTTCGAATAATTTCATCCACGTAATTTGGGACCCCATTTTCCCAAGTGACAAGCCCATCTGCTTCCACCCCTATATTGGCCAATCTGTCAGCTGTTTTATTGGATTCCCGAAACACATGCTGGGCTAGCCGGTCATTCCTAGCCTAGAATAGGGTCCTTGCCTCTTCAATGATTGTCTTAACCTGCCATAGAGGATTTTTCCCATTGCTGAGGAGATTTATGATATGCAGTGAATCTCCTTCAATTATTAAATTACCTTCAATCTCCTGAGCCATATGAAACCTCTCCATAATGCTCTTGCTTCTGCCTCATTATTTGTCCTTATTCCCAAATGCTTAGAAAATGCCATCACTAGGTTTCCTTCATGGTATCTCACTATTCCTCCAGCCCCTGCTCTACCAGGATTATCTTTAGTAGCCCCGTCAAAGTTGAGCTTGAGCCAACCAACCGGGGCGGGATCCACCTGACACCTATTCTAGGATTGGACTTAATAGATCCAGGATCCTCTACCAAGGTAATGTTTAAGGAACGAGCGATCTGATTTTCCACAAGAAAAGGATTTCTGTTGTCATGAGGGATAAGGCTAACATTTTCATGAGAAAAGGCAAGAATCTTAGTGGTAATGGAGGTGACATCATGGCTCGACTCATGGAAAAATCTGTGATTTCTTTCTAGCCAGACCTACCATAGAAAATGATGAAGACATATTTTCCACATAAAACTAAGCCTAAGGCTGAAAAAGGGATTTGGACATTGGTGGAACAGGTCAATGATGGTGGCTGGACTGACCCAAGAGATGCTAAATGCTTGGAATACTCCATTGAGAATATTCAAGGAAAAAGGGCATTTAAGTAAAATATGATGGATAGAATCCCAATTTGCCCTGCACAAAAAACAATGGTTAGAAACTATCATACCTTTCCTTAACATGTTATCCATTGTAAGTATCCTTCCTTGGATTACCATCCATGAGAACATTGCAAATTTAGGAATTAGTTTTTTGACCCACACCAACTGAGTTTGAAGTATGGGCTCATCAGGATCTAACATTAGTTTGTATGCAGATTTGACTGAGAACTACCCATTTTCTGTGGTTACCCAGATTACTTAATCTTGTCCTGGTCTCATAGATATGAATTGTTGATGCAAAGTGCTTTGGATATCTTCAGATTCAGATTCAAATCCTTGAATCACTATATGTTTCCATTTAAGTCTTCCTCTGTCCTATCTTATAAAATTAGCTACTCTCCTTTCGATGAGTTCATATGTGGTTCTTTTGATCCTAACTAAGTTAGGCACCTAAGATAGAGCTTCCTCCTTAGCCCACCTATCATCCCAAAACCTAATATTTTGCCCGTTCCCAATAACCCATCTCATCCTTTTCTTTATGACCTCCCTGCTGGTCAAGATTGCTTTCCAGAAAGCTGATACTCTGTTGTGATACTGTCATTTAGGAAATTAATGCCTTGGAGATATTTTCTTTTAATGATGGTGGTCCATTTATTCTCCTCATTTGTTATGAGATGCCAAGCTTGTTTGGCTATTAATACTGTATTCAAGTGAGCAATTCTTCGCAATCCTAGCCCCCCATTTTCTTTTGGCCTACACACCTTGCTCCACCCCACCAGGTGGATCCTCTATTTTTCCTCCGACCTTGACCATAGAAAATTCTTTTAGATATTTTCAAATTTTTGGTATACGTTGGTTGGGGCCTTAAAAACGGATAAAAAATACACTAGAATAATCTATAAAGATGCCATAGTAAGAGTAAGTTTCCTTGCCTAAGACAAAAAATGTCCTTTCCAACCAGTCAATTTTTTCTATTTTCTTTCTACCACTCTATCCCACATAGAATCACCTGGGGAACCAGAGAAAATGGGAAGGCCTAAATAGGAGGTAGGAAGAGTCACTACAGAACATCCCAAAATCCTCGCTATTATGACTTGTATTTGGATTGGGGTGTTAAGGAAGTAAAGCTTACTCTTGTTAAAATTCACTTTCTGACCCACCGTGTCCTCGTAGAGTTGGAGAATATGTTTGATCCTTCTAGCTTCAACCAATGATGACTGGATCAACATTAGAGTGTCATCGACAAATTGTTGATGACTTATTGGGTTGGTGAGGGAGGTGGCTTTGATCCTCAAGATCAATCCTGCATTGCATGCTGCTTTTATAGTTTTGCCTAGAGCCTCTGCCACTATAATGAACAACATTGGGCTGATCCGATCTCCTTGCTTGAGTTCTCTATGACTTTGGAAATACCCAGATATCATGTCGTTGACCAGGATAGAGAACCAGAGATTGGATATGCACTATTTTACCAGTCTGACCCATTGAGGATGAAAGCCAAATTTTAGAAGGACAGTTGACAGAAAGTCCCATTTAATGCGGTCGAACGCTTTGTTCATGTCAAGATTTAGGGTGAAGACTGCCTTTTTGGTTTACCTAGTGAAGTGTAGAGCTTCATGGACCATGATCACCCATCTAGGATTGATCTCCCCTGAAACGAGCTCCCCTAACACTGGTTAATAATGAGGGGTAAGATTTATTTCATCCTATTAGCAATGTATTTTGTCAATATCTTGTAGGACACATTACATAAATTGAAAGGTCTAAAATCGACCATTATCTTAGGGATTGGGCCCTTAGGAATGCAATAAAGGTGAAGTTAAACCCTATCGAGATATGTTTTGAAGCCTGAAACTCCTTGATAACTGAAATGACATCCCCTCCTACTATATCCCAGAAAGTCTGATAGAACCAAGGAGGGAACCCATCAAGGCCAAGAACCTTATCGGGTTCCATGCTAAATAAAGCATTTCTAATTTCCTCATCAGTAAAAAGAGCAAGAAGTCTGCCATTAATGGCCTCATCAACCATGTTAGGAATGAACTAAAGGAGAGAGTCCTTAGCTTCCTATTTACACTGTGATTCTTTCCCGAGGTGGGAGTTGAAATAAGAAACTGCTTCTCTGATCTCAATTAGATCCTGGGTTTTGGACCTGTCAAATTTGGTTAACTCTTTAATCTTGTTATTGCTTTTGTTCCCCAATGTTGTGACGTGGAAGAACTTTGAATTCGAGTCACCATACTTTAACCATAAAGCCCTGGATTTTTGTCTCCAGTAAGTCTCTTCACAAGCCAAGATATTATGATATTCTGAGAGCTTGATTTGCTCCTCCTTCTTGGTAGCTTTGTCGTAGGTACCATTTTGAATCATGTTGTCAATGGTCTTCAACCTATCCCCCACTTGTTTCTTGTTCTCAAAAAGATTCCCAAAAACTTCCTTGTTCCAGATTCTAAGGTTTTCCTTGACTAATTTTAATTTTTGAGAAATTTTGAAAGCCGAACTTCCCTAAAAAAGTTTTTGCCACTATCTGGATATGTTTTACTTTAATTATGGGTGCCTAATACACATTGACTAGAAGCGAAAAGGTTTTTTGAAGGATTTTAATTTTGGGACCTACAGAAGAATGGGATAGTGATCTGATGCAATTTTGAGAAGAGTTTGCAGAATAGAATCTCCAAATTCTGTAATAGCCTCCTTTGATAAGAAAAACCTGTCAAGTCTTTCCTGGATAAGTTTATTTCCTATTCACCTATTACTCCGAGTGTACTTTGCTCCTCTTAGCCTCACATCCATTATTTTATTTGAGTTTACAAATTTATTAAACCCTTCCATATTTTTGGTTGGGAGCCCTGCTCCACCCTTTTTTTCTGAGGGGTATAAGGGATTGTTGAAGACGATTGCCACCACCCATAGAATGTCATTGAAAGCATCACTCAATTTACCCAGGTACTCCCACAAAGACGCTCTCCATTGAACAGAATTGGGGGCATAAACATTTGAGAAAATCCACGATCTATTATTGTCAATGTCATGGAAAAAACACTCAACACCCTATCATCATCCTGGATAATGTTTTCTTCCACCACCCAGGGATCCCAAAGAACCATAATCCCCCTTGAAGCTCCTCTTGCCGATTTGCATACCATATCCCATTGAATCCACATTTTTTTTGCTATTAATTTTGATTGAGATTCGTCTATTTTTGTTTCTTGCAACATCAAAATTGTTGGGTTATATTGCCTTCTTATTGAACTAACCACCATCTATTTTGGTAGGCCATTGAGACCTCTCACATTCCATGAGAGAACCTTCATTTAGATTGTTTAAAGTTTTTTGCTTTCCCCCTCCCTTGAGGAGGTTTCCCAGATTTGTTATCTTTCAATCTTGGGATAACTTGTTGTATCAGTGTTTTTTGTTTGCCGCTAGCAATTTTATTTTCAGTCCTCATTTTGTTGTGTTCAACATTTGACATCCTCCACCTTTTTTTCTCACTGCCGTAGTTAGGAGACTTGGTAGTGCTCCTAGTCTGCTTAGGGCTAAAATGTGGAGGAACGATCTACTGAAGAACCAGACTAAAATATTCCCCAATATCATTCGTTTCTACCACATCAATCCTTGATTCTAACTCCTCCATATTTTTCCTATACTCTCCTAGTTTTTGCCTTGAGTCTTCTGGATGATTTGACAGGCTTCTAGTTATGATGTTGGGAAGGACTATTTCCTTTGATTCTAACCCCTCCACACGTTTCTTGTATTCTTCAAGGTTTTGATTTACGCCTACCTAGAAATTTAAGGGAATCTTGATTATGGGATTAGAAGGACCCAACTTCGACGGGGATTCTAGAGTTTTAGGTAGTTAAACTTGAAGTTTTCCTTCTTCTAAAACCTTAATCTCTCCTTCTACCTCTAGATTATCTAAAATTTCAAACTAATTTGAGTTCAAAATTTTAGGGCTTACCTGATTTTCCTGTCCATCAGTGATTTTTTGCTTACCTTTATACTAAGGTTTCCCTTCATCCTCCTTTGATTTATCCTGATAGGCGTAGTTATTTTTACCTGGCCTGAACCCTCCTTTGCCAGTTGGGCCCCTTCTCAGAGGGAAATTCCTAGGGTAACCTTTATCATTTGGTCGTTTACCTTTTGTCCTCTGGTTTTATCTACTAGCCGCTAGATTAGGGCATTGACTTCGCAGATGGACTTGGGTTTCACATTCTAAGAAAAATGCTGGCCTGTTTTCATACTCCACAACTTATTTTCTTAGGTAGTCACCGTACCCTAGTTTGACAAAATTTTGCAACTCAGATTCTAAATTAGCGTTGACACATATTCTTGCATGCGTCATCCTTGTCCTAGCCAAGGTTGCATGATCTATGGTTACCAGCTCCCCAATAGCTCTGGCTATACCTTGCAGCCAATACTCGTTGAAAAACTGAGTTGGTAGGTTAGGAAGGCGAACCCAAATAGGGGCTATATTGATATTCTATTTTTTAGGGTCGAAATCCTCCCCCCACTATCTGATGAAAAGGCTACATTTTCCTAAAAACCAGGGTCCTCCAGTTAGAACACGATTCACATCCTCCTTGTTATTGAATCTTATAATGAAGAAACCCTTGGATAGAGCAACAACCTTTGTAATCCCCACCGTTCTCCACTTAGATAGTGCCTAGGACTTCCACCGAGGAACTTTCCCACTAACAAAAACTCTTCTATGGATAGGAAAGGATCCATAGAGTTTACAAGTGCCATTATCCTATTATTTACTGATATGAGAGGTGGGAGTGAAATAAAGTCACTCTTTCTGCCCTTTAGGGTTTCTGCAAAGGTTGGGCCTCTTCTAGGACCTGCATTGCTCTTCTGTGACCTTTTGTCAAGATATTTTTGAGGAGGATCGAGCCCTCTTTGGATAACCTCTCCTATCACAGAAGGCCTGCCTTCCTCTGGTTCCTCACCTAACTCCTGCTCGAGGTTCCCACCCGCATCCTGCGTACCTTCTTTGATGACTTGACTGAGGTTCTTGCCCAAAGCTTTCAAATTTACTCTGTCGCTTTGACCTCTTCTGCTGCTCCTCTCCTCCATCCTATAGGAAGGCCAAGGCTACTTAGAGTACAACTTCTGCTGCATAAAACCTTTTTTTTTGGGTAAGGGTAAGAAAAGGGTTTTGAAAGGGTCCTTTACCCTTTTACAAAGAGGTTTGAGAGCCAAAAGACTAAAAAGGAGACATGACTACCACCTAATCTAAGAATTCCAACAAGAAACAAAATACAATCCATAAAATAGACTAAGATACAAACCAACCAAAATAATAAAAGCTTTTTATTAAGTGAGCCACTTGCACTCCAACCAAATGACAAGTGAGTAGAGTAGCCCAGGCAACCAAAGGTAGTTAAAGACAATTCATGTTTCCAAATATCACTTTGTTTGATATTTTTTAGATCTCACTCTATCTATATTTCTCCCACCATTAATGTGCCAAACCTTAGCCCTTTATGAATTCAAATCTCATTATATCTATGTTTTTCTAGACTTTTATCTATGTTTATTAAATTTATGTGTTTCTAGATCTCACTTTTTCTAAATTTCTAGATCCCACTTTGTTTATGTTTTTCAAATTTTTGAGTTTCTAGATCTCACTTTGTCTATGTTTTTCTAGAACTTACTCTATATTTATTTTTCAAAATTTTTATTTCTAGATCTCACTCTATTTATGTTTCTCATATTTGTATATTTCTAGATCTTAGTCTGACTATGTTTTTCCAGATCTCAGTCTAACTATATTTTTTAGATCTCACTTTGTCTGGAATCTCTTTATAGCTTCATGGTGTGCCATATCTAAAATAATTTTAGGAATATTTTTTGATTTTTTATCATAAAATTACTACCTCTTTATATTCCCTAATTTGCCATCCAATCTGCTATCATGTTTCCTTCCATATAAATATGCTTGTTCTTGTTGGATAGAAAAGCATTCTTTTTTTTAAATTGAAATTGCTATCAAATTTATATTAGCCAAAAACTTAAAGGATCAAATACAATATAAATGCTAACCATGATTTGGGTGCCTACCTATAGGTCTAAACACTAGACAACCATCGGAGACATGATAGACTCCCCTCCAGTGGGTATGAAGCATATTAGGATGCATTCACAAGGTCATGTAGGGCACCCATCACCAGAAATAAGTAGAACATAGACCACACACATGCCCCCACTACTATAATACAACTTGAGGCCATGAAGGGCCAAAAAAAACAAGAACTGAGAAAGATTAGGACACTTAGGGCACCCGACTACAAGCTCTAGAAGTGAACAACCACATAGGTGATACCTTCGTGACCCATGTTAAAAAATGAGATATCCCTAGTGGTTGTCTTGGGGATAAAAAAACAAACCTTCACCAGAATCTAAAAATATGTGCCTACATAAAATTGAATGACTAGAGACCACTAGGTCACTCCCCCTAATGGGTGACCTACATACTATATACCGAGGAAAGATTGTTGCACCTTTTCAAAGCAAAAAAACTACAAGGGAGTAGCCACATTGGGAAATAATTTTCTATGGATAAGAGTCTAAGTGACCCTACTCTACCTCATGTTGTGATGGGAGCCTAATGTGAGTATTGGAATGTGTGTTGTTGGATTCTGATTTTGCTTGATCCAAATGCTTCAAGTGTTCCTGATCATGCATCATCAAGCTAAGTTGCTTTCTTAAGTGGTAAGGGGCAAAGCATCTATTGTGCTTCACACAAAATATGGTGGGCATGAGCACAATTCCAAAATAGATGTTTTATTATCTCTTACAAAACACAAAAATGGAAATTGCCTTACCCTTGGCCCATCCATTTAGCTTGCTTTGAGTAGGAAGGCCTTGGAGGACTATATTCTAGAGAAGAATTTAGAACTTTCCATGAATTATGGCAGAGTTGATCATCTTGAAGGTTTCCACCCAAGTGGTCCAACTAAGCTCTAAGTTCCATTTCTTATTGAGCATATCTATAAATTGCTAATAATTCATATGAAGCAAGGCTTGGTACCAAAACTTAAGGACTAGGTTCTTGAAGTTATGATTACCAAACCATTTCCAATGAGTCCAAGAGGGATTGGATTATAATGGAGAAGATAGAGGTGGGGGCACCTTGAAGTCGATGGAAAGGATCCACATAATAACTGCTTTATCAATAGAGTAGAGGCCAAAATTTGACTAAATTTGCTTCCAATTTTTCCATGAGGACTTAGAAAACTCCCAAATGTTACCCACCATAATCATTATCCTTTTGAAGAGATGCCTATAAGGAAACCAAGGAATCGTGCCAAGATGTTGTGCATCAAGGTTGATGAAGGGTAACCACCATAAGTTGTATTGGAGGAAATCTATGAGGCATTTCTTTGGATGTGGTTGCCATGAAAGAAATTGATGCACCTACTGCCAAGCTTTCCAAAGTCCTTTAATAATATTATAAACTTCTATAGAGAAATAAGGGTCTTATAAAATAACACCAGTGTATGGTATATTCGCGCAAATTTTACCATCCACCCGATGGTTTTTCAAATGCTCCCTCACCAACACCTTCCATGGACAGTACCTATGATCACCCTTTACATCCATTTAGCCATGAGTGCATAGCCCTGTGCTTAAATATTAGGGATGATAGAAAAGCATTCTTATTATAGATAACATCATTAATGATATCATGCATTGCCCAGCTAATTGAATTATCCTATCTTGAACCTTTTAATATTTTGAGTCTTCCTCGATTGTTAAATTCCTTATCTACATATTCTTGGCCAATTTGAGCCTAGATAGTAGTGCTTTAGCCTCTACCACATGGTTGGCATCTACTCTATAATAATATACATATGCTCTAATAATCTTCCCAAGTGAGTCCCTAATGATCCTTCCACCCCTTCCTTACATAGATTCCCTTTAGTTGCTTCATTAAAATCGAGCTTAAACCATCCATTTTCTGGTTTTTCCCATTTCACCTCCAATATTTTCTTCTTATTATAATATTATTGTACCATTTTTATCTCCTTAAGATTCTAGTTTATTGCAATTTTATATTTGTATGGTGTTTCATACCCTTCCTTGAAATTAATGATAGATAAGTTATCTGCTATACTAGATTTAATATTCAAGAATGATCTAAAACTAGATTTTTTAATATTTTTGAAGATTCTCTAATTCCTTTCCAACCAAATCCCCACATAAAATGAGAAGGTATCAAATTCCATAAAATTTTCAATCTATTGTTGTTGTAAGGATTAACCCATTGGGTGATCCAATCTAGAATATTATTTGGGAAGACCCATGCTACACCAAGTTCTTTTTGCAATAGCTACTAGATTCTTCTAGAAAAAAACACTCTAGGAAAAAATGATTGACTGATTCTTCCTTGTTTCCATAAAGATAACACATATTGGGGAATTAAAAAATACTAGGACACTTAGGGTGCTCGACTACAAGCACTATAAGTGAATGGCGACACAAGTGATTGTTGGACATTTTGAGCAGTTGTCATTGATGTCCAAAGTTAGTTGTCATTGATGTCAAGGTGCCAGGTGATAGCTCAACTCAAGTGCAAGTGGGAGTTTAATAAAATTCATGATGGGTTAAAATATCTATATTTTACATCCAAGAGAATGGGTCAAAATATGGTTTAATTCTCCCAAGGAAGAAATTTATCCAAGATATCAAAAGGATATAATATTATAATAATTGTTATTATAATATTAAAGTGATATGGTGAAAACCCCAAATAAAATATTTATAATTTTCATTATAATATTTTATAAATCAAAGTGGGTTTTATAAAGTTTAATTATATTTCATAAACCCAAAGTTGGGTTTGGAGGCAAAGGCATTCTAAGCACCTTATAAAATTATTAAACCTTCACCGATTTCGTGGAAGGAGAATCTTTGGAAGCACCAACGTTCTCCAAGGAGTGGAGAAAGCAAATATAAATACCTTGCCCAAAGGACATAAACATTATCTTTGCTCGAATTATTAATTGACATGCAAAAAGGAAGAAGAACTCAAGATATTTGGATTTTCGTGTACAACGGATAGTTTAAAAAAGGAAGCATGAGTTGTTTGAAGGCCAACCAGGCAACATGGCCTAGTGGCGAGTGGGTAAGTGTGAAAATGTTTGTTTGCAAGAAAGCCTGCATTCGAAATGTAGTGGATGCGTTGGAGATCGTGTTGGTAGAAAGGTGCCCAAGGCGCACGTTGTTTTTGCCAAGGGCAAAGGGAGCATGACTTGAAGCACGTGGTGCTTTGTTGATTTCAAATGAGCACGTAGCTCATACTGCATTTGAGGCTACAACTAAGGCAGACATCGTGGGCATAGTTAAGGGTTCGATTCCCTCCAAATGTAAGGTAAATATTTTTGATTAAAACTTTTATTATCTGCCTAAAGTTGGAGGTATAAGGGTGTTTAAGGTTTTATCATTATTTGCCTATGTTGGAGTTATAAGGGTTGTTGAGTGAAAATTTAGAAGGATTAAATATTGGATGAGTGGTGGTATTTGAGTATTGTTATTAGGAGTAATAAGGAGGTTTTTATTTTAATTTTTTATTAAAGTCTTAATTGATATATTGATATATTGAAGAATTAAGACTATTGAGCATTGATTTTATTTTAATAAGGATTTTTATATTAAACAAGATTATGGTGAATATTATTTTTAAGTTGGAGTGATAAGGTGTATTTTAGTCATCTTTTTGTATTGTGTTTTATTGAAGTCTTCTAACCCTTATTGAGATTGGCAAAGAGGAATTTGTGAGTGTGGCAGATTTGTTAGAACAACTCCTTGACAAGAAAAATGTATGGGCAATATATTTCTTAATTGAGTTGAGTGGTTGGTTTTCTAAAAATAATTTTGGAGTGAAAAGGACTTGATTAGGGTTTCCTTTTTGAGAGTGTTAGAGTTAATGCTTCAAGGTTTTCTGGAATTAAGTGTTGTGATTAAAACTTGTTTTATAAGCATTGTTGTTGAAGCCATTGGTTGTGTGAAGAACTTGAGTTAGGGTTTGAAAATAACATGAGTATCGTTGTTATGTGAAGATAGTTTTATAAGCATTGTTGTTGAAGTGAGTTGTGAACTTGAAAAGAACATGAGCATCATTGTTATGTGAGATTTGTTGTTGAGAATTGTTGGAAATATTTTGAGTTGGTTGATACATGCTTGGACTAGGATTAGTGAGAAAAAGTTGTTCCTGAGTAATTAGTTGAATAGAGTTGGTTGAGCCCAGTCAAGTGGGTTTGTGAAGTGATTTTTCAAGTTCCATAAAATAAACTATTCTATATTCTGAATTTAGTTGTGAAAGTAATTGAGCATTGAGTATAGAACATATTGAGTCTCTAAAAATTCTCTTTATGCTTCTTTGATATTGGACAAGTTTTGTGTGGACTTGTTAAGCAGATTTGAGGTAAGTATTTGAGAAGACTTGTGGAATGATTTTGTATGAGATTTTGTGGAAGCTTACAATACATATTGAGCAAGTTTTGTGTGAGCTTGTTGAGCAGATTTGGACAGGTTCTGAGTGGACCTATTGAGAAGATTTGACCAGGTTTTGAGTGAACCTGTTGAGCAGATTTAAGCAGGTTCTGAGAGCAGATTCAAGCAAGTTCTGTTTGGACATGTTGAGTAGACTCAAGCAAGTTCTAAGTGGACTTGTTGATCATATTTGTGCTAGATCGACTGGACTATGTTTAGTACAGATTTGAGATAAAACTTTTGAGGTGATAGATTATAGAGGATAATAGTCTCCAGTAGATATAGATACATAGCCAGGGCAGTGAGGACAAGTCTTCTGAGTGGGGATAAGAGTCTTCAGTGGAGAGAGATCCACAAGATAGTGTAGTGGAGGCAGTAGTCTTATAGAAGTTCACCATCTAGAGCATAGGAGAAGGAGTTCTCCTATGGATAGAGATCCATGAACTTGATTTAGGGGATTGGTGTCTCCTTTGGACAGAGGTCCATAAAAATTATAATTGGGAAGGATTCCCAAGAGATTGATTGAGAAAATTTTAGAGAAATATTTTCTCCGTAGAGTAGCCCACATTGGGTGAACCACGTAAATTATGGTGTCTCTATTGTGTGATGATTTGTGCATTTCTTTGATTACTGCTATTGATATTGCTATCTACATATTGCATAATATTGGTTTAGAAAGAAAAGTAAAAAGTGGTCTTATATTGTTCACCCTCCATCTCAGTATAAGCTTGAGTTATTCAGTGATTCCTTGGTGATCTATGTCAAAAACTAAGATATCCTTAGTGGTTTTCTTGGGGATAAAAAGACAATCCTTCACCAAGACTTTGAAAATATGTACGTACATAAAACTGAATGACTAGAGGCCACTTTGTCGCTCCTCCTAATGGGAAACCTACATACTATCTATTAAGGAGAGATTGTTGCACTCTTCCAAAATAAAAAAACTATAGGGGAGTAGCCACATTGGGAAATCATTTACTATGGAGAAGAGCCTAAGTGACCCTACTCTATCTCATATTATGATGGGAACCTAATGTGAGGATTGGAATATGTGTTTTTGTCTTCTAATTCCACTTGATCCAAATGGTTCATCAAGTGTGCTTAATTATTCTACCATGTTATTTAATCTATACATTTCATCTGAGTTATGAGTCTATGTCTCACATATGCACCTCTTCAAATCTATGATTTCTTCTTGTAGCACTTTCTCCTTTTGGATGTGACATGCTAACACAACCCGCAACTAGCATTTTACAACAACAAAGATGTTAGTTATTGAGATACTAGAGATATCTTCCTTATCATTTTCAAAAATGGCTTTGCACTGAGTCTTCCATATATGAAAGATGATAGCCGCCCTAGTAATGGAGAGAAGTAATTTTTGGTTGGGCATCAGATCAATCACCAACAAGGGTTGATCCTTCATCATAGGTAGTGGTAAGGGGTAAAGTATCTATTGTAATTCACACCAAATATGGTGGGCATGAGCACAATTACAAAATAGATGTATTATCTCTTCCAAATAATAAAAAGGTAAATTTCTTGAAGAACACAAGTTTATACTCAGATGGGGGTGAACAGTATAAGATCAAATTTCACTTTTCTTTCTAAAAAATATTATCCAATATTATAAATGGCAATATCAATAACAGTAATTAAAGTAATGCACAAATAATCACACATAAGAGACACCAATTTAATGTGGTTCACCCAATGTGGGCTACTCCACAGAGAAAATATTTCTACTAAATTTTCTCAAAAAATCTCTTGGGAATCAATTCCCTATTACAATGTTTATGGACCTCTATCCAAAGGAGATACCAATGCCCTATGCTTTGATTTGTGGATCTCTCTCCACAGGAGAACTCTTTCCTCTTTTCTCTGGTTCATGGAACTTGATCCATGAGAACTCTATCTCCTCAAATAGTTTGTGGATCTCTCTCCATAGAAGAACTCTATCTTCCCAGCTAGTTCACGGATCACACTCCACAGGAGAACTCTATTTCCTCTGCTCTAGTTCATGGATTTCTATCCATAAGAGAACTATTTTCCCTTTGCTCTAGCTGATGATTTTCTAGAAGACTTCTGCCCCCTCTGCTCTGGATTATGGATCTCTCTCCATAGGAGAACTCTATTCCCACTGCACTAGCTAATGGATCTCTGTCCACAGGAGATTGCTGTCCTCTTTAATATATCATCTCCAAAGATTTTTCTAAAATATATCTCAAATATGCACTAAAATCTATCCCAAGTATAGTACAAATATACCTCAACTATGCTCACAAATCTGCACTAATATATATCTCAAATATGTCCTCAAGCCTTAACACAAAGCTTGATCAAATCACCAATCAACTCTATTTAGATATGTCCCAACCCTTAACACAAAGCTTGAACAAATCATCAATTAACTCTGCTTAGATACGCCCCAAGCCTTAACACAAAGCTTGAACAAATCAACCTTGCTCTTAATGTTATTTCAAGTCTACACAAGACTTGCTCAAATATACCTTCAAGTCCTCTCAAGAAATTGTTCAATTATGCTCTCAAGTCCTCTCAAGAACTTGCTCAATTATGCTCTTAAGTCTTCACCAAGAATTTCTCAAATCTACCTTCAAGTCTTCTCAAAGACTTGCTCAAATCTACCTTCAAGTTATCTCAAGAACTTTCTAAATTATGCTCTCAAGTCCTCTTAAGAACTTGCTCAATTATACTCTCAAGTATTCACCAAGACTTGCTCAATTTGATCTCAAGTCTTCACCAAGACTTGCTCAAATATGCTCTAGCATATGCTCAAACCTGTTCTAACACATGCTCAAGATAGCTCACAAAATAAGCTCAATTAATCTCAAATATCACACACAATGCTATCAAATGCTTTGTCTATTATTCAAAGTAATTCCTTTAACTTGAATCAATTTAGACATATTCTATCTAGAATTTATTTAACATTTGGAACATATAGAGAATGATATACTCTATCAAAAATCAACATGTTCTACTCAATCATTAAGTCTGTCGCTTTTACAAATTTGATTTCTAATGTTTGCACATTCATTTTTAATATCACTCAAGACCAATGATCAAAAAATTCACACATACATTCAACCAATGAAGCATAATTATATCACAAACCCTAAACAAATGTTCTTCCAACTTCTTTCAACAAAGAGCACAAAGTAGGTCTTAACTCAAATATTTCCAACAATGCTTATCAAACAATCCTTTTCACTCCACCTTATGTTTCAGAAATATTCATTCAACCAAACACCTTAAATAAGGGATGATATGCCCATACCTTTTTTCTTGCTTTTATGGAGATATATCTTCAAAAATTTGTCTCACACACAATATATTTTACAACTATAAAATGGTTAGCACAACACTTCTTTATAAGTTAGCAATCCTTCAATATGTGTGCCCAATTAAATTCCAAACCACTCTCTTGGTTTCTCAAACTATAACATCAACTCATATAATCAAACCCTTCAAAAAGAACAAGAATCCAAACAATTAAAATACCTCATACACCTTTTAACTCCCTCTTAACTTCTAAACACACTCATAACAAATTTAACAAGGATTCTTATTACTCCAATAGTTCACTTTCAAAATAATTCAATATAATTTTCTTCAAAATAAATGCATGAAATAATAATAAAAAAATAATTCTCTTATATCTCCCAAAGCCAACAGTGCTCACAATTATCAATTAAACCACATGCGCCTACCCTCAACCTTAGCAATTACTAAAATCAATTTGTGCTTACCAAAAATGCTATCATGAAGATTCTAACACAATGCCTACCACCTACCAGTGCACTAGCTTTCCTTGGTCCGCTGCTAGGCCAACCGCCCACATAAGGAATTAATGCCAAGATGCTCTCTTTAACCACTTCTCATCCTTCTCACCAGAAAAAATAAAAAATTTTGCTATCATATTTCAAACGTAGGATCTGTTATCCATCAATGCCTTATCATGCTATGGGATGCCACTAGTCCAACCATCCACACAAGGAACAAATACCACGATGCACACTTTAACCACTGCTCATCCTTCTTGCTAAGTAAACTACTACCATCGAGAATTGAACACAGGACCTGCCTCCCACCATCATCTAAACGCTACCAAGCCAACCGCTAGGCCAACCACGTGGTTTGTGATAGAGGCATACAACCTTATATCTTTATTTGTCCATGTTTTCCTCTTTGTTTTCAAATTTGAAACTTGCATCCACCTTGCTCACGAAATTTGCATCAACAATAATCATTAATCACTCTCATCATGAATTAAAAAAACTTATGTTTTGGCCTTCAAAATTTATCATATAAAATTATAATTTTCCTCCATGCTCAAACGTCGGCGAAGTTAATAATTTAAACTTTATTCTTGGTGCCAAACCCACTTAGGGTTTATAAAATATTATAATTAACCTTAGGCCAACCATGTGGAGCTTTATATCAAATCTCTTGGGCTTAAAATATAAATATTTTAACCTTCTTTTTATCAATTCCCTTGCATTGAGATGAACTATTTTGACATCAATGACAACATAATTACTCAAAATTTCCAATATTACCTTGCCCTTGGCCCATCCATTTAGTCTGCTTTGAGTAGGAAGACCTTGGAGGACTACATTATAGAGAAGAATTTGGAACTTTCCTTGAATTGGGGCATAGTTGATCAGCTTGAAGGTTTCCACCCAAGTGGACCAACTAAGCTCTAAGTTCCATTTCTTATTGAGCATATCTATAAATTGCTGATAATTCATAGGAAGCAAGGCTTGGTACCAAAACTTAAGGACTAGGTTCTTGAAGTTATGATTACCAAACCATTTCCAATGAGCCCAAAGGGGACTGGATTCCAATGGAGAAGATAAAGGTGGGGGAACCTCGAAGTCGATGGAAAGGATCCACATAATCACTACTTTATCAATAGGGCAGAGGCAAAAATTTGATTTAATTTACTTTCAATTTTTCATGAGGATATAGAAAACTCCTAAATGTCACCCAAAAGAATCATTCTCCTTTTGAAGAGATGCCTAGAAGAAAACTAGAGACTCGTACCAAGATGTTGTGCTTTAAGGTTGAGGAAGGGCAACCACCATAAGTTGTATTGGAGGAAATCTACGAGGCCTTGCTCTCGATGTAGTTGGCATGAAAGAAATTGATGCACCTGCTACCAATCTTTCCAAATTACTTTAAGAATATTATAAACCTCTATAGAGAAATAAGGGTCTTATAAAATAACATCAGTGTATTTACATATTCACCCAAATTTTACCATCCACCTGATGGTTTTTCAAATGCTCTCTCACCAACACCTTCCATGGATCATTCCCTATGATCACCCTTTGCATCCATTTAGTTGTGAGTGCATAGCCCTGTGCTTAAATTTTAGGGATGATAGAAAAGCATTCTTAATATAGATAACATCATTAATGATATCATGTATTGTCCAACTAATTAAATTATCCTATATTAAACCTTTTAATATGTTTAGAGAGTCTCCCTCAATGATTAAATTCCTTATCTACATATTCTTGGCCAATTTGAGACTAGTTAGTAGTGCTTTAGCCTCTACCACATGGTTGGTATCTACTCCATAATAATATACATATGCTTCAGTAATATTTCCATCTGAGTCCCCAATGATACTTCCACCCTTGACTTTCCTAGATTCCCTTTAGCTGCTTTATTAAAATCAAGCTTAAACCATCCATTATCTATTTTTTTCCCATTTCACTTCCAATATTTTTTTCTTATTACAATCTCCATGTACCCCTTTTATCTCCTTAATATTCTAGTTGATTGCAATTTTATATTTGTATGGTGTTTCATACCCTTCCTTGAAATTAATGATAGATAAGTTATCTTCTATACTAGATTTAATATTCAAGAATGATCTAAAAATAGATTTTTTAATATTTTTTAAGTTTCTCCGATTCCTTTCCAACCAAATCCCCCACATAAAATGAGAAGGTATCAAATTCCATAAAGCTTTCAGTCTATTATTGTTGTAAGGATTAACCCATTGGGTGATCCAATCTAGAATATTATTTGGGAAGACCCATGCTACACCAAGTTCTTTTTACAATAGCTACTAGATTTTTCTAGAAAAAATGCACTCTAGGAACAAATGATTGATTGATTATTCCCTATTTCCACAAAGATAACACATATTGGGGAATTGAAAACCTCTCTTCTATAGATTATCCAAAGTTAGAATCTTAACGTAAACCACTAACCATCAAAAGATCTCAATCTTGGGAGTGACAAAATTTTCCCATATACTTCCCTAATTATAACCTCATTTTTCCTATAAATATATGTCCTAATAACCTAATTTTATGCTATATTCACCTATGGGATCTGCTATCCATATTATTTCATCTTCATTTATTTTTTGACCTAAATAATACTATCCTAATTTTTCATTTAGTTTCTAGACCTGCATGTTTTTATCTTGAGAATCCAAGCTAAGTGGGATCCATTTTCTTTCCCCTTCAACTACCTCTATGTAACTATGAATGTAGATGCCATATTTGGTTCTATGTCATCCTTTATATTATTCCATTTTCCTATGCTATTTAAAATATTTTGATCCAACCATGCATCTTCCCAAAAGGATATACAATCCCCATTCCCTATCCTCCATCTCACATTTCTCCACAATAATTTTCTACTTTGAGTTAGGAAATTCCATATCACTAAACCTTTACAAGGGTCTCAAATAGAAAGCACCCTATGCTTATCTTGATTATCCAAATATTTGGATAAAATAATTTTGGCCCAAAGGTTGTTAGGTTCTCTCATCATTCTCCAGCAAAGTTTACCTACTAGAGCTTCATTTAACTCTCTAATATTTCTAATACCTAGTCCTCACTTTTTTGATTTATAGAATTTTTCCCAAGCCACCAAAGTTAATATTTATTTCTCTTCAAATCCTATCCAAAGAAAGTTTTTTTGGATCTTCTAAAAAACATTGGATACATTGAATGAAATTTTAAATATTGTGAGATAGTAGATTGGAATGGTTTACAAAACACTCTTAAAAAATTGAAGTTTACCAACTTGTCTTAACAAACTGCCTTTCCACCCAGTTAGTTTCCTTTGGAATCGATCAATAATAGGATCCCATATAGATTCTTGCTTCTTCCCACAAAATAATGGCATGCCCAAATAGATTGAAGGTAGATTTCCAACCTCACATCCTAATGATCTTGATATCCTTCTTTGTATTTCAAGGGGAGTGTTAATAAAGAACACTTTACTTTTGTCCAAATTCACCTTTTATTGGGAAGCTTCCTCATAAGTATTTAGGACTTGTTTAAAAACTTTAGCTTCTTTCATAGTAGCTTTCTCTAAAAGTATAGTGTCATCAACAAATTGTTGATGTGATACTAACTCCAAGGAGGAAGCTGATATAACTCCCTTAATACTTCCTCTATTTCTTGTTGCTATAATACTTATCCCTAGTGCTTCAACCAAAATAATGAAGAGGTATAGGGATAGAGGATATCCTTTCCTAATACCTCTATTACTTCCAAAAAATCCTACTAAAGAGCCATTCAATAATATTGAAAACATAGGAGTTGTTATGCAACTCAAAATCCATCTTCTCCATTTCTCCCCAAAACCAAAATTCTCCATATATTTGTTCATAAATCTCAAAGAATCATTGTTAAATGCTTTATTCATATCTAATTTTATAATCATACATTCTCTTCCACTTTTTTGCAAGGAATGGAGGGTTTCATGAATAGTAATAATACCATCAAGAATTTACCTACCCTGAACATGTTGGATTTTGATGATTTATATTAAAGGAAATGCAACCACAATATGTAAAATGAGAAAGCAATGATAAGTATATGATAATGAAACTATAATATGTAGGAAAACTATGATATCAAATTCTACAATAACTTAGAAATATACCTTCAATGGATGCTCATAAAAATAGTACAATGTATTATAATGAAGGACATGAACACTCGAACTATATTGCACTCTAACTACAAATCACTATAGTAACTTTAGTCTCTCTCACTCTCTATACCTAGAGGCATATATATAGGAAGATATGTGCCTTGGCCTTTAATATACCCATGAATCTTCATATATCTATCCTAGGACTCATGTACAAGTGGACTACATGCACATTTACATCATTGTTCATTCTAACACTTGTGCATTTATTACTTGCTTGAAGTATCTACTCAAACCTTAATTTAAGATAAACTCCTAATCTAGAAATGTACCTAAGGTGGTACATTGACATGTACTAAATAATATAATATAATCTAACACCCCTTGTATTACATTATTTGGGTATTGAAGACTTTAGTCTTCAATATGGTCTTCATCCTTCAAATGTTCTTCAACTTGATATGGTCCTTCTCTTTCATTTGGTTTAGTCTTCATGTTGTCTTTCATTGTCTTCTTCATTCCTCTAGTTTCTATTGTTTCAAAGTGTTTGGTAGAATCCTTGTTCTTGGAGTCTTCAAAGTATCTTTGATGAACTAGAGATCTCATGATCTTGTAGGTCACAAGTGGGTCAGAATTGCTCCATTTTATTTCCTTTATTTTTCTGAATGACTTGTCTCCTTGATATTCAAAAATGTCAAGCTTGAATTCATTGTTAGTGGATGCTTCTAAAATAAGAACTTGGAAGAAGCAATCTAATATGAATATTAGTCTCTCTTCAAATATTTTATAGTACTTATATTTATAGTAACAGAAGAAATATGAATGAGATTTTCCTCCATAATATTTACATGGATGGAGGGTCTAGCATTTTGCTCTCTCATGACCAAATTTGTTGCCATAGTGAAGATATCCCAATTTATTTGATACTTATTTCAGGAGAATCAAGTCCATATAAAATAGTTAAGCCATCTATGTACGATCAAAAGCTATTTCATCCTTACTTCTTTCATAAATTTGTAGGATATATTTTTGATGAATATTCTTTTCTACCTTTTGAATATGGTTCTCAATATCTTCATTGGTATAGTTGACATCATTGAAAGATATTTTTGAAGAATTTACTTTTGCCAATCTATTGATTTGTGAATTCTTAGAAGTCTTTCTAAACCATATTGGTTCTTCTCTTCTAATTGCATTTTCCTTATTATCAATTCTAGAATCAAGTATGTCTTTGAACCACTTTGATTCTTTGAGACCTGTGTATTTAATAAGCCTTTCCATTGTTTCTTTCTTTGTTTACAAGAGAACAATTTTGATAGAAGTTTTGTATCTCAAAACTTTGTAGTTGTCTACCTTATGACTCCCTAGTTTAGAGTATGTGAACTAACTTGATAAATCCTTATCAAATATTAGATTTTGTAGAATCCCTTATATCTCCCAAGTGATTATAGTATGCTATGGTTTTGATAAAGTACTTAGAATCTATTAGATTTACTTTTGATTTGATTCCTTAATGTTTTGAAGACAATAATCAACTCCTACATCACCTTATTTCTCCATATTGATATATGCATTTTTTAATTAGATGAAGTTATCTAAATTCAAGACTCTATGGTTGGATTAATTTTATCTCTTTTCATGTGAATATTAGAGGAGTATAAGCAATAAATTCTAACTCTTTTAAGAAATCAATGATTTTGCTTCTTTAACCTTTAATTTTCAATGATTCAATTTTCTAAATTCCAATGTTCTAAAGTTTGATGTAGTACTCCTTATATCTCCCTAATTTGGAAAATTAGAAATGATAATATTTGCAATAGAGTAATACTTTAATTTTTCCAAGGTATAAAACCTTATAACTCCTATTTAATTAATTTACAAATATTAGATATAATGCACCTTGAAATATTTCTTAAGGTTTTGCACTCCTTGGTTTAATTGCTTTCTATTCTAAGGTTATAATTTCTCCAATGTAATATAAGCTTAACCTTAGATATATGAAACACCTTATATCTCCTTTTTCACTTTAATTAAAGCAAATATCAACTTAAATATACCTCTTAATGCTGAGTGTTGATTGGCTTTGGTCTTGTCTTCACTGTCCAAGCTTGGAGCGCTGCAAATATTTATCTTCACCTTATGATAGTGAGCATTCAATGCTCTCCTTTGAGTGGTGCTCTCCTATGATGGTATTCTCCTCCTTTAATGTAATTTGACCTCTCTGAGATCAAGAATTGCTGGAGATATCTCAATGCTTAATATTTGTGCTTCACTCTATGTGCTCTTCTCAACCTAGGCTCTTTAATATCCTTTGTCCCTTCTTGGAATGCTAGTCATGTGGTGTATTACGTTGCTCAGGTATGTAGGTGGTGAATGGAGGTTACGTTCTTTGTGAGCATTAGTTTAGGTGAGCCTTCAATGCTCTCATCTACCTTTGAATATTGCACAATGATTATGATACCTTCAACCTTTGAATATTGCAAAATTATACCTTCAATGCTCAAGTTGAGCGTTATCTCATGCCTGGGAATTACCTTCCTCTGCATAGGGTTGTAGGCATTATAATATTGATGTTATAAGGATATGATAACACTTATCTTATGTTGCACCAAGTGGTATGATATTCCTTAGCTTGAGGTGGTAAGTGGAATGTATTTCCCTTGCATGTAATTGTGCTTTCAACATCTTCTATTTCCTCAATGCTTCTTGCCAACAATTGCAAGTTGTTTTGGATTAGCTTTCCACATTCTTTATGTAGTGAATGGTGGTGCTCCTCTCTCATGAAGTTGTATCCAACTATGGTGGTTCAAAGGTACTTCAACACTATCCTCTTAGTTGGGGGTTCATCCAAGATATTGTTGTAATTCGCTTGGGTAATGCACTCTTTACTTGCACCTTGATCATTTTACGTTACTTATTTACGTTGTTCTCCTTGCTGGCTAGTGATGCGTTATACTACCTTATCGTTATGTTACCCAAGTTGATCTCCTTTCTATTTCAGGTTGTTCTTGCACTATGAGTGATGCTTTCATAAGACCTACAATGCCATACCTAGTGTCTTTAGACACCTTGAAACCTTTGCTATTGAACCCTTACTTGGCTCTATTTATCTACTTCAAAGTTAGTTCCTCAACCTTGATGATATGGCCAATCGATGACTGTTATATGATTGTTGTTGTAGTGTCTTAAGACACTCTAGCTTATGTCCTCATTTTTCTACGTTGGAAAGGACAAAATCGATGCAATTTTGTAATGTAAATAATGTTGTAACACCTTGTACCTATACTTTGAGATCTTTGAATATCCTTTTAACGCTTAATTCCTTGATATGGTGTATGCTTGCTCTACTCCTTGGTGGTAAATGGAGGTTTAATATTGAATTCCTTACTAGACAAATCTCTCCTCTAACTCCTTTGCTTGGTTAACTTTACAATAATAATTCCAAGCTTTTTAATCAAAAAACTAATATGCCTTTATGGATGGCATAACTTTGTACTATAGAAAATGCAATCTATACTCTTAGAGTAGTGTCTTATTTGCTTTCAATAGAAGGTAGGATGTTGATATTTTTATTTCTTTCAAAATATATCTAATTCCCCTTTCTTATGTGTAGGTTTTAATCCTTAAAGAAACTAACTTTTGCACTTCCTTGAAGACTTTAAACTTGAAACTTACTCCCTTGCAACTTTAAACTCTAATGTGGTGCTTAATGAAACTTAATAATAATATGAATCTAAAAGTTCAAATAATGAACCTTTTGCACCTAATTTTCTTACCTTAATGACCTTTGTAGATGATGGATATCTTGGTGATTTGAATCACCTAATTGTTGCCATGTGTTTGATGAAATCACAACTCTTTCTTGCTATCCAAAAAAACTCTTTAACTCACCAATTTGTAGCTTTAGTACTCCTCTAACTTAATGCTCGAAAATGTAGTTTGGTGGCTTTAACTCTCCTTCCAATTATTCCCTTAAAACCTGAAACTTAGCAACTAGAAATGTTGCTCAAATTACTGCTTTTTTTCTATCCTCAAATATGAAATTTTCAGATTGCAAATTAGTCAATTTCTCCTCTGAAGTGCTATTTTTGAATCTCACAAAATTGGTAGGAAACTCCAAATTGTATCTAAGATTTTACTTCAATAAAACTTAACTTTTATGCTATAAAACAAAAATCTCCTTTCTCTGAAATAGCCTTCAATGGAAATCTCCAAATCTCTAAAATTTGGTGGTTTCTTCTAACTCCTTTCTCCTTTAGCCTCCTTGTTGAATTCTGACTTCAACATTGGCCTATCTAGTAGCCTTATTCTCAAGAATTTGAATGTTTTGAGGTCTTCACTATTCTCTAAAATTTGGCTAGCTCCTTGTCAAATTCTTCTCCTTTTTGGGCTTGTTATCGGATGGCAACAATTGTCCCAAATTCTATTCTATCAGTAACTTATCCTTTCTAGTAAATTTATCCTATGAGTTCTATTCAAAAATCCTTCAATGGCCTTCTTTGAAATCTACAATGAGGCTTTCCTAGCCTTCTCCTTCTTTCTCCTTCTCAAGAATTCCTTGAGACCTCTTCTCTTGGGCCTTTAATTTCATAGCTTCTCTAGTCTTCTCAATGAGACATTTTCTTCAATATTCAACTATGGAAGTTTTGCAATGAGATCACCTTACTAGGATATCTAAAATATACTACTTCTAGAATATGGAACAAGACCTTTGCTAGTCCTTCTCTACCTTCAATATTCCAAAACTAGAAGTTCTTCAATGGGACCTCTTGTGGGTCTCTTCAACTTCTTGAGCTATTTTCTCCTCCTCCTTCAATATGCAATCTACAGTCTTCAATATTCTCCTGGACTCTTTTATAGAGTCTCTTCTTTCTTCAACATGCAATAAGGCTCCTTTGGATTTTTTTTCTCTCTTCTGCAATCTGTAGGTCAACAACTCTTGCAATGGGACATTTTCTTTAAGGCCTCCTAATCTTTAGTCTTCAAATTTTTGCTTCAAGTTCTGGATTGATTCTAAAGAAGATATTCTTCCTAGATTTCTTGTAGTAAGCTTTCCAAATTTCTTTGAATCTTATTTTCCTACAACAAAGTTTTAGAAACTAGAAAATAGTAAATATCTAAATCTAGAGATTTTGAATCTTCACTAGTTGTTTTTTCAATCTAGTGAAATAAATGCTGAGTCCTAGTCTTCATGAGTTTTTCTGCAAGTCTGTGTAAATACTCTAGCCAAATGTATTTTCAAAAAAATTTAAAATAAGATTTTTGATCTCCTATCAATATCTCCTATGGTTCTCCCTATTTCCTATCGATCTACCATGTAATATGATACCACTGTTAGCTTTTGATGATTTATATTAAAGGAAATGCAACCTCACAATGTAAAATAAGCAAGCAATGATAAGTATATGATAATGACATTATAATCTGAAGGAAAACTATGAGATGAAATTCTACAATAACTCATAAATATGCCATTAGTGGATGTTCACAAAAATAGTACAATGTATTATAATGGAGGACATGAACACTCCATAATTTCAATGAAAGAACTACATTGCACTCTAACTACAAATCACTATAGTAACTTCAGTCTCTCTCACTCTCTCACACTCTATACCTCAAGGCATATATATAGGAAGATATGTGCCTTGGCATTTACTCTACCCATGAATCTTCATCTACCTATCCTATGACTCATGTACATGTGGAATACATGCACATTTACATCATTGCACATTCTAACACTTGTGCATTTATTACTTGCTTAAAGTATCTACTCAAGCCTTAATCTAAGATAAAATACTAATCTAGAAATTTACCTAAGGTGGTACATTTACATGTAGCAAATAATGTAATATACTCTAACAGAACAAACCCTCCCTATTGTTTTAAATAATCTGTTTCAAGATAGGTTGCATCCTATTAGCCATGATTTTTTTTATGCTTTTATAAGTAGTGTTTCATAAGATTATGGATATATAATCTATAATACTTAAATTTGTTTACTCCATTTCTCTTAGAAATTAGGACAATGAAAGTATTATTCAATTCTCTCAAAACCTTACCCAATATTTGAGAATCTTAGATTGCTACCACTAAGTCCTCTTTAATAATATCCCAACATGCTTGAAAGAATCCTATTGGAAATCCATTAGGTCTAGGGGATTTGTCCCTTTTCATAGAGAAAAGGGTAATATTAATTTTAGCTTCACTTACCTGATCCAACAATTTTTTATTTACTTCTTCTAAAATGAGATTGGGGATATGTTGTAGAATTAATTTCATAGCCTCCTCATTAATGTCCATATTTGATGTAAGCAAATTTCTATAAAAGGAAATTGCTTCCTCTTTTATCTTTTCATCATCATTGATCAAAGTGCCCTCCTCAAAAATGATTTCCTTTATTTTGGTAGCATGTCTATGTTTCAAGGTGGTGGTATAATAAAATCTTGTGTTCCTATACCCATTTCTCAACCAAAGGGCCCTGGATTTTTATTTACAAAATATTTCCTGTATAGCTAGTAAAGAGTGGTATTTGGGTAGCAAAACTTGATCTTCCTGATACAAATCAACAATCATACCTCCCAAATTTATATTATCCTTTAATTATTTTATTTGTTTTTGAATTTTCCTTTTTGTTTGAAGATGTTTTCAAAAACTACTTTGTTCCAAATTTTCATATTTTGTAACTTCTTCATAAGTCGATACATGCTAGAGCCATGAATAGGGATATTCTACAATTCCTTAATGCATTCTTAACCTTAGGGTGAAGTAACCACATCAATTAAAATCTAAAAATACTACGTCCTTCCTTCTTTAGGGTCTCCAATCTTAAGATAAGAGGGTTATGATCAGATGCTATCCTGGGAAGAGTTGACAACAACAACCAATGTTTTGAGAGATCCAATTTTTGAGATAAGGAATCTATCCAATATGACTTGAATAAGGTTATCCCCCAACCTATGATTAGTCCAAGTGAATTTTACATCTTTAAGATCAATATCTATAACCCCACTCATGTGAATGAATTTACTTAAATTCTCCATCCTCCATCCTTCATACTTGTTGAATGACATAGATTTCCACCATTTTTCACTAGGAGATAGTGGAGAAGTGAAATATCTAGCTATTATCCATTTAATGTCTCCAATTTTATTCTTGACTCCATATAATTCCCTCCATAGATCCTTTCTCTCTCTACATGTATTTGGAGCATAAATATTGGTAATTATAAATAGAATATTATCTATTTTAGATGTGAACAAGATAGTTAATTGATACCTGCTACTAACCACAACTTTCTTATAAAAAAAATCTAGATTCCAAAGGGTCAAAATCCCTCCTGATGTTACCACGGCTTCCACTTTTGCACCATTTCCTTTTCTCCAAATACAATTCTTAGCACAATCAAAGGTTTGAGAGTTAATATTTATTTCTTGAAGTAAAATTATATTAACTTGGTTATCCTTCCTCAGGATCTTAACCAGTCTTTGTTTTTCAGGATACTTCATACCCTTAATATTCTAAGATATTATATTCATTTCCAAATTTTACTATGGACTTCAATCCACCAGTTAGCTTTATTACAATCTGTGTACAATTTTCTAAGCCTTTAATAGTCTCTCTTTTCCTAACCTTAGTCAGAGTGAGCCTTCTAACTATGTTTTTAGAGTCACTTCCTACATCTATAATATTTTTAGCATTTCTTGTCATTATTATGGTTGTTTCTTCCTCCAAATTTACTCCTTTTGATTTTAGTTTTATTATTGATCTCAAAGAACTTTTTTCTATTTCATTTTCAAGATTAGGAATCTTGCTTAATACATTTAATGAATATTTAAATTTCTCAAGAGTGAGTTCTACCTTGGCATGCTGATCTTCTTGTAATTCCTTTGTAAGGCTTATTGCCTTAGCTTGATCCTCCAACCTAGAGTCTTTTGGTTCACCTCCCTCCTCTTTCTTCTTTGCAACTTTGCAAGTCTATTTCCATATGGGAATTATCCTCTGAATGTTTTTGGGATGTATTCACCACATATTGTCTATTTTATTTGTGCTCTTATTATTTATTTTTATCCTTTGATAGACCATGAGTCTCCTCTGTGCTAGATTGATCCTATATTTTTTCTATTTGGAGATCAAGATTTTTTTCACTATGAACAATATTTCATATGAACAAGATAACAATTATGTATTGCTACATAACAATTATGAGTTACCACATAACAATTAGCGAGTATTGTATAACAATTATTTATTACTATGTAAATTATATGCCTGCACTTTTCATGTAATACTCATTATTTTTATTAAATTTTATTTGAGCTTTTTATTGTATACAATTTACAATAATTGCTACTACATAATATAAATGTTGCTAAAGTTTAAAACCTTGTACTATTAAATACAAACATAATATATAATTTAATAAAAATATAAAATAAAGTGCAATAGAGGGTAAATTATGTCTAGTTGATCTCTAGAACAACAAATATTCTTCTCATTTTAATTACATAAATTAATAACTATTGTAAATGTGTTTTTAATTACAAAGAATATTCAATATAATTTAGTAACTTATAAAAGTTATTAAATTTTCATAATATACAAATAAAAATGAAATTAACATTAATATATTAATTTTTTAAAATTTATTATTTAAATTAATTATTATAATTACCATATAAATATTTTTTCCATCTCTCATCTTTTATTTTCTTTATTTTTTCAACTTCATTTTTCCATTCCTTCTTTTCTTTCTTCCTCATATTCCTTTTACTTTCTTTCATCTATTCCTTCTCTTCTATTTCTTCATAGTTTTTTTTTTACAATATTAATTATAAATAATCCTCAATCATCTAAACACATAAAATATGCCAACCTTTTCATGTATTAAAATGTAAATTATACACACACACTTATTGAATTATACATTAAAAATTAAATTTTAAACAATTAATAGAAAATATTTCTATAAGGAGACCTATCTTAAGTTTACATTTATTCATAGTTACAAAGAAAGCATCTAAACTTCTAACAACTAATCTAAAAACCATTATGTTTTTCTTTTACGAAACGCACAATATCAAATAATTTGTCCAGTCATATTTATAAGTAAATATTATTAAGACAATATTTTAATCTTATCACATTAGAATAAATTAATATCATCACCCTAACTCTTGTTATAAACATCTTAAAATATCGTTGGTGTTAAATTACTGTAACAACCTTCCTTGGAACTCATTATTAACAATGAATTACGTATTGGTGTGGATATCTAATGCATAGCTTTATTTTATGGTGTTAATAAGATTGGATAATTGCACTTTATGTTTTGATTCTATTATCAAAATATGGTATTATTGATGTATTTGTGGTTGCAGGACCAGGTGCTCTCACTAGTGGATTTATATGGGATAACCACCTGAGTTGAGAGATATTTTGGGAAATGATGGTGATGACTTATTCAAAGACAACTCTAGGGTTAAAATGTACCCTTCATGTAGATGCATTGCATTTTTCTTATTTTATGAATACACCGTTGGGCCATGATATTACCTTTTGGCAAAGGAGTCATCCTTAGAAAGTAAGGGGGGTAACATGTTAGTTACCTTAAAGGGCCACTTACTTAAGGATAAAGCAACACATTGTATTATGGTTTTGGAAAGTCCTTTTTTTTGTTTGGAAGCTTGGAATTGTTTGGATAACTCCATTAAAGTATTAATAAGGGTAAAGATATTAATACTTGAAATATCAAATGTTAATGGTACTAATTTTGGGTATTAATTTGATGAAATAAATAGCTAATTTCTTTGGAGGTATCTTGATTTAATTTTAGGATATTGATTCCATGCTTGCAAAGGATTTCTTCCCTTCTCATGTTGATTATGTTTATAAATACATTTAGATTAAACATTAGACATATGGTTAATGCTTGCAAATATATATATATATATATATAAGAGATTAATATCAACCTTAGTTGATTTGCAAATAGCATTAATATTAATTAAGAAACACCATATTATGCTTTGGGCCTTTATTTTCGTAAATGATTACACATTGTTGAGTTTGTGGCTACTTTGGCTACCTTGAGACAAGGTATTATCGAGAAGATCAAGGTAACGTCAACTCTTGAATCATGGAAACACTTGAGGGATGCATAAAATTTGCAATCCAAGAAGGAAGGCTTCATTTTTTGTACCCCTAAAGAAGGTAGTGGGGGGGATGGTCGACACAGTAAGCAAGCAAAAGATAAGGGAAATCAGGGAGTTGTAGTGCACATTACCACAACAACTAATCGATAGTGCATAGAGGTACCTTGTATTTGGTTTGCTTAATTGTTATATTGCTTGGAGAACATTGCTTTGCTTCTATATGCACCTATTTTTTATTTTACTACGATGTTTTGGATTATTGTATGAGTTTGCTCAAGTGTAGCATCCTAAGTCATCTCAGGGTGGTGTTAAGCCCCTAGCCAATGATAGTCTATACCTCCTTTGTTCATAGGAAGCTTTAGAGTCTCTAGTTTGTTATACCTTAGCTTATCTGGAGGGTTGTGTTGGCATCCTCTAAGTTTGGATAGATGGTGTTGTTAGTTTTTGATAGACGTATGTCTATGTTTGTTGCTACTATAGTTATTCAAATTATATGGGGTTTCGATACTTTTGGAATATGAGTGTGTTGGGTTAGTTGGGTCTTCTAGTGTAGGCATTGGAAGAGCTTGGGTGGTGGATCCTTGATTTAGCCAAAGTGTAGTTGTTTCTCTTGCTAGAGCTTAGATTAGAGAGCATAGCGTTTTGTTTTCTTGGTGGCCTATTGAGATCTTCAAGGTTGGATTCATTTGATGTTATGAGTGTTCAACTATTTTATTGGCTCCTTCTATCTATATAAGTTTTGGATTTTTCCTTATTGAGTATATGTTCTCAATCCTTTGCTTGGATTAAGTTGAAGGTAGAAGTTGTTTATGCGGTTTTGGAAAATTGTTAAGAGTTTTGTTTGAGGATTTTGTTTTTAATTGAAAATATAGCCATTCTAGATTTAAATATAGTCTTTGATAAAAAGGAGACATAAGTGAATGAATTTATTTCTAAAATAGCTTCATGTGATTAGAATTATTTTGTGGTAAAAGATAATTTATGGGTATGAAATGCTTGTTTGGAAAAGATGGTAATTAATGATTTTCTAAGACTTGGGTAGATAAAGAAAATCATTAAAGAGGGAAGTATGGGATTCCATTAAAGGATAGGAAATTATAGATGAATATTTGCATAAGTAAACTTGCACCTTATATGTTCTTTAATGATTACCTTCAATAAGTATTATGTATGTGGTTGATTGCATTAGAAAAGCTAGTTGCATTGATGTAATAACCAAGTAGATGTGAGTCCTAGAAGGAGTTGCGAGGATGCAATAGCTAGGAACTCACAAGTCTAGAAGGAGTTGTGTTGATGCAATAGCCAAATTATTGTGAAATGATACACCTTAAATGTTGAGGATTGGGTGTTCCATATCTAGGAAGTTATTGGAATTATTCACAAGACAACAATGGCGGTCCCTTGAACACGTAGATTTGGGTGATCATGTTTATTTCCAAATGAGTGGTAATGACCTTAGTTAGCCCACAAAATGTGTGGTGACTAAGCACCAAGTATTTATGCCTCATTAACCTACCTAGATGAACTTAGGTTAAGGTTAGGGAATAGGCATTCATATTTAAGTGTTATGGGCCTTAAAGGACAATCCCTATGTTGTGGTCAAATTGTCCTATACTGATGAGGGTATAGGAAAGGTGGAGGGACCACTTTGGCATCCTTCTAAACAATGAGGTTTAGTAAGGTGAATCCCAAAAAATATGGGATGTTGGTCACTCCTGTCCATTGAGTGTCATATACAATGACATAGAAATAAAATGTGGTGAAGCCTTGCAAATGCTGAAAAAAAATATATTGCAACTCTTGAGAACCTCACTTGTGTTTAAATTTTTTTTCTCTTAGGTTGCTTTTTTTTGGGTTATTACAATTCCAACCAAAAAACATAAAACCATCATATAAAATCATGTTATGTCCAAAATATTGAGACTTAGGATCAAATACCACTATTATTGTATCATATTCTCACTATACAAGCCAAACAACAAAAATATAATGCACCACTAAACTCTTATTTGTGAGGTTTTTCCATCTCTAGAAACTTTATGAAAAATGATCTATTATTAAAATCCTCTTAATTTTCATGTCTTATCTTGAATCTACCAAAGCTAATTAAAATAAAAGTTTTACTACAAGAGTAAATAATTATATATATTTTAAGAATTTAAATAACTAATATAAAATACAAGTTGGATTTTATTATTAAAAACAAAAAATAGATTTGAATAATCTCATTCATGTTTTCTTTAATGTGATAGAAGTATATATACATGTAAAATTAATAAGGTACAAGGTTGGGAGTTATAACTACTTTTCTATTTTCTATAACCTTCGTAATCATAAGGTGAATATGTTACTATGACATAATATTCACAACATTCCTCCATTATTACGTCAATGCTCAATCCAAGTACATACAATAAAATTTCTAATTTTTTCAAACTTTACATGTGAAAGAGACTGTCAAAACATCTGTATGTTACTCCTTTGTGGGAAAAAATTGGAGTTGTATGTTATATTCTTGAGCATATTTGTATATGAAATGACACTAAACCTTAATGTGTTTCATGCACTCATGGAAAATTGGATTGTGAAAAAGCTTTAGAACTCCTTGATTGTCACAACATGATTGTTGGTTTCTTTTGTGGAATGTACATTCCTAACAAGACGTGATGTAACCATATCACCTTATAGATAACTCCTATAGTATGATATTCAGCCTTAGTGAAAGAACAAATAATGTGTTACTTCTTACTTCCTCGAGAAATTGAATTGGATCCCAGAAAGAATACATAGCTAGAACTAGATCTTCTACCATTAATGGATCTTGTATAGTTTGCATCAATGAAATCTATCGAGAAGAATTCATCATTATTATTGTACTCCAAATTATACTCAATCATACCATAGATATACATGAATACCTACTTTGTTGCTTTCTAGTGACACACCTTTGGTTTTTGTACAAACTATGAAATATAGGTAATTGCATAACTAATGTTAGATTTTTTGTATGTTAGATAAATGATACTCCCAATAAATTGGAAATAGAGAGTTTCATTCACCAATGGAAATGAATCATAGTGTGACAATTGCAATCAAGCTTCCATTGGATTGTCCGTGGAATTATAATATATCATCTAAAACTTATTGATAAGTGTCTTGGCATACTTTATTTGTGATATGAAAAAATTATTATCAATTTGCAACAGCTTCAATCCAAGATAATAATGCATTATCTTAAGATCAATCATGTTGAAAAAACACTTAAATACTTTGTTGGTCTCTTAAATCAACTTGAGCAAACTCTTAGTGATGATCAAGTTATAAATATACACAATGATGATCATGACCTCTCTTTCCTACCTTTTAAAGTATAGGTTTAAATAATGTGGACTAAGATGAAATCCGTGTCATAGGAGATGCTCATCAATCTTTATGTACCAAGATCTAGGTGCTTGCATCAACCCATAGAGAGATTTGATGAACATACCTTATTATTATAACCATATATGATGAATCCCTTTGGCTATGTAATATAGACCTTCATTGAGATCACCATTGAGAAATACACTTTTCACACCCATTTGATGTAACTTTCATCCAAACCATGTGGCCATTTCAAAAATAATCTAAATGATCTTGATCTTTATTGTTGGTGTAAAAGTTACATTATAATTAATTACTTCCTTTTGTGCATAATCATTTGTAATAATCCTTGCTTTGTATTTGTAGATGCTCATTTAAATTTTATATTTGGTCTTGAATACCCACTTGCAACCATTGGGTTTCCTACAAGGTGGAAGATCAACAAGTTGCCATGTATTGTTCATAAATGTTTAATACTTGATGCTCATGGAATCCTTCCACTAATTTGATGTAATATCTTTGTAAAATATTTAAGGTTCATTTATGCAACATAATGTTCATAAAGGTTAGGTTGACCTCACTTCAAACTCTTCTTTGAGTTTTTGGTTTAAATATAGATGTGTCTAGAACATGGTCTAAGTTTGCATCATGAATCATACTAAGATACCATCTGGAACTACAAATAGTACTCAAAGTGGATGGTCCCAAGTAATTATATCCATTAGCTCCATGAGAAACATATCCATCATCTTCATCAAAATCAATATCATCTCTCTCTAAGGCTTCATAATCATAAGAAAGAAAAATAATAATAAGTGCTTTGTCAACATGTGGTTTAGAAGAATAGGTACAACCATTCTTCTTATCAAACACAACATCTCGATTGATATACAAATTCTTGGTATTAGATGTTGAGCAAGGTGCAACAACAATATTGTCATTGTTGTCAACACAATCAGATAGATCTGTTGATGCAGTGGACAGGAAGTTCAAAAGCTATTCAGATGCAGAAGACAAGAGTTCAAAGGTTATTCAGAGTATGTACAATGATTTTCCAAGAAGACCGAAGTGGCCCATATGCAAAAGATCAAAGAAAAAGACAAGAAAAGTGTCGCGATATCGCGACATATACAGCAGGCAAGAAAAACTGTCATGATTTCGTGACATGTTGGAAGAGAGAAAAAAGGAAAAACTATCGCGATTTCACGACATGTTGGAAGAGAGAGAAAAAGCAAGAAAAACTGTCACGATTTCACGACATGTTGGAAGAGAAAAAGGCAAGTGGAAAACTGTCGTGATTTCGTGACATGTTGGAAGAGAAAGAGAAAGCAGGAAAAGTGTCACGATTTCGTGACAAGTTTGAAGAAAGAGAACAAGTAAGAAAAGTGTCACGATTTCGCGACATGTCGCATTCTTGGACTAAAATAGGAGAGAGAAAGTAAGTGGAAAAGTGTCACGATTTCGCCGACATGTCGCATTTTCGTGACTAAAATAGGAGAGAGAAAGTAAGTTTGAAAAGTGTCGCGATATCGTGACATGTCGCATTTTCGTGACAAAAGAAAGAGAGGAAGCATACGGAAGAACTATCGCGATTTCAGAAAAGGAAAAGCAAGACTTGAAAGTGTCACGATTTCGTGACAAAAGCAAAGAAGTAAAGTATGGAAGCAGAAGTGTCACGATTTCATGACAAAAGCAGAGAAGAAGACTTCGAAGGCAGAAGTGTCACGATTTCGTGACAAAAGCAAAGAAGCTAAGGAAGAAGTGTCATGATTTCATGACAAAAGCTAAGTTGAAGACTACGAAGGCAGAAGTGTCGCGATATTGTGACAAAAGCAAAGTCGAAGTCTATGGAGGTAGAAATGTTGCGATATCATGACAAAAGAAAAGATGAAGTCTATGGAGGCAAAAATGTCATGATATCATGACAAAATAATAGAGAAAGCGTACGGAGGTGAAAGTGTCACGATATCGTGACATGTATTTTCATGGCAACAACAACAAAAGAAGCTACAGAGGTAGAAATGTCATGATTTCATGATAGGTCATAAATGCGCAAGTCAAGAAGGAGAACCTAACTGAAATGAGAAGTATGACAATGGACCGACATCACTACGACATTTACACAGGGTAGTACAGAGTGATTTCATACTGATAAAATACGAAGAGTGATCAAAAGTCAATATGGCGGTTATAGGGTCTATCTAGAATGAAATCATCAAGCGATGGATAAACCGAACATCTTCTTGAGTTGAAGTCGATGAAGACCGATGACAACTGACTAAAATTAGGGTTTACAGTTGTTATGAAAGTTGACTAAGATTAGGATTTACAACGACTAAGATTAGGGTTTTCATCATAAAAAATATTGTTATAAAAGGAGGGCTATTTGGAGAATTGAAGGTGTAGTTGAATGTGTGTCAAATACGATCATTGTGCGTAGAGAGCAAGTCATGTCGAATCATGCTAAGTGCAAATTTTACAAAGAGAGCAGAGTGCACAAAAGAAGGAGAAGATTGTAGTGGGAAGGGGGGGGGGGGGGGCGAGTCGTAAGAAAAGAGGGTGATTGAGAGAGAGCAGAGTGCATAGAGAATGCAAAGGTGAAGAAGACCAATCAGGGTCTTGCAAAAGCAAAGGTATCTTACTGTCAAACTTATAGATTCAAATTGAAGTCCAAGTTGCAGCTTGGCATCAGGGGTTGGTGCTCCTTTCTATTGGTGCAGATAAATAAGGGGTTGGTGCTCCTTTCTGTTGGTGTAGATAAATAAGGGGTTGGTGCTCCTTATAGTGGGTGCTAGTAAATTGATTGTAAAGTTGGTGCTTTGCAAAGGCTGGATTTGGATGGTAGTCCAAGCAGTCAATTTTTGAGGAGTAGCCACATTGGTGAACCTCGTTAAATCTTGTGTTGTGTGATGCTCTTTTGTTATACTTGCTGTATCTAGTAATAAGTTTTAATTGCTATGGTATTAAGAGCTATAAATTTAAGTTTAAAGAGCTACACTGATTCACCCCCTTCTCAGTGTCATTGTAAGACTAACAATTGGTATCAGAGCTAAGTTCCTGTACAAGCTTAACCGGCTAGGGTGATCTTGGAAGTAACACAATGGCAGGTGGTGAAGGCTTCTCATCAAACAAAGCACCATTGTTTGATGGATCTAATTACGCGTTCTAGAGAATCAGGATGCAGACATATCTCTGTGCTTTGGGATACGACATCTGGGATTCAATAGTTAGTGGATACACAATACCCATCACTCCTCCAAAAGAGGCTGACAAAAAGAAACTGTTTGAAAATAACTCAAAAGCAAAGAATGCTATCATGTGCGGATTAGCAGACAATGAACTAGTAAAGATCATGAGCTATAAAATGGTAAAAGAAATATGGGACAAACTGAGGAGTATTCATGAAGGAGACGATAAGATCAAGGAGGCCAATTTACAGTACACATCGAGCTCGGCTCGAAGTATTAAATATGAATGACGATGAAAACATTGAGGCATATATGCCGAGAGTTAATGGAATCATTAATGCGATCAGAGGACTCGACGAGGATATCGAAGACTCTGCCATCATGAAAAAGGTATTAAGATCTCTTCCTCAAAGGTTTGATTCTAAAGTCTCAATGATAGAAGAAGCTAAAAATCTAAATTATTTTAGTATAGATGAGATGTATGGTTCTTTGACTCGCATATGAGATGAGGATAGGAAGATCTAAACCCACAGACAGAGAAGCGGCTTTTAAAGCCCTTAAAAATAAAAATGCAAAACAAGAGTCCGAGGAAGAAGAGACATCAGATGAAATGGAAGCAAACTTTGTTAGAAAACTAAAAAGGGGAAAAGGAAAATACAGAGGAAAGCTACCATTTAAATGTTTCAACTATGGAGGCATTGGGCATTTTGCGACTAAATGTCCACTTAATGAGAAGAACAAAAATGATGAAGGATCGCACCAAGAAAGAAGTGACTCGGAAGAAGAAAATGAATTTCAGAAAAGGCAACTTCAAGAAGAAAAGTTTCATCTCCAGGAATGCCAGCTCATCGAAGACAACTCCGGTGAGGATTCTAAAGAGGAAATAGGTGAAGCTCTTTTCATGGCATTTGAAGAAGTAAAATCAGAAAAGGAAGAAGGAGTGAACTCTGAAGTATGTGGTGAAAACCCTGAGGCTGAAGTAGATCTAGAAGGTGAGTTGATCTCTCCACTTGAAGAGTGGAAAATAGAGAGGAAAAAGAATAAGAAAATTTCAAAAAAGCTTGAGGATGCAAACGAAATCATAACCAATCTGAAAGTACAGACAAAAGAATACAAGAAAATATCTAAAGATCTCGAAGTACAAATTACCATGAAAATAGATTATTGCTGCAAACTAGAAGAAGAGAATGTTGGTTTACGGACGCAGATAGAAGAGATGAATCACAAAATTAGTTGCTATCACAAACGCGAAGAAAGTTCTATGAAGCTGGATAAGATTATAAATGACCAAAGGCCTGCAGGCATCAAATTTGGTCTGGGTTTCGTCGAAGGAGAATCATCAAATGGATCAAAGGCCAAAAATGTAGAATCCATAAAGAATGAAGATAAGAAACAAGTTGATCAAGGAAAAACGTCTCATGCAAAAGAAAGCAATAATGCCAGGCACGAAAGGAGAATTGACAATGATGGATTCACCAATGTCACACATCAAAGAAGAAGAAGACCTATGGCTCCTACGGCAACATGGCAAAGACCATCACCCATGTTCAATTATCCCTTTTCTGGTTTCTGTTTTAAATGCAATGGCTATGGACATAAAATCTCAGACTCCAAATATAATGTAAGACCAAGGAATTTCACCAAGAGAAATGCTTTTTCTCCTTTGATGAATTATACAAGAGAATGTTATAACTGTCATAATTTTGGGCACATTGCAAGAAACTGTAGAAGTACATTTGCATCAAATCAGCTTTAGGGAAGAAAATTTCAACCAAATAGGATGAGACAAAATAGAAAACTTCCCGAAAAACATGCACAAGCTATTGATAAGGGAAAGGCAAAACAAGAGCCCAAAACTACTATCAAAATGGAGTGGAAAGAAAAAGAGCGACTTAAGGAAGAAAAGGAATCCTTAATCGTACAAACAACATTTAAAGCACATAATAAATATGTACCATGGATACTTGATAGTGGATGCTCCAGTCATATGACAGGTGACAAACAAAAATTTGAGAAGTTACAGAAATATGAAGGTGGTTCAAAGAAAGTTTGGAAATAATGATGGAGCTAAGATAGTTGGCAAAGGTTCAGTTAAAATTAGTGACGAAAAAATTAAGTCAGAAGTCTTGTTTGTGGATGGTTTGAAACATAACTTGTTGAGCGTAAGTCAGATTTGTGATAAAGGTCATGAAGTAGTTTTTAAGAAGCGGGGTTGTGAAGTCAAAAAACAAACAGTGGAAAATTGATAGCAACTGGATCAAGGACATCTGGAAACCTGTACACGCTCTCAGAGACTTCAAAGGAGCTTGTTTTATTGGACAGGAAGAAGAAAATTGGTTGTGGCACAAGAGACTCGGTCATATCAGTTTTGATAATCTAGTAAAAATCAACTCAAAAAGGGCAGTGAGAGATATTCCCACCATCAACAAACCCGCAAACAACATTTGTGCTTCATGCCAAAAGGGGAAGCAAACTAGAGTCACATTCAAAACAAAAGAGTACTACACAAGCAAACCTTTGGAACTAATACACACCGATTTATGTGGACCCATGAGAACACAAAGCATAAATGGTGACAAATATTTTATGTTGTGCATTGATGACTATTCCAGAATGACATGGATATTTTTCTTGAAGCATAAATCAGAAGCTTTTGAAATGTTCAAGACTTTCAAAAACCAAGTTGAGAATGAAACAGAAAGAGGATCAAATGTTTAAGATCGGATAGAGGAGGAGAATTCATTTCAGAGGAGTTTACAGAGTACTGTGAAAAATACGGTATTAGGAGACAGTTTTCAGCAGCCAGGACACCTCAGCAGAATGGAGTGGTAGAAAGAAAGAACAGACAGTGCAGAAATGGCACGGACTATGTTGGATGAAAGCAGAGTAGCAAATAATTTTTGGAAAGAAGCAGTCCATACTATGGTGTATATCCAAAATAGGTACATGCTGAGAACACATGAAAGCAAAACTCCTTATGAGTTGTGGTTCGGTAAAAGGGCAACAACAAAATACCTCAAAGTTTTTGGCAAGCAAGTGCTACATCAAAAGAACTCGAAGATAATCTTGGTAAGTTTGAAGATAGAGCGGATGAAGGTATTTTTGTTGGTTATTCATCAAAAAGCAAAGCTTACAAATGCTACAACAAGAGGCTAAAGAAAATTGTGGACAAGTGCCGATGTTAAATTTGATGAAGGTAGAGAACGAGTAATTAGCTATGAAAAGAACTACCCAATTTATGAAGAGGTTATTGAAGGAGATGAGGAAAACGAAACGGAAAAGATACAAAAAATTGACTCAGATGATTTAAGTTGTGATTCAGAAGTGGAAGAAAATAAGAAATTCAAAACAGAAGCTGGCTTAGAAAAATCATCCTAGAGAGCAAATAATTGGAGACCCCAAAGTTGGTGTTCAGACAAGAAGAAGAGTAGTAAGTAACTACTCTCTATTATCCAAAGATTGAGCCCAAAAATGTTGCTGACGCAAGCAAAGATGAAAGTTGGATGAAGGCAATAAATGAAGAATTAGATCAGATCGAGAAAAATGAAACTTGGGAGTTAGTACCTAGACCTCGCAAATAAAAATATAATCGGGACTAAATGGATTTTTCGAAACAAATTGAATGAAGACGGACATGTAGTCAGAAATAAAGCAAGATTGGTATGTAAGGGTTATGCACAAGTTGAAGGCATTGACTTTGAGGAAAATTTTGCACCAATAGCTAGACTAGAGGCAATTAGAATGTTTCTGGCTTTAGCAAGTCTACAAGAATTTCAAAGTTTATCAAATGGATGTGAAATCAGCATTTTTGAATGGGAAACTTGAAGAAGAGGTTTATATTGAGCAACCAGATGGTTTCCAACTTGGTGATGATCCCAACTTGGTTTGCAAGTTGAAGAAAGCATTATATGGCTTAAAACAGGCACCCCGAGCATGGTATGCAAGGCTAGACAACTATCTCACTCAACAAGGGTTTAAGAAAGGTATGGTGGATAGTAATTTGTATGTCAAAACAGAAAATGGGCATCTTATTGTTCTTGTTGTATACGTAGATGATATCATATTTGGCAGCAGCAAAGATGAGTCGTGTAAAGATTTAGCAAATAAGATGCAGAAAGAATTTGAAATGTCAATGATTGGTGAACTTTCGTATTTCCTCGAGTTGCAAGTTAATCAAAATAAGAAGGGCATATTTATTTCTCAAGTTAAATATGTGAAAGAGATGTTAAAAAAGTTCACAATGGAGGATTGTAAGCCAGCTTAGCACTCCCATGACGACAAAGTGCAAGTTGAGCAAGGATGACAAATCTCCACCTGTTGATCAAACCATGTACAGATCTATGATTGGGAGCTTACTGTACCTGATAGCTACTAGACCATATATTTTGTAGGCAGTATGCATGGTAGCACGATTTCAGACTAATCCCAAGGAGACTCATGTGACAAGAAGTGAAGAGGATTCTTCGGTACCTCAAGGGTACTATGGAGTATGGGTTATGGTATCCGAAAGGTAAAGACTTCACCCTTATTTTGTATTCAGATGCAGATTGGGCAGGAGGTGTCGATGACAGAAAGAGTACCAGTGGAGGTGCATTCTATCTTGGAGATAGATTGGTCACGTGGCACAGTAAGAAACAAGAGTCAGTTTCTTTATCGATAGTAGAGGCAGAATATATTGCAGACAACATGTTGTACGTAGGTATTGTGGATGAAACAAACCCTGAAAGATCTTGGTATTAGCTTCAGTGAGCCAATATCAGTTAAGTGTGATAACACCAGTGCCATTAACATCTCCAAGAATCCGGTTATGCATTCACGCACAAAACACATTGCTATCAGTTATCACTTTTTGAAGGAGAAAGTTGCGAAAGGTGAGGTTAAGTTGGATTTTGTTCCAACTACAGAGCAAGTAGCATATATCTTCACAAAACCATTGCCCAAGGAAGTTTTTGAGTACCTTCACAATAAATTGGGAGTGGTCACACTTCCCAAGAATTGACTAGCTACAGGGATCACATTCTCGAGGGGAGCATTTAAGTATTTGATTATCTTTTTGCTCATGTTCATGATTTTTGCTAAGTGTAATAAATTTTGCCCGAGAATGTTGTGCATGGACTCAGGGGGAGTCTGCAGGAGCCCTTTGGTATTATTGTCAAAGGGGGAGAAGAGTTACAGGAAATTGCACATGTGTTGCCAAAAATTCCAAAGGGGGAGATTGTTGAGCAAGGTGCAACAACAATATTGTCATTGTTGTCAACACAGTCGATAGATCTATTGATGCAGTGGATAGGAAGTTCAAAAGCTATTCAGATGCAGAAGATAGGAGTTCAAAGGTTATTCGAGTATGTACAGTGATTTTCCAAGAAGACCGAAGTGGCCCATATGCAAAAGATCAAAGAAAAAAGACAAGTAAGAAAAGTGTCGCGATATCGCGACATATACAATAGGAAAGAAAAACTGTCACGATTTCGTGACATGTTGGAAGAGAGAAAAAGCAAGAAAAACTATCACGATTTCGTGACATGTTGGAAGAGAGAGAAAAAGCAGGAAAAACTGTCACGATTTTGTGACATGTTGGAAGAGAAAAAGGCAAGTGGAAAAACTGTCATGATTTCACGACATGTTGGAAGAGAAAGAGAAAGCAGGAAAAAGTGTCACGATTTCGTGACAAGTTCGAAGAAAGAGAACAAGTAAGAAAAGTGTCCACATGTATTTCTACATGTAAGGGAGGAGAGAAAGTAAGTTGGAAAAGTGTCATGATTTCTGACATGTCGCGATTTTTCGTGACTAAAATAGGAGAGAGAAAGTAAGTTTGAAAAGTGTCACGATATCATGACATGTCGCATTTTCATGACAAAAGAAAGAGAGGAAGCGTACAAGGAACTATCATGATTTCACGACAAAGCAGAAAGCAAGATAAGTAGTGTCATGATTTCATGACAAAAGCAAAGAAGTAAAGTACGAAAGGTATGTCATGATTTCATGACAAAAGAAGAAGAAGACTTCAAGGCGAAGTGTCATGATTTCGAGACAAAAGCAAAGAAGCTAGATGTCGATTTCAAAAGCTAAGTTGAAGACTCCGAAGGCAGAATTGTCGCGATATCGTGACAAAAGCAAAGTCAAAGTCTATGGAGGCAAAAATATCGTGATATCGTGACAAAAGAAAAGACGAAGTCTCTGAAGGTAGAAATGTCGCTATATCATGACAAAATAATAGAGAAAGCGTACGAAGGCGAAAGTGTCATGATATTGCGACATGTATTTTCGTGGCAACAACAACAAAAGAAGCTACAGAGGTAGAAATGTCATGATTTCATGATAGGTCGTAAATATGCAAGTCAAGAAGGAGAACCCAACTGAAATGAGAAGTATGACAATGGACCGACATCACTACGACATTTACAGAGGCAGTTATAGAGTGATTTCATACCTTCTAAAATACGAAGAGTGATCAAAAGTCAGTATGGCGGTTACAGGGTCTGTCTAGAATGAAATCATCAAGCGATGGATAAACCGAACATCTTCTTGAGTTGAAGCCGATGAAGACCGATGATAGCCGACTAAAATTAGGGTTTACAATTGTTATGAAAGCCGACTAAGATTAGGATTTAATAACCAACTAAGATTAGGGTTTTCATCATAAAAAATATTGTTATAAAAGGAGGGTTGTTTGGAGAATTGAAGTGTAGTTGAATGTGTGTGAAATACGGTCATTGTGCGTAGAGAGCAAGTCATGTCGAATCATGCTAAGTGCAAAATTTGCAAAGAGAGCAGAGTGCGCAAAAGGGAGAAGACGATCATGAAGTTTGACTGTAACGAAGTAGAGTGTGCGAAGTGATTGCAGAGAGAGCAGAGTGCACAGAGAACGCAAAGGTGAAGAAGACCAGTTAGGGTCTTGCAAAAGCAAAGGTATCTTACTGTCAAACTTATAGATTCAAATTGAAGTCCAAGTTGCAGCTTGGCATCAGGGGTTGGTGCTCCTTTCTGTTGGTGCAGATAAATAAGGGGTTGGTGCTCCTTATAGTGGGTGCTGGTAAATTGATTGTAAAGTTGGTGCTTTGCAAAGGCTGGATTTGGATGGTAGTCCAAGCAATCAATTTTTGAGGAGTAGCCACATTGGTGAACCTCATTAAATCTTGTGTTGTGTGATGCTCTTTTGTTATACTTGTTGTATCTAGTAATAAGTTTTAATTGCTACGGTATTAAGAGCTGTAAATTTAAGTTTAAAGAGCTACACTGATTCACCCCCCCTCTCAGTGTCATTGTAAGACTAAAATTAGAATCTATGATATGATATCCCTTTGACTCACTATTATATCCAATAAGATACATCACTTAGATTTTTCCTCTAGCTTCATTTATTCCTACTTTGAAATATGTATGAATACCGTGCATCCAAACATGCATATATATGACACAAAAGGTTTGTTTCCTATTTGTGCTCTATAGGTGTGATACCATGCAATGGGATTATGGGTGCATAGTTTATTAAGTAGGCTATAGTACAAACAACTTTTACCCAAAATGCTGGCTCCAATTGACATTACTCCACATGCATCACACCATATCCTAAATAGGATAATTTTACATCTCTACAAATCCATTTTGTCGAGGTGTGTAGCATTTTTTAACTGCTATTTGATGCCATGTTGCTTTAGGAAAGTAGAAAATTAATTACTGGTGTACTCCATTTGATCTAAGTGGAGTATATAAATAGGTTGTGTAGACACCAAAATATATCCACTTGTCATCCATTCGTATCCTCCAGTCATAGCCATCCATTATATATATATATGTATTTATTTAGTTTATATATAAATATTAATATTATATATATCATAAATATATATGTATTTATGTAAATAAATCCTATCCATCCACCATGACTTAATCTCAACCATTCATCCACCTTAATACATTTCACATAATAAAGTTCAATCTCAAACCCTTCCTCATGTTTTAATGTTGACCATCCATTGGTGTCATCAAAACCCTAGCATGACAAGGGTAAATTACAAAAGATGATTCATTTTGATGAATCAAATTCCTAATTTTTGATATTACAAACACCCTAGAATTTCATCCACTCACAAACCCTATCCACTTTGCTATTGTCTTCTTCCATCACCGTCACCATCACATCCCCCCATTTCCACCATTGCAAAACCCTCACAAACCAGATATGGTTTTCCTCACTCCCATCCACTTCCAAATGCTGCACAAAGTTTACAAAATGCTTCTAAGAATTTTTGGAACGCTACTGAGCATTTGCAACCATCCCAAAATGCCTCCTTTATATTTAGGAAATACACCCATATTCATCATGTATGGTCATCGATGAATATTTGAAAATATCTACAACCATTGGAACTCAAATCCATGGGTTCTCATAGATTGATTAGCATTAGGTTGAGTTCTTCAACATATAAATTATGATCAAGAAATTAACTTACAAAAAAAATCTTCATGAGGCCAAGAACATAAATAACTTGAGTCAAGTATCAAGCATACTTTTTAATATGCAATCAAACATCGTCAATTCTAGAAATGGTGTATGCTAAATTATCACCAAGCATTACTTGACCATAGTAAGATGAATGGTCAAGGCTGATGAGCCATTTATTTTGGCCTTTCATGTATTTGGTAGCTCCTAAATCAACATACCAAACTAGGCTGGACTTCAAAACAACATCGAATACTAAAAACAATAGACAATCTTGTCCTTCTATATCAAAATAAAAATCCTCAATTACATTACCATATTCACATTGAGGTGCATTCCTCCTTTGCCAGTGAGAATTATTCTGCTTTCCTCCTAATGACTTCTTTAGTTGATTATTAGATGATCCTTAAAAGAATATGTTATACTAGCACTCCTAAAGAATGTATCTTGGTTTCTATAGATTAAATGTGATGTTTCTTTGTCCTTGATGTTGTTGTGGCTCTTATTTCCCTTTATATTTTTGTTAGTTTTTGTTCTTATTGGAGGTTTGCCACATTTCTTTGACAACATCAACTTCTTATATTTTTTATGCATGGGAAAAGTATGTTCATATTTAGTCTTTGTCTCTTGAATCACTTTCTCCTATTGAAGCAAATTCACAAGTATTACAAGTGGGAATCTAATTTGTCACATTTAGAGTTATTACCAAAACACTTAATATTGGTGGTAGTGCATGTAGCACTATTGGAACAAGCACACCATCATTAATAATTTTTCTTAATACTTATAGTGAGGCCTACAACTTAGCAATCCATTATAGAAACCCTTCTAGCATCTCTCTTAATATTCAAGTAATTAGATTGGCTTCATATGTGTAGAATTTTATTTTGGTTCTTGGTCTCAAACACTATATTGATTTTATCCCATGCATCTATTGTGGTTGTAGCATCATTAATGTAAAACTAGATATTATTAGAGATGTCAAACATGATGATCAATCTAACTTTCTAATAAGCTTGATCAAAATTTCCTTGTTCATCTGGGTTAGTAGCATGTCTTTGCATAGCTTTAGATACCACAAGTCTTCAAACTCTAGGTGAATCTTCAACTTTATATTCCAAGTGGAATACTTGTCGCCTTTCAACAACTATGAATTGAAAAAATATATCTAGGGAATTAGAAGCCATGGTATCTTTAACTTTTTTTCTTCCAAAAGCTTTCCAACAAGTACATATATGCCTATATGTGGGCAACAATTGATACCTCAAACTATGAGAAAACAACAAGGTATTGCTAGGCAAAAAATCAAGTGTGGGAGTTTGAGTTCTTTTTCCTCCACCTTGATTTTTCAAGGAATATTCTTAGAATATTCTATAAAAATTCTAGGGTAATACAGATATGCCAAATAGTCATCTTGTCACATGTATTTAATGAAAATAAAAATGAAAAATATGTTTTTTTAAAGGCTTCAAAGAGCCTTCCCACAAAGCATGTGGGATTTTAAAATATTTATTATATGTTTATTTGTTTAAATATATTGATAGCTTATTTCTATTTTTGGACTACTTATTCTTTGCATGCAATAAATCAACACTTTCCTCTTGGTAAATTGTAGGTAAGAGGTGTTTTTTTTTAATTCATGGCCCAAGATTTTAGCCAAAAATACTTCACTAGAAGTTAAATTTAGATATCCCATGCATTTATTAGATGGAAACATCACAATATATGACCCTTATGCATTTTCATATGCTCTTATTGCTAGATGATGCATTCAAATAGACAAAAAGGTCAAACTTCACTTCAGATGGCTCCTTTTTTTGGATGATAACTATTGATGACTCTTCTATGTGATAAGTTATATGACGATACCAATGTATTCAAATGAATCATGTCTTCATATGGAAAAATATTTAGATGAAACCACTTCTCTTGATGACAAATATGACAACTCTAAATAGTAACTCCTAATGGCAGCTCTAACTATTCTCCAAATATTAGCTCTAAATGGTAGCTCTTGATAATAGTGCTAGATGGTAGCTATTAATGACAACTCTAAATATATTATACTCTTTTTATTTTTTAGATGGCACATTTCTTACACTAGACAACATGATTTGTTTTAGACTATAGTAACCGATTTTGTAACAATAACTCTTTTGGCACAAATTAAATACTTCTTGGATGGATTTAAAAATCTGAGATTAAATAAATGCTTTGCAACATCTAAAAATATATATTTTTGATTAATGGTGAAAATCAAGGTTTTGAAAAGGTCCTAGAACCTTTTACATAAGAGGAGGTGGAGAAAGATAAGGCTAATTAAGCACAGGCCAACCTCCAAGGCCAAAAGAAACAAAAATTAAACTAAAACAATCATCCAAAGTAAAAGATCAGCCCACCAATCAACAGGGCATAAAGGAGAACATCAAGATCCAGATAACAAAACTCCAAACTTAGAGAGCAATGATGAAGACAAAACACCAAGCATATTCCTTAAGAATGGTAACCAACGAGGAGCAAAAGGGCCAGCCCCCCAAAAAAGACCCCCAAAGAGAGGATCACTAGAACACAACTAAGATCTCATCCAAGCATAAAGACAATAAAAATACCTACTGGATAGGTAGGCCCAATGCTTCCAAAGCAACAATTGTCAATAACCATGAAGGAAAATTATCTTCCCAAATTTTGAACTAGCCATTATCCACCCCCAAATTGGCCATAACATTAATAGCCTAGTTACCTTCCCTTTAAATATGCTCAATTTTAACTTCTAACATACCCATTAGAATATTTGATGTGTCCTTAATAATATTTAGGATAAAACAATTGTCAATCTTTCCAACCTGTAGATCCCGAATGATGTTCAAGGAGTCACCTTGAATGAGAAGTCTTCTGAAGCCCCTCTAAAAAACCTGATGAAAACTCAATAAAATATCCTTAGCTTCAGCTAGGTGGTTGGTTTGAATACCATAATGTTCAACATAATCCTAAATGACCTCACCATTATAATTTTTAACAACACCCCCTCCACCAACCCTCCTAATATTACCTTTGGTAGCCCCATCAAAGTTTAGAATGACCCACCCTTTAGTTGTTTTATGCCATTTAGTAGCCAATATTTTTGAATATTCGATACAAAATCATAATTCTCTAGATTGAGATTCCAACTAACAACATCCTCTTTCTCTACAACTTCCTCCCTACTATTACCAACATCAAAGACAGTCAGGTTATTCTCAATAGCAGCTTTAATCCTTCTAAAGACATTTTCATCCCTAGTAATATCCTTGAAGATTCTTTTGTTCCTCTTCCACCATATACCCCATAAAAAATGAGGAAGAACCAGACCCCACACCCTAGTGAGGTTGTGATTGATGAAGGGGGATTTCCACTGAGTGAAAAGTTCCTTGAAATTTTGAGGTAAAGTCCATTTGATGGAAAAATAATCCAATAAAGCATTGAACACCTTATTTAAGAAATCATAATGGATGAAAATATGATCCATATATTCAACATCCTTACAACACAAGAGACAAATATTGGGAATATGGAATCCTTTATTACATAAATTATCAATAGTTGAAATTTTATTTTGCAAACATAGACATAAAAAATGCAATATTGGGGATCAAATGAGGATACCAAACCCTTTCAGATGGAAAAGATCCTCCCCTGGATAATGATTAGGCCTCATATGAAGTATTGATAGAAAAAAGGCCTTTAAGAGAATGAGTTCATAAAAGGAAGTCCCTGTCATTCTGTTTAGGAAGAAAGGATTGTTGCAACAACATGTTCAACCTTGCCAAACTCTGGATCTGAAGATCAGTTGTATATAAAGTCAGATGCTGGCAAGTCATCTTGCCATTAATGATGATTATGTAATCAAATACTTTTTCTCCATATTTTTGATAAAGGAGCCTTCAAATCATAAAATTTAGGATTAAAAAAGAGAGGTTCAAGAAGAATCCAAGTATCATACCAAAATAACACATCCTTACCATTCCCAATATGCCACCGCATACCCTTTGTAACCAAAATTTTGATCCCCAACAAACCATTCTAGATCACAAAACCCCTAGGAGGAGCAACACTTCTAAAAAAAGGAATGCAATTTTCCATATACTTACCTCTCATAATATCTTTCCACAAATAATCCTCCTCAACACATAATCTCTAGGTTGTTTTTGAAATCAATGCCTTATTGAACAACAACAAATTTTTGATCCCAAGACCACCTTATTTCCTAGAAGAGCAAACCCTATCCCAAGAGACAAGGGACACCCTTTGTTTATCCTCCACCCCATCCCATAGAAATATCCTAAATATCTGGTCAATCCTCCTAAATTTGAAGGGCATTATGAAAAGAGACACCTAAAAACATAAATAATAATAAAAGAGAACAATTTTTCCTTCTCTAATTGGAAAGGTTTTCTTCTCACTCAAACTTGTGTTTACTCCTTTCTAGACTAGTTGATGGCAAAATGCTTTCAAAAATTCTAAGATGTATCTCCTATGCCTTTGCAACTAGATCACCTTGACTAGCCAAGGCTTCATTCTAATATCAACCTACTTTGATACCAAATATTAAAAATGCAAAAGCGATTTGAACACTAGTATCCATATTTGCATTAATGTGATATAAGCACATATACATATAAAATAAAAAAGATACGAGGTCGAGTTATGAATACTTTTCAAATTTCCATAACCTTCGTAACCATAAGGTAAATATGTTAACATGACAATATTTAAAACATAAACAAGTATAAATTTTCATGTTATGGCAAAAAAAGCATAATTGTTTAACAAAAACGAGAATTTGTTTGTGTATTTTTGCTTTAGACTTAGAGAAGTATGCGAGACTCTTTTTAGAACTATATCAATTTAATAAAATCATAAAATTATATTATTTCACTTCAGTAGTGATAAAAATAAAGTTATATAATAATAATGATACATTTAGAAAAATAATCAAAAGAATATTGTAATTGTCACAAACAATTTAGAAGCATAGGTTTATTACTTCTAATTCAAAATTGTACAAAGATTTGTTTTTGATCTTCAAGTACAATGATTCTACTTTATTTTTTTGCCAAAAGTGACTAATTTTAATTGGGTTCATTCTATTTATAATGACATGAGTTGGTTATGAAGTATAAGCAAATTCTAGTTATATTATTAATAGTTCACTAATCATTTTATTACTTACAAATTAGGAGCTTTAACAAAATCCATTTTAAAATATTCTAACCCTATAAAATGGTGACTTAGAAATTTCAATAAGACAAAGTACTAAGGGGAAGTCCGTAAGCTTAGTATGAAGTAACTCCCTCTTCTTTCTCTTTCTTACCACTAGAATTCATCCAAGTGTATATTTGACCTAATTCAATTGACATTAGACTCTTCAATATTTAGGATTTTTTGTCAAAATTATCTTCAACTTCATGAGCAATATTGCCATCTATAAATGATTCTCTAATCATCTCGAAATACCTATTTCAAGTAGTAAGAATAAAAATATGGTTTCTAGGACCAATTCATGATAATCTTCAAATTTTAAGAGTATGCCTTGCCTATTCTTGTCAACTTTATCCGTTGTCTTGGATTTATTTTTTGACTAGATCTTCATGTGTTGAATCCACATTGATGGAATTGATGTTGATTAAAAAACTCATGCTCAAAAATTAGCAATTAAATTTGTTCATTTAGCTATTATAAGCCTAAATAATTTATAACACGATATCTCTCCTAAGATCTATTTGGCCTCTCCATAAGAGGAGATTCTTATTTTTTCCTAAGTAATCCCACTTTTCAGTAAGTCCTAAGGAGGCATGGGTATCTATTCTACCAAAATAACCTAGGGATCACACATAGAATACCCCTTTAGCACACTCAAAGAGCATGCCTAGCCCAAATTAAATCAACCAACAAGCCAAACATGTATCAGTTAGGAAGGTAGATAAAAAACCAATTACTCAAGGCTCATGTAGATTGCAGCAGTCACAAGGATTTCTCTAGCCTGCTTTCACCATGAATAGCACTAGCAACACCCTCATTATATTTATTGATCAAAGAAATAATTCTATGCTTTATACCCTTAGAAGCATCCTTTTTAGCAAACTAGTTGATCTAGGTGATCTCTCCCAGACCTCTATCCACTCCCCAATTAGCAATAACATTAGCTACCTTGTTTGCATATCTCCACACATGAAAGTTGATGCAGGAGCATCCGGTGGCAGCAGAGCAATCTTGCATCAACAAAAAAATTTCTAAGTGTTTGCCTTGATGTTGCGATATCGCGACAGAGAAAAGTGTCGCGATATCGCGACATGTCGCATTTTTGCAACTCAGGAAGGAGAGAGAAGGCGTGGAGCAAAAATGTCATGATTTCATGACATGTCGTGAAATCGCAACCGAAAGAAGACAAGAAAGGCCAAAGAAGAAAATGTCATGATTTTGTGACATGTCGCGAAATTATGACCGAAGGAGCAGAAAGAAAGCAAGGAAGGAAACTGTCGCGATATCGCGACATGTCACAATTTCGCGACCTGAAACAAAGAGCAAAGCTGTCGCGATATCGTGACATGTCATGATTTCATGACCCGAGAGGCGAGGAGGAGGCAGAAAGGAAAGATGTCATGATATCGTGACATGTCACGATTTCACGACCGAAAAGGAGAAAGAAGAGCCAGAAAGGAAAGATGTCGCGATATCGCGACATGTCGCATTATCGCGACCAAAGGACGAGAGAAAGCGTGAAGGAGAAAAAGTGTCGTGATATCGCGACATGTCGCATTATCACGACCAAAGGACAAGAGAAAGCGTGAAGGAGAAAAATTGTCATGATATCGTGACATATCGCATTTTCGCGACCAGAGGACGAGAGAATGTGCAAGGGAGGAAAAGTGTTGCATTATCGTGACATGTCACATTATCGCGACCAAAAGCCGAGAGAAGGCGCAAGAGAGAAAAGTGTCATGATATCGCGACATGTCACATTTTTGCGACCAAAAGACGAGAGGAGGTGCAAGAGAGAAAAGTGTCGCGATATCGCGACATGTCGCATTTTCGCGACCAAAGGACGAGAGAAGGCGCAAAGGAGAAAAAGTGTCGCGATATCGCGACATGTCACATTTTTGCGACTAAAGGACGAGAGAAGGCGCAAGGGAGGAAAAGTGTCACGATATCGTGACATGTCACATTTTTGTGACCAAAAGACGAGAGAAGGCACAGGAGAGAAAAAGTGTTGCGATATCGCGACATGTCGCATTATCGCGACTAAAAGAGAAGAGGAAGAGCAAGAGGGAAAAGGTGTCGTGATATCGTGACTACAAGAGAAGAGAGAGAGGAAGGAGGAAAAAGTGTTGCAATATCATGACATGTTGGAAAAGAAGAGAAAAGTGTCACGATATTGCGACATGTCGCATTTTTGCGACCAAACAAAAGAAAATAAATGGCAGGCGGTTATAGGGGCTGTTACAGAGGAAATTATCAAGCAATGGATATATCGAATGCCATAATTGGGTGACAAGTGGACAGAGTCTACAGTGGCAGCACTGGACAAGCATGTGGCACCAAGGTGCAATGAAAGCAGACGAAGATCAAGAGTCGAAAAGAAAGACGTTTCGAAAGCCAAGACAACGAGGAGGCACGAGAGATGAAACGAAGGGTCAGAAAAGGGAGACGAAGAGTCACACCAGAGATTTTAAAAGGGGAAGCAAAGGCATGCATAAGGGGTTGGAAACTGCTGAGACAGAGTTGCAGACATGAAGGCAAGAGGGCCATTTTGGACCTATTTGAGTTGTTTTCTTCCAAGGTCAAAAAACTATCGAGACAGTGTTGCAGACGTGAAGGCAAGAGGGCCATTCTGGACCTGTGTAGGCTATTTTTCTTCCAAAGTTGGAAATGCTATAATATATAAAAATTAATAAACTATCTTTTGGGATAAAGAAGTTTATTTGGCAGAGTCTGCCATTTTTGTAAATTTTTCCAAGTTTAATGAATGAGAGTTTTGGAATTTGGGGTGAGCGATTTTGGTCCCCCATCAAGTGGTATCAGAGTGGGAGTTCCTGAGTGTGTAAACAGATCACCGAAAGTGAGGCAGTTTGCATCAAGATCTGTGGAAGAGTGGAAGTTCCTGAGTGTGTGAGAAGATCGCCGAAAGTGAGGCAGTTTGCACCAGGATCTATGGAAGAGCGGGAGTTCCTAAGTGTGTAAATAGATCACTAAAAGTGAGGCAGTTTGCACTAGGATCTATGGAAGAGCGAAAGTTCCTAAGTGTGTGAGCAGATCACCGAAAGTGAGGCAGTTTGCACCAAGATCTGTGGAAGAGCGAAAGTTCTTGAGTGTGTGAGAAGATCGCCAAAAGTGAGGCAGTTTGCACCAGGATCTATGGAAGAGCTTAGGGTTCTTGAGTGTGTGAGAAGATCACCAAAAGTGAGGCAGTTTGCACCAGGATCTATGGAAGAGCGTAGGGTTCCTGAGTGTGTAAATAGATCGTCGGATGTGAGGCAGTTTACATCAGGATGTGGTCAAGGTTTGTGAGAAGAGAGTGAGGAAGAATGCCTCCACGAAGAAACCATGGTGGTGGGAGAAATGTGGTACCTGAAGAAGATTTCAGAGCTTTGCAGAGGCAAGTGCAAGCCCTACAAGAGGAGTTGTGAAGAGGAGTAGTCCAAGGAATGCTTCTGAGTTGAGAACGATGGAGAAAAGAGCAGTGTTGAGGCTGAAGATTTTTCCAGTACTGAGATGTTGAAAAAGAAGGTGACAAAACAGTACAGAAGTGAAGGTCACTTCTCAATCCACCCTGGTTGTCTGATGCAGGTGCATCTGGTGGCAGCAGAGCAATCTTGCATTAACAAAAAAATTTCTGTGTTTGCCTTGATGTCGCGATAGAGAAAAGTGTCACGATATCGTGACATGTCACATTTTTGACTTAGGAAGGAGAGAGAAGGCACGAAGCAAAAATATTGCTATTTCGTGACATATCGTGAAATCATGATCGAAAGAAGACAGGAAAGGCCAGAGAAGAAAATGTCATGATTTCGTGACATGTCACGAAATCACGACCGAAGGAGCAGAAAGAAAGCAAGGAAGGAAACTGTCATGATTTCGTGACATGTCACAATTTCGTGACCTGAAATAGAGAGAAAATAGAGAGCAAAGCTATCGCGATATCGTGACATGTCATGATTTTGTGACCCGAGAGGCAAGGAGGAGGCAAAAAGGAAAGATGTCGCGATATCACGACATGTCGTGATTTTGTGACCGAAAAGGAGAAAGAAGAGCCAGAGAGGAAAGATGTCGTGATATCGCGACATGTCGCATTATCACGACCAAAGGATGAGAGAAAGCATGAAGGAGAAAAAGTGTCGTGATATCACGACATGTCACATTATTGCGACCAAAGGATGAGAGAAAGCGTGAAGGATAAAAAGTGTCACGATATCGTGACATGTCGCATTTTCGTGACCAAAGGATGAGAGAAGGCGCAAGGGAGGAAAAGTGTCGCATTATCGCAACATGTCACATTATCGTGACCAAAATCCGAGAGAAGGTGCAAGAGAGAAAAGTGTCGCGATATCGCGACATGTCACATTTTCATGACCAGAAGACGAGAGGAGGCGCAAGAGAGAAAAGTGTCGCAATATTGCGACATGTCGCATTTTCATGACCAAAGGACAAGAGAAGGCGCAAAGGAGAAAAAGTGTCGCGATATCGTGAAATGCCGCATTTTCGTGACCAAAGGATGAGAGAAGGCTCAAGGGTGGAAAAGTGTCACGATATCGTGACATGTCGCATTTTTGCGACCAAAATACGAGAGAAGGCACAGGAGAGAAAAAGTGTCACGATATCGCGACATGTCACATTATCGTGACTAAAAGAGAAGAGGAAGAGCAAGAGGGAAAAGGTGTCACGATATCGCGACATGTCGCATTATTGTGACTACAAGAGAAGAGAGAGAGGAAGGAGGAAAAAATGCAGCGATATCGTGACATGTTGGCAAAGAAGAGAAAAGTGTCGCGATATCGCGACATGTCGCATTTTCATGACCAAACAAAAGAAAAGAAATGGCAGGCGGTTACAGGGGCTATTACAAAGGAAATTATTGAGCGGTGGGTATACCGAACGCCATCATTGGGTGACAGGCAGATAGAGTCTGTAGTGGTAGCACTGGACAAGCATGTGGCACCAAGGAGCAATGAAAGCAAAAAAAGATCAAGAGTCTAAAAGAAAGACGTTTCGAAAGCCAAGACAATGAGGAGGCACAAGAGATGAAATGAAGGGTCAGAAAAGGGAGATGGAGAGTCATGCCAAATATTTTAAAAGAGGAAGCGAAGGCATGCACAAGGGGTTGGAAACTACTGAGACAGAGTTGCAGACGTGAAGGCAAGAGGGCCATTCTGGACCTGTTTGAGCTATTTTCTTCCAAGGTCGAAAAACTACCAAGACAGTGTTGCAGACGTGAAGGCAAGAGGGCCATTCTAGACCTGTGTAGGCTGTTTTTCTTCTAGAGTTGGAAATGTTGTAATATATAAAAATTAATAAACTATCTTTCGGGATAATTGTCATTTTTGCAAATTTTTCCAAGTTTAATGAATGAGAGTTTTGGAATTTGGGGTGAGCAATTTTAGTCCCCCATCAAAAGTACTCCAACGACTAAAATGAGTATCATAGTTCTTTTATAGTCCATATAATATTCCCCAACCTATATTTAGAGAGTGAGGAATATCATTTATGGTATTTTATTTGGTTGATGATCACCTAAAATCCCCTTCAACATAAATATTCTACCAATTTTATTTAAGGACCCACAAAAACCCTTTAAGGAGGGCTTGTGCCTCAATATGATTTTTTTTTTTTTTTTTGAATTTACATGGTGGAATTGGTAGCCGCCATGAATCCGGGCAGGCTGTCCAAATTTTTATGGCCGCCACATTATTCTGTGTTGTCCGCACTAGAAGCTACCACACAGATCTTCGTACAGTCTGCCCCTATAACCACCATGTCATAATAATTTTAAACCTTTTACACTACTGAAAGCACTAGGAAAGGGACAAGCGTTCAGTTCGATGAGGCCCGATATTTGAACCTTGGACCTCCGCCACCCTTATGGGGTTTGGATGAACCAATTGGTCTACACCTCGGACCTACCTCAATATGATTGTTAATGGTATATTCAAGGCTAAATAAAAAATAGCCTCTCATATTCCCTTTATCAGCATGAAAAATGCCACCCCCACTAGCTTTACCCAGGTCCCCCCAAGACACACCATCAAAGTTGAACTTGACAAAACCTTTATGGGGAGGTTACTAGCTGATTTTTGTATGATTCTTAGAGTTTTTATTTTTCTTGATTGGGCACAAAATGCTTTTTTCATCTAAATGCTATCCCAAGAATTAATTCTTGATATCTCTAAGATTGCTATCTAGGGGTTTATTTCAATAATTCCACTGTTTGACCAAAATGGATTCAACCATCACCCTCTGAACAAAAATCCAGGTTTGAAATTGGGGGATCCTTTCATCCCTAAAAATTATTTTATTTCTCCATAAACAAATCAACCAAATAATGGAAGTGGAGATCCATTCCAAGATGTCTCTAAAATAGTTAGAATCAGAGTTTTGGTCAAACCACTCCAAACTAATATCCCTTATAGTCAAAAAATTATTGAGGGGCTCTCTCCAAGAGTTTACAAAGTCTTACTAGAGGGACGAAGCAAAGGGGCAAGAGATGAAGAGATGGTTGATTATTTCAATATCAGCTTTATAATTTGGGCATCTAAAGGGGCCATAGTAGCTTCTCTTCATCAAGTTATTACCAGTTAAGATTTTGGCTTGCACCACAAACCAGATAAAAATCAAGATCTTGGGCCAAACACCTTTCCTCCATATTCTCTACTATATTTGATTCCTATCCCCATTGAAGTTTGCTTCCATAAGAAAATTGTAAGCTTTCTTGATAGTAAAGTTCTTGTCTCTACTTCTCCCCTAGCTTAACAAGTTTAGATCCTTCTAGTAGGAAATATTCCTACTAAATATGATTCCCCAAAGTGTTTGTTTATCAGCTTCCTTGAATTGACAATGCCAATACTGAGGTTATTTCCAAAAATGAAGCACCACCCTATCGATCTCATGGGAAATGGGATGGTCGTGAATGTAGTCCTTGACTTGAATTCAACCCTCATCTTCAAAATCCTCCTTAAACTCAATCAAATAATTATCTTCTATTAAAGGTTCATCCTGGTTCCATGAATCCTCCTAGAAGAGAGCATGGTTGCCATCCCTAATCTTCTAGAAGGTTGTAGAATGCACCCATACGTCATGGGATGTTAGACTTATATAGAGAGAAGAACTTGGGGGAAAGTGTTCAAGCCTAATAAACTCCTTCTAGTCCACTTTAGGGATATTTTTTTCCTTAAGTATTCTAGCCCAAAAGAGTTCACTCCATTGCAAAATATCCAAAATAGTTTCCCATTAAGGGCTTTGTTGAAGATTTGAAGATCTTTGATTCCAAGGCCCCATATTGGAGAGGTTTGCATATATATTTCCAAGAAATGAGAGGTAATTTCCTTTCTAGATAGGGACCACCTAAAAATAATTCCTTTTGAAGTTTTTGGAGTTGTTTTAAAACCTTTGTAGGTGCTAATAAAGCAGAGAAGAACTAGACTAGAAAATCTTGGAGAATAAAATTGAGAAGGGTTAATATTCTAGCTGAGGAAAGCCTTTTGAAAGTCCAGACCTACAACCTATTTCTAAATTTAGATATAATTTCACTTCAAATCATTCTTTTAGGATTAGAGTTAGTCAAAAAAAAGCCCAAGTACTTGAAAGGAAGAGATGACCCCTCATAGCTGAGAAACCTAGAAATATTCACTTGGATATGAATAGGAGTGTTGAAGCAAAAACATTTTACTTTATCACATTGATTTCCCCTCTAAATGTGGCCAAATAATCCTCTATTTTATCCTAAAATCTTCGTGCCTCCCTAAGAGTGGCTTCACCCATAAGCAAAATGTCATTCATGAACTGGAGGTGGGAAATCTTCTACTCATCCCTTCCTTTGCAACTAGAAACCTTTAGACCACAATGAAATATTTGACCAAAATATCATAGTACATGTAGAAAAGAAGCCTTGAAATTAAAAATTTTGGGCTCTTGATCTTGCATGTGAGGGTAAAGAACTGCATCCAGGGCAAAGAATTGCACCCAAGTTGCATGCACCCATCAATTATGACTGCATCCAGGTTGCATGCATCCATAAATTCTCACTACATCCAGGTAAAGAATATATTTTTTCAAACCTTGGCCATCTCATAGATTTTTAATTGTCAATGGTTATGTCATTATTCAATTATAACTAGGTCTTACCATTTAATATAAACTTCCATAACTATTGAAATTATGTTGAATATTTTCCATGTTATTCATGAGGGGTTAACTTTGAAAGGACTTTACACTTTGTAAAAATTTTCTTGTTAAGGTTTGAGGTCAGGATGGGCCCCAAGTGAGGCATTAGCCCCTTGGGATTTGTTTTGGGGGATTTAAGCTATTTTTAAACCCATATGGGCATTTTTGGGTTAATGTTATGTTTGTCCATGGTTTTGCACCCATGGTATTGTAAAATCTCTTATTGTGTTGGTATATAAAGTAGCACTTGCATGAGGGTTTGGTAATTAAATTTCAAGAAATGTAATCACAAGAGAAAAGCGAGTGAAAGAATATTATTGTATTAGAGGCAATCAAGTTTATACAATAAGGAGATATTCTTGCTGGATTTTTTCCTGAAAGAGTTTCCCAAGATAACTTCTTGTGTAATGTGTTGTTCTCTATTTTTATTTTGATTCTATAATTACTATTTTTCTATATTTCTATTTATTAAGGTATTATTTCTCTTCATTTGGTATCAAATCTAGGTTTTAACTTTGTTTAAGGAATAAGGGTTTCAACGATAAATTGATTCTTGAGTGAGAGTAGTGCGCGGAAGGATCTGGGTGAAGGAAAAATGATGGGAAGCACACGGGTAGAGATCAAAAAATTTAATAGATAAAATTTTGAGTTATGGAAACTCAAGATGTAGGATCTATTGGTGGATAAAGATCAGTGGGTCGCAATCTCAAAAGTAAAATCAATAGGAACAATGGATGAGGAATGGCTAAATATTTATAGGAAGGCAAGGATCTCTATCATATTGTGCTTATCTAATTTAGTATTATAGAATGTATTGATAGAGGCCATGACAAATTTATTATGGGAAAATTTGGAAGCACTGTATTAGACAAAGTCGCTAGGAAATAAACTCTTTCTCCAAAAGAGGTTGTATTATCTTTGTATGAGTAATGAAGAATTTGTGGTTGAACACCTAAATTATTTTAACACTGTAGTAAGTCAATTAAACTCTATAGATGTAAAAATGGATGAAGAGAAAAAGTGTATTACTTTACTTTATTCATTACCTAACTCCTAGGATAACCTAGTTATGGCTATCACCAATACTACTTCTAAATTAAAAGTAGAGGATATAGTAGGAACATTTCTATTTGAGGAAATGAGATAAAAATATTCTAAGGATTATCATCATAAGGATGCTTTGGTTGTAAGAGGTTGTTCTCAAGAAAGAAACAAAAAGGAATCAAGAGAAAGGAAATCAAAATCTAGAGGAAAATCCGTTGTTCATGACAAAAGAAAATGTTGGAAGTGTGGTAAAATAGGGCATTATAAAAGAGAATGTAGATCTAAAAAGGTTGATGAAGGAAAGTATACAAAAATGAAGACCACAAATGAATATTCAAGGGACATGTTCATAGCTGCAACATGATCAAGTGAACACCATGACTCATGGTTGATTGACTCAGGTGCTTATTTTCATATGACTCCTTATAGGGAGGGGTTTTGTGAATATAAAATTATAAATGGAGGTGAATTCTTCATGGGAGACAATTCAACACATAAAATAATAGGTCAAGGAAGAGTCAAATTGAGGTTTAAAATATAGAAGAATTAAAACCCTTCCTGGTGTCTTGCATATTCCAGGTTTGGCAAGGAATATGATATTTGTTAATAAGATGAATGATGTGGGTGTGACTATGGAATTCAATAAGGACAAATGCAAGATCGTTTGTGGATGCTTAGTGTTGGCAAGAGGAGTTCATACAAAAAAATTGTTCAAACTTGAGGCTAGCATTGTAAGTATTGATTGTAATAACTCTTCAATTGTAGAGGAAATTAATACTGTAGAAGAAGCTCCAAGTATTTTTGTAGTGAAGACAATGTTGTGGCATCAAAGCATGGGACACAATGGTGAGAAAGGCCTTAAAAAATTGAAAATGAAAGGTATGGTTGAAGTAATTTTTGATTGCCCATTAAATTTTGATTTTTGTGAGCATTTTCTTTGGAAAGCAAACTAGAGTTAAGTTTCCAAGTAGTGCTAAAAGATCTAAAAAAAAATTGCATCTAGTTCTCAATGATGTGTTTGGAACTCCAAAAGTACCATCATTAGGTAAATCCATATATTTTGTTACATTTATAGATGACTTCTCAAGAAAGACTTGGGTATAATTTTTATGGTAAAAAATATGATATTTTCAATAAATTTAAAGAGTTCAAAGCTCTTGTAGAAAATTAGATAGAGAAAAATATAAAGGTTTTGAGAAGTGATAATGGTGGTGAGTATTGATCTAATGAATTTGAGTAGTTTTACAAGGATTGTGGAATAGAAAGGCATAGAAAAACTCTATATACTCCACAAAAAAATAGAGTTGTAGAATGGATGAACAAAACATTGATGGATAAGGCTAGAAGCATGCTAAGCGGTGCAAGGTTAGAAAATAAAATTTGGGTAGAAGTTGTGTTAATTGCTTTCTACCTCATCAATAGATCTCCTACCTTAGCTTTGATGGAAAAAACTCCACAAGAAGTATGGAATGGTAAGAAACCCTTTCTCAGTCATATAATTATTTTTGGTTGCAACGCTTATATGTGTCCCAAAAGAGAAAAGGACTAAGCTAGACTATAAATATGAGAAATGCATATTTCTAGATTATAGTACTGGTGTGAATGGATATAAGTTGTGGAATATAGAAACACAAAAAATTACTTACAATCGTAATGTAATATTTAGAGAAACAAAAGGGGTTCTAAAATAGGAAATGCAACCAAGAAAAGAACCAAAAATAGTTCAGGTAAAATTGGAACATGAGGAAGAACTTATGGTAGAACTTGAATTATAGAGAGTTTGAAGAGAAATATTTAGAGGAAGAAGGTGAGGAGGAAGCTAAAGATGTAGAACTTAGAATTTCAATTTAAGGAGACCAGATCGGATGGGAAGACTCCTAGAAAGGTATAGCCCTTAAAAATTTTGTTTTGCATTTAATTTATCAGTTATTGATGAAGAACCCAAGACTGTAAAGGAGGCACTTCAGTCAAGTGAGAATAAGTTTTAGAAAAGGGCTATGGAAGAAGAAAGGGAGTCCTTGGATCAAAATAAGACACGGGACTTGGTGAAATTACCCCTAGGTAGAAAACCTATTGCTTGTAGAAAAAGTACAATGTAGAAGGAAAGTTGGATATGCACAAATCTTGCATGGTAGCAAAAGGATTTTCTTGAGTTGAGGGAATTGACTTTGGTGATATTTTTTCTCCTATGGCTAAACTAACATCAATTAAAGTTCTATTGGCTATTTCTGCTGCTTCTGATTTTGAAATAGAACAGATGGATGTAAAGATAACTTTTCTACATGATGAACTTGATGAATATATTACAACTAGAATGCTTCAGGGTAAAATGTAAGGAGAACGTGGTATGCAAGCTAAAGAAGTCTCTTTATGGGTTGAAGTAGTCTCCAAGGATGTGGAACCAAAAATTTGATAGGTTTGTTTTGACACTTGGGATTGGAAAAAGCAAAGTAGATCCATGTGTATATTTCAAAAAGGAAGGTAAAAATTTTGTTATCATTGTATTGTATGTGGATGACATGTTGTTAATTGGTAAAATAAGAAGATGATAAAGTTACTAAAATCTCAGTTATTTTCTAAATTTGACATTAAGGATTTGGATGCTGCAAAATTTATTTTGGGAATGGAAATAATAAGGGTTCGTGAAAATAGAAAGTTGTGGTTAAATCAAAGAAAATATGTCAATTTGATACCATAGAGGTTTAGGATGCATGATTGTAAATTAGTATGTGCTCCATATCTAGTTGTTCAAAATTTATCTGCTGAACAATGTCCTAAAATAGATGAGAAAATTGAAGAAATGCATCATGTTCCTTATGCTAGTATTGTGGGTAGTTTGATGTATGCAATGGTTTGTACTAGACATGATATTGCACATGTAGTGGAAGTAGTTAGCAGATATATGTCCAATCTAGGAAAGGAACATTGGACTACTATGAAGAGGATCTTCAAATACTTACGTGGAACTACAAATTATGCTATCTATTATGAAGGAAAATCTGGAGATAATGATATTGTAAATATACAAGGATTTGTGGATGTTGATTGGGCTAGAGATATTGACAAGAGAATATCCACAAATGCTTATGTGTTTAGGCTATTTGGAGGGGCAGTAAGTTGGATGAGTAAAAAGTAATTAGTTGTTGCTTTGTCCACTACATAAGAAAAGTACATTGCAATAACTCATGCTTGTCACAAAGCAATATGACTACAGAGGCTATGTTAAATAGTTAGAATTAAGAAAAAGGCTATAAGAATTGATAGTGACAGTCAAAGTGCAATATTTTTGGCAAACAATCTTGGTTTTCATGATCGATCAAAATATATTGATATCAAGTACCATTTTGTGAGAGAGATGGTTGAAGAGAATCGAGTGATATTGGAGAAAGTTTATATAGAGAAGAATATACTGATTCATTAACAAAGGCTGTACCTACTTAAAAAATTTCTTGGTGTAGAAGATCTATGGGTATTGTTGTCCTTGATAGTTGACAATAACAATTTTTAGCCCCTATGGAAAGTATTCAACAAGTGGAAGAATGTTGGAATTATGTTGAGTATTTTCTGCTATTTAGGAGGGGTTAAGGCTAAAAGGATTTTACACTTTGTAAACATTTCCTCACTAGGATTCGGGGCTAGGACAGGCATTGAGCGGGGGTACAGGGGTGGTAGCCCCTGTTTGGAGATCTGGGGGCGTTAGCCCCTAGGGAAAAGTTTTTGGGGGTTTAAGTTATTTTTAGACACATATGGACATTTTTAGATTAATATAATATTGGCCCATGGTTTTGCACCCATGGTATTGTAAAACCCCTTCTTGTGTTGTTGGTATATAAAGCAATACTTGCATGAAGGTTTGGTAATGAATTTGCAAGAAATGTAATCACAAGCGAAAGGATATTATTATATTGGATATGATCAATTTTATACAATAAGGAGATATTGTTGCTAGGTTTTTTCTCGAAAGAGTTTCCTAGGAAAAATTCTTGTGTAATGTTTTATTCTTCTCTATTTTTCTTTTGATTCTGCAATTACTAATTTTCTAGATTTCTATTTATCGAGGTATTATTTCTCTTCAATAAAACTCCCCTTTTGACAAGACCCTTTTTTAGTGGATGGTTTTATGATGTGATAGCCATTTGATATTAGGGGTATATTGGACTCTAAATATTATATTTTATGGACTAACACATGCCATGAAGGTTATTTGATTTAAAAAAAAAATTACTTCCTCAAATTTTATTGAAGTTATACCCTCATGCTAGATTTGGATTCATAACTAGGAGATGATGTCTCTTCAAAGGACAATTCCATGCTAGATGAAATTTTGATTCTATATGGTCCTTTGATTATCAAGTTATTTATATGTAGTTCTATTAAAAAAACTTGTTATTTAATTTTTAGTTCAATTTTCTTCACTTGATACCTCATCATAAACTTCCTATTTTTCCATCCATAATGGTAATCCATGTTAACAATCCCACTCTACCTATGGGTTGGTATTTTACCCTTGGAATTTTGTTATGGTTATTTAATTAGTATTCAGTCTATGTTACAGTTGAAATAGACATTTATCTATTACGAATCCCTTATTATATGTTTTCTATTATAAATTATATTTTATTTGATATAACTAATAAATAATGCTTGGATTTTGGCTTTGATATTGCTTGTCTCTAATTGATATACAAGTATACTCTTCAATAGAAAATTAAAAAGGAAGACATCCCTTTAAATTATCATCAATTAATCTCGTATAGAATGAGAGCACTCACCTATAGAACTCCATCAGGACCAAGTCATGTATGGGCCATATGGAAAAATCCAATGGTTTTATCTATTTCTAAACACTTTGATATAAAAGAAAGTATATTCATAAACTCACTAATCAACATATAAATGACTATATTTTATAATAACATCTAAGATTCTAGTGTACTCATCCTTAGTGAATTCTTTTATTATTGGATTCAAAAAATTCTCGTAAATAAAAAAAAATTATAGGCATGAAAAATAGAACTAGAATAGAGGAGACAGGTGTCTACTATGGAGTGGTGTCCATAAAACCAGAATAGAGTGGAGTGGTTTCCACAAACCATAGTAGAGGGGATTGGTGTCTCTTGTGGATAGGTATCCATGAAATTAAGAGGGGATTGGTATCTCCTATGGATTGTGTCCATGAATATTGTAATAGGGGATTGGTATCTCCTATGGGTTGGAGCCCACAAAATTTGTTGAGAAATTTATAAGCAATATTTCTCCATGGATGTAGCCCACATTGGGTGAACCACGTTAAATCTATGTCTCTTATGTGTGTGGTAATTTATGCATTGTTTCATTTTTTTAATTGATGATATTTAAAGTTATTGCTTTAGAAAAAAAAGTGAAATTTTTATCTTATACTATTCACCCCCCCTCTTAGTATAAGTTTGTGTTCTTAGTGGGTTATTGCATTGTATCAAAGTGGGTTCCTTCACGAAAGCCTAACAACTTGAAGGAAGATCTTACAGGAACACAAATGGCTCCATTATTTGATGGGACTAACTATACTTTCTAGATCATAAGGATGAGGACAAAATAAATATGGGACATGTTACAGAGAACATATAAAGGATACAACAAGGTTAAGATGGCAAAATTTCAAACCCACAAGAGGAAGTTGGAAGACTTGAAGATGAAATATGAAGAAGATATTTCTAAGTATCTACTACGATTTTATGAGGTTGTCAACACCATTCGTGGACTTGGGAAAAGTTTTGAATACTCTAATATTGTTCAAAAAATCTTGAGGTCACTTCCCATGAGGTTTGATGCAAAGGTTTCATAAATTGAAGAATGAAGGATTTCAAAACTATGAGCATGGATAAGTTACATAGAATTCTCACAACCTATGATATGAGGATAGAAAAAGATCAAACATCCAAATGAGAGGTAGCATTCAAAGCTTCAAAGAAGACAAATAATAAGGAACCAAAATCAAGTGAAGAATCAAGTAGTGGAGAAGAAGCTAACTTTGTGAGAAGAAATAAGAAGGGTCCAAGAAAACACAAAGGTATGCATTCTGTGAAATGTTTTAATTGTGGTAACCTTGGTCATTATGCATCTAATTTTCCATAAACTAGTAGTAGGAGTGAAGAAGAAAAGGAATATGAGAAAAAGAAACAAAGAATATTTTATCATGAAAAGAAAAATAAGCATGGTCAAAACAAGAATGATAAGAATATCTTTCAATGACACAAGAAAAGTTTTTATGTTGAAGAAGCAAGCAGTGCTTCCAGTAGCAGTGATGAAAGCTTCTCCGATAATGAAAAAGAATAAATTCTTTTTTTTTCCATAGAAGAGAAAGAATATGATCCTATTATTGAAGGCCAAGAAGAAGAAAAAATTTTAGAATATGAAGATCAAGCCACAATTGACATAGAAGAGGAACTTATTATTGCTGTTGAAGAGTTAAAGAGGGTTAGAAAGAAGAACTCAAAATTGAAGGCTCAAGTACAAGAGGATGAGAAAACAAAAGCAAAGCTTCTACAATATATCACTGACCTAAAAGAAAAGGTTGAAGAGGCAAGGAGAATTTAAGAAGGGATGGCTAAAAAATTAAAGGTAAAAGAACTAGAGTGTGAAATTCTAGAACATGAAGCTTTCATTCTAAGGAAGGGACTTGCAAATATTAATGATAAGATATATTAGTTTAGGAAAATCTTAAAAAACTTGGATGATATTATCAAAGCACAGAGATCTCCATTTATCAAAACTAGACTTGGTTTTGAAGAAGGTCAAGAGAAACAAAAAGGGGAGTCAAGCTCAAAAGAAATAGAGGCACCAAAGAAAATTGAAGAAGAGCCTAAGACCTATGTTGATATGTTGAGAAGTGGAAGCATCAATGAGGAAGAAAATAAAGCACCATCAAGGGATAGGGACCATCACAGAAAAAGCAATGAGAGAACCATGCAACAATATCCTCCAAGGGCTCATAATAAGAATGTTTTTGGATTCACCAAGAGGAACTTCAATTCATTTACACCTTTTAAGGACTACAACATCATGTGTTACAATTGCAACAATTTTGGGTATATAGCTATATGGTGTAGAATAGTATTCCTGGAACTTCCAAAGATAGGCAAGAAAAAGGATGTTCAAAATGTTCAAAGAGGTATGATATCCAAAGTTTGGAGAAAGAAAATGAAACAAGAAGAGGACAATAGTAAATTTGGGAGTTTCACTCCCATCCCATAATTAATCACCTCAATAAAAGTAGGTGGTGAGGGGGTTGTGTTTAGTGTCTTATTTTTTAGCCCCAAGGAGCCCTTTGCCATTGATGTCAAATGGAGAGAATTTTAGTGAGGGGGAGCAGCTTGTAAGGGGGAGCAGATAGTGAATCCAGTTGCAATAAAAGAAAATTTTTTGTAGGATTGCCATTAATGACAAAGGGAGATATTTTTGGAAGTATTGAGCTTTCATTGATGTCAAAGGTGCATGGTATTCAAGGTAGAAATATTCTTCAAGGGTGAGAAGTTTATAAGGTTGGACAATATATCAACGGTGTCAAAAATGGATTTGGTGAATAGCAAAAAATGGATAATTATTCAAGGTAAGGTATATCTCAAGCAAGGCAACTATCCTTTAAGCAAAGGATTGTAATATTTAAATATTATAAAGAAAATTTTTAGGTTTAAAAGTTGCTTGGGACAAAAAGATTTAAATATTTCAAGAGAGGGACAAAGGTTTAAAGTTAATATTATAATATTTAAATCATAATATTTAAAATAATATAATATAAATAATTTGAAAAAGAAAAATGTGCCAACGATTATAAAGTTTGAAAGCAAAACGTTTGAGCTGACTTGGACAAAAACAAACAATATTAGGAAGCATATAAATATATATGATGATAATTCACCTTTCATAAGGAAGGGCAATCGATTAAATCCATTGTGGAGTGTGAGCAACATCCAAAGGAGAGGAGCAATGAAAAATAGAAGCCAACGAAAGATAAGGATAAAGATGATATCGTACCCCTTTGTTGTCACCAGCTAGGATAGCCTAGCTGGTTGTTGAGCTTTGCATGGAGCGTTGTTATGAATGAGGTTGCAGGGTCAAATCTGGTCGATGTCATTTTGTTGAAAGTTTTGTTGTTGAAGGAGTGAAAAGACATGAACAAATATTACATCACACTCCTTTGTTTTCATCTATTTGGGTATACCAATCGATTGTGTAGCTTTGTGTGAGGCACTACTATGCATGAGGTCTGAGGGTCAAAACTCGTTAGGGGTAGTTTTTCTTGGAAGACATTGTGGTGAATTTTTTTGAGTGGAAGTTCATCGCAGGTTTAAATAAAGTGAGATCCTTTTTGGTATTACCTGTTGGACTAGCCTAGCTAGTCAAGGAGATGTTGGCAAGGCATTATGCTTTGGAAGGTCTAGGGTCAAATCCCCCCTATAGCAGTTAAGGTTTTTTGTGCAAGGTAAGGGAAAATATTTTTGTTTTAATTTAAGTAAGAGATATAAGGTGCTACATTGGTTATTATAAAAGTTGAATTCTGTATGTTATAAGTTGGAGATATAAGGTGTAATTTTGATTGTTATAAAATTGTATTATGCATGCTATAAGTTGGAGATATAGGGTGTAACTTTGGTATTTCAATTTTATATTTTGCATATTATAAAATAAGGAATAAGAGGTCACTTTGATAAGGATTTTTGAGTGGATGATTTGATTTTTATTCAAGAAAATAAAAATGAGAATTGTTAACCAAATTTTGAAGGGACAAACAAAAGAAAATTTATTTTTATCTAGATAGGTTTGGGAAGCTCATGTAAAAATAAAGATCATCATTATTAAGATAGATTTAGAGGTATGGTGATTTAATTCCTTTCTCAAGGTGGTTTTATTTAAGAACATATTTGTTTTCATATAGTTGGAGGTATATGTGCATTGTTTTTCCTTGAAATTAGAAACAAATATACAAGGATTATAGATCATATTGGTGATTTTGCATTGATTTGATGGAAATTGGAAGAAAATATGCAAGGGTTATAGATCATATTTGTGAGTCAATTTGTGCATTGATTTGATGGAAATTGGGAGTAAATGTGCAAGGGTTATAGATTAGATTTGAGAAGAAAATTTGTGCATTGTTCATGATTGATTTTGGGAGTAGATGAAAAGGATAGATTTGGGCACTGTGATTGGTTTTGAAGGAAATGTGCAAATCAAAAATTACCAGGTTAGTTATCGAGTGCTAGACTAAATCTACCTTTTGATGCAATAAATGTGAGACATGTGAAAGCGATAGACTTAATGAATGTGAAGAAAATATTGGTTATTTGCTTAGTGCATATTGTAGACACCAAATCCTAGCCACTTATCCACCATCACCCTTTCCTGCCATTAAAATGGCCATTCCATGTCTTTCCCGCCATCCAATGGCTCACTTTAGCCCTTTCCCACCATGTCCCGACCTTTATTTGACTTATTTATATTTATTTTATATTATTTATATTTAAATATAATATTTCATATTATATTTTAATATATTTATTATAATATATATATATATATATATATTTATAAGCTAGATTAATCTCAACCGTTTGATCCGATCTAATCTCAGTCGTCCATATTCCTTAATCCATGTCACACCTAAAGTTTAATATCAGCCTTTGGATCCATTTTAATATTATCCACACGATCAAAAGTGTCAATCTAAAACCCTAAGAAAACCCTAGGCTTGATAATAAATAGGAACATTCTCAATGCTCAACCCCTAAATCCTAGAAAACTTGAATGTTGGAGCTCTAATTTGCTTGTGAGACCTAACCTTGTTGAGAGATTATTTCTTGTGAGTAGATTGTGCCCTAGCTTATCCTTCCCCAAAATCCTAGCTTGTCCTAAGATTTTTGGATTTTAGCTACCTTCGCATCCCACTTACATCGCCACCATTGTCATTCATCTGTCGAGCCCTTTGCATACCCCCGATATGCTTCTACAGATTTATCCCTAATCCACAGGCACAACCGAGTGCCTGCCTCATCCTACAGGATAACATCGCACCTACTACATTCTACAATTGTAGCACAACGTCTATCATCTCTTCAGCCATATACCATAATTTACCACATAAGATCATCAGGTGCCAAAAGAACACCCTACCATCAATTTGCAATGGAGCAACAGAACAACAAAGTAAGTATTTTGTGCATTTTATTATTCAGTTTTATTTAGATTCTACATGTTTATTCACTTAGATCTAGGGTTTTTAGTTTACATTTCTAAGGGTTCACACTGTGGAACCCTCATTGTGTTTGCTAATGGATTTATGTTTATAATGTGTGTAGGATCAGGTAGCATTCATCAAGGTTTGTTGAGTAGATGCTAAAGCTAAAGTGGTCTTATTATGGATAACCAAAAGCCCACTCACCCTGTTGGAAGCAAGATACATTAAAGACACTACTTATTTTGTAGCCAGGGTTTCAGAGAACCCTAGAATCTATTATTGTTGTAGCAAAATAATTCCTTTGAAAGGATCAATTTTAACAAAGGAGTTTCTCAGCTCCCCCCCAATTTATTGAATAAAATCATATTTTATGCAATCTCTGGTTCATTGATTTATTTTACTTTCATATTTGCTTTAGTGTTGTATTTTTGCTTCACACATATCATTCTCTATATGTTCATGAAGATAAAATAATTATGGGTAGAATATGTCTGAATTGCTTTAGTTAAGGATTGAAGAATAGGGGAAGAACTTGATGACATCATTATGTAACATTTGGGAATAGATGAGCATTGTTTTGTATGCAAGATTTGGGTATAGATGAGCATTGTTTTATATGCAATATTTGGGAATATATGAGCATGTATGCATGCAATATTTGGTAGAATATGAGCAGTGTTTGTAAAAAAAAATTGTATCAGTAATGAGAACTTTTGTGAGAATATTTTATCGGGTGTTTGGGATATATTTGAGCAAGATTTATGAGCAGGTTTTGGAACAGATATGACAAGGTTTTATGAGAATGTTTTGGAGAAGATATGAGCATGTTTTTTAGCAAATTTGAGCAGGTTTTATGAGTAATTTTTGGAGCAGATATCATCAGGTTTTGGTGTAAATCTAAGAAGGTTTAAGAATAATTATAGAGTAGGTTTGATAGAATACTTGAGTAGAGTTTGAACCAAAGCATAGGGGATAGGTGTCTCCTATGGAGTAGTGTCCAAAAAACCATAACAAAGTGGACTAGTATTCACAAAATCAAAATAGAGGGGACAGGTGTCTCCTATGGAGTGGTGTCCACAAAACCAGAATAGAGTGGATTGGTGTCTATAGAACCAAAAGAGAGGGGATAGGTGTCTCTTGTGGAGTGGTGTCCATAAAACTAGAATAGAGTGGAGTGGTGTCCATAGAACCATAAGAGAGGATACAGGTATCTCCTATGGAGTGGTGTCCACAAAACTAGAATAGAGTGGAGTGGTGTCCATAGAACCATAAGAGAGGATACAGGTATCTCCTATGGAGTGGTGTCCACAAAACTAGAATAGAGTGGAGTGGTATCCATAAACCAGAGTAGAGGGAATTGGTGTCTCCTATGGATAGGTGTCCACAAACTTGAGATGGGATTGGTATCTCCTATGGATTGTGTCCACAAACATTGTAATAGGGGATTGGTATCTCCTGTGGGTTGGAGCCCACAAAATTTATTGAGAAATTTATAAGCAATATTTCTTCATGGATGTAGCCCACATTGGATGAACCATGTTAAATCTGTGTCTCTTATGTGTGTGGTGATTTGTGCATTATTTCATTATTACAATTGATGATATTTGAAGTTATTACTTTGGAAAGAAAAATAAAAATTTTATCTTATACTATTCACCCCCCCTCTTAGTATAAGCTTGTGTTCTTCAATTGGTATCAGAGTGGGTTCCTTTGTGAAAGCCTAACAGATTGAAGGAAGATATTATAGGAACACAAATGGCTCCATTGTTTTATGGGGCTAAATATACTTTCTATAGCATAATGATGAGGGAAAAATAAATATGGGATAAGTTACAGAAAACATATAAAGCAGACGATAAGGTTAAGATGGCAAAACTTCAAACCCACAAGAGGAAGTTTGAAGACTTGAAGATGAAAGATGAAGAAGATATTGCTAAGTATCTACTCCAAGTTGATGAGGTTTTCAACACCATTCTTGGACTTGGAGAAATTATTGAAGACTCTAATATTATTTAGAAAATATTGAGGTCACTTCCCATGAGGTTTGATGCAAAGGTTTCAGCAATTGAAGAAATAAATGATCTCAAAACTTTGAGCATGGATGAGTTACATAGAATTCTCACAACCTATGAGATGAGGACAGAAAGAGATCAAACATCCAAATGATTGGAAAAATTCAAAGCTTTAAAGAAGACAAAGAATAAGGAACTGGAATCAAGTGAAGAATCAAGTAGTGGAGAAGAAGGTAACTTTGTGAGAAGAAACAATAAGGGTCCAAGAAAACACAAAGGTATGCATTCAGTGAAATGTTCTAATTTTGGTAACCTTGGTCATTATGCATCTAATTATCCACAAGCTAGAAGTAGTAGTAGTTAAGAAGAAAAGGAATATGAGAAAAATAAATAAAGAATATTTTATCATGAAAAGAAAAATAGGCATGGTCAAAACAAGCATGAGAAGAAGATCTTTCAAAGACAAAAGAAAAAATTTTATGTTGAAGAAGAAAGCAGTGCTTCCAGCAGCAGTGATGAAAGCTTCTTCGATAATGAAAAAGAAGAAATTATATTTTTTGCCATAGAAGATAAAGAACATGATCTTGTTATTGAAGACCAAGAAGAAGAAAAAGTTTCAAAATATGAAGAGACCACAGTTGACATAGAAGAGGAACTTATTGTTGCTCTTGAAGAGTTATAGAGGGTTAGAAAGAAGAACTCAAAATTGAAGGTTCAAGTACAAGAGGATGAGAAAACAAAGGCAAAGCTTCTACAAGATCTCACTAACCTAAAAGAAAAGGTTGAAGAGGCAAGGAGAATTTAAGAAGGTATGGCTGAATAGTTAAAGTTAAAAGAACTAGAGTGTGAAATACTAGAACATGAAGCTTTCATTCTAAGTAAGGGACTTGAAAAATTTAATGACAAGATATATCAGTTTAGGAAAAGCTCAAAAAAAATTGATGAATTATCAAAGCACAAAGATCTCCATTTATCAAAATTGGACTTGGTTTTAAAGAAGGTCAATAGAAACAAAAAGGGGAGTCAAGCTCAAAAGAAATAGAGGTACCAAAGAAAAATGAAGAAGAGAATAGTACATATGCTGATATATTGAGAAGTGGAAGCATCAATGAGGAGGAAAACAAAGCACCATCGAGGTACAAGGACCATCATAGAAAAAGCAATGAGAGAAACATGCAACAATATCCTCCAAGGGCTAATGATAAGAATATTTTTTGCTTCACCAATAGGAACATCAATTTATTTGCACCTTTCAAGTACTACAACATCATGTGTTACAATTACAACAATTTTAGGCATACAGCTAGATGGTGTTGAACAGTGTTTCCAAAACTTCCAAATATAGGCAAGAAAAATGATGCTCAAAATGTTCAAAGAGGTATGATCTCCAAAGTTTGGAGAAAGAAAATGAAACAAGAAGAGGAGCATAGTAATTTGGGAGTTTCACTCCATCCCATAATTGATCACCTCAAGAAAATGAGGTGGTGATGGGGTTGTGTTTAGTGTCTTATCTTTCAGTCCCAAAGAGCCCTTTGCCATTGATGTCAAAGTGGGAGAATTTCGATTAGGAGCAGCTTGTCAAGGGGAGCAGATAGTGAATCTAGTTATAGTAAAAGAAAATTTTTTGTAGGGTTGCCATCAATGACAAAGGGGGATATTGTTGGAAATATTGAGTTATCATTGATTTCAAAGGTGCATGGTATTCAAGGCAGAAAAATTCTTCAAGGGTGAGAAGTTTACAAGGTTGGACAATATATCAACGGTGTCAAAAATGGATTTGGTGAATAGCAAACAATGGATAATTATTCAAGCCAATCTCAAATCAAGGCAACTATCTTTTAAGCAAAGGATTATAATATTTAAATATTATAAAGAAAAGGACAAAGGTTTAAAAGTTGCTTGGGACAAAAAGATTTAAATATTTCAAGAGAGGGACAAAGGTTTAAAAGTTAATATTATAATATTTAAATCATAAGATTTAAAATATTATAATATAAAGAATTTGAAAAAGAAAAAGGTGCCAACGATTATAAATTTGAAAGAAAAAGGTTTGAGTCGACTTGGAAAAAATAAACAATGTTAGGAAGCATATAAAAATATATGGTGATAATTCACCTTTGATAAGGAAGGGCAATCAATTAAATCTATTATGGAGTGTGATCAGAAGCCAAAGGAGAGTAGCAATGAAAATAGGAGCCAGTGAAATACAAGGATAAATATGATATCATGCCCCTTTGTCATCACCAGCTAGGATAGCCCAGCTGGTTGTCGAGCTTTGTGTGGAGTGCTATTATGAATGAGGTTGCAATTCAAATATGGTCGATGTCATTTTGTAGAAAGTTATATTGTTAAAGGAGTAAAAATACACAAACAAATATTACATCATGCTCCTTTGTTTTCACCTATTGGGGTAGCCCATCCAGTTGTGTGGCTTTGCATGAGGCACCACTGTGCATGAGGTCTAAGGGTCAAAACCTATTAGTGGTAGTTTTGCTTGGAAGACATTACGATGATTTTTTTGAGTTGAAGTGCATCGCATGATTAAATAAAGTGAGATCCTTTTTTATGTTACCCATTGGGCTAGACTAGCTGGTCAAGGACATGTTGGCAAGGAATTGTGATTTGGAAGGTCTAGGGGTCAAATCCCCTCCGGGACAGTTAAGGTTTTTAGTGCAAAGTAAGGAAAAATATATTTATTTTAATTTAAGTAAGAGATATAAGGTGCTACATTGGTTAATATAAAAGTTGAATTATATATGTTATAAGTTGAATATATAAGGTGTAATTTTGATTGTTATAAAATTGTATTATGCATGCTATAAGTTGGATATATAAGGTGTAACTTTGGTATTTCAGTTTTGTATTTTGCATATTATAAAAGAAGGAATAAGAGGTCACTTTGATAAGGATTTTTGAGTGGATGATTTGATTTTTATTCAAGAAAATAAAAATGAGAATTGCTAACCAAATTTTGAAGGGACAAACAAAAGAAAATTTATTTTTGTCTAGACAGGTTTGGGAAGCTCATGCAAAAATAAGATCATCATTATTAAGATAAATTTAGAGGTATGGTGATTTAATTCCTTTCTCAAGGTCATTTTGTTTAAGGAAAACATTTTTTTAATCATATAGTTGGAGGTATAAGGAATTATTAAATGTGCGTTGTTTTTTCTTGAAATTGAAAACAAATATGCAAAGGTTATAGATCATATTGGTGAGTCAATTTGTGCATTGATTATATGGAAATTGGAAGCAAATATGTAAGGGTTATAGATCATGTTTGTGAGTCAATTTGTGCATTGATTTGATGGAAATTAGGAGCAAATATGCAAGGGTTATAGATCATATTTGAGAAGCAAATTTGTGCATTTTTCATGATTGATTTTGGGAGTAGATGAAAATGACATATTTGGGCACTATGATTGGTTTTGAAGGAAAGGTGTAAATCAACAATTACCAGGTCAGTTATCAAGTGCTAGACTAAAGCTACCTTTTGATGTAATAAATGTGAGACATGTGAAAGTGATAGACTTAATGAATGTGAAGAACATATTGGGTATTTTTTTAGTGCATATCATTCTCTATATGTTCATAAAGATAAAATAATTATGGGTAGAATAAGTTTAAATTGTGTTAGTTAAGGAAAGCACATTTAATATTAGGTGAAGAACTTGATGACATCATTATGCAAGATTTGGGAATAGATGACCATTGTTTTGTATGAAATATTTGGGAATATATGAGCATTGTTTTGTATGTAAGATTTGGGAATAGATGAGCATTGTTTTGTATGCAAGATTTGGGAATAGATGAGCATTGTATGCATGCAATATTTGAGAGTAGATGAGCAGTGTTTGTATGCAGGTTTTGGATCAATGTTGAGAAATTTTATGAGCAAATTTGAGTAGGTTTTTGGGGTAGATTTGATCAGATTTGAGAAGTTTTTATGAGTAGGTTTTGGAGAAAATATGAGTATGTTTTTTAGCATATTTGAGAAAGTTTTATGAGCAGGTTTTGGAGCAGATATGAGCAGGTTTTTGAGCATATTTTAGCAGGTTTTGGAATAGATATGAGCAATTTTTGGAGTATATTTGAGCAATTTTTATGAGCAAGTTTGGAGTAGGTTTGAGTAGAATTATAGAGTAGGTTTGAGAGAAGACTTGAGTAGAGTTTGAACTAGAGCAAAGGGGACAAGTGTCTCCTATGGAGTGGTTTCCATAAAACTAGAACAAAGTGGAGTGGTATCCACAAAACCATAATAGAGGGGATAGGTGTCTCATATGGAGTGGTTTCCACAAAACTAGAATAGAGGGGATAGGTGTCTCCTATGGAGTGGTGTCCATAAAACCATAATAGAGTGGAGTGGTGTCCATAGAACCAGAAGAGAGGGGATATATATCTCCTATGGAGTGGTGTCCATAAAACTAGAACAGAGTGGAGTGGTGTCCACAGAACCATAATAGAGGGGACAAGTGTCTCTTTTGGTGTGGTGTCCACAAAACTAGAATAGAGTGGAGTAGTATCCACAAACCAGAGTAGAGGGGATTTGTGTCTCCTATGGATAGGTGTCCATGAAATTGAAAGGGTATTAGTATCTCCTGTGGATTGTGTCCATGAATATTGTAATAGGGGATCGGTATCTCCTGTGGGTTGGAGCCCACAAAATTTATTGATAAATTTATAAGAAATATTTCTCTGTGGATGTAGCCCACATTGGGTGAACCGCATTAAATTTGTGTCTCTTATATATGTGGTAATTTGTGCATTGTTTCATTATTGTAATTGATGATATTTGAAGTTATTGATTTGGAAAGAAAAGTAAATTTTTTATTGTATACTATTCACCCCCCCTCTTAGTATAAGCTTGTGTTCTTAAGTAATGTTAAGTTGAATATATGGGACAATGAACTCAAAAATAATATGTTTGCTATTTAATTTTGTGGATGTGATGTTGTGCTCAAAGCATAATTTCTAGGTACCTTGGCACCATTATGAGAGCCATTATGAATTTTTTGTCATACCATTTGGCCTAATGAATATACCATCCATATTTCATAGCCTCATGAATCATGTCTTTTGTCATTCCTTCAAAACTTTATTCTAGTTTTCTTTAATGATATTTTGATTTAGAGTCGCTATTGGTAGAATTCTACCTATTTTGCATGTGGTTAATCACTAGAGGCCCTATCTAATTGGGTGCCATTTTTCAATTAAAATAGACCACCAAAGTCTTAAGTACTTCCTGTAACAATGGGTTGCCACATCTAAACAATAAAAGTGGGTCTATCAATTAATGGGCTATGATTATGAGCTCACATATAAAAAAGTAAATGATAACATTAGGGTCGATGCACTCTCTTGATAGTTTGAGTATTAGAGTAAGTTAAATGCTATCTCTTCTCCCATACCTCAATAGATTACTTCTCTTAGAGAGGACGTGATCAAGGATTCTAGATTGTAAAATTTGATCATCAAACTTCAAATAGATCCTAACTAATGCCTAGGATACACTTGGTATGGAAGAGATTGATGATATCTTGATTGCCTTATTATCCCCAAACTTCACAACTGTGAAAATTCATCTTGAAGGAAATGCATACCTCATCCACTATGGGATATTCTATGTTTCTAAAGACTTATGAAAGGATTAAGCATACTTTCTTATAGAAGGGAGTGAATAAGGATATTCAAATTTTTATGGTTGAATGTGACATGTACCAGAGAATGAAAGGAGAAATAGTGTATTCCCCTAGAACTCTTTAGCCCTTGCCAATTCTAGAACAAGTATGGATAGATATTTCCATGGCTTTTATTCAAGGGTTACCTAAGTTAGGAGGAAAATAAATTATTCTAGTGGTATTGAATTGTCTCATGAAGTATGCTCATTTTTGTTCCCTCTCCCATCCCTACACAACCTTAGTAGTAGCCCAAATTTTTCTAGAATTCATATTTCACCTTCATGGCATGCCCACATCTATTATGTCTAATAGAGACCCTAACTTTACTAGTCATTTTTTGTAGGAACTGTTTAACTTGTAGGGAACTTAGATCAAAATGAGTTTAGACTATCATTTGTATATGGATGACCAAACAATAACTATTAACAAATGCTTAGAGACCTAGCTTTGTTGCTTTACCTCTAAACATCTTGCACATTGGGTGAAGTGGATTTCCTCGACTAAATGGTGGTATAATACTTCATATCACATTATGATCAAGGTTACTCCTTTTGAAGTAGTCTATGGTCATCCCCCATGAACACCTTCCTAAAAATTCTAGGAAGCTCTAAGATTCATGTTGCCAATACTACACTCAGTAAGCATGCAATATTCCTTTATAAATTGAAGATGAATTTGGAATTGGCCCAAAATCATATGCATCAATGAGTTGATCAACACCTTTCTAAGAATGTATTTGAAGTAGGAGATATGGTCTTTCTCCACCTATATCCCTATAAAAAATCATCACTCTAATTCCATAGATGACACAAACTAGCTATCAAATACTATGGACCCTATCAAGTATTATAACAAATTGGTACAACGGCCTACAAATTGGCACTTTCAACTATGTTAAATCTCCATATAGTGTTTCATATCTCCTCTCTCGAGAAGATTATGGGAAATAAGGCACAGGTCCAATCTGCTTTACCAAAACTAGATGAATAAGGTTCCATCTTGCTCGAGCCTAAACAAATTTTAGATCAGAGATCATGCACCCTTTGAAATCCTATCATCACTAAGGTTCTTATTTAATGGCACAGATTAAGACCTAAATATTCCACTTGGGAGTCTCTCTATAAGATACATCAATAGTTTCCTCATCTCTAGCTTTGAAAAGAAAGCTTTTTGAAGGGCAAGGGCACGTTAGGAATCCATCCTAACATTATTATATAATTCTCATATTATTATGTGATGATTCCTTTCAAACATGGGGACCCTATTATAATTATATTTTATAAATTTATGTGGTAATTGAGGTTCCTATACAAGTAAGGCCATTTCATGTAACCGTTATTAAGAATATAGTTGTTGTTTGGTAGAAGATTCTAGCTTGAGTGGCACTTTGCATGTAAGCCAAATCTTGAGCATTAGGTTAGGGTTGCATGAAGTGTATCCTTTAAAGACAAGGATCCATAAAAAAAAATATCTTTTTGCATATTTAATGAAATCATTGAAAGGGGTTGCCCCCTCAAAGAGGCACATCATTCTATGTTTTGGTTTGTGATATTATTATATTTTTACATTTACATTTTATATTACAATATTTTGTTCTTCATGAATTTCTACTTTTATTGCAATATTTATGTGAATGTGCTTATTTTAATTAGAAGGTTCTTATAAATGTGGTAATTGAGAATCCTAGGCAAGTGGGGCCATTTCATGTAACAATTATAAAAAATGTAACTATTTTTTGGTAGCAGACTCTAGCTCGAGTGGCACTTTGCATGTAAGCCAACTCTTGATCATTAGGTTAGGGTTGAATGAAGTGTATATTTAAAATATAAGGGTTCATAAATGAATGCATATATTGCATATTGAATGAAATTATTGAAGGAGATTACCCCATTAAAGAGGCTCATGATTCTATGTTGTGATTTGTGAGACTAATATATTTTTACATTTACATTTCGTACTGCAACATTTTTTTCTTTCAAGAATTTATAATTTTATTGCAATATGTATGTGTATGTGTTTATTTTAATTAGAAGGTTACTAATAAGTGGTATTAGAGCTCTTTCCAATGCTATGTTCTGTTGTGACTGTGACAATTATTTCCCTACCATTTTTACTGCTAGGTATAATTTTTTTGTGTTAATTTTTTTCCTATTTTCTTTTAAAAAAATCCAACCCTTTTTTTATATATTAGTTTATTAGGTTAGAAACCTTATGCCAGTGATTTTTAAATTTCATGAATGATCTATCGTTATTATCTAATATAAATTATCCATAAAGCATCTAGTGAAGTGAGGGGAATCATCTCCAACACCTAGGCCTCAAACAAAACTCGTATATAGAATTAAGTGTCCACATATCTTTGGGTATATTGGGAAATCCCTTAGGATTAGGAGAAACCTTTAGTACTAGGAATATTTTCAACTGTATGTGCACCAGATATAGCATCCAGGAAGGTCACCCTCTCATACTGTCAAAGAGGTGGGTAGTATGCTCAAAGGTATGTAGGGAATCCTCCTTGAGTAGTGGTATGAAATAATTGTTAGAGCACTATAATTCATTATTGTAGTATAACAAAGGTCTTATGGGTAGTACACACACCCTGGATTAGAGTACCATATTTTTGTTTATCTTGCATGTTAAAAAAACTACATCATAAAAAATGAGCATACTGAGGAGACTACACTATCCCATAATTAAATGAACACAAATCATCAATAGAAATAAATCAGTGGTGAGAATAACAGACACAACAATGTCTATCAGTAACATTTAGGTAATAGGTAGTAATAGTCAAGATAAATTTTACCAACATCAATAACAATTTCCTATAGCATTTAGGAATCTTAACAAAAAGGAAATTTGTTAGTAATAAAGTTAGCCTAGATAGTTGTGAGAGACAGAGAGTCTAATAATAGATAATGTAGATTCCATTAAAGGGTTGTCAGACAAAAGTCAATTTTTTGAGTGAACCAAGACTCTAGAATAAAAACTAACAACACTTGAAAACAACACTCCCCTAGAAAAAAGTTTAGGGTGTCAAAAACTTGTGCTATGTGATATAGCCCATTATGATCATCTCATCAAGCTGATCATTTTATTATATAGCCTTCATGCACTTTTTCCAAAGATCCAAAAAAATTATTGAGGCCTAGTCCATTATATTCATCTTTTCAAGCTTATCATTTTGATATATAACACCCAAACACTTTTTTTGACCCATTACAAAAAATAGTACTCTTGGAACAACACTTATAATTTTAGTAAGCCAATGGGAGTGGTTCAAATCATACATAAATGGTTGGAGTAACTAGAGGATATCAAAAGGAGTTAGAACAAAGCAACTATATGGAGTAATTGAGCCTCATGCTTATTAACCTATAAGGTCAAATAAACCATTTTGGAAATGAATTTAAATAGATAAGGGATCAAGTAGCGCTTATAAGAAATGACCAGATTAGATCCAAATATAAATTTGAAGAGAGATTCTTAGAGGTTGAAGACTACTTAAGGGAAGCCCCAAAGGTGTTTGAGCATCTTAATATTAAAAAATGGGTGGCATTCCTGGCAATAAAGAGAAAGGAGCCAATAAGGAGAAAGAAGGCTATCATTCTCTTTTTACACAGATACCACATTTAAGATGCCTAGATTATACTTTCCTAAGTTTAATGGAAAATATTTTGATGGGTGGTTATGTTGAGTAGATCAATTCTTTAAACTTCATAATGTACCTAAATATATGTGGGTCACCATGGCATCTTTTAAATTTGAATTTTAAGCCTTACAATGGTTACAAAACACAACTCTAGACCTTTGTTGGTAAGATTTTGAATCCCAATTACTCACTCATTTTGGTCCTAGTGAGTATGAGGACTTTACAGGAGCCTTGACTAAATTGAAATAGATCTCCATTATTTTTTAATATTAGACTCAATTTGAAAAACTGGATAATAGAACAAAGAGGTTAAATAAAGGATTTTCTTAGAGTTGTTTTGTCAGTGGATTGAAAGATGATATCAAAGTTAAGGTAAAAATGTTTAAACCACAATATATGATGTAAGCCATAGGATTAGCAAGATTAGTCAAAGAAAATATTTTGGCTCAAAGGAAACCATCTAAATTTCCACAAGCCAAACCCACATTTCCTTCCATGTTCATATCAATTATTTTTATTAAGTCTACCCCATTCAAGTATTTGACTATAAATAAAATGGATGCTTTTTGAGCATTAGAATTACATTATAATTATGATGAGAATTATTCTCCATGGCATAAATGCACCCAAAAGAAGTTACTTTTGTTGGATAGAAGAATCAGTAAGTACTAAACAACTTGATGAAAAAGTAGAACCACCAAAGGAACATCTTAAGGATGAGGGTGAAACATAGGAAGAATCATAGCAAAAAATATCTATCCATGAACTTATAGGAATTTCTACCCCTCAAATGATGAAGGTAGTAAGGTTTTTCAAAGGGCAATGTATAAAAAATTTCATTTATTCATGCAATATGCATAATTTTATTGATCCCTAAGTAGCAAAGCAAGCAAATTTCTACATACATGGTTTCAACTCCTTTGAAGTTATGGTGTCAAATGGTAAAAAATTACCTTGTAAGGGTAAATGTCAAAATGTTAAGTTTAATATAGGGGACTATGAACTCAAAAATGATATTTTTGCTCTTCAACTAGGAGGATGTGATGTTGTGCTAGGAGCACAACAACTAGGTACCTTGGGAACAATAGCCTAGAACTTTGTAGAATTATGGATGCAGTTCTCATAGAATGGTAGGGCCTACACTCTTTGTGGTTCACCAGTAGGATATCCATAGATTATTAGTTCAATTCATGTGGATAAGTTATTAGAAAAACCTCATGTGGGATAGTAGCTCAAATATTTGTAATTCAACTAAATAAATTTAAAGAAGACACACCCTAAGAATATTTGCAAGTCATTCTTACTAAGCATGATGCATTTTTTTTTGAATCAGTTGTTAGAGTTAGATTCTATTACATCATTTTGATCATGTAAATGTACCTTCCTAGGTACATACTTAGGACATTATATTACTTTAGGGGAAAGTTATCTAGTTACTTTATACAATGTAATAAATGCACAAGTGTCAATGTGCAAGGTGTCCCTTGTATAGCTAGGTAGAGTGTTGGCTAAGGAATCTATATTTCATTATAAAAGGGCCTCATTGTAATATTTTGACAAGTAATTTGGTAGGTAGTAGTAGTATCGGGTAACTCCATTAGTGATGAAGTATATTATAGTTTTGTAGCATCTTGCATGGAGTGTCCATTTCCTCCATAGAAATATTGTATTCATTTCCATAATTTCTATTTATAGAATATTTTTGCAATCTCATAAATTTACTTTCTCTTATATTTTTGCATCTTGTGATTGCCATATCCCATTGCAATCTACCTCAAAATATAACAGTGGTATCAGAGCCACAGTAGGTCTAGACACAGTAGACTAGCTACTATAGAGTGATAGGAGAACCACCGTTATTGTTGAGCATGATTTTTTTGTGAACCTGATTTGCCACAGTGCATAAGTTCTTCCAAAAATTTCAAAATAATCAAGGTGGTAGGGAGATATTTGAGAATGTGTTATTGCTAAAAATAGGGCTAGTCACCATAGCTTCAATTTTTACAAACTGGATATTCCATTGAATCCATTGCATATGAATTTCATTAAGATCATCTGGTAGAATAGACTGAAAAGAGAAATTCTAAAATTCATTTGGCTCAAAGTCTTCTCATAGAGTTACATAAAAACTCGTGAATATAAGGACTCGAAATTTGATCCACCAGTTTGATAAATTAACTAGTGAATCTCATATAAGAGATCTAAGAAGTTTAATATTGCTTGAAGTTCCTTTTATTATAGGGAAATAACCCTCAGATGATTGTAGCACCTCCTACAATAGAAAGCTAGGAGATTTCAACTTTGTTATCCAAAGGTTAGAGTGCCTTCATAGTTCAAAGATTAGTTATTGTAAAAAAAAATTCATCAGAAAAGACTCTACGATAAGGAGTCATATTGAAGTTTAGATATTGAATATCTCTATTGATAAAGTCAAATTCAAAGTAGAAAAGGCCACAGAAGCCTTGATCTAAGAAAGGGCTACAGAAGCCTTGATCCTAAAGAATAGTCTAGAAGAGAGTACCTAATTCAAAAGCATATTCATATTTTAGTATTAATCATTTTTTGTAGGGAAAGGAGATTCATTAAGTCAAGAAACATCCTACAAGAAATTTAGGAAGAGTATTTTCTTCATAATCAATCCAGCATATAAAGTAAAATTGAAGGTGAAGAGATCTAATGAATATCTCATTGAAGAAACTTCTAGTCTTGGAAGGACAGGAAGGACTAGGAGAGCCTTGTTCAAATCTAGAAGCAGCAAAATCAAGTAATCCAGGAAGGAGATCTCAATTCTAGAAGTTAAATAAGAAGGTCTCAAGGAAGACAAAAGTAGTTGTAGAGTCAAATACCTAGGAGAGGTCTTAAGTAAAAAGGCTTGGAGAGCCTTTTTGCTAAAGCAAGATCATCAAAAGAGTTCCTAGAAGAACTCATTGGAGAAATTCTTCATCAAGGAGAAACTTTTTGATAAGGGAAATATTTGGGATAATTATCACCATCCGATAACAATCCCAATCAAGAGAAGAAGAATTGGCAAGGAGTGCCAAAGAAGATTCTGAAGACCTTAAGAAATTCAAAGTCTTGATAAGAAGATCTTCCTTGATTCAGAATTTGATAAGAAGACTTGACGACAAAAGGAGCTTTTCAAAGTTGAGAGACCTAAATATTACCTTTCAAGAAGGCATAAATATTCCTCTAAATCCATAGCAGAAAGGAGAATATAAAACCACAAAACCATAGGCTTGTGAAAGAAAGTTTGAGACCTATTTTTGATGAAGGAGGAGTTGTTTGGAAAAGCTAACAAAAGTTGAAAAAATCCAAAGCAACAAGCTTGATCTACACTCTCTACAAAAGTTATCAAAAATATAAGCAACTATTGGTGCAAGTGAATTCATTAATCGTATTACTCAGCAGCTTTGTTAAAGCACCTTATGTTAGATCAAAAGTTGAAAAGATGAAAAGTGTATTAAATTCTTCTAAAGTGCAAAAGAAAAGAAATTCCTTTTAAGGTTCATTTGCACAATTAGGATTTGATTTCTAAAGTTATAATCAACTACCTATCCTATATCTTGAAAAATAAGACTATATCCTACAATTGTGTTTGTAGTGAAATTTGAAATAATTTATTCTAGATTATATTTGAAAGGTTGCAGTGGAATTGTTAAAAGTATTTTTGAAAAATTAGTGGAGCAATAAGGTGAATTTATTATTACCATTTATAGTGCATCTATTAAGCACAATTCTAGTTAATTTTTAACTAGTTTCTCTAAATTAATTTGTGTTGTTAAGAAGCACAAAAATCAAAAAAAATTGCAGCACTTTAGTGGCCAAAAGAAGCCACCATTACAAGTAGAAATGTGGAGTAGAAAACCACCATTGAAATCCTTTAAGGAAGCCTCAAATTGAGACCTTGGAAGTCTCAATATTCAAGGAGAATATAAGTATTTATTTTTTAACATAGAGTGCAGGAATCCTCATTTTATTAGGTTGGATTGACTATCATCTAGAAGAAGAAATTAGAATTATAAAAAATCTTTATTTTGGTGCAATAATTACAAATTACAAAATGCACCTATTTTTCTCCTTGGAATAACAAAGGTATTACCATTTACAGGGGGGTAGAAGGATGTTCTTGTCCAATAGACTTGTAGCCAATGGAATGAGCTATCAAAAATCTCACAAAAGTAGCAAATTTATAGCCAAAGGAAGATCCACCAAAGAGCTCACACATCCTTTTTCAATAGACTTGCAGCCAAGTGAAGGAGCTATCAAAAATCTCACATGAATAGAATATTTTTAGCCAAAGGAAGAGCCACTGAAGATCTCACATGTCCAATAGTTGAGGTGTTTAAAAACACTCTTTACTATGTCAAATTCAGCCCTATAAGTAGCACGTTACCTGCAATAGTAGAGCCATTGAAATAAGTCATTATCACTCATGCTTATATATATAAGGACAACATTCAATGATAGGTTATCTACGTAAAAGATAAATTAAAAGAATATTCATTGGTTTTTATAACCAGCATTAAATAAAGATATACATCAACATTAAAGACCTATAAATAAATGTAGAGATAAGAGCTATACCTAAGCCGTCCATTGAAGCAAGCATCCACCAAAAGAAGAGCTTAAAAGTGTGCCATAAGACCATGAATCTATGCAATTTTAGTCTTCCATCATCCTCACCAAGCCAGTGTGCAAAAGAAATCTTGCATACCAAGAAACATAGCAAGCTCACATAGGGTGCAAAGATAAAGGATAAATTAGGGTTGTAAGCTCATATTTGGAGTGTTAGAAAGAAGGCTTGCATGCACAAGCTACTTAGCACAAACTCTCTGTCTCCCAACATTCAAGTGCTCACCTAAAGGGAGTTACATTTATTCGAGGAAGTTAATATTCTTTGGAGGTTACCACCAACCTCATCATTGCTGAAGGAATGTTAAACAAGTCTATCTTGTAACGCTTCATGTAATACTTTTCATGAAGACCATCCTTCTTAAGACACCAATATTGGAGAGTGATACAATAGTGTGTGAAGCAGAATGTATCCAAGCAAAGCAAGGGAGTAGTCAAACAAAGTTAAAGCATTGAGGTGAAATGGCTATACACCATTCAATGGTGTAAGGAAAATATTTAAGACGCTATCATAAAACCAATGAACAACACTTGCATTTGGAGAAGCCCTACAAGGCATATCCTAAGATATCATACACCAATCAAGGAGTGAGTTTGCACTAGTCAAAGAGGTATCTGACTACCCATGAGCACTATGCAACACATAGCTACGAATATACCAATGCACAATATTAAAGAGCGATTGAGGTAAAGGTTGATATTTATGCTTGTTTTAACATAAGTTTTTTGGATTTATAAGGGAAAATTTTATCTATTGCATTATATTTTCATTAAACAAGCATACTTTAGATTTATTAATATTTGCAAAAAGTTATCAAGGAGAAATAAGGGTTATTATTGTTATTTAAATTACTTGCAAATATTATTTTCTAATTTTTCCAAATTTGGGAGTTATAAGAAATACAACATCAAACTTAGGAATTAAAAATTAGAAAACATTAAAATCAACCAAAAAGGGGTATTTAAAGAGGTTTATTACAGTTTTTAAAAGTTGTATTTTTAGAGTGTTATCTCAAAAACACTTAAAGGAATAAAAATAAATACGAACTTCAAAACCTCATCAAAGAATTGAAAATAGTGCTTAGTTCAATAGGAGTAATAAGGAGATAGAGAAGTTGTTTTTTGTATCTGCAAAATTTTATAAAATCAACTTAAAATTGAACTACAATTACAAAAGCACTATATTAATCATATATCCTATCCATAACATCCCAGGGAGTCCTAAGGAATTCTACAAAACTTGGTAATATTAGCATCCATTAAAAAATTATCAAGTTCTAAATTCATTGGATAGATGTAAGATTGCTACAAAACCTAAAAACTTATTAGGTTTGTAAAATCTCATCATTAGGGAGACATAAGTAAGTCCTCAAAATCTAAATTTTTGATAAAGGGAATACAATGGCATCCAACAAATTTTTCCTAGCTTAATCCCAACTACTCAAAGACCTAAATTATTTCTCGTGGAAGAACAAATTAAAATAAATCTTGGTATATGAAAAAATTTGGGATATTGTCCAAGGTAAAACAAAGAAACCTACCATAGGAGATATTGAGATTCAAACATTTGAGAAAAATTATTCAAAATCTTAAATGATCATAACATTTGCTATCATTAATTAAATACAACCTTATATCGGTTTAACAAAAACATTTTCTGAATATTGTACAAGCTTAGAAAAATATATAAAGGGAATAATAAAGACACCATTCTTCATCTATGAACTCAATTACATTCCTTAAAAATGAGTAGTGGAGAAAGCATAGAACTTTTTCTAAGTAAGATAGCAGATATTAAAGTAAAATTATTAATTCTTGTACAGGAGCCTAAATATGAACTTCTTATTCAAGTAACTATGAGAGCACATCCAGACAACTATAAGCATTTGGTCACATATCTACGAATATTAAGTAAAGAAACTTATTTTGATGACTTAGTCAATATTCTTCAGGAATATGAATTGGAACACACTATGAAATATGAGATGACTAACACTGCGTTGACATAAAAATATAATCTGTAGGGAATTATTTCTTCATCAGTAAAAGGATGAAGAATATGGCATTATCAGATATGCAGAAAGAAAGGTCATATTACTGGTTATTGTAGGTATAATCTCATAAAATAGAATCAATAAAATCAAATAAATAATGGAAACCAATTTCAATCAAGACATTATCAAAGGAATTCTCATCAACAATAATTTCAGTGACCAACCAATTATCCTCAATTGGAGTACAAAAAGGGAAATCATAAAGGACACCTAGTTTAGAGGATAGAATAAATTGAAGAGCTAGATGAACACTCAAAAAATGAGGAGAAAGCACTATCAAAAAATGTAACACTTTTGCTTGAATAGGTTACAAAGAATCTAGATAAAGAATACAAACTTCAAGATGAAGAAGAAGATCCATATTGAAGACTAAATTCTTCAATACCCAAATAATGTAATACAGGGGGTGTTAGAGTTAGAGTCTATTACATTATTTGGATAATGTAAATGTACCTTTCTAGGTACATACTTAGGATATTAGATTACTTTAGGGGTAAGTTATCTAGTTACTTTATACAATATAATAAATGCACAACTATCAATGTGCAAGGTTTCGCTTGCATATCTAGGTAAAGTGTTGGCCAAGGAATCTATCTTCCATTATAAAAGGGCCTCATTGTAAGAGTTTGACAAGTAATTCAGTAGATAGTAGTAGTAGTACTGGGTGACTCCATTAGTTATGGAGTACATTATAGTTATGCAACATCTTGCATGGAGTGTCCATTTCTCCATAGCAATATTGTATTCATTTCCATCATTTTTATTTATAGCATATTTCTACATTCTCGTAAATTTACTTTCTCTTATAATTATGCACCATGTGATTACCATTTCCCATTGCAATCTACCTCAAAATACAACACCAAAAAAATTACCACCATGTCATTCTCGTGATCATGCAATACCATTGGTCCTAGGTAGCTTTCCACCTAACATTAGACCTTACTAGTACCCTTATGCCCTTAAGTTAAAAATTGAGAAATTAGTACAAGAATTGCTACAAGCAGGGGTAATTAAACCTAGTAATATATCTTATTCTTCTCTAGTACTATTTATTTAAAAAAAATAGGTCATAGCGATTGTGTATATATTTTTTGAATTTAATAAGTTCGCCATTAAGGATAAATTTCCTATCCTTATAGTTGATGATTTTTTAAATGAGCTACATGATGCTAGGTTTTTCTCCAAGTTGGATCTTCACTCAGGATACCATCAAATAAGGCTCAAGTAGGAAGATATCCCTAAAACAACATTTCAAACTCATGAGGTTCATTATGAATTTTATGCCATGCCATTTGGCCTAACTAATGCACCATCCACATTTTAGAGCCTCATGAATAATGTCTTCTTACCATTCCTTCACAAAGTTATTTTAGTTTTCTTTGATGATATTTTAATTTATAGTTACTCTTGGGAGGAGCACCTCATATATTTAGATTAGACTCTACAAATTTTATCTCAAAATAAATATTATGCCAATAGGTATAATTGTTCTTTCGGGATGACAAAAGTGGAGTATTTGGGTCACATTGTCACCAAATATGGAGTTAACATCGACCCTACAAATATTAAAGATTTTTAGGTATGGCCAAAGCCTCATACCCTCAAGGGAATTTAAGGATTTTTGGGACTCAAAATGTATTACCATAAATCTATACAAAACTATGGAAATATAGAAGCTCCTTCAATAGCCATGTTGAAAAAGAATTCTTTTATTTGATCAGCACCAGCGAAGAAGGATTTCACTAACTTAAAGCAAGCCAGCAATAGTGGGATATTTCAAGTTCTTAAAGACTTATGAAAGTATTATGCACATTTTATTCTAGAAGGAAATAAATAAGGATATTCAAAACTTTGTTGTTGAATGTGATGTGCCAAAGAATAAAAGGATAAATGGTGTGTTCCCTTAGAACCCTTTAGCACTTGTCAATTTCATAACAAGTATGGTCAGATATTTCCATGGATTTTATTAAACTATTATCAATGTCATGAGGTAAATTAGTTATTCTAGTGGTATTGGATCATCTCATGAAGTATGATCATTTTTACTTCGTCTCCCATCTCTACATAGCCTCAGTAGTAGCCCAAATATTTTTAGACTTCATATTTTGCCTTCATGACATGCCCGCATCTATTGCGTCCAATAGAGATCCTATCTTTACCAGTAATTTTTTTCTAGAATTATTTACGTTCCAAGGAATTCAAAACTAAATGAGTTCAGCCTATCATCCATAGGTAGATATCCAAATAAAAACTATTAATAAATTCTTGGAGATCTACCTTCATTTCTTTTTCTTTGAATATCCTGCCCAATGGGTAAAGTGGCTTCCCTTAGATGAATGGTGATATGATACTCCATATCACACTGTGACCAAGGTTACCTCCTTTGAAGTAGTATACAATCATCCTCCATCAACACCCTCCTCCAAAATTCTAGGAAGCTCAAAGGTTCATGTTTTTGACTCTACACTCATCCAACATGTAGTCTTCCACCAATTGAAGATGAATCTTGAATTGGCCTAGAATTTTATGCATCAATAATTTGATCAGCATCATTCTAAGCACAACTTTGAAGTAGGAGATATAGTTTTTCTCTACCTTAATCCCTTTAAACAATCATCACTCCATATTTTTAAATGCCAAAAAGTAGCTACCAAATACTATGGACCCTACCAGGTATTACATTGGATTGGTGCAATAGCCTACAAATTGGCTCTTCCAACTATGTCAAAGCTTCATACAACCTTTTATGTATCCTCTCTTAAGAATGTTGTGGACACTAAGGTACATGTCTAATCTACTTTACCAAAATTGGACCAGATATTGTGCACCCTTCAAAACCATGTCATCACTAAGGTTCTTGTTCAATAGCACCAATTACAACCTAAATATTCCACTTGGTAGTCTCTCTAGTAGCTACAGCAATAGTTTCCTCATCTAAAGCTTTGAGGGCAAATTTTTTTGAATGGTAAGGGCATGTTAGGACCCCATCCTAACATTATGATATAATTACCATATTATTATGTAATGACTCCTTTTCAATGTGGGGACCCCATTCTAATGATATTTTGTAATTTTTTGTAATGGTATGTTGTAATTGAGGCACCTAGACAAGTGGGGACATTTCATGTAACCATTATAAAGGATGTGAGTGTTTTTTTGGTAGAAGACTCTAGCTCAAGTAGAACTTTTCTTGTAATCCAACTCTTGAGCATTAGGTTATGGTCGCATGAATTGTATCTTTAAAAGATAAGGGTTCATAAACAAATGTATCTTTGTCATATTGAATGAGAGTATTGAAGGAGGCCACCTCATAAAAGAGTCATGTGATTCTATGTTATGCTTTGTGATATTAATATATTTTTGCATTTATACTTTGTATTGCAATATTTTTCTCTTTCATGATTTTTTTTTATTGCAATATTTATGTGAATGTGCTTATTTTAATTAGAAGCTTCCTAACATTTTTAAACTAGTAGAGGAGCCTAAACTTTGGTTGAAACTAGAATTCCTACCAAAAAGAACCCAAAATAAACCTTGACAAAATAGGGATGGCATGAGGTAGATCTATCTAGGTTAATTTAAGCAGATTCCTTCTACCTAACTCTAATATGTGAAGGTGAGTTGGTCCAAAGTTACCTATAGATTCAATGTTCATAACCTCTGACTTATCAAAAGTTGTGGCAAGTGTGTTGAAATCAACTCTATGAGTAGCAAAAAAAGAGGTAATTTAATTAGAAAAATGTCCTAACCGAGTGATCAACATATCAATACCACTCAAATATTGTCTCCCTAGGAGCTTTAACCCAAAATTAGGATATTATAAAAGAAAAATTAGAGCCAAATTAATCCCTCTTAAATTCATTCTGCTACATATATGGGATGAAGCTACTAGATAAATTTATTACTAGACATAATATAATGGGGGAAGAGGGGTAGATCCAACCCAAAGATAAAATATTATTGACATGCATGAGGCTTCAAGATACTAAAGTATAGTACTTTGGTTCTAGCAAGACCTTTGACCATATTGGCATGTGGTAGGTGCATGTTGCACAGGTCAAACCACTAGCTCTTTGGATCCTTGTGCATAATAAAATAAAATAAAGAATCATTATTATTTTATTATGCATTTATCTAGTTGTTGTAGGACATGAGTGAGTCCATATTGGCAATAGGTGAGTATTGCATGCATTGTAAGGATAAGGCTAGCAAGGCCAATGCATGCACATCAACCATCATAGGATTAGTAATAAAAATCATATATTGGAAGAAGGACAACGATAATAATTAGGTATAAGAAGCATGATGGATGATGGCATTCCCCACTACCTAGGCACAAGGGAAATATTCTTTCCATACCACCCTATCATCAAAATATCAATAAAAATGGGAATGAACCTCGAGATTTATCCCTAGTGACAAGGTTTATAAATAAATCCTACCCCCTTTTATATTTTTACAAGGTCCAAAGTAGAATTGCCTTAGATACTATCCTTCCCCAACATCCCTCCCTACTAAAAATACCTCAATATTTTCCCTCATTGACTCTATGTCCAATGGAAAATACCCTTCTCTCTAGGTTCTTTGACTCTTTCTAGTAGAAGTTCCCTTGTGATTCACCAAAGTTATAGTGAAAATTCAATACATAGGGCAAAGCCTACTAAAATAAGGTAATTATGATCAAATAATCATTTGAATCCAAAATGAAGGGTCCCAAAGCTCCTGCTACTTGTGAAGTAGCTAATGCCAAAATCCTGTCAAGAGTACCACCAAGAGAGAAACTATGTTTCAATCTAATGCTAACCCTAAAGATCCCCATGCCATGAAATCTAGTTGACCTATAAAACTAGAGAAAGGCATGGTTTAAAAATCCTTTTCAATGGTGGCTATGGTAGGTTCTATTATTTATTGGAGTACCCAAGACATTTTAGTGATAGTCAAGAAGGCTCCACCTTTAACAAGACCTTGCTTCATCCAAAACCTATGAAATTTTCTTCTCCCTATAGAGTAAATACCATGGATATAACCCTCTCCCATGTCTAAGGGTGTTCCTTAATCCTCAATGTAGTTATGATAAAGCACCAACAAGAAGTTTTGGGTATTGAGGTCCATTCCTTATGTGATAAGGAAGATATGAGGTGATCGATCAAGGAGGTATCAAGGCAAGCCCATTCCATCCTATAAGAGGAACTTAATATCTAAAGTATAGGGGAAAAAAGAGTAGCTTGAAATATTTCTAGCTATAATATCTTCCCTAAATGTTTAGGCTTACTAGCCCCTTAAAGGTCTCCTCAAGATCCCTGGTGAAAGAAGAGTATTAAAAACCAAAAAGTAAAATTGATAGAGATAAACACACCCACTAAAGTAGTCTTCCTAGTAATTCCAATCACCATTAGAACATTAGAACATTAGAAAGAGAGCAAAAAATGGGTCATTGAAGAAGGATGTTTCTCCCATACTGAAACAAAATGCAAATACAAAATTATAACCCAAGTGGCACATGAACATGGGCTTCACCATAGAAGCCTATCAAAAGTAGAGAGAGATATTGTTTATAATCACTAGAATGATCGAACTAACCCATAGCAATTGGACACAAGGGAAAGGATGGCAATCTAGTTCTAACACTAACCCACAATAACCAGACACAATTCCCAAAGCAACAGTTAGAATATTCAAAGCAATGACATTGAAGGTAGCTCAAGGGGCAACACCAAATCCAAGTTTTTAATGAAAAAGCATCCCATATGTCTAATAATCAGATATTTCCAACATGAAATAGCTTGATGGCATGACAAGAGTCCCATTAAGCCAACCTATCAATGATATTTATTGCTACACATACCTACAACCTCAAAAATCATACAATGTTGACTATGTTGGGCAATTTTAAACTAGACAATTTTAAATTCTTGTGCAAATTTTGGGGGCAATTTTCCCCTATTTCTTATTATAAATATTTCCTTTTTTCATACCTCATCTTTGGCCAGAATTTGATCGAATATACTATGCACTGATGAATGACAAATGGATGCTTAGTTTAAAAATTCTTGAATTATTACTGTATTAGTTATAACAATTCATCTTGAATTATATGGTACTGCTAATGTGTTGTCAATGTGTAGCACCAAGTAACCCTCTGGATGGAAGACGATGGGGTACTTGAAAAGAGAAGTGATGATTCAAACAACTTAGGGTAACATGAATGACTACCATAATATAGACATGCATTATCACTCTAGGGATAATCATCAGCTAGCCAGCCACCTAGAGCCAAAGTTGGTAGCCTAGAAGCTATCGTAAATTCTTTGGCTAAGATGTATGACTAGGTGGATGGAAAAAACTCCCTCCTTGTTTGATGCACTAGATTATTTATCTTATTTCTTATTGTTTGTAAAAATATTTGATTGAGGAACTCCATGACAAAAGGTTTAATGGATATAGAGGGTCCATTACCCCAAATCCATTTGAATATACCATACTAATAATTAATATTAGTATGGGTATATAATTAAAAAGAAAGAGAAAATAATAATAATAACAATAATAGATGAATTTTTTTTATCGGTAAAAGACTTTAATTAAAAGTGGGTTTTGAAAGGAGCCCCAAAACCTTATTACATCATTAACAAAAGCGACATGTCCTCAGCCCCAAAATACAAAACAGAGGGTGAACCATGAGGGAAAGCAACCTTATAAAGAAAAATGTAGTCAAATGGTGCGATCTCGTGGGGATGATCCCAGAAAAAAAAGGAGGGGTAGGGGTGAGCCCAAAGGTGAGACCCCACAACAAAAAAATAGCAACTAATTTCCATCACCAATGTTAGGAGGATCAACAACTTCCTTGAATATATTCCTAAGATGGCCATAAACATTGTCCAACACTTTCACTGCCTAGTTATATAGTGTCCACATTGCCTTGGAAGATTTGGTGGCCACTATGCTAGTAATGTGGTTGAGGATAGAGCTATGTAGAATAGAATCAGAAGGATCAGTGCACTCTGATGTTTGCTCCTTAGTGGGAATTTTCTCGTTGGTCTTTCCAGGAGAAGGAGTCTACATTTTCAACTTCTTCAAGTGAGAGGAGGCATGGATAAAGGAAGGGCTAGGGTTTTGTAAAAACTTGGACGAAGATCATTTTACAAACCTACACTTGAACTCAAACTCACCATACAAAGATCCACCCTTGGGCTCATACCTCACCTGAAATGAAATATTTTATTTTAGAAAGAATTATTTTAAATAGTCAATGAATTTATTTAGAATAATTATAATGAATATTATTTTCAAATGATAATTAGAAAATAATTATGATTCATGAGTTGTTATTTTAGGATATAATGAATACTTTTTATAAATAATAATTGAATTTTTTATAGCTTTTAAATAATAATTTAAAAGATCTTGATTAAAAGATAATTTTAAAAGAACAAAGAATTTCTCTTTTGTAAAAGGAGATGAAATAAGTTTCTCAATGATCATCCTTTTAAAAATTTAAAAACATGGTTTTCCTTTATATATAAATAAGTAAAATCTTCTATATGAAGCATAAGTCGATGATGATTAAAAATGTTTTAAAATTTTAAATATCTCCCATGTTGTCCACCAAGGATAACTAAGAATTCAAGGTGGTGGATGACATTGATGAGGATAAAAGATTTTTATAGCTGAGTAGATAAATTCACCATGCTAAGAAGACCAATATGCATAAAGGAAGAGAGATTTTTTTTGTTTTAATAAAATAAGAGGAACTACAAAGCAATAAGGAGACTAATGCAAAGATTATAATGATTCAAGAAGAAGCAATCTATCAGGTTGGAGTTCCTTTACATAATTCTGGATTCAATGTATTTAATAAATGTTATGATTTATTTAATCATTTACTATTGGGTTGGTTCAACTTTCTATGCCCTCTTTTGGAAATAGTGTCTCCTAGGTAGATGTTTGTGTAGCATTTTTCTAGAAAACTAGGCCACTAAGCATCTCTTTTCCTTAAAAACTATTATAGGCTATGTTCCCTTGGTCTATGCTTAGTTGAAAGAGCAACGCTAGACCTGTGATCTCCTTATTCTAGATAATATACTATTGGAAACCTCTATTATACTTTTGCTTGGTTGTCAAAATCAAAACCTTGGGGATAATTATTGTGATTTCTTTGTTTGCTAGAATTTTAACATCCCCTTTGCATTTGGTTTTAGACTCTACAAGACATCATCGAAACCAATGCCCTTTGTGTTGTCTTCATTTTTATCTTCTACATTGGTTTTTTTTATGTGGAGACTGACCTATTTACCCTTCAGTAAATATCTAATCCCCATACCTTTAAGTAACCAAAATACCAACTTATCATAGTTAAAATTGGACTATGTAAAATCATCTTAATGCATGTTTTAGATGGCTTTAGTCATCAAGTTTAGTTTTTGGTAAGCTCATTTGCAATAATCACATAGGGTTCATTTTCTCATTAAATGTCTCCATAGGTAATTTTGGGGAGGTTCATGGAATTATGCACATGTTCCTGAGTCATCTTGATGCCTGTGTTACATTGGATGAGCTCAAGCGGTGTAGGGTTTAGTTTTTTAGTTAAACTTTATCCCACATGTACTATAGGGTGGGATAAAGGTAAACTAAAATCCACTTAGGACCTAGAGGTATTTATCAAAGTGCCTAGGTGCTTGGCTAAGCCCCACCCAATTCATTCAACTCCCTCAGCCCACATCCTAATTATTGTTTGAATGTTGGGAGGCTTTATCGCTGATTGACTATTTATTTTACCTTGCTCTTGTGACATGTGGCTAGGGCTTGCCCCATTGGTTGCCTTAGACTATCGATGTGTTTTTGGGTGGGTTGTAAAAGTTTTGTATGTTGTAATGTGATTAATCTAGGCTATGAGCAATATTTAAGCATTTCTAAATGAGTTGAATGATTTAAATATTTAATGAAAGAATATTATAGTTTATGTTATGTGGTAGAGTATAGGTTGCTCTCAAGCCCATTTATCACCTTAGACTGTCGATGTGTTGTTGGGTGGGTTGTAAAATTTTTTTATGTTGTAATTATATGATGCCAGAAAACATGCATCTAAGCTACTTGCATCACAATATCAAAGATAAATCAAGATAACATGTGTTGATAATGAACTAACAAAAATACAAAGGATCCTTTTATTAATTCATGATAAAATCTGGTTACATATACGTCCCTCTTAGGGATACCAAACTTTGATACAATGAATACAAGTAATATGCAACCCCTAAATGGGGGTGGTGCACTTCAAATATCTCCTAGATCGACACGAATTGATTGAGGGCTTATTCTTGGTGCCTCCTTCTCTCTTGTCTGGAGGAAAGGTCCTTGGATATGGTTTTGCCCTTCATAGATCCTATCACCTACACACAAAGAAACCATAAAATACATCAATAGCATATGCAACCTCTCGTGATGAGGTTTGTTTCAAATATTTTGCATGAAATGACATGAAAGCATGATAAAAGCATAAATATGCAAAGATAAGAAAAAATGCATAAATAACTAGGAAATCACCATACAAATACAATGGAAAGGATATATCTACTCTAATAAGTTGATAAAGTAGAAGTAATAGGAAATCTATGCCTTCTAAAGAAACTATGTCTCAAACCCTATCTGATGTCGCTTAGAGCAACTGTACTTGTAGGTTGTTGTTAAAGACAATGACCACTAACAATGGTATTTCACCTCACAAACTAGAAGTTGTGCGACACTCAATTATTCATTTGAATTGATGCTCAAGGGTTACCTTCATGTCCATAGATAGATTGGTGGTGAAAATTATGGGGATTCATGTTATATTGGTGTGAATTTGCAATGTATGATTACCAGTCCTTCAAAAGCTCCATGGTTGGTCATAGGCTTGGAAATCTACAATTGGATAGCACTTCGAATCTCCTCAATGGGTTGTCAACTCATTGCTCACTTGGACAGGGTTTTTTTGCATAAAATTTAAGAACACAAGCTTATAATGAGAGGGGGAGTGAACAGTATAATACCACTTTTTACTTTTCTTTCCCAATCAATATTATGCAATGTATAAATATCAATATCAGTAGCATTAATCAAAGCAATGTACAAAACACCAAACACAATAGAGACACCACAATTTATGTGGTTCACCCAATGTGGGCTACTCCATGAAGAAAATATTTCACTAAAACTTTATCGATCAATATCTTGGGAATCCTTTCCCTATTACAATTTTTATGGGCCTCAGTCCAAAGGATATGTTGATCTCCTAAATCAAGTTCATGGATCTCTATCCATAGGAGAACTCCTTCTCCTCTACTTTGGATGGTGATCCTCTAGAAGACTACTACCTCTACTCCACTGGCTTGTGGATCTCTCTCCACTAAATACTCTTGTCCCACTCAGAAGACCTATCCTCACTGCCCTAGCTGATGGATATCTATCCACTGGAGACTATTGTACTATCTACTCTGTCACCTCCAAAGATCTATCTTAAATATGCACTAAACACAGTCCTTCAATCTAGCAAAAATATTCTCAACAAGTCCACACAGAACTTGCTCAAATCTGCTCAACAAGTCCACACATAACTTGCTCAAACCTGCTCAACAAGTCCACATACAACTTGCTCAAATCTGCTCAAAAATTCCATATAGAACTTGTCCAAATCTACTCAAAAATTCCACATAGAACTTGCTAAAATCTACTCAACAAGTCCACACAAAACTTACTCAAATCTGCTCAATAAGTCCACATAGAACTAATCTGCTCAACAAGTACACATAGAACTTGCTCAAATATGCTCAACAAGTCCACATAGAACTTGCTCAAATATGCTCAACAAGTCCACACATAACTTGCTCAAATTTTCTCAACAATTCCACACAGAACTTGCTCAAATCTACTCAACAAGTCCACAGAGAACTTGCTCAAATCTTCTCAACAAGTCCACACACAACTTTCTCAAATATGCTCAGCAAGTCCACACAAAACTTGCTCAAATCTACTCAACAAGTCCACACAAAACTTGTCCAAATCTCATATAAACATAAAGATAATTGTTAGAGACTCAATATGTTCTATACTTATCATAATGCTCAATTACTTTCAATCACTTTCTTAGAAACATAAGGAGAATTGTTAGAGACTCAATATGCTTCCAATTCAACTCAATGCTCAATCACTTTCTCAACTCAATTCAAAATATATAATAGTTTGTTTTATGGAACTTGAACAATCACTTCACACATTCACTTGACTAGGCTCAACCAACTCTACTCAACCAATCACTCAATGAAATAACCCTTGCTCACAAACCCTAGTCCAAGCATATGAACATTCACTCAAAATGTTTCCAACAATGCTCAACAATAAATCTCACATAAAAATGATACTCATGTTCTAAACCCTAGTTCAAGTTCTTTGCATGACAACCCACTTCAACAACAATGCTTATAAAACAATCTTCACATAACAATGATACTCATGTTCTTTTCAAAATCCTAACTCAAGTTCTTCACACAATCAATGGCTTCAACAACAATGTTTATTAAATAAGTTTCTAATAACTTCTTTATTCCAGAAAACCTTGATGCATTAACTCAACACTCTCAAAAGGAAACCCTAATCAAGTCCTTTTCACTTCAAATTTATTTTCCAGAAAGCCAACCAATAAAATTAAACTTTGGAAAATGTGCTCATACATTTTTCTTGATGATGAAGGAATCTTCTAAATCTACCAAAAATCTCAAAAACTTCTTGCCAAACTCAAAGAAATTATAAGGTGATTAATTTCCTCAAAATACAATGTAAACATCAAAACACACATACACCTTATTACTCCATATTTGAGAAAATATTCATCAATATTTACAAAAAGTATATTACCACTTACACCATATAATCTCCAAATAATATTCAATGCACTCTCCTTTTCAAAATAACCTAAGACAATAAGCTTCCTCTATCCTTTTAATATTTCAATAAATCAATATGCCAAAACACTTTATTAAAATAAAACTTAACACCTTATTCCTCCAACTTATCAAAAAGTATTTCCAACTAATAAATATTTCATGCACCCTTTTAACTCCAAAATTTAGGCAACACACAAAAATTAAACTTCAAAATTAATTACCTTGCCTTGGAGGGTATTCGAACACACCATGCAGCCTCAACTAGTACCCTAGCTACGGCTCCCAATGCCACACAAGCTAGCCGCTTGCTTGGGGACTAATGGGCACCACGTGCTCAAAAAGGTTCCCCACTCACCTTGTGCAAAACGTGTGCCTTACCTTGGTGCTCTCAAACACCAATGCAACTGCCACAAAAAAAAATTGCCACTATGTTTCAAACTCATACCTCCTTGCGCTTAACACCTTAACGCTATCCTCTTTGCCACTAGGCAACTTGCCCCATTGGTGCTTAGACTTTCGGCACAAATCCCTTTGATGTTATTCGTTGGTGCATAAATAGATTGGTCACTGTACTTCCTTCCTCATGAATTCAAACATGATTGCACACTTTCAATTATCGAGCAAAAGGATAAATTAAAATACCTCTAAGTTATTAGCTTATATACCAAATTTCCTTCCTCCATGCATGACGTTGACGTTCGAATTATCTTCAACTATATTTGGATGTCGGGGCTCAAATTTTCTTTGGATATTTATTAATTTATAAAATATTTAAATTATGTTGAATTTAAATTTTATAAATTAAGTCTTTTAAAAACCCTTTGGTTTATTTAAACCATCTTTCACTTTGCACCTTGGTGTAAATATTATTTATTTATAAAATTTAAATTCATTGTGTGTTTAAATAATTTATAAAATAAATTTTAAACCTTCCTTTAGCTTTGCAATAGACTTTCTTGGGTTTTTATGAAAACCGTTTAACTTATGCTTACACATAATATTTAAAAATATTATGGAGCTCTTTGCCTTTAACCTTTGCATTGCTCCTCTTGACCTTTGACTTTATTAGAAGCTTCTTCCTGAATATCAATGACAACTTTGATAACTTGTTTCTTGACAAATTTATGGATATTAATGACAAATTCATCTCTTGACATCAATGACAACTTTGACTTGAGGACTCAAAATGTCCAACAATCTCTCCCTTTGTCATTGATGGTAACCCAAATTTGTTTTACCAAAAACTTGACTTTTTCCTGTTCTGCTCCCCCTAGGACATTGTTCTCTCTGGCTCAATGCTCTCTTCAAATACCAAATCTCTCCCCCGTACTCAAATATCTCCCCCTTTGACATCAATGGAAAAGGGTCACCTTTGGGCCTCAGGGCTAAGAATGAGCCTCTTAGCTTAGCCCCTCCCCCACCTCCCCTTGAGGTGGTTAATTCTGTGGTGGGAGTATTTCTACTCTCAAAAAGCACTGTTCTTTACCTTTATCCTTTCTACTTCTTATTTGATCCTTTTGATTCCTTTGACTATTTCTTTACATGTCCATGTTCTTGTTCACATCCTTATTCTTGTTCTCATTCTTGTTCCTGTTCATATCCATGTTCATGTTCCTGTTCCTGTTTCGATTCATATTCATATTCCTATTTCTGTTCTGGTTTATATTGATATTCCTATTCTTATTTTGGTTTGTACCTGTTTCTAAAATGTTTGCTCTATACTACTTTGCTATGTGACCATCATTGTTGCACTTATAACACTTAATGTTATTATTCCTTGGAGGTGCAAATACCATAGTATTTCTCCTAGTGAAGTCATATCCTCTTCTATCATGAACCTTGCAATTCATTGCCTTGTGACCAAACTAATTACATGAGTAGCAATACCCATGGAAAATTTGTTTTTTCCCATATTCTTGTCTTTCCCGTGTCTTGCACTGTGAAGCCATGCGCCCAAACCTGTGACATGAAAAACATCTTCCATTGAAGTATCCTTGTCTTGAACTCATTGGTCTCTTAGTCTCTCTTAACCTGTTCTGATTTTTGTTCCATATGTAACTTCTTTGTGCATTGTTCCTATCTTTATTGAACTTGTTGAGGTGTGATTTTTTCAGTTTACAAAACCACTCGACAATTCAGAATTTTAAATTCTCTCTTGCAAAGAAATTCTTTTCTCCAAGGTTCTTACTTTAATATTTATGTGTCATGCATAGTTGTTTATAAGTGCCTGAATAAACTCTTGGGTTTGCAAGTTTCTGTTAACAAGGGGCCTGGGAAATTATGTAAATGATTTCAAGTTCATCATGTAAAACACATTTTTCATCAAATTCTATCATCCAAATGATAAAGTAAATCTGCCTTATGATTAAGATCTATTGATGCAAACTTAACAATACCATTGATTAAAATGCTTTCAAAACTAATTTGAAATAACAATTTGCCTTAGCATTTTAATTAATGTGAAATTTCAATTACCTTAATAAAAATTAAAGTATGTGAAATTTCAAAATGATGATATAAACCATGATTATAAATATTCACCTTTAAAACCTACGGTTTAATCAATGAATAGATTTTATTCATCTCCAATATAAAATTAACATTGAACTATTTGAGATAATGAATAAAAAATAAAAATGTTTAACCCCAAAATCATAAGGTTTTAAAAACCTTATTAATCATAAATTCATAGGGTTTGCTATAAATATTATTTATGAACTGTGAGTTCTATGATTTAAAATCAAGTTCATAAATGTACTTCCTTATTATATTTGTTTATTAAATATTTATGAAATCAAATATTTAATAACCAACATAATATTCCAATGTAATGTTTGGATTTGTGCATAAATAAATTATACTTAAAACATGAAATCCAAACAAACTTTAATAAAATAAATCACTTCTAATTCTCAACCTTATTAAATCAAAGTTAGAACCAGAATACTTATTTATAAAACATTTTATTCATCCCAAATATAAAATCAACATTAAAATATTTGGAAAATGAAATAAAGTAATAATGTTTAACCCTAAAATTGTAAGATTTTCAAATCTTATAATTATAATCCATAGGGTTTTAATATAAAATTGATCTATGAACTGTGAATTTTATACTTTGAAAATCAAGTTCATAAATATGTTTTTCTCATATTATTTGCCTATTAAATATTTATGGAATAAAATATTTAATAACAAATATAATCCTCTCAATGTAGGGTTTGGATCGGTAAATAAATAAAATGGTATTTGAAGCATGAAATCCAAACAAATTTCAATAAAAGATATCAACCCTAATTCTCAACTTTATTAAATCAAAGTTGAAACTAGAGTAATCATTTATCTTTTATATATTTATTTATTTAAATATTAAAACAATTTAATATTTAAATAATTAAATTAATAATAACCTAGTATGAAATTTTAATTTTCATGAACATTGAACTAGGCTATGCAAACATAATTGAATATCAAATAAATAATCAAAATTTCTATAAAGAAGAAATATTATTCTATCTCGGACAAATGCTACAGATAGAAATAATCACAGAGACTTAAACCAAATCATTGCCCACCAGTATTCACACAATAGAACAATGATATGATGCAATCTTCCATGGAATTTTTAATTATTGAAAACTATACCAAACATTTTAATTATAATTCAAATACCAAAATGATGCTTATTTGAATCCCTAAAATATTTTGATATAATAAAAAATCTTACAATAGAATCTGTTTCTCTGTAATTTCTAGCTCTCTATAGCTTCTTCAAAAGATGGCTTTGGCTCCTTCCAATTCCTTTCCTCTCCTTCTCTGCACAAAATGTCCGACCCCCTCTTTGGTTTCTAATTCTCCATTTATAACTTGAGAAATTTGTTCCTCTTGATTAGTTTACTCCATTCCGTTAATTTTTTAAAAACGAATTCTTGAAACCCTAATATCAATAAAGCATTTTCAAAGGATTTATTATTTCTCCTCATTGTTAATTTTCTTTTCAACATACTTTAATAATCCTGCCAACAAGACAAATATTAATTAGAATATAAAACATTTATAAAATAACCTTATTAAATATAATTAAATTATAAAGTTATAAAACTTTATAATTTAATTAATTTAAAACATTTATAAACATTTAACTATATTATAATTATATTAATTATAAAACTTTATAATTTAATTAATTTAAAACATAACATAACTAAACATAACATACGAACAAACATATACATAACACCACACACTAACAAAATAATCTAAAAAGAATTAAATCTACAAAACACATTAACTTCATGCCAAATTGATGGAACCACAATGTGCTAGAATTAAAGCATAGATCCAAACTCTCACACCTTTTGGTGAATTAAACCCTACTATACGACCTTCCTAAGGAACACCAATTTTGTGATATTTCAAATGGTAACAATGATAAACTAAGGCTTTAATCACTAAATTACAACACGACCCTACAAACATAACTCAAAATATTTTAGATCTCAACGTGAAATTTGACAATGCACTTGCTATAAGATAAAACACATAAAGATGAATATTCTTGACATTCCAATGATGACAATATGAACTATAAACGCAGGCAATGCATTGGCATCAACTTCCAAATTTCAATTGCAAGCAATATTTTGGCATCAACTTTCAAATTTCAAGTGGGTCCCCAAATTTTGGGGTCGTTGTGAAGGACATCACAACAATGGTGACTCTGCTGGTAAATGTCCTTGGACATTTCGAATTCAAAAACCAAACTTTGAAAATACACAAAACCCAAATATTAGAATTACAAGCATTAGTAAGTATCCAGAGAATGAGAATAGACCAATTTGATATGAACCACCAGAATCATTCAACATTAGCTCAGTGTGTGCGAAGTGATTCATTACTTATCACCTGAAACCATTCAACATTCCATCATCAGTTCCACATTTCAAGCTATGAATAATTCCTCTTTGAAGATAAAACCTACACCTGATTCTCTTCAGATCTTGCTCTACTGCCAGCCGAGCATTCATAGCTCCGGTAGAGATTATCTGAAATACCTAGATATTAGGTGGATGTTGTGTTTCCTTGATTCTAAACATTGCTTCACTGCCAGCCGAGCGTCTATAGCTCCGGTGAAGATTATTTAGTTCGTCATAGTTTTCATTATCGCTCTTCATGACCTTTCTTCTAGACCTTGCTTCACTAGCGAGCATCTATAGCTCTGGTGAAGACTATCTTTTTTTTTAGTAATAGATTTGACTCTATTTCCAACTCTCTTTTTTTTTTTTTCTTTTTTTTATCTCTCTCTTTCTTTTATCTCTCTCTTTTTACATCCGGTAGAATGGTACTTTGCAACAAATCCACCTGCCACCTGGGTTAGAGATGAGGTAAGGCTGAAAAGAGTATATAAGATATTTCACCCTAATTTGCAAAACCAACAACTTCACGCATCCCAATTTCAAACAATATTCTTTAATGTGTTTTGTGGTACTCGTGGAGCTTTTGCAATACAATTCCAATTTTTCATATTTGCCCTATCTTAGTTCACATTCATGAGGACATAAACCAATCTCATTTTCCTTTTTCTCCAAGTTTCATGGGTTTTCAGAATAGGTAACTTCATCCTATACGGTCTAGGATAAAAATCAAACGCAACCAACAAGTGACCAGTATCTCAATCACAAATACCTTACTTTTGAAATACTCACCTAAAATTTGTGCTAATTTGGATCACATCCAAGTCATGAAACTCCAAAATCTGGCAAAGTCAATTTGTTGTTGTACTCAACTAAACACAACAAAATGTGACAACACTTAACAAAAAAACAACAAAACATCAACAACATCACACATTAACACATCAACAAAATAACTAACTAACAAACTCACAAAACAACAAACTATACAAAACACAAAACAAGAAAACAAAATCCAAAAGACTATTTACAAAAATATACATTATGTACAAGACACTACAAAATTTCTGCCATCATTTCCCTGGATCCCAAATACGATTAGCATACTTTAGAAAACATATATGATTACATGCCTGACAAGTTTTATAAGAATCCAATAAAAATAAGATTAGGCCAAAAATAGAAATTCTCATTGTGCCTATTTCATCCCACTGATTTGATTCAAAATTATAAGCAGTTCCATGTTTAAGATTTGATTTATTAAACTTAAAAGTGAAAACATGATTTTCAATTATCCTTTGCTTATTCAAAAAGGTGTAAATTTCACAATTTGTTTCATAATTTAGAACTAGGCTCCCCTTTTCAAATAGGAGATTTTGCAAATAAGAACCTATTTCTAAAAATTTCAAATTCAAGTCACTTTCAAAGTTTTTAAAGCAATCACAATCATTCAAGAATTGACAAGCATCTAGGACATTTGGTATAAGAAGATCATTAAAAATTTGTGCCCTAGATTCACTAGTTGATTGCTCATGAATTTGATTAAGCATTTCAAACATGTTTTCCTTCATTTCATTTATGGAAAAAATTTTAGAAGTTGTCTCCAACTTCTTGTTAACAACATTTGACATTTCATCATTGATAGCATTAGCATCCAAAAACTTATCATGCAACCCATTACCTGAAAATTTTGTAACCAATGAGAAAGGTGAAGATTTTACCTCGTCATCTATACTCAACACATCATTATTAGCATTTACCAAGATTTGATGAGCATTTGTCACTTTTTCCTTTTCTTCATGGTCTCCATCATGATCACCTTGTAGTTCTTCATCTTCATCAAATACCTGTTTATTAAAGACACCAAAATTAGGCACCCAATTAAATGTATGCCTATCCTTTTCAAACCATAAATCTGACTGATCACAAGATGTGTTAAATAACAAATTTTCTTGATCAACCACCTGAGTTACTTTAGATAGATCAACATTTTCCTTTAGGTCATCACCAACATTAAATCCAAACCATTCATGTGAATTTGTACTCAAATTTTTATTAGTCACGGGTAAAAGAGATGACTTTACCTCATCCTCATTAATAACAAATGAGTCATAAGAAACATTTACCATTTCTTCATTTTCAATTTCAGCAAGGTGTTCAATAAATTCATCTTCAAAGTGATTCAATTTTGGAACCTTCTCTATTTCTGCAATTGGCATGTCATTTTTTGATTGTGTAGGAATTGTGAAATCTTCTTTTGAAATAGAAGTTTCAACATCCAGCATATCAAGTGAAACAGAAATTTTATCAGTAGAAGTATGAGAAAACAATGATTCACCATACATACCCCATCCATTATAATAATTATCTTCTAAAGCTAAGGGATGAGATTTTATCGTGGCTTTAGAAAACATGTGATTCTTTGATTGTATAGGAGTTGTAGACTCTTCATGTAAGATATCAATTTTAGCATCCTGCATATCAGATGAAGAAAAATTCTTATCAATAGGCATAAAAGAAAAACATTCATCATACCTTCCCCAACCATTATAAAAATTATCTTCTATAGTTAAAGGGTGAGGTTCCACCATATCTTTTGTGCAAACTTCGGATAGGTCTATAATTTCCTTTTCAAATTCACCTTTATCAATCACCTGAGATGAAGACCTACTGATTTCTTGTTGTATGAGCATTGTAGAATCCTTAAGTGACACAAGGCTTTCAATTTCTTGCACATCATCTGAGATAAGAACTTCTTTGGAAATTGTGAATAAAGTGAATAATTCTTCTTCATGATCTGAAATAACAAAATCATTATCTTTCTGAAGCACTTGGTGACATTCCATATTTTCTTTCATACCATATTTGGATTCATTTTCAGATTCACCTTCTTCAATAAAGAATTCATCTTCAATTTCAAACAATTCATCTTCCTCAAGCAATAAGATTTTAGGATCAATCATTTGAACCATCATCATCGAGGTATTATTTTTTTGTAATCCCTTGCAATCTTCAATGAAATCACATCTATGATCATTCAATTCTTTAACTTTACCTGTTTGAACATCACACTCATTATCCTCCTGAAACAAATGATGAAAATCTATCATTTCTTCTATATATTCTTCAGATTCATTTTCAAATTCATTTTCTTTAATTTCAAAAAATTCATCTTTCTTAGATTCATCCTCCTCAATTTCAAAGAATTCATCTTCCTCAGATTCATATTTTGGTAAGACAAGAGTTTCTTCAATGGGATCAATTTTTGTATTTTGTTTTATAAGATCATCCCAATCCTCTTTTGTGAATAATGGCTCTAAGTCAGTTTCTACATTTTGATCAACTTGATCATCACAATGTTCATTGATGGGTATTGAATCTGAAACCTGCACCTCATTCTCAACATCTAAGGTAGTTGTGACATCTAAACTATCAATCTCAACCTGACTCATTTGTGATCTTTGATTATGAGTTTTAGGTCTAAGTTTGTATAGTTGTTCCATATTAACACCTTGAGATATCAATTGTTGTTCAAATGTTACTGCCTCATTGTAAGCTCTAAGCAATGATGTAATTTTAAGACCTTTCAAAAATATAGCAGTAACATGATCTAAGGTCCCCATGTATATTTGAGTAGCTCTATCTTCTAAAATGATATAATGTGTTCCCACCTCGATATACAACCTATGGAATTTATCATTAAATGATCTCATGGGTTCATTAAATTTTTTATGAATGGAGACAAATTGATTTAACATCATAAATGGATCATCCAACTTTCCAAAATGTTTAAGAAATGCCTTTTCTAGTTTAACCCAAGAAGTAGCATACCTTACAGGTAATTGTATGTACCACTTAAGCGCAACCTCATCCAATGGGTATGAAAATAATCTGCAAGGAACATCTCCATGCATGAGCTACAAATGACTTAACGCACTCTTGTATCTCTGAATATGGTCCTTGGCTTGATCCACATCATGCCTAAATCTAGGTAAACAAACTTCTACACCTTCAAGAATTTGATGAATAGGCATGTTTAAACTGCTATAATAATCACCTATCCAAGAAGCCATCATTTCCTTTACTGGAGTAGGTGATACCATTAGTGAAATTTAAAGAACATAATTTTAATGCCAATCTTATTAGTCAAAGAAATATATTTTGCAAATACGCATAAAATGACTAATAATTAATCAAAAGATATGCATCAATTAAACCTTGGCATTAAATAACATCCTTCAATTTGCAATTTTTTTAAACTACGATTTGAATGACTATGAATGAAAATCAAATATTTACCTTTCATGCCCTCCTTCTAGCGCCAATTTGTTGAGGTGTGATTTTGTCAGTTTACAAAACCACTCGACAATTCAGAATTTTAAATTCTCTCTTGCAAAGAAATTCTTTTCTCCAAGGTTCTTACTTTAATATTTATGTGTCATGCATAGTTGTTTATAAGTGCCTGAATAAACTCTTGGGTTTGCAAGTTTCTATTAACAAGGGGCCTGGGAAATTATGTAAATGATTTCAAGTTCATCATGTAAAACATGCTTTTCATCAAATTCTATCATCCAAATGATAAAGTAAATTTGCCTTATGATTAAGATCTATTGATGCAAACTTAACAATACCATTGATTAAAATACTTTCAAAACTAATTTGAAATAACAATTTGCCTTAGCATTTTAATTAATGTGAAATTTCAATTACCTTAATAAAAATTAAAGTATGTGAAATTTCAAAATGATGATATAAACCATGATTATAAATATTCACCTTTAAAACCTACGGTTTAATCAATGAATAGATTTTATTCATCTCCAATATAAAATTAACATTGAACTATTTGAGATAATGAATAAAAAATAAAAATGTTTAACCCCAAAATCATAAGGTTTTAAAAACCTTATTAATCATAAATTCATAGGGTTTGCTATAAATATTATTTATGAACTGTGAGTTCTATGATTTAAAATCAAGTTCATAAATGTACTTCCTTATTATATTTGTTTATTAAATATTTATGAAATCAAATATTTAATAACCAACATAATATTCCAATGTAATGTTTGGATTTGTGCATAAATAAATTATACTTAAAACATGAAATCCAAACAAACTTTAATAAATGATGCTTATTTGAATCCCTAAAATATATTGATATAATCAAAAATCTTACAATAGAATATGTTTCTCTGTAATTTCCAGTTCTCTGTAGCTTCTTCAAAAGATGGATTTGGCTCCTTCCAATTCCTTTCCTCTCCTTCTATGTACAAAGTGTTCGACCCCATATTTGGTTTCTAATTCTCCATTTATAACTTGAGAATTTTTTTCCTCTTGATTAGTTTACTCCGTTCTGTCAGTTTTTTTAAAAACGAATTCTTGAAACCCTAATATGAATAAAGCCTTTTCAAAGAATTTATTATTTCTCCTCATTGGCATTCAAAAATTAAAATTAAGACATGTCCATGAAACCCTAATGTCACCAACGTCTTTTCAACATACTTTAATAATCCTGCCAACAAGAAAAATATTAATTAGAATATAAAACATTTATAAAATAACCTTATTAAATATAATTAATTATAAAGTTATAAAAATTTATAATTTAATTAATTTAAAACAATAAACAATTTTAAATATATTAAATTATAAAGTTATAAAACTTTATAATTTAATTAATTTAAAACATAACATACGAACAAACATATACATAACACCACACACTAACAAAATAATCTAAAAAGAATTAAATCTACAAAACACATTTAACTTTATGCCAAATTTATGGAACCACAATGTGCTAGAATTAAAGCATAGATCCAAACTCTCATACCTTTTGATGAATTAAACCCTGCTATACGACCTTCCTAAGGAACACAAATTTTGTAATATTTCAAATGGTAACAATGATAAACTAAGGCTTTAATCACTAAATTACAACACGACCCTGCAAACATAACTCAAAATATTTTAGATCTCAAGGTGAAATTTGACAATGCACTTGCTATAATACAGAACACATAAAGATGAATATTCTTGACATTCTAATGGTGACAATATGAACTATAAACACAGGCAATGCATTGGCATCAACTTCCAAATGCAGGCAATATTTTGGCATCAACTTTCAAATTTCAAGTGGGTCCCCAAATTTTGGTATTGTTGTGAAGGACATCACAACAAAACTCTCTATTGTCTAACTCATCCTTAGATGTCTCACTTTCTTTTACACTGTCTTCTTCTAAAGTATCTTCATCTAAAGTTTCTTCTCCTCCAAAACTTGAGGATGATTCTCCTTCTTGTTTCTTTTGAGCTTGTTCAAAACCAAGGCCTATTTTGTTTGATGTAGTCTTTTGTGTCTTGATGAACTTATCCAAGTTCTTTGAGCTATTTTTGAACCCTTTCATCTTGATCTTGGAGTCCTCCAAATATTCTCTTAGTAGTGCCACTTCTTGTGCTAACTTCCTCTCACATTCTAAGATCTTTGCTTCTAACTTATCCTTGAACCTTTTTGCCTTAGCCTTTGATTTTTCTAATCCTCTATAAGTAAACTTCTCTCTTCATCACATTCTTAGAATTGAATTTCAAGTTTAGAGTTTTGCTTTCTTACCTTCTTTACTATTTCAAGGGCATAGATAAGTTCTCCCTTGAGATCATATCCATCCTTTTTTGAATATTCCTCTATTTGTTTACCTTTGTCCACATCTTCATTTTCTTTTGTCTTGTCTTCTATGAGATCACCTTCTTTATCTTCCAATGCCATTAGAAGATTTTCATCTGGTCCTTCAAGTGTATCTTCATATTCATCATCACTGAAACTATAACCATCCTTTGTACAAATATCTTCAAGATGTCCAAAGTTACCACATCTAAAACACTTGAGAATTATTGGAGTCCTTTTCTTAACTGGTTCTTTCTCTTCAATCATAAATAGGACTTCATCTCTATCATTATCTACAAAACTAGCATCACTATCACTTGAGTACTTACTTGCCTTATCCGCATAGTAGCTTCTCTTTTGCCTTTGAAAGAACTTATTTCCTTATCTGATTTATCCATCCTTGCTTTTCTTCTGGTGCTTGTATCTTTCTGATTCCTTTTTTCTATGATCCTATTTTTCTTCACCATTGTTGTTCTTGGGTTCTTGACAATCTATTGCAAAATGTCCATACTTTCCATAATTGAAACACTTAACAGATCTTAGATCTCTGGATCTTCTATAGTCCTTATCTCTTCTACCATAATTAGCTTCTTCATCACTGGATGACTCATTGCTTGATTCTGACTTCATACCATTTGTCTTATTGATTGCTTTGAATGTTGCTTCCTTCTGGGGAATAGGATATTTTGTTCTTATCTCAAATTTTGTGAGCATACCAAGCAACTTATCTCTTGTCAAAGTATCACCATCCATTGACACTTCTATAGCAGAAACCTGTTCACTGAATATTTTTGGAAGAGATCTTAATACTTTATCACAAACATCAGATTCATCAATCTTCATTCCAAGTCCTTGCATACCATTAACAACCTCATAAATTCAAAGTAGATAAGCACTAATATTTTCCTCATCATTCATTCTTAATGCTTCAAGTTGTCCTTTGAGATTTTGCATATTTGCTTTCTTGACACTTTTATCTCCATATATATTTTGCAATTTATCCCATATTTCTTTTGTAGTTTGACAATGCATAACTTTCATAGACTCTATTCTACGCAAACCTCTTACAAGTGCATTCATTGCTTTTGAATTATAGTGTTGTAGAAGCTTACCTTCCTTATCTGTAGGAGGATTGACTAAGGGATTATATCCAAATTCCACTTCTTCCCAAATGTCATTTCCAAGTGCCATCAAGTAGATCTTCATCATCATACTCCAATACATATAGTCACTTCCATCAAATACTAGTGTTGAATTATTTGAGGACACCTCCTTAGGATCCATTGTGTTCTTGTTAGATTTTCCTTCAAGCTGTTAAACTCTTCTGAAGGAACCCACTTTGATACCAATTGAAGAACACAAGCTTATACTAAGAGGGGGGGTGAACAATATAAGACCACTTTTTACTTTTCTTTCCCAATCAATATTATGCAATGTATAGATAGCAATATCAGCAAAAGTAATCAAAGCAATGTACAAAACACCACACACAATAGAGACACCACAATTTACGTGGTTCACCCAATGTGGGCTACTCCACGGAGAAAATATTTCACTAAAATTTTCTCGATCAATCTCTTGGGAATCCTTTCCCTATTACAATGTTTATGGACCTCAATCCAAAGGAGATGTTGATCCCCTAAATCAAGTTCATGGATCTCTATCCATAGGAGAACTCCTCCTCTACTATAGCTGGTGATCCTCTAGAAGACTACTACCTCCACTACATTGGCTTGTGGATCTCTCTCCACTGAAGACTCTTGTCCCCACTTAGAAGACCTATCCTCACTACCCTAGCTGATGGATCTCTATCCACTAGAGACTACTATCCTCTCTGCTCTATCACCTCCAAATATCTATCTCAAATCTACACTAAACACAATCCTTCGATCTAGCACAAATCTGCTCAACAAGTCCACATAAAACTTGCTCAAATATGCTCAACAAGTCCACACAAAACTTGCTCAAATATGCTCAACAAGTCCACACAGAACTTGCTCAAATCTGTCCAAATCTCTCAACAAGTCCACATAGAACTTGCTCAAATATTCTCAACAAGTCCACACAGAACTTGCTCAAATATTCTCAACAAGTCCACACAAAACTTGCTCAAATATTCTCAACAAGTCCACACAGAACTTGCTCAAATATACTCAACAAGTCCACATAGAACTTGCTCAACAAGTCCACACAAAACTTGCTCAAATATGCTCAACAAGTCCACACAAAACTTGCTCAAATCTCATAGAAACATAAAGAGAATTGTTAGAGACTCAATATGTTCTATACTTATCACAATGCTCAATTACTTTCAATCACTCTCTTAGAAACATAAGGAGAATTGTTAGAGACTCAATATGCTTCCAATTCAACTCAATGCTCAATCACTTTCTCAACTCAATTCAAAATATAGAATAGTTTATTTTATGGAACTTGAACAATCACTTCACACATCCACTTGACTAGGCTCAACCAACTCTACTCAACCAATCACTCAATGAAACAACCCTTGCTCACAAACCCTAGTCCAAGCATATAAACATCAACTCAAAATATTTCCAACAATGCTCAACAACAAATCTCACATAACAATGATACTCATGTTCTTTTCAAACCCTAGTTCAAGTTCTTTGCATGACAACCCACTTCAACAACAATGCTTATAAAACAATCTTCACATAACAATGATACTCATGTTCTTTTCAAAACCCTAACTCAAGTTCTTCACACAACCAATGGCTTCAACAACAATGCTTATTAAACAAGGTTCTAATCACAACTTCTTTATTCCAGAAAACCTTGATGCATTAACTCAACACTCTCAAAAGGAAACCCTAATCAAGTCCTTTTCACTCCAAACTTATTTTCCAGAAAACCAACCAATCAAATTAAACTTTGGAAAATGTGCTCATACCTTTTTCTTGATGATGAAGGAATCTTCTAAATCTGCAAAAATCTCAAACACTTCTTGCCAAGCTCAAAGAAATTATAAGGTGATTAATTTCCTCAAATTACAATGTAAACATTAAAACATAACACCATACACCTTATCACTCCATCTTTAATAAAACATTCATCAACATTTACAAAAAGTAAATTACCACTTACACCTTATAATCTCCCAATAATATTCAATGCACTCTCCTTTTCAAAATAACCTAAGACAAGAAGCTCCCTCTATCCTTTTAATATTTCAATAAATCAATATGCCAAAACACTTTATTAAAATAAAACTTAACACCTTATTCCTCCAACTTATCAAAAATCATTTCCAACTAATAAACCTTTCATGCACCCTTTTAACTCCAAACTTTAGGCAACACACAAAAATTAAACTTCAAAATTAATTACCTTGCCTTGGAGGGGATTCAAACACACCATGCAGCCTCAACCGATGCCCTAGCTATGGCTCCCAATGCCATGCAAGCTAGGTGCTTGCTTGGGGATAAATGAGCACCACGTGCTCAAAACCTTCCCCGCTCACCTTGCGCAAAATGTGCACCTTACCTTGGCGCTCTCCAACACCAATGCAACTACCACAAAAAATGTTGCCACCGAGTTTTGAACACAGACCTCCTTGCACCCAACACCCTAACATTATCCTCTTTGCCACTAGGCCACTTGCCTCATTGGCGCTTGGTCTTTTGGTGCAAGTCCCCTTGACGTTATTCGTTGGTGCTTAAACAAAATTGGTCATTGTACTTTCTTCCTCATGAATTCAAACATTATTGCACGCTTTCGATTATCGAGCAAAAGGATGAATTAAAATGCCTCTAAGGCATTAGCTTATATACCAAATTTCCTTCCTCCATGCATGACGTCGGCATTCGAATTACCTTCAACGATCTTTGGACGTCGGCGCTCGAATTTCCTTTGGAGCTTTATTAATTTATAAAATATTTAAATTCTTTTGAATTTAAATTTTATAAATTAATTCTTTTAAAAACCCTTTGGTTTTATTTAAACCATCTTTCACTTTGCACCTTGGTATAAATAATATTTATTTATAAAATTTAAATTCATTTTGAATTTAAATAATTTATCAAATAAATATTAAACCTCCCTTTAGCTTTGCAAATAAACTTTCTTGGGTTTTTATGAAAACCGTTTAACTTATGCTTCCACATAATATTTAAAAATATTATGGAGCCCTTTGCCTTTAACCTTTGCATTGTTCCTCTTGACCTTTGACTTTATTAGAAGCTTCTTCCTGAATATCAATGACAACTTTGATAACTTGTTTCTTGACAAATTTCTGGATATTAATGATGACTTCATCTCTTGACATCAATGACAACTTTGACTTGAGGACTCAAAATGTCCAACAATCTCCCCCTTTGTCATTGATGGCAACCCAAATTATTTTTACCAAAAACTTGAACTTTTTCCTATTCTGCTCCCCCTGGGACATTGCTCCCCCTGGCTCAATGCTCTCTTCAAATACCAAATCTCTCCTCCTTACTCAAATCTCTCCCCCTTTGACATCAATGGCAAAGGGTCACCTTTGGGGCTCGGGGCTAAGAATGAGCCTCTTAGCTTAGCCCCTCCCCCACCTCCTCTTGAGGTGGTTAATTCTGGGGTGGGAGTATTTCTACTCCTAGAAAGCATTGTTCTTTACCTTTATCCTCTTTCCTTCTTATCTGATCCTTCTGATTCCTTTGACTGTTTCTTTCCATGTCCATGTTCCTGTTCACATTCTTGTTCCTATTCCTATTCTTATTCATATCCATGTTCTTGTTCCTGTTCCTATTTTGATTCATGTTCATATTCATGTTCCTATTCTTGTTCATATTCATATTCTTGTTCCTGTTTCGATTCATACCTATTTTTGGAATGTCTGCTCTACACCACTTTGTTGTGTGACCATCATTGTTGCACTTATAACACTTAATGTTATTATTCCTTGGAGGTGCAAATGCCATAGGATTTCTCCTAGTGAAGCCATATCCTCTTCTGTCATGAACCCTGCAATTCATTGCCTTGTGACCAAACTGATTACATGAGTAGCAATACCCATGGAAAAGTTGTCTGTTCCCATATTCCTATCTTTCCTATGTCCTGCACTGTGAAGCCATGTGCCCAAACCTGTGACATGAAAAACATCTTCCATTGAAGTTTCCTTGTCTTGACCTCATTGGTCTCTTAGTCTCTCTTGACCTGTTTAGATTGTTGTTCCATATGTATCTTCTTTGTGCATTGTTCCTATCTTTGTTGAACTCTCTATTGTCCAACTCATCCTCAGATGTCTCACTTTATTTTACATTATCTTCTTCTGAAGTATCTTCATCTAAAGTTTCTTCTCCTCCAAAACTTGAGGATGATTCTCCTTCTTGTTTCTTTTGAGCTTGTTCAAAACCAAGGCCTATTTTGTTTGATGTAGTCTTTTGTGTCTTGATGAACTTATCCAAGTTATTTGAGCTATTTTTGAACCCTTTCATCTTGATCTTGGAGTCCTCCAAATATTCTCTTAGTAGTGCCACTTCTTGTGCTAACTTCTCACATTCTAAGATCTTTGCTTCTAACTTATCCTTGAACCTTTTTGCCTTAGCCTTTGATTTTTCTAAATCCTCTATGAGCAAACTTCTCTCTTCATCACATTCTTGGAATTGAATTTCAAGTTTAGAGTTTTGCTTTCTTACCTTCTTTACTATTTCAAGGGCATAGATAAGTTCTCCCTTGAGATCATATCCATCCTTTTCTGAATATTCCTCTATTTGTTTACCTTTGTCCGCATCTTCATTTTCTTTTGTCTTGTCTTCTATGGAATCACCTTCTTTATCTTCTAATGCCATTAGAAGATTTTCATCTGGTCCTTCAAGTGTATCTTCATATTCATCATCACTGAAACTATAACCATCCTTTGTACAACTATCTTCAAGATGTCCAAAGTTACCACATCTAAAACACTTGAGAATGATTGGAGTCCTTTTCTTAACTGGTTCTTTCTCTTCAATCATAAATAGGACTTCATCTCTATCATTGTCTAAAAAACTAGCATCACTATCACTTGAGTACTTACTTGCCTTATCCACATAGTAGCTTCTCTTTTGCCTTTGAAAGAACTTCTTTCCTTGTCTGCTTTGTCCATCCTTGCTTTTCTTCTGGTGCCTGTATCTTTTTGATTCCTTGTTTCTGTGATCCTATTTTTCTTCACCATTGTTGTTCTTGGGTTCTTGACAATCTATTGCAAAATGTCCATACTTTCCACAATTGAAACACTTAATAGATCTTAGATCTCTGGATCTTCTATAGTCCTTATCTCTTCTACCATAATTAGCTTCTTCATCACTGGATGACTCATTGCTTGATTCTGACTTCTTACCATTTGTCTTATTGATTGCTTTGAATGTTGCTTCCTTCTGGGGAATAGGATATTTTGTTCTTATCTCAAATATTGTGAGCATACCAAGCAACTTATCTCTTGTCAAAGTATCACCATCCATTGACACTTCTATAGTAGAAACATGTTCACTAAATCTTTTTGGAAGAGATCTTAATACTTTATCACAAACATCAGATTCATCAATCTTCATTCCAAGTCCTTGCATACCATTAACAACCTCATCAATTCGAAGTAGATAAGCACTAATATTTTCCTCATCGTTCATTCTTAATGCTTCAAGTTGTCCTTTGAGATTTCGCATCTTTGCTTTCTTGACACTTTTATCTCCTTCATATATATTTTGCAATTTATCCCACATTTCTTTTGCAGTTTGACAATGCATAACTTTCATAGACTCTGTTCTACACAAACCTCTCACAAGTGCATTCATTGCTTTTGAATTATAGTGTTGTAGAAGCTTACCTTCCTTATCTATAGGAGGATTGACTAAGGGATCGTATCCAAATTCCACTACTTCCCAAATTTCATTGCCAAGTGCCATCAGGTAGATCTTCATCATCATACTCCAATACATATAGTCACTTCCATCAAATACTGGTGCTGAATTATTTGAGGACACCTCCTTAGGATCCATTGTGTTCTTGTTAGATTTTCCTTCAAGTTGTTAAACTCTTCTGAAGGAACCTGCTCTAATACCAATTGAAGAACACAAGCTTATACTGAGAGGGGGTGAACAGTATAAGACCACTTTTTACTTTTCTTTCCCAATCAATATTATGCAATGTATAGATAGCAATATCAGCAGTAGTAATCAAAGCAATGTACAAAACACCACACACAATAGAGACACCACAATTTACGTGGTTCACCCAATGTGGGCTACTCCACGAAGAAAATATTTCACTAAAATTTTCTCGATCAATCTCTTGGGAATCCTTTCCCTATTACAATGTTTATGGACCTCTAGTCCAAAGGAGATGTTGATCCCCTAAATCAAGTTCATGGATCTCTATCCATAGGAGAACTCCTTCTCCTCTACTTTAGCTGGTGATCCTCTAGAAGACTACTGCCTCCACTGCACTGGCTTGTGGATCTCTCTCCACTGAAGACTCTTGTCCCCACTCAGAAGACCTATCCTCACTACCCTGGCTGATGGATCTCTATCCACTAGAGACTACTATCCTCTCTACTCTATCACCTCCAAATATCTATCTCAAATCTACACTAAACACAGTCCTTCGGTCTAGCACAAATCTTCTCAACAAGTCCACACAGAACTTGCTCAAATATTCTCAACAAGTCCACATAGAACTTGCTCAAATATGCTCAACAAGTCCACACAGAACTTGCTCAAATATCTCAACAAGTCCACAAACTTCTCAAATCTGCTCAACAAGTCCACACAGAACTTGCTCAAATATTCTCAACAAGTCCACACAAAACTTGCTCAAATCTGCTCAACAAGTCCACAGAACTTGCTCAAATATGCTCAACAAGTCCACACAAAACTTGCTCAAATATGCTCAACAAGTCCACACAAAACTTGCTCAAATATGCTCAACAAGTCCACACAGAACTTGCTCAAATATGCTCAACAAGTCCACACAGAACTTGCTCAAATCTGCTCAACAAGTCCACATAGAACTTGCTCAAATCTACTCAACAAGTCCACACAAAACTTGTCAAATATCATAGAAACATAAAGAGAATTGTTAGAGACTCAATATATTCTATACTTATCACAATGCTCAATTACTTTCAATCACTCTCTTAGAAACATAAGGAGAATTGTTAGAGACTCAATATGCTTCCAATTCAACTCAATGCTCAATCACTTTCTCAACTCAATTCAGAATATAGAATAGTTTGTTTTATGGAACTTGAACAATCACTTCACACATCCACTTGACTAGGCTCAACCAACTCTACTCAACCAATCACTCAATGAAACAACCCTTTCTCACAAACCCTAGTCCAAGCATATAAACATCAACTCAAAATATTTCCAACAATGCTCAACAACAAATATCACATAACAATGATACTCATGTTCTTTTCAAACCCTAGTTCAAGTTCTTTGCATGACAACCCACTTCAACAACAATGCTTATAAAACAATCTTCACATAACAATGATACTCATGTTCTTTTCAAAACCCTAACTCAAGTTCTTCACACAACCAATGGCTTCAACAACAATGCTTATTAAACAAGGTTCTAATCACAACTTCTTTATTCCAGAAAACCTTGATGCATTAACTCAACACTCTCAAAAGGAAACCCTAATCAAGTCCTTTTCACTCCAAACTTATTTTCCAGAAAACCAACCAATCAAATTAAACTTTGGAAAATGTGCTCATACATTTTTCTTGATGATGAAGGAATCTTCTAAATCTACCAAAAATCTCAAACACTTCTTGCCAAGCTCAAAGAAATTATAAGGTGATTAATTTCCTCAAAATACAATGTAAACATTAAAACACACATACACCTTATCACTCCATATTTAAGAAAACATTCATCAACATTTACAAAAAGTAAATTACCACTTACACCTTATAATCTCCCAATAATATTCAATGCACTCTCCTTTTCAAAATAACCTAAGACAAGAAGCTCCCTCTATCCTTTTAATATTTCAATAAATAATCAATATGCCAAAACACTTTATTAAAATAAAACTTAACACCTTATTCCTCCAACTAATCAAAAATCATTTCCAACTAATAAACCTTTCATGCACCCTTTTAACTCCAAACTTTAGGCAACACACAAAAATTAAACTTCAAAATTAATTACCTTGCCTTGGAGGGGAATCGAACACACCATGCAGCCTCAACCGATGCCCTAGCCATGGCTCCCAATGCCATGCAAGCTAGGCGCTTGCTTGGGGACAAACGAGCACCATGTGCTCAAAAACCTTCCCTGCTCACCTTGCACAAAATGTGTGCCTTCCTTGGCGCTCTCAACACCAATGCAACTGCCACAAAAAAATGTTGCCACTAAGTTTCGAACACAGACCTCCTTGCGCCCAACACCCTAACACTGTCCTCTTTGCCACTAGGCCACTTGCCTCATTGGCGCTTGGTCTTTTGGCGCAAGTCCCCTTGACGTTATTCATTGGTGCAAAAATAAAAATGTTCACTGATCTTTCTTCCTTACGAATTTGAAACACTATTGCACTCTTCGATTATTGAGCAAAAGGATAAATTAAAATACCTCTAAGGCATTAGCTTATATACCAAATTTCCTTCCTCCATGCATGACATCGGCGCTTGAATTGCCTTCAGTGATATTTGGACGTCGGCGCTCGAATTTCCTTTGGAGCTTTATTAATTTATAAAATATTTAAATTATTTTGAATTTAAATTTTATAAATTAATTCTTTTAAAACCCTTTGGTTTTATTTAAACCATATTTCACTTTGCACCTTGGTATAAATAATATTTATTTATAAAATTTAAATTCATTTTGAATTTAAATAATTTATCAAATAAATATTAAATCTTCCTTTAGCTTTGCAAATAAACTTTCTTGGGTTTTTATGAAAACCGTTTAACTTATGCTTCCACATAATATTTAAAAATATTATGGAGCCCTTTGCCTTTAACCTTTGCATTGTTCCTCTTGACATTTGACTTTATTAGAAGCTTCTTCCTGAATATCAATGACAACTTTGATAACTTGTTTCTTGACAAATTTCTGGATATTAATGATGACTTCATCTCTTGACATCAATGACAACTTTGACTTGAGGACTCAAAATGTCCAACAATCTCCCCCTTTGTCATTGATGGCAACCCAAATTATTTTTACCAAAAACTTGACTTTTTCTTGTTCTGCTCCCCTTGGGACATTGCTCCCCCTGGCTCAATGCTCTCTTCAAATACCAAATCTCTCCCCCTTTGACATCAATGGCAAAGGGTCACCTTTGGGGCTCGGGGCTAAGAATGAGCCTCTTAGCTTAGCCCCTCCCCCACCTCCTCTTGAGGTGGTTAATTATGGGGTGGGAGTATTTCTACTCCTAGAAAGCATTGTTCTTTACCTTTATCCTCTTTCCTTCTTATCTGATCCTTCTGATTCCTTTGACTATTTCTTTCCATGTCCATGTTCCCTCATGTTCCTATTCACATTCTTGTTCTTATTCTGTTCCTATTCCTATTCATATCCATATTCCTATTCTTTTTGTTCCTATTCATATTCATGTTCCTATTCTTCATATTCATATTCATGTTCCTGTTGCGGTTCATATTCATATTCATGTTCCTGTTCTTGTTCATACCTATTTCTGGAATGTCTGCTCTACACCACTTTGTTGTGTGACCATCATTGTTGCACTTATAACACTTAATGTTATTATTCCTTGGAGGTGCAAATGCCATAGGATTTCTCCTAGTGAAGCCATATCCTCTTCTATCATGAACCCTGCAATTCATTGCCTTGTGACCAAACTGATTACATGAGTAGCAATACCCATGGAAAAGTTGTTTGTTCCCATATTCCTATCTTTCCCGTGTCCTGCACTATGAAGCCATGTGCCCAAACCTGTGACATGAAAAACATCTTCCATTGAAGTTTCCTTGTCTTGACCTCATTGGTCTCTTAGTCTCTCTTGACCTGTTTTGATTGTTGTTCCATCTGTATCTTCTTTGTGCATTGTTCCTATATTTTTTGAACTCTCTATTGTCCAACTCATCCTCAGATGTCTCACTTTCTTTTACACTATCTTCTTCTGAAGTATCTTCATCTGAAGTTTCTTCTCCTCCAAAACTTGAGGATGATTCTCCTTCTTGTTTCTTTTGAGCTTGTTCAAAACCAAGGCCTATTTTTTTGATGTAGTCTTTTGTGTCTTGATGAACTTATCCAAGTTATTTGAGCTATTTTTGAACCCTTTCATCTTGATCTTGGAGTCCTCCAAATATTCTCTTAGTAGTGCCACTTCTTGTGCTAACTTCTCACATTCTAAGATCTTTGCTTCTAACTTATCCTTGAACCTTTTTGCCTTAGCCTTTGATTTTTCTAAATCCTCTATAAGCAAACTTCTCTCTTCATCACATTCTTGGAATTGAATTTCAAGTTTAGAGTTTTGCTTTCTTACCTTCTTTACTATTTCAAGGGCATAGATAAGTTCTCCCTTGAGATCATATCCATCCTTTTCTGAATATTCCTCTATTTGTTTACCTTTGTCCACATCTTCATTTTCTTTTGTCTTGTCTTCTATGGAATCACCTTCTTTATCTTCCAATGCCATTAGAAGATTTTCATCTGGTCCTTCAAGTGTATCTTCATATTCATCATCACTGAAACTATAACCATCCTTTGTACAACTATCTTCAAGATGTCCAAAGTTACCACATCTAAAACACTTGAGAATGATTGGAGTCCTTTTCTTAACTGGTTCTTTCTCTTCAATCATAAATAGGACTTCATCTCTATCATTGTCCGAAAAACTAGCATCACTATCACTTGAGTACTTACTTGCCTTATCCGCATAGTAGCTTCTCTTTTGCCTTTGAAAGAACTTATTTCCTTGTCTGCTTTGTCCATCCTTGCTTTTCTTCTGGTGCCTGTATCTTTTTGATTCCCTGTTTTTGTGATCCTATTTTTCTTCACCATTGTTGTTCTTGGGTTCTTGACAATCTGTTGCAAAATGTCCATACTTTCCATAATTGAAACACTTAAAAGATCTTAGATCTCTGGATCTTCTATAGTCCTTATCTCTTCTACCATAATTAGCTTCTTCATCACTGGATGACTCATTGCTTGATTCTGACTTCTTACCATTTGTCTTATTGATTGCTTTGAATGTTGCTTCCTTCTGGGGAATAGGATCTTTTGTTCTTATCTCAAATATTGTGAGCATACCAAGCAACTTATCTCTTGTCAAAGTATCACCATCCATTGACACTTCTATAGCAGAAACCTGTTCACTAAATATTTTTGGAAGAGATCTTAATACTTTATCACAAACATCAGATTCATCAATATTCATTCCAAGTCCTTGCATACCATTAACAACCTCATCAATTCGAAGTAGATAAGCACTAATATTTTCCTCATCATTCATTCTTAATGCTTCAAGTTGTCCTTTGAGATTTCGCATCTTTGCTTTCTTGACACTTTTATCTCCTTCATATATATTTTGCAATTTATCCCACATTTCTTTTGCAGTTTGACAATGCATAACTTTCATAGACTCTGTTCTATGCAAACCTCTCACAAGTGCATTCATTGCTTTTGAATTATAGTGTTGTAGAAGCTTACCTTCCTTATCTATCCAAATTCCACTGCTTCCCAAATTTCATTGCCAAGTGCCATCAGGTAGATCTTCATCATCATACTCCAATACATATAGTCACTTCCATAAAATACTGGTGCTGAATTATTTGAGGACACCTCCTTAGGATCCATTGTGTTCTTGTTAGATTTTCCTTCAAGTTGTTAAACTCTTCTGAAGGAACCCGCTCTGATACCAATTGAAGAACACAAGCTTATACTGAGAGGGGGGTGAACAGTATAAGACCACTTTTTACTTTTCTTTCCCAATCAATATTATGCAATGTATAGATAGCAATATCAATAGCAGTAATCAAAGCAATGTACAAAACACCACACACAATAGAGACACCACAATTTACATGGTTCACCCAATGTGGGCTACTCCACGAAGAAAATATTTCACTAAAATTTTCTCGATCAATATCTTGGGAATCCTTTCCCTATTACAATGTTTATGGACCTCAATCCAAAGGAGATGTTGATCCCCTAAATCAAGTTCATGGATCTCTATCCACAAGAGAACTCCTTCTCCTCTACTCTGGTTGGTGATCCTCTAGAAGACTACTGCCTCCACTACACTGGCTTGTGGATCTCTCTCCACTGAAGACTCTTATCCCCACTCAGAAGACCTATCCTCACTACCTTGGCTGATGGATCTCTATCCACTGGAGACTACTGTCCTCTCTACTCTATCACCTCCAAATCTCTATCTCAAATCTACACTAAACATAGTCCTTCGGTCTAGCACAAATCTGCTCAACAAGTCCACATAGAACTTGCTCAAATATTCTCAACAAGTCCACATAACTTGCTCAAATATGCTCAACAAGTCCACATAAAACTTGCTCAAATATTCTCAACAAGTCCACACAAAACTTGCTCAAATATGCTCAACAAGTCCACACAAAACTTGCTCAAATCTCTCAACAAGTCCACACAGAACTTGCTCAAATATGCTCAACAAGTCCACACAGAACTTGCTCAAATATGCTCAACAAGTCCACATAGAACTTGCTCAAATATGCTCAAAAAGTCCACACAAAACTTGCTCAAATATTCTCAACAAGTCCACATAGAACTTGCTCAAATATGCTCAACAAGTCCACACAAAACTTGTCCAAATATCATAGAAACATAAAGAGAATTGTTAGAGACTCAATATATTCTATACTTATCACAATGCTCAATTACTTTCAATCACTCTCTTAGAAACATAAGGAGAATTGTTAGAGACTCAATATGCTTCAAATTCAACTCAATGCTCAATCACTTTCTCAACTCAATTTAGAATATAGAATAGTTTATTTTATGGAACTTGAACAATCACTTCACACATCCACTTGACTAGGCTCAACCAACTCTACTCAACCAATCACTCAATGAAACAACCCTTGCTCACAAACCCTAGTCCAAGCATATGAACATTCACTCAAAATATTTCCAACAATGCTCAACAACAAATCTCACATAACAATGATACTCATGTTCTTTTCAAACCCTAGTTCAAGTTCTTTGCATGACAACCCACTTCAACAACAATGCTTATAAAACAATCTTCACATAACAATGATACTCATGTTCTTTTCAAAACCCTAACTCAAGTTCTTCACACAACCAATGGCTTCAACAACAATGCTTATTAAACAAGGTTCTAATCACAACTTCTTTATTCCATAAAACCTTGATGCATTAACTCAAACACTCTCAAAAGGAAACCCTAATCAAGTCCTTTTCACTCCAAACTTATTTTCCAGAAAACCAACCAATCAAATTAAACTTTGGAAAATGTGCTCATACCTTTTTCTTGATGATGAAGGAATCTTCTAAATCTGCCAAAAATCTCAAACACTTCTTGCCAAGCTCAAAGAAATTATAAGGTGATTAATTTCCTCAAATTACAATGTAAACATTAAAACACACATACACCTTATCACTCCATATTTAAGAAAACATTCATCAACATTTACAAAAAGTAAATTACCACTTACACCTTATAATCTCCCAATAATATTCAATGCACTCTCCTTTTCAAAATAACCTAAGACAAGAAGCTCCCTCTATCCTTTTAATATTTCAATAAATCAATATGCCAAAACACTTTATTAAAATAAAACTTAACACCTTATTCCTCCAACTAATCAAAAATCATTTCCAACTAATAAACCTTTCATGCACCCTTTTAACTCCAAACTTTAGGCATCACACAAAAATTAAACTTCAAAATTAATTACCTTGCCTTGGAGGGGATTCAAACACACCATGCAACCTCAACTGATGCCCTAGCCATGGCTCCCAATGTCATGCAAGCTAGGCGCTTGCTTGGGGACTAACGAGCACCACATGCTCAAAAACCTTCCCCACTCGCCTTGCGCAAAACGTGCGCCTTACCTTGGCGCTCTCCAACACCAATGCAACTGCCACAAAAAAATGTTGCCACTGAGTTTTGAACACAGACCTCCTTGCGCCCAACACCCTAACATTGTCCTCTTTGCCACTAGGCCACTTGCCTCATTGGCGCTTGGTATTTTGGTGCAAGTCCCCTTGACGTTATTCGTTGGTGCTTAAACAAAATGTTCGTTGCTCTTTCTTCCTTATGAATTCAAAACACTATTGCACGCTTCGATTATCGAGCAAAAGGATAAATTAAAATACCTCTAAGGCATTAGCTTATATACCAAATTTCCTTCCTCCATGCATGACGTCGGCGTTTGATTTACCTTCAACTATTTTTGGACGTCGATGCTCGAATTTCCTTTGGAGCTTTATTAATTTATAAAATATTTAAATTCTTTTGAATTTAAATTTTATAAATTAATTCTTTAAACCCTATGGTTTTATTTAAACCATATTTCACTTTGCACCTTGGTATAAATAATATTTATTTATAAAATTTAAATTCATTTTGAATTTAAATAATTTATCAAATAAATATTAAACCTTCCTTTAGCTTTTCAAATAAACTTTCTTGGGTTTTTATGAAAACCATTTAACTTATGCTTCCACATAATATTTAAAAATATTATGGAGCCCTTTGCCTTTAACCTTTGCATTGTTCCTCTTGACCTTTGACTTTATTAGAAGCTTCTTCCTGAATATCAATGACAACTTTGATAACTTATTTCTTGACAAATTTCTGGATATTAATGATGACTTCATTTCTTGACATCAATGACAACTTTGACTTGAGGACTCAAAATGTCCAACAATCTCCCCCTTTGTCATTGATGGCAACCCAAATTATTTTTACCGAAAACTTGACTTTTTCCTGTTCTACTCCCCCTGGGACATTGCTCCCCCTGGCTCAATGCTCTCTTCAAATACCAAATATCTCCCCCTTACTCAAATCTCTCCCCCTTTGACATCAATGGCAAAGGGTCACCTTTGGGGCTCGGGGCTAAGAATGAGCCTCTTAGCTTAGCCCCTCCCCCACCTCCTCTTGAGGTGGTTAATTCTAGGGTGGGAGTATTTCTACTCCTAGAAAGCATTGTTCTTTACCTTTATCCTCTTTCCTTCTTATCTGATCCTTCTGATTCCTTTGACTATTTCTTTCCATGTCCATGTTCTTGTCCATGTTCCTATTCACATCCTTGTTCCTATTCTTGTTAATGTTCCTGTTCCTGTTCATATCCATGTTCTTGTTCATGTTCCTATTCGATTCATATTCATATCCTTGTTCCTATTCCTGTTCATATTCATATTCATGTTCTTGTTCCTGTTCATACCTATTTTTGGAATGTCTGCTCTACACCACTTTGTTGTGTGACCATCATTGTTGCACTTATAACACTTAATGTTATTATTCCTTGGAGGTGCAAATGCCATAGGATTTCTCCTAGTGAAGCCATATCCTCTTCTATCATGAACCCTGCAATTCATTGCCTTGTGACCAAACTAATTACATGAGTAGCAATACCCATGGAAAAGTTATTTGTTCCCATATTCTTGTCTTTCCCATGTCCTGCACTATGAAGCCATGTGCCCAAACCTGTGACATGAAAAACATCTTCCATTGAAGTTTCCTTGTCTTGACCTCATTGGTCTCTTAGTCTCTCTTGACCTGTTTTGATTGTTGTTCCATCTGTATCTTCTTTGTGCATTGTTCCTATCTTTGTTGAACTCTCTATTGTCCAACTCATCCTCAGATGTCTCACTTTATTTTACACTATCTTCTTCTGAAGTATCTTCATCTGAATTTTCTTCTCCTCCAAAACTTGAGGATGATTCTCCTTCTTGTTTCTTTTGAGCTTGTTCAAAACCAAGGCCTGTTTTGTTTGATGTAGTCTTTTGTGTCTTGATGAACTTATCCAAGTTCTTTGAGCTATTTTTGAACCCTTTCATCTTGATCTTGGAGTCCTCCAAATCTTCTCTTAGTAGTGCCACTTCTTGTGCTAACTTCTCACATTCTAAGATCTTTGCTTCTAACTTATCCTTGAACCTTTTTGCCTTAGCCTTTGATTTTTCTAAATCCTCTATGAGCAAACTTCTCTCTTCATCACATTCTTGGAATTGAATTTCAAGTTTAGAGTTTTGCTTTCTTACCTTCTTTACTGTTTCAAGGGCATAGATAAGTTCTCCCTTGAGATCATATCCATCCTTTTCTGAATATTCCTCTATTTGTTTGCCTTTGTTCGCATCTTCATTTTCTTTTGACTTGTCTTCTATGGGATCACCTTCTTTATCTTCCAATGCCATTAGAAGATTTTCATCTGGTCCTTCAAGTGTATCTTCATATTCATCATCATTGAAACTATAACCATCCTTTGTACAACTATCTTCAAGATGTCCAAAGTTACCACATCTAAAACACTTGAGAATTATTGGAGTCATTTTCTTAACTTGTTCTTTCTCTTCAATCATAAATAGGACTTCATCTCTATCATTGTCTGAAAAACTAGCATCACTATCACTTGAGTACTTACTTGCCTTATCCGCATAGTAGCTTCTCTTTTGCCTTTGAAAGAACTTCTTTCCTTGTCTGCTTTGTCCATCCTTGCTTTTCTTCTAGTGCCTATATCTTTTTGATTCCTTGTTCCTGTGATCCTATTTTTCTTCACCATTGTTGTTCTTGGGTTCTTGACAATCTATTGCAAAATGTCCATACTTTCTACAATTGAAACACTTAACAGATCTTAGATCTCTAGATCTTCTATAGTCCTTATCTCTTCTACCATAATTAGCTTCTTCATCATTGGATGACTCATTGCTTGATTCTGACTTCTTACCATTTGTCTTATTGATTGCTTTGAATGTTGCTTCCTTCTAGGGAATAGGATCTTTTGTTCTTATCTCAAATGTTGTGAGCATACCAAGCAACTTATCTCTTGTCAAAGTATCACCATCCATTGACACTTCTATAGTAGAAACCTGTTCACTGAATCTTTTTGGAAGAGATCTTAATACTTTATCACAAACATCAGATTCATCAATCTTCATTCCAAGTCCTTGCATACCATTAACAACCTCATAAATTCGAAGTAGATAAGCACTAATATTTTCCTCATCGTTCATTCTTAATGCTTCAAATTTTCCTTTGAGATTTTGCATCTTTGCTTTCTTGACACTTTTATCTCCTTCATATATATTTTGCAATTTATCCCATATTTCTTTTGCAGTTTGACAATGCATAACTTTCATAGACTCTATTCTATGCAAACCTCTCACAAGTGCATTCATTGCTTTTGAATTATAGTGTTGTAGAAGCTTACCTTCCTTATCTGTAGGAGGATTGACTAAGGGATCGTATCCAAATTCCACTACTTCCCAAATGTCATTGCCAAGTGCCATCAGGTAGATCTTCATCATCATACTCCAATACATATAGTCACTTCCATCAAATACTAGTGCTGAATTATTTGAGGACACCTCCTTAGGATCCATTGTGTTCTTGTTAGCTTTTCCTTCAAGATTTTAAACTCTTCTGAAGGAACCCGCTCTGATACCAATTGAAGAACACAAGCTTATACTAAGAGGGGGGTGAACAATATAAGACCACTTTTTACTTTTCTTTCCCAATCAATATTATGCAATGTATAGATAGCAATATCAACAGCATTAATCAAAGCAATGTACAAAACACCACACACAATAGAGACACCACAATTTATGTGGTTCACCCAATGTGGGCTACTCCACAAAGAAAATCTTTCACTAAAATTTTCTCGATCAATCTCTTGGGAATCCTTTCCCTATTACAATGTTTATGGACCTCTATCCAAAGGAGATGTTGATCCCCTAAATCAAGTTCATGGATCTCTATCCACAGGAGAACTCCTCCTCTGCTCTAGTTGGTGATCCTCTAGAAGACTACTGCCTCCACTACACTAGCTTATGGATCTCTCTCCACTGAATACTCTTATCCCCACTCAGAAGACCTATCCTCACTGCCCTGGCTGATGGATCTCTATCCACTAGAGACTACTATCCTCTCTACTATGTCACCTCCAAAGCTCTATCTCAAATATACACTAAACACAGTCCTTCGGTCTAGCACAAATCTGCTCAACAAGTCCACATAGAACTTGCTCAAATCTGCTCAACAAGTCCACACAGAACTTGCTCAAATCTGCTCAACAAGTCCACACAGAACTTGCTCAAATCTACTCAATAACTCCAAACAGAACTTGTCCAAAGCAACTTGCTCAAATTTTCTCAACAAATCCACATATAACTTGCTCAAATCTGCTCAACAAGTCTACACATAACTTGAATCTCTCAACAAATCCACACATAACTTGCTCAAATATGCTCAACAAGTCCACATAGAACTTGCTCAAATCTTCTCAACAATTCCACAAAAACTTTCTCAAATCTACTCAACAAGTCCACACATAACTTGCTCAAATCTGCTCAACAAGTCCACACAAAACTTGCTCAAATATGCTCAACAAGTCCACACAGAACTTGCTCAAATATGCTCAACAAGTCCACACATAACTTGTCCAAATCTCATAGAAACATAAAGAGAATTGTTAGAGACTCAATATGTTCTATACTCATCACTCATACCACTCTCAGAAACAAAGGAGAATTTTGAGACTCAATATGCTTCCAATTCAACTCAATGCTCAATCACTTTCTCAACTCAATTCAAAATATAGAATAGTTTATTTTATGGAACTTGAACAATCACTTCACACATCCACTTGACTAGGCTCAACCAACTCTACTCAACCAATCACTCAATGAAACAACCCTTGCTCACAAACCCTAGTCCAAGAATATAACCATCAACTCAAAATATTTCCAACAATGCTCAACAATAAATCTCACATAACAATGATACTCATGTTCTTTTCAAACCCTAGTTCAAGTTCTTTGCATGACAACCCACTTCAACAACAATGCTTATAAAACAATCTTCACATAACAATGATACTCATGTTCTTTTCAAAATCCTAACTCAAGTTCTTCACACAACCAATGGCTTCAACAACAATGCTTATTAAACAAGGTTCTAATCACAACTCTTTATTCCATAAAACCTTGATGCATTAACTCAAACACTCTCAAAAATGAAACCCTAATCAAGTCCTTTTCACTCCAAACTTATTTTCTAGAAAACCAACCAATCAAATTAAACTTTGGAAAATGTGCTCATACCTTTTTCTTTATGATGGACTAACAAGCACCACGTGCTCAAAAAGGTTCCCCACTCGCCTTGCACAAAATGTGACTCTTACCTTGGCACTCTCCAACACCAATGCAACTTCCACAAAAAATATTGCCACTATGTTTCGAAATCAGACCTCCTTGCACTCAACACCCTAACGCTTTCCTCTTTACCACTAGGCCACTTGCCCCGTTGGCGCTTGGACTTTCGGTGCAAATCCCTTTGATTTATTCATTGGTGTATAAAAATATTGGTCGTTGTACTTCCTCACAAATTCAAACATGATTACATACTTTCAATTATCGAGCAAAAGGATGAATTAAAATACCTCTAAGGCATTAGCTTATATACCAAATTTCCTTCCTCCATGCATGACGTTGGCGTTCGAATTATCTTCAACTATATTTGGATGTTGGTGCTCGAATTTCCTTTGGAGATTTATTAATTTATAAAATATTTAAATTCTTTTGAATTTAAATTTTATAAATTAAGTCTTTTAAAAACCCTTTGGTTTATTTAAACCATATTTCACTTTGCACCTTGGTGTAAATAATATTTATTTATAAAATTTAAATTCATTGTGAATTTAAATAATTTATCAAATAAATATTAAACCTTCCTTTAGCTTTGCAATAAACTTTCTTGGGTTTTTATGAAAACCATTTAACTTATGCTTCCACATAATATTTAAAAATATTATGGAGCCCTTTGCCTTTAACCTTTGCATTGCTCCTCTTGACCTTTGACTTTATTAGAAGCTTCTTCCTGAATATCAATGACAACTTTGATAACTTGTTTCTTGACAAATTTCTGGATATTAATGACGACTTCATTTCTTGACATCAATGACAACTTTGACTTGAGGACTCAAAATTTCCAACAAAAATTCTAGATTCATACTTGTTCTTGGGAAGGTGCATATGTAGGCCTCCCAAATTCTAGATCTTGGCTTCTTGGAGAATCCAAGCTCAAGATTTGCATGAAACTAGCCATTGGGGTAAAAGACCCAATTCCAAACTTGTATGGGAGTAGTAGTTAGGAGGAACTCTAGGAGATTCATACCCAAAACCACTTGAATCCAATGCAAGTTTAGTTACCATGCGTTATTCGAACTCGAATTTACGACTAAATTTATTTTAGTGCTAACCGCTATCCATAGCAGTGGCTAGTCATAGCCACTCTGAGCTTCAGTGACTACCCCTGAATAGGTTAGAATTACCCCTAGTGAGTGGTTAGAACCATTTCTAGCTCTTATAAAGGTCCAATATCAGTCATATGGTCTATAGAGGTACTCATATGAGTAGTCTCCTCAACATGATGTGTTTTAGTTGTCTACAGATGCCCCATTTTGTGATGAACTATGGGAAACACAATGTTGAGCAAAAATAAACCACCTAAGACATATTATAGGGTGTATGATGATCATTGATATGATCAACATTATATGCCTCAATCATGAGAAGGGTATGCATCTTTAAATCATTGCTTCCAACATTGTCAAAGGCTTAAATTTGCAAAGCTTTCACTTGTCCAACGATGATTGGGTAGCATCAGTGCTACAATTGTTGTGATAGATGGAGAGCTTCAAGATTTAAACTGTCATATTTGCTTTTTTCCCCAGCAAAGGGTAAGCTTATGATAGTTATTGATAATGATTCGTAAGATGAACATAGTTTACATGATCGAGTGATCATTTGTTAATTTTGATTATGATTTTGATATTATGACTACCCCCTCAAGCGATGAGTCGATGAGGAAAGAATAATTAATAAAGTGATGAGTCGCTTGACCAAGATGATTGATTTGGACAATTTAAGATGAATTTTTTGTTGTTATATTTTAGGTCCTATTACAGGTGTGATTTCAATCATCAATAGTAATTGTATATTTTTATCCTATGGAGCAGTCTGGTCGTAATGACCTTCTTAAGGAATCAAGATGATAGCAATTCTTTTTAGCTTGTGATGAATCACTCGATGATATGATGAAAATTTCATAGAAGAAAGGAAATGAATAACTCATTCTTGTGGGGTAGTCTAGCTTCCATGGCCTTCTTCGAGATTGAAGTGACACATTTGCAACTCACCAATGATTAATTTCGTCCAAATGACCTTATGGTAATTTACTCATCTTATCAGATTTCATGGAGCATAAGTCGTTGCAACCACCAAGTGTATAGGGTAAATAACTGGATACGAGGTTCATTTGAAATTTTGATGTTTATTTTATTTTTTTGTTAATTTTGATGATTTTTCAAATGTTTTTGAAATTTTTATTTTATGATTTTTCTGGTTATTTTGCAATTTTTGATGATTTTGGACCAGTGAGTATGCTTATTTATCCATTTTAAGACTCCTCATGGTAAGAAATTTAATGCATTTATTGTTTTTTGCTAGCTGGTGTTAGCAGCAGTGGCCCAATTTTACAATTTTTTGGTCATTGTCTGCGTTAGTGGCCCGCACTTTTTAGCTGTTAACGCCAGTAGCAGCCATGGTGAAACTGAAAAATATAAAAATAAATTTAGGATTTTCAATTCATTTTTTCTAGCTGTCATTTTGCAATTTGAGATCTGAGGTAAGAGAGAGAGATAGAGAGTGACCCGGGACGCTGACGATTTACCAAATACCATGGAAAAGTAAGGCAAGCCATTGACTAGTGGAGGAGCTGGAGCTTCACAGGTATTTCTCAAACCCTAGCTTGTTTATTTAATTGGTAAAATGAACCTGTTGAGAAGCAACACACCCCCACTGAAAAATGAGATTCCATCCTTAGAAAACTCTGAAATTCCATTTTTGCAGCAGGGACCCTCTTGATCATTTTCAGTTTTAAATCCAATTTTGCTTGCCTCCTTTTTAAAGTTGTGCTTTTTCTTGTCTTTCTAGCTGTGTTTTCCAAGACTTCACTTTTACATGCTAGAAATCATTCATGCTTAAGCCAAATCCTGCACCGGTACCGAGAAAAATGCTCAAAACAGTTGCATAAATTCATGAAAAATCAAACTTTCCATTTTTGGTAGTGTCGCGATATCGCGACACTTCCATTTTCGGAAATGTCGCGATATCGCGACAGGAAAATACAAATGCAGCTAAGTCGAAAAAACGTAGCGAAATCGTGACACTTTCCATTTTTGGAAGTGTCGCGATATCGCGACATTTCCATTTTTGGAAAGTGTCGCGAAATCGCTGCAGGATGAGGAGAGAGAAAGCCGGGGAGAAAAATGTCGCGAAATCGTGACATGTCGCATTTTCGCGGTAGGAGAGAGAAAGTGGGCTGAAGAATCAAAAATCCGCCAAGTCATTTTTGTGTAGCGAAATCGCGACACTTTCCATTTTTGGAAGTGTCGCGATATCGCGACATTTCCATTTTTGGAAAGTGTCGCAAAATCGCTGTCTGCCGGAGGAGAGAGAAGAAATCAGTACGGACCAGCGCGATTTCGCGACATGTCGCGAAATCGTGACATGTCCCATTTTCGCTGAGGATAAATGATAAATTGACCAAGTCCAAAAGTTGCAGCGATGCGCTGCATGTCTCAAAATCGCGGGCTAAAGGGTGCAGCGATGCGCTGCATGTTTCCAAGTCGAGAGGTAAAGTTGCAGCGATCCGCATGTCTCAAAACTCCGGGAGCTTGCGGCGATCGCTGCATGTTTAAATCGGGTGAAGATGCGCTGCATGTTTCGAAGTCGAAGGGTGAAAATGGTAGCGACGCGCTGCACGTTTTGAGGAAGTCTTGCAAGACAAGCATGTCGCGAAATCGTGACATGCTGGAGCAAAGTTGTACGGCCGCTAGCAGGAGGCGCGATTTCGTGACATGTCGTGAAATCGTGACATGTCGCATTTTCACGGCCGACAGGGGAAGAAGCAGCGCAGCGCTAGAGACGTCGCGATTTCGTGACATGTCGCGAAATCGCGACATGTCGCAGAATCGCGATAGGAGAGAGAAAGTCCTCAAATGAGCCGAAAGTGCATTCCAGCAGAAAATAGAAGGCATCCTGGGGTAGCGACACGTGTCAAAGCGTGAGGCAGACAAACAGAAGCCGACATGCAAGCTTTTTAGCTATTTTTAATCTGTTTTAACCTTTAAAGCTTCTAATTTAATGTTTTTAAAGTACTAATATAATCTTTTTGTCTTTCATGCAGGATTCCATCGGACACTTGCGGGACAACCGGGAAAGGCCATAAAGGCAAAGTTAAAGTGCAGATTTAATCAAGGACCGCCATGCTAGAGGAGAAAAGACCAGTGAATGCATTCAATGGCAAATTTATGGCAGAATTGATAGCATGAAGATAATTTCAACTACGGGATGGCTTTGCGGAGATCAAATTGATGGAGAAGTGGTGACTCATCCGGCTCACCAGCAGAAATTAATGGAGGCATTTATTTGCAGTTGCGGATGAATGCAAGTGGCTTTAGATTTTATCTTCTCCATTTATGGCAGGTGACTCCACGATTTGCCGAAGGGTTAAGTTCTATCCGGACTTTGATTTTAAATGGATTTTTATTGTAAAACCCGGGTCCTAGGGTTTAGATGTGATAATATTTGCAGTTATGAGAAGAAGATATTTTTGAAAAGATCAGGGTCTATCCTGAGTCTATAAATACTTCTTCTCAATGTAATTGCGGGAGGCGGAGACTTAGAAATAAAAGGCTTATAAGCAATTTCTTGCAAATCTTGTGAAATCCTTTGTTTCTGGACTTGGAGTTGATGTGCTTTAGCTTTTACGTGATAGCATGGCCAGGAGCCTAATATTTTGCAGAGTGTGATAAGTGTATCTTCTTTTGTTATCCGTTCCATTTAAAGTTTGTTAGATATATCTTTGTAAATCTACGATTATCAAGTTTAAATATGTTGTTAGGCTTCAGTTGTTCTATTGTCTGCTAGGGGAAATTACAGATTTGAGGTTAAGTTTGTTCTAATTGCTTTGTCTTCACTGTGTGAGCTAGGCTGCCGGTGAAAGATACCAGTTTTAACCAGCTGCCCTTGGATTTATAATTTTCTGCTAGATCTGTTTCACTCTGCCTTGTGCTCTTAGTTGAAAGTGATCTTAGACTGACTGGACACTTTCTTCTTTGATTTGTTCTGTTGTGAAGCTGATAGCATAGATAAGATTGATAGTTTAGGGTTTTACAGTTGATGTTTGATAAACTTCTCTTTCTGCCCTACCCTACCCTCTCTTTGTTTTCGGTGAATGATCCATTTTTATTTTCTTTGTTTGTCTTTTATTTAAATCTGCTGACCCATGAGAGCTAGATCAAGAATTCAAGTTAAATCTGATAAACAACTTTTGCAACTACTGAACAAGTTCGAGAACCCCCTGTAAGGTAACAGAGCGGTCCATATTGAAATCTATTCCAGAAGTGGAAAAGAGTGAATAGCCATTCGACCCAACTCTGTAACTCGCACCTTGGATAACCAGCTAGATCCTAAAGTGAGTGGGATCCGTCCCGTGGGTGTCTCCGGAGCTTCCTTGCTTCATCCTTTCCGGGGTGTGCATGAAAGCCGGACCAACACCTAATTGGCGCTAGAAGGAGGGCCATGAACTCAGTTCAAGTATTGTAAGGGCATAACAGCAACATTTGAAGGACCCACAGTGAACTCCGAACAGTTTTGTAAATTGTCAGTGCAGTGTTTTAAATTTCCAAATTCAGAACCTGTTGAGAACTGCAAAGTTATAAGTGCTTGTGAAAGCTGGATTCTACATACAAGGTAACAAGGTCCCACCCCGAGCTGGAGAGCTCCTTGTCCCTGAATTAGAAACTCCGAGAAGGAGTAGCCACAGAAGGGCTACATCTCTATCACAGACAGTTTTATCACCATTGATAGTCACCCCAACCAGAGCTCAGAATATTCCTGTTAATCCATTAGCTATGGCAAATTGGTTGGGCTCCACGACTTTGAACATTCTGGGTATAGCCCATGACTTGCCCAGAAATCCAGAAAGATACCTCCCTAGGTATAAACATGATGGGACAAGAACTGCAGAGGAACACTTAATTGCATTCAAGAATGCACTTGAAGTTATTAAATGTACAACATGAGGATGTTGCTCTGAGACTCTTCCCGTTCACTCTCCAGGAGGGAGCCTATGATTGGTTTTTAAATCTTACCAATGATTCCATCACCAGTTGGAATGACTTAGAAAAAGTCTTTGTGTCACAGTTCGGTGAAGTGATAGATCCCGACATTTTATATCAGCAGTTTTCTAGCATCAAAAGAGAACTAAATGAGTCTATTAGATCCTATAATGTCAGATTCCAGAAAGCTTATGGTAGACTCACTGGCTATTATGTACCTAATGCGGACCTGGCATTAGAGATTTTCAGGAAATCTCTAGACCCAATGACCTCTGTCTTCTTGAAGAGGGATGCCACTTTTACCAACTTGACAGAAGCTTATAAAGAAGCTTTAATCCTGGAAAGACAGTTGGGACCCCAGCCTTTAAATATTCAACAAACTCCTCTGATCACTCAAGCTGCTCCTATGTTCAATCCCATTCCACATCAGATGATGCTGCCAGTTTGTCAGACTTTACCATCAGCAGCACCAGTGGCTGCTGCACCTGTTGAGAATGTACAGAACCCGGTAAAAGAAGCTGACAATGCTAGGATTGAAGAAGTTTCAAAGATTGTTCAGAAGCTGGCCAATGATTTTTTGAGTTTTAAAAGGCAAACTTCTACTGGAGACAATCCCAACAGATATTCATACCAACCAAACAGATTTAACAGGCCCCCATATGAACCTAATAAAGATTACAAGGGTAAAGCTCATGATGTGAACATTTGTGACTTAGCCCTGCCCAACCTAGTGCAGAATTCATGCCACTTCTCAGCATGCGGAGTTAGATTGTGTGGAATTTTGCAATGCATTTGAAGCCTTGTCGGGAGATTTGATCTCCCCGAAAATCAAAGAAGCTGCTGAGGGCCCAAGTTCATCCGGACACGGTGCGGCTATGGTCTTGGATTCTTTTTCTTTCCCGGATGAATGCGAGAATGTAGTTGAAATGCCCATGGATGAAGTACGAGGCTTTCCAGCGATACGAGAAGAGATAATTACAACTCTGAGAAACAGGAATCCGAGCCAAATACCACATCAACTCCTCCTGACAATTCTCATAATATTCCTCCTGACCCCTCTCCAAGCAATAATCCACCTCCACCAAAGGGAGGAGCTCAAAGAGTACCAGATGTTGCTATTCCTCCACTTAACAAAGGATATAACATAGTGGAGGATATGAAAAAGATTAAGGCTAACATTACTTTGCATGAGTTGGCACAGATTTCGGAGCGAGAGAGACAATCCGATAAAGACATACTACGGCCCTGTTGCTAAACCTGTGGATAAAGGGAAGAAAATAGCCAATGCCAATCGGCCATGTACAAGGAAAAGATCGAAGTTCCCCCATTTTCTTGATTATCAAAATTTTTGGTAAAAATTTACATAATTGTTTGGTAGATTCGAGTGCATCTGCTAATGTCATGCCAGTGGCAATTTGTCGGCGAGTTGGGGCTGACCCCAATGAAGTACGAGAGGAGAGTTGTCCAATTGGACAAGTCAGAAGTTAAGGTTGTGGGAGAGCTGCAAAACATTCACATTCAATTGGCATCCGAGCCAAGGGCTCAACATAAGATCGAAATCCAAGTTGTGGATATCCCGGTGGGGTATGGAATCGTTGTTGAGTAGGGATTGGTCTAAGTCTCTAAATGGATATCCGGCAACAGACTTTTCACACATGTGGTTGCCATGGAAGGGTGTGGCCAATCAATTGCGGGTTGACGAGAGAACCCGGTACAAGCACACGATTACGAGTACAATGCTGCAAATGAAGCTGTCAATGTTGCGAAGTAGACATTGGAGTCTACAATTTAACAACTGGGCAGAATAATAAATTTAACAAAGCTCATCCTGTACATACTAATGAAGTTTGGACACTTCATGTGGATGGATCCAGATGTAAGCAGGGTTCTGGAACAGGGGAAGTCCTCAAAGGACCCCAAAGTCAGACATTTTTTATGTCTTACCGCTGCGAGTTCCCATGTACTAATAATTTAGCGAGTATGAAGCTACGATTTTAGGTTTAAAATTTGCATTGGATAGAAATGTGAAAAACATTCAAGTTTTCACTGATTCAGAATTAGTGGCAAGCCAAGTCGGGGGTAAGTTTCGGTGTAAAGCCTCTTATACGAAGGGGTACAAACACAGAGCTTGGGATCTTGTGGAAGGCTTTGATGCCTTTAACTTAACATATATACCCAGGGAACAAAATTCACATGCAGATGTCTTGGCATCTTCAGCTGCAAGTTTAAAGCCATTGGAAGATTTTAAGTGGGATAAGTTTTCAATTGAGTTAATCCCCTGTCCTTCAGTTCCTAACAATATAGATAGCTTTCAAGTTTTCTCAGATGATCAGCAGATTGTGCACTTCTTACAGAGTACTAATACCTTTGAGAATGCTATAATTGATGAGGGCCAAAGGGACACCCTGATGGAACAGTTAGATGATGACAGGGGAATCATGAGATTGAAGGACAACAGAATCCCAAAGGGAATGGTAGAGCTGGAGAGGCTATTTGATGTTGACAAGATCAGGCAGAGGGTGAATCCTGAAGATTATGTGGGCACCACAGACAATGAGACTGAAAATTTGAATGTAGGCACTGAAGAGGATCCAAGGAACATCAAGTTGGCAAAGGATTGTGATCCAGAGATAAAGAGAAATATGATTGATTTCCTGCACAGGTCTAAGGATGTAATGGCCTGGTCATACAAGGATTTAAAGGTATTTGATCCAAAAGTTTACACCCACATCATACCTTTGAAAGAATCTTGCAAGCCTTTCAGACAAAAACAGAGGCATGTTAATGCTCTGTTAGAACCCCTTATTCAAGAAAGAAGTGGAGAAGCTCTTGAGTGCAGTAATTATTTTTCCCATCAGGCACTCTACCTGGGTGGCCAATCTGGTGCCAGTCAGGAAGAAGAATGGAGAGATCCGCCTTTGTGTGGATTTTAGGAATCTGAATAAGGCATCAGAAAAGGACAACTATCCCCTGCCTTCTATGGATGAAGTCCTGCAAATTGTTAATGGATCAGAGATGATGTCTTTCTTGGATGGCTTCTCAGGCTATAACCAGATACTAGTGGAGAAAGAGGATAGAATGAAGACTGCTTTTACAACCAAGTGGGGGACTTTTGCTTACAAGAGGATGCCATTTGGTTTAATAAATGCAGGAGCAACATTTCAGAGAGCAATGGACCATGCCTTCAAGGGGCTTATGGGCAAATGTATTGTAGTTTACATGGATGATCTAACGAGTCTTTTCCAAATCTAAGTTTGACCATGTAAAGCATTTAGAGTCTGTGTTTAACAAGTGCAGAGAGTTTGGCATCTCTTTGAATCCAAAGAAATGCATATTTGGTGTAACAGAAGGCAAACTGCTTGGGCATTTGGTCACAAAGGATGGCATTTCTATGGATCCAGGCAGAGTTGAGGCCATATATGGCATACCATTTCCCAACTCCAAGAAAGAGTTGAGATCATTCTTTGGAAAGATTAACTTTGTCAGAAAGTTTATCTCAGGCTTTGCAGAGATAGTTAAACCAATGAATGATATGTTAAAGCAAACTGCCAAGATTGCCTGGACCACTGAAGCTAAGACTGCTTTTCAAGAAATCAAGACAGCCATTAAACAAGCACCAGTCTTAGTAAGCCCAGATTTCAGTGCAGATTTCTATCTGTACACATTCTCTTCTGAACATACACTTGCTGCAGTGCTGACTCAACGGAGAGATACAGGAGAACATCCAATTGCTTTTAAGAGCACTAATTTGAAGGGAGCTGAACTGAAATATTCCCGTTTAGATAAACAGGCTTATGCTTTGGTAAGGGCAGTGAAACGAGTTCGGACATTATATACTCGAGGAGCAAAACTCATGCCATAGTGCCAGACCCAACTGTGAAATACCTCCTAAGACATAATGAGTTGGGTGAGCTGAGAGGCAATTGGGTCACCAGGTTGCAAGAGTATGACTTGGAGATTAGGCCTGCTAAAGCGATCGAGAGGACTTGGCTTGTCCGGGCACATTGTTGAAGTACCTCCACGACGGGAAGTTAATCAATTAAACTATGAATCTGATGATTGGTATGGGGATATCATTCATCTGCTATAGTTTGGAGTTTGCCCATCCCATTTGAACAGAACTCAAAGGAGAGCATTAAAGTTAAAAGTTGCTCACTATCTCCTCAAGGCAGGTACTCTGTACAGGGAGAATTATGCTGGCATCTTCCTAAGGTGCATCTCTCCCAGTGAAGTCAGTGAAGTCATGGCTAGCTTTCATGAAAAACTAGGGGCAGGACATTCATCAGGATCTGCCACTGCACATAAGATATTAAGAGCAGGCTATTATTGGCCTACACTTTTTAAGGATGCACATCAACATGTCAGAACCTGCCATCAGTGCCAGACATTTGCAGCCAAAGAGGCAAACCGAGCTCTGCCATTGCAACCAGTTGTGATAAACAAACCTTTCATGCAGTGGGGACTTGATTTTGTGGGAGTCATTAACCCAAATTCCTCAGCAGGGCATAAATATGTTCTGACAGCCACTGACTATTGCACAAGGTGGGTTGAAGCAGCAGCCACTACAAGAAGTACAGCCCAGGAAGTGATTGATTTTCTTGAATCAAATGTCATAACTAGATTTGGGGTTCCCCTGAATTTGGTCTGTGATAATGGGCCAGCCTTCCAATCATTGGAATTTGCAGATTGGGCATACCAGATGGGGATAGTTATCAGATTCTCATCCAACTACTACCCCCAAGGCAATGGATTGGCTGAGTCAACAAACAAGAACTTAATGAATGCCATCAAAAAGTCTGCAACAGATAAACCCAGGCAGTGGCATACATTGTTGAAATATGCACTTGTGGGCTGACCGGATAACACACAAAGTGGCTCTTAAGACCTCTCCCTTTGTTTTGTTGTATGGTACCCAGCCAATTGTTCCCATCTCCTTGAAGTTGCCCACCTACCAATTTGCCTTAGATTATTTTGAAGATCATGATGATGCTGAAGCCCGTGTTTTAGACCTCACTAACTTGCAGGATGAAAGACTCCAAGCCCTGGAGCACTTCAGTAGGCACCAAGAAACTGTCAAGCGGTGGTTTGACAAGAGAGCCAAGGTGAAGGCTTTCAAGTCTGGAGACTTAGTGCTTACGTGGGACAAGGCCCATGAGAAGAAGGGTAAGCACACAAAGTTGCAGCCACTGTGGATAGGCCCCTACCAAATTGCTGAAATATTGGGTAACAATGCTTTCCGCTTGCAAGACCTGGATGGTAATTTTCTGGACCTCCCTGTTAATGGTCAGTACTTGAAACATTATTTCTCTGTTGTTCCATCCAATGTATCATTTGAGTAAGCTATGAAGAAGTTGTAACATGTGTACATATTGTGAATAGCTCTCCCAGTTTTATTTGCTTTAGTTCTTTATTGCAGTTCTTTTTCTTTTCTTGTTTAGTTTTTTTTATTTTTTTTTTTTTTTTTTTTTTTTTTATTTATTTGCAAGTTTTTATTCTGTTTTGCTTTAAAGCCTATGCCTGTCCTTGGAAGCCTGTACAAAGTCCTTTGGCTTTTAAAATCTGTCTTTTAACCTTTGCCTGAGCAATCAATGAAAAGTCAGCCTACTAAAATTGTTTATTCTAAGCTGATCAATCCAGTTTCAATCCAATGCCCATGTTGTTCATTATTCTAATTGAGATAGTTTGCTTGCACTGAACGGTAGAACTATTTTGTTATTCAGGACAAAGGTAGAGAGATGATTGGATCTTGTGTCTTGCTTGCCACAGTTGTTTTAATGATAGAAAAACTGCTATGCTGTTTAGTTGGAGGAACTCCGGGGAATCCAAGAAAAGCTGGTTATAAGAGGGGACTATGGTTCATGCAATTATTTGGGTATCACCAGAGGCTATCAATGCCTAGACTGAAACAGTTCCAGATTGATCAAATGATAAAAGAAAATTGTGATTTCTCTAAGGTCTTCCAGATAGTGATATATTTCAAAAGAGAGAGAGAGATAAAAAAAAAAAAAAAAAGAGTTGAACAATTAAAAGAGGCAGCCAATACTTCCAAAAATATTTTCTTCTAAGTTATAGATTCTGCCCTACAGTTGTAAATTTGGGTCGTGTAAATCTAAAGGGTAACTCTGTCTAGGCTGTAAAAGGCTAAACTAGTAAACAGAGCTCTACTCGGTTTCCCCTTTTACAATCTAGAAAAGTTGATTAATCCAAGTTTATCATTCAATTCAGTCATCCTTGAAGAAAGTTTTATACCCTTTGAAATTGCACATCAGAAATCTTCCTTGAAGTAATCCAGCCTAGTATGTCCTTGGGAAATTTTAACAGCTGGCAGTTAACAGTCAATTTATTGTGAAGAATGTCTGTGGCAAGGCATGATGCATGGTCTTTTTGTTTTGAAACCAGAGTCTTGGGTTCTAAAATAGTGCTACTATTTTACCCGTAGATATCGCCATTTGTTGAGAAGCAACACACCCCCATTGAAAAATGAGATTCCATCCTCTTGAAAACTCTGAAATTCCATTTTTGCAGCAGGGACCCTCTTGATCATTTCCAGTTTTAAATCCAATTTTGCTTGCCTCCTTTTTAAAGTTGTGCTTTTTCTAGTCTTTCTAGCATTGTGTTTTCCAAGACTTCACTTTCTACATGCTAGAAATCATTCATGCTTAAGCCAAATCTTGCACGGTACCAAGAAAAATGCTGAAAACAGTTGCATAAATTCATGAAAAATCAAACTTTCCATTTTTGGTAGTGTCGCGATATCGTGACACTTCCATTTTCGAAATGTCGCGATATCGCGACAGGAAAATACAAATGCAGCTAAGTCTGAAAAGTGTAGCGAAATCGTGACACTTTCCATTTTTGGAAGTGTCGCGATATCGCGACATTTCCATTTTTGGAAAGTGTCGCGAAATCGGCTCGAGGATGAGGAGAGAGAAAGTCGGGAGAATAAATGTCACGAAATCGTGACATGTCGCATTTTCCGGAGGAGAGAGAAAGTGGGTTGAAAATCAAAAATCGCAAGCAGCGAAATCGTGACATTTCAGCGAAATCGTGAAACTTTCCATTTTTTGGAAGTGTCGCGATATCGCGACATTTCCATTTTTGGAAAGTGTCGCAAAATCGCTGACGGAGGAGAGAGAAGAAATCAGTACGGAGAGCGCGATTTGGCGACATGTCGCGAAATCGCGACATGTCCCATTTTGAGGATAAATGATAAATTGACCAAGTCCAAAAGTTGCAGCGATTCGCTGCATGTCTCAAAATCGCGGGCTAAAGGGTGCAGCGATGCGCTGCATGTTTCCAAGTCGAGAGGTAAAGTTGCGCGCGGATGTCTCAAATCTGAGTAAGGAATGCGCGATGCTTGCATGTTTCGAAGTCGAAGGATGAAAATGGTAGCGACGCGTTGCACGTTTTGAGGAAGTCTTGCAAGACAAGCATGTCGCGAAATCGTGACATGCTGGAGCAAAGTTGTACGGCCGCTAGCGAGAGGCGCGATTTCGTGACATGTCACGAAATCGTGACATGTCGCATTTTCGCGGCCGACAGGGAAGAAGCAGCGCGGTCGCCAGGAGACGTCGCGATTTCGTGACATGTCGCGAAATCGCGATAGGAGAGAGAAAGTCCTCAAAGTTGACCAGAAGTGCATTCCAGCGGGAAACAGAAGGCATCCTGGGGTAGCGACACGTGTCAAAGCGTGAGGCAGACAAACAGAAGCCGACATGCAAGCTTGTTTAGCTGATTTTTAATCTGTTTTAACCTTTAAAGCTTCTAATTTAATGTTTATTAAAGTGCTAATATAATCTTTTTGTCTTTCATGCAGGATTCCATCTGGCACTTACGGGACAACCGGAAAGGCCATAAAGACAAAGTTAAAGTGCAGATTTAATCAAGGACCGCCATGCTAGAGGAGAAAAGACCAGTAAAAGCATTCAATGGCAAATTTATGGCAGAATTGATGGCATGAAGATATTTTCAACTTCGGGATGGATTTGCAGAGATCAGATTGATGGAGAAGTGGTGACTCATCCGGCTCACCAACAGGAATTAATGGAGGCATTTATTTGCAGTTGCGGATGAATGCAAGTGGCTTTAGATTTTATCTTCTCCATTTATGGCAGTTGACTACACAGATTTGCAGAAGGGTTAAGTTCTATCTCGGACTTTGATTTTAAATGGATTTTTATTGTAAAACCCGGGTCCTAGGGTTTAGATGTGATAAGATTTGCAGTTATGAGAAGAAGATATTTTTGAAAAGATCAGGGTCTATCTCGAATCTATAAATACTTCTTCTCAATGTAATTGCGGGAGGCGGAGACTTAGAAATAAAAGGCTTATAAGCAATTTCTTGCAAATCTTGTGAAATCCTTTGTTTCTGGACTTGGAGTTGATGTGCTTTAGCTTTTCTGTGATAGCATGGCCAGGAGCCTAATCTTTTGCAAGTGTGATAAGTGTATCTTCTTTTGTTATCCGTTCCATTTAAAGTTTGTTAGATATATGTTGTAAATCTGACATTATCAAGTTTAAATATGTTGTTAGGCTTCAGTTGTTCTCTTGTCTGCTAGGGGAAATTATAGATTTGAGGTTAAGTTTGTTCTAATTGCTCTGTCTTCACTTTGTGTGAGCTAGGCTGCCGGTGAAAGATACCAGTTTTAACCAGCTGCCCTTGGATTTATAATTTTTTGCTAGATCTGTTTCACTCTGCCTTGTGCTCTTAGTTGAAAGTGATCTTAGACTGACTGGACACTTTCTTCTTTGATTTGTTCTGTTGTGAAGCTGATAGCATAGATAAGATTGATAGTTTGGGGTTTTACAGTTGATGTTTGATAAACTTCTCTTTCTGCCCTACCCTACCCTCTCTTTGTTTTCGGTGAATGATCCATTTTTATTTTCTTTGTTTGTCTTTTATTTAAATCTGCTGACCCATGAGAGCTAGATCAAGAATTCAAGTTAAATCTGATAAACAACTTTTGCAACTACTGAACAAGTTCAGGAACCCCCTGTAAGGTAACAGAGCAGTCCATATTGAAATCTATTCCAGAAGTGGAAAAGAGTGAATAGCCATTCGACCCAACTCTGTAACTCGCACCTTGGATAACCAGCTAGATCCTAAAGTGAGTGGGATCCGTCCCGTGGGTGTCTCCGGAGCTTCCTTGCTTCATCCTTCCCGGGGTGTGCATGAAAGCCGGACCAACAGAACCAAACTAAGAAATCAGTAAATGAACCTCATTAAACCTATTGGCAATGAACTGCATCAGTAGATAGGTTTAGAATTAGGTTAATTTAGGTGGTTCCCTTTTAGTTTTCTTGTTTTTGTTATTTTTTTGGATTTTTGGGCGAGGGTGGATGTCGTTGAAATGCCACCTCATGGCCGTTGTATATTAGGGCAGCCCCTAATTGGAAAAGAGGGGTCACTATCACTAAGGGCGGCTAGTTTGAATTCTAATGGTCAATTTTTTTATCATTGGTAGCTAGCCACTATCAGCATCAGTGGCTGTTGTGGCGGCCACTGTCGACATGAGTGTTGAGTGTTAATTTTACCCAATTGTGAAATTATACTCTCCCTTAGGGTTTTGATATCAAAGCCCTCTCTTGCAAATAAGTTAGAGAAACAACTTCTCCAAGGTCTCCGCTATATTAGCATTTGCATATGTGTATTAGTAATCTCAAATAAAATATATCAATTTAAATGCTTGGAACACCTTAGTGATTGCAAGTAATTGTAAACAAGGGGCACATGTTGGTTTATTTTACCATGTTACTTTAATGAATGTTCATTGAACCAAAATAAATCAAATGTGAGTTGGCCCTCATATGACCATGATGTAGTGCCTTAATTCTTTTTATCTTGAGGATTTTAAGGTAGATTTTATCTTCCTTATTAAGTGGGTTTTAAACAAGTTTTATCTTGCATTAAATCCTACTTTAAGCATTGAAGTGAAGATTAAATCCATCTATGAACATAAATCCAAAATTATGAATAGGCTCCTTGAATATAGCTTCTTATCATGAAGATAAGGATAGCTTTCAATGTGATCAATAAACTATCCCTTTTTGGTGAAATTGATTTTCACAAAGAGGCAATAATTTATGGCCTTAAAATAAGGGCTTTAAAATGTCACTTCAACTTATCCCTCTTAAATGAAATCAAATTTTCACAAAGATGAATAATTTAGTGCTTTGAAACAATGATCTTCAATGTAGTGTAGAAATTACCCCTCTTTCAAAAAATCAAATTTTTTATAAAAAGGAGGCAATTTAGGACCCCAAAATGGTAATTTATGAAATGCCATAAAACATAACTCCTTCAATGAAATTGAAGTTTTCATGAGGGGAATGTCATCATAGGCTCATGAATGAGATATAAAGCTGAAAAAATGAAATTTGGCTCAAAAATAAAAATTTTGAAATTTTGACATTTTAAAATCTGCAATAAAAACAACAACTTCGGGTAATTTTTAAAAATACAAAATGACTCCGAAGTAAAAACGTCTAAGTGTATAATGGAAGTATGAAGTGTAATTTACGCATCCATGCAATTATTTTGGATTTTGAAATTGTTTTTACTGTTTATTTTAATGCCTGAAAAATTAAAAATAAAAGTTTAAAAATAAAAACAAAATCTAAAAAACTAAAAATGAAAGCTGAAAATGCAAAATATGCTGCAATAAGTATGATGCCATCTCATTCCGGTAAAACCGAAGATGTGAGATATTCCATGCATGCAACCTAACCTATTAGACCTGCAATTCTGCATAATCAAAAACAAGTTAAGTGCTAGCTCCTAGGGTACGAAAACAAATTTCAGATTTCAAACATTCGCATGAAGCAACCAATCAAACATGCATAAACTTCATCTATAAGTCTAAAATCTGAAAATGAAAGATAAACATTCAAACATAGCATGCAGAAAAATCTCCTCCTTTCTTGCCCATAAGATGTAAATTTCTGAAAACTTCTACATTAAAAATGTTTCATTTACAATGACAAATTTTTTGGTTTTTCCAAAACCAGTCCAAGTGGAAGGAAAACATCCTAAAACGGATCCATAGTAGCCATTTCTCATAAACCTGCAATCCCGTTTTTAAACCAGTTTCCAACTCCTTTTCCTCCATTTGATGGGTATTTTAAAACTTTTCCAATAAACCCTTTCGTTTCATTTTTCTCTATTTTTATTTGGTCTTCGAAGAGTTTTCCTCTCTTTGGCTGTTCATTCTCCAAATCGTAGGCCCTTCGTTTGAATAACACTTACTTTGAATTTTCCTTAAAAAACGCTCATCATGAGAGCAATGATGAAGACCTTTCTACGAAATTCTTTCAATTTTAAACATGGCTTTCGTAATATCTTATTTGAAGGTTAAATGATTTACTTTAATTTCAAAGCCTCTTATTTTATGGAAATGGGTTTATAAGATTGAAACCCATGCAAGGTAACTACACCACTCGTGTGCCTAAAAGAACAACCACCACGTGTTGGCGTTGCTTTCGAAGGTGCTGCCACGTCTTCCAAGTGGTGTGGTTTGTCCTCCCATGCAAGTACACGCAATTCCATGTTGAATAGTCATTTCAAAATCACCTATAATGGGCTATCCATCAAATATTTTTGTTCATCCACACCTATCTTTCGTCTATGTATACGTTCCATCGCCCATACGCGTCCAACAACCCATGTCGTCCAGCGAGTTGTATTCGTTTTGTTGATTATACTTCACATGGCCATCTAAATTATCCTACGCAATGGCACAACATTATCCTGCAACCATTCGAATATATTGCCATCTATCCTGAAGTCCTTCAATTGTCAAACTGTTGTTCCTGGTTTACTTAAAACCCTTATCTATCGGGTGTCGTTGCTAAATAACATCAATGATTTTGTTGCAGAGTTTGAAAGCATAATTTAGGTTAATATTGAGGGTCATCGAGCTAGCATCCTACTAAGTGTATGTCGCCATCTTACCATCATTCACCTGCTAAATACACCTCGGTTTAGTATTTTGCGCAACTTCCATTGGACCACGACCTGCTACACTGCATTTCGATAGTGCCCTCTAAAACCATGCACACGTCTCCCATGTTATGGGGAGCCTCTTTGGTAGCCCTCTAAGAGAGATTTTGAAAATCTAAAAATTCAACACAATAAGCTTGGAGATCATTGTGAGGAACGAGGAAAGGTATGAGCATGTTTAACAAATATTGGAGATCATCGTGAGGAATTCTTTTGCTCTCTATCATCTCCAAGCAGATTTGGAGAAAAGCATCTTTCCAAGGATTGCTTCTTGCACATCAACATTAGATGCTTGGGGTGCCTTGAAGGATAGCTATCAAGGTAGCAATCAAGTGAAGCAAGTGAGGCTTCAAACCTTGAAGAGAGATTTTGAAAATCTAAAAATGCAAAATGATGAAAATTTTGGTGATTATTGTGTTAGAGTGAAATCTATTGTAAACAAAATGCAAACCCTTGGATAAGACATCAAAACTGAAGTAGTTGTGAATAAAGTATTGATAACACTTCTTCATAAATGGAACCATATTGCTATCATTATTGAAGAGTCTAAAGATTTTTCTACTATAACTTTTGATGTTCTAATTAGTTTTTTGATGTCTCATGAAGAGAGATTATAGGGATCTACATCATCAAGCTTTGGAGGTGATGAAAAAGCATTCTCATCCAAGGAAGGTGAGGCTTATGGAATATGACAAGGAAGAGGCCAAGTAAGAGGACAAGGAAGAGGCCAAAGGAGACACAATGGAAGATAAAGAGGTATTTCAAGAGATGGCAACCAAGGAAGAGGGAGAGGAGGTAACAAATCAAAGAAATCTTGTTACAATTGTGGTAAGCTTGGTTACTTTTCTAAAGATTGTTGGTCCAAGACTTCTCAAGAAGGGAGAGGTTAATATGGAAACTATGGATAAGAGGAAGAAACTTATTCAAATTTATTCCTCACATATGGAAAATCAGATCAAAATCTTAATGATACTTGGATTTTGGATACTGGTTGCTCAAATTATATGAGTGGCAAAGAAGAAGTATTTGCTACAATGGATTCCACCTACAAATCAAATATCATATTTGGAGATGACAAGGCACTACAAGTTGAAGGCATAAGAGCCATGGAGGTTCCAACCAAAGAAGGCACAAAGAAGGTAAACAACATCTATTACACCCCCAAACTCCAACATAATTTGCTTAGTGTTGGATAAACAATGTAAAAGAACTATAGGCTTATTTTTGAAGATGGAAAATATGTAATTTTTGTCAAAAATAATTATAATAGAGTTGTTACACAAGTACCTATGACAAATAATAAGTTGTTTCATCTTAAGTTTTGGGAACAAGGAGGTGTCCAACTTGCTAATGTGGCCATATAAAATCCAAGTGTGCTTTGGCACTTAAGATATGGTCATCTTAACTTTACAAGCTTGAAGTTTTTGACTTCACAAGATATGGTATGTGGACTACCAAAAGTTGAAGAGAACAAGGAGGTGTGTGAAGGATGTGTTTTGGTAAAACACTCAAGAACAAAGTTTCCAAGAGGACAAGCATGGAGAGCAAGCCATCCACTACAATTGGTACATTCAGACATTTGTGGTCCAATTAATACCAAAATATTGGGTAAAAATTCTTACTTTCTCACGTTCATTGATGATTTCTCTAGAATGTGTTGGATTTATTTTTTTAGAACTAAAGATGAAGCTTTTGAATGTTTCAAGGATTTCAAAAATAATGTAGAGAATCAAAGTGAATATGTTGTAAAGAGATTAAGGATTGATGGAGGAGGGGATTTTTGTTCAAATACATTTCTCAAATATTGTAAATATTGTGGGATCAAAAGGTAATTAACTACTGCCTACACCCCACAAAAAAATGGTGTGGCTGAAAGAAAGAACCGCACTATTGTAGAAATGGCTATATCAATGCTTCAAACAAAGAAACTCAGTAACATGTATTGGGTTGATGTTGTTAGAACAAGTGTTTACATTTTGAATAGGAGTCCTACTTCTAGTTTAGATGGGATGACTCCTTATGAGGGATGGTATGAAAAAAGCCAAATGTAAAACCCTTCAAAGTTTTTGGTTGTCTTGCATATGCACACATTCCTGATGAGACAAGAAAGAAACTTGACCCTAAAAGTTAAGCATGTATTTTCATTGGGTATTATGAGTCTTCAAAGGCATATAGGCTCTACAATCCAAAAACACACAAAGTTGTAATTTCCATAGATGTGTTTTTTGATGAAGGGGGAGTATGGGGTCATTAAAAACTTTTTGTTGATGATGGATCTCAAGATGCAAGCTCCTCTAAAGTGCAGCCCATTAATAAAATCAGCACTGGAAATAATCCTCCAAAGAAGAGTTCTACTCCAACAAGTGCAACAAGTGCTACTCCAAGTTTTTCTCCACAAATATCAGCAAGTTCTTCTCCAATTCCAATGGAAATAGATTCACCATAAAGAGGTAAGAGAACAATTCAGTACCATCCCTCCTACAAAATTTTGGATAAGAATTTTCAAAAAAGATACACTAGAATTCAAGCTAGTGAGATGAATGAAGTTTTGAAAAGACTTGAAAATTTGCACATGTATGGTGATGATGACTCCCAAGAGCCTAAGGGAGATGTTGTAAACTATGCTTTAATGACTAGTGTAGAGCTAGAGCCATCTAGTTATGAAAAAACATGTATTCATGATGTATGGCAACAAGCCATGAAAGAGGAAATGACCTCTATAAAAAAGAATGATACTTGGGATCTAGTGGAGCTTCCTAAAGGTAAGAAATATGTTGGATGTAAATGGGTCTACAAGACCAATTTCAATGCTTATGGGAGCATTGAAAGACATAAGGCAAGGCTAGTAGCAAAAGGGTTTACTCAAAAGTATGGGATTGACTATAAGGAGACCTTTGCTCCTATTGCTAGACAAGAGACCATCAGACTAGTCCTTTCTTTGGCTGCCCACAAAGGGTGGAAAATTCAACATATGGATGTTAAGAGTGCCTTTCTCAATGGGTACTTGAATGAAGAGTTTTTGTGCAACAACCTTAAGGCTTTGAATAACAAGGTAACGAGAACCTTATCTACAAATTGAAGAAAGCATTTTATGGCCTAAAACAATAACTAAGGGCATGGTGCTCACACATTTATGGCTACTTTCAAAAGTATGGAATCACTAGGAGCAAAAGTGAACCTATTCTCTACTACATGAAACAAGGTAAATATATTATCATTGTGTGATTATATGTGGATGATCTAATATTTATGGGTAGTAGTGCTAAGATGAATAAGGAGTTCAAAAACTCCATTATGAAAGAATTTGAAATGAAATATCTAGGCTTGATGTATTACTTCCTAGGCATGGAGGTACATCAAACAGGAAAAGGGATCTTCATATGTCAACACAAATATGCTCAAGACATGATAAGTAAATTTGCTATGGAGCAATGCAAGTCTGATGCAACTCCAATGGGTCATGGGATCCAATTAAGCAAAGAATATGGATCACCAAAACTTGACATGACCACTTACATGAGCATGGTTGAGATTCTAATGTTCCTCACCAACACAAGGCCAGATATTCAATATGTTGTTTCTCTAGTTTCAAGGTATATGGCTGATCCATCTGCACTTCATCTACAAGCAACTAAAATAATTTTGAGATATGTAAAGAGTACATTGTATTACGGGATCCATTACCACAAATTTAATGCTTTAAAATTAGTTGGCTTTAGTGATAGTGATTGGGGCAGCAATATAGATGATATAAAATCTAATTCAAGGAATTGTTTTAGTCTTGGATTAGGACTAATTACTATTAGTCTTACAATGACACTGAGAGGGGGGGTGAATCAGTGTAGCTCTTTAAACTTAAATTTATAGCTCTTAATACCGCAGCAATTAAAACTTATTACTAGATACAACAAGTATAACAAAAGAGCATCACACAACACAAGATTTAACGAGGTTCACCAATGTGGCTACTCCTCAAAAATTGATTGCTTGGACTACCATCCAAATCCAGCCTTTGCAAAGCACCAACTTTACAATCAATTTACCAGCACCCACTATAAGGAGCACCAACCCCTTATTTATCTGCACCACACAAAAGGAGCACCAACCCCTTATTTATCTACACCAATAGAAAGGAGCACCAACCCCTTATTTATTTGCACCAACAGAAAGGAGCACCAACCCCTGATGCCAAGCTGCAACCTGGACTTCAATTTGAATCTATAAGTTTGACAATAAGATACCTTTGCTTTTGCAAGACCCTAACTAGTCTTCTTCACCTTTGCATTCTCTGCACACTCTGCTCTCTCTACGCAATCACTTCACACTCTGCTTCGTTACAGTCGAACTTCACGATCGTCTTCTCCCTTTTGCACACTCTGCTCTCTTTGCAAATTTTGCACTTAGCACGATTCGACATGACTTGCTCTCTATGCACAATGACCGTATTTCACACCCATTCGACTCCACTTCAATTCTCCAAACAACCCTCCTTTTATAACAATATTTTTAATGATGAAAACCCTAATCTTAGTCGGTTGTAAATCCTAATCTTAGTCGGCTTTCATAACAACTATAAACCCTAATTTTAGTCGACTGTCATCGGTCTTCGTCGGCTTCAACTCAAGAAGATGTTCGGTTTATCCATCGCTTGATTTCATTCCCCCCCCTTCCTCCCCCCTCAACTTCCGTAGTGATGTCGTTCCACTGTCATACTTCTCATTTTAGTCGGGTTCTCCTTCTTGACTTGCGCATTTACGACCTATTGCAAAATCATGACATTTTTGCCTCTGTAGCTTCTTTTGTTGCTCTTATCGCAAAAATACATGTCACGATATCGTGACACTTTCACCTCCATACGCTTTCTCTATTCTTTTGTCATGATATCATGACATTTTTCCTCCAGACTTCATCTTTTCTTTTGTCATGATATCGTGACATTTTCGCCTCCGTATACTTCGTCTTTGCTTTTGTCGCGATATCGCGACACTTCTGCTTCCATAGACTTCGACTTTGCTTTTGTCGTGATATCGCGACACTTCGCCTCCTAGTCTTCAACTTAGCTTTTGTCATGAAATCGTGATACTTCTTCGTACTTAGCTTCTTTGCTATTGTCACGAAATCATGACACTTTTGCCTTCGAAGTCTTCTTCTCTGCTTTTGTCACAAAATCGTGACACTTCTACTTTCATACTTTACTTCTTTGCTTTTGTCATGAAATCGTGACACTTCTACTTCTGAAGTCTTGCTTTCTGCTTTTGTCACGAAATCGTGATAGTTCTGCTTTCGTACGCTTCCTCTCTTTCTTTTGTCGTGAAAATGCGACATGTCACGATATCGCGACACTTTTCAAACTTACTTTCTCTCTCCTATTTTAGTCGTGAAAATGCGACATGTCATGAAATCGTGACACTTTTCCAACTTACTTTCTCTCTCCTATTTTAGTCGCGAAAATGCAACATGTCACAAAATCGTGACACTTTTCCAACTTACTTTCTCTCTCTCAACATGTCATGAAATCGTGACACTTTTCTTACTTGTTCTCTTTCTTCGAACTTGTCGCGAAATCATGACACTTTTTCTACTTTCTCTTTCTCTTCCAACATGTCACGAAATCGTGATAGTTTTTCCTGCTTTTTCTCTCTTCCAACATGTCGCGAAATCGTGACAGTTTTTCCTGCTTTTTCTCTCTCTTCCAACATGTCACGAAATCGTGACAGTTTTTCTTGCCTGTTGTATATGTCGCGATATCGTGACACTTTTCTTACTTGTCTTTTTTCTTTGATCTTTTGCATATGGGCCACTTTGGTCTTCTTGGAAAATCATTGTACATACTCTGAATAACCTTTGAACTCCTGTCTTCTGCATCTGAATAGCTTTTGAACTTCCTGTCCACTGCATCAATAGATCTATCGACTGTGTTGACAACAATGACAATATTGTTGTTGCACCTTGCTCAACAATCTCCCCCTTTGGAATTTTTGGCAACACATGTGCAATTTCCTGTAACTCTTCTCCCCCTTTGACAATAATACCAAAGGGCTACTGCAGACTCCCCCGAGTCCATGCACAACATTCTCGGGCAAAATTTATTACACTTAGCAAAAATCATGAACATGAGCAAAAAGATAATCAAATACTTAAATGCTCCCCCTGAGAATGTGATCCCTGTAGCTAGTCAATTCTTGGGAAGTGTGACCACTCCCAATTTATTGCGAAGGTACTCAAAAACTTCCTTGGGCAATGGTTTTGTGAAGATATCTGCTACTTGCTCTGTAGTTGGAACAAAATCCAACTTAACCTCACCTTCCGCAACTTTCTCCTTCAAAAAGTGATACCTGATAGCAATGTGTTTTGTGCATGAATGCATAACCGGATTCTTGGAGATGTTAATGGCACTGGTGTTATCACACTTAACTGATATTGGCTCACTGAAGCTAATACCAAGATCTTTCAGGGTTTGTTTCATCCACAATACCTACGTACAACATGTTGTCGCTGCAATATATTCTGCCTCTATTGTCGATAAAGAAACTGACTCTTGTTTCTTACTGTGCCACACGACCAATCTGTCTCCAAGATAGAATGCACCTCCACTGGTACTCTTTCTGTCATCGACACCTCCTGCCCAATCTGCATCTGAATACGAAATAAGGGTGAAGTCTTTACCTTTTGGATACCATAACCCATACTCCATAGTACCCTTGAGGTACCGAAGAATCCTCTTCATTGTTGTCACATGAGTCTCCTTGGGATTAGCCTGAAATCATGCTACCATGCATACTGCCTGCAAAATATCTGGTCTAGTAGCTGTCAAGTACAGTAAGCTCCCAATCATAGATCTGTACATGGTTTGATCAACAGGTGGAGATTTGTCATCCTTGCTCAACTTGCAACCTGTCGTCATGGGAGTGCTAACTGGCTTACAATCCTCCATTGTGAACTTTTTTAACATCTCTTTCACATATTTAACTTGAGAAATAAATATGCCCTTCTTATTTTGATTAACTTGCAACCCGAGGAAATACGAAAGTTCACCAATCATTGACATTTCAAATTCTTTCTGCATCTTATTTGCTAAATCTTTACACGACTCATCTTTGTTGTTGCCAAATATGATATCATCTACGTATACAACAAGAACAATAAGATGCCCATTTTCTATTTTGACATACAAATTACTATCCACCATACCTTTCTTAAACCCTTGTTGAGTGAGATAGTTGTCTAGCCTTGCATACCATGCTCGAGGTGCCTGTTTTAAGCCATATAATGCTTTCTTCAACTTGCAAACCAAGTTGGGATCATCACCAAGTTGGAAACCATCTGGTTGCTCAATATAAACCTCTTCTTCAAGTTTCCCATTCAAAAACGTTGATTTCACATCCATTTGATAAACTTTGAAATTCTTGTAGACTGCTAAAGCCGAAACATTCTAATTGCCTCTAGTCTAGCTACTGGTGCAAAAGTTTTCCTCAAAGTCAATGCCTTCAACTTGTGCATAACCCTTACATACCAATCTTGCTTTATTTCTGACTACCTGTCCATCTTCATTCAATTTGTTTCAAAAAATCCATTTAGTCCCGATTATATTTTTATTTGTAGGTCTAGGTACTAACTCCCAAGTTTCATTTTTCTCGAACTGATCTAATTCTTCATTTATTGCCTTTATCCAACTTTCATCTTTGCTTGCGTCGACAACATTTTTGGGCTCAATGTTGGATAATAGAGAGTAGTTACTTACTACTCTTCTTCTTGTCTGAACACCAACTTTGGGGTCTCCAATTATTTGCTCTCTAGGATGATTTTTCTGCCAGCTACCTATTTTGAATTTCTTATTTTCTTCCACTTCTGAATCACAACTTAAATCATCTGAGTCAATTTTCTGTATCTTTTTCGTTTCGTTTTCCTCATCTCCTTCAATAACCTCTTCATAAATTGGGTAGTTCTTTTCATAGCTAATTACTCGTTCTCTACCTTCATCAAATTTAACATCGACACTCTCCACAATTTTCTTTAGCCTCTTGTTGTAGCATTTGTAAGCTTTGCTTTTTGATGAATAACCAACAAAAATACCTTCATCCGCTCTATCTTCAAACTTACCAAGATTATCTTTAGTTCTTTTGATGTAGCACTTGCTGCCAAAAACTTTGAGGTATTTTGTTGTTGCCCTTTTACCGAACCACAACTCATAAGGAGTTTTGCTTTCATGTGTTCTCAGCATGTACCTATTTTGGATATACACCATAGTATGGATTGCTTCTTTCCAAAATCTATCTGCTACTCTACTTTCAACCAACATAGTCCGTGCCATTTCTTGCACTATCCTGTTCTTTCTTTCTACCACTCCATTCTGCTGAGGTGTCTTGGCTGCTGAAAATTGTCTCCTAATATCATATTTTTCACAGTACTCTGTAAACTCCTCTGAAATGAATTCTCCTCCTCTATCTGATCTTAAACATTTGATCCTCTTTCTTGTTTCATTCTCAACTTGGTTTTTGAAAGTCTTGAACATTTCAAAAGCTTCTGATTTATGCTTCAAGAAAAATATCCATGTCATTCGGGAATAGTCATCAATGCACAACATAAAATATTTGTCACCATTTATGCTTTGTGTTCTCATGGGTCCACATAAATCAGTGTGTATTAGTTCCAAAGGTTTGCTTGTGTAGTACTCTTTTGTTTTGAATGTGACTCTAGTTTGCTTCCCCTTTTGGCATGAAGCACAAATGTTGTTTGTAGGTTTGCTTATGGTGGGAATATCTCTCACTGCCCTTTTTGAGTTGATTTTTACTAGATTATCAAAACTGATATGACCGAGTCTCTTGTGCCACAACCAATTTTCTTCTTCCTGTCCAATAAAACAAGCTCCTTCTGAAGTCTCCGAGAGCGTGTACAGGTTGCCAGATGTCCTTGATCCAGTTGCTATCAATTTTCCACTATTTGTTTTTCTGACTTCACAACCCTGCTTCTTAAAAACTACTTCATGACCTTTATCACAAATCTGACTTACGCTCAACAAGTTATGTTTCAAACCATCCACAAACAAGACTTCTTCTGACTTAATTTTTTTGTCACTAATTTTAACTGAACCTTTGCCAACTATCTTAGCTCCATCATTATTTCCAAACTTTACTGAACCACCTTCATATTTTTGTAACTTCTCAAATTTTTGTTTGTCATCTGTCATATGACTGGAGCATCCACTATCAAGTATCCATGGTACATATTTATTCTGTGCTTTAAATGTTGTTTGTACGATTAAGGATTCCTTTTCTTCCTTAAGTCGCTCTTTTTCTTTCCACTCCATTTTGATAGTAGTTTTGGGCTCTTGTTTTGCCTTTCCCTTATCAATAGCTTGTGCATGTTTTTCGAGAAGTTTTCTATTTTGTCTCATCCTATTTGGTTGAAATTTTCTTCCCTGAAACTGATTTGATGCAAATGTACTTCTACAGTTTCTTGCAATGTGCCCAAAATTATGACAGTTATAACATTCTACTGTATAATTCATCAAAGGAGAAAAAACATTTCTATTGGTGAAATTCCTTGGTCTTACATTATATTTGCAGTCTGAGATTTTATGTCCATAGCCATTGCATTTAAAACAGAAACCAGAAAAGGGATAATTGAACCTGGGTGATGGTCTTTGCCATGTTGTCGTAGGAGCCATAGGTCTTCTTCTTCTTTGATGTGTGACATTGGTGAATCCATCATTGTCAATTCTCCTTTTGTGCCTGGCATTATTGCTTTCTTTTGCATGAGACATTTTTCCTTGATCAACTTGTTTCTTATCTTCATTCTTTATGGATTCTACATTTCTGGCCTTTGATCCATTTGATGATTCTCCTTCGATGAAACCCAGACCAAATTTGATGCTTGCAGGCCTTTGGTCATTTATAATCTTATCCAGATTCATAGAACTTTCTTCGCGTTTGTGATAGCAACTAATTTTGTGATTCATCTCTTCTATCTGCATCCGTAAACCAACATTCTCTTCTTCTAGTTTGCAGCAATAATCTATTTTCATGGTAATTTGTACTTCGAGATCTTCAGATATTTTCTTGTATTCTTCTGTCTGTACTTTTAGACTGGTTATGATTTCGTTTGCATCCTCAAGCTTTTTTGAAATTTTCTTATTCTTTTTCCTCTCTATTTTCCACTCTTCAAGTGCAGAGATCAACTCACCTTCTAGATCTACTTCAGCCTCAGGGTTTTCACCACATACTTCGAGTTCACTCCTTCTTCCTTTTCTGATTTTACTTCTTCAAATGCCATGAAAAGAGCTTCACCTGTTTCCTCTTCAGAATCCTCACCGGAGCTGTCTTCGGATGAACTGGCATTCCTGGAGATGAAACTTTTCTTCTTGAAGTTGCCTTTTCTGAAATTCATTTTCTTCTTCCAGTCACTTCTTTCTTGGTGCGATCCTTCATCATTTTTGTTCTTCTCATTAAGTGGACATTTAGTCACAAAATGCCCAATGCCTCCACAGTTGAAACATTTAAACGGTAGCTTTCCTCTGTATTTTCCTTTTCCCCTTTTTAGTTTTCTAACAAAGTTTGCTTCCATTTCATCTGATGTCTCTTCTTCCTCGGACTCTTGTTTTGCATTTTTATTTTTAAGGGCTTTAAAATCCGCTTCTCTGTCTGTGGGTTTAGATCTTCCTATCCTCATCTCATATGCAGTCAAAGAACCATACATCTCATCTATACTAAAATAATTTAGATTTTTAGCTTCTTCTATCGTTGAGACTTTAGAATCAAACCTTTGAGGAAGAGATCTTAATACCTTTTTCATGACGACAGAGTCTTCGATATCCTCATCGAGTCCTCTGATCGCATTAATGATTCCATTAACTCTCAGCATATATGCCTCAATGTTTTCATCGTCATTCATCTTTAATGCTTCGAACTGAGCTCGATGTGTCTGTAACTTGGCCTCCTTGATCTTATCATCTCCTTCATGAATACTCCTCAGTTTGTCCCATATTTCTTTTGCCATTTTATAGCTCATGATCTTTACTAGTTCACTGTCTGCTAATCCGCACATGATAGCATTCTTTGCTTTTGAGTTATTTTCAAACAGTTTCTTTTCGTCAACCTCTTTTGGAGGAGTGATGGGTATTGTGTATCCACTAACTACTGAATCCCAGATGTCGTATCCCAAAGCACAGAGATATGTCTGCATCTTGATTCTCTAGAACGCGTAATTAGATCCGTCAAACAATGGTGCTTTGTTTGATGAGAAGCCTTCACCACCTGCCATTGTGTTACTTCCAAGATCACCCTAGCCGGTTAAGCTTGTACAAGAACTTAGCTCTGATACCAATTGTTAGTCTTACAATGACACTGAGAGGGGGGGTGAATCAGTGTAGCTCTTTAAACTTAAATTTATAGCTCTTAATACCACAATAATTAAAACTTATTACTAGATACAACAAGTATAACAAAAGAGCATCACACAACACAAGATTTAACGAGGTTCACCAATGTGGCTACTCCTCAAAAATTGATTGCTTGGACTACCATCCAAATCCAGCCTTTGCAAAGCACCAACTTTACAATCAATTTACCAGCACCCACTGTAAGGAGCACCAACCCCTTATTTATCTACACCAACAGAAAGGAGCACCAACCCCTTATTTATCTGCACCAACAAAAAGGAGCACCAACCCCTTATTTATCTGCACCAATAGAAAGGAGCACCAACCCCTTATTTATCTGCACCAATAGAAAGGAGCACCAACCCCTGATGCCAAGCTACAACCTGGACTTCAATTTGAATCTATAAGTTTGATAGTAAGATACCTTTGCTTTTGCAAGACCCTGACTGGTCTTCTTCACCTTTGCATTCTCTATGCACTCTACTCTCTCTACGCAATCACTTCGCACACTCTGCTTTGTTACAGTCAAACTTCACGATCGTCTTCTCCCTTTTGCGCACTTTGCTCTCTTTGCAAATTTTGCACTTAGCACGATTCGACATGACTTGCTCTCTATGCACAATGACCGTATTTCACACACATTCGACTCCACTTCAATTCTCCAAATAGCCCTCCTTTTATAACAATATTTTTTATGATGAAAACCCTAATCTTAGTCGGTTGTAAATCCTAATCTTAGTCGGCTTTCATAACAACTGTAAACCCTAATTTTAGTTGGTTGTCATTGGTCTTCGTCGGCTTCAACTCAAGAAGATGTTCGATTTATCCATCGCTTGATGATTTCATTCTAGACAGACCTTGTGTAGATTAAAAATACATGCCAAACAAAAATAAATAAAATCACAATGACAGAGTACAGAATAGTTGCACAAAACAAACGATTTCTATTAATCGATGGAGTTTAAAAACTCCTTTTTGAATACAACTGGGCCTGTAACCCTTTATTTGTGATACAAGATTACAATTTATGCTAGGGTTCTCCGAAACCCTAGCTGGCACAAATGGTGGCGTCTCCGAAGAATGTATCTTCAATCCCAACAGAGTGAGTGGGCTTTGTTGTATCCCTTGCTTGGACCACTCCAGCTTAATCAGCTGCCATCAATAAACCGGATCTGCTGTCAAAAACCTGCACACATTAACACTATCAAGGAGTTAGAAATTAATAAGAGGGCTCCACTGTGTGAGCCCTCGAAAACAATCTAAAACCCTAGAAAAATGAAATGCAGGAATTCAATAACAGATCAATAAAAGAAAAGAAGTTACTTGCTTTAAACTAATTTATACCTGTTCTCTGTTAACGCAGCTAGACCAGGCGACACCTGGAAGTAATGTGGCTGTCGAGAATCGGCTGCGGAAGGCGCCCTGGTGCACTCGCTGAACGCCCGCGTGCTTCTGGATTAAGGTTTCAGACGTCGGTCTGAGTCTGTGGCTGTGGGTAAACGCCCGCGGGCACTTGGTAAACGCCCGTGGGCACTTGGTAAACGCCCGTGGGCACTTGGTAAAGGGGTAAACGCCCGCGGGCACTTGCGACAAGAATGGGGGATTCTGCAGAATGCTGTAGAAGAGATGGCGGTGAAAGCGACGACGGAAGCGGCGATGGATGCGGCGAAAGGGTAGCAGAAGAGAGATAGAGGAGATAGCAGTAGAAGAATTAGAATCAGAGATAGCGCATAGGAGATAGGGTTTGAGCCATCAAAGTGACTCAATTTATAATCTACTCTTAGGGCACACTTTAGGGTTTTAACGACACTTTGAACGTGTGGCTAAGATTAAAGTGGATCTAAGGGTAGAGAATAAATCTAGGTTGTGAAATGGATTAAGATGGATGGACGGATGAGATTAAATGAAGGATGGACGGCTCAGATTAAATCACTTAAACTATTATTTAAATATATATATTAAAATATTAAAATATATATATATATAAATATTAATTTAAATAAATTTGGGGATGAAAAATGGCGGGAAAGGTGAAATTGGGCCAAATAATGGCGGGAAAGTGTGGATTTGGGCCAAATAATGGCGGGAAGGTGGATGACCGACACGTGGCTGACAGGAAGGTATAGATGACTTGCAAGTGGCTGGATTTTGGTGTCTACAGATGCCCCTTTTTGAGCTGCTTTGTGTGAAGACACAATGCAGCACAAAAACTTAGGACACCTGAAAAGCTGGATCAGACGCAACTCTCTCTCAAGACTAAAGCACAACTTTGAAGACCAAAGAATAAAAGAATATTTAAAATTTATCAGCTTACCCCCTCAATTGGCGAGCGAGAATGGTTCTCACGAGCCAATTGGAAGAAATTCGGAAGAAAATGAACCGTTTTTGCCCCAACGGTGAAAAAGGGGTTGGTGTATGAACCATCTGTTTATGTCCCAACAGAAAAGGGGTTGGTGTACAAACCAGAAAATAATATGATTGAAGACGATATGAGTGATGTGAAAGATGAACCGTTTTCTGCCCCAACGGTTAGAAAGGGATTTTTGCCAAATTTTAAATTCCATGATCATGTAAGATGAATTCTACTATTAGGAAAGTTAAAAATTGATAACGGATGCCCCAACTCCTGTGGGTGAATCCATACTTTTGATGAAATTGCCTTGTTGGCGCCATTGATATGCAGAGATGCAATATGAAAGAGTCCAGAACTTCAGAGATGCTCCTAGTGACTGTATGGATAATTCCTCGGGTTGGAACCAATCAACCTAGGTAGCCTTAATCTCTAGCAAGACTCAAAATAATGATGATATTGAAGATTGTCCACGTTTAAGGCCCCATGAACTAGGCCATCAATGACAAGCTGTTGAGCAAATTAATCTTGGTATGAGGTCACTTGAAAAGTAGGATACCCAAAATTGATTTCCAATTTTCAAACGATGAAATAATTGATGATGATAAATGGTAAGTGTCCTTATGGTGGTTTAATCCTCTTACCGAATTGCATGGATGCAAATCGTTGCAATCGCCAAGGTGATAGAATATACCACTAGATACGAGGTTTACTTTAATTTAATTTGGCAAAAATATGCATGATGAAAGAAGAATGAATGAAATTGACGATAGATCAGAAGAATTGATGAATGTTGTTAATTTTGTGAAGGTTTTGAATGTTTTTAACCCAATTTGTAAATCAATGATGAATGATGCGCTTTTTGAGCAAAATGACAAAATTTGTTTCCAAAACTGTTGTAACCTTCACAAAATGTTTTATTATGATAAGAAGAATGGATGGATGCAATTTGATGAAATTTGGAGGAGGTAAGCTTCAATTTTGTAAGTTTTGTTCTTTTATTCAATACTGACACCAAACGCCGGTATGCATTTGGAGGTGGCAGAAACGCCCGCCGGTGTTTGAATGCATCATGAAATGCCCCCACGTGCGAATGCGCCATGAAATGCCCCACTGCATTTCAGGGCGCCAAAACCAGCTATTTAAACAGTTTCAGCGAGAATTTCGCTCATTTGTGCGTTCGAGCTTGAGAGAAGTGCGTCTGAGGGAGTGGAGTGAAGTGAAGTGAAAGGTTGTGTGGGAGAGTGAAGCACGCGGGAGCTATGGCGGAGATGGGAGCGGACGCGCCAGTGCAGCCAGCTGAGGTATTTGTTTATTTAAGCAAGTACTTTTATTTGTTTTTTTTTTTTTTTTTTGGAAAAAAATTTGTAACCAATTTTTGTTTTGTTGTTTTGCAGCTTAGGGTGTTAGAGGCACGACACCGATTCTCCCCTATCATTCCGGGGATGAGGAGGTCATTGTCCCAGAGACTGGGAGATATTGGAGGCAATGGGACTAGAGAAGGCAACTCGGTTGGAGGTAGTGAGTCTAGGCACACCACTAGGTCTCGGGCTCCTACTAGGTCTCAGGGGTCCTCTTTTGATGGTTAGCTTAGTGCTTAGATGCACTCTTTATGAGCCTTGGTGCTCTATTGTATATTGTAGCCTTTTGGCATTCATTGTACGTTTGACCTTTATACATATATATATACATGGCTTTTATTTTTTATTGTTTTACTTTCTTTTGTGTGAATGCCTATGTTTTTGTGATGCATGTTTTTATATGTTTTAGTTTTGATGCATATGTGATGGAATGGAATGCAAACTTATAGATGATTAATGCGAGACTAAGTAAATGAAATATGCACTAAGAAGCACTCATACTTTTAGATAGTTAGATTTAGCCAATCTGTTATCATAATTGTTTAATCAGGGGCACCGAACTTGGTGGCTTGTGAATGGATGACGTATGGAATGACATGAATATGGAAGAAGATATGGAGGTTGATATGGAAGAAAATATGGAGGAAGACTATTTTACAAAGACTCAAACATGCTAGTGGTATCAAACAAACTTACTAATACTGCCTAATTCAACTAGGACCAAATGTGTGTGCATGCGAGTTCATTAACCAAATCAGAAGCATGGTAGTGACTCTAGGCAATCAAAAACCTGTGTGTGTGCAAGTGTGTTCATTAACCTCATCTTGCATAAATTAGGTAACCCTGTTATGGAGAAGACCCCAAAGCTAGTTTGTCCGTATGAGCATTCAGAGGTCTCTTTTTGAGGAGAGACATGTCGCCACGCAATGAGTATACTCCACTTGCCAGTCAAGCGTCTATAGCCCCGGTGAAGGTTAACTCCATAGTCCATGTTGTTTTTGACCTTTGTAAGCCTTGGGGATGACTACCTATCCGTCTGACTGGACAAGTAGTACGATCCTTACAACTTATTTGGGATCGGTGGTGTGTGAAAAATGTTCATTTCCTTAGAGCTTTGGGGAATCGGATTCTCAACCGAAGTATGATGAGAATTTTACCCTATCCTTACTACTCTGTTTATATTTATATTTTGTGATTGCTTGTGATAGTGGTAAGAACCACTGTTTTATGGACTATGTTTGCATGATAGGACAAACGAGGATTACCCTTTTCACTTCAAGGCACAACCCAAGGATGGTGTTATCTCTCTTTGACACAAGATGTTTTTAAGATGTGAAAATGTGATAGGTTCAAGACCGCTTTTGAAATCATTTCCCAATACTCAAGATTTTATTTAGTGTAATTTGTGATATGGCCCTAGAGAACTTTGACATGCATTTCGAAGTTTGCTTAAAACACTAGGAATGGCTGAGTGATTGAAAACATTTTGGCAATGTAAATATGTGCAAATGGAAAATGGGTGTACGAATGACAATTCGGTTTGATGGATTTTATGAAGGTGCCCCTGATTAAGGCAACATGACTTTTGCTTGACCAAATTTTATATCCAAAAGATAGAATGGTCTCTAACATGATATGCAACTATGGCTGAAAATGAAATGTTATGGTTTTCAATGAGATGTATGCACATGAAATGCAATGTTTTTGAATGAGATGTATGCAACTAACAATGAAATGCAAATTCTTTTTATTTTATTTGTTTTTTTTTTTTTTTTACAAGCCATGTATATATGTACATATAAAATTCAAACTATGCGTAGAATGCCCTCAAGTGTATAACATTAAGTGGTTCGGGTTCTTCCTCTCCCTCTAAACTGGCAAGTCTATAAGTTCCATTACCCACTCTTTCGGTGACCATATATGGACCTAACCAATTAGCCGCGAATTTATCTCGAAGATGCGGCAATGCATTGGTGTTTTGTTGATTCTCTTTAAGGACAAGATCCCCTACTTGAAATTCTCTTAGATGAACTTTGGCATTGTAAGCACGTTTCAATCGGTCTTGATAAACTCGCAAATGCTCTAAAGCATTGATTCGTTTTTCATCTATGAGTGTGAGTTGATCAAGACGTGCTTGTCTAGCGAGTATCATCATCGATAAATTCCTGCAAAGAAATTCGCAAGGAAGGGATCTCGAGCTCAAGAGGCATGATTGCTTCAGCTCCATAGACCAAAGAAAATGGCGTTGCCCCAATGGGAGTTCCGATGCTTGTTCCGTAAGCCCATAATGCCAAGGGGATTTGTGTATGCCAATCTTTATGATTTTCTTTAACAAGTTTCTTAAGAATAGCAATTATGGTCTTATTGGAAGCTTCCACTTGTCCATTGGCTTGTGGGTAGTAAGGAGTTGAGAAACTATGTTGGATATTATACTTTTCGCAAAGAGCTCGAACATCCTTATTCTTAAAAGACTTGCCGTTATCAAAAATGATTTTAGAGGGAATACCAAAACGACAAATGATATGGTGAAGTATAAACTCCACAATTCTAGGACCTGTCGTATTGGTTAGAGGAATAGCTTCAACCCACTTTGTGAAGTATTCAGTGGCTGTAATGATGAAAGTATGTTGTCCTGAAGAGGCAAGTGAAATCTTGCCAATTAAATCGAGACCCCATTGTGAGAAGGGCCAAAGGCTTTGGATGGGCTGTAAAGCTTGTGATGGTATATGGATTAAATTAGCGTGTTCTTGACACTTTTTACATTGTTTAACATATTTGCAACAATCTTGTTCCATAGTGGGCCAATAATACCCCATACGTAAAATACGCTTCGCAATGGCCATTCCACTAAAATGACCACCACAAGTACCATCATGGGCTTCAGCAATAGCTCTATGTGTTTCACCTGCTTCTAGACGACGGAGGAGTACTCCATCATATCCACGTTTATACAACACATCCCCCAAAAGAACAAAACGAGCTGCCTTTTGCTTAAAGCGACGACGGGCAGTTCGAGACAAATCAGGTGGAAGTGTTCCAAACTTGAGGAAGGCTACTATCTCACTAGACCAAGGCTCATATGGATCCGAATGGATAAAGCAAACATCTTTTTCATCTTTAGACTCAGCACGGACAATTGCAGACTTAGAGATTGTGGAAATGATTAGGGGCTGTACCTCTCCAAGGGAGTCCTTTGGAATCAATGATCCAAGAGAGGCCATGGCATCCGCAAATCTATTAGTCGAACGAGGCAAACTAGTGATCTCATACCAATCAAACTTAGAGAGCAACTTCATTGCTACATCATGATAAAGCTTAATGGTAGGTTCTTTGGCTTGGTATTCTCCTGTAATTTGTTTAACCACGAGTTGAGAATCCCCAAATATCCGAATACGCTTAATGCTCATAGCTATGGCTGATTGAAGACCTAAAATTAAGGCTTCATACTCTACTTGTATTATTGGTGCATTGGAAGTCTAGTTTGAATGATAAAGGGATGGGAATCCCTTGAGGTGTATGAAACACAACTCCAGCACCCTGACCTTTCGCGCACTTAGAGCCATCAAAGAATAGCGTGATGTCAACATCTTCCTCCGGAATGATGTCCTCTTCTTGTTCGGTGATAGCAAATACCGAATCATCTGGGAGCTCAATAATCAAAGGATGATCACTAGGTAGCGGAGCTTCCGCAAGTTGATCGGCTATAACTTGACCTTTAACAGATTTTTGGCTAATGAATTCAAGATCGAATTCGGTAAGCAACATTATCCATTTAGCGGTACGAGTGTTATTATAAGTGCGAGACATCATATAACGCAGAGGGTTTTCTCTAGCTATGACATATGTTGTATGGCTAAGCATATAATGACGAAGTTTCTTAGTGGCAAAAACCATTGCTAAGCACAACTTTTCCACATAAGCATATCGGGTTTCATAGCTTACCAATGTTCGACTAATATAATAGATAGCTTGCTCGCGATTTTGTTCATTCTTTTGTGCAAGCATTGTCCCTAAGGCAAAGTCCGTTGTTTGAGATATAAAGGTTGAAAGGGACCCCTGGACGAGGCGGAGCTAAGACGGCGGAGATGCTAAGTACTGCTTGATGTCATCAAAGGCTTTACGACATTCATCTGTCCATGAAAATTGTACCCCCTTTTGTAGTAGGTGGCAAAATGGCCTACATTTATCAGAAAGTTGTGCAATAAAGCGACGGATTGAATTAATCTTTCCTTGCAAACTACGCAACTCCTTCAAATTAGTTGGGGGACACATTTCCATAATGGCTTTGACCTTGTTTGGGTCCACCTCAATACCTCGTTTAGAGATAATAAAACCTAGGAGTTTGCCCGAGGTAACACCAAAGACACATTTCTTAGGGTTCAACCTTACTTTATGCTCTAGAAGTCTATCAAAAACTTTTTCCAATACATCAAAATGCTCTTGTCGAGTTTTAGATTTTGCCAATAAATCATCCACATAATCTTCGATAATCTTATGCATATAATCGTGGAAAATATAAGTCATGGCTCGTTGATAGGTTGCACCTGCGTTCTTAAGGCCAAAGGGCATCACCCTGTAACAAAAAGTTCCCCAAGGTGTAGTAAATGTTGTTTTGTGTTGATCTTCAGGGTTTATTCGAATCTGGTTGTATCCTGAAAATCCATCCATGAACGAAAGCATTTCATGACCAGCGCAGGTGTCGACAAGAGTATCAATGTTTGGAAGAGGAAAGTCATCCTTAGGACACGCTTTATTTAGATCTCGAAAATCGGTGCAAACACGTATCCCCCCGTTAGGCTTGCGAACGGGTACCATGTTAGAAAGCCACTCAGGATAATCAATCGGGACGACAAATTTAACATCCAGAAGTTTCTGAATCTCCGATTTAACTAGGAGGGCCACAGTAGGATGCATTTTCCTAAGTTTCTGTTTGACGAGGTTTAGCATCTTTTTGTAAGGTGAGGTTATGGACAACCAAATTAGGGTCTAGGCCTGGCATGTCTTTGTAAGACCATGCAAATATCTCCTTCTTCCGCTTGAGTAGAGCAATCATTTGCTCTTGTTCCTCTGATGATAGACTTTTAGCCAGTTTCACAATTTGGGTGCCATCTTGGTCCGTACTAAGGTCTACATCGATAGTTTCTTCAATAGACATGTGGGAACCTTCCTCAAGCTGATGGGGAGTAGGGATCAGATTTATGTCATCTAAAATGTCATCAAGCTCCTGTGCCTTGCTCTCATCTATGTCTGCTGGAAGACCTCTGGCTTAGAAGATGAAGGTGAATGTGGAGGTGAAGGAGGAATGTAGTTGGCGGAAGCCCTTAACAATTCCTCGGAAAGGATGAACTATGAAATAGATGGAGGGGATGAAATCCGATCCATGTCAATCAAGCTTGGGTTGATCGGGATTGGCTTATCCGGATCATATGGATTATGGAGCGGGGTGAATAAGTCTTCAAAATTCATTGTCGACTTATGGAAGAAAGGATGGGCGGAATGGAAGGGAAAACCGGTGAAGACCTCGGAAGACCTGAAGTGCAAAACAACATAGTTTTTCAGTTTTTTTTTTTTTTTTTTTTGAGTTTTTTTTTTTTTTGTAGTGGTGAAAACCACTATTACACACATACATAAAGCAATAAAGTATTTTTATATATTTTGATTTTTTTTTTTTTTTTGGAATTTTCTGATTTTTTTTTTTTTGGTAGTGGTGAAAACCACTATTTTAGTATATACATATAATACAGGTTTGGATTATGGCTTATGGATGTGGCGGAGGGGGTGGTTCACCTCGTTCTTGTGGAAGAAGCAAGCGAAAGATGGCCTCTTGGAGAGGGAACAATTGGAGATAAAACTCGTCTTGTTTAGTGAGGGGAACAATGGGCGCCGACTCTTCTTCGGATTCATCACCATTTGACATGACGTCAAATTCTTCATAGACTTCATCTTCGGATTCGTCGGGGTGGAGGATTTCTTCTTCCGAATTAAGATTAATGCTTTGAAAAGCTCGTTCAAAAGAAGAAAGGGATGGAAGTGGTTGGTAGCCCAGACCAAAACGCTCAGTGGGTCTCTGATATGGCATATCGATGCGTTCAGTTACCCCTTGCTCGTATCGACCTAGGCCAAATTGCTGCCAATTATGTCTGTGGAAATAGCGAGAGGGAAAACCCTCCATCCTTTCGATATTGGCAGGGACTGGATGCTTAGGTTCTAGTATGGTGGTAGGACTAGAAGATGACTCTATTCCCCCATATACAAAATTAATGGAATTTGGCATAGAACCCATGTTATAAACCGATCCAATGGATAAATGTTGGTCATGTGGACGACCAAAATCTTTAACTGTTTGCACATTGAACGGTGTGATGTGGACATCTTGGATGGCATACTCACCAATACCCGCATCAGTGAGATGGACCTTGACTTGGGAGGGAGATGGACTAGATGATGGAATAGAAGAATGTGGGATAGAAGAATTGGAAGGATTTGGTTGGGTTGATGCTTCACTAACTTGTGAAACATCAGTTGGTGATGGTTGGGAAGATGGAGGAATAATAGGTGATGTTGAAGAAGGTGTAGAAGAAGGGGGTAATGACGTGGAAAGAGATGATTGGTCATGGCCACATGTGCATGTGGTCAGTGATGAAGAAGAAGGAAGATTAGTTGATGAAGAAAGTGGTGAATGAGATGGAATAGCGGAAGAGGAAGATGGTTGCGATATGATGGGTAGCTCCTCAGGAATGGGAGCTTTAGAAGAAGATGGTATAGAAGAAATAGATGGGGTCAAGAAAAGATGAGTGGATGGCAACACAATCTCATAAGGATTTGAGACATAGTTGCAATGTTTGAAGGGTTCCGTGTCGGCGGGTACACAATGAACCTGTCCCTCATATACATACTTCAAACATTGATGCGGTATAGAAGGGACACATCTCATCTCCCTAAGCCAAGGCCGTCCAAGCAATACATTGTATGCCATGGTCCCTTCCAAGATGTGAAACAAGGTATGCAAAGTTCGGGCCCCTACCTCAATGGGCAAGATAACTGTGCCAACCGTGGAAGATAAAGCATCATTGAATGCTTTAAGAGTAAAAGTCGACTTTGTGATAAGGGATGGCGACAACTTTAGATGACTCAACGCCGATGTTGTAATGATATTGATTGAGGAACCGGTGTCAATTAAGACTCTCTTGAATGGCTTGTTATCGATCTTGGCCATGATATGTAGTGGAGGATCTATACTTTCTGTTGACATAGGTTTGATTTCAAAATCATAGAAAGTGATGGAGGGCTCCATGCATGTTTGAATACTCCCCACAAAGTTGTTGAAGGCATTAGTATCTTGAGTTTGAAGCTCGATTGACTTTAATATTTCCATTAATGCCTCTCTATGCGGAGGAGATTGTTGAATGAGGTCATAGATCGATAACTTGGCGGAAGCCATTTTTAAACTGGTAGTTAACCGGCTACTCAATGACATGATGGGTCGTTGGCGTTGAGTAGAATGATTTAGCGGTTGTTGAGAAGTACTAGCACGTCGTTGGGTCACTGTTACCTGAGGTGGACTGGGGGTTTGTACAGGTGGCTGTGGTTCAGCCTGATTTGGTTGGTTCGCCCTTTGACCCCGGGTTACTACGTTAATAGTACCCACAAAACCTTGGTATTGTTGTACATGGTTGACTTGATTAGGAGGAGTTACCTGAGTTACTCCCCCTGAAGTTGTTGGAGCTTCCTCCCGATGTGGAAGGGGTGTTTGAAATATACCAAGATTTTGATTTTGTTGGGCTAAGGGGCTATCCAATTTAATGGCTCCAATCTCAATAAGATCTTGGATCACATGTTTGAAAGTCGTACAATTATTGATATCGTGCCCATTTTGCCTATGATAAGGACAAAATAGGTACTCCTTGTAATACTTCCCCCTTCTAGATGGGTCTAAAGGTTTAAACTCAGGTAAAGTTAATTGATTTGTGCTATATAACTTGTTGAATATGACCGCATATGGTTCATCTAAAGGTGTGAATTGTCGCTTGGGACGATTGTTTTGCCAAGGTCGAGTTTCCATGGTTGGCCCAGTATTGGGAGCTGGTTGAGTAGGGGCGGGTACCGCATGATAAGCAATTGGTTGCGGTTGACTTTGCATTACTTGTTGTTGTTGAGCCATTACGGGCTGGCTCGCCACCACTTGATTAACTTGGTTAACATTTGAGGTTGTACTAGCTTGTGCTTGTTTGTTTTGGCCATAATTATTATTTCGTTGTTGGCCCTTTTGTTGCCATTCTTTTCTACGGGGTTTTAAAACACCCTCTTGGACTTTAATGTCTTCTATGATACTTGCTTGGGCCAAAGCCTCTTCAAAAGTCCTGTATTGTTGTAATTGGAGTAACCAAGAGATAGGTTTTAGACAACTCCGGGTGAACATTTTGGTTAACTCCTCCATTGGTAGGGAGAATGGCTATTTATTAATGATAGCCCTCCAACGGTTTCCAAAGTCATAAACAGTCTCATCGTCATGTTGCTTGAGCTTGTATAAGTCGGACAATGAAACTCTCTTTTGTACATTCAGGGAGAATCGTTCTAAAAATAGATTAATCAATTGCTCGTAAGCATAAATGCTATGGTGAGCTAAATGATTATACCATTGTACAACATCTCCTCCTAATGTCTGAGGAAAAGTTCTGAGCATAAGAGCATCATTATTTTGGATTCTAAAGCAAGCATGCATGAATGAGCTCACATGTTCATGAGGATCCTCAGTTCCTCAAAATTTGTCAAACTTCGGTAATGTGAAATCAGTCGGATATGGTGGTGAAGGTACCGAAGGATGAATTGGTTGATTGATCAATGACCTTAGCGTAGGTTTCTGACTAGATGAGCCGGGCATGTTGAGCATAAGGTTGTCAATCTGTTGTTGCATAGCATGGAGTCGAGAATCTTCATGAAAATTTTGACTCGTTTGATGATTATGATGATGTAATGGAAGAGTGGAAAATTGATGAGATGGGATGAAATTGCCTGGATTAGGCGGTGTGGAATGGACAGGTTGTTGGTATGGATGATACCGGAAAGAAGGTGATTGGGGTAGATGATGAACTGGACTAGGTTGGGAGAAAGGTGGGGTAGGAATGGACACCACCGAAGATTGGGGTACCCAGGTGGGGCCTGAGCTAATAAAAGTTGGCTGGGTAGAAATTGGTTGGGGTGTAGGATTTACTACGACAGGTGGTTGAGCATTTTGTTGCTATTGTTGCAAAATCAATTTGTCGAGATACTCCTTAACCTTATTAATCTCTAACCCAAGGGAGGTGGGATGATTGGATGAAGGTGGAGGGCGGGCTGCCATGGTAGTCACAGGAGACTGCATAGCAGGGGCAATGAAGGTGGCTGAAGTAGGCGGTACCTGGGAAGGAACAGTAGACTGTGTCCCAGGTAGGGTGAAACCATAAATGGTTTGGGAAGAAGAGGGTTGAAATTGGTTATGGCTAGAAGAGTTTCCACCAACTTCATAAAGAGAATTGGTGTACACCGGGTACATGGAGGAGAAGGTGGTCGGGAAGACACTACATTTGTCTCCAAAGGAGGACAATTGAGCATCCGGGAAGATGTTGGAGATGAAGCCGGCTGAACGGATACCACATTAGCCTCAAAAAAAGGGTTAGTGTAGACACTGAGTGAAACCGGCGGGTATGGTTGATGCAATATCCTGCTGAAAAATAGAATCTTGCATAGGGGAATCTTGGATTGGCTCAAGGACATAGCCAGTGCCATCTCTTAAGTGAGTTTGCACTTGGGCCATATCAATGTGGGTAATATGAGAGGAATTGTCTTCCTCCATGGGCATGGCCATGTGGTAGATGGTAGAAGGACGTGAAAGTCCTGCAGGCGAACCTGCCTGAAATTCACTAGGATAAGTGGCCATGTTGGTGGTGGGGATATTCTGTGAATTTCCCATTTGATTATTTAGATTTAACATTTTAGATTGATTCCTTGTTAAGACCATGAAGCAATAAATCTAAACAAATTTAGAAAAGAAGAATGCAAAACTAGAATGATAAATTTACACTAAAGAAATTATCAGAAAACAGTCACAACCTAGGTTTCAACCAATGTGTCTTACCTTGCGGTTAATTAATTATTTTCTGATCTTAATCTGTAGTAAATTTTAAGTGTCCGGTTTATGAGTTTTGCATGTGATCTAATCTTGAATTATTCACAAAAAAGGTAAAAACTATGGCTAGGAAAGGACAACGAGATTCTTCTTGGTGATGAAATCCAGCAAGTTTGCTCGGGGGTGACCTATGGTGTCTAAGGCAGAAGTTTAATGGATGGAGATGAATTCCACCGTCACTAAACTTCAAGCAATACCCAGTGATGAAATCCGAGATATCATCTGTTTTAAATGCAATATGAAAATGCAATGAATTTTTTTTTTTTAAATGTTTTAGTTATCTAATGTGTACATACAAGGCTATAAATCAAAAGTTCTAATGATCTAAGCAAGAGGCTACTGAAAACATGTCATTTCCTCTGAAGAAGTGGAGTACACCGTTTAAAACCCCCTGCCTACCAATGATATCAGATATCAAAGGAGCAACCGGAAGGTTCGTCCACTTCTCTGCCTGGAATCACCCAATGGCAGGAGTACTATTGACATCCAATCAATAGTCCTACTTAGATAATTAAAACAAATAATTCGTAGCTATTCTAATATGCAGCTAGGTATGCAAAAAAATTTTTTTTTTTTAAATGCAAGCAACAATCAATAATGCAATGCAAAGAAAAATGTAATTAAAAATAACTGTTCTTTTCAAGATTACTTAGTTTTTGTTCATTTTAAAGTAATGATCTGAAAAAGAAACAAAATATGGCGAAAAAACCAAAAACGTAAAAAGTACGACACTTACTTGGAAGCCTACGCTTTTCTGTAAAAGCGAATTCAAACGCCCACGGGAGTCTGCACGGGCTGAAACGCACCTCTGCGTTTCGTATTGGACTTCCAGACGCCCCTCTGCGTCTGCTGCGTTTTCTGCAAACTCAGAAACCCTAGTTCGCTGGAACAGCGAATTTCATGATTTCTGGAACCTGCAAAATAAAACAGAAAACAAGAACAGATTAGTAAAGCAAGTATTAAAAATATGAAACCCTAGGGGGTCCCACCGTGATCGCCATTTGTAGATTAAAAATACACGCCAAACAAAAATAAATAAAATCACAATGACAGAGTACAGAATAGTTGCACAAAACAAACGATTTCTATTAATCGATGGAGTTTAAAAACTCCTTTTTGAATACAACTGGGCTTGTAACCCTTTATTTGTGATACAAGATTACAAGTTATGCTAGGGTTCTCCGAAACCCTAGCTGGCACAAATGGTGGCTCTTCCGAAGAATGTATCTTCAATCCCAACAGAGTGAGTGGGCTTTGTTGTATCCCTTGCTTGGACCACTCCAGCTTAATCAGTTGCCATCAATAAACCGGATCTGCTGTCAAAAACATGCACACATTAACACTATCAAGGAGTTAGAAATTAATAAGAGGGCTCCACTGTGTGAGCCCTCAGAAACAATCTAAAACCCTAGAAAAATGAAATGCAAGAATTCAATAACAGATCAATAAAAGAAAAGAAGTTACTTGCTTTAAACTAATTTATACCTATTCTCTGTTAACGCAGCTAGACCAGGCGACACCTGGAAGTAATGTGGCTGTCAAATCGGCTACGAAAGGCGCCCTGGTGCACTCGTTGAACGCCCGCGTGCTTCTGGATTAAGGTTTCAGACGTCGGTCTGAGTCTGTGGCTGTGGGTAAACGCCCGTGGGCACTTGGTAAACGCCCGTGGGCACTTGGTAAAGGGGTAAACGCCCGCGGGCACTTGCGACAAGAATGGGGGATTCTGCAGAATGCTGCAGAAGAGATGGCGGTGAAAGCGGCGACGAAAGCGGCGATGGATGCGGCGAAAGGGTAGCAGAAGAGAGATAGAGGAGATAGCAGTAGAAGAATTAGAATCAGAGATAGAAGTAGCAAAAGACATAGGGTTTGAGCCATCAAAGTGACTCAATTTATAATCTACTCTTAGGGCACACTTTAGGGTTTTAACGACACTTTGAACGTGTGGCTAAGATTAAAGTGGATCTAAGGGTAGAGAATAAATCTAGGTTGTGAAATGGATTAAGATGGATGGACGGATGAGATTAAATGAAGGATGGACGGCTCAGATTAAATCACTTAAACTATTATTTAAATATATATATTAAAATATTAAAATATATATATATAAATATTAATTTAAATAAATTTGGGGATGAAAAATGGCGGGAAAGGTGAAATTGGGCCAAATAATGGCGGGAAAGTGTGGATTTGGGCCAAATAATGGCGGGAAGGTGGATGACCGACACGTGGGTGACAGGAAGGTATAGATGACTTGCAAGTGGCTGGATTTTGGTGTCTACACCTTGTAATCGCCATACTGACTTTTGATCACTCTTCATATTTTAGCAGTATGAAATCACTATATAACTACCCCTGTAAATGCCATAGTTATGTCGATCCTCTGTCATACTTCTCATTTCAGTTAGGTTCTCCTTCTTGACTTGCGCATTTATGACCTGTCGTGAAATCATGACATTTCTGCATTTGTAGCTTCTTTTGTTGTTGTTGCTGTGAAAATACATGTCGCGATATCATGACACTTTCACCTCCGTACGCTTTCTCTATTCTTTTGTCGTGATATCATGACATTTTTGCCTTCACAGACTTCGTCTTTTCTTTTGTCGTGATATCGTGACATTTTCGCCTCCGTATACTTCATATTTTCTTTTGTCGTGATATCGTGACACTTCTGCTTCCATAGACTTCGACTTTGCTTTTGTCGCGATATCACGACACTTCTACCTTTGTAGTCTTCAACTTAGCTTTTGTCATGAAATCGTGACACTTCTACTTTTGTACTTAGCTTCTTTACTTTTGTCACAAAATCGTGACACTTCTACCTTCGTAGTCTTCTTCTCTACTTTTGTCGTGAAATCGTGACACTTCTGCTTTCGTACTTTACTTCTTTGCTTTTGTCATGAAATTGCGACACTTTTGCTTCTAAACTCTTGCTTTCTACTTTTATCGTGAAATCATGACAGTTCTGCTTCGTACGCTTCCTCTCTTTCTTTTGTCACGAAAATGCGACATGTTGCGATATCGTGACACTTTTCAAACTTACTTTCTCTCTCCTATTTTAGTCACGAAAATGCGACATGTCGTGAAATCGTGACACTTTTCCAACTTACTTTCTCTCTCCTATTTTAGTTGCAAAAATGCGACATGTCACGAAATCGCGACACTTTTCCAACTTACTTTCTCTCTCCTATTTTAGTCACAAAAATGTGACATGTCGCGAAATCGCAACACTTTTCTTACTTGTTCTCTTTCTTCGAACTTGTCGCGAAATCGTGACACTTTTTCCTGCTTTCTCTTTCTCTTCCAACATGTCATGAAATCATGACAGTTTTTCCACTTGCATTTTTCTCTTCCAACATGTCACGAAATCGTGACAGTTTTTCCACTTGCCTTTTTCTCTTCCAACATGTCACGAAATTGCGATAGTTTTTCCTGCTTTTTCTCTCTCTTCCAACATGTCATGAAATTGCGACAGTTTTTCCTGCTTTTTCTCTCTCTTCCAACATGTCGCAAAATTGCGACAATTTTTCTTGCCTGCTGTATATGTCACGATATCGCGACACTTTTCTTACTTGTCTTTTTTTCTTTGATCTTTTGCATATGGGCCACTTCGGTCTTCTTGGAAAATCATTGTACATACTCTGAATAACCTTTGAACTCCTGTCTTCTAAATCTGAATAGCTTTTGAACTTCCTGTCCACTGCATCAATAGATCTATCTGATTGTGTTGACAACAATGGCAATACTATTGCTGCACCTTGCTCAACAATTACATGGATTTCCAAAAAGCAAAATGTTGTAGCATTATCATCTACTGAATTTGAGTACATATTAATCACAAATGCTAGTACCCAAGCTTTATGGTTGATAAAAGTGCTTGAATAAATAGGAGAGAGACAAAGTGGTCCTACCATATTGTATTGTGAAAATATGAGTGTCATCAAATTGGCATATAATCCTATCCACCATAGCAGTTCAAAGCACTTCGACATGAAGTATCACTTCATTAGAGACATGGTGGAGAAACAGGTGGTTGAGCTAAAACATTGCAGCACTTTGGACAACATGGTAGACATATTCACCAAAGGAGTTGCTAAATCTCAATATATAATCTAAGAGACTGTCTTGTCAGCCCTCTCAACTTTAAGGGGGAGAATGTTGAACTTAGTATGTAGCTAAGTGTGAATGCAATTATTCTCCTACGTAGCTAAGTTTAGGTTAGCATATTTCTTGTTGAGAGAGATTATAGGAAGAGGTTAGACTTAGTCTAAGTTTAGAATAAGCTAATATTTGATTCACGAGAATCAATAGGCTGCAACAAAATGATGTTGTAATCTATTTGGATTCAACACTATAAGATGTAATCTTTGCAAGCATAAATATAATGTGAATGTGATTTGGTTTACAACACCACAGAATGTATAAAAATCATAAATGTAAATAATAACTCTTAGTATAAGAATTAATAATTTAATCATCCAAATGTGAAATTATATGATGTGATATGGATGTCCTTCCTGTATAAGTTTCTATAAATTAAAATATATGCACAATAGTCAAATGCCATCTAAATATCATTGTTGATATTGATTCGGTATCTATATTATTTCATGCACACCCTTTAATGAACAAAACCTCATAAAGAAAGTTGATGGTGTGATCGATAAAAATAATTTTTTTCTATGAGGGGATTTTTAAGGTTTTCCATGAGACTCAAACACCCTAGTTGATTAATCAAAGGTTGTATAATGACCATACAGGACTCCTGAAAGATAATTTTTTTGTTATGAATACCAACATATTCATTATCCCTGTGTGTGTGAATGAATATATTAGAGAGACATAAGCCTACCCCAATTCTATGTGGAATTCATTTAGCCCATTGATGCATTTGGATCACCAAATGCTTATCATGATCCTAAGTTGGATTCAGTTGGATTAGACCATTAAGTGATACATGACACCTAAATCTAGCTCTTTTTGCAAATTGCCTAGAATTACCTCAATGCTAGATAGGATTCATTCAGCCCATTGTTGTATTAGGGATCAAAGATAAATCAAGAGAACATGTGTTGATAATTAACTAACAAAAACACAAAGGATCCTTTTATTAATTCATGATAAAATCTAGTTACATATACATCCCTCTTAGGGATACCAAACTTTGATACAATGAATACAAGTAATATGCAACCCCTAAATGGGGGTGGTGTACTTCAAATGTCTCCTCGATTGACATGAATTGATTGAAGGTTTATTCTTGGTGCCTATTTATCTCTTATCTGGAGGAAAGGTCCTTGGATATATTTTTTCCCTTCGTATATCCTTTCACCTGCATACAAAGAAACCACAAAACACATCAATAGCATATGCAACCTCTCGTGATGAGGTTTGTTTCAAATATTTTACATGAAATGACATGAAAGCATGATGAAAGTGTAAAGGTGCAAAGATAAGAAAAAATATGTAAATAACTAGGAAATCACCTTAAAAATTTAATGGAAAGGATAGATCTACTCTAATCTAAGTTGATAAAGCTAAAGTAATAGTAAATCTATGCTAAGAACTGAAGAAACTATGTATCAAATCGTAGTTGCTATCACTCAGAGAGGTTGTGCCTTCAGGTCGGTTCAAAGAAGTGGCCACTAACGATGATCTTTTGCCTCATAAACCAAAGGTTACGATACTCAATTCTTCATTTGAATTGATATTCAAGGGTCACCTTTGTGTTCAGAGATGTATTGATGGTGAAAATCATGGGTATTTATGTTAGATTGGTGTGAATTTGCAATGTATGCTTCTCGGTCCTTTAGAAGCTCCATGGTTGGTTGTAGGCTCGAAAATCTACAATTGGGCAGCACTGTGACTCTCCTCAATGGGTGTTCAACTTGCTGCTCACTTGGATAGGGCATCACTACATAAAATTTTGGATTTGTACTTGTTCCTAGTAGGGTGCATATGTAGGCCTCCCAAATTCTAGATCTTGTTTTCATGGAGAAGCCAATATCCATATTTGCATGAAACTGGTCATTGGGGTGAAAGGCCCAATTTCATACTTGCATGTGAGTGGTATTTAGGAGGAACTATGGGAGATTCACACCTAAAACTACTTGAATCCAATGCAATTTTAGTTACAATGTGTGATTCGAGCTCGCATTTACGATCAATTTTTTTCAGTGCTATGGCTTCTTGGAGAAGCCAAGATCTAGATTTGCATGAAAATGGTCGTTAGGATGAAAGGCCCAATTCTAAACTTGCATGGGAGTTGCACTTAGAAGGAAATTTTGGAGATTCACACCCAAAACTGCTTGAATCCAATGCAATTTTATTTACCATGTGTGATTTGAGCCTGCATTTACGATCGACTTTGTTTCAGTGCTAGTTGTTGTCCATAGTAGTGGCTAGCCGTAGTTGCTTTGAGCTTCAATAGTTGGTTCTGGTAACTACTTTGGTCGATATCAGATACTCCTGAATAGGTTAGAAATTCCTCTAGTGAGTTGTTAGAACCATTGCTAGCTCTTGGAAAGATCCAATATCAGTCATATGGTCTACAAAGGTGCCCATATGAGTAGTCTCCTAAACATGACATGTTTTAGGTGTCTACAGTAATGTGATTAATCTAGGCTATGAGAAATATTTAAGCATTTCTAAATTATTTGGATGATTTAAATATTTAATGAAATAATAATATAGTTTATTTTAGGTGGTAGAGTATAGGTTGCTCTTATTCGATTAAATGGCTTATTAAATGAAGGATAATAGATTGTAAAAAGATCATGTTTAAATGAAATGATTATGATCTAAATATAGATGTTTAATTAAATAAAATTATCAAAGAATTTTTAAATTTTTGGAAATGAAACTTAAAAGAGTTGTATATTCTTTATTTATAAATAAATGAATTGTATTAAAAATGAATATTTACATTCCTAATTCTATGGAAAGGAAATGATTTAAAGAATATTGGAAATTGATTAATTTTAATGTTTCTTAGTATTTTATAATGAATTGTTTATAGTTTTTGGTAGACTAAGTATCTAATCGATTAAGGTTTATGGGGCCTTAATTAGTTAGAGAAATGGGAAATTTAAGTACTTACTTAGTTAAGGTCTATGGGGCCTTGATTTAGGAAATAAATAAGTTTAATAAAATCTAAGGGAGGACTTTTATGTTTAAACCTAAACCTTTGAATGATTAAAGGATAACATGGTGAAATGAAAGATGACCTACCTATATGTTGAGTGAATGATTGATTGAAGTGTATTGGTGATTGTATAGTTGCAATTTGGTATTTTAGATGCACTAGATTAAATGATCATCTAGTAGATGCATGATTCATAGTTTCATGAGTTGTCCTAATCCCTTACTACCATCAATTGAGTGATGGGTAAGCTAAAGGACCAAGGAGAACATCAAATATCCAAGATAGATACTTGTCTATGTATGAATGAAACATTATTAGAGCAACCTTTGTTTAGCTATTAATATAATGTTCTATTATTTAAGGCATGAATTCTTTTAACATGCCCAAACTATGTAATGATTTATGGATAGGTGGGAAATGTATTTCTTAATTGTAAACTATGTTAGCATTTTATTTTATGTATGAGTTAGTTATATTTTTCTTCTTGGAGTCATATCTTTTATTCCTCTTATTTTATGGTTCCATGCTTGATCTAATTTGATAGACTTAGTGTTTATTTTTCCTATGATGATTTTAAATGTGCTTGAGTAGTTAAGTAAATTCTTTAGATAAAATTAGAAGGCTTATGTGTTAAATAGAGTAGGAGAACCTAAGGGGATTATGGGATCCTCTAGGGCCAAAATGGGTAAACTTAGTTTAAGTGACTAAACTGGTTTGACTTATACAACCTAGCAGTTTTAAATGAGATAAACTATCTATGATAGGATTGGGATACCCCATCATAAGGATAATATGAGTAGCCTATTTATAGTATGCATCATATACTTGCATAGATATATTTGTGTAGGGTATAGAGATGAATATACCCTTTGATTTATCGAAGGAGATAAGCTAACCCTAATAGATATGTGGTTAATAGCTTATCACAATATGCATAGTATACCTACATAGATGGATTTTTGTATGGTATGGAGATGGGTGTATCCTAACTAGATGCTAGATAGATGGTTGGTGATAAGGAGAAGGATAGACAACTTGAACTTTGGGTTAAACTTAGATATCTTTGTAGTAGCACATACTAAGTGATAACATGATCTCTCTCTATATGTGCTAGTTTGTAACATTGTATGTGTTTGTGTTTATAAAAAAACTTTAGCAACCTATTAGTTATATTTTTGGGTTGTTACACCTTTCTCATTATAAATTATGGAAAGCTAGCTATAATTGTGTCTAGTATTTATCCTTGTATGGGGTTTCTTTCACCCTATATTGTATCATAGCTTGGGTTAAGCCTTGATTCATTTAAGTTTATTATCTTAATGTCCTTTTCTTAACATGCATGTAATCTAAAAATTTTATATATGAGAAGATGTGACCATTTATCTCTATCTCGGTTCTTGTATATTCTTGTTCAGTATATTTCGTATCTAGGAAAACCATATTTCTTGTGCATTATTAGTTGTGATGCATGTGTTCATTCAACCTGCCATGATGCAAGGATATTTAGACCTTTGGAACATTACCTCATTAGGATTGTTTTTACTTTACTTATCATTTGCTTTAGTTTAGGCTAGTTGAGGAACTCAATAGTGCATCAAAGATAACACCCAAATAAGGAGTCATCCTTGGCAAAAAATATAGAGGTCATCTGAAGTAGCCACATATCATGCTCCTTAGACTTCCTATATTATTGCTCCACATGAGGCATAGTCACTGAACACACCTGATGAATTCACATTATGAGTGTTCATAGTACCCAAAGTGTAGGTACTAGATCTAGTCCTCATTAGTTCAACTAGTATGCCTAATGGGACCCAAACTTAAATTCTCATACTGAGGTTTTGGTGAAGGTCCCAATCCTCTACTAGTTGAATAACCATAAGAATTCACCTAGAAAATCCCTAGGTTAGAATAATTGACTAAATTTAGCAACTTTTTTTAAAATAACCCTAGAATTTTCCACATAAGAATTTCCTAATACAACTCCTAGTGGAAGTCTTTATTCATTAGCTTGTTTAAGCAGAACAAAATACCACCTTTTCTTATGAAAAACTCTATAGGAGACCAAAATATGGTGGCATAGCCAATATTTAGATGATTATTAGCATAGAATGATAGAGGTCCCTTAGTCCTTCCTAATCCTCTAGATGTTTGGGATCTGATCCCCTCTATAGATCTAAATTTCTTACCTAAGTTTGTTGAAGAAGATGTGATCACACCCTTGGAAAATCTACATCATATAGTAAGCCTTTGCACAATGCATAATTTGGTTACACAAAATGTAGCACTAAGGCTTCTATCAACATATTTCAAAGGAAAATCATAAGAATGGTACATGTTTCTTCCCTCATATTAAATAGGAGGTTGGGACCAAAAATTTAGGGAGAAGGAAAATAGAATGTCCTTGTTGTAACTCCTGATGAATATCAAGTGAGATCCCATGGAGGTAACGGATGATTTCAATACCTTGTTCCATAAAATCTGGTATAGAATCCCAAATGATATTAGACCCTTCTGCATGTATGGCACTCATGTTCTACCTTAAGTATTTCATTTTAGAGATTGCCATAATGATTAAAATTTGAGAAAACTCCTTGCCAGTAACCTACCAAATAGTCATCCAAGTGGTAAATGACCTCATTAATATAGTAAGGCTACCCCTAAGACCCCTAATACATCTATTTCCTCATATCTTATGCCCAACACTACTCATCAAGAAACATGCCATCTCCCACCTTGCTTTCCCTATAGATCCAGTTATCCCACCTTCTTCTCTCCACCTGGCCCCAAATTGTCCACCTAAATCCTAATAGATGAGATGAGAAGGAAAATTTAGAAACTTTTTAAGGAGATTCTCATATTAAGAAGACAATAAAGTGACTAGATGTTCCCATATATATAGCCACAATGTTTAGCACCTGAATCAAGAGCATCTAGTCATGAATCATCAACCAATTATGGGGGCTTATCTCTATCATCATCCTAGGCAAGTTTTTTGATATTTGGTAGGGACATTGAGGGAAGAAATAAGGCATATAAATCAAAAGAACCCCACACCATCACAAGCATTCTAGGACTATAGCTATTGAATTTCCCAATGAACACCAGTGATAACATTTGAGTCCTCTTAAAAGTTTTCAATCCAGTAGAGGAGGAGCTCAAAATTCAATTGAAACTAGAATTCATATCAAAAAATGACCTAAAAGAAATATTGATAGGATAGGGAGGGCATGAGGTAGATCTAGCTAGGAAAATTTAAGAAAAACCTTTTTTTCTAACTCTAATATATGAAGGTGAGATAGTCTAGATTTTCTTGATTAATACAATGCTCATCACTTCTGCCTTACCAAAAGTGATGGTAGATGTGTTGAAATCAACTCTAAACCTACCCAAAAAGGATACAATGCAACTATATGATGTACCTAACCTAGTGATCAACCTCTTGATACCATTCAAAGACTATCTCCCCAAGAATTTGACCTAGAATTAGGATATTATCATAAATATATTAGAGCTAAAGCATTCCACCTAAATACATCTTACTATGAATATGAGGAGATATCGAATGGCCCAATTACCATAATCAATTTGATGGGAAGGGGGGTGGATCCAACCCAAATGTCAGACACTTGAATAACACAAGCTTATACTAAGAGGGGGTGAACAGTATAAGACCACTTTTTACTTTTCTTTTCCAATCAATATTATGCAATGTATCAATAGAAATATCAACAACAATAATCAAAGCAATTCAAAAATCACCACATACAATAGAGACACCAATTTAACGTGGTTCACCCAAAGTGGGCTACTCCACGAAGAAAATATTTCACTAATATTTTCTCAATAAATCTCTTGGGAATGCTTTCCCTATTACAATGTTTATGGACCTCTGTCCAAAGGAGACACCAATACCCTAATCAAGTTCATGGATATTTATCCATAGGAGAACTTATTTCTCCTCTACTCTGGCTGGTAATATTCTAGAAGAATTGCTACCTCCACTGCACTAGTTAATGGATCTCTATCCATTTAAGACTCTTGTCCTCACTCAAAAGACCTATCCTCACTACCCTGGATAATGGATCTCTATCCACTAGAGACTTTTATCCTCTATACTCTATCACCTCCAAAAATTACACTCAGCTCTATCTTAATTATGCACTAAACATAGTTCTTCGAACTAGCACAAATATGCTCAATATCTATCTCTGGTTTGGCACAAACCTATCCTCAAATCTACACCAAACTATCCTCAAATTTTTACTAAACATAGTCCTTCAGTCTAGCACAAATCTATCCTCAATATCTGTCCTCAAGCTTTAACACAAAGCTTGAATTAATCACAAATAAACTCGGTTGGATCTTCTTGAAACCTTAACTCAAGGTTTGAACAAATTAATCAATCAACTCTGCTCACAAGTCTTCTCAAAGACTTGTCTCAAATCTTCTTTGTAATCTTCCACAAAAACTCGCACTAATATATCCACAAGTTCTCTTTAGAACTTTTCCAATCTTCTCAACAAGTCTTCACTAGACTTGCCTCAAATATGCTTCAACAAGTCCTCACTAGAACCTGTCCAATCTCATAGAAACATATAGAGAATTTTTAGAGACTCAATATGCTTCACACTCACCATAATGGTCAATCACTTTCAATATATATTTTTATGACATAAACATATAGATAATTGTTAGAGACTCAATATGCTTCACACTCACAAACACTCAACCTCTTTCTCAAATCAATTCAAAATATGGAACAGTTTGTTTCATGGAACTTTAACTATCATTTCAACACTTCCACTTGACTAGGTTCAACCAATTCTACTCAACCAATCGCTCAATGAAACAATCCTTGCTCACAAACCCTAGTCCAAGCATATGAACACTCACTCAATTATTTCCAAGCAATGTTGATCAAACAATATCACATAACAATGATACTCATGATCTTTCACAAACCCTAGTTCAATATAGTTCACAACTTCACATAACAATGATACTCATGATCTTTGCACAAACCCTAGTTCAATCATATGAAAGCTTTACTCAATATTTCCAACAATGCCTATCAAACAATGTTTCTAGAATCAAATTTCATTCCTTAAAGACCAAACTCAACAATGTTTATCAAACTACGCTTTTCACTCCAACTTAGCATTCACAACATCCAACAATAACTCACTAGGAAGATGTGCCCATACCTTTTTGTTTGATGAAGAGTAGACCTCAAAAACCTACCTCAAACACAATCAACCTCTTTTCCAATCTCAAGGGTTAGATGACAAAAATACTCCTCAAAGATATTTCTCAATACAAAAATAATAGCACTCAATTACACCTTATTACTCCTTGAAATTAGCAATCATCAAATCATACACAAAAATAATTACTCAATTACACCTTATAATCTCCAACTTTAATTAACAACCTCCAAAAAATTAAAATTTCAAAATAATATTGTCTACCCTTCTATCTCCCTCAAATACTCAATATCCAAATTAATTTAGGCAAAAAAAAAACTTTATAAACCATCAAAAATATTTTATTTTTCCAACCTTAGCACATCTGAAATAATCAAGCGACCAAGGAAATTAACATCAGTGCATACCTTTAACACTAGCCAAAATGCCTCAACGGGTTTCGAACGCAAGGCTTCCTCCTACCGAGCACCTTATCAAGGTTCTAGCCCACCACATGGGCTATGAGCCTCCGTGTGAATGGGAAGGCACAAGCCTTCCATTTCTTTCCTTCCAAATAGTGCGGTGCATAAAACATAATGCACTTTTCTCTCACAAAACAACACTTGGTACGTTTCGAACCTTGTTCTCCCACCTACCACACACCTTAACACAACCTATCATCACCAATTGTGCTACACAACGATGTGCAAAATAAGAGAAGCCTTGCTCCTACTTGTCTTTGTTGCTACCATCAAAATCTCAAAACACGCAAAACTCGATCTTATTCCCTTGCACATGAATCTAGGAGGCATTAATTAAATCGAATGCATTGAGAGGCCTTGACTTAGGATTTGCCCTCCTTTTACACATGAAGACCTCATGCCATAAAACATCTATACTAAATAAAATTTCAAATTTGATTTTAATTTAAGCCTTATAACCCACTTTAGGGTTATTTAAATTAATATAAATTAATTTATAATTAAATTAAAATTAAGTTATAATTAACTTAAATAACTTTGGAAGTTAATTAAATTAATTTATAATAAAATTATATTAATTAATTTATAATTAATTTAAATTTCCCTTTTTAATATTATAATAAAATATTATTTTCTTGGGTCTCTTATTTGCACTTTGGACCACATTTGACCACCTGGAATCGGATCTGACCATCTAGAAGCGGACTCTCCTTTTTGCACTAATTGTGGAACTGCTTCTTCTTGCACTGCTCATTGAAACTAGCTTTTGACATCAATGACCACTCACTCTTGACATCAATGACCACTCACTCTTGACATCAATGATAACTCATCTACTCAAAATGTCCAAAAACACTTTCAACATGCATGAAGAGGTATTGATATATAGAAGTCTATGAATCTAGTTCTGGCAATACCTTTGACTGTATGGGTATGAGGTAGGCACCTAGTGCAAAGGTCAAACCACCATCCCTTTGGTCCCTTCTACATAAAAAATAAAATAAAATAAAATAAAGAATTATTATTATTTTATTATGTGTTTATCTTGATGTTGTAGGACACAAGTGAGTTCAAACCAGTAGTAGGTGAATTGAGTATTGCATGTGTTGGAAGTATAAGGTCAACAATGCCAAGGCAAGCACATAAACCATCTCAAGATCAATAATTAAATCCATATATTGTAATAAGGACAACTGATGTAATCAGGCATAGGAGATATAAAGGATGATGACATCCCCTACTATCCAAGCATAAGGAAAAGAGTCTCTCCATAATACCCTATCATTAGAATATCAATCAAAATGGGAATGGACATTGGGATCCATCCCTAGTGATAAGGCCTATAAAAGAGGCTTACCCCATTTTAAGTTTTCATAAAGTCTCAAGTATGATTGCCTCTAATTCTATCCTTCCCTAGCATCCATCCTTGCTAAAAATACCTTAGGATTTACCCTCATTCAGTCTCCACACCTAATGGTCAAGGCCCTTCTCTCTAGGTTCCCTAACTCTTACTAGAAAGAGTTCCCCTATGAGTCATCAAAGTTATGAAAATCCACTACATCGAGCAATACCTATTAAAAGAAGGTAATTTTGGTCAAATTTTCTTCTAAAGTTGAAATGAAGACACCCAAAGGTCTTGCTACTTGTGAATAAACTAATACCATAATCCAGTCAAAATGCCACCAAGGAAGCAAGTTTATCATAATCTGATGTTGACCCTAAAGCTCCCCATGCTATAAAATCTAGTTGACCCATAAAACCAGATCAAGGTATGCTTTAAAAATACTTTCTAATTGTGGCTAAGATAGGTTCTATTATTGATTGGAGTACCTGATCCATTCCAATGATGGTTAAGAAGGCTCCACCTTTAATAGGACCATGCTTCATCTACCACCTATGGCATTTTCTTCTCCTCAGAGAGTAAAAATATGGGTCTATCCCTCTCCTATGTTTGAGTGTGTTCTCAAATCCTCAGTATAGTTATGAGATAATACCATCAAGAAATACTAGGGACTAAGATCAATTTCTCATACAAGGGGGAGGAAGACCTAAGGTGGTCAAGCAAGGAGGTCACAAGGCAAGCCCCTTAACTCCCCAACATGATCTTAATACCTAAAGGATAGGAAGAATAGAGTAAATCAAAAGTTTTCTAGTTGTAGTATCTTCCCTAAATTTCTAAGCTTATTGGGCCCTCAAAGGTCTCTCCAAGATCCATGGTAAAATATAAGTATCAAAAGTAGAAGAAGAACACTAATAGGGATAAGCAAATTGTACATAAGGTAGTACGCTTGGTAATTCCAATAATTGTTGGAACATTAGAAGGAAAGGAACAAATGGTTTAATGAATAAGGACATTTCTCCCATAACAAAGCAAAATGCAAATATAGAATTACAACCCAAGTGGCACACAAACATGGGCTTTGCCATAGGAACTTGTTAGGAGTGCATAGAGAGTATTTATCATCACTAGAATGACCAAACTAACCCATAGTGACTGGATGTAATGGAAATTATGACAATATGGTTTTATCCTAACCCATCACAACCAGACATAGTTCTCCAAATAGCAACTAGAACATTCAAAGTGATGGCAAGAAAGGTAGCTCAAATGGAAACACCAAATTCAAGGTATTAATGAATAAGGATTGCATAGGTCTAGTCATGGGAAATTTCTAGCATGAAGTAGTCTGATGGTATGGTGAGAGTCCCATCAAGCCAACCTACCAGTAATATTTATTGCTACAAATTCTCATAATCTCAAAGATCATTCAAAATTGATGTTGAATAGCCTAGGAAATTTAAAATTGGATAATTTTAAATTCCTACACAAATTTTAGGGGGAATTTTCCCATGTTTCTTTTTATAAATATCTCTTTCTTTTTTATTGTAAAGTATGGAAAGCTAGTTATACTCGTGCCTAGTATTTGGTCTCATATGGGATTTTCCTTCACCCTCTCTTGTATCACATCCTAATTTGTGCCTTGGTTTGTTTAAGTTGATTATCTTGAAGCCTCTTTCTATCACATGTATGTAATTTGACCCTTGTATATATATATGAGAAGCTATGACTATTTATCTCTTTATCCTAGTTCTTGTGTATGTTTGTTTGGTGTATTTTGTATCTAGGAAAACCATGTTCCTTGAGTGCTATCAACCACAACATGTGTGTTCACTCAACCTATTGTGATACAAGGAGATTTAAACCTTTAGCACATCACCTACTTAGGATAGGTTTTGCTTTACTCATCCTTTGCTTATAGTCATTTACTATTTTTTGCTCTAGTCCTTTTCTCTAGCAAGAACTTGTTTAGATTAGGCTAGCTTAGGAACTCAGCAATGTGTTAAAGATCACACCCAAACAAGGAGTCAACCTTGGTAAAAAAAACCTGGAGGTCATTCAAAAGAGTTGCATCCCATGCTTCCTAAGCTTCCTATACTAGATTTCCACTTGAGGAACGAGCACCAGATACACCCAATGAGGATGCATTACAGGTTTTTGGAAAATTTAGATCATAAGGATCAAATCCAATCTGCAATGCCTACCTAAGGAAGGAATCTTTTAGTGTAGTGAGTACTCACTACAAGTAATTTAGCCTATATCACTAAGGCTGAATGCATCAAAACCGCACATAAGCTTACCTAAAATACTCCTGTAGGATTAGATATAAATACCCATAGGCTTACGTTGAATATGCATATAGGCTACCATTAGAGGTATCCATAGGTACTTAATCACTATTAGACTTGTCCAATAATGTCAAATTATTAATATTCCAACAAGGGGCCTTCTAATAACACTCCAAAGAGAGAATGGGATGAGCTCTTGAAATAAAATGTTAGCCCCTTTGGGCATTAAAATATCTATGAAAGGTTGGAACACATCTTCATTATGATATCATTAGAAATATCTAGCATATATGTAGCACCAATATCTACATCTAATATAGGTGTACAAGGCATAGGAGGATCAAGCTTATCAAAAGTAGGATCCATAACTAAAATGGATGTTTATCAAGATTCAAAGATAGAAGTATCCAAATCTTTGATATTTTTTAGAGAACTCTCACTAGTAGGTTGAGAATATGGAACCACTAGAATGGATTTTATAAGGATCTTCATAGAAGAACAAGAACCAATATGAACCTCTAAATGAGGAGAATGATCCATGAGAAATATAGATTCATTTTCTAAAAGAATAAGAAGTGGGTCAAAAGGAGTTGATAATAGCACCTCTTCAAAAAATCACATCACATCTAACAATAATATCTTGCTTAATAGGGTCATATATATATTATTACTTAATTGAATCAAAATTCCCTATGAAATGCAATGGTGATTTCAATTTTGTGTTATTTTTTTATAAATATGAGACCATGAATATGAACCAAAAAATATAAGTCTTATCTCTTACCAGTCTCTCAATAGGTGTCATACCTTGACTACTCATTGTAGGATTTTATTAATAATATTATTGCATAGGTCATTGCTTTATCCCAAGACTTGGGCTCCATCTACTTGGCATACAACATACATATATCCATATCTATAATAACCCTATTTTTTTGTTCATCAACCCCTTTCTCCTCAAGATATAGTAATAATTCCTCTAAATTCTAATTCAATCATGAGCTAATAAATCACCAAAAGTATGGCTAACAAAGTCACCTCCTCCATCAGTCCAAAGACACTTGATCTTCCTATCGATATGATTCTCCATAAGAGATTCAAAATTTTTAAATTTCTAAAAATATTTATCCTTAGTGTCAATTGTATAGATCCATATATATCTAATTAAATCACCATTAAATATGAGAAAGCACATATTCTTGAAAATATAAGGATAACTTAATCATCCACAAGTATCACTACAAATAAGATTCAATGGTTAAGAGGTATACCTATATTTTCCTTTTGGAAAAGGTTCATGATGATGCTTCTCCAAAACACACCCTATACAAAATCTACTAGGAGGATAAATAGAAATAATATTATTAGCCATCTAAATTTGACTCATGTGCCTTAGGGATCCATAAATAATGTGCCTAAGTTTTTTATTCCAGCATTTACTAAGGTCATGTATTTAGGATACCATAGCAATAAAGTCTTACTTCTTATAGGAATAAGGAGTATGGTTGTTTTTTTTATACATTTGATATTTCTCATTATTATATCTCCATTCTATTCTCTTGAAGGCATCAATTAATATCCTTAATGATCCATCTATCCAAAATTTCCACCTTTTTATTAGTATTAGTGATGTGATAAATGGAGAGGATAATAGGGTCCACACCTAGTACTTGTGATTCTTCCTCAAATGTTAATTAATTGAAAATCACACCACCACTACCTACCACCTATAATTAAATTAATCACCAATGACCACTCATTCACCATGATGTTATCCATTATAGTTAGTCAAAATATGATGATGCTTCATCATTTTCTAGGTTACATTTGAATCTATATTTCATTACTTTGATGAAGTGGAGAACCAATGGGTTGAATGAATATCCACATGTGAATGTGATGTTTCATGTTATAAATAGTCCAAAAAGTATAGTGTTTGTATGTATTTTTTACCATAAATAATACTACCACAAAAAAGAGCTTAAAAAACTACACAATTTGGAAAAAATATTCAAAATGCTTCCACATGCAAATATTATGACCTCAAAACACAATAATTCCAACAATAACTTTTAAAATTTCTAAATATTTAATGTTACATCCAACAAATTATTTGTTACCATGTTTCATTATTTGGGAAAATAAAAAATACCACATTTTCACTAAAATTGTTATTGATTAGATAAGTGACTAGATAATTGTGAACAATCAATTTGTGAGTTAGCACTTTTGAGTTAGTTCTTCACACTTTGTATAAATGTTCTTCCTCCAACTGGATGCCTTATCAATCATTACCTTTCTATGTTGTTCTCATCCATAGAACAAAGCTAACTCAAATCAATGTTTTTGGGATTTAAACCCCAAACCTTGTGTGCAATAATCCTTAATGTGCATCCGATTGGTAATAATATTCATGGGACCACACAACACACATATAATTCAAGCTTACGCTAAGGCTCGACCTTGTGATCTCATGTTATATTAAAAAATATAATCATTGTTGGGTTATAACACTAAACAAGAGTTTATCTCTTCGTTTCACTTGAAATATTGAATATGCCCTACAAATGCATGCTTTGCAAGTGTTACAAACCTATGCACCAAATATTTTGTTGCCATAATAGATAATATTTCTTTAATATTCCTTCATTTAAATTCATAAACTTTTAAAATGGAGGCAAAAAAATTATGTTTTATGATACAAAATAAGGTGAAATTAAAAAAAATAATAATTGGATCCACCTAAAGGTTTCTAAAGAATCCAAAAATATTGATACTTCATCCATAATTATCACATTTTTTCTTATACAACCTTCCCTTAGAACACAACCAAGTTGCAACATGAAATTCATTTGACCATTTTTATAACTTTGTCAAGTAGCTCAAAGGTTTCACCATGCATTAAAGCCTAGTCAAGATATATTTTGCAAGTACAAGTGGTAAAATGTGTTTAGGTTCTCGTTTACTTGAGAAATAATATTAATAGTTCTCTCATCTAGACTATACTAGTGATAAAATATCCAAAGTAGGGAAATAAATGGATTTTTTCAAAATCCATAATTGACAAGCAAGGTTTGTGAACAACCTCAAAAAATTTAATCCATCATTTAGGGAATCATTGGAATAATCAACTAGAATAATTAGTTAACCCAAAACTTAAATTAATGTCAAGGATAAAGGAAATGAATCTATTAATTATTATTTCCCCTAATCTAGCCAATATGTTATGGCATAGAGAGATCCTTTCAACAAAATATCCTTTAGGATTTTTTAGTGAAACCCTAAAAATTATTATCATACACCAAATTTTGAGGCTGACTAAAATAGATACACACTTGCTTTGATACCATTTCAAATTTCATAATAGTTTCTAAAAGCAAATAAAATCAACAAATTAGCTAGAAAGAAAAATATAGATAAATATATGATATGAATGGTGTCCTTAGACACCAAATAATCCTACTAAGGGAAAAAAATTGTATCCCAATGATTACCAAATGAATGGTATCAAGGGTATAAATATCCATATTACAAGTGACCTTAGGTTAAGGTTAAATGACCTAAAGATCTATTATCAAAATAATATATCAAACTCAATTTTATAAGTTGTATAATGGCCCACAGGGCTATACAAGTAAACTCAATTAAAAGAGGTTATGGCCTTAAGTGAAGATGAAATACCATATAGAATGATGTAAAGAATTAGATTCACTCCTAGTCACATATTACATAGTCCTAATAATACTATAAATTTATGATTGAATTGTTATTTTCAAAATCTATTATGGAAAACATCATACATCGCAATAACACAAACATAATATAAATTTTCTATAAGACACTTTAGTTCCTAAGCTAGCATATTTATTTTAAAGTCAAATATTTTAATTTTTAGGTGTGTTAGTATAAAGGTGTAGATATGGTATTAGATACACAAAGTTGTTTAATGGACAAATGCAAGATTATCATGAAATATTCCAATATTAAAAGAAAAAATATTGGAAGGACTTGCATTTATTTTACTTAATGTATGTAGTGACAACATTCTAGAAATATGAATAAATTCTAGTGTATATGGTAGTTGGTCTCAAAAGGGTAGATAAGGATGAAAATCTCTTCAAAATAGAAATAAAAGTATGGTATTAAACAATGGAAGCTAATTTCAACAAGTAAATGATGTTAGGAGGAAGCTAATTTAATGATCAAGATTGTTGGGACTAATTCAAGATAAATCTTGTAAAAGTGCATAGTGTAGAATGGTGGAGCTCCTCAAACAAGATCACATCATGCAAATACAACTATTGAATATTGAATAAATAGAATATGAACTTCTATAAAATATAAAATTCAATAGCATAACATGAAAAAAATCATCGTATATAATATCACTATGCATAAGGTTTTTATGAAACATTGTATCAACTAGGTACATGCATGATGGTGGAAAATTTGACATCTCTAAAATAAATCATGAAAATTGCTCTTTCATAGGGTATTTTTCTTTACAATATACAAGATTTAACTTGTAATAAATAATTATGTTGGTCAGGTGATGGTGGTATCTATATATTATGCACCTTAAAATAAGGTTCTCCTTGGACTAGTTTCATGAGGCTCTCCCTTAATGAGTTGTGGGTTTTCTCTCTTCATTTATTTTAGGGTTAAATATATAACTAGACCAATTAAAGTTTCATCCACCCCTACCACATTTGCACCCCATATGTGTTAAATATGTTCTATGAAGTTCCCTTTTTGTTGGAAATTTTGAGTTAGTTGTGTTGTCATTGATGTCAAGAGTCAGTGTTAGGAATCGGTGCAGGACTTGGCAGAAGAAGGTTTAAAATATTTATATTTTAATCCCAAGAGATTTTATCTAAGAGCTCCAGTTGCTTGGTCAAAAGGATGGCTAAATACCCTGAAGAAAAGGCCTAAAGAAAATAATATTATAATATTTATTATTATAATATAAAAGGCAGTTAGAAAAGGCCCAAGGGTGAAAGAGGAAAACACCTAGGCCCAATGGAAATAATATTGTAATATTTTATTATAATATTAAAATTTTAATTATGCCTAAGGTAGCTTATAAATAATCTATAATGTTTACATTATAAAATTACTTATAAATAATATTTTTAAATAACCTAAAGTTGGGCTAGGCACCAAAAATCATTTATCTCCACCGACATGCATTGGAAGGCACTTAATTAATTATTTTCGCTGACGTGGAGGAGAGAGAGGCATATGGTATAAATACCATAGCCTTTCCCCAAAGGAAAGTAAGTCTCCAAAAATTCAAGTGCATGCAAATTAAGAGGGAATGCGACATAATTTTATGAGCAAGCAAAGCTAAGGAGAAAGATTTAATTTTTTTTAACCTCTGAATTTTAAGGAAGTCAAAGTGGTGAAAGCAGAAGATACCACCAACCAATGACGGTTGGGCTAGCGATGATTTTGAATTGTGCAAAGGTTTTAGAACACGAGGTGTTGCGTTTGATTTCCATCGACGACATGGAAAGAGCCTTTTGGATCTTGGTAGGCAAGGGAGAGTCAAAGCACTTTTAGCATCTTTGACTCCCATGTGAGTGCTTAGCTCATGTAGCTAGGGAGCTACGGCTAAGGTGTTGCAGGTGCTTCGACCAGGGATCGATCCCGCAGAGAGCGCACGAGGAGGTATTTAATTTTTTTTATATTGTGTATTGCCCTAAGGTTGTTGATAGCGCACGAGGAGGTGCAATGAATGGAATTTTGAAAGGTTTACATGAAATAGAGTTTATAAAGGTTATGCACTACAAATTAGAAAAGGAAATTTGGGATAAGTTGCAAGGCATATATGAAGGAGATAAAAATGTCAAAAGGGTAAAGTTATGAAATTACAAGGGAATATTTGAAGACCTAAAGATGAAGGATGAAGAAAACATTGTTACATATCTACTTCATGTGTATGAGGTTGTTAACTCCATGCAAGGACTTGGGATTGAAGTTCAAGAATCTAATGTTTGTTATAAGATTTTAAGATCACTCCCAAAAAGGTTTAGTGAAAATATTTCAGCTATAGAAGAGTCAAAAGATATTGATATTTTGATAAGGGATGAATTACATGGCATTCTCATAGCTTTTTAGATAAGAATAAAAGAGGAACCTAATCCCTAGAAAGAAGCAACCTTCAAAACTACTAAGAAGACAAAGGGTAAGAATTCAAATTCAAGCAATGAGTCATCCAGTGATGAAGAAGCAAATTATGGCAAAAATAACAAGGACTCGAGAAATTATAAAGGTATGAAATCAGTTAGATGTTTCAATTGTGGAAAGTATGGTCACTATGCATCTGATTGTCCAGAGGCTGGAAATAGCAATGATGAAGAAAAATAGGATCATAAGAATAGGGAAACAGGAAAACACAGGTATCAAAAGAAAAGTAGGGATGGACAAGGTAAACAAGGAAAGAAGTTTTTCCAAAGGTATAAGAAGAGTTTCTATGCAGACAAGGCAGGTAAGAGCTCAAGTGATGGTGATGGAAATTTCCTCATATGATGATAAATATGAAGTACTATTTCTAGCAAAAGAAAAGGATGATGTTAGAAAAAGGGCACCAATGATTCTCAAGTGTTTTAGATGTGGTAACTTTGGTCATCTTGAAGATAGTTGTACAAGGAGTGGTTTCAATTTCAGTGATGATGAATATGAAGATACATTTGAAGGACCAGAAGAAAATCTTCTTATGGCAATAGAAGAAGAAGGGAGTACTTCTAGTGGAAATAAATCAGAAAGGAATGAAGATAATCCTAAAGGTAAACAAATAGAGGAAGAATCAGAGAAAGGAGAAGTTGATCTTGAAGGTGAACTTATTTTTGCTCTTGATGCACTAAGGGAGGTAAGAAAGTAGAATTCAAAACTCAAGCTTAAATTTCAAGAATGTGATGAAGAGAAAGAAAATTTTATAGAGGATCTAACCAACTCAATAGCTACGACAAGGAGGTTCAAAGATAATTTAGAAGCAAAGGTTTTAGAATGTGAAAGGTTAGAGCATGAGGTAGCTTCACTAAGGAAGGAAGTAAAAGAGTCTAAGGACAAGTTACACAAGTTTGGGAGAAGCTCAAAGAAATTGGATAAGATTATCAAGACACAAAAACCTACATCAAACAAGACAGGTCTTGGTTTTGAACAGGTACAAATAAAATAAGGAGAGGAGTCAATCTCAAGCTCTGAAGAAGAAGAAGATTCAGAAGAAGAGATTGTAAGAGAGAGTGAGAATTCTGAGGATGATTTTGACAATAGAAAGTTCAACAAGGAAAGGAATAATGCACAAATGAGGAACAGATGGAACAGGAACCAACACAGGGTAAAAGAAACTAAGAGACCAATGGGGTCAAGGCAAGGTAGTTTTAATGGATGATGCTTCTCATATCATAGGTTTGGGCACAAGGCTACACAGTGCAGGACACATGAAAGATAGGAATATGGGAGTTTCAAAAATAGGCAATTTTTTCAAGGGTATTGCTACTCTTGTAATCAGTTTGGTCACAAGGTAGTAAATTATAGGGTTCATGACAGGAATGGATATGGCTTCACCAGGAGAAACCCCAAGATATTTGCAAATTCAAGGAATAACAACATTAAGTGTTATAAGTGCAATAATGATGGGCATACAATAAATTAGTGTAGAGCAAAAATTCCAAAGACAAGTAGGAACAGGAATAGTCAAAGGAATCAAAAGGATCAGTTAAGGAAGAAGGTGGAAAAAGGTAAAGATCAGTGTATGTTGAGAGTAGAGATACTCCCACCCCAGAATTAATCACCTCAAGAGGAGGTGGGGGAGGGGCTAAGCTAAGAGTCTCATTATTAGTGTCGAGACCCAAAGGTGAACCTTTACCATTGATGACAAAGGGGGAGATATTTGAGTTAGGGGGAGAGCATTCAGTCAGGGGGAGCAGTTTCTCAGGGAGAGTAGTTTTGAAAGAGGAAAAGGTTTGGTAAAAAAAGGGTTGCCATCAATGAAAAAGGGGGAGATTGTTGGAAATTTTGAGTTAGTTGTGTTGTCATTGATGTCAAGAGTTAGTGTCAGGAATCAGTGTAGGACTTGGTAGAAGAAGGGTTAAAATATTTATATTTTAATCCCAAGAGATTTGATCTAAGAGCTCCAGTTGCTTGGTCAAAAGGATGGTTAAATACCCTGAAGAAAAGGCCTAAAGGAAATAATATTATAATATTTATTATTATAATATTAAAGGCAATTAGAAAAGGCCCAAGGGCAAAAGAGGAAAACACCTAGGCCCAATGGAAATAATATTATAATATTTCATTATAATATTAAAATTTTAATTATGCCTAAGGTAGTTTATAAATAATTTATAATGTTTACATTATAAAATTATTTATAAATAATATTTTTAAATAACCCAAAGTTGGGTTAGGTGCCAAAAACCATTTATCTCCACCGACATGCATTGGAAGGCACTTAATTAATTATTTTCACTGACGTGGAGGAGAGGGAGGCATATGGTATAAATACCATAGCCTTTCCCCAAAGGAAAGTAAGTCTCCAAAAATTCAAGCGCATGCAAATTAAGAGGGAATGCGACATAATTTCGTGAGCAAGCAAAGCTAAGGAGAAAGATTTAATTTTTATTTAACCTCTGAATTCTGAGGAAGTCAAAGTGGTGAAAGTGGAAGGGACCACCAACCAATGATGGTTGGGCTAGCGGTGATTTTGGATTGTGCAAAGGTTTTGAAATGCGAGGTGTTACATTCGATTTCTGTCGATGATGTGGAAAGAGCCTTTTTGGCTCTTGGTAGGCAAGGGAGAGTCAAAGTGCTTTTAGCACCTTTGACTCCCACGTGAGTGCTTAGCTCACGTGGCTAGGGAGTCGTGGCTAAGGTGATGTAGGCACTTCAACCAGGGATCGATCCCACGGGGAGCACATGAGGAGGTATTTAATTTTTGTTATATTGTGTATTACCCTAAGGTTGTTGATAGCACTCAAAGCGCTTGGATTATTTTTGTGCTTGGAGTGTAGAGTGAAGAGGGAAAATTAGCACGTGAGGTTATTTATTTTTGTTAAAGAGTTTAGGGAGTTAAAAGGGTAAGGTAATTAATTTTTACCTTAGAGAAGTTGAAATATTTTGATTGAGGGTTAAAAATATATTGCACTATTTTATAAAGTTAATTACTTGAAAAATGCAATATTGAGTAGGGAGACATAAGTAGTGTTTGGATTGTTTCATGCATTAAAATTCTGAAAAAGGGTTATTGTGAAATTGAATGGTTGAAGTATTTATTTGAAAAAGTTTGGAGATAATAAGGTGTACTTGAGTTTTGTTAATCTTGTAATCTTTGAGTGAGGATTTTTGCTATCTAACCCTTGAGATTGGCAAAGAGGTTGATTGTGATTGAGATAGATTTTGAGGTCATTTCTACATCAAGAAAAAGGTATGGGCATATCTTCCTTGTGAGTGAAATATTGTTGGATTGAGTGTTGTGAATGCTAAGTTGGAGTGAAAAGGATTGTTTGATAAGCATTGTTGAGTTTGGTTTTGAGATATCCAATATTGATTGATGAGGGTTTTTCTAGAATGAAGGTTGATGCTAGAAACCTTGTTTGATAAGCATTGTTGGAAATATTGAGTGAGCCTTCATGTGCATGATTAGGGTTTGTGAAAGATCATGAGTATCATTGTTATGTGAGATTTGTTTGATAAGCATTGTTGACTAAGCTATCATTGTTGAGTGATTGGTTGAGTGGAGTTGATTGAGCTTAGTTGATTGGAAGTGTTGGAGTGATAGTTCAAGTTCTATGAAACAAATTATTCTTTACTAATTTGAGAAAGAGTTTGAAAGTGATTGAGCATTGTTGAAACATATTGAGTCTCTAACCATTCTCTATATGTTTCTGTGGTTAAACAAAAGAGTTTGAAAGTGATTGAGAATTATTGTGAGTGTGAAGCATATTGAGTCTCTAACCATTCTCTATATGTTTCTATGGTAAAACAAGAGAGATTGAAAGTGATTGAGCATTTTTGTGAGTGTGAAGCATATTGAGTCTCTAACCATTCTCTATATGTTTATGTGAGATTAAACAAGATTCTGTGTGAAGCTTGTTTGTGTGATTGAAGAGATTTTTGTGATAGATTGAGTTGAGTTGTATAAAGCTTTTGTGAAAGCTAGTGGATAGATTTGAGTAAGTCCTAGAGTGGAATTAAGGACTGAGTTGAGTAAGATTTTGTGGAAGCTTACAATGTAGATTTGAGGTAAGTCTTAGTGAAGACTTGTTGAGCAGATTGGACAAGTTCTAGTGAGGACTTGTTGAGCAGATTGGACAAGTTCTAGAGAGGACTTGTGGATAGATTTGAGGTAAGTCTTTGAGAAGACTTGAGAGCAAAATTTATTGATTGATTTGTTCAAGCTTTGAGTTAAGGTTTGGGGTAGATCTAGAAGAGTTGATTTGTGATTGAGTCAAGATTTGTGTTAAGGCTTGAGGATAGATTTGAAGATAGATATTGAGTAGATTTGTGCTAGACCGAAGGACTATGTTTAGTGCATATTTGAGGATAGAGATTGATCAAATTTGTGCTAGACCGAAGGACTGTGTTTAGTGCATATTTGAGGATAGAGATTGAGCATATTTGTGCTAGACCAAAGGACTGTGTTTAGTGTATATTTGAGGAAAAATATTGAGTAGATTTGTGCTAGACCGAAGGACTATGTTTAGTGCAGATTAGAGATAGAGATTGAGCAGATTTATGCTAGACCGAAGGACTGTGTTTAGTGCAGATTTGAGATAGAGATGAGAGTAAGCTTTGGAGGTGATAGAGTAGAGGATAGTAGTCTCCAATGGATAGAGATCCATTAGCCAGGGTAGTGAGGACAGAGGTCTTCTGAGTGAGGATAGGAGTCTTCAGTGGAGAGAGATCCACAAGCCAGTGTAGTGGAGGCAGTAGTCTTCTAGAGGATCACCATCCAGAGCAGAGGAGAAGGATTTCTCCTATGGATAGATATCCACGAACCAGCTAAGGGGATTGGTGTCTCTTGTGGATAGATATCCATGAACTTGATTAGGGGATTGGTGTCTCCTTTGGATAGAGGTCCATAAACATTGTAATAGGGAAAGGATTCCCAAGAGATTTTTTGAGAAAATTTTAGTGAAATATTTTCTCTGTGGAGTAGCCCACATTGGGTGAACCACGTTAAATTGGTGTCTCTATTGTGTGTGGTGATTTGTGCATTTCTTTGATTACTGCTATTGACATTGCATTGATATATTGGATAATATTATTTGGGAAAGAAAAGTAAAAAGTGGTCTTATACTGTTCACCCCCCCTCTCAATATAATCTTGTGTTCTTCACTTTTTTTGGGTCATGATCCAATTTATGCATGGTGATTATTGATATTTAAATCTCTAGTATCATCATGCATCTCACACATCATATAGTCCTTAAAAAGCATGCATGATTCTCAAGGTCATGATCATATCCCTCAATATTAATGTCCTACTAAATATTTATACAAATAGTAAATAATAGTTTGTACCCCCACTATAAAATCCAATTTAGTAGCCCTTTTATTATTTTTAACCTTACCAAATCATCCAAGGAAGTTTACCTACATGTGGAATCTTCTGCATATTGGTTTCAAATTCTTTGTACAAGAAAAATTTAATCTCATACTAGTAAAAGTTAGTGTTTATATTCATGTTAAGTTTCTTCCTTGGTATTGTAATTTCTACAAGTTTTGCTATTGTAATATTTGAATGATGGTCAAAGAGATCCTATGACTACTCATAATTATTTGACACTTAAATGACTTGTCTCAATTATTTATCATGTCTACATGCATACTAGTATTCTTTCATACTATTTCCTATATTATAGGTTGATTTTACCTTGTGTTAATCATGAAAATTTATTCTTCTACAAATTATGAAGCCACAAAAACCCTAACTAATCTTCTAAACTAGTCTCCTTCATTTTGTTACAACCCATGGTCCAACATTTGTTTTATAAAAACTTGTAGGGCTTCCATATCATGAACAATGTTTTGTTCCTTAAATATAAAAAGTGTGTCTATGAGTTTCACCCTTACAGCCATATTTTTCTCCATCTTCTTATTTTATCAAGTTTCCTATGTGAGTTGTAGAATCATAATTTTTATAAGTTAAAGAGAAAAAAAAAATTCTATCCATGTGATATGTGTTTTCAAGTTGTACCTTTGCCCCCCTAAGTCCATAATATTATCATATATTTTCTATAGGGCTACCTCCTTCATGGAATAGAAGATAGAAATTATAATATACTCCTTAATTGTTATATGAGCAGTGTCACTTTTGACCCCATAGTCCATAGTTTTTTATATACATTTTATTTTATGAAGTTCCCTCCTTCACAATTTAGGGGTGAAAATACATATGGAACCTATTAAATACTAAAATCACCAACATCTCCCCACACCATACAAATATTTAAATCCCTTTTCTTTTCAAACTACCTATGTGTAGAGGTTACATTTGGTTTGTAGACTTCCTACTTTTATAAATCCTACATACCATAGACCTCTCACCCATATAATAAAATTATTATTCTAAATTTTTTATTGGAAGAGTGATGTTAAACAAGTTGAATAAATAATATAACCTTTCATGCTAAATGGATGTATTTTCAATACCAATTTTGCAAAGTATCAATGTTTATTTCTTGGGTTTTGAGTAGTCAACATTGCACCAACCATAGCCATGAGCACATCAAGATCATCAACCACTTCATCCCCATCAAAGAAAAATAAATACATGAAGTAAATATACACCCCTCAATAATTTATCGGGGTCTAATCTATAAATTGGACATCAAATGCTATAAATTCTATGGGGTACTATGATGCATTTGTAAAGGATATCCCCCTCAAACATGTGTATCAAAAATTTATAAAAAAATTGAAATACTATGTATCTACATAGTTTAAGAAATACATTCCTATTTGGAGTTAGTCTAATAGTGAGTGAAGTACCTAGATCTCATGATGGAAAACACTTATGTTGTGAGGAAGAAACTGTTTGCCAAAGTTAGACCAGTTTTGTATCTATTATATTTAATTTGAGATGTTTCTCTTGATGACTTTGTTGTCGTGAACAAGGTATAATCCCTAAATTTATGACAAAAGAGTCAATAAGTTGAATATAGCCAAACATTGGTTCATTAGAAAAATACAACTAATATCCAAATAATCCTTACACATAAGAAAGTTGATTTCATAAAAGAGATCAATAATGATATCATCCTCCTCATCCCAATTGGTGGAAAGGAGGCCATACATTTCAAACCATGGATATTTTATTTTCTATGGATGAGAAGTAGATTGTATAAGATCATATTATTAGTGAAGAGAAATTGAAAGTTTTTTAAACGAAGATATTTTATAATTTTTCATTTTTTATATATATTCCTAAAGCTCCATCCTAAGTCCAATCATATTAAAATAAAAAATAATATATAAAAATAATTTCTTATGTCCCAATGCTCTATGGACACCACTCTACTCTATTATAGTTTTATGGATACCACTCCATAGGAGAAACCTGTCCCCTCTATTATGGTTTTGTGGACACCATTCCACTCTATTATGGTTTTGTGGACACCACTCCATAGGAGACACCTATCCCATATATTCTAGTTCTGTGGAAACCACTCTACTATGTCCTGGTTTTGTGGACACCACTCCACAGGAGACACCTATCCCCTCTGATCTAGTTCAAACTCTACTCAAGTCATCTCTCAAACCTGCTCTATAATTCTATTCAAACCTACTCCAAAACTACTCAAATATACTCTAAAACCTTCTCATATCTACTTCAAAACCTGCTAAAATATGCTCAAAATACTGCCCATATCTGCTCCAAAACTTGCTCATATCTGCTCCAAAACCTGCTCATATCTACTCCAAAACCTACTCATAAATCCTACTCAAATTTGCCCCAAACACCTTCTCAAATCTGCTCACAAAAGTGCTCAATACTGCTCCAAAACCTGCTTTCAAAACTGCTCATCTACTCCCAAATATTGCATGCATACAATGCTCATCTATTCCCAAATATTGCATACAAAACAATGCTCATATATTCCCAAATATTGCATACAAAACAATGCTCATCTATTCCCAAATATTGCATAATGATATCATCAAGTTCTTCACCTATTATTCAATGTTATTTCCTTAATTAAAGCAATTTCGACATAGTCTACCCATAATTATTTTATCTTCATGAACATATAGAGAATGATATGTACTAAAAAAATGACCAATATGTTCTTCACATTCATTAATTTTGTCTCTTTCACATGTCTCACATTTATTACCTCAAAAGGTAGCTTTAGTCTAGCACTTGATATCTGACCTCGTAATTACTGATTTGCACCTTTCCTTCAAAACCAATCATAGTGCCCAGATATATCCTTTTCATCTACTCCTAAAATCAATCATGAAAAATGCACAAATTTACTTCTCAAATCTGATCTATAACCCTTGCACATTTACTCCCAATTTCCATCAAATCAATGCACAAATTGACTCACAAATATGATCTATAACCCTTGCATATTTTCTTCCATTTTCCATCAAATCAATGCACAAATTGACTCACCAATATGATCTATAACCCTTGCATATTTGTTTTCAATTTAAAGTAAAAACAATGCACATCCAATAAGTCCTTACACCTCCAAATATATGACAAAAAAATGTTTTCCTTAAACAAAACCACCTTGAGAAAGGAATTAAATCACCATACCTCTAAATATGTCTTAATAATGATGATCTTATTTTTGCATAAGCTTCCCAAACCTGTCTAGACAAAAATAATTTTTCTTTTGTTTGTCCCTTCAAAATTTGGTTAGCAATTATCCTTTTTCTTTTCTTGAATAAAAATTAAATCATCCACTCAAAAATCCTTATAAAAGTGACCTCTTATTTCTTCTTTTATAATATGAAAAATACAAAATTGAAATACCAAATTTACATCTTATGTCTCCAACTTATTGCATGCAAAATACAATTTTATAAAAATCAAAATTACACCTTATATCTCCAACTTATAACATACAAAATTCAACTTTTATAAAAACCAATGTAGCACCTTATATCTCCTACTTAAACCAAAATAAAAAAATTCCCTTACCTTGCACCAAAAACCTTAACTATCACAGAGGGGATTTGACCCCTAGACCTTCCAAAGTGCAGTGCCTTGCCAACATCTCCTTGACCAGCTGGGCTAGCCCAACGAGTAACACCAAAAAGGATCTCACTTTATTTAAACCTGCGATGCGCTTCCACTCAGAAAAAATAACCATGACATATTCCAAGCAAAACTGCCACTGAAGGGTTTCAACCCTCATACCTCATGCACAAAAACTCCTCATGTAAAGCCACACAACCGAATGGGCTACCCCAATAGGTGAAAACAAAGGAGCGCAATGTAATAATTATTCGTATCTTTTCACTCCTTCAATAGAATTTTTTTTAATAAAATGGTATCGACCAGATTCGACCCTGCAACCTCATTCATAACAGTGCTCTTCAAAGCTTGACAACCAGTTGGGCTATCCTAGTTGGTGACAACAAAGGGGTGCAATATCATCTTTATCATTGTATTTCATTGTCTCCTATTTTTGTTTCTCCTCTTCTTTGGCTAACGCTCGCACTCCACAACATATTTAATCGATTTTCCTTCCTTATCAAAGGTGAATTATCACCAAATATATTTATATGCTTCCTAGTGTTGTTTGTTTTTGTCCAAGTCGGTTCAAACCTTTTGCTTTCAAAATTTATAATGATTGGCACCTTTTTCTTTTTCAAATTATTTATATTATAATATTTTAAATCTTATGATTTAAATATTATAATATTTTAATTCTTATGATTTAAATATTATAATATTTTAAATCTTATGATTTAAATATTATAATATTAACTTTTAAACCTTTGTCCCTCTCTTGAAATATTTAAATCTTTTTGTCCCAAGAAACTTTTAAACCTTTGTCCTTTTCTTTATAATATTTAAATATTATAATCCTTTGCTTAAAATATAGTTGCCTTGCTTTGAGATATACCTTGCCTTGAATAATTATCCATTGTTTGCTATTCACCAAATCCATTTTTGACACCGTTGATATATTTTCCAACCTTATAAACTTCTCACCCTTGAAGAATATTTTTGCCTTGAATACCATGCACCTTTGACATCAATGACAATTCAATATTTCCAAAAATTACAACATTTACCCTTACAAGGTAATATTTTATCATTTTCCACCATAACCTCAAAGGCATTTCAAGCATGTATGTAGAAATTTTCTTGCTTGGCTACTCGGGGATAAATAAAATTATGTCTACTGCCTAATTCAAAGAGAATTGCAATACATTGCCCTTTGAATAATCCTACTACCTTTATTGCTTAAGGAGTAGAAATTATTGCAAGTCCATGGACAAAGATTTCTTGCTATGGTTCTTCTTGCATTTCATCCTCATCCTTAAACTATTCCTCTAGTGGTTCTACTTCTTCATCAAGTTGTTCAATGCTTACAAATTCCTCTACATCCAACAAAAATAAATTCTTATGGGTGCATTTATTCCATGGTGAATATTTCTTGTAATAATTACAACATAAGCCTTGTGCTCAATATGCATCCATTTCTTTCATAGTCAAACTCTTGAAGAGGGTATATTTATTGCCAATATTTGGTGTAAACTTGAAAGAAAATTTGGGTTTGGCCTATGGAAATTTAGATGGTCTCCTTTAAACCAAAAAGTTTTCTTCCACTAATCTAGCCAATCTTATGGCTTGAATCATATACTGTGGTTTGAACATTTATACCTTAGCCTCTATATCATCTTTCAATCTACTAATAAAACAACTCTAAAAAAATCCCTCATTCAACCCCTTTGTCCTATTAACCATTTTTTAAAATTGAGTTTGATATTCATGGACAATAGATGTTTATGTTAACTTTGTCAAGGATCCTTTAAATCCCTCATACTTACCAGGGCTTAAAGGAGTGACTAATTGTGACTAAAAATCTTCTCAAGAAGGGTCTTGAGTTATGTTTTGTAATCATTTATACCATTATAAGACTTTAGATTCAAAGTTGAAAGATGTCATGGTGACCCACAAATTTTTAGATTTATTATGAAGTTTGAAAAAATGCTCTGATCGAAATAACCACCCATCAACATCCTTTCCATTGAACTTAGGAAAGTCTAATTAAGGTATCTTAAGTGGATTTTCTATGTCAAAAAGAGAATGATTACCTTATTTCTCCTCATAAATTCCCTTATATTTATTGCCTAAACAAAAACCCAATGTTTTAGTCTTAATGTGCTCAAACACCTTTGGGCCGTCCCTTAATATGTCTACAACCTCTTGGAATTTTTCTTCAAATTTAGATTTGGATCTAAGTTTATTATGTCTCATAATCGGTACTTCTTACCTCATCGGTTTAAAGCCATTTCTAAGGTTAGTGAGTGTGATACTCACTTGCTCCATAAAGTTTTGCCAATCATTTATGTATGATTTGAACCACTCACACTGATTTATTAACAAATAGAACTATTCTTCTAGGAGTTACTATTTTTAGTAATTGACTAGAAAAGTGATTGGGTGCTATATATCAAAATTATCGGCTCAAAAATATGAGTACAATGGACTAGGTCTCAAAAAATATTTTTTGACACCTTAGAAAAAGTGCATGGAGGTTATATACCAAAATTATTAGCTCGATGAGATGATCACAATGGGCTATATCTTACAACACTATTTTTTGGTACCCCAATTTTTTTTCTCTAGGGGAGTGCTATCTTCAAGTGTTGATATTTCTCTTGGAGTCTTTGTTCACTCAAAAATTTGACTTTTGTCCTCAAAGTGTTACCAGAGTTTACACTATCTATTATTGACTCTATTTTATCTGATATTATTTTATCACTGACATTGTATCTCACTATCTCTGATAACTATCTAAGCTAACTTTGTTACTAATAAATCCCATATCTATTATATTTCCTAAATATTATAAGTAACTATTACTACTGTTGGTAGAATCTATCATGACTATTATTATTATTATTATTATTTATTTGTCTAAAACATCCCAAAAGGGATGCCACTTTCGGGTAAGACCCAAGGAGGCAGGGGTATCCATTCCGCCAAAAACACCCAGACTCGGACCTGGCCTACTACCTTTGACATACTCAAGGAGCAAACAAACACACAAAACCAATTTAAAAATAAGTGAATAACAACAAAAATAATAAAATAAAATAAAAAACATGCTCCTTGAGTGTGTCAAAAACAAAAGCACAACCAAACACATACAAAAAGAAAAAAGAAACCACAACACAAACCACATAGAAAAACACAAGAACCACATAACAAAACATAAACAAGACAAAAACAATAGAACACTACAAAGACATAACCCAAAAAAAACATGAAAAATAAACACAACCAAAACCTAAAAAATTAAAAAATAAAATAAAAATAAAAATAAAAAACAACCAACAACAGACAATAAACAAAAACAAAAAACATAGAAAACACTCACACATAAAAACACGAAATAACACAAACAAAGAGAAACCCAAGAACAAGAACAAAAAAAACACAAGAACAATAACAAAAAACATAAAAACAAAAAACAAAACAACAAAAACACAAGAACAACAAAAAACAACACAAAGAACACAAAAACAAAACAAAATAAAAAATCCCACCCACCTTAAAAAACTAAAACAAAAAAAAAATAAAAAAAATAAAAAAAGAACAAAACAATGACCTATCTAGACCAGAAGACTGTTAAGGAAAGAATCAATAGAGGAAAAAAAATAAAGAATAGAATTAGCTAGGGAACCAAAAAAAACTGAATGAACCAAAGAGAAGCAAAAAAAAAAAACAAGAAGAAACTAGGTACCTTCAGAACTAGAGCCATCCAAAGAAATGATAGAAAGAAGAGCTTCCCTAATTTGAGAAGCCCAACATATAGGAGGGTGGCCATAACAAGTAAGATAACCTTTGTCCAAAGCCCAATTAGCTAAAGCATCAACACTCTTGTTTTGATCTCTGACCACATGATTGTAATCAACTTTTAAAAATCCCATCTGGATTAACTGAATCTTCTCAATAATTCTTTTTACTCTCCAATCCTCCTTATGATTCTTAGAAGGATTCTTCAAGAGATTAATCATAAGTTGAGAGTCAGACTCAACTAACACCTTTTTCCATCCAACCTTAGTAGCCTCCTGAAGGCCTTTGAGGATACCATACCCCTCAGTAAGGTTATTGGAAAGAATACCCAAATTCTTTGTAAAAGTAAAAACCAGGGAGCCATCTGAAAGTCTACCAATTCCTCCCACACTGGATTTTCTAGGGTTACCTCTAGAGGCTCCATCAGTATTGAATTTTCCAAAATCCTTAGGAGGAGGTGGCCAATTTCTATTCCTATCCATATTACTAATACTCACATTCACTTTAATTTGGTTGCCCTTAGAAGGTTTAATCTTCAATCTTTGCATCACTTGATCCCATATTTGGTGGGAGTTTTGGGGGTGATTAAGGAGATGATGGACTGATTCAACTAAGTTGGCTATGGTATTTTTCCAAATATAGTGAATATCCTTCCTATCTTGATTAAAAATTTGGTTGTTCCTTTCATTCCAAATATTCCAAAGAAGAATGGTAGAACCCATCCAAACTAATTGCCTAATAAAATGATCAACACCCTCTTGATTAGGCCAATCCCTCCAAAGCTGTTCAAAAGTAAAAAAATTGGACCACTATAAGCCAAGTAAAGTGGCCATTCTCCTCCACAGCTCAGAGGCTAAAGTACACTCAATAAAAATATGGTTGATATTTTCTACATTCTCTTCACACATTTCACATCTAAAAGGGCCATGAAAACCACACTTCATAAGTTGCTCACCAGTAAGCACACTACGATGCAATAAAATCCAATTAAAGAACCTCACCTTAGGCCAGATATTTTGAGCCCATAATCAAGAAAATATGTCAGAAGAATGGTTGGGATTATTATGGCATAAGGTCAAATAACCTTGAGCAACTGAATACTCACCCTTAGTAGTGTTGTTCCATCCAAAACAATCTTTTTCATGGGACCAAGAGAGGGATCTCATATGAAGGATGCCTTGGATATCTTGTCTTTATCTTTTTGGGATTTGAATAGGCCAGTCCTCAATAGGGATCTAATATCTACCAAGATTTGAATTACCAGTATGGTACCGATGGTAATTAGCCACCTTTATCTAATTAGCTCGATGAAGCTCCTCCATCCAAGGCCTCCAATCGGGAAACTAAGTTATCAAAGGCTTATGACCATCCCAAGAATCTGTCCAAAAATTTGCATGTTGACCATTATGAATGATCCAAAATAATTTTTTCTTTATCAAATCCTCACCAGTATTAAGAACTGCTAAAATGGGAGAACCTTTGGTAGGAAGTTGATAGCGAACAAGGTCTTCAGGACTTTTGTTCTCAGCATATTTAGCACGGAGATTATTGACCCAAAGAGCATTGGGGTTATGCAACATCCTCCAATATAATTTAGCAGCTAAAGCTTTGTTGTTATTAATTGAAGACCATAATCCTAACCCCCATTCACTCTTAGGAAGACATAAAGTATCCCATTTCACCAAGGCCCATTTTCTTTTCTCCTTAGTACCACTCCAAAGGAAACAATGACTGATTTGATCCAATTCTCAAAGAACAACCTTTGGGATATTCAAAATGGAAGAAACATAAATAGGAATAGCTTGAAGGACTGATTTTACCAAGGTGATTCTAACCCCGAAAGAAAGCCACTTGTTGGTCCACTTTCCAATTTTCTTCTTGACTTTGTCCAACAACCAATTCCAATCTTTATTTTTCTACCTTTGAATATTTATGGGAATACCTAAATAAGTGATTGGAAGAGATGTCTTCTTATATATTAATTTATCCAAGACCATGGATTCCTGTCTAGTAGAGTAGTGAAAGAAAATAACTTTAGATTTATCTTCATTGATCAACTGCCTAGTAGCCTTAGAAAAATAGCTAATGATTTGCTTAATATTAGAAGCTTCCTTAACTATAGCTTTACCTAAAAGAGTAGAGTCATCCACAAATTGAAGATGAGAGATAGGACTAGCTCCATGAGCAATGGTAACTCCCTCAAAGGTTTTTTTTCCCTCTTTTTGGTTATAGTCCTACCCAAGCATTCAACAAGAATGATGAATAAATAAAGTGATAGCGGGTCACCTTGCCTAATAGCTCTGGAAGTTGGGAAAGACTGAGAAGGCCTGCCATTGATAATAACTAAGTAGGAAACTGAAGAGATACATCCTATAATCCAATCCATCCAATCCTTAGAGAAACCAAATTGCCTCAAAACTTTGATAAGGAAGTGCCAATCCACTCTGTCATAAGCTTTGGATAAGTCTAATCGAATGAACATGGAAGGAGAATTTTGCATATCCATGGAAAGATCTCCTTATCATGACTATTATTGAATGCTATAAAACTATTACTAATAAAACCTATTGTGACTATTATTCTCACCATAAATTTTTTGTCAACTATTTGTGTTTAGTTAATTCTAGGATAGTGTAGTCTCCTCAGTATGCTCATATTTTTATATAGTTTTTTAACATACAAGATAAAAAAATATGGTACTCTAAGCCAAAGTGTGTGTACTTCCTATAGGACCTCTAATATTCCATAATAATGGATGATAATGCTAAAAATAATATTTTAGGCCACTACTCAAGGAGGATTCCATGCATACGCTTAAGCATACAACCCGTCTCTCTAATAGTATAAGAGGGTGATATTTTCAGATTCTATGTTTGGTGTACTATGGAGAATACATGGTCAAAAATATTCTTAGAGCTAAATATTTCTCTTAACCCTAATGGTTATCCCAATATACCCAAAGATATGTGAGAGCTCAATTCCATATACAGATGTTTGTAATCCCAAATCGGGTTCCAACACTCTAGTGTAGCAAATATGTGCTAATGGACCTAGTGGCATGATATTCTATGGAATGCATTTCTAGGTTATACTAAAACTTAGATAAAAATTAGTGATTAAATATTGGGGATGCCTTTAGATGATAGTAAACTAAGTCAAAAGTGAAAATGGGTCGACCAACTCATTAAATTCTTCTACAAATGGCCTTGCTAAGTCAGCCCATGAATGAATGGTGTTATCTCCTAGGGTGTGATACCAAGTAAGTATATTTCCTTGGAAATATATAACAAGAAGTCTAACCATGGCATATTCATCTATGATGTTATGAATTGTAGCTAATGATACCAAATATTGACAATGCTCATAAGTGGTTTTACTGGTACCATCATAGGTGGGGAGGGCCTTGAGAGCATCTTGTGAAATATCATTTGTTTGAGCTAGACCTAGAGGTCTAGTAGTGTTTCAAATAGAAAAGTTAGGAATAATTTGGTTTAGATTTTGATCCATGGTTATAGGAATTAATGATATTGGTGCAGTTGAAGAAGAAGGGGGTGAAGGATTTGTGTCTTGGTAACAAGGTTCTATAGTAAAAGTTCAATTCATCTCGGTTTAAGAGGGTCTAATTCAATAAATAATAGTGGAATTCCTAATTTATTGGTTGTTGATCTTGTGATCATATAAGTGATATAACAAATATACAAATATTATGTAAGTTTAATAAAATGGAACCAATAATTTCTACCTTATGAAGATTTTGGTTCTTCTTGATGGGAGTCTCTAGATGAACATACAATCACTGCTAATGAGTTCAAGACTATTCACCTAATCTTGAACTCTTTGGGTAAATGAGATGAACATAATTTTTCATCCCATCAAACATGCCAATAACTTACTATACTATTGGACTAAAATCTATCATTGTTGTGAAATGTGTTACACTTGTTGATTTTAGCTAAAACACAGTAATTGGATGGAATAAGGTCACCCTATGTTTCAACCTCGAGAGAAGTATGACTCTTGTGGATGTATATTAAAGGAAAATAGTAAGGAAAAGAGTAAAGATAAATAAATAGAAAGGGTTTAGGAATAGAGCAAGGATAAATGAATAAGTAAAATTGTGGATGGGATATAGTATAACAACATTGGACCTCTCAAGATAACAAAACATTAATTCATTTCATGGTATTTAATAGATCAACCATTAGTGATTACATACATAGGTTCATTTAACTCACTAAATTCATATTAATAATTCCAAGGATTCACACAATTAGAAATCCAATAGGCAATAAGGATATTGCTTTAAAATAATACACTAAAGGTTGAATGTAAAAGAAATGACTTAAATGAATGTATAATACTTCTAATTATTCCAAGGATCATAAATATTAGCAATCCAATAGGTAATTCAGATATAGAACTACTTTAATAGAATAAACCAATATTACAGTGTAACAAAAATGACTTAGAAGATATCATTCACATAAAACCTATAAATGCAAGCACTATGGAGACCAAACAACTACCACTTTATTGATCATAAAAAATTACAATGGGATACTATGCAAGGACTACAGAGCTAACCCTTTGAATGAGGTCTCAACCTATATTTATAGATTTACAATTCAAAATAGTTTTGGTGAGAGGGTAGCTAAATGGTCATTTGGATGACAATATAGCAAGAAACTAGAGATGTCAATGTGGTGGCTTGAAATTTTGTCTTGGCCTAAGTTTGAATTCAGACCATAGATCTACAATTATTTCTTGTATTATTGAAGTAGTCCCTTTCTTGCTTAGGTGACATGTGTTGGAATTTGGCTAGGCCCAACTATTAGGCACCAAGGTGGTTCTAGGGTTAAAAATGATCCTTAGCTAAAAATTGCTCAAGGTCAGGTTCTTCATTTGTTCGTAGGAATCGTCTTGCATAAGTGTCATAGTTTTAGGTATTTTTAGGCTTGGGCTACCTTTTTTTTTTCTTTTCTTTATTAATGAGCATGGTCTAGGATGAAGATTTTTATTGATGATATCTCTTGTTTGATTGACACGATTTCAAGTAGTGTTGTTGGGGATTGGTATTAGCTTTGTTGATCGATGTGATTTTGGATGATTGGTGCTTTTAATAGCATCATATAATTTAATGTATTAGGTATGGGAATATTCTAATTTTAATATTTCTTTCTGGTCCTGTACATGCACTTTACTCTATTTGTGTCTTTGTTGATTTTGACATGGTTTTGGGTGCCTTTCAAATTTTCTATTGTTTGGTTTAGGTCCATAAATATAATACTTCTAGATGATGTGGAACTTGTCATGTCATGGAATTAAATCTCACCCAAACTATAATACTTTTGGTTGATCTAGCACTTGTCACATCGTAGCCTCAGAGCTCGCTCGATCCTATGCTGATTTTATTTTTGTTATTTAGCCAAAATTTCTCCTTAATATGGTCAAAATTAGACCCACAGGTTGATACCATGAACACTTCTTCCATAAATGTACCTATTGGATACCAAAATATTTACCTAAAATGATGACAAAGATAAGCCCCCAAAACTAGTTGGTGGTTCATGACTGAAAGCTCTTTATTTAGGTATTGAGGGGAGGAACCCTAGGGCTATAGATATGGAAATTTTTGGTCAGTTTGTTACCTTATTAAGATGAGAAACTCCGTAGAAAGATCCTAAAATTTCATCCTCATCTTGTCCATTTGGGACTTAGGTGGATAATTTGGGGCCAATGGAGAGAGGAAGGTGGGAAAACCAAATCTGTAGAGAAAGTGAGGTGGGAGATGGCAAGTTGTTGGGTGAGTAGCATTGGGCATAAGAGCTAAGAAAATAGAGGCATTTTGGGCTTCAGGAGAAGCCTTACAATATGGATGAGTTTATTTTATGCTTGGATGGCTATCTGATAGGTTGCTAGCAAGGAGTTTCCTCAAATTTTAATCATCATAGAAATCTATTAATTAAAATATTTGAGGTAGAAAATTAGTGCTATACATGAGGAATTCGATATCATTTGAGATTATATACCAAGTTTTGTGGAATAAATTATTGAAATAACCCATTGAATGTGAGGGAAGTGACATGCACCATTCCCATGCTTTATATTTAAAAGATACTTCTAAAAGCCTCAATGCTATATTTATGTAACCATATTATGCACTACACAAAGGCTTACCAAATGATGCAAATGTTCCATTGGTGTTATCACATCTTATTCGATGAACTCAAGTTTGGATTTTAGATCTATAGAGGGGATTAGATTCCAAATATTTGGTGAAGTAGGAAGTACTAGGGTGCCTCCATAATTCCATGCCAATACTCTTCTAAATCTTGGATGTGTCACCATTTTTTGTTCTCCAATGGAGTTGTTAGACAAAAATTTAATGTTTGGTGCTGCTTCAACAAGTTGATGAATAAAAACTTACACCAAGATCTCTATCAAGAAATTATTGTGGTAGATTCAAGGGTAATTTTTAGTGGAGCCATTTAATTTAGTCAATTATTTTAATCAAGGAAGTTTCTAGGTGAATGCTTGTGGTGCTTCAAATAGTAAGGGACTAAGACCATAGAAACCTTAGTTGAAGAACACAAGCTTATACTGAGAGGGGGGGTGAATAGTATAAGACCACTTTTTACTTTTTCCTTCAATTCAACTTTCAACTCAAAATTATGCAGTGTATAGAAAACAGTATCAAGCATAAATCAAAGCAATGCAGAAAACACCATCCACAATAGAGACACAGCAATTTACGTGGTTCACCCAAAGTGGGCTACTCCACGGATAAAAATTTTCACTAAAATTTTATCAACCAAATCTGGGAAACCTTTCCCGATTACAATGTTTATGGGTACCAACCCAAAGGAGACACCAATCCCCTAACTCTGCTCTGGATGGTGATCCTCTAGAAGACCTCTTCCTCTGCTGCCCTTAGCAAATGGAACTCTATCCATAGAAGACACCTGTCTTCCCTTCTCTGGCTGGAGACCTCTGTCCTCAACTCTATCACCTCAAAGCTTGGTCCTCGAATTTGCACTAAACACAGTCCTTCGATCTAGCACAAATGTCCTCTATATTTTTCTTTGATCTGCACCAAACATAGTCCTTCGATCTGGCACAAGTCTGTCCTCTTCCTCTTTCTCTGGTCTACACCAAACATAGTCCTTTGGTCTAGCACAAGTCTGTCCTCAAATCTCTTTCTGTTCTGTCACAGTCGCACTTGGTTGAAACCAACTTTTGCACTATCTATGCAAACACAACAACACTCGATCGAACATCAACTTATGCACCTCTACACAATCATAGCAACATCGACTTCACACACTCTACTTCTCGAAGATCGAACTTCTCCCTTGCACTCTATCTACGAATATCGCACTTCGAACGCACACTTCGATCGATTCCATTTCTCTTCAAACAACCCTCCTCTTATACTAAAACTTTCAAGATTAAAACTTTGATCCTAGTCGACTGCACAACCCTAAACAACGTCGGCTACAAACCCTAATCTTCGTCAGCCCAGATTTAACTTTGTCGGCTCAAATTTAACTCTGCAACTCTTCTGTAGCTTCTGTCATGAAACTACAACATGTCATGATATCGTGACACCTTTTGCAACCGTACACCTTCCTTTGGCTTTTGTCGCGATATCGCGACACCTTAGCCTTTGATGACTTTGACCAAGCTCTTGTCGCAAAATCGTGACACTCCACCTACCACCCAACAACACTTCTGCCTCTACTGATGTCATCTTCACTTCTATCACGAAATCGTGACCCTTCTATCTTCATGGCCTTCTTCTCTGCTTTTGTCATGAAATCATGACACTTTTGCCTCTATTGACGTCATCTTCAATTCTATCACGAAATCGTGACCCTTCTCACTTCTTCATGGCCTTCCTCTCTGCTTTTGTCATGAAATCGTGACACTTTCACTGCCTTGAGCTTCTTTCTGCCTTACACCCACGAAACTGGAACATATCGCAAAATCGCGACACTTACGCTGCCTTAAGATCTTTTCTACCTTATGCCCGTGAAACTAGAACATGTCACAAAATCGTGACGCTTTTGTCTTCATAGCCTTCCTCTCTACTTCTATCATGAAATTGTGACACTTCTCCTATAGAAGACCTGCTTCCAATTTTTGTCGTGAAATCATGACACTTTCTCCATCCGTACGCTTTTCTTTCATCCTATCGTGAAATCGTGACGCTTTCAGCTTTCGAAAGCTTTCTTTGCAACCTGTCATGAAATCGTGACGCTTCTCATTTCAAACTCTTCCCTTTGCTGCATGTCGTGAAATCGTGATAGTTCTCACTTCAAGATTTTTAGCATGTCACGAAATCATGACAGTCCTCACCTCGACCTTTTGCAGCATGTCGCAAAATCATGACATTTCTCATGTTACTCTCTCTCTTCGAGCATGTCGTGAAATCGTGACAGTTCCACATTATGGACTCTCCTTCTCGCCAACATGTCATGAAATCGTGACACTTTTCCGTTTTGGACTTCTCTCTCTTCTAATATGTCACGAAATCATGACAGTTTTGCTAGCTTCTTCTCTCTCTTCTCGCATGTCGCAAAATTGCGATAGTTTTGCCAGCTTCTTCTCTCTCTTCTCGCATGTCACGAAATTGCGATAGTTTTGCCAGCTTCTTCTCTCTCTTCTCGCATGTCGCGAAATCGTGACAGTTTTGTCGACACTTTCTCTCTCCTCTAACATGTCATGAAATCATGACAGTTTTTCCAAAACTTTCTCTCTCCTCTAACATGTCACGAAATCGCGACAGTTTTTCTAGCTGCATACTTTTTCTAACTTGTCTTTTTTCTTTGATCTTTTGCAAATGGGCCACTATGATCTTCTTGGAAACCCACTCGTCCATGCTCCTCTAAATAAATTCCTTGACATCAAATCAAATTCCTTCAAGAGCTTCTTGACATCAATGACAACATCTATACTTGAGCAAAGGCAATGTACCCAAGGTACCCAAAATTGCCAACAATCTCCCCCTTTGTCATTGATGGCAACCCTTCACTAAAAACACATCTCAAGAGCCAAAACTGAAACCAACTCGTGCTAACAACTGAGAATCTACCTTTGAAGTTTTGCTCCCCTGACTTGAAGCTCTTCTCTTCACTTGAAGCTCTCCCCCTTACTCATATCTCTCCCCCTTTGTCATCAATGGCAAAGGGTCACCTTTGGGACTCGGGACTAAGAATGAGCCTCTTAGCTTAGTCCCTCCCCCACCTCCTGATGAGGTGATTAAAATAGGGGTGGGAGTGAAACTCCCATTAGGCACTGATCATCATCAACGTCTATAACTTCCTTGCTCGAGCCTTCTCTTGAACTCTTTGTCCATATTCCTATTCTTGTCACTATTCTTGCTCTTGTTCTCATCCCTGTTCTTGTCCATGCCTTGATCCTTGGACCTGTTCATACCACTGTTCCTGTTCTTATACCTTGGGAGATCAGCTCTACACTGTCTAGCTGTGTGACCATCATTGTTGCACTTATAACAAGTAACAATGTTATTTCTTTTAGGCATACCTATTCTTTGAATCCACTTGTTTTGACTAACCGTGTTCCTGTTATTAGCCTTGCAGAAAATTGCCTTATGCCCAAACTTATTACAAGAGTAGCAATACCCTTGAAAGAAATTATGGCCCCTAAAACTGTCATTTACCTTCCTTACTTGAGTCATGCAATGCGAAGCCATGTGGCCAAACCTGTGACACACAAAACATCTACCATTAAACTTTCCTGTAAATGACCTTCTAGGTCCGGTAAACTTCTTCTTCACATTCAGAATTCTATTTTCTATTTCTGCGCATCTATCACTCATGGACTCTTTCTATGAAATACTCTCTTCATCAGAACTCTCTTCTTTTTGAAATCTCTTACTAGATTCCCCAACCTGTTCCTTGTGTGGTTTAACAAAACCAAGACCTGTTTTATCTATTGTCTTTCTTTGACCTTTGATAAGTGATTTAACCTTTTTGGAGCTTTCTTGAAACCTGTACAACTTATCCTTGTACTCTTTAGTTTCCTCTTTCAAAGAAGCCATTTTCTGTTCTAATTCACTATACTCAAGCACTTTAGAATCTAACTCATTCTTGAGTTCTTGTGTCTTAGCCATAGAGACGTCAAGACTTTCTATAAGATCATCTCTCTCCATACAACATTCATCTAACTTATCCTTGAGTCTAGCATTCTTCTTTATTTCCTTTTTCAAAGCACTAAGAGCATTAGTAAGTTCACTTTCAAGATCCTTTATTTGTTTGCTTTCAAAATCATCAAAGCCTTTTTCAGATTTCTTATCACTAGAGGTGCTACCCTTTTCAAAAACCATACATGCATCTTCCTTATAGTTTTCTAAAGCATCCTCATACATACTAGAAACCAAATCATTATTTGTGCAATCATCCTCAAGGTGACCAAAATTTCCACATCTAAAACATTTCATGATAATGAATCTATGTTTCGGTTCTTCCTCTTTTTTGATATGAACAACATCTCATTTTCATTATCACTTGAAGAACTTTCACTATCACTACTAGAACACTTACTTGCTTTGTCTAGGTATAAACTCTTCTTGTGCTTGTGAGAATACCTCTTTCCTTGATTGCTGTGCTCATATTTGTTCTTCATATGATGCTTGTGCTTTTTCGAATCCTTGCTCTTAGAATCCTGTATATCTTCATCACTTTCATTCTTGGAAACAGTACATTCATGAGCATAATGACCAAATTTCCCATAGTTGAAACATCTTATATTTTTCATGCTTTTGTGCTTTCTAGAGAACTTGCCTTTCTTGCTGTAATATACCTCTTCATCACTAGAAGACTCATCACTCTCTTGAAGTCTGTTTGCCCTTTGATTTCTTGGTAGCCTTGAAAGTCGCCTCTTTCTTGACATCAACCTTCACTTGAGTTCTCAACTCAAATGCTCGCAAGTATACTATGGAGCTCATCCTTTTTCAACTTATCCAAATCTTTAGCTTCCTCAATAGCATAAATATTTTCACTAAATCTATTAGGAAGAGATCTTAAAATCTTATCACAAACATCATTTTCAACAAGCTCAAGACCTAAGTCTTTCATGGAGTTAACAACCTCATCCATACGAAGCATGTAGTCACTAATATTTTCATCATCATTCATATTGAGTTGTTCAAACATACCTTTGAAGTGTCTCAACTTGGCCTTTCGGACATTTACATCACCTGTGTGAACCACCTGTAGCTGTTTCCACATTTCACTAGCTGTCTTGCAGTGAATTACTTTGGTGAGATCTGCTTTCTATAAACCTTTCAGGATTGCATTCATTGCTTTTGAATTGCTATGATGTAGGAGCCTATCTTCTTTAGTATATGGACCATTTATAGGAATAGTGTACCCATATTCAATCACTTCCCAAACCTCATTCCCAAGTGCCATTAGATGAACCTTCATCCTTGGACTCCAAAGACCAAAATCTGATCCATCAAGAATAGGTGCTGCATTGCCACTTGAATAATCCATTGTGTTCTTTGCAAGCTTTTCCTTCAAGCTATTAAACTTTCCAAAGGCACCCGCTCTGATACCAATTGAAGAACACAAGCTTATACTGAGAGGGGGGGTGAACATTATAAGACCACTTTTTACTTTTTCCTTCAATTCAACTTTCAACTCAAAATTATGCAGTGTATAGAAAACAGTATCAAGCATAAATCAAAGCAATGCAGAAAACACCATCCACAATAGAGACACAACAATTTACGTGGTTCACCCAAAGTGGGCTACTCCACGGATAAAATTTTTCACTAAAATTTTATCAACCAAATCTGGGAAACCTTTCCCGATTACAATGTTTATGGGTACCAACCCAAAGGAGACACCAATCCCCTAACTCTGCTCTGGATGGTGATCCTCTAGAAGACCTCTACCTCCGCTGCCCTTAGCAAATGGAACTCTATCCACAGAAGACACCTGTCTTCCTTGCTCGGTCGGAGACCTCTCGTCCTCAACTCTATCACCTCAAAGCTTGGTCCTCGAATTTGCACTAAACACAGTCCTTCGGTCTAGCACAAATGTCCTCTATCTTTTTCTTTGATCTAGCACCAAACACAGTCCTTCGGTCTGGCACAAGTCTGTCCTCTTCCTCTTTCTCTGGTCTGCACCAAACATAGTCCTTTGGTCTAGCACAAGTCTGTCCTCAAATCTCTTTCTATTCTGTCATAGTCGCACTTGGTCAAAACCAACTTTTGCACTGTCTACGCAAACACAACAACACTCGATCGAACATCAACTTATGCACCTCTACATAATCACAACAACATCGTCTTCGCACACTCTACTTCTCGATGATCAAACTTCTCCCCCGCACTCTATCTGCGAATATCACACTTCGAATGCACACTTCGATCGATCCAATTTCTCTTCAAACAGCCCTCCTCTTATACTAAAACTTTCAAGATTAAAACTTTGATCCTAGTCGGCTGCACAACCCTAAACAATGTTGGCTGCAAACCCTAATCTTCATCGACCCAGATTTAACTTTGTTGGCTCAAATTTAACTCTGCAACTCTTCTGTAGCTTCTGCCGTGAAACTACAACATGTCACGATATCGTGACACCTTTTGCAACCGTACACCTTCCTTTGGCTTTTGTCACGATATCGTGACACTTTAGCCTTTTTTGACTTTGACTAAGCTCTTGTCACGAAATCATGACACCCCCCTTCCCTCTACGACGTCATCTTTACTTCTGTCGTGAAATCGTGACCCTTTTGTCTTCATGGCCTTCTTTTCTACTTTTTTCATGAAATCGTGACACTTTTGCCTCTGTTGACGTCATCTTCAATTCTATCATGAAATCGCGACCCTTCTGTCTTCATGACCTTCCTCTCTACTTTTGTCATGAAATCATGACACTTTCATTGCCTTGAGCTTCTTTCTGCCTTACACCCATGAAATTGGAACATGTCATGAAATCATGACACTTACGCTGCCTTAAGCTCTTTTCTGCCTTACGCTCGCAAAATCGGAACATGTCACAAAATCGTGATGCTTTTGTCTTCATAGCCTTCCTCTCTGCTTCTGTCATGAAATCATGACACTTTTCCTATAGAAGACTTGCTTCCAGTTTCTATCATGAAATCATGACACTTTCTTCATCCGTACGCTTTTCTTTTATCCTGTCGTGAAATCGTGATGCTTTTAGCTTCCGAAAGCTTTCTTTGCAACCTGTCATGAAATCTTGACGCTTCTCATTTTAGACTCTTCCCTTTGCTGCATGTCGCAAAATCGTGATGCTTCTCACTTCGATATTTTCAGCATGTCGCAAAATCGTGACAGTCCTCACTTTGTCTTTTGCAGCATGTCGCAAAATCGTGACTATTCCCACTTCAAACTCTATAGCATGTCGTGAAATCGTGACACTTTCCACCTTGCTCTCCTTCTCTTCCAACATGTCATGAAATCGTGACAATTTTTCTAGCTTCTTCTCTCTCTTCTTGCATGTCGTGAAATCATGATAGTTTTGCTAGCTTCTTCTCTCTCTTCTCGCATGTCACAAAATCGTGACAGTTTTGCCAGCTTCTTCTCTCTCTTCTCGCATGTCGTGAAATCATGACAATTTTTCCAGCTTCTTCTCTCTCTTCTCGCATGTCGCGAAATCATGATAGTTTTGCTGGAACTTTCTCTCTCCTCTAACATGTCACGAAATCATGATAGTTTTTCCAGCACTTTCTCTCTCCTCTAACATGTCACGAAATCGTGACAGTTTTTCCAGCTCGTCGCATACTTTTTCTAACTTGTCTTTTTTCTTTGATCTTTTGCAAATGGGCCACTCTGATCTTCTTGGAAACCCACTAATCATGCCATGAAAACCTTCATCAAAACAAATTCCTTGACATCGAATCAAATTCCTTCAAGAGCTTCTTGACATCAATGACAACTTCTACACTTGAGCAAAGGCAATGTACCCAAGGTACCCAAAATTGCCAACATTAGTATGATCATTTAAGTTTATGTCTCACCAGTTGTGCCAGTTGAACTATTAGGGACTAGATTTGGTCCTTACACTTTGGGTGACATGATCACATATATCTAGTGCTTGCACCTCATGTGAAATGATAGTCTAGAAATTTTAGGGATCATGGGATGCAACTCCTTTAGGTGACTTCCTATTTTTTTACCAAGGTTGAATCCTTGTTTGGGTGTGATGTTCGATGCCTCACTAAGTTACTAAGTTAGCCTAATCTAAATAGGTTATTTTCAAGAAAAAGGGTTAGAGGAAAAAAATGACTAAAAGAAAATGATAAGTAAAGCAAAACCTATCCTAAGAAGGCAATGCACCAAATTTCTAAATCTCCTTGCATCACAATGGGTTGAATGAACACATACATTGCAACTAACAACACACAAGGAAAATGTTTTTTCCAGATACAAAATCCATCAATAAAGCATAAATAAGAACTATGAAAAAAAAAGCTGCAAGATTACTACAATGGTAAGGGGTTTGACATCTCTTTAGGGAGGTCCAAGGTTCAAACCCCACTTAGTATGAGGGGACCAATACCCCTCATAAAAATCTATGTAAACTCATTGAAAAAAGAACTATGACAAAGAGATAAATAGTCACAACTTGTCATATATATAATGTTAAGATTACATACATGCCAAAGAAAGAGACTCAAAGCTAATTAACTTAAATTACCCAAGGCTTGATCCAAGTTGTGATACAAGAGAGTGTGAAGGAAAAACCCATACAAGAACAAATACTAGGCATGGGTATAACTAGATTTCCATGCTTTACAAAAAGAAAAAATGAGATATTTATAGGAAGAAAAGTGGGAAAATTTCCATCTTAAATTTGTACAGGAATTCAAAATTATCTAATTCAAATTTTCCTAAGTTAGTCAACATCAATATTTAGTGATCTTCAAGGTTCTAGGGATTTGTATCAATAAATACCATTGACAAGGTGGCTTTATCGGACTATCACCGTGTTGCCAGGCTACTTCATGCTTGAAATATCCTATTATTAGACCTCTAGGAACCTTATTAATCAATGCCTTAGATTTTATGTTGGCCCTTGAGTTGCCTTCCATGTCAACTCTTTGAATGTTTCAATTGCTTCGTAGGGAATTATGTCTAGTTTTAGTGGGTTAGGGCTATAAAAAAATTGTCATCCTTTCCATTGCATCTATTATCTATGGGTTAATCGAGTCATTTTGGTAATGATTGGTATTATCTCTCTACAGTACTGATAGGTTCCTTTTTCAAAGCCCATTTTTGTGTACCACTTGGGTTGTAGTTTTACATTTATATTTTATTTCGATATGGGAGAAACATCCTTCTTTATCGACCCATTTGTTGCTTTCTCTCTAATTTTCTTACAATGATTAGAATTATCAAATGGACTAATTTAGTAGGTGTGTCCAGGTTGTCTATCCCTATCAATATTATTATTTTACTTTCTGATACTTCTCTTCCACCATGAATATTGAAGAGAATTTTGAGGGGCTAGTAAGCCTAAACATTTAAGAAAGAAATTACAATAAGAAAACTTTTGGGATACTCTATTATTCCTATCCTTTAGGTATTAATATCCTTTTGGTGGAGGAAAGGGGATTGCCTTATGGCCTCCTTGCTTGGACAACTCAGATCTTCCTCCTTTTCATATGAGGAATGGATCCCTGTCCCTTGCATTTCTTGATGGTGCTATCTCATAACTATACTAGGTATTGAGGAACACCCTCAAACATGGGAGAGGGGTAGACCCATGGTCTTTAATATTTGGGAAGAAGAAAATGTCATAGGTGCTATATGAAGGAAGGTCTTATAAATGTGGAGCTTTCTTTATCATTATCAAAATGGGTCAAATAATCCAATAAATAATAGAACCTACCATATTTGACATCAAAAAATCTTTTTGAAACATGCTTTGCTCTTATTCAGTGGGTCAAATAGACTTTATGGCATGGAGATATTTAGGTTCAACATCATATTGCAACAAATTTTCTTTCTTGGTGATGGTGTTGATGGGCTTTTGGTATCAACTACTTCATGAGTAGTAGGATATTTTAGCCCCTTAATTTCTATTTTAGATGGTGCTTTGATCAATGTTGGAATATATTACATTATTTGTTATATACTAATATACCACCTTGGGTATATATTTATATTAGGAGTGTGTCTTATATTAGGGTTTGAGTATTTACTTTATGCAATGTAATAAATGCACAAGTATGTTAGCTTTTGATATAATATCCAAAGGAGATAACAATCACGAGTTCCATAATAATATGAAAGAAAGTAAATATGCAAGATGAATGAGATATGCAATAAACATAAATGATATATAAATGAATACAATGTATCTATGGAGGAAATGAACACTCCATAAATAAAGCTACTAGACTATATGACACCCATCACCAATGGATGGTGATCCACTTAGAACTGAATTACCTACTGAGATCCCTAAGCTACTGTGTCACGGACACTCCTATTGCTTCTATACTAACAATGAGGTCTTCCTTATATAGGTAAAATAGGATACTTGACCAACACTCTATCTAGTTGTACAAGTGACACCTTGCATATTTACAACTTGCACATTGAAACTTGTGCATTTATTACATTGCATGAAGTAACTAGATAACTTCCCCCTAAAGTAATCTAATGTTCTAAGTATGTACCTTTGAAGATACATTTACATAATCTAAATTATGAAATATAAACTATTTCTAACACCCCCTTGTATTACATTATTTGTGTATTTAAGACTTTTAGTCTTCAATATGGATCTTCATCTTCTTCTTGGGTTTTGGCTTGATCAGTGCAGGCTTGATCTGGTTCTTTTCTTGCTGCTTCAGTATTTATGTCATGGATCATTGTCTCTCTCCATTGTTTATTCCTTGATGTCAAGTGTATTTTATGGACCATTGCCTTCATTATAGTGCAAGTCTTAAGTGGATCTGTATTGACCCTTTTGCCTTCCTTTATTCCTTTATAAGACCTATTTCTACAAGTATCAACCTTGAGTTCAATGTTAGTAAATCCATATAGAATAAGTTCCTGAAGATAAAAATTTATTATTTGAAGTAATATTATTTCATAGTCTTTATAATATCTGTATTTGAAGTAACATGAGAAATATGAGTGATTTGTTCTATCACAATATTTGCATTTGCATGGATGAAAAATCCAACAATTGATTTTTTCATGACCATATTGATTGCAATGAGTGCACAATAAGGATGATCTAGAAATTTTTTAGTTAATATTAGGAATATCATGTTTGTATATCTCCTTGATAAGACCTTCCAACCATATGTGTAATATTGAAGCTATTCCATATTTTCTTTTTTGTATAAATACTTGATGATCATTTTTTCCAGTTTTTGATCATTAGATTCATTAGATGAATCATCATAGCTATTGATTTCAGAACTTAATTTGCATTGTATTGGTTCTTTATTTTCTTCACCCTTTACATCATTGTAATCAATCAGGTTTTTAATCCATATTGGTATTTATCTTATTCGATTTAACATTCTAGTAGTCATATGTATAACCTATATTTTTGAAATAGAGTAGTCTACTTCGTAGCTCTCTATATTAGGATATGCCAACCCTGATTGAAGTATATAAGCTTTATTTCATGAAAATTTTAGATTTGTAGGATTCCTTATGTCTCCCTACTAATTAAAGTATGAAAAACTAGTTTTAGGTTTTGAAGAAAGCTTATATCTTCCCAACTTGACTACCTTTGATCAATTTTTGTTAAATGTCATATAACTCCTTAATGTGTTTTTGGAGAATGATATAGTGCTTTTTGTAAAGATAAAGTTCAATTTTATGATTGATTTTGTACAGTCAATAATAAATTTATCTAACACCTTATTTCTCCTCATTGAACTAAGCACTTTTCCAAATTTCAAGAGATTTTAATGTTAAAATCCTTTTGTCCTTTTTGAGAAATTTAAAGACAAGTAAAAATATAATTTCTATTTTTTTTTTTAAAATCGAAAAACCCCTTGCGGGGCTGCCTTGGTCTGAGAGACCACGAACAAGGGGGTTCTACACCGTCAAAGTCACTCGGGAGTCACACCCGACCCTTCCCACACCAACATTATCAATTGGATTTTGGATACCCAATTCAACTTTTTTGGTAGGGTGGAGATTTGAACCTGGGACCTCCCTTGGAGGATTGCCCTCTCCTCTCCAACTCACCTACAACACCTGGGTATATAATTTCTAAATTTAAAAATAAATATTTAATAACCCTTAGGTTTTAATTTATAATTTCCAAAGAACTAGTTTGATGTTGTAACCCTTATCACTCCCAAATTTGGAAAATTAGAAAATTAATAATATTTGCAAAATATCAAAGAAATTAATCCAAGTTGAATTCCTTATTTCCCATAGGTTGATATGCAAATATTATTTTAATTTGGTAAGTTATCCATTATAGCTTTGCTTTCACTAAACTAAATTTTATACCTTACTTTATAACCCTTATATGTCCAAAGTTGCAAGCAATAATAAAATTTTGTTTCACCCTTACCTTTTTTATGCTAGACTCCCCACTCTTTGGTGCTCCCTTTGAATAAATATAACAGTGATTATAAGGTTCCCTTGGGTGCTGGAATCAATGGAGGTAGAAGTCTTTAATGCTAGAATGTATACACTACTGAATATGGAAGATTTGACCTTCAAATACCTGGAGACTTAAATGCTCCTTGTTCCTTCCTTCCACATTATGCTGAATAGCTTTGACTAAATTTTAGCTCACTCTCTATCTACTATAATATTTGAACTTCAAATACTTTTATTGGAGGAGTAAACTCAGGCTTGGTGACACGTTTCACGTCTATTACGTATGGGTGCCCTTCTTTGTAACTCCTTGTTGTTGGTCACTTTGTAACGCTTGCTCCCTCGTGTGGGACTTGTGAATAAAAAGTTTCATCACTTATTTTTATCCATTGAGATTCAAAGCTTCTAGTAGTTCTTGAGAGTCGCAGCTTCTAGTAACACGTTTGAGAGTTGAATCTTCTAGTAATGCTTGAGAGTTGGAACAAAGTTTGAATGCTTGGGCATTTGAGAGCCAAAATTCTTGTAATTCTTGCTCTTTGAAGATTGATGCCAAGTGGTATTCACACTCAATGCATGTAGACCTCTACCGTAATACCTTCCAAGGAGATTATTATAACTCAGGTATTTTCTTCTACCATTCCTTTACTTTGCTACATTTCTTAAGTAGCAAGCAACCTTTTTTTTTGTAGGTGGATTAATGAGGTGCTATGGAGCTTGAGTAGCAAATTCGATGCCTCATTTGATGGATGATCTTCACCAAGAAAGTATCTCCTCTTACTTTATCTTCAATACTTCCAATGCATTGAAACATGTGTATCTTTGTAGAGTAGATGTTGTTCATTTATCCTTGGTAGAGATAGACACCTTTTAGATGCTATCTATATTATTGTTCGTCTTATATTGGTAGGAGTAGACACCTTATTTTGTAGTGTAGATGTTGTTTGTACCACTTTGTTGTTCATCTTAGGTTGTTATCCATATCACGTTGTTGTCCATATCACATTGTTGTCCATCAGTGAATGTGCACTCTTGTTTTTTATAGCTTTTATGGTGGCCACTTGTGGGATTTGTTTTACAAGTTCATCCATACCAGATGCACCTTTCAAGTGGTTGTTATTGCTTGGGAAGAAAAGTGCTTACGTTGGCTATTTTTCTTGTTGATATTGTGCCTTTTGGAGATATGTCCAAATCTGCTCTTGGACTGTAAAAAACCATATTAAAAATGATGCAATAAAATGTACTATAGATTGTACATTAGCCTCCTTCTTTTGCACTCTTATTTCATATATGAATTTATGGTTTCATGGTAGATTTCTCTTCCTGCAATACAAGGGTTTTGAGGTTGTCTTTTATGAGTAGACACCTTCCCTTTTTCTTGGACACTTTTATATTAAATCCAAGCTTTAGACAATAGTAGATAGAAAATTTTAGTTTATGCAATTTTCTGCATTTTTATTTTTTTGCATTCACTCTTGTAATGCTTTGGATCTGAGACTCACCAAGTCTCAATGAAGCTTCTATTTATGTTTTAGGTTCTCCAAGTTTTTGAAGGATTCTAACCTTTTTGGGTTGGCTTCTTTTGGCTACTACAAGTTGCAGGTTTTAGTGCCTCAATAGTGTCTTTAGACACTTGATACAAATAAGATTTTGTGCTCTTCAAGAACACAAAATCTAATTTCTTTTGACAGTAGTATAATAGTGCATAATAAATCTAATAGACTGTTTTTTAATGCACTAAGAATTTGACCTTGTCACTCCATTTTTTTTTGAATTTAGAAAAAAAACCCCTTGTAGAGCTGCCTTGGCCTAAGAAACCATGACCAAGGGGTTCTACACTATCAAAATCACCCAAGAGTCGCACCCGGTCCCTGATCGCACCAACATTATCAACTAGATTTTTGGTACCCGATGTGTGTTTATTAGGGTGGAGATTCGAACCAGGGACCTCCCTTGGAGTATTGCCCTACCCTCTCCAATTCACCTACAACACGTGGGTCTTATCACTCCAATTTTACTCTCAAGATAATGCACTTTAATTAATCTACTACAACTATTCAAAAATAACCTAAAATGAATCTTTAAAAGTTATTTTGCAAATTTACTTAACTAATATTGTAGGACTTAGTCTTCTTTTCTATTTCCTAAGTAGATGATAGATAGTTGATAGATATAATTTTAAAATCTAATCAAATCCTAATTAATGTGTAAATGAACCTTAAAATGAACCTCTTTCTATTTGCACTTTTGAATATTGTAATCTACTTTTATTTATGGAAATTAAATCTAGATAAGGTGCTCTAATGAATCTTAATTAATGACTTAGCATCAGTAGTTGCATATATTTTTGTAATCTTCTGTAGCTCCTTATTTTTCTTCTATAGAGGATGTAGATCTTGGTGTGTAAGATCACCAAGTTGCTGCTTTGAGTAGGGTTTTGCAAGTATTTGTAGACTATTTTTGAACAATCCCTTCTTCACAAAATGATGGTCTCAAACTTTCTTTTATGATCCTAGGATTTAGTGGCTTGTTCTCATCTTGTAATATTATCCTTCCACTATAGATTTGGAAAAGTCTCTATCTCTGAAGCGGTGCCTTCTTGCTATGAGAGAAAATATTCAAATCTCCTAAATTTGATGAGCTTATTCTGTCTTCAAGTCTTCTTGTCAAACTTTAAATTCAAGAAGGATATTCCTCTCAATATTCTGAATATCTTGAGGTCTTTCAATGGATTCTTCTTCTATAATTTGGCACTCCTTGCCAAATTCTCCTTCTCTTGGGCTTGTTTTTGGATGGTGATAATTATCCCAAGTTCTTCACTATCAGGGGCTTCTCCTTGGTAGTGGATTTCTCTAGTGAGATCTCCTTTGATGATTTATTTAGTAAGGCTTTCCTAGCCTTTTTCTAGATGCTTGATGAGACCTTACCAAGGTATTTGATCTTGTAGCCTTTTATGCTCTTCACTTGAGACCTCATCAACATTATACTCTTGGAAGTGTTGGTGATGTGATCTGCTCCTGGATCTTTGATTCTTCTACTTTTGGATTTGAGCAGGACTCTTCCTTATTTCAATTTTGGAAGTCCTTCAATGAGATATTATCCTGATCTTATTTACTTCAAGTGCTGAATTGATTTTGAATAAGATACCCTTCCTAACTATTTTTTAGGAAGTTTCCCAACTCACCGAATCTTCTTTCCCTACAAAAAATATGTTAATATTGAAATCTTAATATGCTTCTGAATTAGATATTCCTTTCAAATTCCTTTTCAAGATCAAGACTTCTATGGCATTTTCAATATCAAGGCTTCTATGGCCTTTTCAATATAAATACTTTTGTGGCTTCTACTTCAAGGCTTCTATGGCCTTTTCATATCTGCATTGGAGATATTCAATCTCCTAGCTTTATCACATATTTTCTTCATAAGTTTTCTTCCATAGTTTTCTTCTCATGCAAAAGAAACTAATATCTACACTATGAGGTCACACCAACCTTCGAGCAACAAAGTTAGAGTTTTCTAGATTTCTATCATAGGAGGAGTACCAATACTCTGAGAATTAATTATCTACAATAAAATGAACTTTAGAAAATAGTTAGTAAATTCTAGATATACTAGATCTTCACTAGATGTTCTATCAATCTAGTGGATTGAGTGTTGAGTCTTGGTCTTTACGATTTTTTCTATAACTCTGTGGAAAGACTCTAATAAAATGCAATATCAGTATTTTATGGGATTGAGATATATTTCAGTCCTCACTTGTGAATCTCCTTGATTCTATCACCTAGATTATTCTAAGAAATTTTGATAGTGACTGGTCCAATGACATGTTATGTTGAAAAAACACTCAGGCTCAATAATGATGGTGATTTTCTTGTAGACCTGCATAGACTAGATCTACTATAGCTCTGATATCACTGTTAGCTTTTGATACAATATCCAAAATTGATAACAATCATGAGATGCAAAATAATATGAAAGAAAGTAAATTTGCAAGATGACTGAGATATACAATAAACATAAATGATATATAAATGAATACAATGTAGCTATGGAGGAAATGAACACTCCATCAATAAATCTATTAGACTACATTGAACCCATCACCAATGGATGGTGATCCACACATAACTAAACTACCTAATAATATACCTAAGCTATCGTGTCATCGACACTCCCCTTTCTTCTATACTAACAATGAGGCCTTCCTTATATAGGTAAAATAGGATACTTGGCCAACATTCTATTTGGTTGTATAAGTGACACCTTGCACATTGACACTTGTGCATTTATTACATTGAATGAAGTAACTAGATAACTTCCCCCTAAAGTAATCTAATTTCCTAAGTATGTACCTTTGAAAATACATTTACATAACCCAAATAATGGAATATAAACTATTTCTAACAAAGTATTGTTAGAATGTGTAAAGTACTTGATGATGTAAATGTGCATGTTGTCCATGTGTATATGAGTCCATAGAATAAGAATATGAAGATTCATGGAAGGACAAGAGTCACTTCTCATTATATATAGGCCTTTTATAGATAATATTAAAATAATGAGAAAGTAGTATAGAAGAAATGAGTAGTATATGAGATGCTATATACAATTTAGAGCATGCAAGGAATATGAAGTGAATGATACCTCTATTTTTATCATTGTAATATGGAGGGTTTTGTGGAAAAAATGAGCAACGATGTAAGAGGATTTCCATGAAAAAAATTGAACAACAATGTTAGAGGATTTATGTGGAAAATATTTGAGCAGTGGCATCTAAGGGTTTTGTGGAAAAACTAAGCAGTGACATAAGAGATTTTTCATGGAAAAAATTTGAGTAGCAGTGTTAGAGGATTTTTATGGAAAGCATTTGAGTAGTGATATCCAAGGGTTTTGTGAAAATAACTAAGTAATGACATAAGAGGATTTCTATGGAAAAAATTTGAGCAGCAGTGTTGGAGGATTTCCATGGAAAACATCTGAGCAGTGGCATCCAAGGGTTTTGTGGAAAAAAATGAGCAACAACGTAAGAGGATTTCCATGGAAAAACTTGAGCAACAACGTTAGAGGGATTTTGTGGAAAAAATTTGAGCAGTGGAATTCAAGAGTTTTATGGGAAAAAATGCAGTGGTGTAAGAGGATTTCCATGGAAAAAAATTGAGTAGCAGCGTTAGAGGGTTTCTGTGGAAAACATCTGTGCAGTGACACCTAAGGATTTTGTGGAAAAACTTGAGCAACATCGTAAGAGGATTTTGTGGAAATAACTGAGCAACAATGTAAGAGGATTTTCATGGAAAAATTTGAGTAGCAACGTTAGAGGGTTTCTATGGAAAACATCTAAGCAACAACATTTGAGGGCTTTGTAAAAAAATTGAATAGTAGCATAAGAGGGTTTTTGTGGAAAAATTTGAGCAGTGGCATCAAAGGATTTTGTGGAAAAAATTGAGCAACAATGTAAGAGAATTTTTGTGGAAAATTTTAAAATAATCAATAGTTGATATAAATAAAAATATAAGAAATGGCAACAAAGGATTTTGTGTAAAAATCTAAGAGAGGATTTCCATGGAAATAATTTTAGCAGCAACGTTAGAGGGTTTCTGTGGAAAAATATGAGTAGTAGCATTCGAGGGTTTTATGGAAAAAATTGAATAGCAGTGTAAGAGGATTTTTGTGGAAAAATTTGAGCATCGATATCAAAGGGTTTTTGGAAGGGTTTTGAAAAAAAAATTGAGTAGCAGCATCAGAGGGTTTCTGTGAAAAATATGAGCAAAAGTGTGAGACGTTTTTGTGGAAAAAAATATTATATATTTTTTATATTGTAGGGCAAGAATCACAGTGTGATGGTGAGTGCGAGAGATGGTTATGGTGATGAAACATAAGGTGTGTGTGTCGAGAGAAAACCTGTGATCCTTGATGGAGGTGGGGATCCCTCAGAGCAATATGAGAGAGAAATCTAACTTCAATTGTTGACACAACATAAGGTCAAAATGGATCCAAGCATATTTCCTCTTCTCAGTCCTTTGCAGCCCTTATCAAAAATATAGTTTATTATGGGCCTCCCCCTCATCCCAAGGTTAATTTTCACCCTTCTCAAAGTGCCCTTAAAATTCCATCAAATATTGTATCATCCCTCATGGACTAGGATTCTCATTCTCTTGTGGGAAAATTTTTAGGGCCTCATCCTGACATGGAGTCAATCCGTAAATGGACCATTATCCATTGGCACCCTCAAGGATCCATGGACCTGGTTGCCTTTGCCAAGGGGTTTTTCTCATTCATCTGAATAACCCCATTGATTCAAGTAGAATCATGTTAGGTGGACCGTGGTTCTATGACTAAAGAGGACTTTTTATTAGGAAATGGAGCATGGATTTTGACCTAAAGATCCAAAATATCAACCTAGATCTGATCTAGGTTTGTCTTCTGGATATTGCTCTCCATTTTTGGGATGGAAATATTTTACGAGGTATTACCTAGATTATTGATGAGTTCATCGATATTAATCTACCTACCAAAGCTAAGAATCGCATGGTCCACTCTTGCATGTGCATCAATGCTAACCTTGATTCCTCTCTTCCTTCTTTCATCGAGTTGATTTTAGATGAGATCTCCAAGACTAAGATCATAGAATATGAGAACAAGCCAACTTTTTTTTCTATGTGCTTCAAGCAAGGTCACCTAAGCTCTTAGTATCGAATATCTAAGGTTTTTAAGGTGCCTTACACCAAAAAACCTTCAAGAGAAAGGTTCTAGAAGAAATATTATTCCCATAATCGATCTAAATATTCTTTTGTAGGATCCAAATCCTCTCCTAGTACTGAAGCTATTTCAAATCAGGAGATCCCTTCTCAAGATTCATCAAGGGAGGCTTTGAATAATATGGTCCAATATTTACCATTCGTTGCTCAAATTTTGTTGGGAGATACTTTGAATGCACCATCCTTTGCAGATAAAGCTCTCTAAGATGTTACCATGGCTCAAGTAGATATCTTATCCTCCTTTAAGGTATGCCCTCTAGCTTCAATTTCTAATTTTTCTTCTTCTTTGTCTGTTCTTGAGGTTCTTCCTTTTGTTGAGCATGCTTCTCATCAAAGCCCTCCTCCACAGAGCCCTCCTTCCCCTAAAGGCCTTCTTGACCCTTCCCCATGTAAAAATATTCCTAGAAATATGTTTTATTTGAGCCCCCCCTTCACCAAAAATTAAAAAAGGCTCCATGTTGATGTTAGTTCAGAGAAGAAACAAGGCCATACTTCCTCTCAACTCATTAGAAACAAAGAATGTTAGGAGGACATTGCCAACAGAACTCAACTCACTTTGAGTCTCTCTTCTATGATAAACCTTCTTTCAGATCCACTTGAAAATACCGGTCCAAATTCCCCTCTTCATAAGGAAGAGGGAAAAGGTCTTCTTCTTGAATTTCTAAATGAAGATCCTCTCATGGAATGTGAAAGGCCTCAATAGAAATAACAAACAATGTTTGATTAAGTCCATGAGGAAATACCTAAAACCAACCATTTTTCTCTTGTAAGAATACAAATTGGATACCCAAAATGCTTCACATATTTCCAAATACATATGGAAAAACTATGAATTCCTCATAAGCCCTACCAATGGAGCCTTTGGAGGGCTATTATGTTTGTGGCATAAAAATTTTGTTGAAGGTAGAGTCCTGTATATGGCAGAAAACTACATGAACATCCCATTCTTCAGTAAGGACTACCATTGCAGATGGGTTTTATCAAATATTTATGCTCCAAACTTCCCATATGGGAGATTTCATCTCTGGAATAATCTTAGTTAGATGATGGGTTTTTTCCAATGAGGTTTGGATGTTGGCTGGAGATCTTAATTCTCCCTTATTCCCTACTGATGAGAAAGGATGCTCTAAAATAACAATAAATTTCTATAAAGATTTTTCTTCTTTTGTGGATGAGAATGAACTTATGGATATCCAACTCAAAGGTCCAAAATTCACTTGGAGCAATAATAGAAAGGGTGAACATCTTATTAAAATAAGGCTTAATATATTACTAATATCCATTAACAACATCTATCCCTTTGGAGATATTGTCCTTCATTCTCTACCCCAAATAGGATCTTATCACAATCCCCTTCTCCTTGATTTTTTGTTCAAATTTTCTCCAATTTAGATACCCTTTCAGATTTGAGGCTATGTGGCTTTAGGATTTGGATCTCAAGGCACTCATTGCAAATTGGTGGTCTTGCAATTTTTTTGGGTCCCTAGCCTCTCGAGTTAGCAATAAGATCCGGTTTGTGAAAGCATAACTAAATAAGTGAAATAGAGATATTTTTGGTAATATTTTTTTCCAGAAAATAGAATATCCAATCCTAGCTCACAAACATTAAGCTTCTTGCCCAACAAGGAGAATTGAGCACAAATATTATTGAGGCTGAAAGGAAGCTTATGATTGAATACCACAATATTCTTAAAAGTGAAGAAGTTTTTTGGAAGCAAAAATCTAGAGTTACCTGGTTGAAAGAGGGAGACTCTTATACTAAAGTTTTCCATACCACCATGATGAGGAACATGGTATATAACATGATTAGGAAACTCACTAGAGCTGATGGGACTGATATTTTAGAAATTACAGATATCAAAGATGAGGTAATGGATTTGTTTAAATATCTACTTGGACCTAGTCTAGAGTGCAATATGCAAATGTTAGAGACCCTCATAAACAATATCCCCAAGTTGGTATTCCAAGAGCATAACAATTGTTTGCTTAAACCATTTTCCATTGAGGAAATCCATAACAAATTTTTTTCAATGCAATATGGGAAGGCTCTAGGTCCAGAATGTTTTCCTCAAATTTCCTTTCAAAAATATTGGGACATTGTGGGGCTTGACATAATTTCAACTATCCAACAAATGCAACAGACTAAGAACATTCCTAAATATGTAAACTACACCTTTCTAGCCCTCATCCCGAAGTCCAATAATGCCAAATATTTATTTGATTTTCATCAAATCAGTCTATGCAATATTTTTTTATAAAATCCTCACCAATGTGATTACCATGAGGTTGAAACCTATTCTTCCTTATATCATCAATTCCTATCAAGGTAGTTCTGTTCCAGGGAGGCTAATTACTAACAACTGTAGACACCTAAATCATGTCATGCTTAGGGGATCTACTTACATAGACACACTCATAAGATCATAAGACATAATATTGGACTTTCCAAGCATCAACAATGGTTCTCACCACTCATTTGGGGCCTTTTCAAGCCATTCAAGCTTGGATGCTCAAGCCAAGAGCAACCAGATACTAGTCTATCAAGCCTAGAGAAGCTAGACCTTAGCGGCTATAGACAATAGCAGCCAGATCTTAGCCATTGCAAATGACATCGACTAAACCATAAGAAATAGTTTACCAACAAATAGGCCCAATCTTGAGTGAAAGTGTCAGTTTGCATGCAATAAATGTGAGCGGGAGTGACTTTGCATTCCTTTTCATGACCAGTTCACATAGGAGAATTGAGTTTGCATTTATACTTAAGTTAATTGACCTCCAAGCATAAACAAAGGATAAAAGCTTCTCATGCTAATGATCAGTTCATATAAAAGACTCAAGTGGGCAGTTAGATTCCAGTTAACTAGCCTTCAAATATAGACAATGGACAAAAGCTTCTCATGCTAACTTGCACTACGCATAAGAAATTCATTTCTAGGGCTTGGACATAGACCTAGGGTTTCACACTATAAAAGGTGCAAGCCTAAGAGCACCAAGATATCCAAAGATCTTTTATCTTTTATCATAAGAGAGACATACAGGAGATCATTTTAGAGAGAGAGACATATTTTTGAGGAGAGCTTTCAAGACTTGGAGAGTTCTCTTTGAGATCACGTGTACGACAAAGCTCTAATGGATTGAAGAAAATAACACCTACTATTTCAATATCAGATTATAGGCTTTGACCCATAGCTTTGGGGCAAAGAGGGCAAGGTTTACTTTAGCAGCCACTATCTTGGACAGTGGCCTACAGGCTTAGCTTAGATAGATATAGCATACTTTATTTCATTTATTTATGTTCTTATATCATTAGCATATATTTACATGATTTCATGGCATATTTTTATCATATTTTCGTTACATTCTTTGATTACTAACAACCTCATCCAAGGAGGCAATCTCGGACACCTAAATGTGTTTTTTTGTTTCATTGCTTGTAGGGCAACAGGTACATCAGACGAATATTACAACATACAAGAGAAAAAGGGATCCCTTTAGGAAATAGACCTAGAGAAGGAGGCATATGTAAGCCCTCATACATTTCCATGTGTGGAACCGGGAAGCTTTTATAAGTGCACCATCTCTTCGCAAAAGGGGCACTCCTTGCCTATTTGTTGTAATTTATAGTATCAAAATGGGTATCCCTAAGAGGGACCGACATGTAACCGAGTTTCAATATCAATAAAGAGATCCGTCTTTTGTTATTTCATGTTATATGCTTTTTCCTCTTGTCTTTCCATTTCATCTTGGGTATTTTAAATAGCATTGCAAGTAGGGTTTTAGAAAAGAAATCGGTGTGTGCATTCCTGAGGTCACTACAGATAGTGATCACGATGGTACCACCACTAATTTTTCATTTTCTATCGGGATACTAACTTAATTTTATGTGCAGGTCTAGCCACTGTGAGCTACAGTGACCAGAAACTAGCCGCTCTGAGCTACGGTGGCCAGAAACCAACCGCTTTGGTCAACAGCGACCAGGACTGGAGTGCAGCAAAGGTCAAAACATTGACTCTCTATGTTGGATCAAAGGTTGGTATAGCTTCCCTAATATTTTATAGTTTTCTATCTACTTCTGTGTGTTTAAAATAGAGAACTTAAAGCACATTTATATTTGGAAATTGAAAAAATAAATAAGAAAGAATTAAGCATTGCGTATATATTATATTTTCTTTTAAATTTTCCACTAGGCATTGCTAGGAACAATGGCTTATGCCTAAAAATTTTTCCCTAGAATCCAACGTGCTAGACATTGTATGTCGTTTGCTTGCTTTGAGGCCCTACTAGAGGCCATAGTTGCACGAGATAAAGTGCGCTCATACAAATCATAGTAGTTCATGCACCTTTCTGAATATTGAAACATATTTTGCACTTAGGCATATAGGAAAGACTCATTACTGCTACATGATGCAATTTATGTTACGCAAGCTTAAAATGAACACTACACATGCACGTATCATTTAAACATTGGAGAGTTGGATTTCATCACCAACCTTCAATTTAGTCCAGTGATGTTGGAATTCATCTCCTTCCACTGGTTTACCCCCTAGAGCTTCCTAGAAATGGATTGAGAAACTTACTTATAGTGACACTAAGTTACTTGTGTTCAAAATGTCTCCCACTGTTGGAACAATTATTGGTTCAGAGTGGAAGAGCTAGGTGAACCCTCCATTGGGTCTTCAACGGTGTACCCTAGCTTCTTTTGGGGAAATCATATTTGGCATGAGTGTAATTGAATGTCACTATGGATGAGTCTTATAATTCTTAATCCAAGAACAAGAGCAAAGAAATTGAAATAACAACACATCAAAATACACCAAATAGTTTAGGGCACACTTAAATCGGTAATCAAGATAAAAATTTGTTTGGAATTGTGTGATCATTCCTAATTTGCAACTCAAAAGATCAAGTCATAAAACAACATGGTCAAAACAAGAATTAAACACCCTCGGTTTGATACTAAGGGAGAGACATAAGAAATTCATACCCATAGGCAAAGTCGTAGTAACATTGAATGACCTACCTGCAAGACCGTGAGACGTAGCTCCGTGAGCCTAAGGGGTGATAATTCAAACCTTGGGGGATCTCCTTGAGAAACCCCAAGTAAGGAACCACATCATGGAACAAAGTCACATAAACAAAAAGAGGCTTCACAGCCATCCTCAATAAGGAGACATGAGAATACCTCAAGAGCCTCCTCTAAACACATAGAAACATCTCAAAGATGAGAAAAAGCTTCAAGAGCTTCCTCCTAACATGGACATAAATAAGGTTCTAAGACTTATTCTTCACATAAGGATTATGATACTGCCACATCTCCATCCACATGTAGAAAACATATTACCACCAAGCCCTTTTCATCAAGAAGACAAACAAGAATTGCAACACCTCAAGACTCACAAGAAACATATGAAATAGGTCTGCCCACTGAAGGGCAAGAAACTAGAGCTAAATCTAGTCATGGGAATCATATAGAAGAAACCATTCACATAAAAGGAAATATTCCCATAGACTATGACCTCATAGGAGTAAATGGCACCCCATGGGACCAGCCATGGAAAACAAGACAACTAGATGGGTTGGATCAATTTCCTACTCAACCAACTCAAAGAATTGTAGCTAATGAGAACTCTGCATCTAGAAGCTCATGAACTATGACTTCTAAACATACCTCTCAGTCTAGGGGTACTTTAGAGTGACCCTATAGAAGACACGTGGAGTATGATCATAGGGATACTCAATAGTACACTGAACAATTCACATTAGCTAGCAAGAGTACAGATACAGTAGAAACCCCCTCGAGGAATCTACGAGTCAAAAAAACAAGAACAAAGTCAGATAAACACGACTCTTCTATGATAGCAAAAATTGACTAAATGAGGCAGTTAGAAAATGCATTACATAAGGAGCGAGAGATAGAGAAGCTCTCGATCAAGAGAAATAAAGAGAAAGACTCTTGCACAAACATGAGCAGTGTTTAAGAGAGCAAGCTGAGTGGCTACCTCTTAACAATTTACCAAAAAATAGTGGTGACCACCAAAGAACAAGACACGCTGACTCACCTAAGTAAATGTGCACTAGACAAGATAGCTCACAATGAAACCCCCCACCAAATCATAAATGAAACCCAACTAATGGGGGGAGGACAAACATAATAAACCAAGATCACAATCCTGAATCCCCTCGTAGGAGGGGGGAAAATGGAACAAATCAAATGGATAGAGATTTACCTCCATTGCCAATGCAAATAGGCTTACAAGATGAGGAAATCCGTGCATCAAAGGCATTTCAAGAGCTTGCTGAAAAGATGAAAACCTTTGAGAAACAAGAGGCAGCTGGGAACTCACCAACATTGAGCAAGATACACAATCAACCATTGTGCCCATAAATCCCTAGCCCTCCATATCCTAAGAACTTTGAGATGCCTAGGTTAGAAAAATTTAAAGGTGAAGAGGATGCACAAGAGCATGTCACCAATTTTATCAACACTTGTTTTCATCTTGAAGACAATGACGCTCTCATGCTAAGAACATTCATAATGACATTTTTAGGTGCTGCCACTCAATGGTTCAACCAACTACCTAAGCATAGCATAACCAACTTTGAACAACTAGTAAATGCATTCTTGAAGTGTTTCTCCTTTGGTGCTAAGAATAAGGTGAACCTTTCAGACCTGGCTAACTTGAAACAATATGATGATGAGCTAGTAATGGATTATGGGAATAGATGGAGAAAAATCATGGCAAAATTATCATTCTCCATTCCCATAGAAGAAATCATTCACATGTTCACCAAAATTTGTTCGAAACATATCTCCCTCTTTCTACAACTCCAACAGTATGCTTTGTTTGAGGAAGATTTAGCACAGGCCAACCTCATCAAAGAGATAAAAGTAGATGAGGGAACCATTAAGCTCCAAAACAAAAATGAGTGGAACAAGAATGGTAAGAATGACAAGTACAAGCAGAAGCAAGGTAGCCCTGCTCCAGTAAATCAAGTCGTATTCGCTACACCCAAGGATGGGGGTGTACAACAACCATAGAACTATCAAGCATATCCCCTACCAGCAAACTACGACCAAAAGAAAAATCAGGGAAGAAACATAGAATGCAAGCTGCCTCGTTATTTCATGCCTCAAACAGAATCAATGTAATCAATATTTAATCAGTTGAGCGATTCCAAGAGGATCATATTTCTTGATATAACTCTTATAGATACCAACCATCCTAATGCAAAAGGATATAGGGAAGATCAATTCTGCCCCTATCATAGGATACCAGGGCATGACATTGAGGCTTGTGTCAGGTTTAAGCATAAAGTGCAAAACATGATTGAGGCGGGAGAACTCAAATTTGAAAACCCACTGGCTCCCAATAATAGAGACATGGGCACATATAGAAACCCATTGCCCAATCATGAGGCCCCTCGAGAGCAAGGGACCCAAGTCAATCAGGTTTGAGCTGACATACCTACCCATAGATGTATTGGGATGGTTGAGATTGTTAACATAGAAACAAGGACTAGGTGGTATGGTCAACCGCAATCGCCTGCAACCCCCATGAATATACCAACCACTCCTAGGCAAAGATAAGACAACCTTCCAGGTCCACCAACGTGACCTGTGGTAACTATTCGGAGTATATTAGAGCAAAATCTACAGACGACTCCAACTAAGTTATCCATCTATGAGCTCATACAATAGTCCCCAAAGCATAGGGAGATACTAATGGAGATTTTAAGAACAATTGAGCTTCAATCGCAAGATGCGAATGCATTCACTCACTTTGTGGGACAAGTGCAAGAATGCCAGGAACCTGTAATCTGATTCTATGATTATGAGATTAATATAGTTTTTGCTGCCTTACCAGACCCACCACTAAACATTGTAGTGGCCATAAATGACTTACCTTTCAAGAGGGTTTTGGTCGATACAGGTTCATTGATAAACATCATCACAATAATTACAATAGAGCACCTCAAGATACCCAAGACCAATATCGTTCTAGGAGCTTACACATTGAGATATTTTAATGATGCTTTATGCAATACTTTGGGAACGATAGTCCTACCCATCAAGGTGGGGCACAAGACCATCCCCGTGATGTATCATGTCTTGGAAGGAGATATGCAATATAACATCCTCTTAGGGTGCCATTGGATAAGGGCCATGAAGTGTGTGCCTTCGATCCTGCACCAATGTGTCAAGTATGTGCATGAAAACAAAGTCTATGTGGTTCTGGCCGATGAAGAGCATTTTAAATATATCAATCAGGTGGATATTCTGGGAGAACTCGTGATCCCTTCTACTCACCTATACATGGCACTTTCATCCCCAAACACACAAGGGGATACCGAAGACAAAGGGGTAAGAAATGACCCAGGCACATCAACACTTCATGGTGCACTCAAGATAGTCAATGCTTCTAAAGTACCATCAACATCAAAACCAAAAGATAATCAAAAGCTAAAGGCACCCTTAGTTAAGGAAGAAAGTCCCAAAGAAGTGCCAACTATAGCCATTGTTGAAATACCAAGTCCTATGGAATAGGAAGATCCTCAAGATCAAGATGAAGATAGTGATTATCACCCTCCTTCACTAGTATCATTCGTGGGGCCATCCACGTCGCATGTATCAATACACTTGGCAAGTACAGGCATAGGGGAGTACCTTGTGTAGAACATTACCTTTATGCCTATAATTAACTCTGCACAAGACATAGAAAGGCCTAAATACTTGAGGCTACCATTAGGAACAGTGGTTCCACTTGGAATTCCTCCCAACCAAACCAATTTTATCTATGCCGGCCTGGACTACGCTTATAAGTATTTAGATATAGAAGAGGATGGTGATGAATTATTCACATTCAATTTTTGTTACCTCTCTAATCCTGAGTTTTCTCTAAGCTACTTTGAGTGTTGCCACTAGCATGGTTATGGCCTTGGTGTTTATGATCAGGGGTGTAGGTGGCCCTACAAGCCACTATATCAAATTCCCTTTGACAAATTTGGTTTAGGCTATTATAGCAGAGGTCGAGATGACTCGCTTGCAGCGACATTGGAAATATTAAGCATAGGATTGGGAGAAGACATTGATTTCATTCCATATCACCCCTTAAGAATGGTAAATTTGAGAAATAGACAAGTGGCCATGGTAAACATACTGCCTCTAGAAACTTATCATCCAAAAACCTCAATTGATTCCACACCAATAGGGTACAACTCATGGGATGAGGAGAATGGATATGAAGCAAGTGATTATGAGGCACAACTTGGCTTAGCCTATCATGGGCCTCGCTATTTACAAATATACACATGGTCCATCCACGATGAAATTGGATATACATTAGATGAAAGTGACTATGAATCAGAAGACTCAACAAAAATAGCTTACTTAGGCCTAAGCCATCAACCCCTGACTTTGGGGCAAGAGACAAATGCAAATGGATTCTTCATAAGTGATGAAGAATATGAAGATGAAACAAAGATGACCTACTTGGGGCCAAGACATGAGCCCCTTGTCTTAGGACCACATACCAATGCTAATGATTTCTAAATAAGTGATGATGACTTTGAGGATGAGATCAAGATGGATTATCTTAGACCTCACTACTTGCAACAAGTCAACGAGTTAGTAGAGAGATAGGCAGAACTTCATGCCATAGACCCTCATCTCTGATTTTTGGGGAGACCTATTGACCTAGCAACCATTCATTAGATGGTCAATCCCCCTATGCCTAAATTCAAAGAGTAGTTAAAGCCCAATGATCCTATTTTCCGTCCTGCTCATGAGCCAAATATAGAAATTCCCATTCCTCTAGATCCTCATCGCGAGTATGGAATGGAAACCCTTGAGACAAGATCGCACCCATGTGGTCTTGGAGATTTCATCCCATCCATCAACATGATCTCCATATATTTGACCACTCCACTTCATAATCCAACAGATCCTACCAAATAATTGCATCTTGATGTAGAGGCTATTGATTGGGATCGCGCTAGTTCATCCATAGAGCCAGAAGACCTCTTACCCAATGAAGAGATGTTACAATCATTCCATTTTGTATCAGGTTGTGCGTATGCCATCTTCCATGTTGGTTTGGAACCTGAGTCAGTAGGTCCTATGAATCTCATCAATGACATGCATTTGATACCCATGCCTCATCAGCTAGAGGATGGGTCACATATGGCTATAGAAGTAACTTTCAAGGTGGAAATCAACAATGATCCTACCTAACCAAGGAAAGTCAAGTTCAGAGAAATTCTATCTCTAGAGGAACAAGCCATCCTAATTCCTCTCCTCAAGGAGATGCCAAATATTTTTGCTTGGACTTACAAAGACATGCCAGGGATAGATCCAAAGTTAGTCATTCAAAACCTTTCATTGGATCCCATGAAGAAGCCAATCAAGTAAAAACTAAGGAAAATTCATCCAACCATCGTTTTGATGGTGAAGAACGAATTGCAAAAACTACTGGATGCAATATTCATAGTTCCTATCGACTACCCTGAGTGGGTGTCGAACATGGTACTCATAGGGAAACCTGATGAAAGAGTTCGTATCTACATGGATTTCAAATATTTAAATAGGGCAACACAAAAGGATTCATTCCCATTGCCAAACATAGATGCTCTTGTAGATGAAACCATAGGTCATGAAATGCTCTCCCTAATGGATGGTTTTTTTGGATACAACCAAATCCGGATTAAGCCTGAAGATCAACATAAAACTGCTTTCATTACTCCATGGGGAACATTATGTTACAAAGTGATGCCATTCGATCTCAAAAATTCTGGTGCCACATATCAGCAGGCCATGACATACATATTCTATGACTATATGCATAAGATCTTGGAAGATTACATGGATGACTTACTAGCCAAGTCCCTATTGTGTCAAGAGCATGCCAAATTCCTTAGACAAGTCTTCGATCACCTCATAGAACACATGTTTGATTGAATCCTAAGAAGTGCATATTTGGAATAACTTCTAGTAAGATTTTGGGATTCATCATATCCAAGAGGGACATCAAAGTAGATCCTACAAAGGTAAATGCTATACTGGAAATGGCCACTCCTATCAACATTAGGGAGTTGAGGAGCCTACAAGGCAAGATAGCATCCATCAAAAGATTCATCGCGTAATTGTCACACAAATGCAGACCTATGAATAGGTTGTTATGGAAGGAAGTCCCATTTCATTGGGATGAAGAATGCCATCAAGCCTTTGCAGAGATCAAAAATTATCTAGCAACACCACCAGTATTGTCTCCACCAAGGCCAGACATACCATTTTTACTATATATATCAGATATTTATTTTGCATTGGGCACCATTTTAGCCCAAAAGAATGCACAAGAAAAATAGCAAGCTATATATTACATTAGTCGCACCTTGGTGAGCTATGAGCTAGGATATGCGTATGTCAAAAAGTTGTGTTTAGCAGTGGTCTTTGCAACTCAAAAGTTTTGACACTACATGTTGAGTCATACGACCTACGCCATATCAAAATAAAATCCTTTGTAGTACATGATGAGCAAGACATATCACAATACATGTACCGTAAAGTGGATCATGCTATTGACAGAATTTGATCTAGAGTTCATAAGCCAAAAGTCCATCAAGGGACAAGTCATAGCAGATCAATTAGTAGAAGCACCTCTTCAAGATAACAAGCCTCTCACCATAGAGTTTCCTGATGATGCGGTCTTTGCATTACCAGATCCACTAGAACTTGAAGAACCTAAGAAATAAAAATACGTGTCATTATTCTTTGATGGTTCAAAGTGTGAACAAGGAGATAGGGTAGGGATTGTCTTTATCACACTGTAGGGTGCTCCTTTGTCCTTATAATTCATACTGGACTTCTTGTGCACAAAAAACAATATAAAATATGAATCATTGATCCTGGGACTCCAAACAGCCGTAGCTATGGGCATTAAAAAATTGAATATATTTGGTGACTCATTGCTCATAGCAAACCAGGTCAAAGGACATTCCAATGCAGGTGCCCACTCCTGAAGACTTACAAGGAACTTGTTGATAATTACTTAGCCCGACTGGAATGGTATGACATCGAGGCAATCCCTCATACGTCGAATAGATTTGCAGACACCATGGCCTCTTTGGGATCCTTAATCCCTCAGAATCCATCCGCTGATTTTACAACCATCCATGTGAAAGTGCTTTCGCACTCAGCAATACCCCATGAGGCTTTTGAAAATAAAAAATTAGTCAACATGATCAACATCGAACCAAATTAGGATTAGTCATTCGCAACCAAAGATTTATTGTAAATAACACCTTGGGGGTATTTGATCTCCCAAGGACCTATAAAGTGTGGTGCAACCATATACCATAGAGTTGTTCCTCAATCCATGTTCACTACCTTAAAAATGCAGGAAAAGAAAGATGTATATTCTATAGAAGCTATGGCCTATCAAGATTGGCTTTCCCAACTGCGAGACTTCCTAAAGCTTGGAATAATACCTCAAGGGTTTTTGTATACTGAAAGGTGAACATTCAATAAGATATCAACAAGATACATTTTGATAGGAGAAATACTCTACAGACGAGGATATGATGGAGTATTACTTAGTTGTCTTGAGCCCCAAGAAATATCTTGGGTAGTTTCGCAAGCTCACAAAAAAATATGTGGAGGCCATTTTAGTGGCATGGCCATCATTAAGCGCATATTTATAATGGGTTACTATTGGCCCATAATGAAAAAGGACTGTTGTGAATATGTCAAGAAATGTAGTATGTGCCAACATCATGCAAATCTAATGCACTTACCATTGCAAGCTTTGCAGTCCATCCAAGCAGCATGACCATTCTCACAATGGGGACTAGACTTGATTGGGAATATCTCACCCTTGTCCTAAGGCAAACACACATTTATCATAATAGCCATAAATACTTCACTAAATAGGTAGAAGCGATCCCCTTAACATCAACAACTGGACCAAGGATTACGGAGTTTATACTCCACAATATCATAAATCATTTTGGGATCCCTTCTAAGATAATATCGTATAATGAGCCATATTTCAAGAACAAAAATGTGCTTTAATGAACAAATACCATATTTAGCATAGTTTTTCAACGCCTTATTATCCACAAGAAAACGGGCATGCAGAAGCCTAAAACAAAATAATAGTCTCCACATTGAGGAAGATAGTGCAAGAAAATCATAAGGATTGGCACATACAATTGCCTCTTGCACTATGGGCATACAGGACTATTATACGGATGCCCACTGGGGAAACACTGTTTTCACTAGTATATGGCACTGAAGCCATCATGCCTCTAGAGTTGGAAATCCCGACTCTACGCATAGCATTAAAGGACTTCATAGATGATGAAGTTGCATGACAAGGCCACCTTGATCAATTGATGCTTCTTGATGAACATCGAGTCAATGCTTTAGAGCATCTCTATGTTTACCAAGATTGCCTTGCGTGAGCTTACAATAGTAAATTCCACCTAAGGGAATTCAAGGTTGGAGATATAGTGCTCAAAGAAAACCAGCAGAATTCAAATCTACCGCCGCATCTACGAGATAAGTTCATGGTAAACTGGATAGGTCCATATATGATTTCAACAAGAGTTGGGCCTGGAGCATATCGCCTTATATCATTAGATTGTGTTGAAGATCCTGAATCTCTCAATATCATTCACTTAAAGGCATTTTTCACATAAATACAAAAACACTCAAATATGTCACAAAACACAAAAACATTCAAATATGTCATAAAAGACCAAAAACACTCAAATATGTCATAAAACACAAAAACACTCAAATATGTCATAAAACAAAAAAACATTCAAATATGTCAAAAATACAAACAAATCATAAAAACATAAAATTCCAAAAATACAATCAAAGGCTCCAAGGGTAATTCAAGCCGCTTGGTCAAAAATCAAATCAAAGGCTCCAAGGGTAATTCATACCGCTTGGTCAAAATAAAATCAAAGGCTCCAAGGGTAATTCATATCGCTTGGTCAAAATCAATTCAAAAGGCTCCAAGGGTAATTCATACCGCTTGGTCAAAATCAAATCAAAGGCTCCAAGGGTAATTCATACCGCCTGGTCAAAACCAATACAATCAAAAAGCTCCAAGGGTAATTCATACCGCTTGGTCAAAATCAACCAAAGAGCCAAGGGTAATTCAAACCGCTTGGTCAAATCCAATCAATCAAAGGCTCCAAGGGTAATTCATACCGCTTGGTCAAACATAAAATCAAAATATCCAAGGGTAATTCAAACCACTTGGTCAAAATCAATAACAAAATCCCCAAAGGCATAATAAGCCCTTTACTCAAATTAATCAAAAATACAAAAACAACATAAAATAAAAAATACAAAAACAATTGCACTTCACATTTTGCATCCACATCATTACATTGCATTTTCACATACACTGCAATTGTATATATCATGAGAGCCTTAAAAGTGATGCCACAATTTTTTGCACAAGTCATTCATATCCATACCTCCATCCACATGTGTGTAATTGTGTTTCTCAACACAACCATCATTTGTTGCTATACATAATATACTAAGGTTTTTTAGTTAGTCAACCACATCTAGTAATCTTATCAACTTCTGAGGAAAACAACTTTGATTAGTAGAAGGTAAGGCATAGCTATAATAAAACCTTGGATATTCAAGATCCCATCACTAGAAGGAAAAGATGAAAGCTGCAAAGTAGTCTAGGTTACCTTAAGCAAAAATGATTATCCTTGCTTATCCCCCCGTGCAACCAGTTTAAAGATGTTGAGAATTGGCAAAAGGACAAGCTGTACCCTATCGATATCCCTTGCTTAAATAAAACAAGAAAAAATCCAAAGCAAAATACATATTCAAAAGGCCAAGCATACAGTCCAATTTTCAAAGCACAAATCATAAGTTCAGAAAAAAAATCAATCAAAAATAAATAGTGATTTTCATCACTACGAATGAGCAAAATAAACAATGATTATCATCAATACAAAAAAAAAAAAATCCCCGCTCAAAGAAAAAATCAAACAAAATAAACAGTCATTTTCATCACTACATATGAGCAAAATCCAAAGCCAAAAGAAGTCAAAAAGAAGGGAATAAATCTTGAATCCCTGGAATTCTTAGCATTGTACGAAACTAGAAGGAGAAATCCTTATGCATGACGATATGTCTACCACAACTGCTTCATGCATTTGTGTAGACCAATGTTTGAATGTGGATGATCTAGCTTAGGTAACCAAATATTGCCTAGTGGTATAATCCAACTAAGTCCAACATAAGGATGATATGAACACATGAGGATCCCTGATATTAGAAATGGGCTGAAAGAATCCCACTTGACATCGGAGGAAATGCTTGAGTTCTATCTCAAAATAAACAATCACATGCACACACAGATATCATGAAAAACTAGGTCCATGGTAAAAGCCTTACTTTTCAAAAGCCTAAGTGGTAAGTAGACAACTGTTGATAGGGGAACTAGAGTGTTTGAATATCCAAAAAGCCCCAAAAATTCTTATATAGCAACAAATAATAACATCATTCAAAATATCAATTTATTTATAAGATTCTATAAATTAAGGGGTATCAACATAGTAGGACAAATACCGCATATATATTAGAAATAGTATATAGACAACCACTGACTACTTTATATCTTTTAATTTATAGAAACTTATTAAGAAAAAAACATTACACACCATTACATCTCATATATGAATACTTAATCAATTCTTATGATAGGAGTGATTATTTAAATTCATGATTATTTTTTTATTTTCTATGGTATCACCCATTAATATTATCAATGTCATATGCATTCCGTATGTTTTAAGTGATTAAAGCATACAAGTTCTTTTATACCATTCCATCACATAAGTTAGATGCATATAATTAAAGCAAAAATTAAACATGCATTGTAACAATAAAATTTGCATCCACAAAAACAAGTCATTAATCATCCATAAACCACATCATAAAACACATAGGCAATATCCATTTGCATACAAAATCATAAATTCACCATTCATCATCAAAATACATCGCATCATATCATCAAAATATATAAGCATCTACACATTCATCTAAGCATCTTCAAATATCATCTATCATATAGCATATTCATCAAATCATCATAATACCATCATCGCATCATATCATAAAATAAAATAATAACAAAAACATAAACAATAAACAATACACATAATGAGTCATAAAAAGAAAATCTATCATAAAAGTATGTGTGTCAAGTCGAATGGATATACAAAAATGCCCATGGGCTATAGTCATGTAGGTCAGTCGACCTCAAAAAATGGATCAAGAACCAAGTAGAGCATCAATCAAATGTTGGGCCTGAGCCCCCTGCACCACCTCCTCCAGTGCCACCTCCCCCTGTGGTGGTGTCATGAGTCGAGTGATGCAAGCCTGTCGGTATCTCTATTTGAGTCTAGATCTGCTAGCTAGGATGGGCATAAGACTACCCTAAGGTAGAGAACCCACTGACATTTGAACCTCTTGCACCTGTTGGATCCTTAGGGACAATCTCGTACCTCCTGAGTTGCATATGAAAGATGTTGACATGATCTATAAGTCCCCAGATCCACTCCTCATGCTCATCCAACAAATACTGAAGCCATCCCACATCTGCCCCTGAACCTTCCACTAGAGCCTCCTGTAGTGTATAAGTTGGAACAAAAAACTACATCCTGACATTGCCACCTCCAATAGTAGCCTGTAGAGCCTGTATCTATGCTGTGAGCTGCTCAATCATAACATCTCATCGTTGTACCTAGATATTAGTGGCTTGAAGCTCAACCTCGATCTCATGCAACTATGCTCTCAAAGGAGAGTCTCTCTCCTTGAGCTCTAACTCCTCCTCCTCCTCAGGAACATCAAGATCCTCTGCTGCCACCTACTTTGCCAGCTGGCCCTATACCTCGGTCCTATCTTGAACCCTACGTCCTACCAGATATGCACCATCATCCCTACCATCATCCTCACACCCTAGGATGTTGATGCCATGCCACATCCAATCACCCCACCACTAAGAGTAGGCATCTATAACTCCCCCATCCACTGTAGGGTCTATGACTAGGGCATCCTCCTCATTTGAAAGCTCTATGATCTGTCATGGTGGTAGGCATCAAATTCGGATCAGGTGACTTAGGGAAATTTAGTAAATAAGAACAAATCTTTATTTCAATCTCCCGTAGAGCTATTCAAAGAACATTACAATAAACCATATAGGAATTCTAATATATACGAAGGGGAAGGAGGTCGGAGGAGAAGATGAAGGGAGGTTGGAGGAATAAGGGGAAGGGAGTTGGAGTGATAAGGGAGAAGAGGGAATATAGGAGAGAATGGAGGGATAAGGAGGAGGGAGAGATATTTGAAACAAAAATCATGCCGACTAACATAGCCGACAACTAATTAACCACTAAATAAACTAGGTGGTGTTCACACTTGCTACATTCTCCCACTAAATTAACTAGGTGGTGTTCACACTTGCTACATTCTCCCCCTTAAAGGTGAGAGGACTGACAAGACAGTCTCTCAGCTTTACAAATTGAGCTTTAGCTAGCGCCTTGGTGAAGATGTCCGCAACATTCTCCAAAGTGTGGCAATAGTGAAGCTCAACAGTTTCAGTTTCCACCATATCTCTGATGAAGTGGTACTTCATATCAAAATGCTTTGATCTACTATGGTGGATAGGATTGTATGCCAACTAAATGGCACTAATGTTGTCACAGAATATCCTTGTTGGACCACTTTGCTGCTCTCCAATTTCTTCTAATACCTTTCGTAGCCATAGAGCTTGAGTACTAGCATGAGTGACCGCTATATACTCAACTTCGTTGAAGATAGTGCTACTACTGTCTGCTTCTTGGAACTCCAAGTTATTAGTCCCGATCCCAGACTAAAATAGTTCCCTGAGGTTGATTTTCTGTCATCAATGTTGCTACCCCAATCACTATCACTGAAGCCTACAAGCTTGATAGTGTTACATTTATGGTAATGGATTCCAAAATCCCATGTACCCTTTACATATCTAAGAATTCTCTTAGCTGCCTGCAAATGCAACTCAGAAGGGTTAGACATAAATCGAGAGACAAGAGAAACAACATACTGAATATCAGGTCTGGTGTTGGCGAGAAACATCAAACTCCCAACCATGCTTCTGAAAGTGGTCACGTCAACTTTTGATGCTCCATCATCTTTGCTTAATTGGATCCCATGTCCAACTGGAGTTGCAACTGGTTTGCAATGCTCCATAGCAAACTTCTTAAGCATGTCCCGAGCATACTTATGTTGACAGATGAAGATCCCTGTATCTGACTGATGAACCTCCATTCCAAGGAAGTAGTGCATTAAGCCAAGATCCTTCATCTCAAATTGCTTCATCATGGAGTGTTTGAACTCCATATTCATTTTTTCATTACTACCCATGAATATGAGATCATCCACATACAAGCAAACTATGAGGATGTCATTTCCTTATTGTAGGTAGTAAAGGGTGGGTTCATTTCTACTTTCGGTGAACCCAAATTCTTTGAAGTACCCATCAATGCGTGAGTACCAAGCTCGTGGTGCCCGCTTGAGGCCATAAAGTGCCTTCTTCAGTTTGTAAACAAGATGTTCCTTGTCTTTCTCTTCAAATCCTTGTGGTTGCTCAACATACACTTCTTCCGTCAAGTAACCATTTAGAAATGCACTTTTCACATCCATGTGTTGGACTTTCCATCCCTTATGTGCAGCTAAGGCAAGAACTGTTCTAATAGTCTCCTGTCTGGCTACAGGAGCAAAAGTCTCTTCATAATCAACTCCATATTTTTGAGTGAATCCCTTTGCAACTAGTCTCGCCTTGTGCCTTTCAATGCTACCATCAGCATTAAACTTGGTCTTGTAGACCCACTTACATCCAACACATTTCTTGCCTTTAGGAAGCTTTACCAGCTCCCAAGTGTCATTTTTTATAGAGGTTATCTCCTCTTTCATGGCATCTTGCCAAATTTTTTGAGTACATGCCTTCTCATAACTAGAAGGTTCAAGCTGTGCACTAGTTAACAAAGCATAGTTAACTTGATCTCCCCTAGGTTCCTGCTGGGAGACATCATCACCATACAGGTGCATACTTTCTAATCTGTGTAAAACAAAATCCATTTCACTAGCTTGACTCCTAGTGTATCTTCTTGAAAAAAATTTATCCAACATCTGAGATGATGGATGATACTCGTAGAGTTCTCTTACCTCTGGATGGAGAATCAATGTCCATTGGTGAGGAACTTACGGATCACTGTGGAGAAGGACTTGGTGAAGAAGTGGAATTAGAAGATGAACTTGAATCGGGAGGAGACTGCTTTCCTTTCTGTGGTGTCTATTGTTGCACCTGCTTAGAAACTACATCAATGGATTCAACATCATTGAATATTTGGGGCTTACCCCATTCTCCCCCTTCATCAAAAATCACATCCCTGGAAATCACAAACTTTCTAGTCCGGGGATTATAGAGTCTATAAGCTTTTGTATTCTCATAGTATCCTACAAAGATACATGCCTGACTCTTTGGATCGAGCTTCTTCCTAAGCTCATCAAGAATGTGAGAATAGGCCAGCGAGCCAAACACTCTGAAATGCTTAACATTTGGCTTTTTACCATACCAAGCTTGGTAAGGTGTCTCCCCTTTCAAACTTGAAGTAGGACTTCTGTTTAAGATATATACGCTGGTCCCGGCTGCATCTCGCCCAATATGAATTAGTCAAATGCTTCGTCTGAAGCATAGACCTTGCCATCTCCACAATGGTGCGATTCTTCCTCTCTGCGACACCATTCTCGTCGTGGAGTGTAGGCAGTGATGAACCGCCTCTTAATGCCATGTTGCTTATAGAAATTCACAAACTCATTAGAGGAGTATTCTCCTCCCCTATCTGATCGAAGACATTTTACAAAATATCTACTCTCACTTTCAACTCTTGTTTTGAAATCGATAAAGCATTCATATGCTTCATCCTTATGTTTCAAAAAATATATCCAGCACATTCTAGTATAATCATCAATAAAGAGTAGAAAGTAAGAGTTGTTACCTAGACTCTGTGTCTGCATCGGACCACAGATGTCGGTATGCACTAGCTGGAGTGGATAGTTGGCCCGCCATGCTTGTCCATGAGGAAAATTTGATCTGGCATGCTTCCCAAGAGCACACCCTTCACAGACTTCTTTACTATCCTGAACTTTAGGAAGTCCAGTGACCATGGCTTGGGAAGTTAGCATTTTCAAACTAGCAGAATTCAAATGGCCATATCTCAAGTGCCATAGAACACTTGGATTGGAAATAGCAACACTTGCTAACTTATCTCCCCCTGGCTGGCCAAAATTTAAAGGAAACAATCTATTCTTTGTCATTGGCACTTGAGTAATGATTCTATTATTGTTATTTTTATCAAAAATAGTGCATTTACCCTCATCAAAAAGCAACTTGTAGTTCTTTTCTAACATTTGACCAACACTTAAAATATTATGTTGGAGATGGGGTGTATAATAGATATCACTTACTTGTTTGACTCCTTCTTTAGTTGGAACTTGCCATAGCTCCAATGCCTTCAACTGCCAATGATTTATCATCTCCCAATTTGATGTTGGATTTGTAGGAGGAGTTTAGAGTAGCAAAGAGCTCTTCTTTGCCACTCATATGGTTTGAACACCCAGTGTCCAAGATCCATGTATCATTCATGTTCTGATCTGCCTGACCATATGAGAGAAAGAGATTTGTGGCCTCTTCCTCTTCTCCAAAGTTTCCAAACTGACTGCTCTGGCTGCTACTAGCTCCTTGTGAAGTCTTAGTCCAACAGTCATGAGCATAATGGCCAAGTTTGCCACAATTGTAGCAATATTGTTTTGACTTATCTCCTCCTTTGCCTCTTGCTTGATTGTTTCCCTCTATTTTGCTGTCCTCCTCTATTCAGTTGTTCACTATTGTTTGAAAATCCTCCTCTGTTCTGATTTCCTCCTCTCGTTAGGAGTTCCACCTCTCTGATTATTTTTGCCTCTTCCTCTATACCTTCCTCTGCCACGACCTCTACCTCTGCCTTCTTGAGAAGCAAAGGCTTTATCATCTCCTCCATAACTTGTGGAAGGAGTTGGCTGTAATCTCTCCTCATGTGAGAGAAGTGAGCCAATGAGGGTTTCAAAAGATAGAGAAGTTAGGTCTTTAGATTCCTCTATAATTATTGCAACTAGAATTCCACTTAGGAAGAAGTGTCCTCAACACTTTCTTCACTATAACTTCAGGCTTTACATCATCTCCTAAAGTGACCATCTTATCTACTACGGCTTTCACTCGCACGCAAGTAATCACCAACCTTTTCATTTTCTTGCATTTTAAGAGTTTCAAACTCTCTTTTCAAGGTTTGGAGTTTAACTTGTTTGACTTGGTCACTACCCCTATAACTTTCTTTTAAAGCATTCCAAGAAGATTCAACTGTTGTAAAAGAAGCTATTCTAGGGAAAATACTTCTATCAAGGGCGGCTTGAATGTGATAAAGGGCAGAAGAATTATTCTTCTGAGCTTCATTTTTAGCCCTTTTATCAACAACACTCAAAACTGCCCACTCAGCAGCTAAAGGTTCAGTATATCCCTCTTCAATCACATCCCAAAGACCTTTGCCTATCAAAAGAGTTTTCATTTTAATTGACCAATACTCGTAATCACCACCATTGAACTCAGGGATTGGTAAACTAGTATTGGAAGCCATTTTAGAAAGCAAACTTTATTTCAACTTCAAACAAGTTGTACAAAGAAGTACAAAATAGATCATTGATTTAAATCAAATCTAGCTTTCTTAAAATGCTCACTGATTTGGCGTTCTTCTTCTTGAGGATTTCCCAAAACTGGAAAGGTGAAATTGTCTGCTTCGTCATCACTGATTATAATGACTTCTTTTGCTGCTGCTGTTGGCTCAAGACATCTTTTGAGAACAACTCGTTCTTCAATTGCAGGTTTCACCTCCACTGGTTATTTTTCCTCTACGCTTCTTCTGGTTCTGAATCAGGAGAGCGAGGTGTATAGCTCTCACTCGTTTCAACTTTAGGCACTGTAGGAGTATAGCTCTCACTTGATTGTCCTTCAGGTACTATTTCAACCGTCTCGGATTCAACTACTCTTTGCCCAAAGATATTATCTTCAGAATCCGCCTCGTATCCAAAATCTGGTTTTCTCTGATGTGCTATCACTTGGTTTTCCAACTGACAAAACACTGTATGAAGTCCACTCTGCTGGACTTTCCTATCAAAGGAATCAGGAGTCTCTCTTCTCAACAGAGAGAGCAATGCATAATAGCATCCAGATGATCGAATCATCTACCCAGTATCACACCGTATGAATTGGGTTACAATTATGATGCCAAAAAAAAAAAAACTTTTCACCCTTTTAATTTTTTTAAACAATTTTCCAAAATTTGTTTTAATAAAGCCCTTAAAATTTTTTTAACAATTTTCTATATATATATTTTAAATTATTCCCTTTTTTTAAATAAAATTTTATTTAAAAAAAACATAATAAAAAATTATTAAATAATTTTAAAAACCTTTAATTAAAACTAAATAATAAAAAATTAAATAAAAATAAACCTTTTTTTTTTTGCAAAATCCCTGACGGGATTCGATCTAAGGACCTCTGCTTCCTACCCACAAGGTCTAGCCACTGCACCACGCGGCTCCGGTGGGAGGACAAGGGCAACAAGGATTAATAAATCCTTGATCGGTGACAATAAAACAAAAAAAAAATTGTATTGTTTCTAACCCCGACGGGATTCGACCTCGAGACCTCTATGCCGCAACCAAACGACTAAACCAAATGCGCTACCTGCTTCGGCTGGAGGAGGAAGGAACCTCCTGTTCCTTATACTGACTACGGTGGTAGGTTTTAAAAAAAAAAATTTATCCCACATGCAGTGGGAGGGAGGAAAAATACTCCTTTTATATATGTGCGAGCGCATGTAACATTGATTGCCTTCGGGCAATCACTCCCCAACACTATGCTTTGCTCAACAAATCTGCATCCGCCACGTAAACTGCTTCAGACGAATCTACTTCCGCCACATGGAAAAACAAAATTTTGCCACGTCACCACACGCCCGATCTGCCACCTCAGCTCGCCATGTCAGCGTCCACCTCAGATCGCCATGTCAGCTTGCCACGTCAGCTCCTCGAGCTATGTGTCCACATCAGCTCTCAACTTTGCCTACCACATGTCTCCTCGAAAATCATGCAGTCAACGTTAGCTCTCAGATTTGCCTCAAAATCCATGCCCAGCTTTGTCGTGCCCAGCTCTACGCTCTGCCACCTCCTTGATTCAATTGCCCAGCTCCTCGATCATGGTGTGCCCTCGGGATACGTGCCCAGCACGCTCACCAGCTAGTCATCGTGTGTCCTCGGGATTCGTGCCCAAGCATGCATGCCCAGTTAGCTCTGATACCAAATATCAAATTCGGATCAGGTGACTTAGGGAAATTTAGTAAATAAGAAAAAATCTTTATTTCAATCTCTCGTAGAGCTATTCAAAGAACATTACAATAAACCATATAGGAATTCTAATATATACGAAGGGGAAGGAGGTCGGAGGAGAAGATGAAGGGAGGTTGGAGGAATAAGGGGAAGGGAGTTGGAGTGATAAGGGAGAAGAGGGAATATAGGAGAGAATGGAGGGATAAGGAGGAGGGAGAGATAAGAGGAGGGAGAGATATTTGAAACAAAAATCATGCCGACTAACATAGCCGACAACTAATTAACCACTAAATAAACTAGGTGGTGTTCACACTTGCTACATTCTCCCACTAAATTAACTAGGTGGTGTTCACACTTGCTACAGTAGGTCCTTCTCTATTATAAGGTTCCTATACAAAAATGGTATCAAGAGCACATCCTACTGTAATTCGTACTGACGAAGAACCCAAGAGTAGAAGAAATACTCCCAGATGGAAATCTTATGGCCAACGAGCCATCGCTCACGTCATGTCTTGGCAATAAAACTAGCTGGATCATCCTAAGCAGAACACTCATAGTAAGGCCACCACACGACATCTCCAACCAAAAATCTGGTGAAAGCATTAGTATAATGGGACAACATCCATGCAAAAGTGTTGCTCTTACGCTCCTCATGCTCTCGAGCCCATCTGGTAGCATAGCACTATGTCCAAGCCTAAATAGCTATGATCTCGATCAGGATCCCCTTAGGGAAATCTACCTTAATTTACTCCCATCCCCAAACCTGTAGGAGCAAGCTACAGGTAATGCTGGCATGTCCCCACCGACAGATGTGGTACAACTCATCTTAGCACTAAGCCAATAGCGATCTACCCCATGCATAGATGATAGTATCCTTGCTATCCAGTAGGTTCTGCACCATCACTAGGAGGTTCCAAGGGAACCTTAAACCCAAGTAGTTTGGGATAAGAACATTGCTGATCACCATCAGCAACATGGAATGCCTCACTATGAAAACATGAGCATCATACCAATATTTGATAGATACTCCCTTAGACCTAGTCTCCCAAAGAGCCTGTGTAGAGCGTGCTCCAAACACTTGAGCATAGATGACCACCTGATCATCAGTGGTCGATGAAACAATGGGCACCCCATTGAATGGGATCCAAAAGATCCTATAAACGTCCTTCAATGTGATAGTCATCTCATCGGGTGGAAGGTGTTGGTCCGCAGGTCCCAACGGTGGGCTAAGGCCGTAAGATAAGCCTGGTCAACCATAATATGGGGTAACCTGATGACGTATTGTAGCCCACGAGCCTTAAACCACTCCCAATCAGTGTCATCAAATCCAGGAAGCAAGTCAAGCAGGAGCCTCGGGTCCCGAGCCCAAGCAGTGAAGATCTAAGCAAAGCAGAAGAAATACAAAATATAAGTATAGTGCATCTAAGGCATAATTCACAATAAACATGAAAACAGTGCAAAAGAGTATGAGTTACTCTAAATCTAAGAAAATGAAGTATAAATTGCACCTAATCAAGCAAAGCAAAAACGTAAAAAAAAAATCATAAAAGTTAATACACAAAATGCAAAAAAAAAATCTCAAGCTTCAGCCACTATCGCCTACAATGGCCAAAACCTGGCCGCTGGAGGCAGCAGCAGCCAAGACCCAACAATCAAATTTTTGACCATTGGGATTCAAGCTTGGCCACTCTGAGTGACAGTGGCTCAGAGTCAACCGCTCTGAGTGACAGCGGCCAAGGGGTGACATGACAAACCCGTGAACCCTTGGCCAGAAAATAAAAAAAATTACAAATTTAACAAAATAATTACAAAAAAAAAAACATAGAGGTGGAAAGCAAACAAAATGGAAAGTAAAATTCCCTACCCAAGCATCAAAACTAAGCTAAGTTTGAGAACGCCCAAATGGCGACAGCAAGTGAATAATTGAAATTTTTTGAAAAACCTTAAGCTGAAGCCACTGACAGATAGAAAAATTGGGGACTAACCCATAGTAGCAAAAGGGAACCTAAGCCTAATTATAGCGTTTGTTCATTGCCAACAGGTTTAGTGAGGTTCATTTTGCTCATTACTTGGTGAAGTTCAATTTTACTTAGACAAAGAAAAGAGAGCTAGGATTTTGAATATATAAATACCCGAGAAACTCTGGCTCCTCCAACAGCTGATGTCTCACCCCACGAAGCCATGTCCTCAACACCAGCAAGTTTCAAAGTCACAACCGTCATTGCTGCACCAGAGCTCTAAAAATGAATCTTCAACAGTGAAAATGATAGGTCAAACCCTAGAAAAACAAAATTTTATATTTTCTTAATTATGCCTTGGCTGCTGCTGACGTCAGCGGCCCAAAATTCTTGGCTGCTCAAGGTGATAGCGGCCATATGCAGGAACTCAGAGGCCATTGGACCTGACAATGACCAGATCCATAGGTCAAAATAAGGGATTTTCTCCTTGAGGGATCCCACATAAACAACAAATAAACACACTTTGGTGGTTTAGGATCATTAGAATGTTCAAAATAACAAAAAAAATCACATAAAATCACAATATTAAGCAGGCTTCGTATCTACTCTATCCACTCGACGATTGTAGTGATTTTCACTCCATGTATTTCGGTGAGATGAGTATATAACCATAAGGACACTTGGGGCAAAAACAACTCATTTTGGAATTATGATATTTCACCCTTCAAACCCGAAGAAGATCAAGATGGTCAGACTGCTCCACGGGTGTGAAGGGGTCATTCTAATTCCCCTATGACATCAAAAATATTAAGTCAAAGTGATATAATCTAGGCATGAACAAAATCACTCATCCTAACTCCCTAAGAAGGCTATTGATAGCCGGACCGCTCCTCGGGATAGGGATGGATGATTATCATAAGAAATTGGAATCACACTTGGATGTGGGATTGCCCATTAAAAGCAACAAATTCTAGAAAGAAACCAGATTAGTCATATTGGTCAAGCGACTTGTCACTTCATTCATGGTAATTTCTTCACCAATTCATTGTGTGAAGAGGTAGTTCAAAACTTCAACATAATCATAATCAAAATCAACAAAATATCACTAGATCACAACAAAATCATGTTCATCCTACGAATCATTGCATACAATAGTCACAAATTTCCCTTGTTTATTGAGAACGTAATCAGACATGACATCTTCAATTGTAGCTCTCCTACCGGTCGGAATTGTTGTAGCAGTTGAAGCTACCCAATTGAGTTTGAGGAATGAGTGCAATTTAACATGCAAAATCCACTGAGCTAAGTCCTATGAATGTTGAGGCAATGATTCAAGGGATGTGCACCATCTTGCATGATTGGGCCATCCGGTGTTGATTAGACCATTGATCACCATACACCCTACAAATAGATCAGTCTACATTTTTGCTCAGCGTTGTGTTTTCCACACAATGCAGCTCAAAAAGGGATATCTATAAACACTTAAATTATGTCATGTTTAGGGGAGCTACTTACATAGACACACTCATAAGATCATAAGACATAATCTTGGACTTTCCAAGCATCAACAATGGTTCTCACCACTCATTTGGGGCCTTTTCAAGCCATTCAAGCTTGGTCGCTCAAGCCAAGAGCGACCAGATAATAGCCACTCAAGCCTAGAGCGGATAGAACTTAGCCACTACAGATGATAGCAGCCAGATCTTAGCCACTGCAGATGACAATGGCTAAACTATAAGAAGAAATTTGCTAACAAATAGGCCCAATATCGAGCAAAAGTGGCAGTCTGCATGTAATAAAGGTGAGTGGGAGTGACTTTGCATTCCTTTTCATGACCAGTTCACATAGGAGACTTGAGTTTGCATTTAGACTTAAGTTAACTGACCTCCAAGAATAAAAAAGGACAAAAGCTTCTCATGTTAATGACCTATTCACATAGAAGACTCAAGTAGGTAGTTTGATTTTAGTTAACTGGCCTTCAAATATAGACAATGGATAAAATCTTCTCATGCTAACTTGCACTACGCATGAGAAATTTATTTCTAGGGCTTGGACATAAACCTAGGGTTTCACACTATAAAAGGTGCAAGCCTAAGAGCACCAATATATCCAGAGATCTTTTATATTTTATCATAATAGAGACATACAGGATATCATTTCAGATAGAGACATCTTTCTGAGGAGACCTTTCAAGACTTGAAGAGTTTTCTTTGAGATCACATGTACGACAAAGCTCTGACAGATTGAAGAACATAACACCTACTATTTCAACATTGGATTATAGTATTTGAACCATAGCTTTGGGGTAAAGAGGGTAAGGTTTACTTTAGCAGCCACTGTCTTGGATAGTGGCCCACAGGCTTAGCTTAGATAGACATAGCATATTTTATTCTATTTCTTTATGTTCTTATATCATTAGCATAGATTTACATGATTTCATGGCATAGTTTTATCATATTTCTATTACATTATTTGATTACTAACAACCTCATATGGGGAGGCAATCTTGGACACCTAAATATGTGTTGTTGTTTCATTGCTTGCAGGGCCACAGGTACATTGTATGAAGATTACAACATACGAGAGCAAAAGGGATCCCTATAGGAAAAAGACCTAGAGAAGAAGGCATCTGTAAGCCCTCATACATTTTTGTGTGTGGAACCGGGAATATTTTATAAGTGCACCACCTCTTCATGGAAGGGGCACTCCTTACCTATTTGTAATTTATAGTATCAAAATGGGTATCCCTAAGAGGGACCGACATGTAACCGAGCTTCAATATCAATAAAGAGATCCATATTTTGTTATTTTGTGTTATATGCTTTTTCCTCTTGTCTTTCCATTTCATCTTGGGTATTTTAAATAGCATTGCAAGTAGGGTTTTAGAAAAGGGACCGGTGCGTGCTTTCCTAGGGTCGCTACAACAACATAATTACAATTCATGATCTTATACATTCTATTTCTAAAAGTGGTAAATCTAGCCTTTTCCTCAAATTGGACATGAACAAGACTTTTGATAGAGTGTCTTGGAGCTTCATCTTTTATGTCTTGTCTAGATTTTGTTTCCATCCTGATTGGATCAACCTAGTCAAGACATGCATTTCAGGAGCTAGATTCTCTGTCTTAGTTAATGTCTTTGCTACTAGTTATTTATAGAGCAACTAAGGTTTGAGATAGGATGACCCATTGTCCCCTTTTCTATTTATCATTATGGCAAAAGCCCTAGGAAGAACTTTTCAATTTTCCTATTCTAAAGGAGAAATATCTGGTATTAAGCCTACCTCATCTCTCATGTCCATATCCCACTAGTAGTTTGTGGATGACACTATTTTGGCCACTCATACCTCTATTCCCCAAGCCAAAATCATCAAGTCCATGCCTTTCTCCTTAAAGTCAACTTCTAACCACAAAGTCAACTTCTCTAGAAGTAAATTATATTTTCTCAATACACCCCAGACATCAAACCAACATAGCTAATATCCTTGGTTGTACCATTTCTGGCCTTCCTGCTACCTACCTTGGTTTTCCACTTTTTGTTGGTTTTGCCAAAAATTCTCTTTGGCTTCCATTCATTGAGAGAATTCACAAAAAATTGGTAGGATGGAAAGGAGGGCTTCTCAGTCAGGTGGGAAAGGCCATCTTAGTTAAAGCCACTCTCCAGAGCATCCCTGTTTTATTTTTGTCCATATTCTACATTCTAGTTGAATTTTGTAATAAGATTGAACATATTTAGAGGAATTTTATTTGGTCAGGATCAGAACACAAACAAAAATTTCATTTATTTATGTAGAACCAAGTCTTCTCAAAGAAAGAATATGGTGGTATCAAACTTAAGAAGGTCAAGCAGATGAACCTATATCTCATTGCCAAGCAAGGATGGCAGATCCTTCAAAATGAAAAGTCAATGTGTGTTGATATCATAAAGGCTAAATACCTCTGGCATCAACCAATTTTTTTGGATGATCCTTCACCTATTCAAGGTTTTTCCACCTGGAATTCCATCTTGTGTACAGGGGATATCATCAAAAAAGAAATTTGTTGGAAACTTGGCAATGGCCAAAAGATAAGCTTTTGGGAGAACAAGTGACTATGTAACAACCCTCTTCAAAACCACCTTGATGTGATATACCTCAAATCCGTGACTGGTGTTTTGTTTGGTACATAGGTTTGCAATTTTATTGACTTTGATAGGAAATGTTGGAAAACACTTCCTCATGGTGATCTGAATGAGGACCGAAAAAATCTAATCTTGTTTTATCCAACATTTTGCATCTTTGTGTTATTTCCAAATATTTGGTTGAATATAAGCTCCCATGGGTATCCAATGAAAAAGGGCTTTTCTCTATAAAATCTACCTCCTTCCTTTTTAAAAATATTAGAAAACCATGAACAAACACCTTATTACCAAAGTTTATTTTTTATTTTGGCTTATTGTTCAGGATAAAATTATCTCCATTCAAAATCTCCAGGTTCAAGGGTTCCTCATTCCTAACTTTTGTTACCTTTGCAAGTAGGATTGTGAATCCACCCAACATATTTTCCTCTTCTATCAGTTCTCTCTCAAGGTTCTTTGCTCATTATTTTCCACTATGGGTATTTTCTGGGCTCCTCATTCCTCTCTAAATGATCTTTATTTACAGTGGCTAAATCCCTTCAAGAGCTTCTGTATCAAAACCTTTTGGACCTTCTGTCTTCCCTATTTCCTATGGGAATTTTAGCATGAATAAAGTTACAGAGCTTTCAATAACTCTATCCATGATTCCAACTATGTTCTTTTTATATTTATCCATGTGGTAGTTGAAAACCTCTCTATTGTTCAAGAATATGGGTGGTCAAAGTCCCTGAGTGAAGTTTGATTAGCCAAGTCCCTCCAGCTCCCTTCTTGTAATATTTCCCCTCCCACTTCTGTGGTTGATCAATTGCTTGTCAAGTGGTCTTCACCACCTTTGAAATGTATCAAGTTCAATTTTTATGGTGCATCCAAAGGTAACCTAAGACTAGATGATGCAGTTGGTATCTTCAAAGATCATTCAGGGAAGATCTTTTTAGCCTTTGTAGAAAATATCAGAGTTCAAACCAATCATTTTGTTGAAGCTCGAGCCCTCTTCCAAGGTCTATATTTCTATCCATCCTAAATTACCCTAACCTTATTTTTGATGGTGAATCCATGAACATTGTTAGTAGCCTTATAGGAACCTAGTTAGCATCTTGGAATATCTCTAGATTAATATCTGAGGCAAAGTTTTTTTTAGCCCTTCCCCTAATATAACCATTCAACATGTCTTTAGGGAAGGAAACCAAGTTGTTGATGCTCTAGCTAACTTGGGTATTGCTTTGCCTAACTTTACCATTTGGAATGAAAGTTCTCCCCCACCCCTTTTTCCTTTTTGTGAGCTCTCTCAAAGTTTAGATTTCTTGGTTAGATGCATCTTCTCCACGTTGTGGGTCACTTTATTTCCTCATTTGTTTCCTTCAAAAAAATGGTGGAATTTTTCTCCCATGCCAAAATATGCTCCAATTAAGACTTCATAGGTGTCTCAATCCAGGGATTCCACCTCTAATTGGATAGCGATTCTAGAAGTTATGTTCAAAGGTTTCATTGGTCTATGGTATTTTTCTAAGTTTATAGATTCTATTTCTACCATCTATTCTCATGAGTGGCTTCACCTTGATAGAATGAATGCTCGAGGCACGTGGAGCTTGTGGTTCAACATGGAGATTGTCTTTGCAAGCCATATGTGGAGACATTATAATCACATCACATTCATTTATTACCACATATGGGATTTTCATCACTTGGCAGATGACACACTGGAGCCAATTGTTACCTCCCCCAGACATGTGAGTAGATGCCCTTTTAGAGGAGTATAAATACTCTATAATATCTTGTGGTTTCTTTTCCATTTTATGTTACCTCTGTGAGGGCTTATTTTATTATCTGTTGAGGCTTCCTTTTTTACCCCTGTGAGGGCTTCTCTATATATTTTATCTCTTCTTGTTTCCAAATAAGGTGCCTCATTTTTTTTTCTGATGGTTGGGAGAATTGTTCCTCACTAGAATTTTTTTATAAAATATTATGGATCTTTCAAAACCCCTTCTACTAATAAAAAATCATTGTACTAATTTTGTGAGCCTTCATTAATGATAGTTTTATGAGTAGTTTCAAAATTTTCTTATGAGTTTTACATGCTTAGTATATTACCATAATTGTATATTTAATATTGCATGCTCATTTGATATCTTGTGGTTAATTTCTCATTAAGTATCTAGCATCAAAAGCTAACAGTGGTATCATAGCACAAGGGAGATCGATAGGATATAGGGAAAGCCACAAGAGATATTAAGAGGAGATAGGGAGATTTTATTTTCAAAAATTTCTAGTTATATTTTTGGCTAGAGTCTTTCCACAAGGTTGCAATAAAACTCGTTAAGACTAGGAATCGATATAGATCTCATTCCACTAGATTGAAGGATAACTAGTGAAGTTTATTAATTTTTAGATATCTAGAGATTTATATGAATTTTCTTGTCGCTATCTAAGTTTTTTGTTGTAGAAAATTAGTTCTCAAAAGTTGAGAATCTGCCTACAACATATAGAGAAGACTTTCATCTTTTATTGCCTAAAATCCTGTGTGCTTTTCTTATGTAGGGATAAATTATTTGTTGCAGCAAAAGAGTAGATTAAGAAGGTCCAAGAAAAAGGTCCCATTGAATATTGAAGGTAGAAGATTGAGGAGACCCAAGAAAGAGGTTACCATAAGAATATTAAAGACTTTAGTCTGAAGAAAGAAGAAAGCAACTCTATTGAATATTAAGAAGAGGTCAAGAGAATCCCTATTGAGGATTAGAGAAAGAGGAGATCCAACAAAAGAGGTCTCATTGAAGAACTTCCAGATTTGGAGGATAGAAGATTAGAGAAAGAAGATAGAGAAGGAATAAGGAAAAGATCCAATAGAAGAGTTGCAAAATTTTAAGACCCAAGAGAAGAGGTCTCAAGAAAATTTGGAATAACATATAAGAAGGATAGAAAAACCCTATTGAAGAAGTTGCCATTGGATAAGATTTGAAGCTCAAGGTTGAATATTACAAGAAGGATTAGCTTCTGAAAAGAAGATTTTGGTAAAATTATCACCATCCGACAACAAGCCCAAAAGGAAGAAGGATTTGGTAAGAAGTTTGGCAAATTTTGGAAAGGATTTTTGAAGATATCAAGACATTCAAATTCTTGAGGAAGAGGCCAGAAAATAGGAAAATTTTGAAGTTATAATTTCATAAGAGCTAAGGAGGAGAAAGAATAAAGAAGAGGCCACCAATTTGACAATTTTGAAGATAGCCATAAAATATTTGAAGTCTGATTTATGGAGAAGAAGATTGCTGGTTTTGTATTAGAACTTGAAGGTGACATATAGCTGAAAATTAGAAGAAGATTTGGGTAGATTTTGAAGTGCCCTTGAACAACCAATTGAAGGAAGGCTTGATAGAAAAAGAAGACAATAATTTGGAGGAATTGAATGCCATTTTCAAAAGCAAGATAAGGAGAAGGAATCAGATATTGGAAGAAGCAATTTGAAAAGATTTGAGCTGCAAATTTGAGAAGCATTAAGAAGAGATATTATAGCTACATTTTGTATAATTTCGGGACAGGTTTGAGTAGCAATCTAAACAAACAAATACCTGCATACTTGAAGGTTTTGTATACTAAAACAATGAAGGAAATAAGCAAGAAAAATGCAACATAAGAAGGAGATAAAGTTTAGTTGTTTAAAAATGGAAGTGTAAAAGCTTACTATTAGCTTGGAAGGAGAAGAACTAGTTGATTGAAAAGATACGACAACAAGGTAGAAATCATAGCATAGGGGGGGCAGATTTGCAAGAAGAATTGGAGAGAACTTGGTAAAATAAACATGCTGCAAATTTTATAAGTAAAATATAGAAATAATATCTGCAAGATTGACAAGTTTAGAGCAGCAAAGAAAAATGAAATTAATCTCCATCACTGATAAGTTTGAGGCAGCAATTTAAGCTAGCAATTTGAAAAGTAAGGGTAGAATTTGAATAACATAGAAGCTGAGTTTTAGGCAGCAAATAAAAAGGTATTGGAGCTGAAAATTTTTACAAATTCAAGGCACAAAAAAGGTGAACCAAATCACCAATAAGATTAGCTACAAAAGGAGGCCAAAATGTATGCACATTTGTGTTATAATAGTTTATTATTTAAGCATTAAAAACAAGTTTACTTTGAAGTTATAAGAGCACCATATTATAGCTATTAAATCTACAAATGAAAGATTCTTCAATCCAATGAAGGAAGTAGTACTATTATCTAAAGAAAGTCTGAATAAGTGCTCAAAGATAGCATGCTCAAGGTGTCTAAAGACACCAAGTAAAGGCATCAAAACTTGAAGAAGGTAATACCCAAATTGGATTAAAATCTGTAGCAAAAAGTTAGAGGATAGAGCTAAAGCAAGGATTAAGGTGCAAGTCTCTTAGGAGATAAATAAATTATAAAGCAAAGGTTTTTACTCAAGTTAAAGAAGCTTGGCTGAACAACATTGAAAATCCATCAAGTAAAGGGGTGGAAACACCACCAAGGAAGATATATTGGTGTGCTATCGAAGGAGGAGCCACCACCGTAGAAGAGGAGCAACCATTTATGAATAAGAGCCACCAATGAGTGTTAGAAACAAAGAAGTGCCATCAAGAATTAGAGAGTTACAAAATATATTGGAGAAAAGAAGCACCAACAAGCATTGGAGAGTTACAAAATACTCTAGAGAAAATAAGTGCTAGCAAGCATTGGAGAGTTAAAAAATATGATGGAGGAAAGAAGAGTTGGAAGTTACAACTATAAGCAACAAAAGATATTGAGAGCATTAAGGAAGGGCAAACAAGTTTGAGTGTCAAAGAAAGCTAATATGTTATGGAATTACATGCAAGTGTTGAGAGGTGTGTAGCTACTATTTGTCACTTTGGTTGAGAACATGAAATAACTTAGATGCCACTTGACACATGTGAAAAAGGAATGCTAACAATTATTTAAAGAAAGAAAACACTTCAACCTAACTACAAGCACTCTTTGAGGAAGGAAGACACTTGTCAATGGTAACGTCAATGTTGTCATAACATCACCTAACTAGGTAGGAGTAGCACAATAGAAATAAAATACCTAAAGAAGATGTTAAGTGCCATGTGGCACATGACAATAAGAATACTGATAGGTTAGAGAATCCCAAATGATATTCAACGCACATATTAAACACATTTAATGCTCAAATAATGTATAATAAGCATAGAATAGGACACTCAAAGTCCAAAAGAGAGTGCCATACAAGGAAGAGCATTGAATGAAGTTAAATGATATCGTATAGCATTGAATACTGAAATGAGGACAACACCTAAAATAATGTGCAAGTTATAGTCTCAAGTGAAGCAGACTGAATACGTAGCACCCATTTACAATAAGATACAAAGTATTTAAGTCAATTTGCATTTCATAAAAGATCAAGGAGATATAAGGTATATCAATACTAAGGTTAAATCTTAGTTAATTTATCATCCTTAAGATTAATTAATTGAATGGAGATATAATGACATGAATTGATAAATTACAACTTTAGATGATTTATTGAATGATTTGGAAAACTTTTGAAGTAAGGAGGATTTAATTTGGAAGCTTTTTGAAAATTTATTTATTTAAAATTCAATCTTAGAATTATTTGCAAATAATTTCACTTGGAGGAATAAGATTTTCTACATCAAAATGAATTATTGGAATTTGTAAATATATTTTTTTTCTAAATTTTTAATTAGGAAGATATAAGGAATTCACCACCAACATAATTTATTGAAATTTAGAAACTAAATTATTTAAAATTAAAAAAACATTGGAAGCACAACATGGAGTTGTTAGAAGGATTAGAAAACTACATTGGAATTAGTCTCTTATTCAAATTGAAGGGACAAAAGGAATCCATCTTGAAAGTTCTTGAATATAGAACATTTTATCAATTGAAATTGCATTAAAATTATCTTTAACCTTCTATTCATAAATAGAGAGAAATAAAGTGCTAGTCTTGAAGTTAAACATTAGGGAGACAAAAGGGATTCAACTTAAAAGAAAATTTAGAAAGCTAAGTATTTTATCAAAGCTATTCTACATTAAAATTACTAGAGAGTTAAAAAGGAACTCTACCTAGAGATTTGACTATTATTTTATCATTATCCAAACATTGGGAAAACAAGATTTGATCCTACAAAATTTAAGAATTAAAAAGACATTATCAAATTTATACTCAAAACGGGAGTCATAAGGTAGTCAATCTCAATTTTTGAAATATAAAAGATTCCATAAAAAAATATTCTCAAACTATAATACTAGGGAGCTAAAAGGAATGTCTACTTTAAATACTTCAATGGGTAATGATATGGAAAACATCATTAGAAAGGAAAGGGTAAATATCATAAAAATTAGAATCAAGAATTTACTTACAAATACTGGAGGAAACTTAGATCTTACTTCAAAATTGATCTATAGTGAAGCCATAGAAGAAAACTTTAAAACTCTAGAATATTATCTACATGCTAGAATCATTGAAGCAATTGATATTGGAAAATATGTCATTCTAGTTCCTTTGGATATTGGTAGCATATTATATATGGAATTTCTTACATATGAATATTACAAAGAATAAAATATGGAGCAAAATAAATTTATTGAATCACTTAAAGAGAAAAAAAATGAATCCTTCTTAGAGAAGATATTTCATTCTTCATGCAGTATTGATACTTCAAGTTCTTCTAACTCAAGATCTTATCATGATGCTTTAAGTGATTGTTCCAAATATTGTATACTAAATAAGACTTGTGATAAGAAGGACAAAGACAAAGAGAAAATATTTTTGCAGGAATCTGATGATAGCATGATAGCTCAAGAAAGCACAAAGACTGGCCCTAATAATGAAGATAAGCAAGAAGAAAAGGAACCTGATCAAGGAGGCATACAATGCAAATGAATTAAAGATAAAATGAAGATCCATATTAAATACTAAAGTCTTTAATAAAAAAATAATGTAATATAGGGGGGTGTTGGAATATATTACATTATTTGGTACATACTATTGTACCACCTTGGGTACATATTTAGATTAGGAGTGTATCTTAGATTAGGTTTTAAGTGTTTACTTTATGAAATGTAATAAATGCACTAGTATTGTTAGAATGTTAAAATTACTTGATGATGTAAATATGCATGTCCATGTGTACATGAGTCCATAGAATAGGAAGATGAAGAGTCATGGAAGGACAAGAGTCACTTCTTATTATATATAGGCCTTTGATAGAGAAGATTAAAAGAGTGAGAAAGGAGTATAGAAGAGTGTGAGAAAGTAGTATAGAAGAGATGAGTATTAGATGAGATTCTAGATACAATGTAGAGCATGTAAGGAATATGCAGTGGATGAGACCTCCATTTTTATCATTGTACTATTTGCATGAGCCTTTTGTTAGGACTCTAATCCTAACTTATCATATTATTAACTTCACTCATTTAATTAATTAATTATTGTGGACCAACGTGTCCATTCACAATCACAACCTTAGATAGATTTAAATATGCATTCCATGGGTGTTTCCAAGGCATCCATCGAAGAATAAATAATTACACTGATCCATTGGGTGGCTTACCTCCAGTGAAAAAGGTGATTCTATCCATAAAAGTGATTCTTGTTTCCCATTTAAATTGCATTGTATATAATTTATCTCTCTTTAGTAGACTAATAAGAACCCTTGGTTCCTACCATATGGTATCAAAGCCAATATCTAGAGAGCCAATTTTACCATATATTTTCTCCTTTCACTGCTCATCACTACCATTATATCATCTAAATTACAGACATAGAAGCTTGAAAAACATCACAAGGTGAATGCGTAAAAGATAACGAGTGTTCAATTTTTTTTGAAAAAAATTCTTTGTTATACTGCGGTTGGGCCTTGCATAAAGATAAATCAAGAAACAAGAGTAAAAGTATCCATAAGTCATTATAAATTCATCACAAAGTCTTGAAACTGAATGTTTAGTAGCATGTTTAATATCACTTAAACAAGGGATAAAAATCCAAATCGCAGACCAAAAAATTCAGTTCCAAATCCTCAAATTGGCTCAACTGCAAATCGTGACAAGCAAATCATATCAAACTCAACATACAAGAAGCCTTTCCCATTAAAATACAATAAAACAGACAACCTGATAAATTTTTCATATGAAATTAAACTTTTCTGGCATAAAATAATTTAAAAACCTAAAGTTTAAAAAAAAAATCATAATTTTTGGTCGTCAATTTTGAGATTGCTTTTTCTAGTGAAAAAAGTTGAGAAGAGAAAAATATTTTTATTTTCTTCTGTACCACATCGATGAAGTGGTAAGGAAATTATGGTATAAGAAGAGCTTAAGCCACACTTAATGAAGAACACAAGCTTATAATGAGATGGGGGTGAATAGTATAAGATCACTTTTTACTTATCTTTCCTAATAAATTTTATGCAATGTAAAGATAACAATGCCAATAGCAATATTTAAAGAAATGTACAAATCATCACACATAATAGAGATACCACAATTTACGTGGTTCACCTAATGTGGGCTACTCCACGGAGAAAATATTTCACTAAAATTTTCTCAATCAATCTCTTGGGAATCCTTTCCCTATTACAATGTTTATGGACCTTTGTCCAAAGGAGATACCAATCCCCTTAATCAAGTTTGTGGATCTCTATCTATAGGAGAACTCCTTTCTCCTCTTGCTCTGGCTGGTGATCTTCTAGAAGAACTGTTGCCTCCACTACACTGGCTAATGGATCTCTATCCACTGAAGAATCTTGTCCTCACTCAAAAGCTTACACTTACACTTAGCTCTATCTCAAATATGTACTAAACATAGTCCGTCGGTCTAGCACAAATCTATCCTCAATATTTGTATCTTGTTTGACAAAAATATGTCCTCAAATATACACCAAACTCTATGCTTGAATCTTTACTAAACATAGTCCTTCAATCTAGCACAAATCAGTCCTCAATTTATGTCCTCAAGCCTTACCTCAAAGGTTGACTCAATCTCAAATCAAATCTATTGGATCTGCCCCAAACCTTAACTCAAGGTTTGAACAAATCAATAAATTAACTCTGTTATCAAGCCTTATCAAAGACTTGTATCAAATCTTCCTTGTAAGATTTCACAAAAGATCACACCAATTAGTATACAAGTCCTCTTTATAACTTGTCTAATATACTCAATAAGTTCCCACAAGAACTTATCCAAATCTGCTCTTAATCTGTATTGTAAGCTTCCACAAAAGCTTACCCAAATCTATCCACAAGTCTTCTCAAAGACTTACCTCAAATATTCTCAACAATTCCACACTAGAACTTGTCCAATTTCATAGAAGCATAAAGAAAATTGTTTGAGACTCAATATTTTATATACTCATCATAAAGCTCAATCACTTTTTTAGAAACATACAGAGAATTGTTAGAGACTCAATATGCTTCAACTCAATACTCAATCACTTTCTCAAATCAATTCAAAATATAGAATAGTTTATTTTATGAACTTGAACAATCACTTCACACATCCACTTGACTAGGCTCAACCAACTCTACTCAACCAATCACTCAATGAAATAATCCTTCCTTACAAACCCTAGTCCAAGTATATAAACACCAACTCAAAATGTTTCCAACAATACCCAACAACCAATATCACATAACAATGATACTCATGTTTTTCAAACCCTAGTTCAAGTTCTTTGCTCAACAACTCACTTCAACAACAATGCTTATAAAACAAGGTTTTAATAACAACTCTTTATTCTAGAAAACCTTGAAGCATTAACTCAAACACACTCAATAAGGAAACCCTAATCAAGTCCTTTCACTCCAAACTTATTTTCCAGAAAACCAACCAATCAACTTAACTATGGAAGAATGTGCTCATACCTTTTTCTTGATGATGAAAGAATCTCATAAATCTTCCAAAACCACAAACACTTCTTTGCCAAGCTCAAAGAAATTATAAGATGATAAACTCCCTCAAAAGTACAATGTAAATGTCAAGACACACATACACCTTATCACTCTATCTTTAAGAAAACATTCATCAACATTTACAAAAATAATTCACCACTTACACCTTATAATCTCCCAATTAAAATAATATTCAATGCACTTTTCTTTTCAAAATAACCCAATGCAAGAAGTTCCATTTATCCTTTTATAACTTTAAAAAATCAATGTGACAAACACTTTATAAAGCTAGCACCTTATTCCTCCAATTTACCAAAAATAATAATCAAATAAAAATCTTTTTAAGCAACCCTTTTAACTCCCTAAGACCTCATGTCAAACTTTAGGCAACACAAAATAATAATCAAAATTTATTACCTTTGCCTTGGTGGATTTTGAACTCACAACGCAACCTCAACCAGTACCCTAGCCATGGATCCAACCACCGTATGAGCTAGGTGCTCGCTTAGGGAGTAAAGAGCACCATGTGCTCTATGAAGCTCCCCTCTTTGCCTAGCAAAACATGCGCCATTTCCTTTGGCACTTCCAACACAAACACAACCACCAAAACATGTTGCTGCCACATTTCGAATGTAGGTCACCAAACACTCTAATCATTGCCCTCTTGCAACTAAGCCATGATGCCTAGATGGATTTCAAATTTTGGTGCTTTTTGATTTGTCTCTATTCGCTGGCACATAAAACAAAGATTCACTTCTCTTTTTCCGCACGAGTCTTTCAACACAATTGCACGCATAAACATTCGAGCAAAAGGATAAATTTAATGCCTCTAAGGCATGGGTTTTTATATCGATTTTCTCCTTCACACATACTAGCCGACACTTCAAATTCCCTTCAAACTTTAGATGTCGGCACTATAATTTTCCTTTGAACTTTATTAATTTATAAATTATTTAAATTATTTTGAATTTAAATTTTATAAATTAATTCTTTCAAACCCTTTGGTTTTATTAAGGCCTTCTCTCATTGAACAACTTTGTATAAATAATATTTATTTATAAAATTTAAATTCAATTTGAATTTAAATATTTTATAAAATAAATATTAAACCTTCCTTTAGCTTTGTAATAAGCTTCCTTGGGTTTTTATGAAAAACCTTTTATTTTAAACCTTCTAACTTATGCTTCCACATAATATTAAAAATATTATGAAGCCTTTTTGCCTTTAACCTCTGCATTGTTCCTCTTGACCTTTTGACATCATCGGTAGCTTATTAATGACAACTTCGTACCTTGACATCAATGATAACTTTGACTCAAAATGTCCAACACTTAACCACATGTCTTCGATCACATAGGGAGCCCACCCTCGTGTGTGCTTCTACCTCCACTAATTCGCTAGTCAAATGCCTACATGTCCTGAGCAGTTTGTCCTCTCTACCTGACATGTGTCCCAAGCAGTGTGTCCTCTCCACCATTTTACTTGACCGTTTCACTCCCCGTTAGCCCACTGCTCTACTCCTCGATTTTCTCACAAATTTTCCAAGACCTCCACCCCACTCGCCATTCCTCTATCAGTCATCCAACCGCTCATGCACCACAACTTCCCTTTTCTAGCCTGTAACTCTCTATCACCTTGATTTGTGCACCCTATTATCCCATTGGATGCTTGCCCTATGACCCCTCAAACTGCACCCTACATATCATAGTAGTTACCACTAAAAAATTCAAATTCAAAAGTGAAGGGTCAACCATTATAGAACCAATTTTTTTTTATAATCAATTTTTGCTAAAACAAAATGTATCTTAAGCAACTTTTTGCAAAAAAATTGCAAGCAACGTTTTTAGCAACTTTTGCACTTTTTTACAAAAAATTGCAATATTTTGAAACCAAGCCCAAGGAGTTGTAAACCTACAAAAACCATACCATGGTAGATGGGAGAAGATCACAAGACATTATGAAAGACATTACAAAATAAATCTTGCAAGTGATGAATAAATGGCAAGATGATTTTGAAACAAAAATAGCAACAAAAATGGCATAATTAACCCTAAAAATGGATGCCACTAATGCAAAGTTAACTCTAAAAATGGATGCCACTAACAACTTCGTTGATATGGTACAAAAAAACTTGGAATTAATCCAAACTAGCCAACCTATCATAGAACCAACATAACAAGCATTACTTAGGGGACCACAAACGTCAATATTACCTTGAACCACTAAATTGGACTTTCTAAAATTTGAAGGAGGTGATCCCACAAATTGGATCTATCGAGCAGACCAATATTTCTCCCTCTATCAAATACCTAAGGTCCAAAAGGTTCATATTGCATCCTTCCACCTAGAATGAATCACTACTCAATGGTACCAATGGTACGAAAAAGACAAATGGCATCCCTACATGGAAATAATTTACAAAAAATCTAATGGTACGATTTGAACCAAGAAAAATTGAAGATTTCATAGGGGCTCTCACCAAACTAAGTCAAACCATGATAGTACGGAGTACCAAGCTCAATTCGATAAATTTGCAAATATTACATTAGGACTAGATGCATCATTCAAATGACAACCTTACCGTACTTATTGACTTTGGCAGTACCCATAATTTCATCGATCCACGTGTGGCCAAGTAAGACAACTATTCTATACATCCTTGCAATAATTTTGAATTCATGATTGGTAATGGGAGAAGGATCACCTATAAAGGGAAATACCAAAATATTAAACTCACCTTGGGTGACTATACCATGAAATATGACATGTATGCAATTCCCTTAAGAGTCTATGATATTATCTTAGAAGTACAATGGCTAAGAACACTCGAAACAATCCAATGGGACTGTGATGACTTATGGATGAAATTCACACAAAATGACCAAACATATACTCTTAAGGAAATAAAATATGACCTTTCTCCCCTAGCAACATCTCATCACATGGAAAACGTTATTCGTAAAGGAGGCAAGAAAATGGTTGCCCACTTATTTTCTCTCCAAGCCACTAAGAAAACATAACCAATGTTTTCCCCTATGGTCATTCTGATCCTCGTATTATTCCTACCTGTCCCCCGCCAACACTTCAACCTTCCCAATATCCATTCTTATGAAAAATGATATTAAAATGGTGTAAGAACATGAGTACCTACTACTTGGAAAACAAGGGATGAATATTCTCACTTAGAGCTTTGAGGACAAAGATATTTTTAAGGAGGGTGGCATGTTAGGAATCTAATACTAACTTATCATATTATTAACTTCACTCATTTAATTAATTAATTATTGTGGACCAACGTATCCATTCACAATAACAACCTTAGATAGATTTAAATATGCATTCTATGGGTTTTTCCAAGGCATCCATCGAATAAAAATTAATAAAATTGATCCATTGGATGGATTGCCTCCAGTGTAAATGGTGATTCTATCCATAAAAGTGATTTTTGTTTCCCATTTAACTTGCATTGTATTTAATTTATCTTTGTTTAGCAAACTACTAGGAACCCTTGGTTCCTACCATCTGGTATTAGAGCCAATATCCAGAGAGCTAATTTTACCATATATTTTTCTCCTTCCACCACTCGCCACTACAATTATATCATCTAAATTATAGATGAAGAAGCTTGAAAAAAATCACAAGGTGAATGCGTAACAGAGAACGAGTGTTCAATGTTTTTTGAAAAGAATTCTCTGTTATACTATGGTTGGGCCTTGCATCAATATAAATCAAGATTCAAGAGTAAAATTATCCTTAAGTCATTACAAATTTGTCACAAAGTCTTGAAACCGAATGTTTGGTAGCACGTTGAATATCGCTTAAACAAGGAATAAAAATCCAAATTGCAGACCAAAAAAATCAACTCCAAATCCTCAAATTGGCTCAACTGTAAATTACGACAAGAAAATCAGATCAAAATCGACATACAAGAAGCCATTCCCATTCAACTACAGTGAAACAGATGGCCTGATAAAGTTTTAAGATGAACTTAAAATTTTCTAGTGTGAAATAATTCAAAAACCTAAAGTTAAAAAAAATGCTATCATTTTTGAGATCACGTTTTCCAGTGATGAAATTAGATAAGAGCAAAAGTTTTTTATTTTCTTCTATCCCACATAAACGAAGTGGTAAGAAAATTGTGGTATAATAAGAGGTTAAGCTACACTTAACCATGTGGCTTCAATCACATAGGGAACCCACCCACGTACGTATGCCTGCCTCCACTGATTCGCTAGTCAAATTCCTACATGTCCTAATAAGTATGACCTCTCCATCTAATGCATGTCCCAAGAAATGTATCCTCTCCACCGTTTGACTTAAATTTTTTACTCCTTGCTATCCCACTGATCGACTCCTTTATTTTCTCACAAATCCACCAAGACCTCCATCCTGCTTGCCATTCCTCTACCTACTATCCATCCACTCATGCACCATCGCCTCCATTTTTCAATCTAACTCTCTATCACCTTGATTTGTGTGCATGTTATCCCATTGGATGCTTACCCTGTCACCCCTCGACCCACACCCTACAACTCATAGTAGTTACCATAAAAAAATTCAAATTTAAAAGTGAAGCGACAACCATTATAGAACCAATTTTTTTTTTTGACAATCAATTTTTGCTAAAACAAATTTTTGCTTAAGCAAATGTTTGCAAAAAAATTGCTAGCAACTTTTGCACTTTTTTGCAAAAAATTGCAATATTTTGCAACCAAGCCCAAGGAGTTGTAAAACCGCAAAAACCATACCATGGCAGATGGGAGAAGATTACAAGATATTACGAAAGATATTACAAAATAAATCTTGCAAGTTATGAATAAATGACAAGATTTTGAAACAAAAATACCAATAAAAATGGTAGAATTAACCCTAAAAATGGACTCCACTAATGTAGATTTAACCCTAAAAATGGATGCCACCAACCACTTTCTTGATATGGTACAACAAAACTTGGCATTAATCCAAACTGACCAACCTATAATAGCATCAACACAACAAGCATTACTTAGGGGACCATAAACATCAATCTTACTTTGAACCACTAAATTGGACTTTCCAAAATTTGAAGGAGGTGATCCCAAAAATTGGATATATTGATCAGACCTATATTTCTCCCTCTATAAAATCCTTGAGGTCCAAAAGGTTCATATTGCATCCTTCCACCTAGAATGAATCACTACTCAATGGTACCAATGGTACGAAAAAGATAAATGGCATCCCCACATAGAAATAATTTACAAAAAATCTAATGGTACGATTTGACCCAAGAAAATTTGAAGATTTCATAGGGACTCTCACCAAACTAAGTCAAACCATGACAATATGAGATTACCAGGCTCAGTTCAAGAAATTGAAAATATTACATCAGGACTAGATGCATCATTCTTCCAAAGTTGCTTCATTAATGGCCTAAAAGAAGAAATTCGATTAGAAGTACAAATGCTCAATCCTACTGACATGATGCATGTCGTTGTGTTAGCCTAAATGGTAGATAAGAAGATCAATAACCAACATCAACTAGGAAACCTATCTAAAGTAGACTCACAAAATACTTCCACCAATCTAAAACTAAATAGATTCATGACAATTAAACGAATTAGCCCTAAGGAAATGAAGGAAAGAAGAGAAAATGACCTTTGTTTTCATTGTGATGAGAAATTCGTACCTAATCATAAATGTATTACACCCAAATTATATATTTTGGATGTAGCTATTCCTTTTCAATCAACAAACGATGAAGAGGAGATCAAGGTCGAACTAGTGGAGGATACACCTGATGATAAGCCTCAAGGTCCACTAGAAATTTCTTTCAATGCCTCGCCAAAAATTAGTCTCCCCAAACTATGAAAGTCCAAGGAACATTCAAATGACAAAACCTTACCGTACTTATTGACTTTGGCAGTACCCATAATTTCATCGATCCACGTGTGGCCAAGCAAGACAACTATTTTATACATCCTTGCAATAATTTTGAAGTCATGATTGGTAATGGGAGAAGGATCACCTATAAATGGAAATACCAAAATATTAAACTCACCTTGGGTGACTATACCATGAAATATGACATGTATGCAATTCCCTTAAGAGGTTGTGATATTATCTTAGGAGTACAATGGCTAAGAACACTCGACACAATCCAATGGGACTTTGATGACTTATGGATGAAATTCACACAAAATGACCAAACATATACTCTTAAGGAAATAAAATATGACCCTTCTCCCCTAGCAACATCTCATCACATGGAAAACGTTATTCGTAGAGGAGGCAAGAAAATGGTTGCCCACTTATTTTCCTTCCAAGCCACTAAGAAAACATAACCAATGTTTTCCCCTATGGTCATTCTGATCCTTGTATTATTCCTACCTGTCCCCCACCAACACTTCAACCTTCCCAATATCCATTATTATGAGAAATGATATTAAAATGGTGTAAGAACATGAGTACCTACTACTTGGAAAACAAGGGATGAATCTTCTCACTTAGATCTTTGAGGACAAAGATATTTTTAAGGAGGGTGGCATGTTAGGAATCTAATACTAACTTATCATATTATTTACTTCACTCATTTAATTAATTAATTATTGTGGACCAACGTATCCATTCACAATAACAACCTTAGATAGATTTAAATATGCATTCTATGGGTTTTTCCAAGGCATCCATCGAATAAAAATTAATAAAATTGATCCATTGGATGGATTGTCTCCAGTGGAAATGGTGATTCTATCCATAAAAGTGATTTTTGTTTCCCATTTAACTTGCATTGTATGTAATTTATCTCTGTTCAGCAAACTACTAGGAACCCTTGGTTCCTACCATCTGGTATTAGAGCCAATATCCAGAGAGCTAATTTTACCATATATTTTTCTCCTTCCACCACTCGCCACTACAATTATATCATCTAAATTATAGATGAAGAAGCTTGAAAAAAATCACAAGGTGAATGCGTAACAAAGAACGAGTGTTCAATGTTTTTTGAAAAGAATTCTCTGTTATACTATGGTTGGGCCTTGCATCAATATAAATCAAGATTCAAGAGTAAAAGTATCCTTAAGTCATTACAAATTTGTCACAAAGTCTTGAAACTGAACGTTTGGTAGCATGCTGAATATCGCTTAAACAAGGAATAAAAATCCAAATTGTTGACCAAAAAAATCAACTCCAAATCCTCAAATTGGCTCAACTGTAAATTACGACAAGCAAATCAGATCAAAATTGACATACAAGAAGCCATTCCCATTCAACTACAGTGAAACAGATGGCCTAATAAAGTTTTAAGATGAACTTAAAATTTTCTAGTGTGAAATAATTCAAAAACCTAAAGTTAAAAAAAAATGCTATCATTTTTGAGATCACGTTTTCCAGTGATGAAATTAGATAAGAGCAAAAGTTTTTTATTTTCTTCTATCCCACATAAACGAAGTGGTAATAAAACTATGGTATAATAAGAGGTTAAGCTACACTTAACCATGTGGCTTCAATCACATAGGGAACCCACCCTCGTACGTATGCCTGCCTCCACTGATTCGCTAGTCAAATTCCTACGTGTCTTGAGAAGTATGACCTCTCCATCTAATGCATGTCCCAAGAAATGTATCCTCTCCACCGTTTGACTTAATTTTTTTACTCCTTGCTATCCCACTGATTGGCTCCTTGATTTTCTCACAAATCCACCAAGACCTCCATCCTGCTTGCCATTCCTCTACCTACTATCCATCCACTCATGCACCATCACCTCCATTTTTCAATATAACTCTCTATCACCTTGATTTGTGTGCATGTTATCCCATTGGATGCTTACCCTGTCACCCCTCGACCCACACCCTACAACTCATAGTAGTTACCATAAAAAAATTCAAATTTAAAAGTGAAGCGACAACCATTATAGAACCAATTTTTTTTTTTGACAATCAATTTTTGCTAAAACAAATTTTTGCTTAAGCAAATGTTTGCAAAAAAATTGCTAGCAACTTTTGCACTTTTTTGCAAAAAATTGCAATATTTTGCAACCAAGCCCAAGGAGTTGTAAACCCACAAAAATCATACCATGGCATATGGGAGAAGATCACAAGATATTACGAAAGATATTACAAAATAAATCTTGCAAGTTATGAATAAATGACAAGATGATTTTGAAACAAAAATACCAATAAAAATGGTAGAATTAACCCTAAAAATGGACTCCACTAATGTAGAGTTAACCCTAAAAATGGATGCCACCAACCACTTTCTTGATATGGTACAACAAAACTTGGCATTAATCCAAATCGACCAACCTATTATAGCATCAACACAACAAGCATTACTTAGGGGACCATAAACATCAATCTTACCTTGAACCACTAAATTGGACTTTCCAAAATTTGAAGGAGGTGATCCCAAAAATTGGATATATTGATCAGACCTATATTTCTCCCTCTATAAAATCCTTGAGGTCCAAAAGGTTCATATTGCATCCTTCCACCTAGAATGAATCACTACTCAATGGTACCAATGGTACGAAAAAGATAAATGGCATCCCCACATAGAAATAATTTACAAAAAATATAATGGTATGATTTGACCCAAGAAAATTTGAAGATTTCATAGGGACTCTCACCAAACTAATTCAAACCATGACAATATGAGATTACCAGGCTCAGTTCAAGAAATTGAAAATATTACATCAGGACTAGATGCATCATTCTTCCAAAGTTGCTTCATTAATGGCCTAAAAGAAGAAATTCGATTAGAAGTACAAATTCTCAATCCTACCAACATGATGCATGTCATTGTGTTAGCCTAAATGGTAGATAAGAAGATCAATAACCAACATCGACTAGGAAACCTATCTAAATTAGACTCACAAAATACTTCCACCAATCCAAAACTAAATAGATTCATGCCAGTTAAACGAATTATCCCTAAGGAAATGAATGAAAGAAGAGAAAAAGACCTTTATTTTCATTATGATGATAAATTCATATCTAATCACAAATGTATTACACCCAAATTATATATTCTAGATGTAGCTATTCCTTGTCAATCAAAAAATGATGAAGAGGAGATCAAGGTCGAACTAGTGGAGGATACACCTGATGATAAGCCTCAAGGTCCACTAGAAATTTCTTTCAATACCCTCACCATAAATTATTCTCCCCAAACTATGAAAGTCCCAGGAACCTTCAAACGACAAAACCTTATCGTACTTATTAACTTTTTCAGTACCCATAATTTTATCAATCCACGTGTGTCCAAGAAAGCCAACTATTTTATACATCCTTGCAATAACTTTGAAGTCATGATTGGTAATGGGAGAAGGATCACCTATAAATGGAAATGGTAAAATATTAAGCTCACCTTAGGGGACTATACCATGAAACATGACATGTATGCAATTCCCTTAGGAGGTTGTGATATTATCTTAGGAGTACAATGGCTATGAACACTCAATACAATCCAATGGGAATTTGATGACTTATGGATGAAATTCACACAAAATGACCAAACATATACTCTTAAGGGAATAAAATTTGACTCTTCTCCCCTATCAAGCTCTCATTGCATGGAAAATTTTATTTATAGAGGAGGCAAGAAAATGGTTGCCCACTTATTTTCTCTATAAGCCACTAAGAAAATACAATCAAGGTTTTCCCCTGTGGTCATTATGATCCTCGTATTATTCCTAACTATCCCCCACCAACAATTCAACCTTCCCAATATCCCTTCTTACGAAACAATGATATTAAAATGGTGTAAGAACATGAGTACCTACTACTTGGAAAAATAGGTATGAAGCTTCTCACTTCGAGCTTTGAGGACAAAGATATTTTTAAGGAGGGTGGCATGTTAGGAATCTAATACTAACTTATCATATTATTAATTTCACTCGTTTAATTAATTAATTATTGTGGACCAACGTATTCATTCACAATCACAACCTTAGATTTAAATATGCATTCTGTGGGTGTTTCCAAGGCATCCATCGAAGAAAAATTAATAAAATTGATCCATTGGGTGGCTTGTCTCCAGTGAAAATGGTGATTCTATCCATAAAAGTGATTTTTGTTTCCCGTTTAACTTGCATTGTATTTAATTTATCTCTGTTCAAAAAACTGCTATGAACCCTTGGTTCCTACCATATGGTATCAGAACCAATATCTAGAGAGCCAATTTTACCATATATTTTTCTCCTTCTACCACTCGTCACTACCATTATATCATCTAAATTATAGACGTAGAATCTTGAAAAACATCACAAGGTGAATGCATAACATAGAATGAGTGTTCAATTTTTTTTTAAAAGAATTCTCTATTATACTGTGGTTGGGCCTTGCATCAAGATAAATCAAGATTCAAGAGTAAAAGTCTCCATAATTCATTACAGATTCATGACAAAGTCTTGAAACTAAATTTTTGGTAGCACATTGAATATCACTTAAACAAGGGATAAAAATCCAAATCGTAAACCAAAAAAATTACCTCCAAATTCTTAAATTGGTTCAACTGCAAATTGTGACAAGAAAACCAGATCAAACTTGACATACAAGAAGCCATTTCCATTCAACTACAGTGAAACAGATGGCCTCATAAATTTTTAAGATGAAATTAAAATTTTCTAGTGTGAAATAATTCAAAAATCTAAAGTTTAAAAAAAAAATCATAATTTTTGGCATCGATTTTGAGATCACATTTTCCAATTATGAAATTAGGGAAGAACAAAAGTTTTTTATTTTCTTCTATCCCACATAAATGAAGTGGTAAGGAAACTACGGTATAAGAAGAGCTTAAGCTACACTTAACCACGTGGCTTTGATCACATAGGGAGCCCACCCTCGCACGTACACCTGCATCCACTGATTCGCTAGTCAAACACCTACATGTACTGAGTAGTGTGACCTCTCCACATAATGCATGTCCCAAGAAGTGTGTCCTCTCCATCGTTTTACTTGAACATTTTTCTCCTTGCTATCCCACCGCTTTGCTCCTTGATTTGCTCATAAATCCACCAAGACCTCCATCCTGCTTGCCATTCCTCTACATGTTGTCCATCCACTCATGCTCCACCATCTCCCTCTGCTAGCCTAAATCTCTATCACCTTGATTTGTGTGCCATGTTCTCCCATTGGATGCTTGCTCTATCATCCCTCGACCCACACCCTACAAATCATAGCAGTTACCACCAAAAAATTCAAATTTAAAAGTGAAGCGACAACCATTATAGAACCAGTTTTTTTTTTTACAATTTGCTAAAACAAATTCTTGCTTAAGCAAATTTTTATAAAAAAATTGCTAGCAACTTTTGCACTTTTTTGCAAAAAATTGCAATATTTTGCAACCAGGCCCAAGGATTTGTAAACCTGCAAAAAACATACCATGGCAGATGGGAGAAGATCACAAGATATTACAAAAGATATTACAAAATAAATCTTGCAAGTGATGAATAAATGTCAAGATGATTTTGAAATAAAAATAGCAATAAAAATGGCAGAATTAACCCTAAAAATGGACTCCACTAATGCAGAGTTAACCCTAAAAATGGATGCCACCAACCACTTTGTTGATATGATACAACAAAACTTGGCATTAATCTAAACTTACCAACCTATTATAGCACCAACACAACAAGCATTACTTAGAGGTCCATAAACGTCAATCTAACCTCGAACCACTAATTGGACTTTCCAAAATTTGAAGGATGTGATCCCACAAATTGGATATATCGAGTAGACTAATATTTCTCCCTCTATCAAATCCCTAAGGTCCAAAAGGTTCATATTGTATCCTTCCACCTAGAATGAATCACTACTCAATGGTACCAATGGTAGGAAAAAGACAAATGACATCCCTACATGGAAATAATTTACAAAAAATCTAATGGTATGATTTGACCAAAGAAAATTTGAAGATTTCACAGGGGATCTCACCAAACTAAGTCAAACCATGACAGTACGAGAGTACCAAGCTCAGTTCAAGAAATTGGTAATTATTACATAAGGACTAGATGCATCATTCTTCCAAATTTTCTTCATTAATCGCCTAAAATAAGATATTTTATTAGAAGTACAAATGCTCAATCCTACCGACATGATGCATGTCCTTGTGTTAGCCTAAATGGTAGAGGAGAAGATCAATAACCAACGTCGACTAGGAAACCTATCTAAAGTAGACTCACAAAATACTTCCACCAATACAAAACTAAATATATTCATGCCAATTAAACGAATTAGCCCTAAGGAAATGAAGGAAAGAAGAGAAAAGGACCTTTGTTTTCATTGTGATGATAAATTCGTACCTAATCACAAATGTATTACACCCAAATTATATATTATGGATGTAGCTATTCCTTGTCAATAAAAAAATGATTAAGAGGATATCAAGGTCAAACTAGTGGAGGATACACCTTATGATAAGCCTCAAGGTCCACTAGAAATTTCTTTCAATGTCCTCACCAAAAATTCTTCTCCCCAAACTATGAAAGTTCCAGGATCCTTCAAACAACAAAATCTTACTGTACTTATTGACTTTGGTAGTACCTATAATTTCATCGATCCACGTGTGGCCAAGTAAGCCAACTATTTTATACATCCTTGCAATAATTTTGAAGTCATGATTGGTAATGGGGAAGGATCACCTGTAAAGGGAAATGCCAAAATATTAAGCTCACCTTGGGTGACTATACCATGAAACATGACATGTATGCAATTCCCTTAGGAGGTTGTGATATTGTCTTAGGAGTACAATGGCTATGAACACTCGACACAATCCAATGGGACTTTGATGACTTATGGATGAAATTCACACAAAAGGACCAAACATATACTCTTAAGGAAATAAAATATGACCCTTCTCCCCTAGCAAGCTCTCATCGCATGGAAATTTGTTTTGTAGAAGAGGCAAGAAAATGGTTGCCCACTTATTTTATCTCCAAGCCACTAAGAAAATGCAACCAAGGTTTTTCCCCTATGGTCATTCTGATCCTCGTATTATTCCTACCTATCCCCACCAACACTTCAACCTTCCCAATATCCCTTCTTACGGAACAATGATATTAAAATGGTGCAAGAACATGAGCACCTACTACTTGGAAAACAAGGGATGAAGCTTCTCACTTCAAGCTTTGAGGATAAAGCTCTTTTTAAGGAGGGTGGCATGTTAGGACTCTAATCCTAACTTATCATATTATTAAATTCACTCATTTAATTAATTAATTATTGTGGATCGTTTCCATTCATAATCACAACCTTAGATAGATTTAAATATGCATTCCATGGGTGTTTCCAAGGCATCCATTGAAGAACAATTAATTAAATTGATCCATTGGGTGGCTTACCTCCAGTGAAAAAGGTGATTATATCCATAAAAGTGATTCTTGTTTTCCATTTAACTTGCATTGTATTTAATTTATCTCTGTTCAGCAGATTGCTAGGAACCCTTGGTTCCTACCACCTTCATTAATTATAATTTTATGAGTAGTTTCAGAATTTTATTATGAGTTTTACATGCTTAGTATATTGCCATTATCATATATTTAATATTGCATGCTCATTTTATATGTTTTGGTTGACTTCTCATTAAATATCTAGCATCAAAATCTAACAATCAAAATTACCTTCTTTTAGAAGGTTTTTTCTAGTGTAGCAAGTTTTTTTTTTTGGTATATAAAAGTCTTCATTAATTATCGGGTTTTGCAGGTTAACCCAAAACCTATTACAATATCCAGCCTTCTACTAAGATTGTAGATCCTAGTCATCCTTGAAACTTTCTTACTAGAACTTGTGTTGAATCCCCTACAACACCTTACTAACAAGGCACACCCCTACCTAAACATAACTGTAAACATTACTTACGTTGACAGGAAATTGAAGTTTGGAACTTTGCACTTGTGAAACCTGTTGCTTGCCCATTTCCTATTCTCTATTGAAATCCTCCAAGGCTTACACCTTGTTACCTTCATTTCTTATTTGGTATGATTTAGAGGGAAACCCCATAGTTATTACCAGCTCCATGGGTAAAGAACACCCATTTATCTTTCTCCTTAACGGGTAGGTTTATTTTCATGACTAATAATGTTTTTCACTTCACATGGCACACCTTGTGTCCATGTCACCAAACTACCAACATCAAAACCTATGTTGGCTAATTTTTCAGCTGACTTGTTGGCATCATGATACACGTGATGAGCCCTCCTATTCTATCTTGCCATAAAAATGATCCTCACTTCATTGATGACTCCCTCGATTCTCCATGGAGGTTTTTTTCCATTGGTTAATAGGTTGATGATGTTCATCGAATCACCTTCAATCATCAAGTTACCTTGAGTTGCTTGGGCTACTTGCAATCCTCTGCAAAGGGCTCTAGCTTTTGCTTCATTATTAGTTTTGATTCTCAATGGTTCAGCGAAGGCCTTGACCAGATTTACTTGATGATCCCTGATTATTCCTCCAGATCCAGCTCTTCCCAGGTTCTCCTTGGCTGCACCATCAAAATTTAGTTTAAACCAAACCTAGGGGGTGGCTCCCAAAAAATCCCATTTTTGGGATTGGGCAAAGGAATGGAAGGTTTGTCCTCAATACCTAAAGCCCGAGCTAATTTTTTTTCTTGGGGAGGAATTGAGTGGTTCTCATCCACTAAGGTGCTAAGGTTTTATTTTGCAAAGACAATAATCCTGTTGAGGATGGTTTTTGGGTTGTGAATGGTATCCTTAAAGGCTCTATGGTTCCTTTCTAGCCAAATCTGCCATATAAAATGATGCCAACAGCTTTTCCATAGGTACTTAAGTTTTAGGCTAACAAAGGGTTGAGGCCATTGATGGAACACTTCGGATATAAGAGCAAGCTTAACCCACGAGATCCTAAAGGCTTGGAAAAGTTCATCCAAGATGGACTCCACTATCGGACACTCAAGAAACAAGTGTTGGGTAGTCTTCCATCTTGCCCTGCACATGTAGCACCGGTTAGCAATAACCATACCTTTGGATAACATATTATCCATAGTGAGGATTTTTCCTTGAATCACCAGCCATGAAAAAAGGATATTTTAGGAATTAAGCCTTTGGTCCAAACCAAACTCGATTGAAATTGTTGACCTTCCACATTGAGAAGAAAATTATAGGCAGACTTAACTATGAAGTCACCACTTTCAGTCTCATCCCAAACAATGTGATCTTCATCCTCTCCAGAGGAAATAATTTGCTGAGTTAAAATGTTATAAAGCTCTTCAGACTCCACTTCAAAATCCTATACTCTAATGTGTTTCCACCTGTTGATATTTATATCCTACCACATATAATTTGAAACCTTCTTCCCAATATGCTACTCCATATGCTCTTGAATCCTAGCCAAACGAGGATTCTAGGATAACTCCTTTTCTCTCACCCATCGATCCTTCCAAAAGTCTATTTTTTGCCCATTTCCTAGAATCCATCTAAGACATTTCTTGACAAGATACCTGCTCGTGAGGATTGCCTTCCAAAAAGCAGACCCCTTGCTTGCTAAGTTGTCATTAAGGAAGTTCACACCTTGGAGGTATTTCCTCCTAACTATGGCAATCCATTCATTATCGACCTTAGTCAATAACCACCACGCTTGTTTGGCTAACAGATTTGTATTGAGATGAGTAACTCTCCTCAATCCTAACCCCCCATCAGCTTTAGGTTTGCAAACCTTGTTCCAACCTACTAAATGGATCATTTTATTATCCTCAGTCCCTGACCAGAGAATTTTTTTTTTAACCTGCTCAATTTTGTGATACACCTTGCTGGGAGCTCTGAACACTGATAGGAAGTAAACGGGTATACTTTGAAGTGAAGCCATAGTTAAAATTGCTTTGCCTGCTTGAGATAACATATGTCCTTTCCAACCTGCTAGCTTTTTTTGGATCCTCTCTAGAACTATGTTCCACATTGATCCTTCAGGTTTCCTCGTAAACAAGGGAAGACCTAAATAAGAGGTGGGAAGGGATGCAATTTGACATTCCATGATCCTTGCTATGATTTTTTTCCTAGGAATGGGGGTATTGATGAAATAAAGTTTGCTCTTATCAAAATTCACTTTTTGTCCAGCCGCTTAATCATATATTATGAGAATATTTTTAATCCTTCTTGCCTCAACCATAGAAGCCAAAGTTAGTAGCAATGTATCATCAACAAATTGTTGATGTGTCACTGGGGTAGTTAGCGACGTGGCCTTGATACCAGATATGAGTCCAGCTACCATTGTTGCATTAATGGTTCTTCCCAAGGCCTTAGCTACGATGATGAACAACATAGGACTTATGGTATCTCCTTGTCTTAGAACACATTTGCTTTGAAAAAACCTGTAGTAGACCCATTAACAAAAACTAAAAAACAAGTCTTAGAAATACACTCTCTTATTAACTTGGACCATTTCATGTTGAAGCCAAATTTTGATAAAATTGCCTCTAGGAATTCCCAATTTATCCTGTCATAAGATTTGTTCATGTCTAACTTTAAAGCCATGACTAATTTTTTGGTCTGAGTGGCTGTATGAAGAGCCTCATGAACAGTAATAAATCCATCTAAGATTGATCTTCCTTGAACAAAAATTCCTTGACTTGGATCAATGATAACCGGTAGAACTTTCTTCAAACGGTTGGCTAAAACTTTGGAAATTTTTTTATAGGATATATTACATAAGCTAACCAGCCTAAAGTCAGTCATAGTCTTGGGGTTTGTAAGCCCTAGACTGTAGTGGACTTAGATTTAAAGTGAGCCGAGATAAATTAACACAGTAAAATAACCAGAGCAGAATATATTAATCAAATTAACAAGCTAAAAAACATTACAATTAATTAAACCTTATATAGGCTTAATACCAGCGGAAGAGTAGGGAAGGGAGGTTGGAGGGAGATCGGGAAGATTAGAGAAAACGTAGGAGTAGGAAGTGGAGAGGGAGGTGGCAGCGGACATGGGGAAAGGAAGGAAGTGGAGTGATAAGGGAAAATGGACGACAGGGAAGGAGAAAGGACATTGGAGGGATAAGGGGAAGGTTAAATAAACTAATTAAAAATCATGCCGACCATCAAACAGGTTTAGCCGACAAAAGGTAAGAGAGTTCACACTTGCTTAGAAAAATAGGATTTTTCTAAGCCGTTTACAAATAAACCTTGTTCACACTTGCTACATTCTCCCCCTTAAAGTTGAGAAGACTGACTATACAGTCTCTCAACTTTACAAATTGAGCTTTGGCCAATGCCTTGGTGAAGATGTCCGCGACGTTCTCCAAAGTGTGGCAATAGTGAAGCTCAACAGTATCAGTTTCCACCATATCTCTGATGAAGTGGTACTTCATATCAAAATGCTTTGATCTACTATGGTGGACAGGATTGTATGCCAACTGAATGGCACTTATGTTGTCACAGAATATTCTAGTTGGACCACTTTGCTGCTCTCCAATCTCATCTAATACCTTTCGTAGCCATAGAGCTTGAGTACTAGCATGAGTGACCGCTATATACTCAGCTTCTGTTGAAGATAGCGCTACTACTGTCTGCTTCTTGGAACTCCAAGTTATTAGTCCCGAACCAAGACTAAAATAGTTACCCGATGTGGATTTTCTATCATCAACATTGCTGCCCCAATCACTATCACTAAAGCCTTCAAGCTTGATAGTATCACTTCTGTAGTACTAGATTCCAAAATCCAATGTACCCTTCACATATCGCAAAATTCTTTTAGTTGCCTGCAAATGCAGCTCAGATGGATTAGACATAAATCTAGAAACAAGAGATACAACATACTGAATGTCTGGTCTGGTGTTGGCGAGAAACATCAAACTCCCAACAATGCTTCTGAAAGTGGTCACATCAACTTTCGGTGCTCCATCATCCTTGCTTAATTGGATCCCATGTCCAATTGGAGTTGCAACTGATTTGCATTGCTCCATAGCAAACTTCTTAATCATATCTCGAGCATACTTAAGTTGACAGATGAAGATTCCTGAATCTGTCTGATGAACTTCCATTCCAAGAAAGTATTTCATTAACCCAAGATCCTTCATCTCAAATTCCTGCATCATGGAGTGCTTGAACTCCATATTGACTTTTTCATTACTACCCATAAAAATGAGATCATCCACATATAAAAAAACTATGAGGATGTCATTTCCTTGATTCAAGTAGTAGAGCGTGGGTTCATTTTTGCTTTTGATGAACCCATAATCTTTAAAGTACCCATCAATGCGTGAGTACCAAGCTCTCGGTGCCTGCTTGAGGCCATAAAGAGCCTTCTTCAGTTTGTAAACAAGATGTTCCTTGTCTTTCTCTTCAAATCCCTGTGGTTGCTCAACATACACTTCTTCTGTCAAGTAACCATTTAGAAATGCACTCTTTACATCCATGTGTTGGACTGTCCATCCCTTGTGTGCAACTAAGGCAAGAACTGTTCTGATAGTCTCCTGTCTGGCTACAGGAGCAAAAGTCTCTTCATAATCAATTCCATATTTTTGAGTAAATCCCTTTGCAACTAATCTCGCCTTGTGCCTCTCGATGCTACCATCAGCATTAAACTTGGTCTTGTAGACCCACTTACATCCAACACGTTTCTTTCCTTTAGGAAGCTTCACCAGCTCCCAAGTGTCATTGTTTTTTATAGAGGTGATCTCCTCTTTCATGGCATCTTGCCAAATATTTTGAGTACAAGCCTTCTCATAACTAGAAGGTTCAAGCTGTGAATTAGTTAACAAAGCATAGTTAACTAGATCTCCCCTAGGTTCCTTCTGGGAGACATCATCACCATACAAGTGCATATTTTCTAATCTTTGTAGAACAAAATTCATTTCACTAGCTTGACTCCTAGTGTATCTTTTTGAAATTTTTTTATCCAACATCTGATATGATGGATGATTCTATAGAGTTCTCTTACCTCTGGATGGAGAATCGATGTCCATTGGTGAGGAACTTACTGATCTCTATGGAGAAGGACTTGGTGAAGAAGTTGAATCAGAAGATGAACTTGGGTTTGTGGGAGGAGACTGCTTACCTTTCTGTGGTGTCTGTTGTTGCACCTGCTTAGAAACTACATCATTGGATTCATCATCACTAAAAATCTGGGGCTTACCCCATTCTCCCCCTTCATCAAAAATCACATCCCTGGAAAGCACAAACTTTCTAGTCCTGGGATTGTAGAGTCTGTAAGCTTTTGTATTCTCATAGTATCCTACAAAGATGCATGCCCGACTCTTTGGATCGAGCTTCTTTCTTAGCTCATCGGGAATGTGAGAATATGCCAGCGAGCCAAACACTTTGAAATACTTAACATTTGGCTTTTTACCATACCAAGCTTGGTAAGGTGTCTGCCCTTCCAAACTTGCAGTAGGACTTCTGTTCAAGATATGTACGCTGGTCCTGGTTGCATCTGCCCAATATGAATTAGTCAAATGCTTCGTCTGAAGCATAGACCTTGCCATCTCCACAATGGTGCGATTCTTCCTCTCTCGCGACACCATTCTGCTATGGAGTGTAGGCAGTAGTGAACTGCCTCTTAATGCCATGTTGCTTACAGAAATTCAAGAACTCATTAGAGGAGTATTCTCCTCCCCTATCCGATCTAAGACATTTTACAAAATATCTACTCTCACTTTCAACTCTTGTTTTGAAATCGACAAAGCATTCAAATGCTTCATCCTTATGTTTCAAAAAATATATCCAGCACATTCTAGTAAAATCATCAATGAAGAGTAGGAAGTAAGAGTTGTTACCAAGACTCTTGGTCTGCATCGGACCACAGATGTCCGTATGCACTAGCTGGAGTGGATAGCTGGCCCGCCATGCTTGTCCATGAGGAAATTTTGATCGGGCATGCTTCCCCAGAGCACACCCTTCATAGACTTCCTTACTATCCTGAACTTTAGGAAGTCCGGTTACCATCGCTTGTGAAGTTAGCATTTTCAAACTAGCTGAATTCAAATGACCATATCTCAAGTGCCATAGGACACTTGGATTGGAAATAGCAACATTTGCTAACTTATCTCCCCCTGGCTGGCCAAAATTTAAAGGAAACAATCTATTCTTTGACATTGGCACTTGTGTAATGATTCTATTACTGTTATTTTTATCAAAAATAGTGCATTTACCCTCATCAAAAAGCAACTTGTAGTTCTTTTCTAACATTTGACCAACACTTAAAATATTGTGTTGGAGATGGGGTGTGTAATAGATATCACTTACTTGTTTGACGCCTTCTTTAGTTGGAACTGCCATGGCTCCAATGCCTTCAACTGCCAATGATTTATCATCTCCCAATTTGATGCTGGATTTGTATGAGGAGTTTAGAGTAGCAAAGAGCTCTTCTTTGCCACTCATATGGTTTGAACACCCAGTGTCCAAGATCCATGTATCATTCATGTTCTGATCTGCCTGACCATAAGAGAGAAAGAGATTTGTGGCCTCTTCCTCTTCTCCAAAATTTCCAAACTGATTGCTCTGGGTTGCTACTAGTTCCTTGTGAAGTCTTTGTCCAACAATCACGAGCATAATGGCCAAGTTTGCCACAATTGTAGCAAGATTGTTTTGACTTATCTCCTCCTTTGCCTCTGCCTGATTGTTTTCCTCTATTTTGTTGTCCTCCTCTATTCTGTTGTTCACCTCTGTTTGAGAATCCTCCTCTGTTCTGATTTCCTCCTCTCGTTAGGAGTTCCACCTCTCTGATTATTTCTGCCTCTACCTCTATACTGTCCTCTGCCATGGCCTCTACCTCTGCCTTCTTGAGAAGCAAAGGCTTTATCATCTCCTCCGTAACTTGTGGAAGGAGTTTGTTGTAACCTCTCTTCATGTGAGAGAAGTGAGCCAATGAGGGCTTCAAAAGATAGAGAAGTTAGGTCTTTGGATTCTTCTATAATTATTGCAACTGAATTCCACTTAGGAAGAAGTGTCCTCAACACTTTCTTCACTATAACTTCAGGCTTTACATCTTCTCCTAAAGTGACCATCTTATCTACTACGGCTTTCACACGCACGCAGTAATCACCAACCTTTTCACTCTCTTGCATTTTAAGAGTTTCAAACTCTCATTTCAAGGTTTGTAGTTTAACTTGTTTGACTTGGTCACTACCCCTATAACTTTCTTTTAAAGCATTCCAAGCAGATTCAACTGTTATAAAAGAAGCTATTCTAGGGAAAATACTTCTATCAAGGGCGGCTTGGATGTGATAAAGAGCGAAAGAATTATTCTTCTGAGATTCCTTTTTAGCCCTTTTATCAGCAACATTCAAAGCTGCCCAATCAGTAGCAGTAGGTTCAGTATATCCCTCTTCAATCACATCCCAAAGACCTTTGCCTATCAAAAGAGTTTTCATTTTAATTGACCAATACTCGTAATCACCACCATTGAACTCAGGGATTGGTAGACTAGTATTGGATGCCATTTCAGAAAGCAAACTTTATTTCAACTTCAAACAAGTAGTACAGAGAAGTACAAAATAGATCACTGATTTAAATCAAATCTAGCTTTCTTAAAATGCTCACTGATTTGGCGTTCTTCTTCTTGAGGATCACCCAAAATTGGAAAGGTGAAATTGTTTGCTTCGTCGTCACTAATTATAATGACTTCTTGTGCTGCTGCTGGCTCAAAACGTCTTTTGAGAACATCTCGTTCTTCAGTTGCAGGTTTCACCTCCACTGGTTCTTCTTCCTCTTCTTCTGCTTCTTCTTCTTCTTCTTCTGGTTCTGAATCAGGAGAGCATGGTGTATAGCTCTCACTTGTTTCTACTTCAGGAACTGTAGGTGTATAACTATCACTTGATTGTCCTTCAGGTACTATTTCAACCATCTCGGATTCAACTATCCTTTGCCCGAAGATATTATCTTCAGAATCCGCCTCGTATCCAGAGTCTGGTTTCCTCAGATGTGCAATCACTTGGTTTTCTAATTGGCAAAACACTGTATGAAGTCCATACCGCTGGACTTTCCCATCAAAGGAATCAGGTGTCTCTCTTCTCAACAGAGAGAGTAATGCATTATAGCATCCGACTGACCGAATCATCTACCCAGAATCACACCGCATGAACTGGGTTACAACTTAATTTTTATGATGCCAATTTTTTTTTTCAAAATTTGTTTTAATAAAGGCCTTTTAAAAAAATAATTTTAACAATTTCCTATATATATTTTTTAATTATTCTTTTTTAAATAAATGTTTATTTAAAAAACATAATAAAAAAATATATACATAGAAATTACTAAATTAATTTTTAAAACCTTTTAAAAAAACAAATAATAAAAAAATTAATAAAAAATAAACCTTTTTTTTTGTTGTGAAATCCCCGATGGGATTCGAACTGCTGACCTCCGCTGTCTACCCGGAAGGCTTAGCCACTGCACCACGTGGCTGCTGTGGTAGAACAGTGACAAAATGAGTTCATAAACCCTCGCGTTGTCGACGATTACAAAAAAAATAAAACCTTTGTATTTTGACCCCGACGGGATTCGACCCCGGGTCTCTGCTCTGCAAGCGGGTGTCCTGACCGCTAGACCAAGCTAGCCGGACGGGAGGAAGACGGGAACAGGGTATGTTTGTATTTAGCGGCTAAAACAATTTAAAAAAAAAATGTTTAGTCCCACATGCAGTGGGAGGAGGAAGTGTTCAGGCTTTATCAAAGCCTGCAAACACTTAGTAAGTCGATTGCCTTCGGGCAATCGACGAGCCAAACCTTTTGTTCCTCTCGGCCAGTTAACCTCCGCCACGTGGCACACTCGGCGTGCCTCTGCCACGTCAGCTCCCGGCTCGTCCACGTCAGCACTCTGCTCGCTATGCCACGTCAGCTCTCGGCTCACCTAGTCAGCACTCTGCCAGCTCCTTTCCATGTCAGCACCCGCCACGTCAACTACCACCACATCAGCTGCCGCCTTGCCGACTCAACCTGCCACATCAGCACTTGCCATGTTAGTGCTGTCTGCATCCGATGCGCTCCTCGGGATCCATGCCGTGCGCTCCTCGAGATCCGTGCGCTCGGTTTCCGTGCCTCACCTCGGCCTCCGTGCCCCCCCTGGAGCTCTGATACCAGTGTAAGCCCTAGACTGTAGTGGACTTAGATTTAAAGTGAGCCGAGATAAATTAACACAGTAAAATAACCAGAGCAGAATATATTAATCAAATTAACAAGCTAAAAAACATTACAATTAATTAAACCTTATATAGGCTTAATACCAGCGGAAGAGTAGGGAAGGGAGGTTGGAGGGAGATCGGGAGGATTAGAGAAAACGTAGGAGTAGGAAGTGGAGAGGGAGGTGGCAGCGGACATGGGGAAAGGAAGGAAGTGGAGTGATAAGGGAAAATGGACGGCAGGGAAGGAGAAAGGACATTGGAGGGATAAGGGGAAGGTTAAATAAACTAATTAAAAATCATGCCGACCATCAAACAGGTTTAGCCGACAAAAGGTAAGAGAGTTCACACTTGCTTAGAAAAATAGGATTTTTCTAAGCCGTTTACAAATAAACCTTGTTCACACTTGCTACAAGGTTGGGGCCTTTAGGGATCAAAGCAATGAAAGTTGAATTGAAACCCCTTGGAATATGATTTGAACTTTGGAACTCCTTGATTGCAGCAATAACTTTTGCTCCAACAATATCCCAACAAACTTGGAAAAACCGTGGTGAAAACCCATCCGGCCTAGGAGCTTTGTCAGGATCCATGTTAAACAAAGCCTCCTTGATATCTTCATCTAAAAAAGCAGTTGTAAGAGACTCATTAATCATTTCATCAATGAGTTGTGGAATGAATTGAAGGAGAGATTCCTTTGCTTGGGCATTATAGGCCCATTCTTCACCCAATAATGAACTAAAAAAATTAACAGCCTCGTCCCTGATCTCCTAAATGTTTTGAGTTGAGGATCCATCCACCTTAGTTAAATTTATAATATTATTGTTGCTTCTATTGCTCAATGTGGTAACATGGAAAAACTTTTAATTAGAGTCCCCTTCCTTTAGCCATAATGCCCTTGATTTTTGCCTCCAATACATCTCCTCACAAGCTAAAATATTATAAAACTCACAAAGGGTTTCCTTCTCTTCAGTCCTTGTTGCCTCATAATAGGTTCCATTTTAGATTTTGCTTTCTATTATTCTCAATTTTTCCCCCACTGCTCTCTTATTCTCAAAAATATTTCCAAAGACTTCTTTATTCCATATTCTAAGATTTTTTTCACCATCTTAAGTTTTTGAGATAGTTTGTAGGAAGCACTTCCCTGGATAGGTTGCTGCCACCATTCCTCTATTCGTTTCTTGAAGTCCGGATGTTTAACCCACATTGACAGAAATATGAATGGCTTTTTAAAGGAGTTAGCCTGAAATGCCTCCCATAGAATAAGATTATGGTCTGAAGCGCATTTAGGAAGGGCTTGTAACGTTGAATCACCAAACATTGTTGTAGCTTCCTTGGATAAAAAAAATTTGTCCAACCTTTCTTGAATCGGTTGACTTCCTATCCTCTTGTTACTCCATGTAAATTTGGCTCCTTTTAGTCTTACATCCATCAATTCATTTGTGTTAATGAATTCATTGAAGTCCTCCATGCTCCTTGAGGGTAACCCAGATCCTTCCTTCTTGTCAGATGGGTAAATGGGGGTATTGAAATCTCTCCCAATCACCCAAGGAATGTATTTAAAAGCTTGGCTCAAATGCCCCAAAAACTCCCACAGTTCAGACCGGCCTTGGACATAGGTGGGGGCATAAACATTTGACATAATCCAATTCTTATTAGTATCAAAATCATGAAATAATACGCTTAAGACTGTTTCATTTGCCTAAATAATACTTCCTTCTATTTTAATAGGATCCCATAAGATCATGAGGTCCCCAGATGCTCCTCTCGCCTGTTAAAAGGCCACTTCCCCTTGCTACCAAATCCATCTAGCTATAAGTGTTGATTGTGCCACATCTGTTTTGGTTTCTTGAATAAAAATGATAGTAGGATTCCAATCCTTCCTTATAGACTTCACCATCCTTTGTTTTGGTGGGTCATTTAGGCCTCTCACATTCCATGAGAGAACCTTCATTTAGACTGTTTGATAATTTTTCCCCACCCCCTTCCCTGAGCCAAAGGGGGTTTGTCAATTTTGCTATTATCCTGGCCAGGAATAACTTGCTGTAACAATTTTCTTTGCTTTTCGTTTGCAATTTCTTCATTGATTCTCATTCTATAGTGCTCTGTTGTAGATATTCTCCCTTTCTTTCTTTCACTTCCATAATCTATCGGAGGCTTGGTGGTGCTTCTAGTCTATTTTGGACTGAAATGAGGGGGCATATATTATGATAGTCTAGGGCTTGAACCTTCTTCCTCATTTTAGGGGTTTTCAATTCCCTCTTCATCCTTAGCCTTGTTTTGGTTCACCTCTCCTATATGGTTCCTAAACATGGGGCTTTCCTTCAAGGAACCTTTTACCGTTGGGCTCATCTGATAAGGGATAATTTGCTCCACTACCGGATTAGGAGCTACATTCCTGCCTCTTGTTTCCACAACTTCGACTCTTCACTCTATTTTTTCCATGTTTAAACTGAAATGACCTGGCAATTTTTCTTCATCTTGATCATAGTTTTTGGGGTTTTTTGTCATAACTGTGGATGGTCCCGATTTGGATGGGGATTCTAGGGTTTCAGGAAACTTGACACTGATGGTATCATCCTTACTGTTTTCTTTTTCAACTTCTAGATTTTCTAGGATATCAAACATGTTCAAGCTGGGATCTTTATTACATACCTTATGATTTTTGCCTCCCTCATTCTATTGCTTTCCTTTCTCCTAGATTTTTGCTAGTTCTGTGTTGGCTTGGTCAGCCTGGTTATTCTTACCTTGTCTGTATCCTTCCAAGTTAAGATGCGGTCCTTGAAACTTTGGGATCCCTCTCCCATTATCTTTCCCCAGAAAACCTTCACTTGTGGCTTCCTTGTTTGCAATTATTGTCAGACATTGGGATTAAAGGTGGCCCTGGGTTTTGCACATGCTACAAAATGCCAGTTTGTTCTCATACTCCACAGGCTGAATCCTTAGAAACTCTCCATATGCTAGTTCCACCTGAGAAGGTAGATCAGAATCCAAGTTTGCATTTACACAGATCCTAGCATGCGTCAGTCTAGTCCTTGCCCGGGTTGAATGGTCTATTGCCACAAGCTCTCCTATCATCTTTGCTATGCCACTAAGCCAATACTCATTAACAAAATGGGCTGGGAGGTTTGGTAAGCGGACCCAAATGGGTGCTATATTAATGTTCTACTTCTTAGGGTTGAAATCCTCCCCCCACTTCCTCAGAAAGAGGCTATGCCTTCCTAGAAACCAGGGTCCTCCTGTCAAGATGCGCTCTGCATCATATTTGTTGTTGAGTCTTATCATAAAAAAACCTCTTGACATGGCTATTATTTCTAAGCTTCCTAAAGTTTTCCACTTTGTCGTGGCCCATGAGCGAATAGTATCAATGTCCAGTCTTCCTCCCAAAAACTTGCCAACTAAATATGATGCCTCCATATCCAAGAATATTTCCATAATATCCACTAGCACAGTTAACCTGTTATTGTTTGGTATTAGGGATGGTAGTTCACTGACTGGCTCCTTCTTTTTTCCTTTCAGCATTTCCAAAAATGTTGGGCCCTTGTTGCCAGCTCCCTAACCCCAGTGGGACCCTTTGTTTGAGGGTTTATCTGGAGGATCTATACCTTTAGCCTTTTTGAATTGAGCTAACAGGGAATCCTTTTCCTTTCTAGCTATAGCATTATGCCCTGCCTTTGGATCTTCTCCTTTCGTTGGTTCAAAATTCTTGCTTGCCATTTTTTCTCCTCCCCTGCTTCCTCCACTTCCTCCACTGCTCCTCATCTCCTTTTCCTTTCCAACTATAGCATTTTGCCCTGCCTCTGGATCTTTTGCTCCTCCTCCACTCATCTCTCCTGTGATATCACCTTTAGAATTTTCAAACTAAGATGATAGGGAATCCTTTTCCTTTCCAGCTACAAAATTCTGCCCTGCCCCTAGATCTTCTCCTTCCATTGGTTCAAAATTCTTGCCTGTCATTTTTTCTCCTCCTTCGCTTCCTCCACCATTTTCATTACAATAGGTTCGTGAGATAAAATGAGAAATAGGCAATGTTGGTGGAAGGTGAGAAACATGGGAAGAAAACTTCCATCAAAGGATGAGGACTAAGTAGGAGAGGATAAATTTCTAAGTGCTTACACAACCCAAATCCTTAAAAATGCAAAAAAATAAAAAATACCAATAGGTGCAAAAGAGAGAAAAGATTCCTATTGGTTATAAGTTTTCAAATTTTTGAGAAGGAAAAAAGGAGAAAATTTTGAAAAAGTGGACTATGAAAAATAAAGAACTTTCAAAATATGAAACACTAAAAATGTTTGATGGGAGGGTAGAAGAGAAGACTTCCCAAAAATACTTTTGAAAAAGCATCTAGCTTGATCTTGAAAGTTATTAAAGTTTTCATGTGAGAGAACTGGAAGAAATTTTTGATAAGTAGTCAATATATCATAGAATAAAAAAAGAAGTTGAGAAAGAATAAGAGCACTACAAGAATTAGAGTGTGATGCAACCAACTTGGGGGTGGAAGAAGGGTTAGATAAGTTTACATGACATCAGTAATGATGCTCAAGATCCTAGGAGGGTAGGTGAGCTAAATTGATGAGATAAATAATGAGGAGGTTAAAGGTCACTTGTTGATATCAATTAGTCTTGGTAATCCAAGAAAAGTGGGTGGTTTTATAAAGATAAAATCATGGCACCTATAATAGCAACAATCCCAAATCTAACAAAAGTACTTATAGGAGTTTTAAACTAAAATTCTAGGATCCCAATGATGTCAAATAAATGGTGTCAATGGTAGTTGAGCACCCAACATGTAAACATTGATGATCCCAGATCTAGTAACCTTAAAGAAATTCAAGGACAAAATAAAGAAAGTCATAGAGGGGTATGGTCATATATACCTACACTAGTTTTATAGTTAAAATTCGTCTTTTGTAATCTATAAATAGTAGAAGTTTTAGTATTGCAAAGGATTAGTGAGTTGCATAATTTTCCTTTCATTTTATCTTTATAATAGTACCTGAATCTTGAGTGGTTTTGTGGGAAAGTTATCAAGCCCCCACTTCTATCATAAATTATAATTCATATTCATATGTATACTAAAATCCATGACTATTGGGTTTTTTATGTCCTATGTCTTAGTGTATGTATGATTATGGGCATGTATAAGAGGCCATGAATATGACATTCTTTCATATTTATTATATGTGCAACCCTTGCTTAATTTCATGTGCTACGAAGATGAAGTGTTCACCTTTGAGTTTTTGGTGTATTGCAATCATGTTTTTATGTATCTTACTATTATGTATATGAATCTTATGATCTTGGTGCATCGCCCCATTTTTAGCATAGGTTAGGTTAGGATATTTTTCCTTTCTACTTTGTTTTCTCTTTCACTTTTCCCTCTAAAGCTGGTTAGATTAGGATAGAGTAGGAAAAGTGCTGAAGATGACATATTAAAAGGAATCCCCATGTTCTCAAAGCTTCCCTAACAGGTCACTCCATGTGATAAATGATAGTCTAATCATATGATTTCTATATTTTTTGACCACGATAGTTGATGATAAAAATTTAATGGCAAACCTGATGGTGCCCAATTGATTCATTTCTATTGGCCCCACAATTAAGATAAATCTAATAGGTTGAGACCCTAGTGAATGTCGCTACCTATCTTCTTGCTTGAAGCATTTGAAAATTTCATCTGGTGACTCCATTCAAAGAATGAATATCCAAAAGCAACCATTCAAAGAGACACCAAATTGAGGTTTTAGTGAAGATATCAATATACCAACTTGTAGAGAAAATGTAATATTCACTTGGAAACTCTACTCAATATAAGGAATCCAAAATTTTATGAATGAAATACCTAACACTAGATCATATGTTACTACTAATATTCAAGTGTTTCTCCCACCACTTAAAACTATTCTAAGAAGAAGAAGATGTAGAGTCCAGAATATGGCTACTCCATCACCCACATAATTCCCTACTTGGAATGATAGAGATCCATTGAGACCTCCTAATCCACCTAAAATATGGGATGAAATACAAATGTATGCACTAAAATATCTCTCATACTTCATTGGAGAAGACATGATAACTATGATCGAGCATATAAACCATATGGTGAGATTATGTGCGCTTCATAATATATCAAAGAAAAATATGGCTTTGAGATTGTTGGTGGCCTCCTTCGGAGGTACGTCTTGTGAATGGTACATTATACTTTAACCTCACTCGATTATTGACTAGGATTGGCTTGTTGCCTTATTTGTAAAAATATTTAGAGAGACGATGGATGGAGTTTCTCTCCTAGGACAACTACAAACCATAAAGAGAGAACCAATGAATACTATGGATGATTTAAACCTTAAATTTAATAAGACATGACATAGAATAACTAATGATATTTGTTATCTCCTAGGTATGACATTTATATATTATCTAAAGGCCTTAGATTCTGAAATCTCCTTGATGACTAAGGACAAATGTAGAAATTTCCTACTAGATACCTATGGCATAGCTATCCAAGTTGGACATGATATGATTTAGATTATAAGGTTGGATCCCAGGCCTCCTATGCCTTTTTATCCAAATATGAAATCTCTATATAAACCTCCTTCCTACTATTCAACCAATAACTTTTTAGCCAACCTCAATATTACCTGTAGTAATTGCTCCATTTCCAACTCCCCTACTTGCTCCAATGTCATATGCTTTAAATAACTCCAAAGTTAAATATATGAAAAGTATGCTTAAGTTGGTCACCAATGAAATGTGTCTATGAAGAGGTAACAAAATATCTAGAGGCTCTAATATCATAATAACCCAATACAACTCTTCTAGCAAGGCAAATGGGTAACATAACTCCTTGTAATGGCTATTCTAGACCCTAATTTTAGGCTAATAACCAAAAATAGAGAGAAAATCAACAAATAGTGTTAGTAACAACCCTGTTGTAGCAAGAAACTCCTAACCATTCCAAGGATATAGATCCCATCCAAAATAATTTAATGAAATTTACTTCTTTGTATTTCCCACCTCTAGATACCTATTCCACCCAACTCTATATCAAAGAAAGTTCCCAACCATCTACAATAACATCTAGTGATGTAATACCTATCCAAGCTTCCATCTAGGGTTATGCGTAAGGGGTTGGCACTAAAATGTATTTATAAAAATGGGGTAAATCAGTTTTAAAATTCAAAATTCTTTATAATTTCAAGGTGAAAAGATCCCCTATTATTAGGGGTAATATTGGAGATTTAAACTTAAAATGGTCCAATTATTATAAAATTGGGATGAATCTACCCAAAAAAAATTACACCCAATTTTTTTTGGCTAATGGGCCCTAGTCAAGGGTCCCCAATATTAGCCAATTCCAAATTTCAAAAATCAAAATATTCATTAATTAACGATGATTAGCCACTATGCATAACCCTGTTTCCATCTCTTATTTAAAATTTTAGGAACAAGCAAAAAGCCAAACTTCCTATGCCTTATCTCTCCTTGAGCTAAGGGGTATGCCTTCAGATAAGATTCTGGTAACTTAGGATGAAGAAAAAGTATACAATATATCTCATGGAGTGGGTAACCCAACAACCAAAAATCCATAAGTTTGATAAGATTATATAGCAAGGGCAAAGAAGTGGGTAGTAGAAGAGTAGGAGAAGTATTAAAAAATTAACTCAGATCCCTAGAAATGACTAGCTAAGCCTAGAAGGGAACCTCTCATAGTAATTTTACCAAGATAAAATTTATTATAACCTTCGATGGTGAGTAAGCCAAGGGTCTCAAAAGTCTCAAAGTAGCCCATACTAACATCAAAACCCACAAGGGAATCTTGTGAAATTTAGCGGATGGAGAGTGGTTTGTCTCAGCAGTGCAAGTGTTTGAATTTTAAATTTCTTCAAGGCAGGAGTGATGGAGGTTCCCTTGGTGGTCACGGGATGGTCCATGGTGGTCATGGTATGGTTGAACCAGGAGGTGGTGAGTTGGATTGCGGTCAAGAGGAGGAATTTTATGATGATGCTAATGCTAAAATTCTAGATGAAACTTTGGATGGGTCCCCTACTCAAGTGGTGTAAGGTTCATCTTTGACGAGACCCCTCGCTATTGTGGAGCATGATGGTCCCACATCGAGACCCTTGCATGGCCCAAAAATTTCCTTTGCTGATAAATTCAAGGGGTATTACTACCCTTACTATAGGCCCAAAATGGCCACATCCTTAGAAAGCATTGAAAATTTCATTCTAAGGTATGAAGTTTCCATTCCGCACACTTTTTAGTGTATTTTGGAGTGGATCCGCAACATTTGTTTCCTAATCCACCCAACACTTAGTGCAATTTTACCTTGAGCAATTCCGCTTGGTTTATAACGTATTTTGGTGCGGATTGGCGATGAGTCCCGATTCTGCAAATTTTTTTGGTGATGATGACGTCAGCGCGAAAGAAAGTGTGGAATGGTGACCAAGAGTAGTTTTTGCATGCTCTAAAATGGCTAAGTGTCGATAAGGTCAATTCCACTAGTCTCAAGAGTATTTTGGTGTGGATTGGCGACAAAGAGCATAAAACACTATATAGAGTGCAGATTGGCGACAAAAGCACTTTTACATTGCACAGGGTGCAGAATGAAGATAAAAGCTTTTCACACTGCAACTGGTGTGGAATGACAACAAAGGATGATTTACACTTTCCCGAGTGTGGATTCGTGATTTCGCATATTTACAAAGCAAAGGTGATGTCAACATGCTTTATGGTGCGGATTTTAGTTGCTTTGAAGCCAAAGAAGAGAAAAGGAAGGATAATGAGCGGATTGCATCCCGCTCACCTCTTAGTTCATTTTATGCTAGAATTTGATTTCGCATGATCAAGGCTATAATGATGACATCAGCAACTTAAAAGTGTGGAATGGCACCTTGGTTTTCCTCGCCAATTTGCAGAGTATCTTGGGAGGTTTAATCACAGCCGTCCATGATGAAGATCGACGGTCCAAGTTTTGTTGACATTCTTGAAGGATTTAAAAGGCCAAAACTCATTGGATTAGAGTGCAATCAGTTAGAGGGTAGGAAGATGAAGTGTCGAGGGTTTTCAAGAACAAGAACCAGATGTGGTTGCAGATCTATGGTAGAGCTGAGCTCCCAAGAAAGATCGATGGATGAGATGCAGTGTCCAACTATTCGAACTCTAACTACCACCAACAAACCAGCAAGTTGTAGAGGTATGCTACCATGGTGGATTTCTCACAGTAGATTTCTCGGAGCTCTCCAACTAGTAAGATAATGCCAACAAACTCTCTGTTGAGCTATAAATATACAATATTTGTAATGTCTCCTTAATATTATTTCATTTACAAACTATAAATAGAGGTCGAACCCTCATTTTTTAGGGTTGGCTCTAGTGCGTTTGCTTGCCCTACTATAAATATTCTTGTGAGCTAATGGAAGGAGCATTACTCTGATATTTTGACTCAAATTTGTCATCTTCATTATCTTGTGCAAGAGGTTCGAAGTCTTGAGCTGCATTTCTATTAATACTTGAATGGTTAGTTCATTCCAGCTTTTGGATTACTAGTTGTGAGAGTAGTTGAAATCTGTTCTTGATTAGATCTGTATTGTTAGGAAGTTTATTTCTGTTAAATCTAACTATTGGTCTATTCTACTATTTGGATTATCAATATTGGATGTTGGAATTGCTTTCTGCAATATATCTCTATTTATGCTTTAATGTGTGAAGGTTTCATTAATTTGGGTGATGTTAATCTTGAGTGATGGGACACTAGAAATAGCTTGTGGGAGCCTTTTTTTGTAGTTGCCTATGTTGTTAGCCTATCTGGCCACTATTTTTTATAACATTTCTAACCCTAAACCTTTTCTAACCCTTATCTCAAAACCCTATTTGAGCTTTAATTGAGTCAACACCATTTTAAGTTGACAAGGAACCAACCTACTCTAGAGGTTGGATTGAAGTTGTCTTTGGTCCATCCAATGCTTGAGTGTCGAGCTGCGACTATCGGGTGCATGCCTGGATAGAAAATTGGAAGATAGATAGTTGTAGTGTTAAGTAAAACTTGATGTCAATTCGGTGCCCAACAATTTTTGGCATGCCCGATGGGACAAGTTCACAAGGAACACGAAAACCCATCATATGAGTTATTGTTTTATCTCTACCCAAAGGAATCAATATTTGGTGAATTGTCTTGACCTTGTTAAGCGGAGAATAGCAAATTCACCTGGTGACTCCCTGGTCTTTTAACCCAAAAAAGAATTACCCTTGTAGACCAGTGTCCTTTCATGTATACCAGGTCTTTCAAAAGGAATAACCCTAACTCATATTTTTATTGTGAGCTACCTTATAGAGGGTCTACTATTATCAAAAGTTTGAATCAAGATTTCCTCTCAGAAGAAGAGCTTCCTGAGGAAAATCCTGTAGTTAATCCAACAACCCCTCCAGCAGGACCTACACCTAGAAATATGGCAGGAAATGCAACCCAAAATTAGGGAAATGTACCCCCAAATCAGCCATTACAGAAGTACCCCAGCTGGAACACAATTGGTCCCCTTAGATTAGCCCATATGAATGCCATTCCCTAGGCTGTGTCCAAGGCTATTCCCACTTATGATGGATCTAGGAAGACAACATATGAGCACTATCAAGACATTTTGAATCTGGTAGTAATCCACAACATAAAGGAGGAGGATGTTATTATGAGAATCCTAGCCTTGTCCTTTAGAGGAAATATTTTGCATTGGTTTAGGACTCTTGAGGATAACACCATCACCTCATGGGTAACATTGGCTAAGCCTTTTGTGGAAGAATTTAATGAATCTGCTGACCCTTTCTCCTTGCTTAATCAGTTTACGTCCATGCAAAAATCTCAGCAAGAGACTATCTCATATTTCAATTTGAGGTTTAGAAAAACATGGAAGAGAATTCCCCCTATAGCTAGACCAGTTGCATGCTTGGCTTATATGTATTATATCAGAGCTCTTGGATCAGAGCTAGGCTTGCAAACCCAAAAATCTAGGGTGGAAACCTTTCCACAAGTTTATAATGCAGTAGTTCATGCAGAGAATATCCTAATTAATGTGGGGAGGTTACCTCCCAAAGCTGTGCTACCTTATAGTTTAGAAACCACTAATGGCCAAAGCCAAGCTACAAACTCATCTTACATGGATCCCCTTTCCTTATCATCCCCATATCCACAAATGAATCCCATTCCTCAGCCAAAAGCACCATCTGCTGCAGTTCCTTTCCCTCCCCTTCCTTCTCAAACCTCTCAAGAGTTTTCTGCCATTCTTGATATACAAAATACTCTAAAAACTCTGAGTAACAAAATGAATTCAATGGAAAAAAGGGATCAGGAGAGATCTCAACAGAGGAGATTTCCATATGTGAACAAAGATCAAAGACCTGGTCCTAGTAACAGTATTGGGGTCAGAGTAAATGCAGCATATGAAGAGCCTGAGTGTTCTTCAGAGACAAGTCTGGTTAATGTCTGGTGTTTGGTGTGTAATGATCCTCATGATTCATAGTCTTGTGTCATGTACCAACACCATGTTCAGCAAGCTATGGATCAAGCTGAGAGGAATCAAAAGGGAAGAGTAAATATGTTATGGCAATCTGACCAGATCATGGTTGGGAAAGAGCTGGATGAGGATGGCCCAATTGTTGTTATGACAAGGTCAGGAAAGAAAACCTTGCAAGTAGATCCCCAAAATATGGGACAATTCTAGGTTCCTTCTCAGAAAAGGAATGACCCACTTCCCCAAAGTAGTGATACTTTTCCTATTCCCTAGGCTAAAGGGAAAGAGAAGACAGACAGTCTCCCCAAGATATTTGAGAAAGAAACTGAAGGAGACCGAATGAAGTCTAAATATGAGGCTCAAGAGAGGCTTATATTCCCTTCTATTACCAAAAGATAAAGAATAGAAGCCACTCAACAATATAAAAGAAAATATGGTGAGCTAGAAAGAAGGCCTGAGAGGACCACTTTGGCTAAGTCTGATTACAACATTGTGGAAGAGATGAAAAGGATTCCATCAAAAGCCAGTTTATATGATACCCTTTTCATTCTTGGCTAGATAGACTTGCTTAAAGCTTCTCTCAACAAGTATCCATAGGATAGGTAGGCCACCACAATCCTTAGTATGCCCTTAGAAAAGAAAGAAATGTCCCCTACTATTTTAAAGAATAAACCCCCTCCTTTCTATATCTCTTTAAGAATGGAAGGTTGGGTAGTCCAAAATTGTATGATAGATTCAGGAGCATCAACTATAGTTATGCCTAAAGCAGTCTGTGAAGAGATGGGTATGGAGTATACCCGATCTTGCCCTGGAGTACTACAATTGGATGGAACACCTATAAAAATAGTGGGAGTAATAAAGGATGTTCTAATGAGGTTACATAGAGCCCCTGAGGTGACAATAGTACAAGAAATAGTAGTGGTTGACCTAGAGCCCTACTTTGGTTTATGCCTCTCAAGGGAGTTCACTACAAAATTAGGTGGATGCATGTACATGGATTATTCTAGCATGGTCATTCCCTTCAAAGGGAAGAGGATAAGGATAACACCTAAAAATCCTGTGTCTTATCACATAGAAAAAATTGAAGAAGACATGTGCAACCTCACTCCTCTTGAAGAATTTGAAATTGTGGATAAATTTGAGGAACTGGAACTAGAATATGAATTACCTTTTAGAGAGGATTACAATCAGTTTGGGATAGGCATGGGCACATATAGTATTTATGTAGAATCAGAGAAGAAAATTCCTGCTATATCTAATCAGTCTCTGAGAGAGACAGAGGTATGGACCATGCACTTTGACGATGCTAGATGCAGAAATGGAGCTGGTGTTGGTGTGGTACTACAGTCCCAATCAGAAGGGACAAAGAGTTTTACCTATAGATTAACATGGTCATGCACCAATAATGCTGCAGAGTATGAGGCTCTATGCCTTGGACTGATGCAAGAAGAAAATATGGGTATTAAGGTCCTAAACATATATGGTGACTCTAAGTTAATCATCCATCAGGTAAGAGAAAGGTGCAGTAGTAAGCACCATTACCTAAAAGCATATAGAAATAGGGTATGGGATCTGATGGAATCCTTTGATGCCCTAAATATAAACTTTATTCCCAGAGAAAAGAATACTTTGGCAGACTCTTTAGCAGCAAGGGGAGCTAACTTCAACCCTTCTACAGATATAGGAGTCAAGAAAGACAAGGGAATCAAAATGATTTTCAGACTTGTAGTACCAGATAAGCAAATTTTTTGGCAAGTTTTTGAGAGTGATGAACAAATCATTGACTTTATGGTAAGAGAAGCCTGTCTCTCCACTATCCAAGAAGAAGATATGGAGGAAATTGATCAGCAAGATGTTATTCAACTTAGGAATAATCACATACCTAGAGGGTTGGTCACTCTAGAAAGCATGTTTGACAATGAAGACAGGAGAAGGATCAGATCCATGGAAGTCAATGATAAAATATATAAAGAAGTTGAAATAGAAAAATAAAAGAGGCTCAAGGTTGGAATTCGATGTTCACCAGAAGAAGAAGAGGATATTAAAGCTTTATGTATAAAGTACCAAGACATTGTGGCTTGGTCATATGAAGACCTCAAGGTATATGACAAAAGGATTATCCAACACACCATTGAGCTAGAGCCCGATGCAAAGCCTTTTAGGTAGAAGCAAAGGCCTGTAAATCCAAGGATCGAAGCCATAATGAGAGAAGAGCTCTTAAATTTATTAAAGGCTAAGATCATCTATCCAATTAAACATTCAACCTGGGTAGCCAACTTGGTACCTGTGAGAAAAAAGAATGGTGATATTCGCTTGTGTGTAGATTTTAGAAATCTTAACCAAGCATCTCTTAAGGATCACTACCCCCTTCCACAGATTGATCAAATATTACAGATAGTGGTAGGGGCAGAGAGGTTCTCACTATTGGATGGCTTCTCTGGATACAACCATATTTGGGTGAAAAATGAAGATCAGTATAAAACAACATTCACCACAAAATGGGGCACATTTGCCTACCAGAGAATGCCTTTTGGGTTGTCCAATGTGGGAGCCACATTTTAGAGAGCCATGGACTATGCCTTTTGGGAACTTATTAATAAGGTCATTCTGATCTATTTGGATGACATGATAGTGTTTTCCCATAACAAGCATGACCACTTAGCACACCTTGAGCAAGTTTTTCAAAAGTGTAGAGAATTTGGCATTTCCCTCAATCCTAAGAAATCATTTTTTGTAGTACATGAGGGAAATTTGCTAGGTCATGTGGTCTCAAAAGAAGGTATGGCCATAGATCTAGATAGAATCCAGTCCATTCTTGCTCTTCCACTACCTATAAACAAGAAAGCCTTGTAGTCCTTCTTTGGCCAAATAAACTTTGTCAGGAAGTTCATTTCTGACTTTGCACAGAAGGTAAGGCCTATATCTGAGCTATTGAAGAAATATGTAGAGTTCAAATGGACTGAAGTGAGGAAACAAGCCTTTGATGTAATAAATCAATCCATTGCCATAGCTCCAGTGCTAGTAAATCTAGATTTCAATAAATATTTTATTCTTTACGCTTATGGAGCTGAAGAAAGTTATGCCTCAGTACTTACTCAAAAGAATGATCAAGGTGAGGAGCACCCCATATTCTTCTAGAGTCAGACTCTCCATGATTACCAGGTTAAGTATAATTTTATTGAGAAATAAGTATTTGTTGTGATGAAATCATTGAAGAAGTTTAGGCAGTATTTGGTTCAAAGTAAGACCCTGGTATATGTTGTTCACCCGGATGTAAGAAGCTTTATTCTACAAGGTGAACTAGGAGATAAGAGAGCTGGTTGGATCACCAAGATCCAAGAATATGATGTGGAGATACACCCCACCAAGTTGGTAAGAGGTAGGGCCCTATGCCAAGGTCTAACAGAGGTAACAACATCAGCTAAAATAATAGCTTGTCAAGTAACTATAGAAGATGATCATATTGAAGGAATACAGCCAGGTGACTCTAATTGGGTAGACCAGATGATCAATTACTTTCAAACTAGAGTATGCCCTCTTGATCTTAATGCATCACAAAGAAGAAGATATAGACTTCAAGATTTGAAGTATGTCTTACTACTAGAAGGGCTATACAAAAGGAACCTTGATGGAGTCCTCCTTAAGTGCTTGAAATATGATCAACAACAAAAGGTCATAAAGGAGTTCCATGGAGGGCCATCTGGAGGATATTTCTCAGGTAGAGTTACAACTTTGAAGATCATAAGAGTAGGCTATTACTGGCCTACTATATTTATTGACACCTTCAAAGTCACTAGAGCCTGTGACAAATTCCAGAGGCATGTAGGGAGGATAAGAAATGCTTCATTCCCCCTCAAGCCAATACAAGTTGAGGAGCCTTTTCAACAATGGGGGCTGGAATTTATAGGGGTCATCAATCCTCATTCTTTAGCAGAGCACAAGTATATTCTAACTACCATAGACTACCTCACTAGATGGGTAGAGGCCATTCCTACCAAGAAATCAGACCAAGAAGTTGTGATCAATTTTATGGAAAGTTTGATTTCAAGGTTTGGAGTTCTGGAAGCCTTGGTGAGTGACAATGGGCCAGCCTTTATAGGAGCCAAATATATTGAGTTTTCCAGCAAGTATGGCATAACCATTAAGAATACTTCAAATTATTACCCTCAAGGGAATGGACTTGCAGAGTCTACCAACAAAAACCTATTAAGGATTTTGAGGAGATCACTAGAGGGGAATAAAAGAAGTTGGCACCTAATGCTAGAACAAGCTTTGTGGGTAGACAAGATTACTATCAAGAAGTCCATCAAGACTTCCCCCTATGCTCTAGTATATGGCAAGGAGGTAGTGTTACCTATCCATTTAGAAATTCTAGCACTCAAACTGATAAATTTAGAAGAAGAATTAGAGGAAAATCTAGTGGATACAAGGTTGACACACCTACTACAGTTGGAAGAGAAGAGAGCTCAGGCCTATGAGAACTTTTAGAAACATTTTGTAGACATCAAGGCATGGTTCGATAAAAAGGTAAGGTTCAAAAAATTCTAGGTTGGAGATTCAGTTCTCAGGTGGAATGTTGAAAGAGAAAAACCAGGTCACCATCAGAAGTTTGACTCCTTCTGGGATGGCCCTTTCAAGATAGTAGAGGTCAAAGATACCAATGTTTTCCAACTCAAAGATCTAGAGGGAAACATACAACCAATTTTGGTTAATGGTTTTCATCTTAAACTCTACTTTGATTGAAATATAAGCTCATTGTAATATATGTACATACATTGTATCATATTTCCTTTATTTTTGCACTTTGTATCAAGTTTTGTTTTAACAACATGTTGTACAAAAAATAAAAATAGAAAGAGAGAGAAAATTTTGCAAAATTGGCTAAGTGTTCCCACAGGATGCAACAAGTGCCTATTCCGCACTCAAATACACTAAGTGCGAAGTGGAATATCATTGAGCTCCAATCCACACTCAAATGAACCATCATACTAGCGGAATGGCGAGCGGGTTCCAATCCACACCTAAATGAACTATATTTTTAGTGGAATGTAACATGCACTATTTTTCGCACTCAAATGGACCATGATGCCAATGGAATGATGAGTGGGTTCCAATCCATCGAGTTTTAAGACTTCTGATGTGCAGAATGAGGAAGGTCCTAATCCACCACAATTCAGAGTTAAGTTGTGTGGAATAAAAGAAGTGTCGCCAATCCACCATTTTCAAGTCTACATTTGAGCGGGGCAGCAATTCTACATCATACCACTTGGAAAAGGGCAAAAGGTCCATAATAAATGCTAATTTTCCCATGCTCAAAAGAGAAAGGATAAAGCAATGCCACAAGGGTTGAAGCACATTTGAATTTTGACCAATCAGAGGTCAGAACACCACCTCTAAGCTACCAAAAGGAATGAGTGTTGAATTGAGAAGCGTGCCAACGGGCAAGTCATGTAGTAGCCGCATTAATGGTGGAGGACGTGCATGCAACAGTAATTAAAAGTGCCAAAGCATAGAATTCTTTTCATTTGACAAAAACAACGTTCATTGAGCAGAGAAGAGTAGAACAATAGTAGAAGCATTACCTATAAATTCTATAGAGAAAATCTAAGTCATTACTGAAGAAAATGGCTCCAAAGAAAGTGCTTACAAAAGTATAGATAATAGGAGCAGAGTTGGATGGCCATGTGGACCAAACCAGGTGATTGGCAGATATAGTAATGACTAAAGTAAGAAGGACCTTCTTGAGAAGTAATTTTGAGTTCAGACACTTTGAAGGGCAACCAAATCGACCTCAAGGTACCATTGCCATAAAATCCTTCTTATTCTCCTATATTTGTGATTTTGTTCATCATTGCCCTGAATTGGTTTCTGCAATGATTAAATATTATGATCCTGAGAAGAGAACAGTGAAAATGCCTGATGGCACAATACTATTCACTATTACCAAAGAGCTCTACCTTAACTTGTTTGCCGTAGGGGTGACCCCACCCTCAAAGCCTAAACAATTTGACATAGCAGAACAAGCTAGGGTTTATGCTTCATTAATGGCTTCGAAAGAGAAAAATTTTTAGAAATATGGCTTTGTTTCTAGTTTAGAAGAATAAGAGAGGAAGATGAAATACCTAAAGTTCTAATTCCCATCAATGAATTTGCTAACCTAGAGCTCTATTCAATGTTAGCATGTATGGAGGGTTTGGACTCTGATAGAATGGTGCATGATTGGCAAATAGCCACTGCATACTACATTTCCAACATGAAGATGTATGAGGAAGGTGCAAAAAATATAGGTGTTAGGGTTATCTATTTTGATTGGCCAACTTTCCTTTCTCAGAGAATGCATGAGCAATTGGTGAGAATGAAAAGAAGCTCTGATGCACCTAGTTTTAGGCATTGCTCAAGCCTAGTCTGGATGTTCTTTGCTGCTATAAGAGATAGGATGCCCTAGATTCTGATTAAGGATAAGAACGACCAAGGAGACCCCATTCCCATTTATTATTGGAATTCTCATCTGAGAAGCACTGAGTCTGTGTATAGATTCAATTTGGAATTCTTAGATCCAACATTGAAAATAATGTATGGAGTTTACCCTAGGCTACCACCCCTAGCCAACAAAATATTGAGAGCAGAAGGTGTAGAGGAAGGAGATTGGTATCTCCTAACATAGGGCACAATCATTAGACTGTATGGCTTTATGGGTAAGACTTTTATGCTACCTCACTTTGTCACAAAGAGGCTATTTGCCTTAGAATATTTGAGGCAAGCAGAATATATAGATTTGAACTATGGCTCTAGGAGAAAGAGGAGATCTATGTTGACCTACCGAAATGTTAGTGATATAACTATTACAAATAAGTGGAAAGGTGAACAGATTGACCAATACCTGGATAGGTTGGGTCTGTTCTACATTCCTCAAAGATGGAGTTATGATCTAGATGATATATTCTATAAAATAAATATAGCCTTAAATGGAGAAAATACCTATAAATTTGAGAAGAGATATGTTGAGTGTAAATTACACTCTCCCTTAGGGTTTGGACTCTAAAACCTTCTCTTGCAAAGAAGTTAGACAAACACTTCTCTAAGGTCTCAACTATATTAGCATTTGCATATGTGTATTAGTAATCTCAAATAAAAATGTATCAATTTAATGCTTGGAACACCTTAGTGATTGCAAGCAACTGTAAACAAGCGGCAATGTTGGTTTATTGTACCATGCTAGTTTAATGAATGTTAATTGAACCAAAATAAAACAAATGTGAGCTGGCCCTCATATACGATGTAATGCCTTAATTCCTTTTATCTTGAGGATTTTAAGATAGATTTTATCTCTCTTATCAAGTAGTTTATAATCAAGTTTTATCTTGCTTTAAATCCTACTTTAAATGTGAAAATTAAGATCAAATCTATCTATGAACATAAATCCGAAATGATGAATAGGCTCCTTGAATATAGCTTCTTATCATGAAGATTAAGATAGCCTTTGATATGATTAATAAATTATTCCTCTTTGGTGAAATTAATTTTCACAAAGCGATGATAATTTATTGCCTTGAAGTAGAGGCTTCAAAATGTTACTTCAAATTATCATTCTCAAATGAAATAAAAATTTCACCAATATGAATAATTTAGTGCTTTGAAATAATGATATTCAATATAGTGCAGAAATTACCCCTCTTTCATAAAATCAAAATTTTTTACAAAGAGAAGGCAATTTAGGACCCAAAATGGTAATTTATGAAATGTCGTAAAACATAACCCCTTTAATGAAATTGAAATTTTCATGAAAGAAATGTCATCATAGGCTCATGAATGAGATATAAAGCTGAAAAAATAAAATTTGACCCAAAAATGAAAATTTTGAAATTTTGACATTTTAAAATCTGTAACAAAAACAACTACTTCGAATAAATTTTAAAAATACTAAATGACTCCGAAGTAAAAACGTATAAGTGCCTAATGGAAGTATGAAGTGCAGTCTACGCAACCATGCAATTATTTTTGGATTTTGATTTTTTTTTAATGTTTATTTTAATATCCGAAAATTTAAAAAAATTAAAATAAAAAGTTTAAAAATGAAAATAAAATCTAAAACTTGAAGTTGAAATCTGAAAATGTAAAACTTACTACAATAAGTATGATGCCATCCCATTCTGACAAAACTAAAGATGTGAGATATTCCATACATGCAACCTAACTTGTTAGACCTGCAATTCTGCAGAATCAAAACAAGCTAAGTGCTAGCTCTTAGGGTATGAAAACAAATTTCAGATTTCAAACATTCGCATGAAGCAACCAATCAAACATGCATAAAATTCATCTATAAGTCTGAAATATGAAAATGAAAGATAAACATTCAAACATAGCATGCAGAAAAATCTCCCCCTTTCTTGCCCATGAAATGCAAATTTATGAAAGTTTCTGCATTAAAAAAATATTCATTTTACAATGGCAGAATTCTGGTTTTCTCAAAACCAGTCCAAGTGAAAGAAAACATTCTAAAACGGGTCCAATGCCAACATATCTATTTTCAAAACTGTAAACCTCGTCTCAGAAATTTCCAACCCTGTTTCCTCCATTTTGTAGGGTATTTAAAATCTTTCAAAAAAAATATTCCATTTTCATGCATGTCGCTTGGTTACATTTCTGACAATTCATTTCGTTGAAAAACCTCTTCATTTCCAATTTTTGGTTTTGTCTTTATTTCATTTCCGTTCGTATTCTTTTCCTTCTCCACACTTTTGGTCTTGAGACGCACTTCGTTTCGTTCCCTTGAAATCTCTTCTAGAAATGCTTCCTTTAATGTGACGTCTATAGCCAGTTTGTAAACACTTTAGTAACGTCCCATTTTTTTTTTATGAAGGCTTTCATCCCATATCAAACATTGGATGCCCCAACTTTATAATAGGGTACATCCCATCACACACTTTATAATATTTAGAGGATAACCCCTTATACACCCAATAAAGACACATATGACAAATTAGGTGCTCATATAACAATAATCTACCTAGCCCACCTAATATTTTATTAGCTTATTCATTGAATTAATTACTATTCGTGCACTCCTTTGGCTTCTTGAATGTTAAGGCAATGAGGGCCATTCACTTTCCTCCAATGTGTATGTTGCAACGCTCTACTCATCTTTTTCTTTTTTTGATATATAGAAGCAATGGTTACAATCACGATTTTTAGTAACTACCAGCACAGCTGGTAGGGTTCAAACTATCTACGAAGGCTCCCAGGACTTCCACCGTCTCGGTACATGGTAACCCGATGTGAGATGGGGACCGCCGGACGCACAGGGGTTGCACTGTCGTCATCAATCTGGCGCACCACTCAGAGGAATCGGATCTGGGCTACTGTCTGTGCATGGACAAGCCCGTGGAATTGGAACCTAGGTCTCTTCTCGGTAAGTGCCCCAACTTACCAATCCACCGTCTCGGTAACGCTCTACTTATCAATAACTGCATATTTTTTGCCTTGAAACGGTCTTGAAAACTCGCAATTTGCGCCGGTGAGCAAGATAAGTTATATCAACCCATTTTTTTTGTCCTTAATATACAATTCTATCCAGGTCGGTGTAAGATTCCTATAGTTTTGTTGTCATGTTATATGTTGCGTGTTAAATAGTTGTCAATAACTACTGTGTTCATCGGATATATGCATGTCTTCGAGGTTTGTCACCACCGGGAATGTCGTCTGCCCATCCGTATACTCCAAAACCTGTCATTGTCGAAGACCTTACACGATCCCACGGATAACATATGCTTCAAAATACACCACAGGGCCACCCAAGCTCCATTTGTGTTGCCATATTATCTACCAAATAATTGTGTGTTTCATGCCTCATCCCTCTGATGTCTCTGTGTAGCAGCATTGCGTTTCCTCTCTGCCTATATCACATTCATTGGGCCTACCGTACCTGCTATACACCTAAATAGTGCCTCAGTTATTCCCGTCTTACTCCGATGATGTGGCACTATTTATTGAAGATAAGTGGATGGCATCTCCATGCCCAACATATGCCTGGTCGACCGCATCGAATTTGCAGCGTCGAAAACTGCCAGAGTATACCTGTAAACACTCTCGTTTCACCTAGGGCCACTTCATTTCGTCTGGCGCCTATGTCAGTGTTCTCTATCGAATGTTAAGATTCGTTGTGGACCCCTGATATTGCTATTTTTATCTCATCTACGGGATACCTCTGTAGTGTCATATTTTCCTTTCCCCGATGAGCGCTGATCCACTCTGTCATCCGTCGTTCAACCTATCTTCTCAGTTTCCAGAAGGTCTACGTTGCACGTCTACCCTTTACCTTGTGAGGTTTCAAAATTTACATCGGCAACGGTCTCTGGGTCCATAGCCCTGAATATACCTCTCGTTGTAGCTCCCAACACCTGCTACGCCGCTACCTCAGCAAATCCCTGTTCACCCTCCGACATCATCGCTTATCTCCATGATGTTGTTGACGTTCCTCTCGAAGTCTTCGCGGGTCCACCTTCTGCTAACTAGCTACTTAAACTGCATCATCTTCGTCGGATTCGATAATGCAATCTCCACTCAAAACTTTGTTGTCGTCTTCTTACCTTGCGACGCTGAAATATTCCTGTGCCATGGGTTTATCACCGAACACATCCTCCATGGTGGTATATATCTGTTGTGCGTTGCATCCAAGCACCTGTCGTTGTTCCCTTTTCGGTCACCGCTACGTTATTAAGTGGACAAAAATTTGTCAATGCCAAGCCTTTATGCCCGTGGCTATTTACGTAAACCCCTATCGAAGAATTTGTGCCTTAAGCATCATCTACATTTGTTGTTGTATCGGGGCTCTTCTCGATGAAATATTAATGCGAATCTTTGCATTATCGGGCAAGGCGCTACAGCTCAGCGAAACCACCCTACGTATCTGTCATCTGAAGTGTTTGTGCCATGCGTTAAGCCTTATGTTATTACCAAATGGTGGTCCTGTCGCCGATCTGTGCATCGTCCACTTCGTAGGTACCGCTGCATTTTCTGTTACTAAAGCCACCGCCGTCCACACAGGATTTAACATCGAGGCTTCGAACGCACCCCTTTCCTCTCATTCGAATCGAGTTGCTTCCATTCGACCGTGTCTATGTAAACTCCCCTCACGGTACCAGCCATCATGACATCAATCCTGCTGAGTCGTTGGTTTTACCAAGATTCTCTGAAATCGATGGATATAATTGCGTTCGACTGCATATGACGTTGCCCGTATATCCCTCGAACTGACCACGGAATCCATCCGTCAAGCACACCTATCCTCGATGGCGGGTCTTCATTCTCTTGCATCGGGGTCTTCACCTCAAGCCAACTACCTCCAACGTGGGGTCCACGTAGGCGTCTTCGTCCCATAAGGTCCACCTTGTCACATCACATTTTGGGTGTGCCTTGTAGAATTACACCTGCGAATACAAAAGACACATTGATTAGATTTTTTGAAATCCTAATAATAATGTGAACAAACTAACATTATGAACCTTGACCAAACCAATCCTAATGGCTTCCTTTTCCTCATAAGCGTGTACAGGAATGAACTATTGCCCTTTATATTGCTTTATTAATGAATAACAAAGCCACATGGTAGTTTTATTACATATATTATTTTATTTTTTATTTTTTTTATTACTATTTATTATTTTACTATATAAACATATACTTGAAACATGTATATATAATAAAATATAAATTGTTTCATTTTCTTTTAATGCTTTATTATTATTTATATATATTTTTGTGCTTTTTTTTTTTTCTTACATTTATATATAAAGTACATATATAAATGTCTTTTATTTTATTATTATTTTTTTGTTTATATATATATATATATATATAAATATATTTTCTTTATTTTCTTTTTTAAAATTTTTTATAATGTCTTTCAAAATGGTCTTTTATTTGAATTTAACTTAATTCAAGAGGCTTTGAATTCTTAAGACTTTAAAAGGGAGAAAGGCCATACCTAATCCAAAATCAAAAGACAACCAACCATCCTAAGGTGAAACGAAGAAGCATACCGAGACATCACAAAGCAAAACATATTACCTAGGACATTGAAACCGAAATGCACCTTCACGAAGACATCGATCACCTCAAATATGAACATTCTGAAAGAATACCAAAGAGGACAAAGACACTATTCAAAAACGAACTTTGGAAACATAAATGTGCCTATTAAGGATGAAACTTATCCCAATCATCACTCAAATGAAAGCAAAAACCCCAAACAATCCAAAATTTAAAGTGGGTCCCCAATTTTGGGGCTAGTTGTGTGATAAGATCCTGCTATAAAATAAACTCAAATAACACACTCTCACACAATTGCTTGGAAATAAACTCACATAAATATCATATTAATATTCAGAACAAATTACACATTATAACAAAAATTTGCATAAAGGAACAATCTCACAATAAGATAGAATCGCAGGCCTCTTCGAGGGGGCAACCTCCTTCAACACTTCATTAATTTGCAAAATATGAATACATTGGTGCCTTCTTGGGTATTTAAAGAGTTCCCTTCCATGGTTGGCTTACATGCAAAATACCACCTGGATTACATGCATAATGCCACCCGAATTACATGCATAGTGCCACTCGAATTTCATGCACAATGCCACTCAAATTACATGCACAAGGCCACCTTACATAACCTATCTACCATGTGTTACATAGAAAGGGTGCCATTTGTCATAGGCACTATATAAGCTAAAACTTAGAAAATTACAAAATATTAATCATGGGTACTACCCACGTTATTTAGGAATTATTACATCATAGAAGTTATTACAGTAAGGGTTAGGATGGGATCCTAACATGTCCTTCCCCTTGAAGAAGCTTTGTCCTCAAAGCTGAAATGAGGAAACTGTTGCTGGAGTTGGTGGAGAGATTCCCATGTAGCATCTTCAGGTTGAAGCCAATGCCACTGAAACAGGATCTCTATAATTGTACGGTTGTGAAGAGTGCGAGTCCGACGATCCAACAACTTCTCAGGTTCAAGTAATATGGAGCCTTCTTCATAAAATTCAGGAAGTGTGGATTGAACCTGTACCTGTGTGCCCACAACTTTCTTGAGAGAAAAAACATGAAAAACTAGATGAAGCTTGGAAGTAGGTGGGAGCGCCAATTTATAAGCTGTGGGGCCAATCCTTTGTAGAACCTGGTAAGGGTCATAGAATTTTGCAGCAAGCTTCTGGCACCTACGAAGTTGTAGGGATGATTGTTTGTACGACTGCAAGCAAAGGAAGACCATATCACCTACATCAAAACTATGCTCAGAACGATGCTGATCAACTTGTTGGCGCATTCGATTCTAGGCCATGTTCAAATTTTGCTTAAGTTGGTGAAGGACCTCGGTGTGTTGACTAAGAGTGTTGTCGATGGCCTGGACCTTGGAGCTACCAGGAATGTAAGAGGAAGGCATAGGTGGAAGGCACCCATAGATTGCTTCAAATGGTGTGAGTTTGGTTGCGGTATGATAGGAAGTGTTGTACCACCATTCGACCAAGGATAGCCATTTGGCCCATTGAGTGGGATGATCTGAGACAAAGCAATGAAGGTAGGTTTCCAAGCATTTATTAACAACTTTTGTTTGACCATCCATTTGTGGATGGTAGGCTGAACTCATTTTGAGCTGAGTCCCTTGCAACTTAAACAACTCTTGCCATAAATGACTAGTGAAGGTGGGATCACGACCAAATACAATGGAAGTGAGCATGCCATGAAGGCGAAATATGGAGTCAAGAAAAATTTGTGCAACAATGGATGTTGTATAAGGATGGGCAAGGGCAAAAAAGTGAGCATATTTTGAAAGGCGGTCCACTACCACGAAAATAACTGACTTACCTCTAGATTTAGGGAGCCCTTCTATAAAGTCTATGGAAATGTTGGTCCAAACCTGATCTAGGATAGGCAATGGCTGAAGAGTGCCCAGAGAGCACACTGTTTCACCTTTCATCCTTTGACATGTGTCACAGGCAGCAACAAAAGAGCAGATATCTCGTTTCATACCTTTCCAAAAGAAGGTGCGCTTGAGTCGCTCATATGTTTTAAGGAACCCTGAATGGCCTGTAGAGGGAGTGGCATGCAATTCCTTCATGAGGAGCTCTCAAAGTGGGGACTTATGAGGTAGAACTAGGTGTTGATGGTAGCATAGATCATGGCCATTCCAATTATATCCTAGTGTAGAATCTGGATCATCCATTAGTGAGGCTATCAAAGCTTGCAAATCTGCATCCTGACGTGCTTCTTGATGCAAGGAATCAATCCATTGGGGAAGTGGTGCTGATATGGCACACAACATACTTACGATCTCCATTTGGCAAGAAAGAGCATCAGCCACAATATTCTCCTTTCCCTTTTTGTAGGTGATATCATAATCATAGCCCATGAGTTTAGACACCCACTTTTGTTGGTCGATCATGGCAACTCTTTGTTCCAAAAAATATTTGAGACTTTGATGGTCTGTTTTGATGGAGAAGTGATGCCTAATGAGGTAAGGTCGCCAATGTGTGACTGCATGCAATATGGCTAACATTTCCTTAGCATATGTGGATTTCCCCATATTATGATCAGAGATTGCGTTGCTAGTAAAAGCCACAGGTCATCCTTCTTGCATCAATACTACCCCAATACAATGACCAGAAGCATCACTTTTAATGACAAATGGTTTAGTGAAATCTGGCATGGCTAAGACGATAGTGGTGGTCATAGCATGCTTGAGTTCAATGAAGGCTTGTTTAGCAGACCCTGTCCAAGTGAAGGAATATTTTTTCAACATGGAGGTGAGAAGGGCAGCTATCTTCCCATAATTGCAAAAAAATTTGTGATAATAGCCTGTAAGCCCTAAAAATCCTTGAAGTCCCTTGAGGGTGCGAGATTTTGGCCAATCTTGAACTGCTTGGATCTTCTTAGGGTCAACCTTGATGCCATCCTGTGAGACAATGTGTCCCAGATACTCTACTTCAATAAGGTCAAAGGAACACTTGGACCTTTTGGCAAAAATGTTATGGGTGACCAACAACTGTAAAGTTTGATCCACATGATTGAGGTGCTCTTACCATGTGCGGTTGTAAATCAAGATGTCATCAAAGAACACAAGGATGAACTTACGTAGAAAGGGCCAGAAGATGTTGTTCATAATACTTTGGAATGTAGAAGGAGCATTTGTGAGACCAAATGGCATTACCAAGAATTCATAATGACCTTCATGAGTGCGAAAGGCAGTTTTGGGGATGTCCTCATCCTTGAGCTGGATCTGATGGTAGCCAGAGCGGAGATCAAGCTTGGTGAAATATATGGTCTCGTGTAGTTCATCGAGTAGTTCATCAACCAATGGAATAGGAAATTTATCCTTTACTATAGTCTTGTTGAGTTCCCGGTAGTCAATACATAGGCACCATGAGCCATCTTTCTTGGGAACAAGTAGGACAGGCGAGGAGTAGGGGCTAGTACTAGGCCGGATGACACCAGCCTTGAGTAATTCTCGTACCAATTTTTCCAGTTTTGATTTTATGGCATGAGGGTACTTGTATGGCCTAATATTTGGTGGTGCACTACCCAGGAGCAATGGGATAGCATGGTCATGAGAGCGACGCGATGGTAGTGTAGTTGGTTCTGCAAAGACAACATCATGTTTGTGTAGAACTAGTTGCAGTTCTGATGGAATTTTGGCCATTAGTGAAGTGGTTGGTTGGATGGAGAAGAGTTGTACAATGACCCCACATTTTGATTTCTTTAGCACTTTCTCCATACCATTGGAACTAATGAGGTGAGGTGTTCCTGCAGGGGAGCCCTTGAGTAAGTGTGTTTGTCCATTTTGGGAGAATTGCATCCAGAGTTCTACAAAGTTCCAAAACCATATCACATCCTCCTAACTGGAGGGTAAACATGTCCTGATTGAGTTCATAGTTCCCTATCCTGATCTTGACATTGTGGCATTTTCTTTTACAAGGTAATGTTCCCCCATTGGCTACCATGACTTTGAATGAATTACAAGTGTGGATATAGCAATTTGCCTACTTAGCAACTCTAGGATCAGTGAAGTTGTCCGTGTTGCTTGAATCAATAAGTATGGTAAGACTTGGCCCTTGAAAAATCCCATAACTTTCATGGTTTTTGGAGTGGTAATGCCTGCAAGAGCATGGACTGAAATCTCTGCCTCAGAACCCTGTGTATCTTCTTCCTGTGGAGAAGGTGTTTCACGGGGGTCCTCATCCTCATCACTCTAGTCAGTGTTAGCAGGTTCCTCAAAATCTATCAAGAACAGTATTTTGTTTGCACATTAAAAAAAATTTCATCATAATTATAACATAAGCCTTGGGCACGACATGCATCCATCTCCTCTGTAGTCAGTTGCTTGGGTGTAGTAGGTTTATTATCCACTAAATTTTGGGTAAAAAAATAAAATGAAGGTCGGTTTGGAGAAAATCGTAGGGGGCGCCTTTGGTTTGAGAGTTTAGATTCGGTTAGACGGGCCAAACTGATAGCTTCCATCATGGAATGTGGTTTCAACATATTTACTTCAGCTTGGAGATCCCATTTTAACCCACTGATAAAACAACTCATGAAGAACCCCTCCGTCAATCCTCTTGTATTATTGGCCAATTTTTCAAATTGAGTTTTGTAATCACGGACTAAGGATGTTTGTTGTACTTTGGTCAAGGCCCCTGTGAAGTCCTCATACTCACTAGGCCCAAAGCGGGTCAGTAGTTGGGACTCAAATTCCTCCCAAGATATATTTGGGTTGGAATTACGTAACCATTGGAACCAGTCTAAAGCCTCAGATTCCAAATTGAAGGAAGCCATCTGAACTCAATGATATATGGGAACATTATGAAATCTAAAGAATTGATCAACCCTACATAACCACCCATCAACATCCTTCCCATTAAATTGAGGGAAGTCCAATTTTGGCATTTTAAAGGATGGGTCATGGTCATTCCTTGTAGAGTTTTCATCTTGGTGTTCTATTTTGAGTGGTCCCTTATGTAACTTGCTACCCATATTTATCAGTGTTTCTTCTAAGCGAGCACTAGTGGCCTCATGATCTAGACGAAGACCTTGGACCTCTTCCCTTATGGAGAAAATTTCCAAGTTTAAATTCTTAATGGATTTGGTGAATGAGTCCATCTGTTCTAGCTCTTTTTGATGTCCACGGGTACCTTGGGCCATTTTGGAACCTTTTGTGACAAGTTACTAAAATTAGAATTGGGTTTTAGGACTTACTATTTTTAGTAAGTGTTCAAAAAAGTGCTTGGGTGCTATATATCAAAACGATTAATTCGAAGAGGTGGTCACAATGAGCTATATCCCACAACACTACTTTTGGGCACCCCAGACTTTTTTTTTATCTCCTATTTTGCCAAGTCTAACGGTGTTTACAGTTTTTGATTTTGAGCTACAGTGCAAAAGTTGGGTACTAGAGCAGTATCTATAACTAGTCTCTAGTCACTCACTCACTATTTTTCTCAGCTTGGGTAGTCTCTCTGACACTGCTTACCTCACTAGTCTGAATATTCTCTGTATTCTGTAGGTTACTATTATGACAGTTCTGTTCTAAAAATTGTAGTCTCTGACCTGACTGTGCTGACCTGACTGACCTCATCGTTACTGCCACTGCAAATTTAACTTTTATTCTCCAGACTATCAACTTAACTTTCACCCTCATATTTTATCCCGAATCCATGCAATGTATGTTATTTTTTTGGTAGAGGATTCCTTTATTATATGCTCACTTTTGGGAATTTGGAATGCAGGTTTACAAACAAGGAGTTTTGATTTGTGATTTTGTTGCAGGTTGAAGTTTTAACAGAACTAGGGTATGCTAAGTAAAGGAGTATGTAACACCCATAGGCCCTCTATTATACCACAGTGATGAACAATAGTGCTCGGACCAATATTTCAGGCCACTACCCAAGGAGGATTCCACACATACCCTTGAGCACACTATCTGCCTCTCTGACAGTACGAGAGGGTAATCATTCGAGATGTTGTGTCCCATGGAATATGGATGATACAAAGCCGAGAAGCTTCCTACTGGATAAAATTTTGTTAACCCTAGAATGGTCTCTCGATACACCCGAAGATGCATGGGAGCTCAAGTCCATGCACGAGTTTTGTCTGAGGCCTGGGTATTGAAGCCTGATTGCCCCTCACTTCACTAGACGCTGTATGGGCTATCTAGCTTAGCCAATAACGACAAATTCTTCGTGATATTTTACAACCCCCGACACAGGGTTTCTACCTACTCAACTAAAAAGGACTATTTTTTTTTTGACTGGTATTTGTCTTTTTTTTTGTTTTGATAATAATAAAAAAATTTACACGAAAATAATAGAGGATTATACCTAACAGGCAAGAATCGTTACTGTTGTAGCAGAACTTGGCCCTGGAAAGCGCTCTGATACCACTTGATAAGATACTGCTATAAAATAAACTCAAATAACACACTCTCACACAATTGCTTAGAAATAAACTCACATAAACATCATATTAATATTCGGAACAAATTACACATTATAATAGAAATTTGCATATAGGAACAATCTCACAATAAGATAGAATCACAGGCCTCTTCGAGGGGGCAACCTCCTTCAACACTTCATTAATTTGTAAAATATGAATACATTGGTGCCTTCTTGGGTATTTAAAGAGCTCCCTTCCATGGTTGGCTTACATGCAAAATGCCACCTGGATTACATACATAATGCCACCCGAATTACATGCATAGTGCCACTCGAATTTCATACACAATGACACTCGAATTACATGCACAAGGCCACCTTACATAACCTATCTACCATGTGTTACATAAAAAGGGTGCCATTTGTCATAGGCATTATATAAGCTAAAACTTAAAACATTACAAAATATTAATCATGGGTACTACCCATGTTATTTAGGAATTATTACATCATAGAAGTTATTACATTAAGGGTTATGACGGGATCCTAACATTGTGGAGCAGCCACAACAAGATCTAGGCCTCATTTTGAACAAGGTAGAAATAACAAAGAAAATTCTCTTTTAGAGTGGAATGTTTCTAAAATGGATCAAATTCCTCCATGGTTAGACTTTTATGAACAAATTATGGATTTTGATCTAGAAAAAAATGTAAAACATCGGTTGAAGGAGTCTACCATCAAAGATATCAAGGAAAAAATAGATAAGAAAGAAGACCCTCAGCCTCAGGAACCTACTAGTGAGGAACCAGAGAAAAATGAGAAATGGAATGAAGCCAAGATATCATATTGGTGGAGGATGAGGATTGAGAACGGTAAAGAAAAATCTAGGTTTGGGATTAAAATTGATGGTGAATTCTCTAAAATGTATGACAAACATGTCAAAACTTGGAGGTCCAAAGACACAAGGAATATAGTGCTAATATACAAAATAATTCAAACTGGGTTTGATTCCCCATCCCCACCTTCAAAAGAAGAAGTTCAAGAAGAAGAACTTGATTCTCCATTGACTGTTGTTGAAGTCCTGAAGCCTTTTCAACCTTCAATTGAGCAAATAGGGAATTTTACAAAGGGAGCACAGTTGATGAGTAAAATACACTATTTTGATGAGAGGATTGTCAGTGCACCAGTTATAGAAACAGTCAAAAGGCCTAAGTTCCTAGCCCTGGGTGCACATCCTCCAGACATAGATTAGATTAGAATGAAAAAGATGAGAACTTTAGGTTTACACCTCTAAGATTCACCACTGTAGGGACAGTTGAATTAAATCCTATTTCTAAGCAGGTATTGTTGGAGGAAATAGTACAGGAAGGTCTATCTGAGGAAGAGATAGAAAGTGAGAAAGTTACCTCTCAAGTTTTTTAGAAAAAAGCCAAAAGGACCCCAATAAGAGATGAGAAAGAGATTTCAAAGAAGCAAAGATTGGATAAAGAATATATAGTTGAGAAAAAAATTGTTTCAGCTTTTGAAGAATTGATACAATAAGAACAGTAGTAGATCACAGAGACAACTCCAAAAAATCCTACATTAGTAGGCAAAGGTATGGTCTCCAATCCATCTTCTCCTATTCCTCCTACAAATTCCCCAAGGAAATATCCCTTCCTTTCTAAGCAAGAAATTGTAATAAAGGTACCTTCTCCACCTCATAGTCCACCTCCTATTTCATCAGTCACTACTAAGGTACAAAAAAATCCATCTCCTCCAAGGTCCCCCATAGTTACATCTTCGTCACCTCAAGTTCCACCCTCATCATCTAAGATTCCCTTTTCATCATCCCCCATAGTTACAAATTTTCCATTACCACCACCACCATCATCTAAGAAGCAAACTGCTTCAATTTCACCCATTCACCCATTTGTGAGTCTCACTTTAGTTTCCATGAGTTTACCAATTGCAACAATGATAGTGGTCACAGATTCCACTATGGTCATATATTCTGTTATAACTACTTCTGCACGACTATTGTCAACTATTGATTCTACACTTGCATACCTTGTGTCTTCTTCTCCTCTTGCTACAAGTTACCCTACCTAGGAAATTTTGTAGAAGGAGCAGGAAGCTACACAAAAAATCAATGATTTTTGGGTAAAAAAGCTATTTAAGCCTTCTAACAGGATGGCCACCAGGAGAAGAAGCATGTTCGTTGATCCAGTTTCAAGGAAAAGGACATATAGATCCATGATTACACTTGTGAGCAAGCATAAAACTGATATGATAGCTCGATATTATCGTATATAAGAGAATACAAAAGATATTGAGAAGTTGTCTGATGAATATGAATTGGTCATAGCCAGAGCCCACTTAGAAACTTTTTATGTAAATAATGATATATTCAAAGAAAAGGTGGGTAAGTTGGAAAAGCAAATTTAAAAGCTTTAAATAACTATCAGCAATAAAAAATAAGTGGATAAATCTCTGAGAAAAGAAGCTAAGAGCTAGCAAGAGAAGTTTCAAGAAGCAAATAAGGTCAAGAAGCAGATTGTAGAGCACTAGAAAGAAATGAGGAGCAGGATAAGTAGATACAAAGTTTGAAGTAGTAGCTTCAGATTGAAAAGGCTAAATATTCTAATTTTTCTAAGGATAGACTCAAGAAAGTGAGAAAGGAATTGCTCTTTGAAGTCCTAGAGAAATGCTTAGAGCTATAACTTATTGTTGATTATTTAGATGATGCCATCTGCCTACTCCAAAGTATTCAGAAGTATCTGGATAAAATCACCGGAGAGCTAAAACCTATGGTAATTGCAGCTGAACAAATTCACAGGATAGTGGATAGTAGACTCAGGGATTCAACTAAGTCAATCCCTAATAAGTAGTGGAATATTGGTAGAGTTGCTGCCAGAATTATAGTGAAGAAGCACAAAGCACTCTAAAAGGCTTGGCTATTATATGACAATATTGAAGGATTAATCAAGGATGTAGTGTATGTTAACAAGGAAATGATCCAAAGTGGTTTAAGAGAGTTATGTATGGAAGACCACAACTTGTTGTTAGTTGAAGAAATTAAGAAAAGTACTGGTGAGAGCTTACAAGATGAATATAAAATTGACTCTTTAGAGGAACCAATTGACCAAGAGCAAGATTCACAAATGATCATTGACTTTACTAGGCTCAAAGACCTCATGGAAGACTTGGTAGATAGAGGAAGTGATGCTAACTATGAAGATATTGGTGAACTCCAGTACATCTATAAATAGATGAAAGAGACTTCCAACCCCTCATAAGTAACTTGGAAACAAGCACTACAGATTTTGAAGCTGATGGTGCAGCTGTTTGGTGATAATGCTAAAGAGGAAAACAAAGAGCAATATTCTCCAGAGGAAGAAGCTGAGCAAGAAGAGGATAATGTTGAGGAAGAATCCTATAAGGAAGAAGAGCCAAATAGAGTTGCGGATCCTAAAGGGGCACAAGACTAGCAATTTTTATTTTGTACATATATAGTCACAAGTTTTATATTTTTGTTTGATTCATTTTTACTCTGACATGGTCAGAAAGAAACAATAAAAGCACGAGTCTAGAGAGACACAAGAAATAAGAGTTTTGTGTGAAGGTATTTTTATCATAATTTGTAAGAAGGTTTTATAAGGATAACATAGTTGTGTTTTGATGGAGCAGTGAAGCGATTTTTTTGGAATGGCATAGATATTAATGTTTATGGCATACTCTCCATGTGAACAGTTATCCTATAGGATGTATGAAGTATGGTCTCGATATGAAAGTTTATACTCGAAAATAACCATAAAGTTTTTAGAGGGTAGTTTTCATATGGAAGTTATTCTTTAAAGCATTTTTGAAGATAAATATTTTTGGCTCCTAATGCCCAATGGATACAACTCTAATTTCAATAGATTTATGATAAAATCCACCTGGGAGGTGCCTGAATGTAGGCCTAAAATGGCCACATCCTTAGAAAGCATTAAAAATTTCATTCTAAGGTATGTAGTTTTCATTCCACATACTTTTTAGTGTATTTTGAAGTGTATCCGCAACATTTGTTTCCTAATCCACCCAACACTTAGTGAAATTTTACCTTGAGCAATTTCGCTCGGATTATAATGTATTTTGGTGCATATTGGTGATAAGTCCCGATTTTGCAAAAGTTTTGGTGATGATGACATCAACACAAAAGAAAGTGTGGAATGGCGATCGAGAGTAGTTTTTGAATGCTCCAAAACAGTTAAGTGCTGATAAGGTCAATTATACTAGTCTCAAGAGTATTTTGTTGCGGATTGACGATAAAGAGTAGAAAACACTATACAAAGTGTGGATTGGCAACAAAAGCACTTTTACATTGCATAGGTTGCAGAATGAATATAAAATATTTTTAAACTACAGTCGATGCAGAATGGCAATAAAGGAGGAGTTGCTCTTGCCCGAGTGCGGATTCTCAATTTTGCATATTTACAAAGCAAAGGTGACATCAACATGTTTTATGGTGCAGATTTTAGTTGCTTTGAATCCAAAGAAGAAGAGGAGGGATCATGAGTGGATTGCATCCCACTCACCTCTTAGTTCATTTTATATCGATATTCAATTATGCATGCTCAAGGCTATAATATATGATGCCAACAACGTGTGGAATGGCAACTAGGTTTTACCCACCAATTTGTAGAGTGTCTTAGGAGGTTTAATTGCAACCATCCATGATGAAGATCGACGGTCCAAGTTTTGTTGACATTCTTGAAGGATTTAAAAGGCCAAAAATTACAGGATCAGAGTGCAGTCAATTGGAGGGAAGGAAGACAAAGTGTTGAGGGTTTTCAAGAACAAGAACTAGATGCGATTGGAGATCTACGGTAGAGTCGAGCTCCCAAGAAAGATTGATGTACGAGATGCAATATACAACTATTCGAACTCTAACTACCACAAACAAACCAACGAGTTGCAGAGGTATGCTACCATGGCAGATTTCTCATAGCAGATTTCTTGGAGCCCTCCATCTAGTAAGATAATTAGCAAAATCTCTATTGAGCTATAAATATACAATCTTTGTAATGTCTCCTTAATATTCTTCCATTTACAAACTATAAATAGAGGCTGAACCCTCATTTTTTAGGATCGGATCTAGTGTGTTTGCTTGCCCTACTATACATATTATTGTGAGCTAATGGAAGGAGGGTTACTTTGATATTTTGACTCAAACTTGTCATGTTCATTATCTTGTGCAAGAGGTTTCTAGTTGTGTGATAAGATCCTGCTATAAAATAAACTCAAATAACACACTCTCACACAATTGCTTGGAAATAAACTCACATAAATATCATATTAATATTCAGAACAAATTACACATTATAACAAAAATTTGCATAAAGGAACATCTCACAATAAGATAGAATCACAGGCCTCTTCGAGGGGGCAACCTCCTTCAACACTTCATTAATTTGCAAAATATGAATACATTGGTGCCTTCTTGGGTATTTAAAGAGTTCCCTTCCATGGTTGGCTTACATGCAAAATACCACTTGGATTACATGCATAATGCCACCCGAATTACATGCATAGTGCCACTTTAATTTCATGCACAATGCCACTCGAATTACATGCACAAGGCCACCTTACATAACCTATCTACCATGTGTTACTAAAAAGGGTGCCATTTGTCATAGGCACTATATAAGCTAAAACTTAGAAAATTATAAAATATTAATCATGGGTACTACCCACGTTATTTAGGAATTATTACATCATAGAAGTTATTACATTAAGGGTTAGGATGGGATCCTAACATGTCCTTCCCCTTGAAGAAGCTTTGTCCTCAAAGTTAAAATGAGGAAACTATTGCTAGAGTTGGTGGAGAGATTCCCATGTAGCATCTTCAGGTTGAAGCCCATGCCACTGAACCAGGATCTCTGTAATTGTACGGTTGTGAAGAGTGCGAGTCCGACGATCCAAAAACTTCTCAGGTTCAAGTAATATGGAGCCTTCTTCATAAAATTCAGGAAGTGTGGATTGAACCTGTACCTGTGTGCCCACAACTTTCTTGAGAGAAAAAACATGAAAAACTGGATGAAGCTTGGAAGTAGGTGGGAGCGCCAATTTATAAGCTGTGGGGCCAATCCTTTGTAGAACTTGGTAAGGGTCATAGAATTTTGCAGCAAGCTTCTGGCACCTACGAAGTTGTAGGGATGATTGTTTGTATGGCTGCAAACAAAGGAAGACCATATCACCTACATCAAAACTACACTCAGAACGATGTTGATCAACCTATTGGCGCATCCGATTCTAGGCCATGTTCAAATTTTGCTTAAGTTGGTGAAGGACCTCTATGTGTTGACTCAGAGTGTTGTCGACGGCCTAGACCTTGGAGCTACGAGGAATGTAAGAGGAAGGCACCCATAGATTGCTTCAAATGGTGTGAGTTTGGTTGCGGTATGATAGGAAGTGTTATACCACCATTCAGCCAAGGATAGCCATTTGGCCCATTGAGTGGGATGATCTGAGACAAAGCAATGAAGGTAGGTTTCCAAGCATTTATTAACAACTTCTGCTTGACCATCCATTTGTGGATGGTAGGCTTGAACTCATTTTGAGTTGAGTCCCTGCAACTTAAACAACTCTTGCCATAAATGACTAGTGAAGGTGGGATCACGATCAGATACAATGGAAGTGGGCATGCCATGAAGGCAAAATATGGAGTCAAGAAAAATTTGTGCAACAATGGATGTTGTATAAGGATGGGCAAGGGCAAAAAAGTGAGCATATTTTGAAAGGCGGTCCACTACCATGAAAATAACTGACTTACCTCTAGATTTAGGGAGCCCTTCTATAAAGTCCATGGAAATGTTGGTCCAAACCTGATCTAGGATAGACAATGGCTGAAGAGTTCCCAGAGAGCACACTGTTTCACCTTTCATCCTTTGACATGTGTCACAGGCAGCAACAAAAGAGCGAATATCCTGTTTCATACCTTTCTAAAAGAAGGTGCGCTTGAGTTGCTCATATGTTTTAAGGAACCTTGAATGGCCTGTAGAGGGAGTGGCATGCAATTCCTTCATGAGGAGCTCTCAAAGTGGGGACTTATGAGGTAGAACTAGGTGTTGATGGTAGCATAGATCATGGCCATTCCAATTATATCCTGGTGCAGAATCTAGATCATCCATTAGTGAGGCTATCAAAGCTTGCAAATCTGCATCCTGACATGCTTCTTGATGCAAGGAATCAATCCATTGGGGAAGTGGTGCTGATATGGCACACAACATACTTACGGTCTCCATTTGGCAAGAAAGAGCATCAGCCACAATATTCTCCTTTCCCTTTTTGTAGGTGATATCATAATCATAGCCCATGAGTTTAGACACCCACTTTTGTTGGTCAGTCGTGGCAACTCTTTGTTCCAAAAAATATTTGAGACTTTGATGGTCTGTTTTGATGGAGAAGTGACGCCCAATGAGGTAAGGTCGCCAATGTGTGATCGCATGCAATATGGCTAACATTTCCTTAGCATATGTGGATTTCCCCATATTACGATCAGAGAGTGACTTTCTAGTAAAAGCCACAGGTCATCCTTCTTGCATCAATACTGCCCCAATACCACGACCAAAAGCATCACTTTTAATGACAAATGGTTTAGTGAAATCTGGCATGGCTAAGATGGGAGTGGTGGTCATAGCATGCTTGAGTTCAATGAAGGCTTTTTTAGCAGACCCTGTCCAAGTGAAGGAATATTTTTTCAACATGGAGGTGAGAGGGGCAGCTATCTTCCCATAATTGCAGAAAAATTTGTGATAATAGCCTATAAGCCCTAAAAATCCTTGAATTCCCTTGAGGGTGCGAGATTTCAGCCAATCTTGAACTGCTTGGATCTTCTTAGGGTCAACCTTGATGCCATATTGTGAGACAATGTGTCCCAGATACTCTACTTCAATAAGGCCAAAGGAAAACTTGGACCTTTTGGCAAAAATGTTATGGGTGACCAACAGCTATAAAGTTTGATCCACATGATTGAGGTGCTCTTCCCATGTGCGACTGTAAATCAAGATGTCATCGAAGAACACAAGGATGAACTTCCGTAGAAAGGGCCAGAAGATGTTCATAATACTTTGGAATATAGGAGCATTTGTGAGACCAAATGGCATTACCAAGAATTCATAATGACCTTCATGAGTGCGAAAGGCAGTTTTGGGGATGTCCTCATCCTTGAGCCAGATCTGATGGTAGCCAGAGCGGAGATCAAGCTTGGTGAAATATATGGTCTCGTGTAGTTCATCGAGTAGTTCATCAACCAATGGAATAGGAAATTTATCCTTTATTGTAGTCTTGTTGAGTTCTCGGTAGTCAATACATAGGGGCCATGAGCCATATTTCTTGGGAACAAGTAGGACAGGCGAGGAGTAGGGGCTAGTACTAGGCCAGATGACACCAGCCTTGAGTAATTCTTATACCATTTTTTCTAGTTTTGATTTTATGGCATGAGGGTACTTGTATGGCCTAATATTTGGTGGTGCACTACCCAGGAGCAATGGGATAGCATGGTCGTGAGAGCGACGCGATGGTAGTGTAGTTGGTTATGCAAAGACAACATCATGTTTGTGTAGAACTAGTTGCAGGTCTGATGGAATTTCGGCCATTAGTGAAGTGGTTGGTTGGATGGAGAAGAGTTGTACAATGACCCCACATTTTGATTTCTTTAGCACTTTCTCCATACCATTGGAAATAATGAGGTGAGGTGTTCCTATAGGGGAGCCCTTGAGTAAGTGTGTTTGTCCATTTTGGGAGAATTGCATCCAGAGTTCTGCAAAGTTCCAACTGATAGTGCCCAACATACTCAACCATTGAGATTCCAAAACCATATCACATCCTCCCAACTGGAGGGTAAACATGTCCTACTTGAGTTCATAGTTCCCTATCCTGATCTTGACATTGTGGCATTTTCTTTTACAAGGTAATGTTCCCCCATTGGCTACCATGACTTCGAATGAATTACAAGTGTGGATATAGCAATTTGCCTACTTAGCAACTCTAGGATCAATGAAGTTGTGTGTGTTGCTTGAATCAATAAGGATGGTAAGATGTTGGCCTTTGAAAAATCCCATATCTTTCATGGTTTTTGGAGTGGTAATGCCTACAAGAGCGTGGATTGAAATCTCTACCTCAGAACCCTATGTATCTTCTTCCTGGTGGAGAAGGTGTTTCAGGGGGGTCCTCATCCTCATCACTCTGGTCAGTGTTAGCAGGTTCCTCAAAATCTATCAAGAACAGTCTTTTGTTTGCACATTAAAAAACTTTTTATCACAATTATAACATAAGCCTTGGGCACGACGTGCATCCATATCCTCTGTAGTCAGTCGCTTGGGTGTAGTAGGTTTATTATCCACTAAATTTTGGTTAAAAAAAGGAAATGAAGGTCGATTTGGAGAAAATCGTAGGGGGCGCCTTTGGTTTGAAAGGTTAGATTCGGTCAGATGGGCCAAATTGATAGCTTCCATCATGGAATGTGGTTTCAACATCTTTACTTCAGCTTGGAGATCACCTTTTAACCCACTAATAAAACAACTCATGAAGAACTCCTCCGTCAATCCTCTTGTCTTATTGGCCAATTTTTCAAATTGAGTTTTGTAATCACGGACTAAGGATGTTTTTTGTAGTTTGGTCAAGGCCCCTATGAAGTCCTCATACTCACTAGGCCCAAAGCAGGTCAGTAGTTGGGACTCAAATTCCTCCCAAGAGATATTTGAGTTGGAATTACGTAACCATTGGAACCAGTCTAGAGCCTCAAATTCCAAATTGAAGGAAGCCATCTGAACTCAATGATATATGGGAACATTATGAAATCTAAAGAATTGATCAACCCCACATAACCACCCATCAACATCCTTCCCATTAAATTGAGGGAAGTCCAATTTTGGCATTTTAAAGGATGGGTCATGGTCATTCCTTGTAGAGTTTTCAGCTTGGTGTTCTATTTTGAGTGGTCCCTTCTGTAACTTGCTACCCATATTTATCAGTGTTTCTTCTAAGCGAGCACTAGTGGCCTCATGATCTAGATGAAGACCTTGGACCTTTTCCCTTATGGAGAAAATTTCCAAGTTCAAATTCTTAATGGCTTTGGTTAAGGAGTCCATCTGTTCTAGCTCTTTTTGATGTCCATGGGTACCTTGGGCCATTTTGGAACCTTTTGTGACAAGTTACTAAAATTAGAATTGGGTTTTAGGACTTACTGTTTTTAGTAAGTGTTCAAAAAAGTGCTTGGGTGCTATATATCAAAACAATCAATTTGAAGAGGTGGTCACAATGAGCTATATCCCACAACACTACTTTTAGTCACCCTAGACTTTTTTTTTATCTCCTATTTTGCCGAGTCTAACGGTGTTTACAGTTTTTGATTTTGAGCTACAGTGCAAAAGTTGGGTACTAGAGCAGTATCTATAACTAGTCTCTAGTCACTCACTCACTATTTTTCTCAGCTTGGGTAGTCTCTCTGACACTGCTTACCTCACTAGTCTGAATATTCTCTGTATTTTGTAGGTTACTATTATGACAGTTCTGTTCTAAAAATTGCAGTCTCTGACCTGACTGTGCTGACCTGACTAACCTCATCGTTACTGCCACTGCAAATTTAACTGTTATTCTCCAGACTATCAACTTAACTGTCACTGTCATATTTTATCTCGAATCCATGCAATGTATGTTATTTTTTTGGTAGAGGATTCCTTTATTATATGCTCACTTTTGGGAATTTGGAATGCAGGTTTACAAACAGGGAGTTTTGATTTGTGATTTTGTTGCAGGTTAAAGTTTTAACAGAACTAGGGTATGCTAAGTAAAGGAGTATGTAACACCCATAGGCCCTCTATTATACCACAGTGATGAACAATAGTGCTTGGACCAATATTTTAGGCCACTACCCAAGGAGGATTCCACACATACCCTTGAGCACACTATCTGCCTCTCTGACAGTACAAGAGGGTAATCATTCGGGATGCTGTGTCCCATGGAATATGGATGATACAAAGCCGAGAAGCTTCCTACTGGATAAAATTTTGTTAACCCTAGAATGGTCTCTTGATACACCCGAAGATGCATGGGAGCTCAAGTCCATGCACGAGTTTTGTCTGAGGCCTGGGTATTGGAGCCTGATCGCCCCTCACTTCACTAGACGTTGTATGGGCTATCTAGCTTAGCCAATAACGACAGATTCTTCGCGATATTTTACAACCCTCGACACAGGTTTTCTACCTACTCAACTAAAAAAAAATATTTTTTTTTGACTGGTATTTGTATTTTTTTTTTGTTTTGATAATAATAAAAAAATTTACACGAAAATAATAGAGGATTATACCTAACAGGCAAGAATCGTTATTGTTGTAGCAGAAATTGGCCCTGGAAAGCGCTCTGATACCACTTGATAAGATACTACTATAAAATAAACTCAAATAACACACTCTCACACAATTGCTTAGAAATAAACTCACATAAACATCATATTAATATTCAGAACAAATTACACATTATAATAGAAATTTGCATATAGGAACAATCTCACAATAAGATAGAATCACAGGCCTCTTCGAGGGGGCAACCTCCTTCAACACTTCATTAATTTGTAAAATATGAATACATTGGTGCCTTCTTGGGTCTTTAAAGAGCTCCCTTCCATGGTTGGCTTACATGCAAAATGCCACCTGGATTACATGCATAATGCCACCCGAATTACATGCATAGTGCCACTCGAATTTCATACACAATGACACTCAAATTACATGCACAAGGACACCTTACATAACCTATCTACCATGTGTTACATAAAAAGGGTGCCATTTTTCATAGGCACTATATAAGCTAAAACTTAAAACATTACAAAATATTAATCATGGGCACTACCCACGTTATTTAGGAATTATTACATCATAGAAGTTATTACATTAAGGGTTATGACGGGATCCTAACATTGTGGAGCAGCCACAACAAGATCTAGGCCCCATTTTGAACAAGGTAGAAATAACAAAGAAAATTCTCTTTTAGAGTGGAATGTTTCTAAAATGGATCAAATTCCTCCATGGTTAGACTTTTATGAACAAATTATGGATTTTGATCCGAGAAAAAATGTAAAACATCGATTGAAGGAGTCTACCATCAAATATATCAAGGAAAAAATAGATAAGAAAGAAGACCCTCAACCTCAGGAACCTACTGGTGAGGAACCAAAGAAAAATGAGAAATGGAATGAAGCCAAGATATCATATTGGTGGAGGATGAGGATTGAGAATGGTAAAGAAAAATCTAGGTTTGGGATTAAAATTGATGGTGAATTCTCTGAAATGTATGACAAACATGTCAAAACTTGGAGGTCCAAAGACACAAGGAATGTAGTGCTAATATACAAAATAATTCAAACTGGGTTTGATTCCCCATCCCCACCTTCAGAAGAAGAAGATCAAGAAGAAGAACCTGATTCTCCATTGACTGTTGTTGAAGTCCTGAAGCCTTTTCAACCTTCAATTGAGCAAATAGGGAATTTTACAAAGGGAGCACAGTTGATGAGTAAAATACACTATTTTGATGAGAGGATTGTCAGTGCACCAATTATAGAAACAGTCAAAAGGCCTAAGTTCCTAGCCCTGGGTGCACATCCTCCAGACATAGATTAGATTAGAATGAAAAAGATGAGAACTTTAGGTTTACACCTCTAAGATTCACCACTGTAGGGACAGTTGAATTAAATCCTATTTCTAGGCAGGTATTGTTGGAGGAAATAGTACAGGAAGGTCTATCTGAGGAAGAGATAAAAAGTGAGAAAGTTACCTCTTAAGTTTTTTAGAAAAAAGCCAAAAGGACCCCAGTAAGAGATGAGAAAGAGATTTCAAAGAAGAAAATATTGGATAAAGAATATATAGTTGAGAAAAAAATTGTTTCAGATTTTGAAGAATTGATACAATAAGAACAGTAGTAGATCACAGAGACAACTCCAAAAAATCCTACATTAGTAGGCAAAGGTATGGTCTCCAATCCATCTTCTCCTATTCCTCCTACAAATTCCCCAAGGAAATATCCCTTCCTTTCTAAGCAAGAAGTTGTAATAAAGGTACCTTCTCCACATCATAGTCCACCTCCTATTTCATCAGTCACTACTAAGGTACAAAAAAACCCATCTCCTCCAAGGTACCCCATAGTTACATCTTCGTAACCTCAAGTTCCACCCTCATCATCTGAGATTCCCCTTTCATCATCCCCCATAGTTACAACTTTGCCATTACCACCACCACCATCATCTGAGAAGCAAACTGCTTCAAGTTCACCCATTCACCCATTTGTGAGTCTCACTTTAGTTTCCATGAGTTTACCAATTGCAACAGTGATAGTGGTCATAGATTCCACTATGGTCATATATTCTGTTATAACTACTTCTATACGACTATTGTCAACTATTGATTCTACACTTTCATACCTTGTGTCTTCTTCTCCTCTTGCTATAAGTTACCCTACCTAGGAAATTTTGTATAAGGAGTAGGAAGCTACACAAAAAATCAATGATTTTTGGGTAAAAAATCTATTTAAGCCTTCTAACAGGATGGCCACCAGGAGAAGAAGCATGTTCGTTGATCCAGTTTCAAGGCAAAGGACATATAGATCCATGATTACACTTGTGAGAAAGCATAAAACTGATATGATAGCTCGATATTATCGTATAGAAGAGAATACAAAAGATATTGAGAAGTTGTCTGATGAATATGAATTGGTCATAGCCAGAGCCCACTTAGAAACTTTTTATGTAAATAATGATATATTCAAAGAAAAGGTGGGTAAGTTGGAAAAGCAAATTTAAAAGCTTTAAATAACTATCAACAATAAAAAATAAGTGGATAAATCTCTGAGAAAAGAAGCTAAGAGCTAGCAAGAGAAGTTTCAAGAAGCTAATAAGCTCAAGAAGCAAATTGTAGAGCACTAGAAAGAAATGAGGAGCAGGATAAGTAGATACAAAGTTTGAAGCAGTAGCTCCAGATTGAAAAGGCTAAATATTCTAATTTTTCTAAGGATAGACTCAAGAAAGTGAGAAAGGAATTGCTCTTTGAAGTCCTAGAGAAATGCTTAGAGCTATAACTTATTGTTGATTATTTAGATGATGCCATCTGCCTACTCCAAAGTATTCAGAAGTATCTGGATAAAATCACTGGAGAGTTAAAACCTATGGTAATTGCAGCTGAACAAATTCACAGGCTAGTGCATAGTAGACTCAGGGATTCAACTAAGTCAATCCCTAATAAGTAGTGGAATATTGGTAGAGTTGCTGCCAGAATTATAGTGAAGAAGCACAAAGCACTCTAAAAGGCTTGGCTATTATATGACAAGATTGAAGGATTAATCAAGGATGTAGTGTATGTTAACAAGGAAATGATCCAAAGTGGTTTAAGAGAGTTATGTATGGAAGACCACAACTTGTTGTTAGTTGAAGAAATTAAGAAAAGTACTGGTGAGAGCTTACAAGATGAATATAAAATTGACTCTTTAGAGGAACCAATTGACCAAGAGCAAGATTCACAAATGATCATTGACTTTACTAGGCTCAAAGACCTCATGGAAGACTTGGTAGATAGAGGAAGTGATGCTAACTATGAAGATATTGGTGAACTCTAGTACATCTATATATAGATGAAAGAGACTTCCAACCCCTCATAAGTAACTTGGAAACAAGCACTGCAGATTTTGAAGCTGATGGTGCAGCTGTTTGGTGATAATGCTAAAGAGGAAAACAAAGAGCAATATTCTCTAGAGGAAGAAGCTGAGCAAGAAGAGGATAATGTTGAGGAAGAATCCTATAAGGAAGAAGAGCCAAATAGAGCTGCGGATCCTAAAGGGGCACAAGACTAGCAATTTTTATTTTGTACATATATAGTCACAAGTTTTATATTTTTGTTTGATTCATTTTTACTCTGACATGGTCAGAAAGAAACAATAAAAGCACGAGTCTAGAGAGACAAGAAATAATAGTTTTGTGTGAAGGTATTTTTATCATAATTTGTAAGAAGGTTTTATAAGGATAACATAGTTGTGTTTTGATGGAGCAGTGAAGCGATTTTTTTGGAATGGCATAGATATTAATGTTTATGGCATACTCTCCATGTGAATAGTTATCCTATAGGATGTATGAAGTATGGTCTCGATATGAAAGTTTATACTCAAAAATAACCATAAAGTTTTTAGAGGGTAGTGTTCATATGGAAGTTATTCTTTAAAGCATTTTTGAAGATAAATATTTTTGGCTCCTAATGCCCAATGCATACAACTCTAATTTCAATAGATTTATGATAAAATCCACCTGGGAGGTGCCTGAATGTAGGCCTAAAATGGCCACATCCTTAGAAAGCATTAAAAATTTCATTCTAAGGTATGCAGTTTTCATTCCACATACTTTTTAGTGTATTTTGAAGTGTATCCGCAACATTTGTTTCCTAATCCACCCAACACTTAGTGAAATTTTACCTTGAGCAATTTCGCTCGGATTATAATGTATTTTGGTGCATATTGGTGATAAGTCCCAATTCTGCAAAAGTTTTGGTGATGATGACATCAGCACAAAAGAAAGTGTGGAATGGCGATCGAGAGTAGTTTTTGCATGCTCCAAAACAGTTAAGTGCTGATAAGGTCAATTACACTAGTCTCAAGAGTATTTTGTTGCGGATTGACGATAAAGAGTAGAAAACACTATACAGAGTGTGGATTGGCAACACAAGCACTTTTACATTGCATAGGTTGCAGAATGAATATAAAATATTTTTAAACTACAGTCGATGCAGAATGGCAATAAAGGAGGAGTTGCTCTTGCCCAAGTGCGGATTCTCAATTTTGCATATTTACAAAGCAAAGGTGACATCAACATGTTTTATGGTGCAGATTTTAGTTGCTTTGAATCCAAAGAAGAAGAGGAGGGATCATGAGCGGATTGCATCCCACTCACCTCTTAGTTCATTTTATATCGATATTCAATTATGCATGCTCAAGGCTATAATATATGATGCCAACAACGTGTGGAATGGCAACTAGGTTTTACCCACCAATTTGTAGAGTATCTTAGGAGGTTTAATTGCAACCATCCATGATGAAGATCGACGGTCCAAGTTTTGTTGACATTCTTGAAGGATTTAAAAGGCCAAAAATTACAGGATCAGAGTGCAGTCAATTGGGGGGAAGGAAGACGAAGTGTTGAGGGTTTTCAAGAACAAGAACTAGATGCGATTGTAGATCTATGGTAGAGTCGAGCTCCCAAGAAAGATTGATGTACAAGATGCAATATACAACTATTCAAACTCTAACTACCACAAAAAACCAACGAGTTGCAGAGGTATGCTACCATGGCAGATTTCTCATAGCAGATTTATTGGAGCCCTCCATCTAGTAAGATAATTAGCAAAATCTCTATTGAGCTATAAATATACAATCTTTGTAATGTCTCCTTAATATTCTTCCATTTACAAACTATAAATAGAGGTCGAGCCCTCATTTTTTAGGATCGGATCTAGTGCGTTTGCTTGCCCTACTATACATATTATTGTGAGCTAATGGAAGGAGCGTTACTTTGATATTTTGACTCAAACTTGTCATGTTCATTATCTTGTGCAAGAGGTTCGAAGTCTTGAGCTGCATTTCTATTAATACTTGAATGGTTAGTTCATTCTAACTTTTGGATTACTAGTTGTGAGAGTAAATGAAATATGTTCTTGATTAGATATGTATTTTCAGGAAGGTTATTTCTTTTAAATCTAACTATTGGTCTATTCTGCTATTTGGATTATCAATATTAGATGTTGGAATTGCTTTTTGCAATATATCTCTATTTATGCTTTAATGTGTGAAGGTTTCATTAATTTGGGTGATGTTAATATTGAGTGATGGGACATTGGAAATAGCTTGTGGGAGCATTTTTCTATAGTTGCCTATGTTGTTAGCCTATCTAGCCACTACTTTTCATAACATTCCTAACCCTAAACCTTTTCTAACCCTTATCTCAAAACCCTATTTGAGCTTTAATTGAGTCAACACCATTTTAAGTTGATAAGGAACCAACCTACTCTGGAGGTTGGAATGAAGTTGTCTTTGGTTCATCCAATGCTTGAGTGTCGAGCTACAACTATCGAGTGCATACCTAGAAATAAAATTGGAAGATAGACAATTGCAGTGTTAAGTAAAACTTTATGTCAATTCGGTGCCCAACACTTACCAATCAGATCCTTCTTTGAACATTGGTATTCTCTCTAATGATTTCAAGAAACTCAGTCTTCGTAAAGATGTAATGGCCCCTATTTTTAGCAAGAAATCCCTTTCCCTTTCCCTTATATTGAGTTCGTCCATCGGCGGGTGATTGGCAAATGGAAACCGATCAGCCATATGGATGTAGTCGTATTATCAAGAGGATTCTTCATTATTTATCTAAAAAACCCTAGTGAAACTAGTTGCATCCTCATAGGATAACCCTATTTCTTTGGTAGGTGATATTTTTTCATCATGCACTAGAACTTGAGTTTCAACCTGAAGACTCAGAGCATTAATGTTGCTCCCAATTGGGTTTCAACTACTGAAGCTCCCATACCAATTTTGGGATGAAGGTATTATCAGAAGCATCACAAGTGAAGTTGGTGACCTTGTTGCTCTCAACCCAGCTACCAAAGCCCAATATCGAATACCTTATGCCCATTTTTACATTATGGTCAACTTATACTCTCAACTCTCCACTTATATTGACTTAACCTATGGGTCTTATCACCGAAGACAAGCCTTTGAGTATGAGAACAAAACTAACTTTTGCATCGAATTCCAGAAGTAGGGTCATATCAAAACCCAGTGTTCACTGCTCAAAAAGGACCTGAAGGTCAAAGTTGACACATGCAATGAATATCACAAAAAATGACACTTTAAAGGGCAATACCCCTTTCTTAGGAAAGAACACTGACCAACACAGCCACTAGGCAAGCACTTCCAAAGTATGAATCTTCAATAGCACAAATGATGCGGAGTACCCTCCAGCTCAAACGCCCAAGTTAACAAAGGAAAATGCATAGAGACTCCCATAGATCCCTCCTCAAAACCTCAAGGCCAAGATGCAAACCAAGTATTTTCTTTCTTCACTAAGTCTAACCAGTTTGAAGTTCTTTTTGAAGAAGAAAGTGGCATACCTTTAGAAGGTTTTATTATTGAACTAGATCATCCTGAACCCTCTTTGGAAAATCAAGGAATGATTGAAAACCACCCCACCATCCCTAAAAACCCCATCAGCCCCCTTTTTTTCCTTCTTATCCACTTGTATCCCTATCTAGAGGCCATCTGCCTTCTCACTTATCTCTGCATCCATTCCTTTCATTTCCTCTAAGCCCCTCTTTGATGGGCAATTCTAGTGGGTATCCTCCGTAGTTCCCCTTGTTTTCTAGATCCCCTTCCCATATTACCTCACCCCCTACTATTGGAAAGTCTTCAATCCCTCCTATGTCTACCACAAAAAGCCATAAAAATCCTCAAGCTGATGTGTTTATGGATAAAAAGAAAGGTCAACCCCCGTGTCTTGACTAGAGGAAAAAAATAGTATAAGAGGAAATAGCCAATGGTGTCCAAACAACATTGTTATCTTATTTGTATTCCCTCAAGGAGATATCAAAATAGGAAGGCAAAATAACCAAACACTCTTATGGAAAATAAATAAAATTATCCATCTCCAAACTCTGCAAATGAAAGTCCTATCATGGAATGCAAGAGGTCTCAAAGGAAAAACAAAATAGAGGGTTGTTTCATCCATGAGGAAATATTACATGCCTTCAATTTTCATTATCCAAGAAACTAAAGTGGATGCTATGAATACAAAAAGGATTATTAATTCAGTGTGGAACAACTACAAGTATGTTTCAAGACCTGATCATGATGCTTCAGAGGGGCTCTTATGTTTATGGGACCCACTCAAAGTGGGGTGTCAGCTAATATCCCTCACCAAGAGAGTGATCAACATTCAATTTTTTGCAATGAAACAAAGAGGATGTGGGTACTATACAATATATATGTCCCAAATAGCCTCACTGAAAGAGCTTTCATGTGGGATTTTCTTTCATAAATGTGAAGCACATTTTCATGCCATGAATGGTTACTGGATGGTGACTTTAACAACCCTCTATACCCTATAGATAAACTTGGAGGCGCTCCGATCACCTCCAAAAGCTATGAATAATATTTTGACTTCATATATTCTAATGAATTGATGGATGTTTAGTTAAGAGGTTCAAGGTTTATGTGGAACAACCAAAGAGTGGGATATCAGCTCATTCAGCTCAGACTTGATAGGTTCCTCATGACCAAGAAAACTATACATTTTTTGGTGATGCAACATTATCTTCCATTTCAAGGATTGCTTCTGATCATAATCTGCTTCTCATCGAAGCATCATGATCAGGGCCTATCCAAAATCCTCCCTTCAGATTTGTAGCTATGTGGTTACATCACCCGGAGTTCATATCAAATATTATTGAATGGTTTCGGTAGACTATCTTGAGCTTTCTAGGTTTGCATGAAACTCAAATTTATCAAGACCAGGATTAAGAAGTGGAACAAGGAAGTTTTTGGAAATATTTTTGAATCACACAAGGTAATATTCTCCTAGGTAAAAGAAATCAAAGAGTAGGTTTAGATTGGGAATGTCAATAATGAACTTAGAGTCAGGGAAAAGAATTTGCTAGCCGATTTTCATAATATGCTTTCTGGAGAGATATTATGGAGATAGAAGTCCAAGGTGATTTGGAATAAATAAGGAGACTTTAAATCCATATTTTTCATGTGACAACCATGCATCATAGAAGTTCCAAAATTAATAGAGCATAACAAGTGAAGTTGGTTTCAACTACTGAAGCTCCCATACCAATTTTGGGATGAAGGTATTATCAGAAGCATCACAAGTGAAGTTGGTGACCTTGTTGCTCTCAACCCAGCTACCAAAGCCCAATATCAAATACCTTATGCCCATTTTTACATTATGGTCAACTTATACTCTCAACTCTCCACTTATATTGACTTAACCTATGGGTCTTATCACCGAAGACAAGCCTTTGAGTATGAGAACAAAACTAACTTTTGCATCGAATTCCAGAAGTAGGGTCATATCAAAACCCAGTGTTCACTGCTCAAAAAGGACCTGAAGGTCAAAGTTGACACATGCAGTGAATATCACAAAAAATGACACTTTAAAGGGCAATACCCCTTTCTTAGGAAAGAACACTGACCAACACAGCCACTAGGCAAGCACTTCCAAAGTATGAATCTTCAATAGCACAAATGATGCGGAGTACCCTCCAGATCAAATGCCCAAGTTAACAAAGGAAAATGCATAGATACTCCCCTAGATCCCTCCTCAAAACCTCAAGGCCAAGATGAAAACCAAGTATTTTCTTTCTTCACTAAGTCTAACCAGTTTGAAGTTCTTTTTGAAGAAGAAAGTGGCATACCTTTAGAAGGTTTTATTATTGAACTAGATCATCCTGAACCCTCTTTGGAAAATCAAGGAGTGATTGAAAACCACCCCACCATCCCTAAAAACCCCATCAGCCCCCTTTTTTTCCTTCTTATCCACTTGTATCCCTATCTAGAGGCCATCTGCCTTCTCACTTATCTCTGCATCCATTCCTTTCATTTCCTCTAAGCCCCTCTTTGATGGGCAATTATAGTGGGTATCCTTCGTAGTTCCCCTTGTTTTCTAGATCCCCTTCCCATATCCCCTCACCCCCTAATATTGGTGAGTCTTCAAGACCTCCTATGTCTAACACCAAAAGCCATAAAAATCCTCAAGCTGATGTGGGTATGGATAAAAAGAAAGGTCGACCCCCGTGCCTTGACCAGAGGAAAAAAAGAGTAGAAGAGGAAATAGCCAATGGTGTCCAAACAACATTGTTATCTTCTTTGTCTCCCCTCAAGGAGATGTCCAAAGAGGAAGGCAAAAGACCCAAACCCTCCTATGGAAAATGAGGAAAATTATCCATCTCCAAACTCTACAAATGAAAGTCCTATCATGGAATGCAAGAGGTCTCAAAGGAAAAACAAAATAGAGGGTTGTTTCATCCATGAGGAAATATTACATGCCTTCAATTTTCATTATCCAAGAAACTAAAGTGGATGCTATGAATACAAAAAGGATTATTAATTCAGTGTGGAACAACTACAAGTATGTTTCAAGACCTGATCATGATGCTTCAGAGGGGCTCTTATGTTTATGGGACCCACTCAAAGTGGGGCGTCAGCTAATATCCCTCACCAAGAGAGTGATCAACATTCAATTTTTTGCAATGAAACAAAGAGGATGTGGGTACTATACAATATATATGTCCCAAATAGCCTCACTGAAAGAGCTTTCATGTGGGATTTTCTTTCATAATGTGAAGCACATTTTCATGCCGTGAATGGTTACTGGATGGTGACTTTAACAACCCTCTATACCCTATAGATAAACTTGGAGGCGCTCCGATCACCTCCAAAATCTATGAATAATATTTTGACTTCATAGATTCTAATGAATTGATGGATGTTTAGTTAAGAGGTTCAAGGTTTATGTGGACCAACCAAAGAGTGGGATATCAACTCATTCAGATCAGACTTGATAGGTTCCTCATGACCAAGGAAACTATACCTTTTTTGGTGATGCAACATTATCTTCCCTTTCAAGGATTGCATCTGATCATAATCTGCTTCTCCTCGAAGCATCATGATCAGGGCCTATCCACAAGCCTCCCTTCATATTTGAAGCTATGTGGTTACATCACCCGGAGTTCATATCAAATATTATTGAATGGTGGTGGTAGCCTATCTTGAGCTTTCCAGGTTTGCATGAAACTCAAATTTATCAAGACCAAGATTAAGAAGTGGAACAAGGAAGTTTTTGGAAATATTTTTGAATCACACAAGGTAATATTCTCCTAGGTAAAAGAAATCAAAGAGTAGGTTTAGATTGGGAATGTCAATAATGAACTTAGAGTCAGGGAAAAGAATCTGCTAGCCGATTTTCATAATATGCTTTCTGGAGAGATATTATGGAGATAGAAGTCCAAGGTGATTTGGAATAAAGAAGGAGACTTTAAATCCATATTTTTCATGTGACAACCATGCATCATAGAAGTTCCAAAATTATTAGAGCCCTTCATAAAAGTTATGGAACCAACACTGATAATATTAAAGAAATAAAAATGGAGGTAGTTGATTATTTTTGTAACATTCTCGAGTCATCCCAGCCATGCCCAATCAAAATTTTAGAGACCTTTCTTCAGCATATTCCATCTCTGGTGACTCAAGCTGAGAATAATTTCTTGCTCTAACCTTTCTCTCATGAGGAGATTAAGGAGGGTCTATTCTCCATGTAGATAGATAAGGCACTAACCCCGAATGGGTTCCCACCAAGGTTTTTTCAAACCTTCTGGGATTGTATTAGGGAGGAAGTGTCTGTGGCCATCCAAGAAATTTAGAGGTCCAAGTTTATCCCTAGGGACCTCAACTCCACCTTCCTCACCCTTATCCCAAAATCACATGAGTGCTACTCCATGTCTGATTATCACCCCATTAGCCTATGCAACATGTTATACAATATTCTCACTGAGACTATGGCTAATAGGATGAAGCATGTCATGCCTCGCATTATTGACCCTTGTCAAGGAAGCTCTATGCAAGGGAGGGTCATCACTGACAACGTGATAACTATCCATGAGTTGATCCATTCAGTAACCATCAACAAGATGCCAAGTTTTTTCTTGAAGTTGGATATCAAAAAAGCCTTTAATAGAATCTCCTAGGACTTTATCTTTGATGTTATCAGTAGGTTTGGTTTCCACACTAAATGGGTCTATATTATCAAATTTTGTATCTCGTCTGCCTAGTTATTTATTTTAGTCAATGGGGTGGCGACAGGTTATTTCAGAAGTAGTTGTGGAATCAGACAAGGGGATCCAATATCTCTATTTTTATTTATAATTGTAGTTGACACTCTAGGGAGGACCCTCAAAGCTTCTTGTGCTTCTGGGGCACTATTTGGCATTAAATCTCCCTCTACGCTCCACCCAGTATCCCACCAGTAATTCATGGATGACATCATCTTGGCCAATTGCTCTAGCATTTTTGAGGCTAGAACAATCAAGTCAATTTTGCGTGCATACGAGATGGTTGCTGGCCAAAAAGTTAATTACCTCAAAAGTAACATTTTCTTTACTAATATACCGAATCAAAGGTAGCTAAAAATTTCCAGTATTCTTGAATGTGCCATTGCCAAGTTCTTTGTGATTATTTGGGTCTTCCCCTTTTCCAAGGCAACCCAATGGAAAGAATATGGGACAGTGATACAGAGGATAATGAAAAAGTTGGCTGGATGGAAGGGATCTCTCCTCAATAATGTAGGTAAAGCAACTCTAGTCTAATATGTGTTCCCATATACTTCCTATCTCTATTTTGGGCCCCAATAGTAGTGTGCAACAAAATAGAGCAAATTCAAAAGAACTTTCTTTGGTCCAGAATAGAGAATAAATTTAGATTACCTCTCATTGCTTGGGATAAATTTTACCTCCCAAAGTCTAGAGGAGGTTTGGGATTTTGAAAAATCCACAAAATGAACATGGCAATGATCTACAAACAAGGGTGGAAAATTATCTCCAACTCTCTTGTTCAATGGGTGGAAATCATTAAAAAAATACCTCAGGCAAGGCTCTCTTCTTGGTGATTCTCCTATTCCACATGGATCTACCTTCTAGAATTCCATTTTCTAGGCCAGACATATCTTAAAAAAAGGAAGCATATGGAAACTTTGTGATGGGTCCAAAATCAGGTTCTAGGAAGATCCTGGTTAACAGCTCAGCCATTGATTCTTGACCAGTATATGAACAACTTTAAAATTATCTTTGATTAGCTATTCAAAAGCAAGGTATGCAATTTTATATCCTTTCAATATGCCATCCCTAGATGGAATCATTTACCCCAAGATATTGTAAATATGAATCAACATAATGCTAGTTGATGTATTCTAAGATGCTTCACCTTGTGATTATTCCAAACCACCCTTCTCAAGATACTCCCTTTTGGAAGTTTTATGAGGCATGGATGTTCTTAGTCAAGTTTACCTATTCTATCTTGGATGAGCCCACTAATGACTAGTTACTAGTTAAGAATATTTGGTTAAAACATCTCATACCTAAAGCTGCCCACTTCTTTTGGTTTGTGGTTTAGAACACACAACATATAATATCTTGACCTAGGGTATGTTCCTTTTGAATAGGTGCTTCCTTTGTCATACTGCCTAGGAATCAGTGGGCCACATATTTTTGGACTATCCCTTCTTTGAGAGAATTATCTCCTCTCTATTTTCTATGACTTCCATTACCTGGGTTGCTCCCAATTTTGTAGTGAATCTTTCTCTCCAATGTCCTAAACCCTTCTACTCCACCCACCTTAAGTCTTGGTGGTCCTTTATTTTACCCCACTTCCTTTGGTAGGTTTGGCTTGAGAGGAACAATAGAGCTTTCCATGATTCTAGTAGAGACTCTAAATCTATTTTCCTTAGGATTGTCTCCCATGCCTCTAAGAATGCTAACCTGACCCCATACGATGACTATCTAAAGTCCCAATCTGAGATTCAACTAGCCAAGTTACTCAACTTATCCCTTGAGCCCAATAGTCAACCCCACCCTATAGTGGATACATCCTTAGTGTCTTGGATTCCTCCCCTCTCCTTGATGGCTAAAACTCAATTTTGATAGAGCTACCAAAGGTAATACCAGAAGGGCTAGCTATGGGGGAGTTATTCATGATGAGAATGCCAAAATAATTCTGGCATTTGCAGAGAATTTGGGGGTTCAATACAATAATTTTGTAGAAGCTAGAGTCGTCTTCCATGGTGCCTAGTCTGCTATGGAACTTCATATTCATAGTATGATCATCGAGGGTGACTCACTAAATATGATAAAATACATCAAAGGTAATTCAAAAACCCCTTGGAATGTCACCTCGTTAATTCATGAGACCATCCTTTATTTTCATAGCTTCAGTAACCTATCAATTCAACACATGTACCAGGAAGGAAAAAGATCTACTGACATAATGGCAAACTTTGGGTTGATGCTAAATTCTTTCAAGACCTAGACTATAAATTTCCCTCAATGCTTATTAAATATTTGTCATGGAAATGATGCATTCACATATGTTTAGTTCAATATCCTTGTTTATTGGGCTTCACCATCTATCTTGGAGGACAAGCCCCTATGTACCTATTTTGATAATTTAACTTCATCGTTCTTATTGGGATAGAGTCCATTTTCAATGTGCCTCATTGACTGGGCTTCACCCGTCATGCCAACACACGTGGGTGAGAATTTTGAGTTTCATCTCCCAAAAAGTCTAACCAAAGGTTTTTAGGACCATAATGCCCTTAATTCCCTATGTTGGTGTGATTGGTATAAGCCCAAGGCCAAAAAAAACATTAATTTCCATATCAAAATCAGCAAGCATAAGGGAAGACCTAGTTGTGGATATCAGTCCAAAATCCATTTCAGCTATGGTGATTGATGTTGGAAATGGGGAAATCTTGAAATGGATGGGAATGTGCAGTGAACGAGGACTAGGGAAACATGTGGGGCTACAAGTACCATTCATGTGTTCCTCACCTTGATCAAGTGTAGTGTCATTTCCAATATTGACATGACCATCATTTTGTGCCAACCTACCAATTATGCTCTCCTTGTCGATAGGGTTTGCCAACTCTACCTTTGCATGGGTGGTAACTCGGGTCACTCTTGGCTAGGTGGCATCTTTTTGTTTTGGGTTAGATGTGAGGGATGCCCTCATTGGTCCACACCAGCATGCACTTGCCAACGTCTTGAACCATCTACTCCTAAATGCACTACTAGTTCCAAATATGTTCACCAGCTTTTCATCCCTCAGTTTATACCTCCTTTTTTGGCTAATACTCGACTGGTGAACCCAATCATCCTTGGGCATGGCAAGGCTCATGTGGTGAGATGTTTTAGGGTAGATCATGTCCATAAATAGCATAGATCGAGCACAAGGCCCAAGTGTGGTGACATGAACCCTTCTTGGCCTATGGTGATATGATTTTTAAACCAATTGGTGCTTAGCTTCGTGAAGGTGGAGTATGAGGGCAGTCAAGAAGTGTGGTGTGAGGTAGTTTATGCCTATATTTTGAGTGAGGTTGTGTCTAGTGGGGGAAGGAAAATTGCACTTATTGAACTCAAACTTCTACAACTCAACTCGATGGTCAAAGAGATTATGGCATCCCATGGGTTGCTAAATTTCCTAAAAAAGTTTTAGGGACATGACCTAGAGCTTTCAAAGGAATTTATCCAGACCTGGGACAACGGTATTGTGTCCCTGAGGGGACTTACATTTGTAGTAACAATTGATTTGTTGGCTAAGATAATAGAGCTTCCCAATGACGGGGAGATCATCCACCAAGACAAGCACTCGATGGTGGGGGAACTTGTCTTCTTCCATGACAAAGGGAAGTTTCTATCCAAGAAGGACAATGATTTCATATGGGAAGACCTCCCACCACCATGGAACTATTACCTGGTCTCAATAATGTAGTATTTGATGATTGATGAATAGTCCTTCCCTTTACGGTGCTTCCATATGGCATTTCAAAACTATTTGAAGAATGTGAAGTTAATCAACATCTTGAAATATATTTTTTGGTCTATGGAAATTTCCATCAATAGCATACATAAAGGGAAAAATACTTACCCAAAAAATTAGGGATTACACCTGATTATCTAAAATTACATTAGTTAAAACTCGGATTAAAGAATTACCAAATTTGATGGCCTGATGACAAATACCAACCCATAGCCCATCCTAGGCTTACCTCTGGCTCTACTAGATGTTTTTCCTAATGGTTTGGTCATTGATGTTGAAGTTGGTATCCCCAATAGGGTGGGTAAGCAGAGATTAACGGTGGGCTCCTCCTTAACTCCTAGTAGATGCTCGACCCAGGTTAAGTTTTCCAACAAGAAAGGTAAAAACATAATATCTTCAAAAATGTCTATAATTGATTATGCTTCCCCTTATTGAAAGCTATAGAAGACTCTAGCTAGGCCATCCCATAGTACGCTCTCTATATAGCCTGTGTACGATGTGGACCGGATGTCTGACCTGGACAACATTATTTTATCAGCCACATCAATGCTACTGAGGGTTGGCAAGATCATCAACCAAATGAAGGCCCAAAAAGTGGGGCAATTCAAGGAGGATGATCCCAAAGACAATGATGATGAGGACTATATCTCAGAGTGAGGCTTCATGGCTGGTTTCTTTTTTGGATTTTCCTCTTTTGTATACTAATTGTTACATTTTGGTTCCTGTGTCTACCTACAGGTCTTAGCTCCTATTTTGTTTGTAGTTTCTCAGTTTTATGGCCTCCAAAGGTGGTCCTCATTTTTGGGTTGTTCTGTTCAGGTTTGATCCTATTCAAGATCCTAGTTGCATCTTGTAAAAGGTTTTGGGTCCCTTTCAAAACCCTTTATCAATAAAAAAATATCAAAACCCACAAAATTCCTTAATTTACTACAAACATGCCTAAGGTTCAATAAGTGCCAATTTATCCTTAGAAGACCAACTCCCTTGGATCATTCACATGGTTGAACATATAAAGGAATCCACTATGGCTATGCCCATATGGGATATCTTATATATCCTTGAGTAGAAATTTTACCTAAAATAAAGCATTGGAAGAGCAAAAGGATAAAAGATAGTAGAAGGCACCTATAGGTTTGTAAATATTTATTTCAAGAGAAAGCAAGCCTAAACCTCTACCTTTCTATTTATCCCTAATCTATAAGGATAAGTTGATCCATAAATGTATGGTAGATTCAGGGGCAAGTACTTTGATTGTATCAAAAGAAGTAGAATATGCCTTGGGTTTGGACTAATGACGCATGAACAAGAGGGTGGTGCAACTAGATGGTAGTGTGGTCCAAATATTGGGGGTGATAGAAGGGATTCCACTCACTTTGTATACTTATTCGAGCTTGACTATGACATAAGATATAACGATAACTGATATCCCTACATATTTTGGCATCTATATATCCAAATATTTTACTATAAACTAGGAGGAAATTTATATCTAGAATGGTCCCTAATGGTCTTGAGGACTCATTATAAGACCAGGATAAAAATTCCATCTAAGCCATTTTATGTGCATCACGTAGAACACTTACAAATATTGAAGCTAAGCCCTAACTAAATTTAAATGACAAAGGAATAATGGTCTCAATCAAAAGTCTTAATGGATGAAAATAACACATTTATCCTAGTTTATTAGATAGATCAATGGATGAAAATATATAGGATTCTAATCCTCCTTATTCATATGAATCTACATGCATGGGATGAAGCTAAAGCTAAATCATGATACCAACCTAATCAGGGTCATATATATATATATATATACATATATATATATATATATATATATGTGAATATGTTTAGGAATTTTGTTTCTTTGTGTAATAATAAAGCCTTCAAGAGTCTTCAAACCACACTAAATACTTGAACTATCCTAGATAATCTACGAAAATATTGTGTAAAAAGTCCAAATACCAATTATGCTAGCATAAAGGCCAAATTGGAAGAAAAATAAGGAATGAAATGTCAATGGTCAAGAACATGGTAGAAATTTTTTGACATGAGAACAATTCTAAAGTCTCCTATAGACAAAAACAAAATTTAAATCTCCACAAATTCCAAAAAGTGATAGCAATCTTAGATGTCCAAACTAGTTGAAGATTAGTGCAACTATGGAAGGCATCAGAATGGTGATATGCATTGAGGAAGACCAACCAATTAAGCAAATCAATAGATAATATTTAAATTTGGAGTAGTTATTTGGGAAAAATACCAATAATAGAGAGCCAATCAAGAGGCTTCACAAATGTCTAGTGACAAATAAAAATTTTGATATTTCCCACCAAAGCCTTGTGATGAGAAGAAATTAATACCCCATAGGCAATTAGGTGCATTGAATATCGAAGCAACCTCCACATCAACCTTGGCTAAAGAAAAATATATTAGCATAGGATATAAAATGAGAATAAATAAATCTTGGGATGTGCAAATATATTATAAAGATGGATCTAAAAGGGAGAATAATTGGTTGTGCAAGGTGATAAGCCTCTAACCATAGTTCTAATGAGCATGGGGTCATAAATTCATGGTACATGAACAAAATATAGTGAATATGCAAGGCAAGATTTTTTTTTATAAATAACTCTTGCCTCATCCAACATCATCTTTACCAGAACCTAGAGCATTCAAATGTTTTTGGGGCATGAAAAGTTGTTAAAGATAGAAATCATAGAAGGGAATCCAAAGAAAATAAGGTTGCAAAATTATTGAATAGGCACAAAAAAAAATGAAGAAGAGGACTTCCAAATGTGCAAAAATATATAAGCTCAATGTCTCCAAACCATAGGAGGACATTCATCAAAGGATTTGGAGGTACCTATACCAACTTACACCTCCAATTTTAAAATATTGAAAGACCCAACTATAAAATTCTCAAATCCAACGATTTGAAAGAGGACCAAATATTTAAGGGAATAAGCATGGAAATGATTCATGGCCACTTAGATAAAAATATTCAAGGCAATAATCTAGAGTAGTTACTTGGAACAATACCTAGTGCTTGATGTCCATTTGTATTATGAACTAATTGCAGCATGTGTAGAGTTTTATGAACATACCTCACAAGAAATCAGGTCCTTGGATGGACATTCAAAATAAATATTGAGGGATATATTATTTGATAAATGTTACTTTTAATAGAAGGAGAACTACATATTAGTATGGAAAAAGAGGATAAAAATTTCAATACATTGCTAGATAAAGTCAAAATGAACTTCCTAAGTCCTACGTGTAGAGCCCTAAATCCAAATGGTCTAGTGTCGGAAGGTGCTTTGCCTATAAATATATTTGAGGAAAATGTGAAAGATGCTTTGAGCATATTGACCTTCATATTTGGGATGGAGCATACTAAAAATTTTGTCCCTACTTGATGAAGTATTTTATTTAAAATAAAGCAAGTGTCAAGAGATGGACAAATAATGTTGGACTTTGCTAAGCTAATTATCAAGTAGATAAAGGAGGGATTCAGTAATTTTGTAGCCACTCAAGTATTTAGGAATTTTCTTGGAACATATGAATATGTTTCAAATCCTAGGAGAATTTATAAGTCTAAACCCAGAGTGGACAAATGAGAAAGGTAAGGAGGTTTCAATGTATTCTTGGATAGAGGTCTTGAAAAATAGATCTTCCTATTATTCCTTTATGGAGCATTTATCTACTCTAGCTATTGCACTTTTGAGAGATTCTCAATTGAAGGGTCTTTTAGAAAATTGCCAATCAATTATGGAGGGGGTACTTCTTAGGGATTTGTATTTTTCTAAACAAGGAGCCATCATGATGCAGGAACATCCGGCGGCAGCAAGGCAATCTTGCATCAACCAAATTTTTCTAAGTGTTTCATTTTCTTTCTTTTATTTTTACAAGGCAAAAGTCGGTCGCGAAATCGTGACGTAAAAAGCCTTTTTCTCACAAGGCAGATTTTGGTCGTGATATCGCGACATAAAACAAAACAAAGGGCTCGAAGGTGGAATGGTCGTGATATCGCGACATAAAACAAAACAAAGGGCTCGAAGGTGGAATGGTCACGATATCGCAACGTCACGATATCGCGACATAAAACAAAACAAAGGGCTCGAAGGCGAAATGGTCGTGATATCACGACGTCATGATATCACGACATAAAACAAAACAAAGGGCTCAAAGGCGGAATGGTCGCGATATCGCGACATGTCGCGATATCATGGCCAGAAGAAAACAAATGAGAAATAAACACACGGACGACCACGCGCATGAAAAAAGAGGCAACAGTCATAGATGAACATTCTGACAAAGCGGCAGTTGTAGGTCATGGGCAATATGGATGAGACAGCAGTTCAGAAGAACAGTCTGACAAAACGGTGGTTGCAGGTCAAGGGTCTCTTTAATGCATGCTTTCATAGCGGATCGGGGCAGTTGCCCATTATGGAAAGAAAATTGAAAGCTCGACCGAGGAAGCCGACTTGGGGATTTTGTTTAATGTATTCTTTCAGGTGGGTCATTAATGGCCTAGAGGGTTGAGACCTCGATAAAAACTCAGAAATTGTAAGGGAAAGGGATGGTGAGTTAGAGATTGAGAGGGAGAGGAATTATGCCGATGGGTTGTATTGTAACACCATTGTAAGAAAATCTCAAGAAATAATATCAAGTTTGACTGTATGAATCTTGGCTCCCCATAAAGTGGTATCAGAGCGGGAAGTTCCTGAGTGTGTAACAAATCGTCGAACGTGAGGCAGTTACACCAAGATCTGTGGAAGGACTTGTGAGAGAGTGAGCAGAATGCCTCCAAGAAGAAACCCTGTTGGTGGGAGAGGCATGGCGGCAGCGAAAGATGTCCGAGTTTTGCAGAGGCAAATGCAAGCCCTGCAAGAAGAGATGCGTAGAAGATTGGAACTGAGAAGAGATGAAGGTAGCGAAGAGGAAGATGACGAAGAAGAGGGCCAGCCTGAGGAAGAAGAAGAAGCAGTAGATCCTGCACAAGCCAGACTATACAAAGCCATATCCCAGATTGGGAAGAGGCCGAAGATGGAGGTTTCCACGTATTTTGGGAACCTTGATCCAGAGGAATTGATCGACTGGATCAATGATCTGGAAGAGTACTTTGAGTACGAGGAGGTTGAGGATCCTGATAGGGTCAGATTCGCTAAGACCAAATTGAAAGGTCATGCCAGCATATGGTGGAAGGGAATACAGTTGGAAAGGAATAAAAGAGGGAAGGAAAGAATAACAAGATGGGATAGAATGGTAGAAAAGTTGAAAAGACAGTTTATTCCTGCAGATTATGAGTTGGATCTGCTAAGGAAAATGTAGAGTTTGAGACAGATGAGCAAAACTGTCCAAGAATACACAGAGGAGTTTTATAAGATCTCCATCAGAACTGGCCATTTAGAGGCAAACAAGGAGAAGGTGGCCCATTATATCAATGGGTTGAGACCCAGTATCCAAGAGGAGTTGAGCCTAGTCTGGGTAAACACCATTGAGGATGCTTACCAGTTTGCCCTAAAAGTGGAAGAAAAGTTGAATAGACGGTTTGAAGGCAAGCAAAGAGGAAGAGGTCGTGGTGGAAGACTGGTGGAAGGGCCAGTGGAGAGAAATACAAAGACCTAAAGAAGAATACTGGTGAAACGAGTAGTAACCAAGATCAAGAAGAGGAGGACACTTATCATCCCCATAGTCAGGACAACTACCCAAGAGGATAGGGTAGATCTGGACGAGGGTTTGGAAGAGGAGTATTTCATGGAACCTGTTTCCACTATGGTGAAGAAGGACATCGAGCATTCGAGTGTCCACAACATCGAGAAAGGATGAACAAGAGACCTAAGGGTCTAGCCAGAGCTGTTGTAGTAGATGAAGATGTTGAATCAGAACATTCTGAGGAGGCAGAAAGAGGGGAAGTTATGGTAACAAGAAGAGCCCTATTGAATGAAGAGGAAGGATCAGACCAGAGGAGAAACCTATTTTGCACATGGTGCAGAAGTTCAGGTAAGGTCTGTAATGTTATTATTGATAATGGAAGTACTGATAGATTGGTCTCTAAGGGAATGGTTACCTAGTTACAGTTAAAGAGGAGGAAACACCCACATCCATATCGGATCACGTGGTTGTAGAAGGACCATAGAGCTTTGGTCAGTGAGCAATGCTCCGTTAAATTTAATATTGGGAATTATTGTGATGAGGTCCTGTGTGACATCCTGCCTATGGATGCTTGCCATCTGTTGCTGGGAAGGCCATGGCAGTTCGATCGGAGTGCAGTGCATGATGGTCGTGCCAACACCTACTCAGTGACGAAGAATGGCGTGCACCATAAGCTGAAGCCTGTGAGGGAGGTGGATGAAAAGGTATGTAGCAGCGCCAAAATCTGTTTAGTTGAAGGGAGAGAATTTTTGGATGGTTTGAAGCATGAGCATATGTGCTATGCCTTAATTCCTAGAGTTAGGAAGGAGGAATGCAAAGATGCCCTAGCAGGAGTCCTAGACCTATTGGAGGAATTTCCAGATATTATATCTGACAATATGCCTAAGGGTTTACCCCCAGTGAGGAAAATCAATCACCATATAGATTTAATACTAGGGTCTAGTTTACCCAATAAGGCAACACACAAAATGACTCCTACAAAAACTGAGGAGCTGAACCGACAAGTCCAAGAACTGCTGCAGAAGGGACTGATTCGAGAAAGTTTGAGCCCATGCGCAGTACCTGCAGTACTTGTGCCAAAGAAAGACGAAGAGTGGAGAATGTGTATAGACTCTCGGGCTATTAACAAAATTACCATAAAATACAGATTTCCATTGCCTAGGATGGATGATATTATGGACTGTCTGAGTGGAGCCAAGTACTTCACAAAGATCGATCTGAAGAGTGGTTATCACCAGATTTGTGTTAGAGAAGGGGATGAGTGGAAGACAACCTTCAAGACTAGAGAGGGTTTGTATGAGTGGTTGGTCATGCCATTTGGGCTATCCAACGCACCAAGTACCTTCATGCGGCTGATGAATGAGGTACTGAAAGAATTTTTAGGCAAATTTGAAATTGTCTATTTAGATGATATATTAATATTTAGCAGAACCCTGGAAGAGCACCTGATGCACATCAGACGGGTTTTTGAGAAGCTGCGGGAGGAGCGGTTATTAATTAATCTAAAAAAGTGTAATTTTGTGAAGGATTTAGTGTAGTTGGGATTTGTCATCTCAGCAGAAGGTCTTAAAATGGACCCAAAAAAGGTGAGAGCTATCATCGAATGGCCTACTCCGAGAAGCACAACTGAGGTAAGATCATTTCATGGTCTAGCCAGTTTTTATAGGAAATTCATTAGGAATTTCAGCAGTATTTGTGCACCCCTTATAGAAACAATGAGAGGGGATAAGAAAGAATTTAAATGGACCTTAGGAGCAGATAAGAGTTTTGAAATGTTGAAGAAGAAGGTCACAGAACAACCTGTTTTGTCATTTCCAAATTTTAATAAGGTATTTCAGGTGGATACTGATGCTAGTGGGAGTGCCATAGGAGCTATTTTGAGTCAAGAAGGTAGGCCTGTTGCTTACTTTAGCGAGAAACTCAATGATGCCAGGAAAAATTATTTAGTTTATGATCAAGAGTTTTATGCTATAGTTCAGGCTCTAAAGAAGTGGAGGCATTATTTATTGCCAAAGGAGTTTGTTCTATTTACTGATCATCAGGCCTTACAGTATATCAATAGCCAAACAAAACTGAATCAGAGACACTTGAAGTGGGTTGAGTTTCTCCAAAGTTATACCTTTGTGTTAAAGCACAGAAGCGAAAAATCAAATAGAGTTGCAGATGCCTTAAGTAGAAGGCAAAATTTGCTGATTGAAATGACAGTGGAAGTGATAGGATTTGAGGAACTGAAGGGTTTGTACCCTGAAGATCCGAATTTTGTAGAAGCCTGGACGGCTTGCTTGGCACCTGTTACTATGGACAGGACAAAGTGGTTGGATTTTCTAATCCAAGATGGAATGTTGTTTCGAAGAAGTCAATTATGCATTCCAAGGAGTTCCATGCGGGAAAACCTAGTCAAGGAGAAGCACAGCGGAGGACTGGCTGGACATTTTGGTCGAGATAATACCATTGCCCTGGTGAGTGAGAATTAGTATTGGCCGCAACTGTAGTAAGATGTGAAAAAGTTTGTGCAGAGTTGTAGAATATTCCAGATGGCAAAGGGCGAAAGACAGAACACTGGATTATATCAGTCGTTACCTATACCTAAGAGGCCATGGGAGGATTTCAAAATGGATCATCCTTGGATTGCCGAGAACACAGAGGGGAAATGACTTTGTATTTGTAGTGGTTGACAAATTTTCCAAGATGGCGCATTTTATTCCCTGCCAGAAAACAAGTGACGCGGTTCACATTGCAGGGTTATTTTTCAAGGAAGTGGTACGACTTCACGGTCTACCAAAGAGCATTGTTTTTGATAGAGATACAAAGTTTGTTGGGTATTTCTGGAGAACCTTGTGGAAGAAGTTGAAGACAGATCTGAAATTCAGTTTTGCATACCACCCACAGACTGATGGACAGACAGAGGTGGTAAATAGAAGCCTGGGTAATTTATTGAGATGCTTGATAACAGATAACCCCAAGGGATGGGATTTGGTTTTGCCGCAGGCGAAATTTGCATACAACAATTCTATCAATAAGAGCACAAAAAAATCTCCATTCCGGGTCATATATGGAAACAACCCAAGAAATTTTTTTGAGCTGAGAAAATTGGATAAAGGAGAAAAGTGCAGTGCCGAGGCAGAGGAATTTGTGGAACATATGAAAAGTCTGCATGAAGAAGTAAAGAAACGAATTACAAAAATGAATACTCAGTATAAGACAAGAGCAGACTAGAAGCGGCGGTGCAGAGAGTTCGAAGTAGGAGATAAAGTCATGGTCCATCTCAGGAAAGAAAGATTTCCTGCCAAAACCTATAACAAGCTAAAGATGAAGAAGTTTGGGCCATGCAAAATAATGAAAAAATGGGATTTAGGAAATGCATATGAAGTGGAATTGCCAAGTTGGCTTGACATTTCACCTATTTTTAACATTTCAGATTTAGTGGAATACCATGAGGGAGAGAGTATAGAGGCACCAAGTACAGAGTTATGGCGAATTCCAGCATCTACTCCAACCACAGACGAGGTCGAGGAAATATTAGACACTCGTGAAGGCAGAAGCACCAAGAACAAACAATATTCCGAATATTTGATAAAGTGGAAGGGCAGACCTATAGAAGATGCAACTTGGTTGTCAAAAATAGAGGTTGACCGCCTAGGCCTTCCCCTAACAGAACAAAAGTGAGGATCACTTCTCAATTTACCCCGGGTGTCTGATGCAGGAGCATCCGGCAGCAACAAGGCAATCTTGCATCAACCAAATTTTTCTAAGTGTTTCGTTTTCTTTCTTTTATTTTTACAAGGCAAAAGTCGATCGTGAAATTGCGACGTAAAAAGCCTTTTTCTCACAAGGCAAAATTTGGTCACGATATCGCGACATCGCGATATCGTGACATAAAACAAAAGAAAGGGCTCGAAGGCAAAATGGTCACGATATCACGACGTCACGATATCGTGACATAAAACAAAACAAAGGGCTCAAAGGCGAAATGGTCGCGATATCGCGACGTCATGATATCGTGACATAAAACAAAACAAAGGGCTCAAAGGTAGAATGGTCGCGATATCATGACGTCGTGATATCGTGACATAAAACAAAACAAAGGGCTCGAAGGCAGAATGGTCACGATATCGTGACATGTCACGATATCACGGCCAAAAGAAAACAAATGAGAAATAAACACGCGAACGACCACGCACACGAAAAAAGAGGCAACAGTCATAGATGAACATTCTGACAAAGCGACAGTTGCAGGTCATGGGCAATATGGATGAGACAGTAGTTCAGAAGAACAGTCTGACAAAACGACGGTTGCAGGTCAAGGGTCTCTTTAATGCATGCTTTCATAGCGGATCGGGGCAGTTGCCCATTATGGAAAGAAAATTGAAAGCTCGACCGAGGAAGCCGACTTGGGGATTTTGTTTAATGTATTCTTTCAGGTGGGTCATTAATGGCCTAGAGGGTCGAGACCTCGATAAAAACTCAGAAATTGTAAGGGAAAGGGATGGTGAGTTAGAGATTGAGAGGGAGAGGAATTATGCCGGTGGGTTGTATTGTAACACCGTTGTAAGAAAATCTCAGGAAATAATATCAAGTTTGACTGTGTGAATCTCGGCTCCCCATCACATCATTAGAATGCATGGCTTCAACTTTACCTTGTACCTACTTTGTAAATTTTTCCTAGACCAAATATTTGCTTTAGAAGTGTTTAGGCAATTAGACCTGCTTGATTACAATATGGAAGTAGGAAGGTAAATACATCATACTATAGAACTTCTATTAGTTTGGGAGGAATGATCCTACAAAGAAAAAAAGTATCCTCTATTGTAGAGGACAAGCTAAAAGAGTTAGATCTCAAGTAGATAGAATATAAGTTAGATTTATGATCCTCAAGGAAAGTTTACTTCATAGCTAAAAAATATAAAAGGACCAAAATTTAAACATGAACATAGGCTTGATATTGATAATATAAGGAATATGTTAGATTAAACTAGGATACATCCTCTCAACATGCTCATTAAACCTCCACCAAAGCTCTGAACATATGATTCTTTTTACTAGGCAATGGGTAAAGTTGACCCATAAAGCAAAATATTTAAGAAGAAATATGATCTAATGGAAACACACTATAGGATGAAAAATATCGATGCTTGGTGGAAAATGAGATAAAATATTTATGAAAAATAAGAGGATCCCAATAGAATTATTGAATATTGATAATTTAGCATACTATACAATGAGAAACACCCAAATATTGAAAGCTCAAGGTCATATCAGTTGAGTGAGTAAGAGATAAGTCTTAAAATACTCTAGAGGATAAAAGCAACAAGAGTACCAAAAGAACCTAAGAAATACCATCTAAAGTTTCTAGAGAAGTTTTTCTACCACCACTCCCATAAGGACTACAACATCATCATCCCAAACACAATGTACTTTTGAACATAATCCCCCACATCGAGAAGCTCAAAGTAAGGAAAAGTGAAATGTAGAGTAAATAACCAACCTTATTACAACAATAAAGAAGAAAAGGTATGCTACCAAAATATAGTTAAGCACCAGTGGGACTTCGATACCCACACAATCATCCCCTCCTATAGGTAAGTCACTAACCCTAGAGTTACTAGTAGTCTCAACAACCCAAGCTTCTAGTATTATTGCCTACAAACTATCTCTTATTTTTGCTATTTTGGCAACATTCTCTAGTTAGGAGATGTTGTATTTGATGCACCCTTATCATGTTACCTAAATTGCATCTACTCCTACCTCTCCAATTTCCTCTCCAATAATTTCATTTTTTAAGTCATCATCAACATTTTTGTCACCTCCAAGGCAACAAGAAGGTTCATAAGAACCCTTGCTAAACTAATTCCATGGCATAAATTTATAAGATTCAACAACATAACCAAGATAAGTAGGCCAAGCAAGTACAAAAACTAGCTATGATAGATAATTAATCATTTTATACCCTAGAATAAAGCACTATTATTCACAAAAAGTGACTCACTAGTATTGAAGTTGAAGGAAGAAATGACAAAACAAGACTAGCAGGTAGAGACAATCAAGACTGGCTTGAAAGATACGCAACCTTAAGATATTATGCAACTAATGAAGGAAATTGAAAAGATAGCTACACATAAATATGAGTCATCAAGCTAAATATTGTACAATCAATAAAGGGAGCTAGAGCAAGCAAAAAGTACTGTAAGCAATTTGCAAGTAGAATTCAAGTCACTCTAAAATAAAATAAAATTTCTAGATAACTGCTTAAAGGAATACATGTCAAAATTTATCTTGAGGAAGAAGGAAGAGTAGATAAAAAGTCTTTTAGATAGGCATGTCAGTTAAGAGGTCCAATTTACTCAAGAGAGAGATGCTCCATAAACTGAGTTGGAGAAGCTTAAGCAAAAAAGTGATATGGAATAGTGCTAAGAAATTAGAGCCATTGTCAAGAAGTCTAGTGATATAAATTGGGATGAAATTAGAAATAATTTATCTTTTGTTAAAATAATTCTTCAAAATCATATCATCATCTGGTGCCACAAACTTTTGCACTACACCATGTCTTCACACAACATAGTAAAAAAAGAGGTAAATGTAGACACCCAAAAGTTGCACATTTCCACTTTCCCATATTCATGACTAATCAATTTGCAAAACCCACAAAATTTGTATAAATTAGCCTCAAAATACTATTCATTTATAAAAATCACTATTTATGCACTATTCATAAGCCCCTTTGGGCTACTTAAGCCCTTTCCTATGCTTAAATCTAGGCCCTCATGTGATCACCCTCTTAACTTGGGTTAATCTTCACCTTGGTCAAAATCCACTTTATGGTCAAAGTTCACTTTATGGCTAAACACATGGTTAATCAACTTAATCATGATTAGTCTAATCCTTCCACCTCACCTAGTCTACCCTTTGACTAGCTTAGCCTTCCACCTCACCTAGTCTACCCTTTGACTAGCCTAGCCTTCCACCTCACCATCCTGATATTTTTTGCACTTCACACCCCCTATGCATTTAATGATAATTGAAGAATTTTACACACACACACAAAAAAATTAAATTAAAATGATTTCCACATCACCATGCCATAAATGAAATTTAGAGACTTTCCTCCACCCATGCATTTATGTGGGATGACTCACCCATGCCCATTTATGACAAGTAGATGGGTGAGAGACTCTCTCACCCAAATACACTTATGAGGCATGCCACCTTAGGGGACACCTTACAAGGGACACCTCATAGGGGACACCTCACAAGGGACACCTCAGGGGACACCTCACCCCCTCCTTTAACCTCCCAAATTATATATATAGAAGGTATTTTCTTCTATTTTACATCCATATTCATTTTACATAACAAAACTTTACCCAAATCTAGCTAGACCAAGCCACTTACCATCATCCACCATTGCCATCAATCTCCATAAATCACTATAGCAAAATTCTTTTTGCCCCATTTTTGTGTTCCATATTGATATGTTTTATAGGTTTTGAAGGTGACCCAGTGAGGATAGAAGATTCAAAAACTATAGGACATCATTTTATCCCACCCAAAATTGGCCAAAAGTATTACAGTTAGAGTCATAGGGTACCCTACGACCCTAGAAAAAAGTCACACCCTAGGATGCAACCTTGTACAAAGGTCAATTTCAGGCAACAACAAGCTGCAAAATCCTTCCAAAAGGTAAGTATCATCATGATTTCAAGTTTTGTAAATAATTTCATGGCTGTTCTAAATTTTATTTTGATTCTTTTATCTTCAAACATGATGGATATGATCAAGATAGGCCCCCAAATATTCTAACCCTTTTTTTTAGGTCCTACAGGTCTTGAGGATAGGTTAGATTGATAGTGGCACATGAGCAATAAGCCCACTCAATTTGAGGATCCCTTGGAATATTGATGTGGTGTTGTTGACCTCCTTACTAAAGAAGGGGTTTCATCTTACAAAACCCCATTTTGTATCCTCATAAGAAAAATTTGTAAAAGAGAAACTCTTGTAACCCTTTTAGCCATCCATTGCAAATAACAATGGTTTTCCTTGTGTTCATTCTAGCACACCCGATGGGACACTCACCATGTTTGTTGATTTTGGTTAACTTTTTTAAGTAGTTGATTGATTTTCATTGATATTTTGTGCTACAAGTGATACAAAACTAGCCAAAACTCTACAAAAACCCTAAAGCACAACTTAGGTCCCAGATAGTTGTCTTTCTAGTCTGTGAGCGAAAGTTGCATTGTAGGGTGCGACCATCACTTTCAATCACATGGTACCCTACGATTAAACCAAGCATTCCAAAAACTGATTCAGAAACTAGTTTCTACATAGCCAATAGGAACTACATAGTTGTAGGTAAGTTTAGGGGACTGATTTTGTCTCACATGAGATTGTTATCTCCCTTGAAAAACATCACCTCCATAGGTCAAAATTGAAGAACACAAGCTTATACTGAGAGGGGGGTGAACAGTATAAGACCACTTTTTACTTTTCTTTACCAAACAATAATATGCAATATATCAATGGCAATATCAACAATAGTAATCAAAGCAATGCACAAATCACCACACACAATAGAGACACCAATTTAACGTGGTTCACCCAATGTGGGCTACTCCACGGAGAAAATATTTCACTAATATTTTCTCAATAAATCTCTTGGGAATCCTTTCCCTATTACAATATTTATGGACCTCTGTCCAAAGGAGACACCAATACCCTAATCAAGTTCATGGATCTCTATCCACAGGAGACACCAATCCCCTCAGCTAGTTCATGGATCTCTATCCACAGGAGAACTCCTTCTCCTCTACTCTAGCTGGTGATCCTCTAGAAGACTACTACCTCCACTACACTAGCTTGTGGATCTCTCTCCACTGAAGACTCCTATCCTCACTCAAAAGACCTATCCTCACTACCCTAGCTAATGGATCTCTATCCACTAGAGACTACTATCCTCTACTCTATCACCTCCAAAGCTTACTCTCAGCTCTATCTCAAATATGCACTAAACATAGTCCTTAGGTCTAGCACAAATCTACTCAATATCTATCTCAAATCTACACTAAACATAGTCCTTCGATCTAGCACAAATCTACTCAATATCTATCTCAAATCTACACTAAACACAGTCCTTCGATCTAGCACAAATATGCTCAATATCTATCTCTATCTAGCACAAACCTATCCTCAAATCTACACCAAAATCTATCCTCAAATCTATCCTCAAGCCTTAACACAAAGCTTGATCCAATCACAAATCAAATCTGCTAGATCTACCCCAAACCTTAACTCAAGGTTTGAACAAATCAATCAATCAAATTTGCTCACAAGTCTTCTCAAATACTTACCTCAATATTCCACAACTTCCCAAACTTTCAATCCTCCAAGTCTTCACCAAGACTTACCTCAAATCTTTCAACAAGTCCTCACTAGAACTTGTCAAATCTGCTCAACAAGTCTTCACCAAGACTTACCTCAAATATTCTCAACAAGTCCTCACTAGAACTTGTCCAATCTGCTCAACAAGTCTTCACCAAGACTTACCTCAAATCTTCTACAAGTCTCACTAAGTCTTCTCTAAGACTTACCTCAAATCCTTGTACAGCTTCCACAAAATCTTACTCAAATCAACTCAATCTATCACAAAAACCTCTTCAATCACACAAACAAGCTTCACAAAATCTTGTTTAATCTCTAAAACATATAGAGAATGGTTAGAGACTCAATATGCTTCACACTCACAACAATACTCAATCACTTTCATATCTCTTATTAACCACAGAAACATATAGAGAATGGTTAGAGACTCAATATGTTTCACACTCACAACAATGCTCAATCACTTTCAATATTTTCTTCAACTCAATCCAAAAATAAAGAACAATTTATTTCACAGAACTTGAACTATCACTCCAACACTTCCAATCAACTAAGCTCAATCAACTCCACTCAACCAATCACTCAATGAAAGCTTATTCAACAATGCTTATCAAACAAACCTCACATAACAATGATACTCATGATCTTTCACAAACCCTAGTTCAAGATAGTTCTCAACTTCACATAACAATGATACTCATGATCTTTCACAAACCCTAATCATGCACATGAAGGCTCACTCAAATATTTCCAACAATGCTTATCAAACAAGGTTTCTAGCATCAAATTTCATTCCAGAAAAATCCTCATCAATCAATATTGGATTTCTCAAAACCAAACTCAACAATGCTTATCAAACAATCCTTTTCACTCCAACTTAGCATTCATAACATCCAACAATATTTCACTCACAAGGAAGATATGCCCATACCTTTTGTTTGATGAAGCTTGACCTCAAAACCTGTCTCAATCACAATCAACTCTTTGCCACTCTCAAAGGTTAGGTAACAAAATCTTCACTCAAAAATTCACTTAAATGATTCCTCAAAATATTTCACCATACATAGCATAAGATCTCAATTACACCTTATAAACTCCACACTTTAAAATATTAGCAAAAACCAAGTAAATCACTTCAACAATAACTTTTCATTAATCACCTTATTACTCCTCTTAATTAATTAACACCTTTATATTTAAAATAAAATATAACTCCTCTTATCCCCTTATTACTCCTAAAAGGATAATTTAATTTTTAACTTAACCAAAACCTTATATCTCCCTCTTTATTTCCTTGCCAACCACCTTAGCACTAAATATAATCCCCTAGCGCACGTTCCACAAATTCCACCTAGCAAAAACCTTAATAAAAATTACAAACCAATTTGCATACCTTTTTGCTTAGCAAAATGTCCTTGATGGGTTTCGAACTCCCACCTTTCCTCCACCAAGTGCCTTAGCGCTTAGACGTTCACCGTTTGGGCTACATGCCCTCACGTGAACTAAAGGTGCACCCCGACACCTTTATCCTCTTGCCTTCCATAATGCAAAAACCAAAACACTTCCTCCTCTTCAACAAAATAGTGTCCACATGATTCGAACTCTGGCATCGCATTCCTCGAACACCTTATCAGAATCCCCTGGCTGCCAACTAAGCTACAGGCTACTTCAGAATATTTTTTGTGCTCCACTCATGCTTATTCTTCCTTCTACACCCAACGAACTCAAAACACATGTGAATCTCTCTTATGGTGCACAAACTCTTTTTGCATTAACATATATTCACAAGGATGATTATTGCCAAAGGTTTTTGGCATATTTATATACATTTCAATGCCCTTTTTCCAACGTCAGTGTGACATTCAAATTTTTAAAATTTGAATTTATAATTTTTAAACTTAGGGCCTTTAAACATTATTATTTAATTTTAAATTTTAACCTTAAGGTTAAATTATTTAAAATTAAATAATTAAACCCTTAATCACTCAAACTACCATATGGGTTTTTTAGGTGCTTTATAATGCGACAACTCCTTGCATTTATTTTTCATAAACCAATCCTGTATCCTTAAATATTATAATATTAATCCTTCTTCTTTGCCTTTTTGGAAAAACCACCGGAGGATATTAATGAAACTCGAACATCAACCTTGCCTATCAAACCTCGGACATAAACACCTGGATGACAATAAACTTGGTCCTCATCTTCCTTGACATCAATGACAACAAAACTTGCTCATATTTCCAACAATCTCCCCCTTTGTCATTGATGGCAACCCATTTTCCTTTTACCATTTCTTTTACCTCTTTTTGCTTTGCTCCCCCTGATTGAATGCTCTCCCCTAACTCAAATCTCTCCCCCTTTGACATCAATGGCAAAGGGTCACCTTTGGGGCTCGGGGCTAAGAATGAGACTCTTAGCTTAGCCCCTCCCCCACCTCCTCTTGAGGTGGTTAATTCTAGGGTGGGAGTATTTCTACTCCCAGCAAGCACTGATCTTTACCTTTGTCCACTTTCTTCCTCAACTGATCCTTTTGATTCCTCTGACTATTCATGTTCCTGCTTGTCTCTAGAATTTTTGCTCTACACCACTTTGTTGTATGCCCATCATTATTGCACTTATAACACTTAATGTTGTTATTCCTTGGAGGTGCAACTATCTTGAAGTTTCTTCTGGTGAAGCCATATCCATTTCTGTCATGAACCCTACAATTTACTGCCTTGTGACCAAACTGATTACAAGAGTAGCAATACCCTTGAAAAAGATTCATGTTTCTGAAATTCCCATATTCCTGTCTTCCATGTGTCCTGCACTATGAAGCCTTGTGCCCAAACCTATGACATGAGAAGCATCATCCATTGAAACTACCTTGCCTTGACCCCATTGGTCTCTTAGTCTCTTTTACCCTGTGTTGCTTCATGTTCCATCTGTTCCTCATTTGTGCATTGTTCCTTTCCTTGTTGAACTCTTTATTGTCCAACTCATCCTCAGAAGTCTCACTTTCTCTTACACTCTCTTCTTCTAAAGCTTCTTCTTCTTCGGAGCTTGAGATTGACTCCTCTCCTTGTTTTCTTTGTACCTGTTCAAAACCAAGTCCTGTTTTGTTTGATGAAGATCTTTGTACCTTGATAATCTTATCTAAGTTCTTTGAGCTTCTCCCAAACTTGTGTAGCTTATCCTTAGACTCTTTTACTTCCTTCCTTAGTGAAGCTACCTCATGCTCTAACCTTTCACATTCTAAAACCTTAGCTTCTAACTTCTCTTTAAACCTCCTTGTCTTAGCTATTGAGTTGGTTAGATCCTCTATAAGCTTTCCTTTCTCTTCATCACATTCTTGAAATTTAAGCTTGAGTTTTGAGTTTTGCTTTCTTACCTCCCTTAGTGCATCAAGGGCATAAATAAGTTCACCTTCAAGATCAACTTCTCCTTTCTCTGATTCTTCCTCTATTTGTTTGCCTTTGGGATCATCTTCATTCCTTTCTGATTTATTTCCACTAGAAGTACTCCTTCTTCTTCTATTGCCATAAGAATATTTTCTTCTAGTCCTTCAAGTGTATCTTCATATTCATCATCACTAAAACTGAATCCATTCCTTGTACAACTATCTTCAAGATGACCAAAGTTACCACATCTAAAACACTTGAGAATCATTGGTGCCCTTTTTCTAACATCATCCTTTTCTTTTGCTAGAAATAGTACTTCATATTTATCATCATATGAGGAACTTTCATCACTATCACTTGAGCTCTTACCTGCCTTGTCTGCATAGAAACTCTTCTTATGCCTTTGGAAAAACTTCTTTCCTTGCTTGCCTTGTCCATCCCTACTTTTCTTTTGGTACCTGTGTTTTCCTGTTTCCCTATTCTTATGATCCTATTTTTCTTCATCATTGCTATTTCCAGCCTCTGGACAATCAGATGCATAGTGACCATATTTTCCACAATTGAAACATCTAACTGATTTCGTACCTTTATACTTTCTTGAGTCCTTGTTCCTTCTACCATAATTTGCTTCTTCATCACTGGATAACTCATTGCTTGAATCTGACTTCTTACCCTTTGTCTTCTTAGTAGCTTTGAAGGTTGCTTCTTTCTAGGGAATAGGTTCCTCTTTTATTCTCATCTCAAAAGTTGTGAGAATGCCATGTAATTCATCCCTTGTCAAAATATCAATATCTTTTGACTCTTCTATAGCTGAAATATTTTCACTAAACCTTTTTGGGAGTGACCTTAAAATCTTATCACAAACATCAGATTCTTGAACTTCAAGCCCAAGTCCTTGCATGGAGTTAACAACCTCATCTACATGAAGTAGATATGCAACAATGTTTTCTTCATCCTTCATCTTTAGGTCTTCAAATATTCCCTTGTAATTTTACAACTTTACCCTTTTGACCTTTTTATCTCCTTCATATATGCCTTGCAACTTATCCCAAATTTCCTTTGCTGATTTGCAGTGCATAACCTTTATAAACTCTATTTCATGCAAACCTTTCAAAATTCCATTCATTGCTCTTGAATTGTAATGATGTAGAAGCTTACCATATTTATCTATAGGTGGAGTAGCTGGTGGTATGTATCCATTCTCAACTACTTCCCATACCTCATTTCCAAGTGCCATCAGGTGAATCTTCATTCTCATACTCCAAAGTACATAATTATTCCCATCAAACAATGGTGTTGAATTCCCTGAAGATCCATCCTTAGAATCCATCTATGTTCTTGTAAGCTTTTCCTTCAAGTTGTTAAACTCTTTTGAAGGAACCCGCTCTGATACCAATTGAAGAACACAAGCTTATACTGAGAGGGGGGTGAACAGTATAAGACCACTTTTTACTTTTCTTTACTCAAACAATATTATCTAATATATCAATGGCAATATCAATAGTAGTAATCAAATCAATGCACAAATCACCACACACAATAGAGACACCAATTTAACGTGGTTCACCCAATGTGGGCTACTCCACGGAGAAAATATTTCACTAATATTTTCTCAATAAATCTCTTGGGAATCCTTTCCCTATTACAATGTTTATGGACCTCTATCCAAAGGAGACACCAATCCCCTAATCAAGTTCATGGATCTCTATCCATAGGAGACACCAATACCCTCAACTAGTTCATGGATCTCTATCCATAGGAGAACTCCTTCTCCTCTACTCTAGTTGGTGATCCTCTAGAAGACTACTACCTCCACTACACTAGCTTGTGGATCTCTCTCCACTAAAGACTCCTATCCTCACTCAGAATACCTATCCTCACTACCCTAGCTAATGGATCTCTATCCACTAGAGACTACTATCCTCTACTCTATCACCTCCAAAGCTTACTCTCAACTCTATCTCAAATCTACACTAAACATAGTCCTTCGATCTAGCACAAATCTACTCAATCTCTATCTCAAATATACACTAAACATAGTCCTTCAATCTAGCACAAATTTTCTCAATATCTATCTCAAATATACACTAAACATAGTCCTTCGTCTAGCACAAATATTCTCAATATTCTATCTCAAATCTACTAAACATAGTCCTTTCGATCTAGCACAATTATCTTCTCAATTATCTCTAACATAAACTCTATCCTCAAATCTAACCAAACTCTATCCTCAAATCTATCCTCAAGCCTTAACACAAAGCTTGATTCAATCACAAATCAACTCTGCTAGATCTACCCCAAACCTTAACTCAAGGTTTGAACAAATCAATCAATCAACTCAACTCACAAGTCTTCTCAAAGACTTACCTCAAATATGCTCTACAAGTCCTCACTAAACTTCAATCTCAAATCTTCACCAAGACTTACCTCAAATCTACTCTAACAAGTCCTCACTAGAACTTGTCCAATCTACTCAACAAGTCTTCACCAAGACTTACCTCAAATCTGCTCAACAAGTCCTCACTAGAACTTTCCAATTCTCACAATCTCTACTACAAGTCTTCACCAAGACTTACCTCAAATCAGATTTGTAAGCTTCCACAAAATCTTACTCAACTCAACTCAATCTATCACAGAAAACCTCTTCAATCACACAAACAAGCTTCACATAATCTTGTTTTAATCTCACATAAACATATAGAGAATGGTTAGAGACTCAATATGCTTCACACTCACAACAATACTCAATCACTTTCAATATCTCTTGCTTTACCATAGAAACATATAGAGAATTGTTAGAGACTCAATATGTTTCACTCACAACAATTCTCAATCACTTTCAATATCTCCTTCAAATCAATCTAGAAATAAAGAACAATTTATTTCATAGAACTTGAACTATCACTCCAACACTTCCAATCAACTAAGCCCAATCAACTCCACTCAACCAATCACTCAATGAAAGCTTATTCAACAATGCTTATCAAACAAACCTCACATAACAATGATACTCATGATCTTTCACAAACCCTAGTTCAAGATAATTCTCAACTTCACATAACAATGATACTCATGATATTTCACAAACTCTAATCATGCACATGAAGGCTCACTCAAATATTTCCAACAATGCTTATCAAACAAGGTTTCTAGCATCAACTTTCATTCCAGAAAAACCCTCATCAATCAATATTGGATTTCTCAAAACCAAACTCAACAATGCTTATCAAACAATCCTTTTCACTCCAACTTAGCATTCACAACATCCAACAATATTTCACTCACAAGGAAGATATGCCCATACCTTTTGTTTGATGAAGCTTGACCTCAAAACCTATCTCAATCACAATCAACTCTTTGCCACTCTCAAAGGTTAGGTAACAAAATCTTCACTCAAAAATTCACTTAAATGATTCCTCAAAATATTTCACCATACATAGCATAAGATCTCAATTACACCTTATAAACTCCACACTTTAAAATATTAGCAAAAACCAAGTAAATCACTTCAACAATAACTTTTCATTAATCACCTTATTACTCCTCTTAATTAATTAACACCTTTATATTTAAAATAAAATATAACTCCTCTTATCCCCTTATTACTCCTTCTAAAAGGATAATTTAATTTTTAACTTAACCAAAACCTTATATCTCCCTCTTTATTTCCTTTCCAACCACCTTAGCACTAAATATAATCCCCTAGCGCACGTTCCGCAAATTCCGCCTAGCAAAAACCTTAATAAAAATTAAAAACCAATTTGCATACCTTTTTGCTTAGCAAAATGTCCTCGATGGGTTTCGAACTCCCACCTTTCCTCCACCAAGCGCCTTAGCGCTTAGACGTTCACCATTTGGGCTACGTGCCCTCACGTGAACTAAAGGCATGCCCCGATACCTTTATCCTCTTGCCTTCCATAATGCGAAAACCAAAACACTTCCTCCTCTTCAACAAAATGGCGTTCGCATGATTCGAACCCTGGCCTCGCGTTCCTCGAACGCCTTATCGCAGCCCCTGGCTACCAACTATGCTACAGGCTACTTTAGAATATTTTTTGCGCTCCACTCATGCTTATTCTTCCTTTGTACCCAACGAACTCAAAACACATGCGAATCTCTCTTATGGCGCACGAACTCTTTTTGCATTAACATATATTCGCAAGGATGATTATTGCCAAAGGTTTTTGGCATATTTATATACATTTCAATGCCCTTTCTCCAACGTCGGTGTGACATTCGAATTTTTTAAAATTCGAATTATAATTTTTAAACTTAGGGCCTTTAAAACATTATTATTTAATTTTAAATTTTAACCTTAAGGTTAAATTATTTAAAATTAAATAATTAAACCCTTAATCACTCAATCTGCCATATGGGTTTTTTAGGTGCTTTATAATGTGACAACTCCTTGCATTTATTTTTCATAAACCAACCATGTATCCTTAAATATTATAATATTAAACCTTCTTCTTTGCCTTTTTGGAAAAACCACCGGAGGATATTAATGAAACTCGAACATCAACCTTGCCAATCAAACCTCGGACACAAACACCTGGATGACAATAAACTTGGTCCTCATCTTCCTTGACATCAATGACAACAAAACTTGCTCATATTTCCAACAAAAACTACTTGATAACAATGATGTCCACAAAGGTACCTGTACACAAAACAACTATCATACCATAAAGACTATTAGCAAGAACAAATCTTACAAAATCTTAAGTTTTCAATAAGTCATAGGGTAGGGTGCAACCATTACTTCAAGTAGCATGGTACCATGTAACTTAAGATAAGATACATTTAATCCTTAGGACTACATTCACAAGCACTTCTAGCAGCTAGAGACCACAGGTAAGTCTAAAAATATTATTTTTCTAGTTTCAAAAACAACAAGATTTGATCCAAGTTTTAGCATCTTGTACTTTCATAAAAATCCCCAAAATCGCTTTGGGCCTCTTTACAAAATTTGGCGATTACTTAGAAAAGGCTCCAAAATCACTTTGGTTATATTTCTAAATTTTTCATTTTCATTCCATGCATGCTAGGAAGCTAAATAGTCACATTGTTTAGCATTAAAACATTTGCATAAAGTGTGAGAAGACCTTCAAACATCTTCATATCTATGAGTTGAGAGCAAGATTATGATCTTTACCTCATATATAAGGATCCAAGGGACATCTAGCCATAACCTTAACAATCATATATTGACTAGTGTAAATATATTTGTGCTCAAACAAGACTTAGCTTAGCTTGTTGAAATCAAGTGACATTCCTTGTCCTTCCATTTGTGTAAAGTTTTAATTTTGAGTTTTTACAAAACATAATTTTCATTGTTTCTTTGGTGTTTATTTAACTCTCAAAATATATTTTACTTTTTGAAAAGTCAAAAACTGAAAAGGACAAAAGCTTTGCTTTCTAATCTAGTTTACTTTTTAAGAATTTTCCACTTTCTTAAGTAGTGAACACACACACTTCACGTTTATTTCACATTGGTAAGGTTGGATTTCATCACTAACCCCCAATAGAGACTAGTGATGTTGAAATTCATCTCCTTCCTCTAGCTCACTCCCTACACACCATAGTAGCTCCAACAAGTGGTTTTTTGGACTTCATCACTAGATAATCCCCTACCCTTGAGAGATCCTTGGGGTAGATTAGGATTAGATACCCCTACTCATAGGGCTTCATATAATTAGTGAGTGTGCAACTATCATTTGTGACTAAGCCCATTCAAGGGTGAAGCGAAAGCCTAGATAGACTAGTAGTAAGTCTTAGACAATGCTACCTCTTTCTTAAGAGAATTCTATACATTTTTCCTCTAAGTTTTCAAATCCATTACCTTCATTAGAAGTCATTCAATTGTTTGTGTATAGGTACTCCTCACATGCCTTTGGGTATAATAGGAAGCTCTGTATGAACATACCTTTATAGAATATTTCCACCACCTCTTTCTCTATTTTAGGGTTTGTTCAAACATCTTAAACACATATTTGCAAAATTTTATTGTTCGTTCTTTCTCTTGTCTCTATAACTATTTCCAGAATATTCTCTATCTTTGTAACTAGTTTTAGAAAAGTCACGGGGTAACCTGCAACTAAAATAAAAAGTTGCACTCTAGCCTACAATCCAAACCTTTATTTTATAGAAAGGGTCCATAACTCCAAAAACATTCACATAACTGCCATATTAACCTAAAATAATCAAAAACTTGATTTTTAAACCAATTAATCTTCAATCATTATCCTTGAGGTTTAATTTTAAGTGCAAACACTCCTAACTATGGAGGTTTCTCCCATGATACCTTCTTCTCCAACCAATTCATAAGGGCATTCAAAGGAAACCACCTCTACCCATTCTCAAAATCCATTGTTTCCTCTCATTCCTTATGCCCACCTCGTTTTCCAAGTAATACAATTTCATCCTATGATCATGACCTCAGGTATCGGGCTATTCACATTGCTCCTCCCTTGAACTCTCATACGAGAACTGGTGAGTAGAAAATATATTTATGAAAATAGTTAATTTTTCTTCCATTTAATTTTATCAATCTGGGAGTTCGTAAACTTGTTGAGTACATGTGTAAAATATATGCCTATAGTACATTGGAATATGAGTCCTATGTGTCACTTTAGTTTGGTGGGGTGTGTTGTTCATGTAGTTAAGTTCATCCAAACCAGCAAAATTTAAGTGCAGGAAAATAAACAGTAATGGAAACTATAAGAAAAGTAATTTAAATTATCAAACATATGACTAAAAGGAAATTTGTAGAAAATTAATCACATAGCTAAAAGAAAATTGTAAGAAATTAAACACTCTTACATAATTTAATAAATAAAGAAATTGTAGAAAATAAACACACTATGCAAAAATAAATAAAGCAAGAAAAACACACTTGCAGATAAAAAAAATAGAAAATAAACAACATAAATAATGATAGCAAAAATAGAGAAGGAATACTTCTTAGAGTGGGCTTAGGCTTTTGTAGATGTCTACCCAACTAATTCACATAGTCACTCTTTCGAACACACAAATAACAAAAAAACTCAAGACTTTCATTTAAAATAATGCACTACAAATTATTGTTTAGGTTCGAGATCGTTTGCTTCAAGGACGACCTAAATTTTATACAGAATACGGTCATACCCTATTATAAATTTGGACTGTGCTAAAATTAATCACTTTTATACTATTTTCTATGATGGACGCGTGTATAATTTAATTAAACATCTAATAAAAGAGTGGCCATGCTAAAATTAATAATTTTGAGATAACTATAGCATACCCTATGTTTTACAACAATATTTATCTAAATTTATGCATGGTCTTCAAGTCAATGGTCAACACACACTTTATTCCATAGGACATAAGCACTATTCGACCTATCACTAGAATACAAGCACCTTTCCAACCTATCACTGAGATAAAGGCACCGTGTATAGGCCTTTTCTGTTTTGCTATGAAGTGCTATTTAAAATATTTCTTGTAATTACTACATTAGCATTAATATTAACATAAATACTAATCAAAATACTTGGCAAATATTATAGTATTAAATAAAAGTAGGCAAAAAAATGTGAAATGTTCTTAAACTAATGAGATATTTTATTGTCTCATCACTCTTCCCTATGTATTCTAATGCATGTCCTTATGCGTTCTATCTGGCCATGGTAGCATTCAAATCCAAATCCCTGTATAAGTTGACCCAAAACTTATTGGATGATGAATAATAACCTTTGTTTCTCTATATTTTCTCTAACCAAATTTGGAATTGTTGATTTGGTTGTGGGTTAGTATCAAAGTAATATGGAATAGGGGTGAGTATAGTGGATGGACAAAAATATAGGCCTATCCACTCATGCATAAGTGCCATGATCACTTTAATTAGTTTTACTAATATTATATAGGGCCATACTAGGTTTGTAGGTGAGATGGGTTCCCTCTTCCTCAAGGTGATGGACAGTTCATCCCACATCTTCTTACATGCCAACCTTGCTCTGTCAACATCTTCCCTTCAAAAAAATTGAAATCTAGTGATGCTCTCCTAGACATGCTTAAGATATATTTCCTTGATTTTATAGTTCCTATTAAATACAATATGTGCTAGCTAAGGCCTTTAGATTAGGTTGATAATACCTTAGAAAAATTATAGTCCTTACCTCCCTAATATTGTACTATCATAACTTTTGTTGGCATATCAATTGGTTGCTCAAAGTGGAAGTGAAGGTCCTAAGTTGCACAATGTCAATATAAATATGTGGAAAAAATTGTACATCATGAAGTGCAAATTTTTACACGTAAAATTCACATAGGAAGTTTTTTATTCTTCTAGACTCTATAGGAATGCTTCAATGAAAACCTATGTAGAAGATAGATCATAGGGGAGCTCAAAACAAATTCTTATTACCTACCATCTATAATATCATTCTTTCAAGAACATACTATAAATGCAGGAAAGTCCCTTGCACTCCACTACTTGCTCTACAAAGTGACACAAATATTTAACCTTTGTTTTTATAGTTATTAATTCCTCATTATATATTTTATTCTATTCCTCTAGGGTATGCAATGCTACAAGATGCCCTTCTAAAAATGGTAGCAAGTCATCATATTTCCACTGTTGTATTATGATTATCCAATAAGAGCATGCCCTATGGAAATACAATAGTTGGTTGGGGAAAAAGCATCTATGGAAAATTATTTTGTACCTCTATCCTCATAGTTTGGTTCATATTTATAATTTCCTCATTAACTTGTTTGAATTCCACTTTTATTTCCATTTTACGTTGATCTACCTCAATTTTCCAACCCAGTATGCTATATGTTGGGTCTTCCTACTCCAAATATCTTCTCTATTCTCCTTTTTTAGGATATCCTTACTATATTTATGTTGGTGTCTATTGAGGCATAGTTTGTGTTGGTTCCTACTTTGGAGCATCTTTTGCTCATCTAGATATTTAATCAATCTCCATGGTTTCTTTTCCTACTTGTCATATAAACACTTATTCTACAATATTTGGTCCCCTTTCTTCTATAGAAGTGACATCCATAATAGAATTAGGTGGGACCGGTTCCTATTGTTCAACAACAGTCACATTCATGACAAGGCTGGTTGGAGTTATTCCCTATTCATTAGCTTCTTAAAATTGAGTAGTAAATTTAAGCATAGTATTTGCTACTTCACCATGAATAGATTTAGAGACTACTTTTTTATTTAGTTTATCCTTAAGTTCATACAATTATTGCAAAATCTGACAAATATACTTATATTTTTATTTTATTTTCTCCTCAACTTCCTCCAACCATTTTTTTTGTGTCTTGATTATGAATCTAGAAGCTTTTGCATATGATGAGTCTTCAAGTTCTTATTTTGAATCATCCTCATGTTTTTCTAGAGCATCATATTTAGTTGAGTATGTGGGAAGTGGATTTAAAATAGACATCTATGATGGATAATATACCTATAATGGCTCCCCTTTTTATAGGAATACCAAAATCCTGCTCATCATCTTATTTTGCAATGATCAACTTCCTCCTTCTTCACTTTTGGGGCTCAAGAGGTATTGGCTTCTTCATTTGAATAATTGCATTTTTTTCTACCTTAAAATACTTCTAAGAGGAGGTAGCTTTGATGGAGTCTACTGCCCATAATGCTCTTGTGGTGCCTCTTCCTCTCCTATATTGGAGATGGTTTCAATTGACATGGCCACAATTTTAGCTATTTTTGTTTATTTTTTGGGCTACTCTACTACCTCTTTTTGTGTACCAAATTTATTTAGTGCTTTCTATGATTTTATTTTTCTACTAGTGGTAGGTTTGTTCTACCTTCTCTGATCTATTGTTCTTCATTTTTAGCAATCTAAGGGTGCTTTTCCTTTTTTGTTGGTTCTGGAAAATACTCCTCTTCCTATTCAGTGGATTCTACTAAAACCTCCATAGAATCCCCTAACATTGATGCTTCCTTTGTTGAAGAATATTTTGTTTGTGTAGATTCTTATTATAAGGTGTTTGATATAGAGGGATATTCTTGAGTAGAAACATATGCCTAAGAAAATAACTAGGTATCCCCACATTTAAAAATAATTATTCTCCTCCTCTTTTTTCATTCTATAGGTTCCTATTTAGATTTTATTTTTTTGCTATCTTTTAATTTATTCCCAAGATATTTAGGTCTCTTGGATGAAGAAGGCATATTTGCAGTATGTATTTGTTTAGCTCTAGGTTTTATCTATAGCCTACTTCCATATTTATTTAGAACAATAGGGGTTTTTTAGAACCTGCACTCCCAAATACTTCTCTTGTTCTCTCTAATAGGTTCTTGTTGATCAAGAGTCTAGCCTAGGATAAAATGTATGTATGCACCCTAAACCCAGCCAACATTGAAAGGTTGAAGGAAAGAAATGTCCTTCAGGTCAATCTCCAGAGAGGGCTGGTTCCCTTGCTACTTTAAAACTGGTATAAATATTAGGGAAATAAATTAATATAAAGGAAGGGAAATATGGTTGTGAGTTGAATAGATACTGTGGGGATGATTTAATAGCAAGATTAACAACCTAATTTAAACTAAAAATATTCAATATAAGGATAGAATAGAAACTGAACGCAAATCATATTATAAATCATGACTTCCAATATTATTCCAACATTCATTCCCCATTGAAAAACTAAATACAAACTCAAAATTTAATCCATAAATGATGATGTTAGTCTCACAATGACACTGAGAGGGGGGTGAATCGGTGTAGCTCTTTTAAAACTTAAATCTTCAACTCTTAAAGCCGAAACAATGAAAACTTGAAACCAAATAAAGCAAGTATAACAAGAGAACATCACACAACACAAGATGTACCGAGGTTCACCGATTTGGCTACATCCTCAAAATGACTTGTTTGGACTCCCATCCAAATCCAGCCTTTGCAAAGCACCAACTTTACAATCAATTTACCAGCACCCACTGGAAGGAGCACCAACCCCTGATTTATCTGCACCAACAAAGGAGCACCAACCCAGATTTATCCCAAGGAGCACCAACCCCATTTATCTACACCAACAGAAAGGAGCACCAACCCCTCTACCAAGCACCCACTTGATTTTGATATTGATAATAAAATGACATATATGAATCTTCTCTTCTCACATAAAAATTGACCGTTCTCTTAGCTCATTCTATCAATTGCTAAACGCTTTATGGGTATTGTGCAGAACTCTATCTATGACCTCCTCTCAAAATTTCAGCCAAAAATGATATCGTATGAGAAAGTTATGCCCAAAATACTAAAGTGACATTTTTCACCTTTTTCCCAAAAACACGGATTTTCACTCTTTATTTTTCTCCACACACTCTTCTCTCCGCACAAAATAAAATCACACTCTTCAATAAAACACTTCTAACTTAAATGCACACACTTGCATTCCTTTTCACTTTTCACTTTCTCCAAAGATATTTATTTAATGAAACTGCTTAAAATAATATAACTCCCTTTTTTATATTGAGAAGGCATTTCGTCAAACACGTCACATGCAAAGAATTGACACCTTACTCGTTCTCATACTTCGGAGCCACGTGACAACTCAAACCAAAAACAAAATATGATCTATTTGATGCCTTGAAGGTGTAACAACACTGAAACTGAAACTTTGGCGACTCTTCAAGGTCGAAACGGCCAACTAAAGGATTTTGCCCAAGTGGCACAAATTGACATAAAAGAGACCTGTAACGTTTTTGCAAAAATCATAACTCTCACCTCGTAACTCGGTTTTCTCTGAAATTTGAAACGTAGAATATTTGCAACACTGAATATGTCCAAACCAAAACTCACTACCTAAATCCTTACGGTTCGCCTGTACCACTTCCACAAAAACTGCTACTGACACACTTTTTCAAAAAGAGCGTTTTTGTGACAGTCTTGCAACGCTTGTAAAATTCGCCTCGTTTCTCCATTTTCATTGAAATTTGGAAAACATGTTCTTGAAGATAACGACCACCTCCAGTTCAAATTTTGCTGCATAAATCCTTACGGTTTGTTCGCAGTGCTTCTGACAAAACCTGCACTTTTTCAGCCTGTACAACCACTTGCCAAATCATCCGCCAAGATACCGGAAACACCACCGATCACTCCAAACACTGTGCTGACATCTCCAATGCTGTTCTGGACTATTTCCTGACATGCTGGCATGTTCCAAACTGATCCATCCTATCCAACTGTGCCCGTGGCGACTTTTGCAACTTTTTGACTATTTTGCTGCTTTGACAACTTTCTGACGATTTTTTCAACTTTTGCAAATTTGCACAAACAACCTGTAACAACTTCACCCAAACATCAAAAACATCCTCATAAGCATTTAACATCACTGTACATACTCTGAATAACCTCTGAACTCCTATCCACTGCATCAACCGATCTATCTGATTGTGTTGACAACAATGACAATACTGTCGTTGCACCTTGCTCAACAATCTCCCCCTTTGGAATTGTTGGCAACACACGTGCAATTTCCTGTAACTCTTCTCCCCCTTTGAAAACAATACCAAAGGGCTACTGCAAACTCCCCCTGAGTCCATGCACAACATTCTCAGGCAAAAATTATTACACTTAGCAAAAATCACAAACATGAGCAAAAAGATAAACAAATACACAAATGCTCCCCTGAGAATGTGGTCCCGATAGCTAGTCAATTCTTGGGAAGCGTGACCACTCCCAATTTATTGTGAAGGTACTCAAAGACTTCCTTGGGCAACGGTTTTGTGAAGATATCCGCTACTTGCTCTATTGTTGGAACAAAATCCAACTTAACCTCACCTTCCGCAACTTTCTCCTTCAAAAAGTGATACCGGATAGCAATATGTTTTGTGCGAGAATGCATAACCGGATTCTTTGAGATGTTAATGGCACTGGTGTTATCACACTTAACTAAAATTGGCTCACTGAAGTTAATACCAAGATCTTTCAAGGTTTGTTTCATCCATAATACCTGCGTACAACACGTTGTCGCTGCAATATATTCTGCCTCTGCTGTGGATAAGGAGACTGACTCTTGTTTCTTACTGTGCCACGTGACCAACCTGTCTCCAAGATAGAATGCACCTCCATTGGTACTCTTTCTGTCATCTACACATCCTGCCCAATCTGCATCTGAATACGCAATAAGGGTGAAGTCCTTACCTTTCGGATACCATAACCCATACTCCATAGTACCCTTGAGGTACCGAAGAATCCTCTTCACTGCTATCACATGAGTCTCCTTGGGACTAGCCTGAAATCATGCTACCATGCATACTGCCTACAAAATATCTAGTCTAGTAGCTGTCAAGTACAATAAGCTCCCAATCATAGATCTGTACATGGTTTGATCAACATGTGGAGATTTGTCATCCTTGCTCAACTTGCAACTTGTCGTCATGGGAGTGCTAAGTGGCTTACAATCCTCCATTGTGAACTTTTTTAGCATCTCTTTCACATATTTAATTTGAGAAATAAATATGCCCTTCTCATTTTGATTAACTTGCAACCCGAGGAAATACGAAAGTTCACCAATCATTGACATTTCAAATTCTTTCTGCATCTTATTTGCTAAATCTTTACACGACTCATCTTTGCTTGCTGCCAAATATGATATCATCTACGTATACAACAAGAACAATAAGATGGCCATTTTCTGTTTTGACATACAAATTACTATCCACCATACCTTTCTTGAACCCTTGTTGAGTAAGATAGTTGTCTAGCCTTGCATACCATGCTCGGGGTGCCTATTTTAAGCCATATAATGCTTTCTTCAACTTGCAAACCAAGTTGGGATCATCACCAAGTTGGAAACCATCTGGCTGCTCAATATAAACCTCTTCTTCAAGTTTCCCATTCAAAAATGCTGATTTCACATCCATTTGATAAACTTTGAAATTCTTGTAACTGCTAAAGCCAGAAACATTCTAATTGCCTCTAGTCTAGCCACAGGTGCAAAGGTTTCCTCAAAGTCAATACCTTCAACTTGTGCATAGCCTTTACATACCAATCTTGCTTTATTCCTGACTACCTGTCCGTCTTCATTCAATTTGTTTCGAAAGACCCATTTAGTACCGATTATATTTTTATTTGGAGGTCTTGGTACTAACTCCCAAGTTTTGTTTTTCTCGATCTGATCTAATTCTTCATTTATTGCCTTCATCCAACTTTCATCTTTGCTTGCGTCAACAACATTTTTGGGCTCAATGTTGGATAATAGAGAGTAGTTACTTACTACTCTTCTTCTTGTCTGAACACCAACTGTGGGGTCTCCAATTATTTGCTCTCTAGGATGATCTTTCTGCCAGTTGCTTATTTTGAATTTCTTATTTTCTTCCACTTTTGAATCACTATTTGAATCATCTGAGTCAATTTTTTGTTTCTTTTTCATTTCCTTTTCCTCATCTCCTTCAATAACCTCTTCATAAATTGGGTAGTTCTCTTCATAGCTAATTACTCGTTCCCTACCTTCATCAACTTTAACATCGACACTATCCACAATTTTCCTTAGCCTCTTGTTGTAGCATTTGTAAGCTTTGCTTTTTGACGAATAGCCAAGAAAAATACCTTCATCCGCTCTATCTTCAAACTTACCAAGGTTTTCTTCAGTTCTTTTGATGTAACACTTGCTGCCAAAAACTTTAAAGTATCTTGTTGTTGCCTTTTTACCGAACCACAACTCATAAGGAGTTTTGCTTTCATGCGTCCTCAACATGCACCTATTTTGGATGTATACCGTAGTATGGACTGCCTCTTTCCAAAATATGTCTGCTACTTTGCTCTCAGTCAACATAGTCCGTGCCATTTCCTGCATTGTCCTGTTCTTTCTTTCTACCACACCATTCTGTTGAGGTGTCCTGGCTGCTGAAAACTGTCTCCTAATACCATATTTTTCATAATACTCTGTAAAATCCTCTGAAATGAACTCTCCTCCTCTATCTGATCTTAAACATTTAATCCTTTTTCCTGTTTGATTCTCAACTTGGTTTTTGAAAACCTTGAACATCTCAAAAGCTTCTGATTTATGCTTCAAAAATAGTACCCATGTCATCCTGGAATAGTCATCTATACACAACATAAAATATTTGTCACCATTTATGCTTTGCGTTCTCATGGGTCCACATAAATCGGTATGTATTAGTTCCAAAGGTTTGCTTGTGTAGTACTCTTTTGTTTTAAATGAGACTCTAGTTTGCTTCCCCTTTTGGCATGAAGCACAAATGCTATTTGATGGTTTTCCAATGGTGGGAATATCTCTCACTGCCTTTTTTGAGCTGATTTTTACTAGATTGTCAAAGCTGATATGACCGAGCCTCTTGTGCCACAACCAATTTTCTTCTTCCTGTCCAATCAAGCAAGCTCCTTCGAAGTCTCCGAGAGAGTGTACAGGTTGCCAGATGTCCTCGATCCAGTTGCTATCAACTTTCCACTATTTGCTTTTCGACTTCACAACCCTGCTTCTTAAAAATCACTTCATGACCTCTATCACAAATCTGACTTACGCTCAACAAGTTATGCTTCAGACCAACCACAAACAAGACTTCTTTTGACTTGATTTTTCCATCACTGATCTTAACTGAACCTTTGCCAACTATCTTAGCTCCATCATTATTTCCAAATTTTATTGAACCACCTTCATATTCTTGTAACTTCTCAAATTTTTGTTTGTCACTGTCATATGAGTGGAGCATCCACTATCAAGTATCCATGGTGCAGATTTATTATATGCTTTAAATGTTGTTTGTACGATCAAGGATTCCTTTTCTTCCTTAGATCGCTCTTTTTCTTTCCACTCTGGTTTGATTACAGTTTTGGGCTCTTGTTTTGACTTTTCTTTTTCAGTAGCTTGTGCATGTTTTTCGAGAAATTTTCTATTTTGTCTCATTCCATTTGGTTGAAATTTTCTTCCCTGAAATTGATTTGATGCAAATGTACTTCGACAATTTCTTGCAATGTGCCCAAAATTATGACAGTTATAACATTCTACTGCATAATCCATCAAAGGTGAAAAAACATTTCTACTTGGTAAAATTCCTTGGTCCTACATTATACTTGCAATCTGAAATCTTATGTCCATAACCATTGCATTTAAAATAGTAACAAGAAAAGAGATGATTGAACCTGGGTGATGGTCTTTGCCATGTTGTCGTAGGAGCCATAAATCTTCTTCTTCTTTGATGTGTGACATTGGTGAATCCATCATTGTCAATTCTCCTTTCGTGCCTTGCATTATTGCTTTCTTTTGCATGAGTCAATTTTTCTTGATCAACTTTGTTTCTTATCTTCATTCTTTATGGATTCTTCATTTATGGCCTTTGATCCATTTGATGATTCTCCTTCGTCAAAGCCCAAACCAAATTTGATGCCTGTAGTCTTTTGGTTATTTATGATCTTATCCAACTTCATAGAACTTTCTTCACGTTTGTGATAACAACTAATTTTACGATTCATCTCTTCTATCTGCATCCTTAAACCAACAATCTCTTCTTCTAGCTTGTTGCAATAATCTATTTTCATGGTTATTTGCACTTCGAGATCTTCAGATATTTTCTTGGATTCTTCTATCTGTACTTTCAAACTGGTTATGATTTCATTTGCATCCTCAAGCTTTCTTGAAATTTTCTTATTCTTTTTTCTTTCTATCTTCAATTCATCCAGAGCTGCAATTAGTTCCTCTTCCAAATTTACTTCTGCATCAATTTCTTCTTCATCACATTCCTGTTCTTTTTCTATTTTTTCTTCTTTGAGTGCCATGAAAAGAGCTTCACCTGTTTCCTTTTCAGAATCCTCACCGGAGTTGTCTTCGATGAGCTGACATTCTTGGAGATGAAACTTTTCTTCTTGAAGTTGCCTTTTCTGAAATTTGTTTTTTTCTTCCAGTCACTTCTTTCTTGGTGCGATCCTTCATCACTTTTGTTCTTCTCATTAAGTGGACATTTAGCTGCAAAATGCCCAATGCCTCCATAATTGAAACATTTAAACGGTAACTTTCCTCTGTATTTTCCTTTTCCCCTTTTTAGTTTTCGAACAAAGTTTGCTTCCATTTCATCGATGTCTCTTCTTCCTCGGATTCTTGTTTTGCTTTCATATTTTTATGGGCTTTAAAAGCAGCTTCTCTATCTGTGGGTTTAGATTTTCCTATTCTCATCTCATATGCAGTCAAAGAACCATGCATCTCATCCATACTAAAAGAATTTAGATCTTTAGCTTCTTCTATAGCTGAAACTTTAGAATCAAATCTTTGGGGAAGAGATCTTAATACCTTTTTCACGATGACAGAATCTTTGATTTCCTCGTCGAGTCCTCTAATCGCATTAATGACTTCATTAACTCTCAGCATATATGCCTCTATGTTCTCATCGTCATTCATATTTAATACTTGAACTGAGCTCGATGTGTTTGTAACTTGGCCTCCTTGATCTTAACGTCTCCTTCATGAATGCTCCTCAGTTTGTCCCATATTTCTTTTGCCATTTTACAACTCATAATCTTTACCAGTTCACTATCCACTAATCCGCACATGATAGCATTCTTTGCTTTTGAGTCATTCTCAAACAGTTTCTTACCGACAACATCGGTTGGAGAAGTGGTGGGTATTGTGTATCCACTATCTACTGAATCCCAAATGTCGTATCCCAAAGCACAAAGATATGTCTGCATCCTGAGTCTCCAAAATGCGTAATTAGTTCCATCAAACAATGGTGCTTTGTTTGATGAGAAGCCTTCACCACCTGCCATTGTGTCACTTCCAAGATCACCCTAGCCGGTTAAGCTTGTTCAAGAACCTCGCTATGATACCAATTGTTAGTCTCACAATGACACTGAGAGGGGGGTGAATCGGTGTAGCTCTTTTAAAACTTAAATCTTCAACTCTTAAAGCCGAAACAATGAAAACTTGAAACCAAATAAAGCAAGTATAACAAGAGAACATCACACAACACAAGATGTACCGAGGTTCACCGATTTGGCTACATCCTCAAAATGACTATTTGGACTCCCATCCAAATCCAGCCTTTGCAAAGCACCAACTTTACAATCAATTTACCAGCACCCACTGGAAGGAGCACCAACCCCTGATTTATCTACACCAACAGAAAGGAGCACCAACCCCTCTACCAAGCACCCACTTGATTTTGATATTGATAATAAAATGACATATATGAATCTTCTCTTCTCACATAAAAATTGACCGTTCTCTTAGCTCGTTCTATCAATTGCTAAACGCTTTCTGGGTATTGTGCAGAACTCTGTCTATGACCTCCTCTCAAAATTTCAGCCAAAAATGATATCGTATGAGAAAGTTATGCCCAAAATACTAAAGTGACATTTTTCACCTTTTTCCCAAAAACACGGATTTTCACTCTTTATTTTTCTCCACACACTCTTCTCTCCGCACAAAATAAAATCACACTCTTCAATAAAACACTTCTAACTTAAATGCACACACTTGCATTCCTTTTCACTTTTCACTTTCTCCAAAGATCTTTATTTAATGAAACTGCTTAAAATAATATAACTCCCTTTTTTATATTGAGAAGGCATTTCGTCAAACACGTCACATGCAAAGAATTGACACCTTACTCGTTCTCATACTTCGGAGCCACGTGACAACTCAAACCAAAAACAAAATATGATCTATTTGATGCCTTGAAGGTGTAACAACACTGAAACTGAAACTATGGTGACTCTTCAAGGTCGAAACGACCAACTAAAGGATTTTGCCCAAGTGGCACAAATTGACATAAAAGAGACCTGTAACGTTTTTGCAAAAATCATAACTCTCACCTCGTAACTCGGTTTTCTCTGAAATTTGAAACGTAGAATATTTGCAACACTGACTATGTCCAAACCAAAACTCACTACCTAACTCCTTACGGTTCGCCTGTACCACTTCCACAAAAACTGCTACTGACACACTTTTTCAAAAAGAGCGTTTTGTGACAGTCTTGCAACGCTTGTAAAATTCGCCTCGTTTCTCCATTTTCATTGAAATTTGGAACACATGTTCTTGAAGATAACGACCACCTCCAGTTCAAATTTTGCTGCATAAATCCTTACGGTTTGTTCGCAGTGCTTCTGACAAAACCTGCACTTTTTCAGCCTGTACAACCACTTGCCAAATCATCCGCCAAGATACCGGAAACACCACCGATCACTCCAAACACTATGCTGACATCTCCAATGCTGTTCTGGACTATTTACTGACATGCTGGCATGTTCCAAACTGATCCATCCTATCCAACTGTGCCCGTGGCGACTTTTGCAACTTTTTGACTATTTTCTTTGCTTTGACAACTTTAAGACGATTTTTTCAACTTTTGCAAATTTGCACAAACAACCTGTAACAACTTCACCCAAACATCAAAAACATCCTCATAAGCATTTAACATCACTGTACATACTCTGAATAACCTCTGAACTCCTATCCACTGCATCAACCGATCTATCTGATTGTGTTGACAACAATGACAATATTGTCGCTGCACCTTGCTCAACAGACGATATAAATCTAATAGAAATGCAGAGCAGAAAGTATAAACATACATAAAATGATCAAGAACTTAGAGCCAAATAGTCCTTGAATCAAAGCAAATGTTAAACTGCGAGAGTTTCACAAGCAAATATCCATCCATTTTTTACATCAAGTTTCTTAGTATTTATAGAGGATTTCACCTCCAAAATTGAATGATCATTAAATAAAATGATGGCAAGTCAAATATTAGTCTAGCAATTTTCTCCTCGATAGCAACAACGAACCAATCCGATGGTACATTGGGAAGCAACGAGCAATTTTGGTAGATGGCATATCGGGACTTAGCCAGAATCAACGGCAAAATTTTCATCTTCATAGCGGTGCCTCAAAAATGAGCATTCACCACAATGGATGGTGCCTCAAAATCAATAGGATCACACCAGAGTCAAGAGCGAAGCGGACAACATTTAATTTTGGCAATCTTCTAGTTATCCATCGAATCTGATCTTCATTAGCAATAACTCTAGAAACATTAACTCCTTTGCCCCAAAAATTGAATTTATCTAGCCTTGAAATTCCTCCCCAAAATGATCTTCGCTCAAAGCGCCATCAAAAATGGCTTTCGCTTGGAGGAAATGGCGAAAATTAATTTTGCCAAGGTGAGGCCCGAAATGGACTTTTGCCATCTTTGAAATTCACCTAAAACATGCTTTCTCCATGATTTTCACCAAAAAAGGGCTTTCACCAGGAATTTCATTCGAAAATGGATTTTCGCCATGAATTTCACTTGAAAAGGGATTTTCACCATGATTTCCCATTTCCTTGAAAAGGATTTTCACCATGATTTTCACCCATTCCAAAATGGATTTCACCAAAAATTTAATTCACCTACCAAACATGAATCTTTTTCCCAAAAATATATTTCGCTCAAAGCATTACCCAAAAATAGATTTCATTGAGCAAAACTCATTGCACACTTAGGAAAAAATGCCAACACTTTTAGTGGCTTACGGGGTATTCAGCTCGCCTAAATGCAATTGATCCCAGGGCCTTTATCCATTGGGCTCAGAATTACCATCATTGATTGCATCAGATTATCTATTACTTGCACCAGTCTCTTCCTACCCTTTGAGATGCGAACATGTAGTTTCATATACTATGACGACTTCAACCCAAGCATCAATACTGATCACCTGACGAGTCTAGAGTGTATCAACAATGTACCGAAAGGTCTGAACCTGCTCTAGGTCAATGTAGTTGGCCCTCTAGTTGAGCTCCAACAAACCAGACTCGATGCGAGTAAGCTTCTTCATCAATGGTAGCACATGCTCTTCGGTGATGGGCTCTTCCTAACCATCAATCTCTAAAGTGTCATTTTTAAAAATAGCCCATACTGCATCCAGGTCTTTCTTCACTAGAATATTCCCCTGATCATCAATGAAACTAGGGAAACCATTGCTTGCTACAGTCTCAAAATAGACCAACGAAATACGCCTCTCTTGTTCAAACATATCTAGCAACTTTTGGGTTTCTTTGACCAGATCCAACCTAGAAAAATAAGTGCATAGTGTTATCTTGGCATTTGCCCAAGCTCGGGCCATGTCGCTCATTGGGCCAAAATTGAAATCCATTTTAGCCATTATTTGGATCTTCATCACCATTTCCAATTTTGGTTCGAGGTCCTCTTTCGAATACTCCACTACGTGCAAGCCATACGAAACAACCTACTACACCTCCTAAAGGAACATGAGAACCAATGTTGCTTTTGATGCCATTATCGAACAATCGATAAGTAGATGACTACGAGCCTCCTTGAATTTTTCCTTCGTGAGAGCTATCGATTGCATCACCTTATCTACCAACTGATCCTACAGACTCTAGATTTGGTCCTTCAAGGCTTGGACTTGTTGCTCTACTTCTTACCATGTTGCTTGATGTTGTTCGACCGCCTGCTTGTATCCTTCAATTTTGCCCTCCAAGCTTATCACTTTCTACTACCATCACTGAGATTCTAACTATGCAGTGTCCAGTTGGACCTTCTACTCAGCTAAAGCATCTTCTAGTTCTACTATCTTCACTTCAGCTTGGAAGAAATGATCCTTGAAATGTTCACCATGCAAGTAGATTGAACTCATATCCACCTGTATGTTACCCATTTTCTCAGTCGTATCAATTTTTGTGAGGTCCTCGATGATGAACTGATATGAATAATCATTCGACATCATTTCTCCTTGGAGTTTTGGACCTAAGGGACCATATTCACAGTGTGCACCTCCATAGCCTCTGGATCAAAAGTCACCTTCTTCACTATCTTAGTTGGGGCTTGCGCATCCTTCCACTTATAAATTTTCAACCATCATGAGGAACTTTATCATGCTCGATTGATCTTCTCTGCTACGGTGCTCTGGTAGAAGTTCCATTTTTGAAGCCAGTGGCTCCTATGATGCAAAAATTAGGGAAAATAGGAAGAGAGCCTATTGAGGGTTTGGCTCAATAGAGGGAGCGAAAATGGAAGGTGCTATAGTTACACTTACCCTTGGAGGGGCTTGCATACTTATAGCGATAATGGGGTTGATAGGGGTGGAAGATGGAATGGAGGATAATGGAAGGGAAAATGGATTAGGGGTGGATGCAAATGAACTGAAAGATAGAGGAATGGAAGGAATAGAAGAAGTGAGAGGAGCATTGGTGACCTACGACTATGAAATGGAGAAGGGAGCAGAAGAGATAGATACAAAAAATGGAAGTGAAGTGGAAGTAGAAACTATAGGATGAGAGGTAGTGGTCACCAGATGCTTATTATTGAGAGAAGAAGAAAGAAAATGCGTACCTACAGGCTTCAACACCATTTGAGTCGATGATGAAGGTTGTTGCACTACTGGATCTTTCTCTTCCTCATATTTCACTACCTCTACTTCAAGATCTACCAACTTCACCATCTGGCTTGGTTATCCTTGCTGAGCCGAAGAGGGTGCCTCCCTAAAACCAGTCTACTCAACCGCAAGTGAAGAAAGAGGGTTTGTGCTAGGAGCAAAAACTGCACCACTTCTAGGCTTCTTTACAATTTTAGGGAAAGATAACTTTGTACCCACGCTCCTTTTTTGAGTGAAAGTTATTCTTCGGGTGGTAGGTGTTCCTCTTCTTCTTACAACTGGCTCCTCTTCAACCAATGACTTTTCTTCTCTTACCATGACCTCTTCATTATCAGGAATTTGAATACTTTGAGGCACCAAGTCAATGAAAGAGATGGGTTGGTACTTATCACAATGCTCATCATAAATTTATGAAAATACTTCATCCATAGCCAATGGGTAAGCTGACCCAGGCTTCCCTCGGTGAACCCTCATGATCCACTAGTTGGTGATCTTCTCATCAGACCATTCAGGCAATTTATCTTTCATTTGATTAAACAAATCCTTAGGAGGAACCTACTCTGGATGATTTGTAAGATCATACTCGACTTCCATTTCATAGAAATCATGCCAAGGAGGGAGCGACATCATCTTTTCAATATGCCACTCAAGGTCACATCCCTTGGGATTATTCCTCTGCTGCAAGATATCTTCTTTGGGGTAGCAATGAAAATTCTTAGCCTTGATAAACTTCCCAAAAATACCCAAAGGGTCATATCACCATCATTGGGGAAGCTCAATTAACCCAAGGTCATACAATATTTCGACAATCAACTCATTCTACCCGCATTGAGTCACTTCAATATCACCAAAGTGAAAAGGCATGGTGCACATGGCTAGCTTTCTCCTACCTGACCCATATGTGTCATTGGTAAAGTCATTCTATTGGGCTACTTCCAATGCAAATAGATGCTCCATGGTAAAATACGACAAAAGAAAAGGCTTGCCGAAGAAACCAAAAATTCTAACGACAACTCCTTGCATCAACAAAAATATGTCACCTTTCTCTTTTCCAACAATCTCCTCCTTCATCGCTTTCGACACTCTATCACACGCATCATAAATGAGTTCAAGGGTGGGTCCCAAAAACATCCGATTAAAATTATAGTAGGATTCCTTCTTCGAAAAATTTTGGGTCCATGAATAAACCGATAATATTCCACCTACTTCATCTATTTTCTTCACTACTACAAAGGCAAAATGATGATGCATATAATAAAAGAAGTACCAAACCAGAAAAGAACAATGCCTGAAGGTGACGTCTTCCCCACTCTACACCTTCTCCAACTGAGTGTGCATCCTTCGAGCTACAAAATCTACCCAATCAAAGAAAATTGGATTTGTGTTCACCTTCATGGTAGTCGAGGCATAAAACTCAACCTGTGAAATGCATTGTGCAAGTGATGCTTACCACTTATATACTATGGAGTCTATGGGTAGTCCGAAAATCCATGCCAACATCGAATATAGGTCTAGGCTCTTAAAATATTTTAATAACTTTGACAAAGTTAGCAATTCTCCAAACTGAGGTGTTTTTAGCAATTGATTTTCCATGAACTACCGCATGGGCACTATAGACTGATATCTTTCCTCCTACTCTACAAGATTGACCTTCTTAAAAATGATGTCAGAAGGAGGTCTCACACCACAAGTGAAAGCTTCTTTGATAGAGTTGGCTGAAATGTTGAACAACCTATCTCCATTTTGTTAACAAAAAAAAATCCCACACCAACTCTGGACATGCATGCACCGCATACAAAGATACCAAAACATGAGAATAAAATATCATGGTGCATAAAATTTTGATGGATACCTTCTGAAGAGCAAATTCGACATCTTGCCACAATTTCTCCATGCCTTTGTTCATGATTACACAATCATTAATTTTTGCAAGTCGATCATAATAAGGCGCCAATTCTTCTTCTTCATCCTTTTTAGCTTTTCATTGCTTCTTTCCTACATCAACCTTCTTCTGGGCCTTCTCTTTCTTAGCTTCTATGGTCTTCCTTGCCATATTCAAACTTTTTTCTTTAATAGACAACAAATAATTCTATACCTTCGAGCAACGACTCTACAAACAGGAGCTCTACAATTTTCTTTGTTTATTCAACTAAAATGTACACCCTTTTATAGCTTTTCGACCACACCTATCAGATTTAATGCATGTGATGCACCTACTAAATTTGAGATGAACGTGCACCTAGGTCTTGGGGCATGTCACGCTCTCCCATGATTTTAATGGTTTTACCCATATCTTTTTTGAGCATCATGATAGGTTATTTTATTTTTTCCTTTTTGGGGCATGCAACCTATCATTAATGATTATCCTTGAAAATATGATTACCTACTTTTTCACCTTGAACTATGTGATAGGTACTTTTTTTCTGATGTGGAGTACCGACAATACCTTTTTCTAACTTCATTAAAAAAGCCATGCATCTAGGAGTTTCACTTAAAAAATAAGGTAAAAAGCACTTTCGCTCACTTAGACACCAAAAATAGCTTTCACCAACTCGAGCACCCGAAAAGCATGTAAGCAAAAAATATCCCCTTCCAACTTGGTTGAATGCCAAAAATACTCTTTGATGGTGCAAAGATGAGTTTCGCTCCGACAAACAAGATATGCATGGGCAAATTTTTTTTCCCCTTTAAAATTTTATTTCACTAAAAAAGCAGGTGAGAGAAATTTCCAACTTGAAAAAACTTGCAAAAAAATTTTTTTTTAAACAAAGTCAAATAGACTATATACATATTTACAACTTGGATGTTCCTGCATTTCTTTACTGATAATAGGCCTTCAGATGAAGACCATTGACTGGAATCGATAGAACACGACCTTCCATATCCTACAAATAGAATGAATTAACTTGATTACTATTGGCGATCTGGAAGGGACCTTCCCATATTACCTCAAATTTATGATGATTTCCTAGCTTGGCCTTATTTTCATTCCATTTCAACACAAGATCACCAACACTAAAAGCTTTGTCTAAAGTTTTCTTACTAAACCAGTTCTTAGTCACCTAGATATGCTTCATGAAAGCATTATATGCTTTCTCTCTTTCCTCTTCCAACTGCAAGAGCTGAGACAACCTTGTACTCATAGGATCAAACTCCCCCTCTTCACTATCAAGCAAGTGCAAGGACTGGAGCATCGACAACTCTATATGGATAGGCAAAACCGCTTCTTTTCCATACACCAAAGAGTATGGAGATGTTTTGATAGACTTCTTAATTGAGATGTGATCAACCCATAGAGCTTGATTCAAGAGCAAATGCCAACTTCGCTTGTTATCTCCTAGAGTTCTTTTCAAAATCCTTAGCAGATTTTTATTTGTTGACTCAGCCAATCCATTTCCCTATGGGTAATAGTTGGATGAAGTCTTCAAATATATTTTGTACTTGCTTGCAAATTCATTAATTTTGGCTCCAATGAATGGAGTCCCATTATCTATCACAATGGCATCTGGTACACCAAAGCGCGTTATCAACCCCTCTAGGAAAGAAATGATAACTTCTTGATCTACTTTCTTAGTTGGCACTGCTTCTACCCATCGGGTGAAATAGTCAATGGTTATTAAGATATATTTATGCCCAACAGATGAATTAGGGTCAATAACCCCAATAAAATCTAAGCCCCATTGTTGAAATGATGCTTCTACTTGAATTGGGTGAAGCGGTAAGGAAGCATTTCTGCTTTGACCAACATATCTTTGGCATTTATCACAACTTTGGCTAACCTTGAATGCATCAGAAAAGAGAGTAGGCCAATAATAACCTACCTTTATGATTTTTAGAGCCATGGGTCTACCTGCATAATGTCCTCCTGATAATCTAGAATGGAATTCTTCTAGGATCTTCTATTTCTCTGACTCTTTGACACATCTCAGAAGCACTCCATCAATGTTCTTGTGGAATAGCTCATTTGTCAACATGACATATCTGCAGGCTTGCAGCCTAAACCTTCTTCTTTGTGAAGCATTAAGATGAGAAGGACACCTTCCTGTATTGAAGTATTCGACAAGGTCTTCTATCCAATCTCGGTTAATTACGGGCTGATTAGCAAGATTACTTTCTTGCACTAGACCTTCAAACTAGCACGCTATTATTTCAGAAGTAGCACTCCTCGCAAGCTCTTGACATAGTGCTCGACCATGAACCAACTTGGTCGACCGAATCTTGATATCATATTCTTGGATCTTGGAGACCCAACCAACTCTCTTATCTCCAAGTTCTCCCTGGATAATGAAACTTCGGACATCAATATGTACAACATGAACTATCATTTTGCTCTATGAAATAAAATGTCGAAACTTCTTCAGAGATTTCATCACTGCATACACTTGCTTCTCAATGAAGTTATATTTTTCTTCATGCGGTTGAATCACTTGACTCAGGAATGCAATAGGTCATTCATTTCCATCTTCTCCCTTATGTGTAAGGACAGCCGCATAACTTTCTTGCTCACCGACAACATAAAGGATGAAATCCTTAGAATAATCAGGATTCACCAAGATGGGAGCCTGAGCAATCCTCTCCTTAATCTCTCTGAATGCTTCTTTTCTTTTCTCCATCCATTTGAACTCAACATTCTTTTTCAAGAGTTCAGTCATTGGCTTCACTACTTGAGCAAAGTCTACAATAAACTTCCTAACGAAGTTGATTTGGTCGAAGAAATATTGTAAACTTTTCTTGTTAGCTGATAATGGGAGCTTTAAGAGAGCTTCGACTCTAGCTAGGTCAACAACTAACCCTTTCTCAGAAATCACATGGCCTAGGAGCTTTCCTTATTTTACCATGAAGATGGACTTCTTTGGGTTGATGGATACCCCAAATTCTTGGTACTTCTCAAATACCTGTCATAAATGTAAACCATGTTCCTCCCTTTTATGGGAGAAAACTATCATATCATCCAAATAAATGATAATGATTCGGTTCAGTAACTCACCGAAATCTAGGTCCATTGCTCTCTGAAAGGTTGCTCCGACATTTGAGAGGTCGAAAGGCATTCATTGGTAAGAAAATGTTCCCCACTTTGTGGTGAATGCCATTTTGTATTGGTCTCCATATTTGACCCAGATTTGATTATACCCAGAGAATCCATCTAGCAGAGAAAATATTTGTGCTCCTGCAACCATGTGGAGGATCTGATCTATCTATGGCAAAGGATAATGGTCCTTTAGAGAAGCTTGATTAAGATTTTGGAAATCAATGCATAAGCGAATATCTCCATTCTTCTTCTGCATAGGGACCAAATTTGCTACCCAGGAAGAGTGCTTGATAGGATAAATGATCTTTGCTTTGAGCATCTTCAAGAGTTCTACCTTCATCAGGGTCTCGATTTTGGGGTTGAATGGCCTCTACTTTTGTCTGAAAGGTTTTACTCCTTCCTGTAGTTCAATTGTATGTTGGATAACATTCTTGTCATACCCTTTGAGGTCCTGATAACTCCAGGCGACAATGTCTAGGAATTCTTGGCATAGTTCCTTGATTTGCTCGAGTTCTTCAGGTGTGCAGTCAGTTCCAACCTTGATTGATTTTCTAGGTTCTAACTGCAACTCTTTGTACTCCTTTTCATCCACCTTGATCTTATGCTTTATTGTTCTATCATTTTTATCAAAGAGACTTTCGAGCGAAATCAATCCTTTCGGGATGTGATTATTTTTCAACTGGATCAATCCCTCAGGTTCTTCTTCATCAAATGTTCTCCCTTCAATACTGCTAGCTTCATTTATCAAGAAGTTCACAATCTACTCATCATTCTCGAACACTTGCCAATGAATATCCTTATCAAGAACTGAAGGCCTATAAACAAGCTTCACAATCTTTGGTTTTTGCATCATGTGTTCAGTTAGGGAAAACCTGGCACCAATGGATGCCAAGAGATCGATATGCTTATTTTATTCCCATGAAATTGCTTGGATATTTAACATCATGTAGGCTTCAAACAGGTCCCAAAATTTGTTGTGATACACCTTCAAATAGTGTTGTTTGGAGACACACTTGTTAGTCACTTGATTGACAATCAACTCTGAATCTCCAAAAATCTAGAGTTGTTTGATCTCAAGTTTCTCTACTTTCTTCAAACCTAAGCACAATGCTTCATACTCGACAACATTATTTGTACAACTCCATGTCAGTCGATATGAATATGTCTTCTATCTACCAGAAAGGGAGATGAGGACAATCCCTACTTTAATACCATTTTTACATCTTGCACCATCGAAGAAGAGTTTCCACAACTGATCTGAGATAGGATCTCCATCATTGGATACCTTCACTTCCACCTTTTTAGGCTTGGTAATGGCATAGCAACCAATCTCAGTTTCAATCATTGCATTGAAGTCATTCATGGAGAATTCATATTCTATGTGAAGTTCACCTAGAGCTTCTTCCATTAAATCTAACTCTTCCATCTCTTCGATCATCAAGTTAGCAGAATCCATGCACTTTTCTTCATCCTCGATCCTTTCTATATGAAAGGTGGAAGGTTTCTCATTGTAGATCTGAATTATTTTCCCTTTGAAAGGAATTTCCAGATGGGAATAATCTAGAGAAAGATAGCCTCCCAGCTTGGCAGTGAATTCTCTCAAGAGGCACATACTAAAGTATGGTTCCAAATCAACCATGACCACCTCCTGGATCATAGTGATTTGAGGTATTTTATGCAACACAATTGGGATATCTTTAATAACACCCACTATTTTCATAGGGGTTCCATCCAACTACAAAACTCCTAGGCTACTTTTGGTATACTCCATGCCCATGATCTCGCAAACCACTTTTGGCATGATAGTCATCGCAGCACCAGAGTCAATCATGCAGTTATGCACAATCCAACCCTCCATCCTGAGAGACAAGTAAAATGGTGGTGGTCTATTATTTCCAGTAGCCAAAGTTGTAAGCATCTGAGCTAACACAGTCTGAGTAGGATTTTTATTTTTACCTTTAACAGACTTCAGAGATTCTTGCAACAAATCAACCTATCCAGGCAATTGCAAAGCATCATAGAGACTAACCTTGGCAGGAATTTTCTTTAATTCTTCAACAATATTGTACGTGGATGAACTGGATTCTCTTCCTTCATTAGCAACCTCATACTTGCTCTGATATTGTTGCATGGCTTCCACCCTCTGACGCTTGGTCAAATATGGGTATTTAAGGTATTCTTTTACCTGTTCCTTCATCTCAGCTTGCGTTTGTGAAGTTGATGCCTTCGCTTGAGAGATTCTTTCTTTTGCTTGTGTGAGCAAGAGATATTTTAAGAGAATAGGTTCTTTCGACTTAGGTATTGAGTCAGGTGCCTTCGCCTATGCTTGTCTCTTTTCATTCTGCACCTTCAGCTCAGTAGGTATCTTCAGTGGCTCCATCTCAACTGGGTCCACTATGATCGAATTTTTTCTAGCTCTCATGAGAACTAAAACTTGTTCTATGGAAGGGATCATAAAGTTATGATCGAATTCTCTAATCATGTTGATCTGACCATCGAAAGAGTTGTCTACCAATATTTGCACATAGTTCAGATGAACCATGCAAGTTTCTTCACCATGCGGATCATTGCAGGTAGAACACCAATACATTTTGTCTGATGGGCCAGCTTCTTCATTTATCAACACGTTGCATTCCTTTCAAGAATCTTGCTGGTCAAAGTTGCTTGCTCTCTGGTGATTGGTGGAGGTTGAAATCTCCTAGGCTAGAAACTTCTCTCAACTTAGCTTTTCTTTAGGGTTGTGATCTCATTTGTCATCATTCTCATTATTGAATGCATTGATTGCATCTCTTGCAACATCTTCATTTGAGGATCAAGATTTGAGGGTGTTGGAGGAGCTGGTAATGGTAGTGGTACTGGTAGAGATGATAATGCTGGGAATGGAACTGGAGAAGCAGTTGTGGAATGGAAGGGGTAGGCAATTATAAGATAGAAACTATCGAGGTTTGAGAGGAACTAGGATTCCATGAAGGAACTGGATACATGGGGGACATTGGTAAATATTGAGAAGATGCATTGGGATATAAATGTTGTGGGAGATCAAGAAATATCGACATCATCATTTTTGGTGGGAGCTTACCAATAGCAATTAAATCAGCTTCAACCTTTTGCGCTTGGGAGTACAAGGCCAAAAATGTATCAACATTGGACTGACGGATGGCCATGCTAATGTTAGAATTAAAGGCCCAGAGATAATAAAATGTAGCTTGTTCGGGAGTCGGTCAGAGACCATCAGGGACTCTCTACCAAGTTTGAGTGAACCTAACATTGAAGTCAATGATTTCCTCCTATGGATACCTCTGAATATTAGTGAATTGATGCAACGAGAGAAAAGGATCCGCTTGTTCATTGAAGCCTTTTATCATTAACTCAACCAACTGGTCCCATGTGGTAATAGTGGTAGGTGGTAAGGACCGGTACCAATAAAGCATCTTCCCTCTGAGAGAGAGCACGAGCAATATGACCATGACATCTTCATCTGTGATGCTATGAATAGTTGCCAAAGAAGCCACATCTTGAACATGCTCATAAGTTATTTTTCCCGTACCATCATAAGTAGGCAAAGCCTTTAATGTTGGGCATTTTTATTCTCTAAGCTAAAAATTTGTCATTGATGTCAAAAGGACCTATGCAAGTAAGCACTATGATTTTCTCCACAAAGAGCTTCATGAGAAGCAAAGGTTTTGATCAAAAGGATGCATGGAATTTGGTTCCAAAAATGAGCTTCAAGGGAAGCTTAGAAAAGGGTTTTTATTTAAAACCATGGACAACATATTTGAAATGGATTTTTCTTAAAACCCAAGTTGGCTTTTCGTTTCATCGAAAAAGGTGCCCCGGTGATGGAGATATTTAATTTTAAATATTTAGTTTAAATTTTAAATTATTTAAAATTAAAATTAAAATTTTAAAATTAAAAGTAAAAGTTTATCCACCGACGTCATGAGGAAGTGTCAACGTTTCCAAGCAGAGGAAAGGCATATATATATGCCATTAAATTCTTCAATTTAAATCATCCTTGCTCTTGTTGTTAATGTGATTGTCAGAAAGCAAATAAAGCTCGTGCAAAAAATGTTCAAGTGGTAGAAGCAATGAATAAATCAGATGGTGTGTGAAACCCAAGTCACCTTGGGCAGTGTGGTCTGTTGGAAACTCAGGCATCACAAAGGCATTTGGTAGCACAAGGTTGTGTGTTTGATTTTTGGCAAGGTTTGTTTGTTGTGCTTTGTGGTGGAAGCGCCAAGGGTGCACGGTTTATTTAAGGCACGTGGGCCTGTAGCATATAAAGGGAAGTTGTGTCCCTTTTGCATTGTGAATGAGCAGGTAGCTAATTTGGCTATCTTAGCCGTGGCTAAGGTGACCGCGGTGAGGCAGGTCAAGGGGTCGAAACACCTTGAGGGAGGTATGCGATTTTTTTAATTAAAATTTGTTTGAATGCTCTAAAGTTTGGAGTGATAAGGGTTAGAAAATATTTTATTTTTGTAAAACCTTTGTTGTGTTTAAAAGGTTAAATAATTATTTTGTTGGTGAAAACCATAGATGATTATTTCAACCTTATGGTATTGATTTGAATTTTTGAGAGCATTATTTTAGGAGAAATAAGGGTTTTGAATAAAGTGGAAATTGAATAGTGGCTTATTGATTATTATTTTTAGAGGGTTTTTCTATAAAGGGAATTTGGTGGATGTGATTATTGAGTTGGAGTAAAAAGGTGTAAATTGAGTTATAGTTTATCTTGTAGTCCACTAACCCTTGTTGAGATTGGAAAAAGAAAGTGTGTTATGTGTGGCAGATTTTGTGGACAACTTCTTGGCATCAATAAGGTATGGGAAATATTCTCCATTGATTTATTTGGGTGGTTGATTTCTTAAAATATCATTGGAGTGAAAAGGATTGATTATGGTTTCCTTTTGAGAGTTGTTGGTTGAATGCTTCAAGGATTTTTGGTTTGAGAGTTATGGTTAAAACCTTGTTTTATAAGCATTATTGTTGAATCCATTAGTTGTGTGAAAAACCTGAGTTAGGGTTTGAGAAGAACATGAGTATCGTTGTTATGTGAAGAATATTTTATAAGCATTTTTGTTGAAGCCCATTGGTTGTGCAAAGAAATTGAACTTGAGTTAGAGAAGAACATGAGTATCATTGTTATGTGAGATTTGTTATTGAACATTGTTGGAAACATTTTGAGTTGGTTGATACATGCTTGGACTAGGGTTTGTGAGAAAGGGTTGTTCATTAAGGTGATTGGTTGAGTAGAGTTGATTGAGCCTAGCCAAGTGATTGTGTGAAGTGATTGTTCAAGTTCCATGAAACAAACTTTTCTATATTCTGATTTGAGTTGAGTTGAGAAGAAATTGGATTTGAGTATAGAACATATTGAGTCTCTAACAATTCTCTTTATGCTTCTATGAGATTGCTGAGTTGAGATTGATTTGAGTTGAGATTGGGATTTGAGTATAGAACATATTGAGTCTCTAACAATTCTCTTTATGCTTCTATGAGATTAAGTTGAGATTTTGTTGAGTTGATTTGAGGTAAGTCTTTGAGAAGGCTTGTGGACTGATTTTGAGTAAGCTTTTGTGAAATATTGCTATGCAGATTTGAGTAAGTTCTAGAGAGGACTTATTGAGCATATTTGGACAAGTTCTGAGTGAGCTTTTTATGCAGATTTGAGCAAGTCCTAGAGAGGACTTATTGAGAAGATTTGGACAAGTTCTAAGTGAGCTAGTTGAGCAGATTTGAGCAGGTTCTGAGTGATCTTGTTGAGCATTGAGCAGGTTCTGAGTGAGCCTATTGAGTAGATTTGAGCAGGTTCTGAGTGAGCCTATTGAGCATATTTGATCAAGTTTTGAGTAAGCCTATTGAGAATATTTGAGCAGGTTCTGAGTGAGCCTATTGAGCATATTTGAGCAGGTTCTTAGTGAGCCTATTGAGCATATTTGAAGAGGTTTTGAGTGAGCCTATTGATATAGCTTTGGAGTTGACAGAGTATAGAGGATAGAGTCTCAATGGATAGAGATCCAGCAGCCAAGAAAATTGAAGATAGATCTGATTGATGAGTTTTCAAGTGGAGAGATATCCACAAGTCAGTGCAGTAGAGAGATAGAGTCTTCTAGAAGATCACTAGCCAAAGCAGAAGGGGAAAGAGTTATCTTGTGGAAGAGATCCATGAACTTGAGATTAGGGGATTAGCATCTCCTTTGGATAGAGGTCCATAAACATTATAATTGGGAAGGATTCCCAAGATATTGATTGAGAAAGTTTTAGCAAAATATTTTCTTCGTGGAGTAGCCCGCATTGGGTGAACCACGTAAATTGTTGTGTCACTTTTGTGGATGGTGTTTTTTACATTGCTTTGATTATTGCTATTGATACTACTATCTATACAATGCATAATATTAAATTGAAAATAAAAGTAAAAGTGGTCTTATACTGTTCACCCCCCCTCTTAGTATAAGCTTGTGTTCTTTATTTAATGTTGTTATGATCAAATATTGAACTTGCAGATTCAAATATTCAAAATGATTTCATGTTGGAAACTATTGTAGTGGATTTTGAGCTATTTGGATCAAAGAATTTTCTTAGGGAGGAAATATAGTGGCAGTGCTAGAGGGACTTGATGTTGGACATTTTGTGTGGATGAGTTGTCATTGATGTCAAGAATGAATGGTCATTAATGTCGAATGTCAGTTTCAGTAAGCAGTGCAAAAGGAAGCAGTTCCACAATCCATGCAAAAAGAAGAGTCCGCCTTCAGTTGGTCAAGACCCGGTTTCAAGAAGTCAGATATGGTCCAAAGTGCAAAGAAGAGGCCCAAGCAAATAATATTATAATATTTTATTATAATATTAAAGAGGGAAATTTAAATTAATTATAAATTAATTAATATAATTTCATTATAAATTAATTTAATTAACTTCAATGTTATTTAAGTTAATTATAAGTTAATTTTAATTTAATTATAAATTAATTTTTATTAATTTAATAAACCCTAAAGAGGGTTATAAGGCTAAGTAATAAATCGAATTGGAAATTCGATTTGATGCGCCGACGTCATATGGCATGGAACATTGTGTATAAATGGTGGTAAAGTTCTTTACCTTACATCCCCAAGCTAACGATCGAATATCCTATGCTAAATTGTTTCGTGCACAAAAAGAGAAAGGTTCTCACGTTTTTCGAAAATATCTTCGATGATAGAGGAATAAATTGAAGGGAGTGCTAACTCACAACACCAAAGGTGTTGGTAGCATAGTTGGCAAATGATGGAGGCGCTAGGGTGTGTGGCAAGCAAAGTGTGCAGGTTCGAATCCCTTCGGGTTCATTTTTGGCTAAGAAGAGAGGGCATTCATTTTTTGTGCAGCGCCTAACACAGGGATAAAGGGAGGCTTGCACCTTCCCTTCCCCATGGGAGCGCCTAGCCCACGTGGTGGGCTAGCACCTTGGTAAGGCGCTCGATGGAGAGGTCTCTTGTTCGAAACCCACCGAGGCCTTTTTGGTTGAGACAAAGGTATGCACTGATGTCATTTGTGTTGGTCGTTAATTTTGGATGTGCTAAGGTTGAAGGAAAATAAAAATATTTTTATGTGCCTAAGGTTGAAAAATAAAATGTTTTGATGGTTTATGAGATTTAATTTTTGCCTGAATTAATTTGGTTATTAAGTATTTTTGAGGGAGATAAAAGGGTAGGCAAATATTATTTCTGAAGGGTTAATTTTTGAAGATTGATTTATTAAATTGGAGATTATAAGAAGCAATTTGAGTGATTATTTTTATGTGTGATTTGATGATTGCTAATTTCAAGGAGTAATAAGGTGTATTTGAGATTGATTATTTTTGTAATTGAGAAATATTTTGAAAGAGTGTTAGTGTGAAATTTTGTCATCTAACCATTGAAATTGGCAAAGAAGAAAATTGTGATTGAGACAAGTTTTTTAAGGGCACTTCTACATCAAACAAAAGGTATGGGCACATCTTCCTAGTGAGTGATTGTTGAATGTTGTGAATGTTAAGTTGGAGTGAAAAGGGGTTTTCTGGAATAAGAGTTGTTGATAAAACCTTGTTTGATAAGCATTGTTGTTGAAGTGATTGATTGAGTGAAGAACTTGAGCTAGGATTTGCAAATATCATGAGTATCATTGTTATGTGAGATTTCTTGATAAGCATTATTGTTGAAGTGATTGATTGAGTGAAGAACTTGAACTAGGGTTTGCAAAGATCATGAGTATCATTGTTATGTGAGATTGTTTGATAAGCATTGTTGGAAATAAGTGAGTGAGTGTTCATATGCTTGGACTAGGGTTTGTGAGCAAGGATTATTTCATTGAGTGATTGGTTGAGTAGAGTTGGTTGAGCCTAGTCAAGTGGATGTGATAGTTCAAGTTCTATGAAACAAATTGTTCTATATTCTAAAATTGATTTGAGAAAGAGGTTGAGTGTTTGTGAGTGTGAAACATATTGAGTCTCTAACAATTATCTATATGTTTCTATGGTAAAAAGAAATATTGAAAGTGTTTAAGCATTGTGGTGAATGTGAAGCATATTGAGTCTCTAACAATTCTCTATATGTTTATATGGTAAAAAGAGAGATTGAAAGTGATTGAGCATTATGGTGAATGTGAAGCATATTGAGTCTCTAACAATTATCTATATGTTTATATGAGATTGGACAAGTTCTAGTGAGGACTTGTTAAGCAGATTTGAGGTAAGTCTTAGAGAAGACTTGTGGATAGATTTGTGTGAGCTTTTGTGGAAGCTTACAATACAGATTTGAGAAATAGATATTGTTGAGATTTGAGACAAGTTCTAGAGAGGACTTGTGGATAGATTAGTGTGAGATTTTGTGGAAGCTTACAAGGTAGATTTGAGATAAGTCTTTGAGAAGGCTTGTGAGAAGAGTTGATTGATTGATTTGTTCAAACCTTGAGTTAAGGTTTGGGGTAGATCTAGCAGAGTTGATTTGTGATTGAGTCAAGATTTGTGTTAAGGCTTGAGGATAGAGATTGAGGATAGATTTGTGCTAGATCGAAGGACTATGTTTAGTACAGATCAGAGGATAGATATTGAGGATAGATTTGTGCTAGATCGAAGGATTGTGTTTAGTGTAGATTTGAGGATAGAGTTTGGTGTAGATTTGAGGATAGGTTTGTGCTAGACTAGAGATAGAGATTGAGCAGATTTGTGCTAGATCGAAGGACTGTGTTTAGTGTAGATTTGAGATAGAGCAGAGAGTAATATTTGAAGGTGATAGAGTATAGAGGATGATAGTCTCTAGTGGATAGAGATCCATTAGCCAGGGTAGTGAGGATAGGTCTTCTGAGTGAGGATAGGAGTCTTCAGTGGATAGAGATCCATTAGCCAGTGTAGTGGAGGTAGCAATTCTTCTAGAAGATCACCAACTAGAGCTAAGGAGAAAGGAGTTCTCCTATGGATAGAGATCCATGAACTTGATTAGGGGATTGGTGTCTCCTTTGGACAGAGGTCCATAAACATTGTAATAGGGAAAGGATTCCCAAGAGATTGATTGAGAAAATTTTAGTGAAATATTTTCTCCGTGGAGTAGCCCACATTGGGTGAACCACGTTAAATTGGTGTCTCTATTATGTGTGGTGATTTATGCATTGCTTTGATTACTATTGTTGATATTGCTATCTATACATTGCATAATATTGATTGGGAAAGAAAAGTAAAAAGTGGTCTTATATTGTTCACCCCCTCTCAGTATAAGCTTGTGTTCTTCAATTGGTATCAGAGTGGGTTCCTTCGGAAGAGTTTAACAACTTGAAGGAAAAACCTACAAGAACACAATGGATTCTAAGAATGGGTCCTCAGATAATTCAACACCAGTATTTTATGGAAGCGATTATATATTTTGGAGTATGAGAATGAAGATTCACCTGATGGCACTTGGCAATGAAATTTGGGAAGCAGTTGAAAATGGATACACACCACCAGCTACTCCACCTACAGATAAATATGGTAAGCTTCTACAACATTACAATTCAAAAGCAATGAATGCAATTTTGAGAGGTTTGCATAGAACAAAGTTCATAAAAGTTATGCATTGCAAATATGCAAAAGGAATTTGGGATAAGTTGCAAAGCATTTATGAAGGAGATAAAAGTGTCAAAAAGGTAAAGATACAAAATCTCAAAGGACAATTTGAAGATTTAAAAATGAAGGATGAGGAAAACATTAGTACTTATCTACTTCATGTAGATGAGGTTGTTAACGCCATGCAAGGACTTGGACTTGAGATTGAAGAATCTGATGTTTGTGATAAGATCTTAAGATCTCTTCCAAAAAGGTTTAGTGAAAAGATCTCTGCTATAGAGGAATCAAAATATGGTGATTCTTTGACAAGAGATATGTTACTTGGTATTCTTACAACTTTTGAGATAAGAACAAAAGAGGAACCTAATCTCTAGAAGGAAGCAACCTTCAAAGCTACTAAGAAGACAAAGGGCAAGAAGTCAGATTCAAGCAATGAGTCATCCAGTGATGAAGAAGCAAATTATGGTAGAAAGAATAAGGATTCAAGAAGATTTAAAGATGCAAAATCTGTTAGATGTTTCAATTGTGGAAAGTATGGTCACTATGCAACTGATTGTCAAGAAGCCAAAAATAGCAATGATGAAGAAAAATAGGATCATAAGAACAGGGAATCAAAAAAATATAGGTACCAAAAGAAAGGCAAGGATGGACAAAGCAGACAAGGAAAGAAGTTCTTTCAAAGACAAAAGAGGAGCTACTATGCAGACAAGGCAAGTAAGTATTCAAGTGATAGTGATAATAGTTTCTCAGATAATGATAAATATGAAGTCCTATTTATGATAGAAGGAAAAGAAGAAGTTAAGAAAAGGTCACCAATAATTCTCAAGTGTTTTAGATGTGGTAATTTTGGACATCTTGAAGATAGTTGTACAAATAATGGTTTCAGTTTTAGTGATGATGAATATGAGGATACACTTGAAGGACCAGAAGAGAATATTCTAATGGCACTAGAAGAAGAAGGAGGTGATCCTATAGAAGACAAGTCAGAAAAGAATGAAGATGTTTTCAAAGACAAACAAATAGAGGAAGAATCAGAAAAAGGAGAAGTTGATCTTGAGGGAGAGCTTATTTATGCTCTTAAAACTTTAAAGAAGGTAAGAAAGCAAAACTCCCAACTTGAGCTTCAGTTTCAAGAATGTGATGAAGAGAGAGGAAAGCTTATAGAGGATCTAAATAAGTCAATAGCTAAGACAAAGAAGTTCAAGGATAAGTTAGAAGCAAAGGTCTTAGAATGTGAAAGATTAGAACAAGAAGTAGCCCTACTAAGGGAAGAAGTAGAAAAGTCTAAGGAGAAGCTACACAAGTTTGGAAGAAGCTCAAAGAATTTGGATAAGATTATCAAGTCACAAAAGCCTACATCAAGCAAAACAGGTCTTGGTTTTGAACAGGTACAAAAGAAGCAAGAAGAAGAGTCAACCTCAAGTTCTGAAGAAGAAGAAACTTCAGAAGAAGATAGTGTGAGAGAAAGTGAGACTTATGAGGATGAGTTGGACAATAGAAAGTTCAACAAGGAAAGGAACAATGCACAAAGAAGAAACAGATGGAACAGGAACCAACACAGAGAAAAAGAGACTAAGAGACCAATGAGGTCAAGGCAAGGAAATTTCAATGGATGATGTTTCTCATGTCACAGATTTGGGCACAAGGCTTCACAGTGCAGGACACATGAAAAACAAGAAAATGGGAACTTCAAAAATAGGTAGCCTTTTCATGGGTATTGCTACTCATGTAATCAGTTTGGTCACAAGGCAATGAATTGCAGGGTTCATGATAGGAATAGATATGGCTTCACCAGGAGAAATCCCAAGATATTTGCACCTCCAAGGAATAATAACATTAAGTGTTATAAGTGCAATAATGATGGACATACAACAAAGTGGTGTAGAGCAGACATTCCAGAATCAAGCATGAACAGGAATAGGAACAAGAACAGGAATATGGACATGAATAGGAACAGGAACATGGACATGAACAGGAATAGTCAGAGAAATCAGAAGAATCAGATGAGAAGGAAAGTGGACAAAGGTAAAGATCAGTGCTTGCTGGGAGTAGAAATACTCCCACCCTAGAATTAACCACCTCAAGAGGAGGTGGGGGAGGGGCTAAGCTAAGAGACTCATTCTTAGCCTCGAGCCCCAAAGGTGACCCTTTGCCATTGATGTCAAAGGGGAGAGATTTGAGTAAGGGGGAGAGATTTGATTTAAGAAGAGAGTATTGAGTCAGGGGAGAGTTCCAGGAGGACAAAAACAGGTTAAGGAAATTGAAAAGATAATTGGGTTGCCATCAATGACAAAGGGGGATATTGTTGGACATTTTGAGTGGATGAGTTGTCATTGATGTCAAGAATGAATGGTCATTAATGTCAAATGTCAGTTTCAGTAAGCAGTGCAAAAGGAAGTAGTTCCGCAATCCATGCAAAAAGAAGAGTCCGCCTTCAGTTGGTCAAGACCCGGTTTCAAGAAGTCAGATATGGTCCAAAGTGCAAAGAAGAGGCCCAAGAAAATAATATTATAATATTTTATTATAATATTAAAGAGGGAAATTTAAATTAATTATAAATTAATTAATATAATTTTATTATAAATTAATTTATTAATTAATTTAATTAACTTCAAAGTTATTTAAGTTAATTATAAGTTAATTTTAATTTAATTATAAATTAATTTTTATTAATTTAATAAACCCTAAAGAGGGTTATAAGGCTAAGTAATAAATTGAATTGGAAATTCGATTTGATGCACCGACGTCATATGGCATGGAACATTGTGTATAAATGGTGGCAAAGTTCTTTACCTTACATCCCCAAGCTAACGATCGAATATCCTATGCTCAATTGTTTCGTGCGCAAAAAGAGAAAGGTTCTCACATTTTTCAAAAATATCTCTGATGGTAGAGGAATAAATTGAAGGGAGCGCTAACTCACAACACCAAAGGCGTTGGTAGCGCAGTTGGCAAATGACGGAGGTGCTAGGGTGTGTGGCAAGCAAGGTGTGCAGGTTCGAATCCCTTCGGGTTCATTTTTGGCTAAGAAGAGAGGGCATTCATTTTTTGTGCAGTGCCTAACACAGGGATAAAGGGAGGCTTGCGCCTTCCCTTCCCTATGGGAGCGCCTAGCCCACGTGGTGGGCTAGCGCCTTGGTAAGGCGCTCGACGAAGAGGTCTCTTGTTCGAAACCCACCGAGGCCTTTTTGGTTGAGACAAAGGTATGCGCTGATGTCATTTGTGTTGGTCATTAATTTCGGATGTGCTAAGGTTGAAGGAAAACAAAAATATTTTTATGTGCCTAAGGTTGAAAAATAAAATGTTTTGATGGTTTATGAGATTTAATTTTTTCCTGAATTAATTTGGTTATTAAGTATTTTTGAGGGAGATAAAAGGGTAGGCAAATATTATTTTTGAAGGGTTAATTTTTGAAGATTGATTTATTAAATTGGAGATTATAAGAAGCAATTTGAGTGATTATTTTTATGTGTGATTTGATGATTGCTAATTTCAAGGAGTAATAAGGTGTATTTGAGATTGATTATTTTTGTAATTGAGAAATATTTTGAAAGAGTGTTAGTGTGAAATTTTGTCATCTAACCATTGAAATTGGCAAAGAAGAAAATTGTGATTGAGACAGATTTTTTAAGGGCACTTCTACATCAAACAAAAGGTATGGGCACATCTTCCTAGTGAGTGATTGTTGAATGTTGTGAATGTTAAGTTGGCAATTTTGGGTACTTTGGGTACATTGCCTTTGCTCAAGTGTATAAGTTGTCATTGATGTCAAAAGGCATTTTTGTGTTGATATCAAAAGAGTGTGATGTCAAGAATATCTTGAGAAGCTTCATTATGTTAAAGGGTTTTTATTAAAACCATGGTGACAAGGTTAAAGGTTTTTCTTAAAACCATTTGGACTCATTAAGGGTTTTTATTAAAACCAAGCTTAACTTAATGCAAAGGTCCATGTTTATTATTAATAATTAAATTAACTCAAACCTTTGTCAAAGGTCCAAGTTTAATTTATTATTAATAAAATAATAATAATTATTATTTTAATTATTATTAAAGGGTCTTTCAACCCTTAAGCGACGGAAGGAAAAAGAATTCTTTCACCGATATGTTGCCATCGTTGGAGGAGCGTCGACGTCAAACATTAAGGAGAAATGGCTATATAAGTGGGGATGTTTTTCTAAAGTGAGCACCACCGATTTTTGACATCTGTGATTTGCGGTTTGCTCTGTATCTTTCGATTTGCGCTTGGCGTCTACGATTTTGTGTTTTCTCTATTCTTTCGAACAACGCTTTGTGTCTTCGAATCTCCGATTGACGTCCTTGAAATCGTGCTTGTTCTATGTCTTGGAAACCGTGCTTGGCATGTTTGGATTTGAGTTTGGGCTGCATCCTTACCTTTGTGCTGGACGTTAGTGGATTGGCAATTGCACCTGAACTACGTTTTTCCAGATTATGAGATGTTTAATGCAAGCATTCAGTGACTTACGTTTTGGACAGCGCTCACCAGTTTGCATGTTGCTTGCGGAAGACGTTTACGTTTTCCAGATTCTTGGCGTCAAAGGAAGATAAAAGAGAGGGCAGTGTTGTATTTCTTCGTTGGGCACTTGTGACCCAATGGCGGTGATGTTTAAGCGAAAGCGCTAGATGGCAGAGGTGCCGAGTTCGATTCTCTTCGTTGGGAATTTCTTTTGGTCGCGGTGTGCAAAGGATAGCGACTGTAAATGCGCGGGAGGTATAAGGTTAAGGTATCATATTTTGCTTTGACATTATTTTATTGATGCTTAATGTTTATGTGGAGTAATAAGGTGTAAAGAGGTTTTACTTTGTATGTATATTACTCTTATAGTGGTCTTTACTAAGTTGGAGAAATAAGGTGTTAATTTGGATCTTTATTATTGTGTATTTTTGTATAGTTGCTAACTCTAATTGGTGGCAAATTGAGAGTTAGTGTTGTGACAGATTTTGAGTTCTCCTTCTTCATCAAAGTAAAGGTATGGGCAACTTCTTCTATGTATGTTGTTGATGGTATAGTTTCTGAAATTGAGTTTGGAGTGAAAAGGTTGTCTACTAGGTATTTTTGGTGTGAATCTTATTTTCTGGATATTGAAGATTGTTTATGCATTAAAATCATTGATGAGTTTTTGGGTGAATGCATAATTCTGGTTAAGGAAGTGGAAGCATTTTTTGCACTAGGGTTTATGTTAGTAAGTCTTGCTACTTGCATTGAGATGATGAAACCCTTAGTTGGCTATTTTGATATTGATGGTTGAGTTGCTTCCATAGAGGTTGTTTTGATCAAGTTAGTGCTTTACTTGATACATGATATTGGGTTTACTCCATTGAGTTGATTTGAGCAAGTTATTCTTTACATTTGGTGATATTGTGTTGGTGGCTGTTTTGTTCAAATATCTTTGGAGGGAAAAGGATTTCTACTTGTTTCCTTTTCTTGTGATGATTGGTTAATGCTTCAAGGTTGATGTTGAGTTGAATGGTGTTGGTTGACTAAACCTTGTTTGATGAGCATTGTTGTTGAAATCCTAATTGTTGGTAAAAATAATATGAGTATCATTATTATATGAGATATTGCATGGTTGGCAATTGTTGGGTTGTGTTTCATATTCTTGAGAAAAGCATACTACATCTATCTTATTCTTTTGAGATTGAGATGATTGGGAGTTAAGTATAGAACATATTGGGTCTCTAACAATTCTCTTTATGTTTCTATGAGATTTGAGATTGAGATTGGGAGTTAAGTATAGAACATATTGAGTCTCTAACAATTCTCTTTATGCTTCTATGAGGTTTATGAATCACATTGGGTCTCTAACAATTCTCTTTGTGGGTTCATGCTAAGCAAGTTTTTCTTGGTGAGCTTGCCGAGGTTTTGGACAGGTTTCGATGGGGACTTGTGAGCAGGTTTTGGACAGGTTCTGGTGGGGAATTGTGAGCAGAGTTTTTGAGAGTTCTATCAAAGAACTTGAGGATAGAGGTGCATTGGTTCTTTGAGAAGAACCTCGAGGATAGATTTGGCAAGTCTTTGAGAAGGCTTGTGTGCGGAGGATTGATTTGTTCAAAGAGTTGGACAAATCTGACAGACAGAGGAAGACTTGTACTAGACCGACTGACTGTGTTTGGTATAGGTAGCTGAGCTGCTGTGGACGTGATCATAGAAGGCAGAGGTCTCTTAGGCTAAGCATTGAGGATAGGAGGTCTTCGGTGGAAAGGAGTTCCACATGCTGGCAAGAGGTAGAGGCAGTTGATCTTCTGAGGGATCATTTCCAGAGCAGAGGGGAAGGTATCTCCTTTGAGCGAGAGGCTCATAAATTTAGATTGGGGGAAGGTGTCTCCTTTGGGCCGAGGCTCATAAACATTGTAATTGGGAAGGTTTCCCAAAGAACTTTGAGATAACTTTTAGAGAAAAGTTTTGTGGACGTAGCCCGAGCCTCTCGGGTGAACCACGTTAAAATTGGTGTCACTTTGTGGATGATATTGTGCATTGTTTTGATATTGCTTTGGGTATATTGCTTTACTATTTTGAAGTATAAAGGAAAAAGTAAAAAGAGGTCTTATACTATTCACCCCCCCCTCTTAGTATAAGCTTGTGTTCTTCAATTGGTATCAGAGCGGGTGCCTTCAAAAAGTTTAACAGCTTGAAGGAAAAGCTAGTAAAGAACACAATGGATCATTCAAGTGGCAATGCAACACCTATTCTTGATGGGTCAGATTTTGGTCTTTGGAGTGCAAGGATGAAGGTTCATCTAATGGCACTTGGGAATGAGGTTTGGGAAGTAATTGAAGATGAGTAAACTATTCCTAAACATGGTCCTAATACTAAAGAAGAAAGACTCCTACATCACAACAATTCAAAAGCAATGAATGCAATCCTGAAAGGCTTACCGAAAGCAGATCTCACCAAAGTGATTCACTGCAAGACAACTAGTGAAATGTGGAATCAATTGAAAGTGGTTCATACGGGTGATACAAATGTCAGAAAGGCAAAGTTGAGACACTTCAAAGGTATGTTTGAACAACTCAAGATGAATGATGATGAAAATATTAGTGACTACATGCTTCGTATGGATGAGGTTGTTAACTCCATGAAAGACTTAGGTCTTGAGCTTGCTAAAAATGATGTTTGTGATAAGATTTTAAGATCTCTTCCTAATAGATTTAGTGAAAATATTTTTGCTATTGAGGAAGCTAAAGATTTGGATAAGTTGAAAAAGGATGAGCTCCATAGTATACTTGCAGCATTTGAGTTGAGAACTCAAGTGAAGGTTGATGTCAAGAAGGAGGCAGCTTTCAAGGCTACCAAGAAATCCAAGGGTAAACAGTTTCAAGAGAGTGATGAGTCTTCTAGTGATGAAGAGGCATATTACAGCAAGAAAGGCAAGTTCTCTAGAAAACACAAAAATATGAAAAACGTAAGATGTTTCAATTGTGGAAAGTTTGGTCATTATGCTACTGACTGTATTGTTGCCAAGGATGAAAGTGATGATGATAAACAGGACTGTAAGAGCAAGGATTCTGAAAAGCACAAGCATCATAGGAAAAACAAATATGAGCACAACAATCAAGGAAAGAGGTATTCTCACAAACACAAGAAGAGTTTCTACCTAGACAAAGCAAGTAAGTGTTCTAGTAGTGATAGTGAAAGTTCTTCAAGTGATAATGAAAATGAGATGTTGTTCATATCGGAAAAAGAGGAAGAACCAAAACATAGATTCATTATCATGAAATGTCTTAGATGTGGAAATTTTGGTCACCTTGAGGATGATTGCACAAATAATGATTTGATTTCTAGTATGTATGAGGATGCTTCAAAAAACTATAAGGAAGATGCATGTATGGTTTTTGAAAAGGGTAGCACCTCTAGTGATAAGAAATCTGAAAAAGGCTTTGATGATTCTAAAAGCAAACATATAGAGGAAGGTGAAGTAGATCTTAAAGGTGAACTTATTAGTGCTCTTAGTGCTTTGAAAAAGGAAAGAAAGAAGAATGCTAGACTCAAGGATAAGTTGGATGAATGTTGTATGGAGAGAGATGATCTTATAGAAAGTCTTGACTTCTCTATAGCTAAGACACAAGAACTCAAGGATGAGTTAGAGTCTAAGGTTCTTGAGTATAGTGAGTTAGAACAGAAAATGGCTTCTTTGAAAGAGGAAACTAAAGGGTACAAGGATAAGCTTCACAGGTTTCAAGATAGCTCCAAAAAGGTTAAGTCTCTCATCAAAGGTCAAAGAAAGACAACAGATAAAATAGGCCTTGGTTTTGTTAAGCCTCACAAGGAACAAGTTGGAGAGTCTAGTAAGAGACTCCAAAAGGAAGAGAGTTCTGATGGGGAAAGTATTTCAGATCATGAGTCCTTGAATGATAGATGCACAGAAATAGAAAATAGAATTCAGAATGAGAAGAAGAAGAAGTTTTCAGGACCCAAGAGGTCAAATAAAGGAAAGTTTCAAGGCAGATGTTTTGCTTGTCACAGGTTTGGTCACATGGCTTCACACTGCATGGCTCAAGTGAAGAAGGTAAATGACAGTTTCAGAAGTGCTAGTTACTTTCAAGGGTATTGCTACTCTTGTCAACAGTTTGGGCACAAGGCAGTTTATTGCAAGGCAAATATCAAGAACAGGTTTGGTCAGAACAAGTTTGGTCGAACAGGTTTGGTCGAACATGTTTGGTCAGAACAAGTTTGGTCAGAACTGGTGGATTCAAAGAACAGGTATGCCTAAAAGAAATAACATTGTTACTTGTTATAAGTGCAACAATGAAGGTCACATAGTCAGACAGTGTAGAGCTGAAATTCCAGAATACAAGAACAGGAACAAGTGGCATGATCAGGTCCAAGGATCAAGGCATGGATAAAAATAGGGATGAGAACAAGAACAAGAACAAGTGACAAGAACAGGAATATGGACAAAGAGTTCAAGAGAAGGCCCGACAAGGAAGTTATAGATGCTGATGATGATCAGTGCCTAATGGGAGTTTTACTCCCACCCTAGAATTAATCACCTCATCAGGAGGTGGGGGAGGGACTAAGCTAAGAGACTAATTCTTAGTCCCAAGCCCCAAAGGTGGCCCTTTGCCATTGATGACAAAGGGGGAGAGATATGAGTAAGGGGGAGAGCTTCAAAGTGAAGAGGAAAGCTTCAAGTCAGGGGGAGCAAAACTTCAAAGGAAGATTCTCAGTTGTTAGCACAGTTGGTTTCAGTTGGTTTTCGTTTTGGCTCTTGAGAAGTGTTTTCAGTAAAGGTTTGCCATCAATGACAAAGGGGGAGATTGTTGGCAATTTTGGGTACTTTGGGTACATTGCCTTTGCTCAAGTGTATAAGTTGTCATTGATGTCAAAAGGCATTTTTGTGTTGATATCAAAAGAGTGTGATGTCAAGAATATCTTGAGAAGCTTCATTATGTTAAAGGGTTTTTATTAAAACCATGGTGACAAGGTTAAAGGTTTTTCTTAAAACCATTTGGACTCATTAAGGGTTTTTATTAAAACCAAGCTTAACTTAATGCAAAGGTCCATGTTTATTATTAATAATTAAATTAACTCAAACCTTTGTCAAAGGTCCAAGTTTAATTTATTATTAATAAAATAATAATAATTATTATTTTAATTATTATTAAAGGGTCTTTCAACCCTTAAGCGACGGAAGGAAAAATAATTCTTTCGCCGATATGTTGCCATCATTGGAGGAGCACCGACGTCAAACTTTAAGGAGAAATGGCTATATAAGTGGGGATGTTTTTCTAAAGTGAGCACCACCGATTTTTGACATCTGTGATTTGCGGTTTGCTCTGTATCTTTCAATTTGCGCTTGGCGTCTGTGATTTTGCGTTTTCTCTATTCTTTCGAATAGCGCTTTGTGTCTTCGAATCTCCGATTGACGTCCTTGAAATCGTGCTTGTTCTGTGTCTTGGAAACCATGCTTGGCATGTTCGGATTTGAGTTTGGGCTGCATCCTTACCTTTGTGCTGGACGTTAGTGGATTGGCAAATTGCACCTGAACTACGTTTTTCCAGACTGTGCTGTGAGATGTTTAATGCAAGCATTCAGTGACTTACATTTTGGACAGCGCTCACTAGTTTGCATGTTGCTTGTGGAAGACGTTTACGTTTTCTAGATTCTTGGCATCAAAGGAAGATAAAAGAGAGGGCAGTGTTGTATTTCTTCGTTGGGCACTTGTGACCCAACGGCGGTGGCGTTTAAGCGAAAGCGCTAGACGGCAGAGGTGCCGAGTTCGATTCTCTTCATTGGGAATTTCTTTTGGTCGCGGTGTGCAAAGGATAGCGGTTGTAAATGCACGGGAGGTATAAGGTTAAGGTATCATATTTTGCTTTGACATTATTTTATTGATGCTTAATGTTTATGTGGAGTAATAAGGTGTAAAGAGGTTTTACTTTGTATGTATATTACTCTTATAGTGGTCTTTACTAAGTTGGAGAAATAAGGTGTTAATTTGGATCTTTATTATTGTGTATTTTTGTATAGTTGCTAACTCTAATTGGTGGCAAATTGAGAGTTAGTGTTGTGACAGATTTTGAGTTCTCCTTCTTCATCAAAGTAAAGGTATGGGCAACTTCTTCTATGTATGTTGTTGATGGTATAGTTTCTGAAATTGAGTTTGGAGTGAAAAGGTTGTCTACTAGGTATTTTTGGTGTGAATCTTATTTTCTGGATATTGAAGATTGTTTATGCATTAAAATCATTGATGAGTTTTTGGGTGAATGCATAATTCTGGTTAAGGAAGTGGAAGCATTTTTGCACTAGGGTTTATGTTAGTAAGTCTTGCTACTTGCATTGAGATGATGAAACCCTTAGTTGGCTATTTTGATATTGATGGTTGAGTTGCTTCCATAGAGGTTGTTTTGATCAAGTTAGTGCTTTACTTGATACATGATATTGGGTTTACTCCATTGAGTTGATTTGAGCAAGTTATTCTTTACATTTGGTGATATTGTGTTGGTGGCTATTTTGTTCAAATATCTTTGGAGGGAAAAGGATTTCTACTTGTTTCCTTTTCTTGTGATGATTGGTTAATGCTTCAAGGTTGATGTTGAGTTGAATGGTGTTGGTTGACTAAACCTTGTTTGATGAGCATTGTTGTTGAAATCCTAATTGTTGGTAAAAAGAATATGAGTATCATTATTATATGAGATATTGCATGGTTGGCAATTGTTGGGTTGTGTTTCATATTCTTGAGAAAAGCATACTACATCTATCTTATTCTTTTGAGATTGAGATTGGGAGTTAAGTATAGAACATATTGGGTCTCTAACAATTCTCTTTATGTTTCTATGAGATTTGAGATTGAGATTGGGAGTTAAGTATAGAACATATTGAGTCTCTAACAATTCTCTTTATGCTTCTATGAGGTTTATGAATCACATTGGGTCTCTAACAATTCTCTTTGTGGGTTCATGCTAAGAAAGTTTTTCTTGGTGAGCTTGCTGAGGTTTTGGACAGGTTTCGGTGGGGACTTGTGAGCAGGTTTTGGACAATTTCGGTGGGGACTTGTGAGCTGAGTTTTTGAGAGTTCTATCAGAGAACTTGAGGACAGAGGTGCATTGGTTCTTTGAGAAGAACCTGAGGACAGATTTGGCAAGTCTTTGAGAAGGCTTGTGTGCAGAGGATTGATTTGTTCAAAGAGTTGGACAGATCTGATAGACAGAGGAAGACTTGTACTAGACCGATTGACTGTGTTTGGTACAGGTTGCTTGAGTCATCGTGGACGTGATCATAGAAGGCGAAGGTCTCTTAGGCTAAGCATTGAGGACAGGAGGTCTTCGGTGGAAAGGAGTTCCACGTGCTGGCAAGAGGTAGAGGCGGTTGATCTTTCGAGGGATCATTTCCAGAGCGAGAGGGGAAGGTATCTCCTTTGAGCAGAGGCTCATAAATTTAGATTGGGGGAAGGTGTCTCCTTTGGGCCGAGGCTCATAAACATTGTAATTGGGAAGGTTTCCCAAAGAACTTTGAGATAACTTTTAGAGAAAAGTTTTGTGGACGTAGCCCAAGCCTTCTGGGTGAACCACGTTAAAATTGGTGTCACTTTGTGGATGATATTGTGCATTGTTTTGATATTGCTTTGGGTATATTGCTTTACTATTTTGAAGTATAAAGGAAAAAGTAAAAAGAGGTCTTATACTATTCACCCCCCCTCTCAGTATAAGCTTGTGTTCTTCATGTTAAGTTTTAGTGAAAAGGGGTTTTTTGGAATAAGAGTTATTGATAAAACCTTGTTTGATAAGCATTATTGTTGAAGTGATTGATTGAGTGAAGAACTTGAGCTAGGATTTGCAAATATCATGAGTATAATTGTTATGTGAGATTGCTTGATAAGCATTGTTGTTGAAGTGATTGATTGAGTGAAGAACTTGAACTAGGGTTTGCAAAGATCATGAGTATCATTGTTATGTGATATTGTTTGATAAGCATTGTTGGAAATAAGTGAGTGAGTATTCATATGCTTGGACTAGGGTTTGTGAGCAAGGATTATTTCATTGAGTGATTGGTTGAGTAGATTTGGTTGAGCCTAGTCAAGTGGATGTGATAGTTCAAGTTCTATGAAACAAATTGTTCTATATTCTGATTTGATTTGAGAAATAGGTTGAGTGTTTGTGAAACATATTGAGTCTCTAACAATTCTCTATATGTTTATATGGTTAAAAGAGAGATTGAAAGTGTTTGAGCATTGTGGTGAATGTGAAGCATATTGAGTCTCTAAAAATTCTCTATATGTTTTTATGGTAAAAAGAGAGATTGAAAGTGATTGAGCATTGTGGTGAATGTGAAGCATATTGAGTCTCTAACAATTCTCTATATGTTTCTATGAGATTGGACAATTTATAGTGAGGACTTGTTGAGTAGATTTAAGGTAAGTCTTTGAGAATAATTGTGGACAAATTTATGTGAGCTTTTTTTGAAGCTTACAATACATATTTGAGAACATAGATTATTGAGCTGATTGGACAAGTTCTAGGGAGGACTTGTGGATAGATTAGTGTGAGATTTTGTGGAAGATTACAAGGTAGATTTGAGACAATTCTTTAAGAAGGCTTATGAGCAGAGTTGATTGATTGATTTGTTCAAACCTTGAGTTAAGGTTTGGGGCAGATCCATCAGAGTTTATTTGTGATTGAGTCAAGCTTTGTGTTAAGGCTTGAGGATAGAGATTGAGGATAGATTTATGCTAGACCGAAGGACTATGTTTAGTACATATTAGAGTGAGATATTGAGGATATATTTGTGCTAGATCTAAGGACTATGTTTAGTGTAGATTTGAGGATAGATATTGGTGCAAATTTGAGGATAGGTTTGTGCCAAATCAAAGACAAAGATTGAGCAGATTTGTGCTAGACCGAAGGACTATGTTTAGTGTAGATTTGAGACAAAGTAGAGAGTAAGCTTTGAAGGTGATAGAGTATAAAGGATAACAATATCCATTGGATAGAGATCCATTAGCCAGTGTAGTGAGGATAAATATTCTGAGTGAGAATAGGAGTCTTCAATGGATAGATATCCATTAGCCAGTGTAGTGGAGGCAGTAGTTCTTCTATAAGATCACCAACCAAAGCTAAGGAGAAAGGAGTTCTCATGTGAATAGAGATCAATGAACTTGATTAGGGGTTTGCTGTCTCCTTTGGACAAAGGTCCATAAACATTGTAATAGGGAAAGAATTCCCAAGAGATTGATTGAGAAAATTTTAGTGAAATATTTTATCCTGGAGTAGCCCACATTGGGTGAACCACATTAAATTGGTGTCTCTATTATGTTTGGTGATTTATGCATTGCTTTGATTACTATTGTTGATATTATTATCTATACATTGCATAATATTGATTGGGAAATAAAAGCAAAAAGTGGTATTATACTATTCACCCCCCTCTCAGTATAAGCTTGTGTTCTTCACTTGAAGGAATGGAAAACACACCAGCTACTTGTAAAGACAATATAATTGATGGGATAGTCAGAGTGATTAATCTAGGATGCTCTTCCAAGACTTGGATTTCACGCTCAAAAAAATCAATAGGATTTTTTGAATTTTTGGCCTTCGATCTCATGATCATGAAGTAAAGCTTTCTCCAACTTCACGTTCGAAGGCTTCTAGGTAAAACTGAGTTTCTAGATGTTCTAATAAAATAGCAAAATATGACCATAAAATCTTAATATTACTAAAGGTGGTCCTTTCAGGTCCTACCGAGTGTGCCAAAAATTGTTGGTCAAGAGTCTACCCTAGGATAAAATGTATGTATGTACCCTAGACCCGACCAACATTGAAAGGCTAAAGGAAAGAAATGTCCTTCAGGCCAATCTCTAGAGAGGGCTGGTTCCCTTGCTACTCTAAAAACTGGTATAAATATTAGGGAAATAAATTAACATAAAGGAAGGGAAATATGGTTGTAATTTGAAGAGATAATGTGGGGATGAATTAACAACAAGATTAACAACCTAGTTTAAACTAACAACATTCAACAGAAGGACATAACAAAAACTAAAATTAGATCATATTATAAAGTATGACTTCTAATAGTATTATAGCATTCATTCCTCATTGAAAAACTAAATCCAGACTTAGAATTTAATCCACAAATGATGATATAAACTTAATAGAAATGTAGAGTAGAAAGTATAAACATACATAAAATGATCAGGAACTCAGAGCCAAATAGTCTTTGAATCAAAGCAAATGTTAAATTATGAGAGTTTCACAAGCAAATATCCATCCATTTTTTACATCAAGTTTCCTAGTATTTATAGAGGATTTCACCTCCAAAATTGAATGATCATTAAACAAAATGGTGGCAAGTCAAAGATTAGTCGGTAGTAATTTTCTCCTCAGCAGCAGCAATGAATCAATCCAGTGGTACATTGGGAAGCACCAAGCAATTTTGGTAGATGGCACATCAGGACTTAGTTGGAATCAATGACAAATTTTTTATCTTCATAGTGGTACCTCAAAAATGAGCATTCACCACAATGGACAGTGTCTCGAAATCAACAGGATCACACCATATTCAAGAGTGAAGTAGATAGTTTTTAATTTTGGTAATCTTCTGGTTATCCATCGAATTTGATCTTAATTAGCAATAACTGTAAAAAAATTAACTACTTTGCCCCAAAAATTGAATTTTTTGTTCTTGAAATTCCCTCCCAAAATATTCTTTGCTCAAGACGCCATCGAAAATGGCTTTCGCTTGGAGAACATGGCAAAAATTAACTTCACCAAGGTGAGACCCGAAATGGAATTTCACCAAAGCGTAGCTTCGAAATACACCTAAAACATGCTTTCACCATAATTTTCACCCGAAAAGAGCTTTCACTATGAATTTTGCCCACTTTCACCCAAAAATGGGTTTTCGCCAAGAATTTCACCCGAAAAGGGATTTTCACCATGATTTTCACCCACTTTCACTCAAAATGGGATTTCACCAGGAATTTAACTGTCCACTACTTGAACCTGAATATTTTGCCCAAAAATGTCATTTAGCTCAAAGTGTTACTCAAAATTAGATTTTGTTGAGTGAAACTCATTGCACACTTAGGCAAAAATTTTATTTTAATTTTAGTGTGGAAAAAATACCAACAGTTATAAACACAAAGCCCTCTATCTATGTTTCTAAAAATATTTTAAATGAATATGCATTTCTCATAAAATGGTTCTTGCATAGCAATTTTTTTTTTGGTAGATAAGATACTAAAACATTAATATCGGGTCTTACAGGTTGACCCAAAACCTTTTACAAAAATCAGCCTAGGGCTCTTGATGAACATGTCCTTACTAAGGATCCTATATATGTAAAATATACATGCCACCAAAGCCATTACATCCGGTAAGGCACATAACCTGTTATCAAAAAGAAACTTCCCATACAACATTTTGGGTATACCCCGAGAAAACACACCTGCATCATAATTACAAAAAAATAAACAGAAACAGATCCCTTCCTTGAAACAATGGAGAAACAAAAAGCTGCAGACACACATAGCAGATACCTGAAAAAAACTCCCACAAGCTCTGTATTGATAGTTACTCTTAATAATTCTTTGGTAATTGCTTTCTTCCATATATGATATGCTTTGGGACCACATCCCGTCTTGGCCAATCAACCTTGGATAAGTGAACCTGCTGGCTAGATTTATGGCAATGGCTATCTGGTGGTCCATGTGGATCTGGTTCGAAGTCTTATATTACCATTTATTTCCTGCCCTGTGATTATCTACCAACCTCAAATTACTAATATGACTAGGAGCCATGTTATCTAACATGTGACTGTCCCCATTAGTCTTTGTGGTATTTTTAAGCAGCATCCACCAAGACTGACAACTCGAATAATTTTTATTGTGTCCATTTCAAAAAAGAGATGGTAAAACTCATAGCCTTCGAACTTACAGTGTCTTCCCTATTGGTAAATTCAACTATCATTCTTGGCATTCTTGTTGAATAAGCTCCTATACTTCACTAAGGACACTGTGTTCCCATTTGAAAAGTCCATCACCATAGACACCTAAATTGGCCAGCTTATCAACAACTTTTTTAGCTTCCTAAAAGACATGTTGGGATTTTCCGTCCTATCTTCCCTGGAAAATGATCCTAGCCTCTTCAACAATTATATTAATCCTCCAAGGAGGTGTTTTCCAATTATTGAGAAGATTTATAACATGCATAGAGTCTCCTTTTATGATCAAATTGCCTTCTAAGTCTTGAGTCATTTAAAGGCCTCTCCACATAGCTCTAGCTTTAGCTTTGTTGTTCGTCCTTGTTCCCAAATATTTAGAAAACACAAGTATCATATTTCCATTATTATCTCACATAATACCGCCAACTCCTACTCTACTAGGATTGTCCTTAGATGCTCCATCAAAATTAATCTTAAACCAACCCGTAGGAGGTGGGGACCACTTAACATTGGCTCTGGGGTTGACTACCCTAGGCACAGACTCATCTAACAAGGTTAAACTTAAATATTGAGCAATCATGGTCTCTTGCAGATGAGGTTTACGACTATCAAAAGGGATAAGGTTCACATTCTCATTGGCAAAGGATAGGATCCTATCAATGATAGTTTGATGATCATGTATAGACTCATTAAAGACTCTATGGTTCCTTTCTAACCACACCTACCAAAGATAGTGATTGAGACAAATTTTCCACATGTATCTAAGTCTTTGGATTGAAAGGGTCAAGGCCACTAGAAGAATAAATCAAGTATGGTGGTTGGTTTAACCCAAGAAATATTGAAGGCCCAAAAAACCCCACTTAGGATAGTCAAAGAAAAAAGACACTCAAGGAAAATGTGATAAATGGTCTCCCAATTAGCCTTGCACAGATAAAAATGATTAGTGACACAAATACCTTTACACATCATATTATCAATGGTTAGAATTCTTATTTGGATAACTAGCCATGAAAAGACTACAATTTTTGGAATTAAATTTTTTATCCAAACTAAGTCCTTTTGGAGGACAAAATCCTCGTCATCAAGCAAAATCTTGTAAGCTGATTTAACAATGAACTGCCCATTTTTTGTAGGAGCCCAGGTCACTTGATCTTCCTTGGGTCTCATGGGGATAAAGTGTTGCCTGATAATGTTACAAAGATCATTTGATTCCACTTGAAATCCCTAAATCCTTATTTATTTCCACTTCATTTTGCCTCTGTCCTCAACCATATAATCGAAGACTTTTCTGCCAATGAGTTCTTTTGTGATATATCTGATTTAGGCTAAGTTAGGATATTGCATCAGTGGTTCATCCTTAGACCACCTGTAATTCTAGCAATTTATCCTCTCACCATTTCCTAAAACCCATCTTAAACCTTTTTTGATAATTTTCTTACAATTGAGAATTGTTTTCCAAAAAGCAGAACCTTTGATTGGAACTGAGTCATTTAGAAATTCCATTTTTGAAGATACTTTCATTTGATGATAGTTGTCCATTCATTTTCTTCACCAAAAATTAGGTGCCACGCCTACTTAACTAGTAAAGCTAAATTCATATGAGCAATTCTCCTCAGACCTAATCCCCCATTTTCCCTAGGTCTGCACACTTTGGTCCATCCTACAAGGTGTATCATTTTTTTCTCCTCTGATCCAGTCCATAAAAATTATTTTTGGAGTTTCACAATTTTTTGGAAAACCTTCACAGGGGCTTTGAAAATAGAGAGGAAATAGACTGGAATGCTCTAAAGAGAGGCCTTAGTGAGGATCAACTTTCCTGCTTGAGATAGAAGATGACCTTTCCATCCAACAAGTTTTTTTGAATTCTTTCAATAAACCTGTCCCACATTGACTCTCTCGAAGAACCAATGAAAATAGGGAGACCAAGATACAAAGTGGGGAGGTTTGCTATATCACACCCTAAAAATTTTGTAATCCTTCCTTACCTCTGAATGGGGGTGTTCAAGAAATATAACTTGCTTTTACTGAAATTAACTTTCTGACCAACAACGTCCTCGTAGAGTTGTAGGTTGTATTTAATTATTTTGGCCTCAACCACCAACGCCTTAGTCAATAGAACAGTATCATCGATGAATTATTGGTAAGAAACAACCTTAGTGAGAGATTTTGCCTTGAATCCTAATATTAGCCTTGAATTGCAAGCATTTTTGATGTTTTTGCCTAAATCTTCTGCCACAATGATGAATAACATGGGGCTAATAGGGTCCCCCTACTGAATTCCTCTATGAATTTGAAAGTAACCAGTAGTTTTTCCATTAACCAAAATCAAGAACCATGCTTTATAAATTCATTCTTTGATCAAATTAACCCATTGGTGGTGAAAACCAAACTTAAGGAGGACACTAATCAGAAAGTCCCAATTTAGCTTGTCAAATGCTTTGTTCATATCAAGCTTGAGGGAAAAAATAGACCTGTTAGTCTTATGAGCAGAGTGCAGAGCTTCATAAACTATGATAACTCCATCCAAGATTGACCTACCCTGGACAAAGATTCCCTGGCACGAATCTATGATGAGGGGTAGAACATCTCTTATTCTATTTGCAATGGCTTTAGTTAGGATCTTGTACGAAACATTGCATAGACTGATTTGCCTAAAGTCAGCCATATATTCAGGGGTTTGCTTCTTAGGAATTAGAGAAATAAAAGTATATTTGAGACCTTTTGGGATATTATTGCTTACTTGGAATTCTCTGACAGCAGAAATTACATCCTCACTTACGATGTCCCAAAAAGCTTGATAAAAATGAGGGGGAATGCCATCGGGTCCTAGGGCTTTGTCTGGCTCCATGCTAAACAAGGATTCCTTAATTTCCTCATCAAAAAATGGAGATAGAAGCTTAAGGTTTATATCCTCATTTATTATGCTAGGAATGGATTGCAAGAGAATATATTTGGCCTCCTCATTGCACTGCGATTCTTGACCAAGGATAGAATTGAAATAAGTTACTACCTCCTTTCTGATTTTTGTTAAGTCCCGAGTAATAGAACCATCTGCTTTTTGACATAACCCTACCCCTCTTGAAACCTTTTTAGCTTCTCATGTAGAACATGGTGTAGGTATTAGGGTAGATTGATCTTGAGCTCTAGTTTCTCAACACTCTATCTTAGGTGATTTAATATCTTAATTTGATGTCCAACTAACACAAAAAACTAACCCTGACAAGTCAAATACCTAATTACCCAAATGGTAATTTTGTTCCAAGGTTTCTATAGACTAGTTTGTTTACACCCTTACATAGAAAAAATTCAATGTGCATTTGTGGTTTAGGGTCTCCTTCCTTAAATGTATTTACTAATTTAGGGAGAGTAGCCCTATGTACCTTAGTTAATTTTTTCCCTTTATAAGGAATTTTACTAATTGCACTGATAGTTTCAAGAGTTACCTGGATATTCATGTCATTGATTCTTGCCTAGCTATTCTGGAGGTTTTGTGCAAATTGTTCTGTCAGTCCTTCCACATGTCCATCAAATTTATATAGAAATTCATCTGCCCTACTCATTGGAAGACTAAAACTATCACAAGATTTCACATCTACAACTCATAGTGTCACTCAACTCACTCTTCTATTTTTGTCCCTCATATTACTTTTTTGTGCATTCTAAGTTTTATTTTGAGCTTTGCACTTTTACTTTACAAAATTATTGTTTTCTCCTTTACTATAGAAAAAATATGAAAGATTTCATTTCTAGATTTGGTATATGTAAATTTATGATTACTATGCAATCAAGCTTGAAGGGCACCACATGCTTCAAAACATGGTGAATTCAATTCAAGATATACATGTAATATTTGTGTAATCTCCATGCACATGATAGGACATGTGGTAAGATGTAGTTTGATCATGACATGTTTTAAATTGGTATCTTCAAGGGGCATGGATAACGATAATAGTTTATACCTAAAATTGGTCAATTCCCACTTGCATCGTTAGTATAGAAATTTCCCATGTGTTTTGATCTAGACAATTGATTTTTTGGCCAATGGTCTTGAATTTTCCACTTCAGCATAGGCTCCAATATACCTTTGGTAATTGTTGCATTTTCATCCTCTCTTTTTTTGCCATGTGTGCTTTGTAGTCATGTGGTCATGTATTTTTAGGGGTGCAATCTTGGTGCACACTTTCCACTGATGACATAATTGAAAAAGGTACAATTTGGATTATTATGTTCTGACAAGTTTTGGAGTGAGTTAGATGCTCATCATCTTTCATGGGCACTAAATTTTTTTTCACGATTTTGATTTTAATATTTGGTGTCTTTCATGCATGAATATATGTTTGACTTTGGCCCAATTTTTATTAGATCCTTTTCACACACAACAACCATTATGTTGGATCATCTAGAGAAACTTTTCTCTATATTCCCAAGCCTTTTAGAAGTGAATCCTTCATAACCAAAGATATGCTAAAGCAAATTTTTGGGATACTAGTAGGGTATTTGGTTTACCACTTTTATATACATAAGTATGCCAAGAAATCAATCCTTATTTATGTAATATCAAAGCTAATTAATAGTAATATTGGAGAAAATGCATACCTGACTATTGAAGAGATTTCATGCACCTTTTGGATTTCTTGTTGATTGCATACTTAAGATTTTTGAAATTTGAAAAGTACATAGATGCAATAATTAGAATCTTGTAAATGCTATAAAATTTTGCAAGGCAAACAAGCCAAAAATCAGTTTTCATGTGATCCTTAACTCAATAGTGCCTCAAATAGGTTTTTACTATTGAATTATTCTTTTTTTTTTAGATTCAAATATGGGATCATTTAAAATTTGTGTCTAAAGAGGAAGCCTCTTCTATCATTTGTAATCATATTATGAAAAATACTAAGCAAATTCCACCTTTGTTATTGGCTTATGGTACAATCATAAACAATGTATATTTACCACCAATTTTCTCCTTGAATCATCAATAGGATAAATTCAAACAACTTCATTCTCAAACACTTCTTCAATTTTATATGGTCATAGCCATCAAATTTGTAGCTTTCTTAGAAAATTTACATAACAAGAATAAAAAAATAATGTCCAATCACCCGGTTCATACTTACTGCTCCTAATGTGACTATTATGCTAATTTTTTTGTAATTGTTGAATGATCTCCATTTGGTGAAGTGTCTCCAATCAAAGTTCATCCAATGCATTCAATTACAAAATTCTCTCTTGATGTACTTGTGACAACTCAATGCCCACTTCCAAAGATGTACGAAGTGTTAGTAATTCAAATTCAATTGGAAAAAGAGGTTTCTTACCATAGACCAATATATAAGATATAAATCTTATAATGGATTCCATGTGGTATTGTATACCCAAAAAACCTTTGGTAACCTATTCATCCAATATTTCCTATGAGAAGCCATTGTTTTTGTTAGAATATTCTCTGATTCTCTATTTATGAATTCTACCTAACCATTTACTTAGGGGTGATATGGTGATGACTTCTTATTATTAATTTCATACAATTTAGTAAATGCTTCTATAACCTTAGATGCAAATTGGGGTCCATGATCTGTAACAATACATCATGGAGCACCAAATATTTAAAAAAATTGGGTATATATAAAATCAACTACCTTCTCTTCTCGAGCATGTTTAAAAGCATGTAATTTGATCCACTTTGTCACATAATTAGTGCACATAAAAATATGTTGCTTTCCTTGAGAAGGTGGGTCAATGGTTCCAATAAAATCCAACCCCCATCTCTCAAATGGTTCTAAAACCAATTGAGATTGTAGAGGTATTTCACATGTTGTAGTTGGTTTTCCCATTCATTGACATGAATCACAATGTCACACATACTTATTTACATCCTGATAGAGTTATGGCCAATAATAACCTACTCCCAAAACTTTTTGGATAGTGTATTTTATTGAATAGTGTTCTCTTATTGGTTGATCATTACATGCAAAAATAATGTCATACACCTCATATTATCAAATACATCAATGTAAAATATAATCAAGTCCACATTTGAATAATAGACCATTGATCCACTTGAATGATGAAATTTGTTTAACTAATCATCATTTTTACCTAGGAGTGAAATGAGAGAGAACTTTTCCTATTTCTAGATAGTTGATAATATCAACAAACCATGGTGATTGTATTGAGATTGTAAATAATATTTTATCAGGAAAATAATCTTCTATTGGTTCATCCTCACATGTGATGTCTACAATAGATTTTATACGTTTGTTGACTATAGTAATGTTGAACTCTTGTAGTAGTAGCAACCATCGTATTTTTCATCCACTAACCAATGGTTTATTCATGAGGTATTTAATTATAGAATGATCAATATGAAAAAATACTTGATATCCTATAATGTAGTGTAAAAAATTATTGATAGCATATACTATCACCAAAAATTATTTTTTAGTACTAGTATAATTATTTTTAGCTCCTATCATATTTTTACTGATGTACTAGACAACATAATACTCTCCATTTTCTACTTGACCCAAAGTTGCCTTGATTGCAGTGTTAGATGCATCTGTTTGGATGTGAAATGGAAGTTTCCAATCTAGACCTCATAACACAGGAGGAGTGGTTAATTTTTCTTTTAATGTATTAAATGCAATTTGAAATTTTCTATCCAACTAAATTTAGAATCTTTAGTTAACAATGTAAACATAGGGTTTACAATTGTACTAAAGTTCTTGATGAAATGATGATAGAAACGAATATGACCCAAGAAACTCCTAACATCTATTTGAGTTTTAGGAGTAGGTAAATTTTTTATGATCTCTATCTTCTTAGGATATACTTGTATTCCTCTAGACAAGATATGATATCCAAGAACACTGCCTTCATCCATCATCATAAAACATTTCTCAAGAATAGGGTTAGATTGTAAGTTTCATAGAAGTTTCAATATTTTTTAAAGTTTCTTCAAAAAATTTACCACACACTATGAAATCATCCATGTATATTTCAACACAATCATTGGTAAAGTTAGAATAAATAGCAAGAACAACTCATTGAAAACTTATTGGGCTATTGCAAAGTCAAAAAGGTAAAAATCTATAAGAAAAAGTTCCCCATGGGCAAGTGAAAGTTGTTTTTTCTTGATCTTTAGTAACAACCTGTATTTAATTATATCCACTAAATCATTCAAGAAAACAAAAATACTTCTTCTCAATGAGTGTGTTTAACACTTAATCTATGAATGACAATGGAAAATTATCTTTATATTTTTTAGTTCTCGATAATCAACACACACTTGCATTTTTTCATTTTTCTTTAGAATGATAACCAATGGAGAAACCCATCAACTACTGGAAATAGGGTAGATGAATCATTCTTCTAACAATTTCTCAATTTCATATTTAACAATATAATGTAGAGAAATATTCAATCTTCTTTGTGGTTGTCTTGTATGTTTAACATCCTCTGTATAAATACGATGAGTGCATATATCCAGATGAATTCCTGTAATATATTTATATTCCCATGCAAAAGCATTGGGATGTTGGCTTAGTACATCAAAAATATTTCTCCTGGTCATTAGTCAACCAACTATTGATATTTAAAAAAATTTAGGTTGTATTTTGATTTATTTTGTGTCAAGATTCATTGAATTGATTTCTTGAAAATTGCTTATTAATGAGTTGAGAGGGTGATGGTGTGGTCGAAGAGAATGGAAAATTCATTTATATTTATCAAAAGTAATTCTTGATGGAATTTTATTTGATATAATAAAATGAAAATATGAGAGAATATGACAATGTCATCCATGTGGTAAATTAAAATAACTATCTTGTATTGAAATGGATGACAAATATTCAGGTTCTTGTTCTTCATTATTTCATAGTAATTGACTATGAAGAACACAGGCTTATACTAAGAGGGGGGTGAACAGTATAAGATCAACTTTTACTTTTTTTTCCCAAATAATATTATCCAGTATTGTCAATGGCAATATCAATAACAGTAATCAAAGCAATGCACAAATCATCACACACAAGAGAGACATAAATTTAACGTGGTTCACCCAATGTGGGCTACTCCATAGAGAAAATATTTCTTCTAAATTTTCTCAACAAATCTCTTGGGAATCAATTCCCTATTACAATGTTTATGGACCTTTGTCTAAAGGATACACCAATTCCCTATGCTTTAATTTATGGATATCTCTCCATAGGAGAACTCTATCCCCTTGCTCTGGTTCATGGATCTCTCTCCATAGGAGAACTCTATACCATTTTCTCTAGTTTGTGGATCTCTCTCCATATTAGAACTCTATCCCCTATACTCTAGTTTGTGGATATCTCTCCATAGGAAAACTCTATCCCTTCTGCTCTGGCTGGTGATCTTCTAGAAGACTTTTGCCCCCACTACTATAGCTTGTGGATCTCTCTCCATAGGAGACCTCTGTCCCCACTACACTAGCTGATGGATATTTATCCACTGGAGACTGATGTCCTCTTTATTGTATCACCTCTAAATCCTTCTCTTAAATCTATCTCAAATCTACACCAAAATTTATCCCAAGTCTAGAACAAATATGCTCTAACTCTACTCATAAATATGCACCAAACTCTATCTCAAATATACCCCAAGCCTTAACACAAAGCTTGAACAAATCAGTAATCAAACCTACTCTCAATTCTATCTCAAATCTACCCCAAGCCTTAACACAAGACTTGAACAAATTAGTAATCAAACCTGCTCTCAATTCTATCTCAAATCTACCCCAAGCCTTAACACAAGGCTTGAACAAATCAATAATCAAACCTGATCTCAATTATATCTCAAATCTACCCCAAGCCTTAACACAAGGTTTGAAAAAATAAATAAGTAAACCTGCTATCAATGTTGTTTCAAGTCTTCTCAAGACTTCCTCAAATCTATCCTCAAGCCTTCTGAAAGACTTGCTCAAATCTACCCTCAAGTCTTCTCAAAGACCTGATAAAATATACCCTCAAGTATTCTCAAAGAGACTTGATCAAATATACCTTTAAAACATGCACAAATCTATTCTAACATATGCTCAAATCTTCTCTAACACATGTTCAAACATCTCACAAGATATGCTTAATCAATCTCAAATCTTGCATACATAACACAACTTAAATTTCTTTCAAAAGATTTCTTCACACAAAAAAATTCTACTTAGAATTCATTTAACCTTTGGAACATATAGAGAATGATATGCTCTATCAAAAACTAAATATTTTTTACACTCACAAATATTGTACTCAATCAACCAATCTCTATTTATTGCCAAATCCCTTTTAAATTAAATCAATCAATGTATAACTCATTTCTCAAAACTGATCTATCTATATTGCAAACTTTCTCTCAAATATCAATCACACTAATGCATAATCTCCCCTCACAAAATATATCTCAACCACTTCCACAATTGCAATCAATATCTCTCAAACCAATGTTTAAAAGATTTCACAAAGATGCACTAACTTGTCTTCAATCCTAGCACAAGTAGTTCACAATATCTAGCACAAATATATTAACCTCTTTTAATAATAGAAGCACAGATTGTTCTCGCATTTTATCCCAAATGTTCCCAAAAAATTGAACCATGAAGCACAAACCCTAACTCAAATATTTCCAACAATACTTATCAGACAATCCTTTTCACTCCACCTTATGTTCAGAAACATTCATTTAACAAAACACCTCAAATAAGGAAAGATGTGCCCATACTCTTAATTTTCTCTTATGAAGATATATCTTCAAAACTTGTCTCACGAAAAGATATCTTCTGCAACTTCAAAATATTAGCACAACACCTTTTCATATATTGGGAAATATTTCTCAATAAGTGTGCACAATTAAATTCCAAACCAACTCTCTTGGTTTCTCAAAATAGAGCATTAAATCATAAAACCAAACCCTTCAAAATGAAGCAAAAATACAAGCAATAAAAGTACTTCATACACCTTTTAACTCCCTCTTAATTTCAAAAATATTCATAAAAGAATTATCAAAAATCCTTATTACTCTACAAAATCACTTTTTAGCAAAAATACATTTTCATAATATTTTTCTCCTAAAGAAATTGCAAGAAATAATTAAAAATTATTTTCCCTTATACCTCCCTAAGTCAACGATGCTAAAATAATCAAACAAACCTCATGCGCATAACCCTTAACCTTAGGCAATTAAAATTTTAATCAATGCTTTCGAAAAACTATTTCAGGGAGATTCAAACACAACACCTACTGCTTGCCAATGCGCTAAAATCCTTTGGGCCACTACTAGGCCAACTTCCCACACAAGGACTAAAAATCATGATGTACACTTTGACCTCCACTCAACTTCCTTGCCAACAAAACTGATGAACAAAACTATCGCCACCCGGATTTGAACACAAAACCTGTTATCTGCCCTAAACTTTAACACTGCCCAGTCTGCCACTAGGCCAACCATCTGGTCAGATATAATATTAAACTGATTTCTCCTGTGTGCACTTCATGAGAAGAAAAAGATAAAATTTATCCCTTGACTGGTTTTATCGCGCATCGAACACACCATAGGGCATAAAACATTATTCATATTAATATGGATTACTACCATGCTAAGGATGTCGGTGGTGCTTGGAAGTTGTTTAAAAAAAACTTTTGAATATTGTCGCCAAACCCACTTTGCATTATAAAAATTATTATATAAATATTATAATTATTTTATAATTCATCCTTAGGCTTTAACCTTTTAGCTTTAATATTATAATATTAAAATATTAAAATATTATTTCCTTTTTGAGCCTAGACATTTTCTTCCTTTGGGATTTTTAGACCAGGGCCTTCAACATTTTAACCAAACATGTGGAGCTTTGTCCCAAACCTCTTGGGCTTAAAATATAAATATTTTAACCCTCTTTTTATCAATTTCCTTGCACTAAGATGAACCTTGCATCTAACACTTGACATCAATCATAACATAATTACTCAAAATATCCAATAGACTAACAACAACTAGTTCATATTCAAGTCTTGAATCATACAACTTGTTGATCAAAATAATCTCTTCTTCAAAAATAACCCTTTAAGATGGATCCAACTCTTCTACATGATATTTTACAACTATGGTAGCCAAAGTTGAAACTTTTTCTTCATTTTTCTTGTCTAATTTAGAAAACCATAAGTTATAAAAAAATTTGATTGAACATTTTGTAGAAGGATATAGAGAGATTTTATTTGATTTAATTCCATTAGAAATGGTCATATATCTTGATCTATAATCAATGAAAGCAATCATCGTAGTAAGCCAAGGCCTTCCTAGAATTATTGGATAACCATTCACAATATTTCAAGGTTGTAATACAAAAAAATTGATTGGATATTCCCATGATAAAATCATCATAGGAATATTTTCTATGATTCCTTTTGGTTTATCAATTGATCTATCAACCATTTATAATATTGTAGATGTAGGATTTAGATTTTTTAATTGTAAATTTTGCATTGTATCATTCATCATAATATTTATAGTTTCCCCTATATCAATTAGAACATTGGATATATGAATTGATCCTATGGTTACTATGACTACTAGATTTTCTAGATCACCATACTTAGGTGGAATAATTGTTTTTGCGAGTAGGTCTAAAATTTTTCCATCTACTTGTATGGTTTTAGGATATGCTTTCTTCTTTCTTCCTTGTTTCTTAATACACATTTTTTGGACAGTCTTGTTAATCATTGGTGCATCTTTAATAGCTTGTAGTAAAGCAATCGTAATATTTAAGCATTTTAATTCCTTTACCAAGTCTGATTCTTATGATGTTGTTTCTGATATTTTGAATAATTCAAGATATGGTACTTTTTCTAATGAAAAAAATGAATTATCTTGAGAAAGGTTTCTTTTTCCTTTCCTTTTCCAAGATCTCATTCTTGTGGTTTTAGTGTATATGGGTCATCTTGTTTGTTCTCATGAACTTCCATTTCTACAATGATAGGTGGAATGGATTAAGGAAGTGTTTTTCCTGAATGCAATTGGATATTATCATATTTGATGATATTTATCATGGATGTATCTTCTGATTCAACCATATAGACAAGATGTATCATCTATGTTGAGACCACTCTTGCGATGATGCCCATGGTGGTTGACCCCAAGGTCATTAAGATGGATTTGAAGTAGACCATGGCATAGAGCAAGGATTATTTCCTCAATTGGTGAGAAATCAAGAAGCAATATGATATAAATTTTATGAAAAATACCCCTTGTATTTGTTTTATAAAGTTGAGTTCTTCCATAGGTTGAGACTATTTTTCCAAGATGTTTTTAAGTTCTGGTAATAAATGGCATTGGTGTGTAGGATGTCCTTTTTTACAAATACTACATTTAGTAGATATGTAAGTCTTGTTCAAAGGATATTCATGACGAACATGTTTCTTTTAACATCTTGGGTAATAGATAGTTAACATTTCAATAGATTTATTTTTTGCATTCATTTCATCTAATGCCATGTTAAGATGCACTAGAATATCGGTTTTAAGGTTGGAAAACTCTTCCATTAGTTATTTTAATTCATTTCCATTGTTTCCATTTTTGTGTCTTCTATGTCTTGTACAGGAATAATTCTTACAAAGTTTAATGATTTCTTGAAATTCAAGCTTATTTACATATATTTTTTCTTTAATATCTAATACATCTCTTGATTTGTCCTATATTCCTCTCAAGAATATGGTTTTACTAATTTACGGTTCAACACCTCCACATCTATTATTAACAAGGGTAAATCTATCCAAATGATCTTCTAAAGTTTTATCTTCCTCTTGTTTCATCCTAAATAATTCATCCTTCCTATTGTTTACTTGATAATATTCTTGGTATTTATCCAAAAATACTCTTTTCATTTCATCCTAATTTTGGATTGAATTAGGTGTTGTATCACTCCAAATTTTTTGCATCCCTACCTTCAGGCTATAGGATCCGCGCCCGGAAGGAGGATGGGAAAAGGATGTCGCGATACCTCGGACTGAGAGGACTTTGCGAAGGTCCCGCCTCTCAAGGGAGGTGTATTTTGGTGATTTTTCGACGGATGGTGGGTTCACCAGGAAACATTTAGCGACAGTTTCCACGCCTAGGTTTTGGAATGTGTTTGATGAGTTCGTTTTAACCTTAAGCATTCATATCCTAGGTTTGGCCGAATGAATCTAAATTAAAACTACATGAAAATGCAACTTTCATGAATACAACAAACAGATTTGAAAGCAAAAAACAGAGAATTTTACAGAATGACAATGAAAAATACCTGATCCGGATGTCTCAAGAAGATTCTGACGTTTGAAGCAGTCTGGATCGCCTGTAATCTGACAGAATCGTCTGTAATCTGACAGAATCGTCTGAGACTGACAGATTCGTCCGAGATCTGACGAATTCGTCAGACGAATTCGCCAGAGACCTGCAAGACAGAAAATAGATGCAAAATACAAGAAATTCTATTGTGCTAACAGAGGCAAATTACACCAAATAGCAATATGAATACTGAACAATATTTAAGAACAGAATTTAAAGCCAATTACTGTACTTTAATAGCAGATCATGAACTTAGCATGCAATCTAAGCTAAATGGGTGAACTCCAAATGCAAAATAACATAAAAACTGAATAAATAATCTAATTTACAGAATAAAATGACAGAAACAGAGTTGAGAAAAGCAAACTCCAGGCACTGATTGCCTCGATGTGGACTGCAGTCGAGATCGTCTCGCATCAGTATGAAATCGTCTCGCATTTGACGGGATCGCCTCCGATCTGAACAGGTTCGTCGACGACGATGGATGCTGGCTCCGACTGAAAAACAATGATGTACCTGCAATAAAATCGATGTGGAACTAGTGCAAATGCAAGATTAGGATGTTCTAATGTAGAGGGAATCACTTTGCAGAAAATTTCAGCCAGGGGTTGGGGAGGGAAAATCTTAGAGATTAAATAGGCTTAGGGGGAGTAGGTAGGAGGTTGGAGATCATCCCAATTTGGGAGATCTCCAACGAGGGAGGGTCCCAACGGTGCAGACACGCTTCAGCCCAGATTGGAGACCCGTTGGAACAGATTCCAACTATGCAAATTCAGTTTTGCGACAAGATCGTCTGGACGTCCTAGTCCAGACGAAATCGTCAAATCTGGGGCGATATCGTCTGATCGGCGACGATATCGTCAAACGGTCAAAACAACCTCTAAAATTGGCACGAAAAAGGGGGAAACGGAATACCCGACGGTTAACGGGCGGTTTGGGAGGTTAAATTTGATTTTAAAATTATTTACTAAGGTGAATGTAAATTTTATAATTTTATTGCGCCAATTTTAGGGTGCTACATTTTGCCCCCTCTTTAGCGAATTTTCCGAAGAAAATGCGTTAAAGATGAGTTCTTCTCGATCTACGAGAAAGCAAAAAATTATACCCATTTTTAGGCGACGATTCTTGGTCGAATCGTACGACAACTTACTATGGTGCCCCCTCCGTGTTTTTACCCAAATCGAACGTTTGAGGTAAAAACGCGGAAAAGCAAAAAATTATTGTTGAATAAAATTAAGAAAAATAGGGTAAAACCCTAATTCATTTTTACTGTTCATTTTCTGGTTTTTAGAGCTCTGAAGCAAAAATGGTGGAGACGACGCACAGATCTGCAGAGGTCCGACGCGGTCTACGGGTAAGAGCCTAGACTTAGCTAGAACTGATTTAATTTAATTTTTACATGCTTTTTAAGTGATTTTTAGGTGAATTTGGAGCATCGCGGCCGTTTTTGGCCGTCGACGTCGTCGGGACGAAATCGTCCCGATTTCGACGAAATCGTCTCAATTTCGTCAATTTCGCCCAAGGGCGAAATCGGCGAAAGGGGGACGATTTCGTCAATCTAGAGACGATTTCGACAAGCGAGATCGGAGACGATTATGCTCAAATTTGGGACGATATCGTCCAATAGTGGGCGATATCATCAATTACATGAAATTGATCTTTAAGTTGCATTATTAATTACTTGGAATTGTTATTAATGATTGTTTGTTGTTTTGTTGTTTATGTTGCAGAGAGGATTACTAAAGAGCAGGGAGTGGAAATATGGAGGTTTGAGAGATGACTTGGCCGCTCCGACACAGGCAGAGCGAGATCTGCTGGCACAGGCCGGCTTACAGCATGTGGCGGAGATGCCACAAGTATCCACGGACATGGGGCTTCTAACAGCCCTAGCAGAGAGATGGTATCCGGGTTCTTCCTATTTTTGGTTACCGACAGGGGAGATGGCTCCCACACTAGAGGATGTATGGAGGATTCTGAGAATCCCCATACAAGGACGGATGATCACTCCTGTGGCCAATCAGGGCCACGCTATGGGACGGCTGTGTGGTGACCCGAGCTTCGCCCTGGAGAAGGGCGGAGTGAATATCGAGGCACTACGCCAGATGCCTGGGGCATCCGGACTCACACGAGTTCTAGCCGGAGTGGTTGGTGGACTTCGCTGTGCCACCGGAGCGGATGCGGGGTACCATGGATGCTCGTAGATGTGATCCACGATATGAGAGACCATGGGTACAGGTTTTGTTGGGGCAGTTTTGTTCTATGTCGGTTGTACAGGATCCTGTATGGGGTCGTGTACAAGGGCGGGCGATGTCTGGTGATGACATCGCTCCTACAAGTTTGGTGCTGGGAGCACATTGCAGTGCGGAGGCCGGTAGGGCTTCCACTGACAAGGGTGGACGGGGAGAGGCCCCGAGTCTTCTACTGGTGGCTCCGAAGAGGGTCACAGCGGCGGATCGACCTACCGATGTCCCGGAGGCTACTGGATGACTTGGTCCCGGATCAGATCACCTGGAGGCCATGGAGAGGGCACCCAGGGTGGGCCGAGGATGGACAAGAGCTGGCTCGCATCAGGCGAGTCTGTTGGCTACGGATGGAGAGAGGAGAGGTGGAGCTCCACCGCTATGACCGAGTTTTGAGACAGTTCGGTCTGAGCAAGGGATCCCATCTCCGAGGGACTACGAGTTTTCCCGGACTGTCCGGGATAACACCACGGTTAGCGGGGCTCCTGACATGCAGCGCTTCTGGAGCCAGGACGCAGACGATGCCCCCATCCGGCCAGGTGGATGGGGACGACGCGGGGTAGCCGATGGCTACGATGCCTGGTACGTAGGCATCCGCCCTCCTCGGATGACGAGGGCACAGGGTCCGATCCACGCAGTTGTGCGTCGGATAGGGAGGCGGCGCCAGGCAGCGATAGAGGCGGCCCAGGGTCACGGCGGGAGAGAGCAGAGGAGGCCACAGGCACAGGAGAGGCCGCGGCAGTGGGAGAGGAGGGAGGAGAGACCCCCATCTCCACAGAGAGAGAGGCCACCATCGCCCGATAAGGGCAAGGGCATTGACACAGGAGAGAGCAGCGAGACGGTGACTCTCCGGACGGAGAATATCCGTCTCCAGGCACAGGTGCAGACTCTGCAGGACGAGGCTGCACGACATCGAGCTGAGGTGACACAGCTCAGAGACGAGATTGCACGCCTCAGGGCACGGGGCGGAGGGGCGAGCACTCGGGAGCTGATGCGGTCGGTTGCTCAGACCGCATTCTACCAGGGGATCTATTTTTAGATGGTGCCCGAGGGCCGGAGGGTACAGTTGTCGGCTGCTATTGCAGATCCGATCAGGACAGGGTCATCGAGGAGCTCATCCCGATCGACGACGAGGACTCGCAGTACCACACATACTGCGATGGGGCCACCTCGTCCTCCGTAGGGCGGGGGAGGAGATGAGGCTGAGAGCTCTAGGGGCTCTCGAGACACTGCTCGGAGGACATTTGATTGAGTATGCCAAGATATGGATTGTGGCATACCAATCTAGTTGATATGATGTACATATATTTTTGAGATATATATGATGATATATTTTTGATCATATGACTTGTGTCTTGAGTATGTTTATGATGATTTTATGTTTTGATTGATTGATTTGAAAATTCATGTAATTATGTCGTTGGAAATATTATAATTTGAATGTCATGCTATAAAATTTTAAATGAAATAATCCGATGTAACAAAGTGGTTGTATGTGATGCAATAATTTTGATAAAATAAAAATAAAAGGGGACTTTTAACAATAATTTCAAAGGACATTGTCGCTATTATAGACCATTTCATGGAGTCGCCGCTCACTCGGTCGTCAAGCTAATCCCCGTATAGAAATATTGCGAAAAGTAAAAGAGTGCTTAAGAGACTGTCTTAAGACTTTGTTGTGATAGTGCAAATGATGATGATGATGGTTGGTTTGTTTTCAGACTTTCATGAAAAATATTATGCATGAAATATTTTTAAAATGATTTTTGCTAGGCATAAATTCCTAAGTGTGATAAAATTTGTGAATAATTCCTTAGGAATTATACCATCATTGCAAAGTTGAAGGTTGACATAATGACATAAAAATAGTGAAAAAATGGGTTTGCTTTTGAAAAGCATAATTTGTGTAAAATGAAGTCATATGGTTTTTATGATTTTTGATAAAATGGGGAATAAAAATTGTTACAATGGTTTGCGCTAGGCATAGAATATGTAGGTATAGACTTATACCATCATCGCGAAAATCCAAAAAAAATAGTTTTATTGCATGGTTGATTTTTTGATGAACAGAAAAGATGAAAATGAGGACTTGCGCTAGGCATAAAATTCCAATTTTGGTTTTGAAACTATACCATCGTCGCGAAAGTCAACCAGATATATATGATTTGATTTGTGTAATTTGGAAGAAATTTTTTATTTTTCTAATTCTATAGTTGTCTTTGTGAAAAATAATTGTACTTGATTATTCCAAACAAGTTGCAAAAATAATATTTCAAAGTATTTTGAAGACAAAAGTTAGATTTATAAGGAATCCCATGTGCATATGTGCATTCATTTCCGATCTTGATTTATCCTAATGATAAACAAAATCTCTCAAATACAAATGTGTGTGCAATTGCATTGTTCATTTACCAGTTTTGAGCAAGATACTATGATACAAGTGATTTGAGGAAACCAAATAAATGTTCATTAACCATGATGTAGATGCATATAACCATATTAGACTACTATGTAGGTCGGATTATCAAGAGCTAGCTAATCCATAAGCAGACATAGGTCTGTACAAAAGAAGGTCGCTAATGTGACAGACATATCGCCACGCTAGGAGTTACCCAAGGCCAAGCGGGTTGGGCACAAACCACCTGTTATGGGGCTTACCTCACAGCTTTCGAATAATTGAGAATTCCGGGGATTCAAGCTCATCAACCCTTCTTTTCTTTTCAAAGGGTAGGGAAAGGGATTTTATTGCTTTCTTGCTTTCTTTTGAACTTTGCTTATTTTTCTTTTTGTATTTCTTTTGCTTGATAATACTTGGAACATTGCTGAAATAACATTTTTCTTTTCTCTTCTTTCTTGAATTTTTCTTCTCTTTTTCTTTGCTAGGGATACTTGCTCGGATTAGTTGTAGAGCAAGGGATTTTTATTCTGGGTAGGGGTGAGCTTGTCCTTTTGCCAATTCTCAAAGATTCTAGACCATGTGCATGATAGGATAGCAGGGGAAACTTTTCACTCAAGAAATCAGTTCTACTATGTAGCAAAACATGGAAATTACAAATATAATCATTTTATTGTGAAAAGATGTGCTTGGTTTAGGTAAATAACAAGATCAATTCTCTATGCTCAAACTTTATTTAATTGAAATTTTGTGAACTTTGATATAAGAGAGATTAGTAATCATGCCAGATAAAAGCAAGATATTTATTTTTTTGTGAGTGTGCAAGTGAGGGATTCAAAATAAATGCTAATTTATCCAAAATAAGTTGAAACATATAACTGCAATAATTGTAAGAAAATATATATAAATGATTTGAGAAGTTTTGAGAATGTTGACTCTCTCTTTCTTCTGTATATTGTTTTGGTTTCGAAAGAGTCAAGCATATAGCTGTTTTTAGATTTTTATTTTGATTTTAGTTTTTGAGCAAAAGGAACTTAACTAGTGCTTTAAATAAATGCAATAGATAGTTTTTGAAGAGTTTTGGAGATTTATGAATGTTTTTGGTGTTTTTGGATTTTTATAAATTGAAAGAAATACAAGATAGTGATTTTGAACAAATATATACATGGATGAAATGACCAAATTTATGCATAGTAACGTTTAAGATGCAAAATATTCATGGGTTCTTTAAGTTCTTTACCATCTAAGGTAGATAATTTATATGCTCCTGATTCAAATTTAGCAGTAATAATGTATGGTCCAAGCCAGTTGGGCTCAAATTTACCTTTAAGGTCCTTAGTTGCATTTGTATTTTTTTGAAGATTTTGAGGATTTTGATTTTTTTGTATTTTGATTTTAATTTATGAATTGAAATTGGTGGTATATACAAGATGATCTATATACACTATACAAGGTTATTTGAGTATAGCATGTCTAAGGTTGCTTCAAAATCAAAGGAGGTTTTGAAGGATAATCTGGTTGAGGTGAAGGTAAGAATAGAAGGTGATGAATAAAAGGTAGTGATAACAAAAGCTTTGTTATAATGTAGAATAATGTAGCAAAAGATTTGACTTTTATATGTGGAAAATTGATCATGTTACAAAATAAAATGTAAGAAGGATAAGAAAGTTCTTCATTCTTATCACTATATTCCAAGTCTTGATAAGATGGAGAAAGTATATGTGAAAGATATGCATGGATGTTATTTGGTAAACAAGGATGATCATATATGGATGAAGAAAAGTGATGGATAGAAGATAATTGTGACAATAGAGAATGTATAGAACTTGATGTTTCAATCGTTAAATATTCTTCAAATGGTTTTGGGTCACCATGTATGGTAACAATTTTATTTGCAAGTTCAAACTTCAAACATTGGTGAAGAGTGGAAGGGAAAACCCTCATCGTATGAATCCAAGGACTCTGGAGAAGTAGGTTGTAAGGTGAAGGACAATATCCTACATAGAATAAAATATCCAGGATCTTGGATCCAATATTAAGGGGAAAAATTATAGTACCTTGAGCTTCTTGAATTTCATTGTTAAAAGATTTTATAAGAACATTTGATTCATTAAGATCTTCTTCCTTTGATTTGAGTTTTTGGAATAATTGATAAGTGCATAAATTAAGAGAGGAGTCATTATCTACCATGATAGTTCTAACAAGTGTTTCTTTACTAGATCCGGTAATGTAAAGATAGGAGTCTTCTTGTGGAGTAGAGGAAGGAATATCCTCATCATAGAATGAAATATGGTTAACCTCAAGAGGGTTTACACCATTAATTATGTTCTTAGAGAAAATATGATGAGGAACAAATTGTTGGCTAGGTATTTTGAACAAAATTTCCTTATGAGCAAATTTGTAATACTTCTAAAAGGGATATCTTTGCTTGAGGATTAATCACTTGTTGTTGGTTATCAAAGTGGATTTCAGATTGAGATTTTGATTCTAAAGATGAGCTTTCTATGCTTACATTCCATTTTGGATCATTCTCTAGAGCCAAAGATAGTTTTGAAGGTTGGTCAAATGAGGAATCCATCTCTTGAATATCAGATTGAGTTGATTGAACTTGAGGTTGCTCATTTGTAGTTTTTGTTACAATATTAATAATATCATCATGATGGGACACATTAACATGCAATATTTGATTGGTTTCTTGTTGTTGATAATTGAATAGGGGTTCTTGGGAGATCCCCATGTCTTGATTGATTATTGGTATTTGTTGTGTAGGAGTTTGATTGTTTACTGGAGATTTATAATCAGTTGTAGATTGTAATTCCTTTATATTAAAAAGACCCTTATCAATCAAATCTTGAATTGCACATCTTAAATCTTTACAATTTTGTGTCATATGTCCATCTACTCTATGATATTCACAATGTAGCTCAGGTTTAAACCAATCTGATGTGGTATCAGGTTGTCTTATGGAAGGAAGTTCAATCTTATTTGTGTCAAGTAAATACTTGAGAATTATATCCATTGGTTGATTGAGCTTAGTAAATTTACGTGATGAAGGTTTTTGAGAGGTTTTTGATAAATGCCTTAGGAATTTCGTCATAAAAGGACCTAATGGTTTCTCACCTCTACTTTCTTTATTATGGGTAGAATGATGACAGGAAGATTGCGATGTAGGAGGTGAGTGCATGGTAGAATTGGAAGAATAAGTATTTTCTTGTTGAAATGGATGTGTTGTATTGAAAGAAGAGTATTGAAAAGGTGGAGGAGGATTATATGTGGATTGATAGACATAATATGGATATATGGGAGAATAGATAATATCATTATGAAGAGGATTGGCAAAGGGATTGTTTTGTTGGGTTATGGATGAAAAATGAGAGAAGTGTGATGGAGGTGGTGTTGAATAGGGATGAGGTTGGTCATAATCAACAAATGTATTTGGCTGAATTCTTCCAACATTACTGATGGGCTCATATTGATTTGAGTAAAAACTCATGGTTTCTTTAGTACTTCTAAAAGTAATATTTAGCATCTACTATTTAGAATTGAATCTAAAACATACAAACTTGAAATGATGATTTTGTTTTTGTTTTTCTTGTATACATATATATTTTTTTTTTTGTTTTTGTTTTCAAAAGGTTTAAAATGCATTCACGTCGGGTTCACCAAAATGTATCGCTCCAAATTTTTCGCATCCCTACCTTCAGGCTATAGGATCCGCGCCCGGAAGGAGGATGGGAAAAGGATGTCGCGATACCTCGGACTGAGAGGACTTTGCGAAGGTCCCGCCTCTCAAGGGAGGTGTATTTTGGTGATTTTTCGATGGATGGTGGGTTCACCAGGAAACATTTAGCGGCGGTTTCCACGCCTAGGTTTTGGAATGTGTTTGATGAGTTCGTTTTAACCTTAAGCATTCATATCCTAGGTTTGGCCGAATGAATCTAAATTAAAACTACATGAAAATGCAACTTTCATGAATACAACAAACAGATTTGAAAGCAGAAAATAGAGAATTTTACAGAATGACAATGAAAAATACCTGATCCGGATGTCTGCAGAAGATTCTGACGTTTGAAGCAGTCTGGATCGCCTGTAATCTGACAGAATCGTCTGTAATCTGACAGAATCGTCTGAGACTGATAGATTCATCCGAGATCTAACGAATTCGTCAGACGAATTCGCCAGAGACCTGCAAGACAGAAAATAGATGCAAAATACAAGAAATTCTATTGTGCTAACAGAGGCAAATTACACCAAATAGCAATATGAATACTGAACAATATTTAAGAACAGAATTTAAAGCCAATTACTGTACTTTAATAGCAGATCATGAACTTAGCATGCAATCTAAGCTAAATGGGTGAACTCCAAATGCAAAATAACATAAAAACTGAATAAATAATCTAATTTACAGAATAAAATGACAGAAATAGAGTTGAGAAAAGCAAACTCCAGGCACTGATTGCCTCGATGTGGGCTGCAGTCGAGATCGTCTCGCATCAGTACGAAATCGTCTCGCATTTGACGGGATCGCCTCCGATCTGAACAGGTTCGTCGACGACGATGGATGCTGGCTCCGGCTGAAAAACAATGATGTACCTGCAATAAAATCGATGTGGAACTAGTGCAAATGCAAGATTAGGATGTTCTAATGTAGAGGGAATCACTTTGCAGAAAATTTCAGCCAGGGGTTGGGGAGGGAAAATCTTAGAGATTAAATAGGCTTAGGGGGAGTAGGTAGGAGGTTGGAGATCATCCCAATTTGGGAGATCTCCAACGGGGAGGGTCCCAATGGCGCAGACACGCTTCTGCCCGGATTGGAGACCCGTTGGAACAGATTCCAACTATGCAAATTCAGTTTTGCGACAAGATCGTCTGGACGTCCTAGTCCAGACGAAATCGTCAAATCTGGGGCGATATCGTCTGATCGGCGACGATATCGTCAAACGGTCAAAACAACCTCTAAAATTGGCACGAAAAAGGGGGAAACGGAATACCCGACGGTTAACGGGCGGTTTGGGAGGTTAAATTTGATTTTAAAATTATTTACTAAGGTGAATGTAAATTTTATAATTTTACTGTGCCAATTTTAGGGTGCTACAGGTGCTAAGATCATGAACCATTGTAGGGTAGAGTTTATTAGCATGGAAGAAAATAATTTGAGTTTGGCATGCAACCTTAAATTCAAATAGAAATTGATTAGGATCCTCAGATGCAACTCCCCTAAAATTTGGTAATAGAGAGGGTGAAATGGTTTTAATGGGAGAGTTTTTATTAGGATTCAACTGAATAGGATATTGGAAAGTTTTGGCAAGTAAACTAGTTTCACCAGGATGGAACACATTGTTATCTCTTTCTGGATTATAGTGTAATTCTTCCATTATGTGTTTCCAATAATAAGTATACATACTTTTAAAATGATTTGATCATATAGATTTTTCATGGTTACGTGGTGTTGAACTAACAATTTTTTCTTCTTGCAATTATCCCCTAGGAGATCTTATACTTCCTAAATATGATGATTGGGAATCAAGTTCAATGTTTTCAGGAATCTCAAATTCAAGAAAATTAGGTACAGGTTCAACTCATCATGAATTCTGCTTTACTATGGCTCATGGGAAGTTTACTCTAATGAATCTACCTATTTTATCTCTAATCCTATTCATACATCCTATTTTTAAAAGAAACTCCTATTCGAGCTCCATCATGTCTAAAATGTAATCCCAAGAAATGTAACTATTTTTATGCAAAGTTGTTTTGTTTTTATTTTTATTGTTTTTATTTTTCAAAAAGTAAAAATTACACTAGGGGTTTTATTCTACACAACTTCATAAAATAATAATTTAACATTGAATAACTTATTTGTTCTCTAACAATACCAATTTATTCTTGGATAATGATGTCAAAAAGTGATGAGTATCATTAATGCTATCACTTTAATTCATTTGTCAAAACTAGGGTGGCATCCTAAGGCTGTATACAATGAAGGTCATTGGAATTATAGCTTACATATCAGGGCTCTAGTCTATCCTAATAAAATTGAGAATCATAATTTCTTTGCAAAATAAAGGAAACTACACTAAATTGCACACTCTGTTCTAAAAGAAATGCTATTTAATTTGTAAAATTAAACCAACACAAATTGAAAGGATTTATGCTAATATTGACTAAAATGAAATAGAAGAAGAAAAAAATAAAATGTTTTTTTTTTTTGGTAATTATTTTAATAGATTAACAGTGGGTTTTTATAGAGGATCCCAAAACCTTATGTACAAAATTAGCCTTACTTCTAATGATGCATCATGCCTCCTGGCTGGAAATATAAGCCTGATTGCAAGAAAGCAAAACCTAGACTAATTGCCCTGAGGCTACAGAAAGGGCATTTAAGCCTGATTAACCAGATAACAAAACGAAAATTTACCGGGATAACAACAAGTAATAGCCGAAGAAACTGAAACATGGAGAGCAGAAGCAAAACAGCCAAACACCAAAAAGGTACTAATCCAAAAACTTGAAAGCAACTAGCTTTGGAAAAAGGGTTGCACTTCGCGTGACTCGTGCGGCCACTATCGCACAGGGGATTGGATAGAGCTGCCACCCTAACCCGATACTCATCGGGAAGGACCTTCCGAAATCTGCGCGGGGAACACCTCATGAAGGGATATCCGCTCTGGCCAATATTTCCACCTCGGATGGGAAGCGAGATCGCCACACGACCGGACACGTGGTCACGAGCCCTTTGTTGGCCATGTGGTCAGCCACGCGATTGCCTTCTCTAAGGATATGACCTGCTTTCCACCTGCCACGTTGGGAAAGAAGCGTTCTTGCCTCAAGAACGATGTTGAAGACCCTCCAGGATGGGTCTTTGGTGCCTAGGAGGTAGTTCACAATGTTGAGCGAATCTCCTTCAATAATTAGAGGCCGAGGATCCTCGGAGAGGATCTGGATTCCTTTCAGAGCGCCTCGGGCTTCGGCATAGTGATTCGTCTGGGAGCCCAACTCTTCACAGTAGGCCACCACAAGATTCCCATCATGATCTCTAACAACACCCCTTGAACCAGCGGGCCCAGGATTACCCTTTGCCGCTCTGTCAAAATTCAATTTAATCCACCCCACAGGGGGCTTGGTCCAAATAACACTTCTTCGACAGGGACCTATAACAACTTTCGGAGACGGGCAGAGATCCATCCTTTTGAAAATTGCTTCTTCGCTCGAAAGGTGGGGACGGGGACTGGGAACAACTTTAGAGTTCTCGATGGCATAGGATAAGGCCCTTTGAGCGACACAAGGAGGCACTTTTGGGGCTCTGCCAAAGACTCTGGCATTCCTCTCTAACCAAATTTGCCAAATGGAGTGGTGGAAGGAGGCCTCAAGGAGGAAGCGGAGTTTAGGATTCTTGAAAGGATTGGGCCATTGATGGAAAGCATCTCTGAGGGAGCGGGGAGAGCACTAGAGGATTTGGAAGGAGGATAGGACAATGCTGAGGACCGAGTGGGAAAAGGGGCAGTGCAGGAATAAATGATCCCTCGTCTCGCACTCCGCTAAACACATGTAGCACCTATTGGGGAAGGCAAAACCCCTCTTGTGAAGGTTGTCAATGGTTAAGGCTTTGTTGTGAAAAGCAATCCATGCAAAGAAGTTCACTTTAGGGATGACCCCTTTCCTCCAGACAACTTTCCACCGATAATCCAGGGCAGTCTCGCTGGTAAGAAATTCATAGGCGGATCTGACAGAGAAAAGACCATCCTCCGTGCCACTCCAGATGATTATGTCAGTCCTCCTAACATATGGGATTAAAACCGATTGGAGGATGTTTGCCAAAGGTAACCTCATTATTAAACCCTTCCACGACTGGAAGTTTCCACCGAGGGGAATGGGTGCTCCGGTCTATGAAATCCACCACCTTGAGTTGGGAATTTGGGTCGATTTGGGCTCTCAGCCCAGCAAGGTCCGCCCTCAAGCCAAGGGCTTCTTCAGACGCCCACCTGTCCTTCCAAAAGAGGATGAGGTTGCCATCACCCAAAATCCAGCGGGCTCCCAAGCTGATCAAATGACGGGTTTGGAGCACAGATTTCCAAAAAGCCGACGCTTCGGGGGAGTCTCAGCGTCGAAAAAAGAATTGGAGCCTAGATATTTCCTTTTGACCAGCTTAACCCACTCCACCGGGTCACTTGTTAGGATCCTCCAAGCATGCTTAGCGATCAAAGCTGAGTTCATAAGTCTTGATCTCCTCATCCCCAAGCCGCCTTGGTCTTTCCACGAGCAAACCTTGTCCCAGGCAACAAGAGGGATTCTGGATTTCTCTTCATTGCCAGACCACAGAAAGGTCCTCTGAATCTTCTCAATTTTGGAGTGGACAGAAACTGGAAGCATGAACACAGACATAAAGTAGGTTGGGATCCCCTGAAGACAAGCTTTGGTAAGGGTGGCTTTCCCGGCTTGCGACAGGAGTTTGCCCTTCCAAGTGCCTAGTTTCTTGTGAAGGCGTTCCAGGATCATGTTCCACATACCTCCACTGGCACGGCCATTGCAAGACAGGGGCAACCCCAGATAAGACGTAGGCAGGGAGTCAATGGTGCATTCTAAAATTTTGGCAATCCGGAGTTGCCTACGTAGGGGAGTGTTAATAAAGTAGATTTTGCTCTTGATGTAATTGACCTTTTGCCCGATAGCTTGCTCGTAACGGGAGAGGATCCGCTTGAGGGATTTGGCTTGGGCAATAGACGCCCCAGTGGAGATGAGGGTGTCATCCACGAATTGTTGATGAGTGACAGGTTCAACTCTAGAAGTGGGCAGAATGCCGGAAATCTTGTTCTGACGAAGAGCCTCTTTCAAAGACCAGCTCAGAACCTCCGCCAGAAGGATGAAGAGGATGGGTGACAAAGGGTCGCCTTGTCTGAGGCCTCCGGCGCTTTGGAAATACCCGGCTGGGGACCCGTTGATCGAGGACGAAAAAAAGGGAGTGGATATACAGCTACAGACAAGGTCAATCCAGTGAGGATGAAAGCCGAACTTGAGGAGGACTGCACACAAGAACCTTCTATCAACTCTGTCAAAGGCTTTGTTCATGTCTAGCTTAAGAAAAAGAGCAACATTCTTGGAGCGGTAAGCAGAGTGAAGAGTTTCATGGACAGTGATGACACCATCAAGAATGTTTTTGCCTTTAACAGTGCTTCCCTGACAAGGATCAACCAGGAGAGGGAGAACGGGTTTCAGTCTATTGGCTATAGACTTGGTGAGGATCTTGTAAAAAACATTGCACAGGCTGATGGGCCGGTAGTCAGAGAAGCTTTTGCAGGCGGGAGACTTAGGAATGAGAGCAAGAAAGGTGGAATTGAGTTTCGGGTGAATGGATCTGGAAGCTTGAATATCCCGAATAGCTTCGCACACATCCGAACCCACAACATCCCACATGACTTGAAAAAAATGGGGGGGAAAACCATCGGGGCCAGGGGCCTTGTCTGGTTGCATGGAGAACAAATCTTCTTTAATCTCGGACGAGGAAAAAGGTTCCAGAAGCTTGATGCTTACCTCATGGGGGACTTTAGTCGAAAAGTTGGCAAGCAAAGATTTTTGGACCTGTATGTTGCTGTCGGGAGGAGTGCCAAGCAAGTCTTGGAAAAAGTCAACCGCTTCGCTCCTGATTTCCTCTATCTCCCTGGTTACGCGCCCATCCTTGCAAGACACTTCTCTGATCTTGTTGGCCCCTCTGTGCCTCATGGTAGACGCGTGGAAAAACCTCGTGTTGGAGTCTCCATTCTTCAACCAAAGGTCTCTAGATTTCTGGCGCCAGAAGGTTTCCTCCCTTGCAAGAATAGAATGGTAATCCACCAAAAGGCTCCGTTCTTCCTCCCTGAGGCCCTCGGTGTAACCTTCGAGCTCCATTCTCTCCTCCAAAACTTTCAGGTTCTCCGAGATGGACCTTTTGGACTCGAAAATGTTGCCGAAAACCTCTTTGTTCCATATTTTCAACTTCTTTTTGACCATCTTGAGTTTTATAGCCACTCTCTTAGAAGCGGTTCCTCCCACCTCCTGTTGCCACCACGTTGAAACCAATCCTTTGAAGTCTTTATGAGAAGTCCACATGGATTCAAATATGAAGGGGGTCTTAAAAATAGGCCCGTCGTTCATCTCCAAAAAAATAGGGTTGTGGTCAGACCCAATCCTTGGTAGGGTCGAGAGAGTTGCACCACCAAGGATGGGAATAGCTTCTTGGGAAATGAAAAATCTGTCGAGCTTGACTTGAATCAGGCTGCTCCCAATCCTTCTGTTGCTCCACGTGAAGGATGCCCCTTTGAGTTCGATGTCAAGCAGGCTATTAGTAGAGACAAAATCTCTGAAGTCCTCCAAGCTGCGGCTGGAATGGTCGGATCCTCCTTTCTTTTCAGATGGGTGAAGAGGACAGTTGAAGTCTCCCCCTAAGACCCAAGGAAAATTACTAAAATTTTCCCTCATCTGGGAAATAGCTTTCCACATTTCTGCTCTCTCCGTGGCAGAATTCGAAGCATAAACATTGGACAGGATCCAGGAAAAATTGGTGGTTTTGGAATGGAACAACACATTGATAATCCTATTGGAGGTTGATAGCAAGCTGCCCTCGACACTCTCTGGATCCCAAAGAACCATGAGACCTCCCGTTGTTCCCACTGTAGGACTGGACAAAAATTTTGCCTTGGCCCAAATGGCCTTAGCAACTTTATCAGAGGAGATAGCATCGGTCTTGGTCTCTTGCAAAATTAGGATGGATGGGTTAGTCCTCTTTCGGAGATCAGCCACTAACCTCCGTTTGGCTGCTCCATTCAGTCCTCTCACATTCCATGAGAGAACTTTCATCTGGACAGTTTGAGGTTCTTCTTGCCTCCCCTTCCTTGTTGGGGGGAGGTTTTGGTACATGCGCTTCGTCCGTCTGAGTATCAGAGTCATCCAGAACCAGCAGACGTTGGGTTCCATTCGCGACGTCTGTCGCTGTCTCTTTGTCTCGCCTGTCTTTGTTGGGAGGACGGCCCTGCTTCCTCTCACTACCAAAATCCACGCTTTGCTTTCGGCTCCTCGTATTTCGAGGGCTAATATGACCGGACTGTTCACCCCTCCTACCTAGGAGGTAATCTTCTAGCAAAGTTTGTGAATGGTTGAAATCGGGATGGCCCTGGTCCTGGAGCTTGGGTGAATCATACTGAGTGGTATTTTGGGGGGGAGTCCGATCCTCCTCCTCCTGCGAATGGCTCTCCAGGCGGGAGTTTGCTCCTTGTTGGGTGTTTGCTCCAAACCGCTTTGAGTCCGTTTGGTGGGTGATATTCTCTTCTGGCTGGGAGATTTCATCGTGGTCCCTGGAGGGGCCTGGAGAATCATGGCCCTTCGCATTTGGAAGATTTGATTGCTTCGCTTGGCCTTCACCATGTTCCAGGGGGTTACAGGTTTCACGCTTCTGCTTACCCAATTTTTGAAGAGGACAATTGGACTGGAGGTGCCCTTGAGAACGACACTGGGGGTAGAAAGCTGGTCTATTCTCATAGACAATAGCTTGTTTGTGGAGAACGGTGCCTCCAGACCGGAGAGTGATGGAGGATGGGAGGTCCGCCTCCAGATCCGTCAACACGCAAAAACGAGCTTGGACGAACCTTGTTCGAGCTCGGGTGGGAGGGTCAATGGTGACCAACTCCCCTATGGAGCGGGCAATGCCTCTTATTACATTTTCATGCCATCCGAAGAGGGGAAGACTCGGGAGCCTAACCCATATTGGGGCAATGTTGATGTTTTGGGTGTCAAGATTGAAGTCCATGCCCCACTTCCTAAGAAACAGGCTTCTACGGCCCAGAAACCATGGGCCTCCAGCCAAGATTTTATAGTAGTCCTCCTTGTTGTTCAGTCTAATAGCGAAAAAACCTCGGGATAGGGCCGCCAACTCCATATGCCCAGAGGTCCTCCATTTGCTTGTCGCCCACTTGCGAATGGTCTCCATGTCGGGACGACCACCAATGAACTTACCTATGAGGGTATACTTCTCATACTCCACGAAGCTTGAGAGGACTTCCATCGGGATGTCCAACTCATCCCCAACCAGAAACAACTCCTTGGTAAAAAAATCGCTTAGGGTTTCTGAAGCCGCTGCCTGGGCATACGACTTCTGTGGCCCACCTCCCCATTTGTCTGGTGGGTCCTTACCCCGACTGACATCATCGTCAATCCGATCTCCTTCATTTGGCAAGGACGCCTCCGTACCTCCGGACCCCGGGTGCCCTCCGACTGCTCCGTTGTGCCCATGGTTCGAACCGTTGCCGCTCCCGTGCTCTCCCGCAGAGGACTTCCCGCCCACCGTCATCTTCCTCCTCCCAATAAAAAATAAAATGTTTTAAATGAAACTAAGTTAACATAATAGAAAGTGCAAGAATTAACTAAAATTAAAATATTGAAATGAAATAGGTCAAAATAGGATTTAAAAATAAAAAAAATAGAACTTAGAAGTAGGGGAATAGCAAAATTTAAGCTATAGAAAATAAATAAGAAGAATGAGGAATAATAATAAGGATAAGAAGATATATCATGAGGAGTTTAAACTATATAAAAACATGAATTTAAATAAGTAAAACTAATGTACATAAGCTAATTCTATGCTGCTAAAAATGAAATACAAAAAAAAAAATTAGAAAACCTACAACTACTACTAACAGACCTTCCACTGATACAAAGAGTGGACCCTTGTTTTGAGGTTCAATAGAAGGTAGTACATTTTAAAAATAAATAAACTAACTTATAAGGTCAATAAAACCATGCAAGAAACTTGAAACAATCAAGTCTAAAAATTGTTGCACTTTATTGAATGATTCTATATTTCATACACCCTACTACTTTCTAACTAATTCTCATTAACTTTACCCACTAGGCTTACAATAGTATTTATAATTATATTTTCTAGATTATTGCACTATGAATGAGTTTAAATTAGGAAGCAGTCTCTCTCTCATTGATTACATAGGCTTTTTGTCAAATATGTCCAATTAGATTTAGGATAGCGGGTTAAATTGGGCGAGTTTCCCCATTTTCACACCTCCATTCACTACTGAACACCTTGAAATAGACCTAGGAAAAATCCATGTGGAAGCTAGAACCTCTAGATCATCATTTCCAACCTCAAATTTCCTATAATTCTATTCTATTTTTAGGATAGTTTGACTATAGTGCTCCAAAACATATGACAGGTTATTTACTTTATGCAAAATCCTTGTTTGATAATTGATTGGTTGGTCTCAGATACAAGGATACAATTCATATTTATTATATGTACATTGAGAAGGCTATTTTATTGCTTATTTGAGTATGTTGTCTCTATTTACAAGAAACTTGCAATTTGCTGACCAGATGATCCAAAGCATTTCCTACAATTTATGTTGCAGACCTATAGTTTTTGTTTTTGTTTTATAGGCCTACAGTGATCTGGTGCCTATGTAGAATGCATAGTCTAGCACCATATCACTATTACACCATAATACATAAGATAAATATAATATAAACACATTAATTTAACATCTTTTTCAGATTTATGACATGGTCCATCAATTATGATACATTTATTCTATCTTTATTATATGCTTATTTAATGTTGAAATTATGCAATTTAATCTAAAAAGTGCACAAAAATTAGATCAGATAATAGTTAAAAAATTTCTTACAATTTACCACATCAACATTAATATTAACATAAATACTAATCAATATACTTGGAAAATACTATAGTATTAAATAAAAGTAGGTAAAAATGTGTGAAATGTTCTTGAAATAATGAGACATTTTATTGTCTCATCAACTAGCCTAACTAGTGATGAGTATCCCAATTGACTAATTTAATATAAATTTTTGTCTAAAATATTATGTTTTGTTATATATGATGATACCTAAAAATATTATTTTTTATGAAAAATGACAATGTTTTCTAATTTTGTAGAAGATTGTATGAATAAATAGTTTTTATGGGAAAGAAATGCTTTTTCAAGGAGTATCTATGAATTTTGATGTGTTTTGGATACCAACCTATCTCACCCTAGAGTCATCCTCCATTTATTTTCTCATGAGAGATTCAAAAGGATTACTATGGGATGTGAATAGGATATCTATGGATTGGTTCCTTATCGCTCTAGCATCATTTGCTACAAAACTATAATACTGAATGTTAATCTAACTATGGTAACATAATTTGATCTAATTCCAATGGAACTAAGAATTTACCAAAAATTAATCATACGAGTTGTCTAAATGATGCCTATGGAACTGAAGTGCAACTTGTGGAAAATATGTGACAAAACAAAATGCATTAAACAAAATGTTCTAGCATTACTAACAATTGATAACATAACATAAGTGAACACTTAGCTATAAATACTAAGTATTGTTCCTACCATGTTGGATTTTAACTAGACAAATTATTTTATTTTCTAAGGCATGTATTGTCTAGTAGATTAGAATATAAAATATTATCTATAGTGACATGATTTTCCAACTAAAGGAAAACAAAAATATCATTAAGTTGTAACCATTTTCTTTGTAGTTAGGATTTGATCATTGCAATATCAACTACATATCTTGAGTGTTATTAGATAGTTAATAGGTTGATAGCATATCCCTTGTAAATTGATTGCATATAAACTAGAATGAAGTTAGAAAGAGATTACATGAGTTAATCATTAGTTTATTTGTTTGTAATAGAACAACAAACAAATATTACTATATATGTTACTTTCCAATAATAGTAATAAAGCATATCTACATTTAACAAGTGTGAGCATTGTAATTTTACTCTTTCCATGGGGGAATGTTCCTAATATTGGAGAAAAGGATCAATTGTAAGGTGTTTGGTTTGAAAGAACTCCTATGAGAAATATTATTTCTTTATATTTTTATAGTTAGATTTATTTGTCCCTAGTTCAAAATAATAATTTATATTTTAACATTTTTGGTTCAACAATTTAATTACTTGAATAGTATGTATTGGATACATTTTAGCTTGTAGTTCCATCAAATTTAATTTCTTGGATTCATAGTTATAATTTTATGAATTTTATATTAATGGCCTATAGTTTCATGATTTTATAATTTACCATGTAGTTCTGATTTATTCTTCTAACTTTCATTTTATGGAGTCCTTGGATGAGAAAATTGTGTGTGTATAATTAACATTTAGTAGAATTAAATTTGGTCCATAGGAGCAGGTAGAATATTAGGCTCTCTATTAGCTATTGTAACACATATACAATGCCTAGTACCTCAATAGTATACATAACTTGGATTAACATATAGTTCTCATCACTTTTTGAATCATTACCAAGGATATTCTAATGCTATAGTACTTAGTGCTTACATGATTTCCCTAGGGATGGAAGAGATGCTATATTTCACACCTATTTCCAATAAGGAACATAAACAATCCATTTACTTAAATATTATACAAAAATCTTAAAATTATAAAATGAAAAGTGAAAGACATAGAATTGCTAGGTTCCCATGAGGACCGTAAATAATTAATAATTTATCCTTGGATAAGAATCACACTAATGCAATGCTAGAGTAGGCATGGGTTATTTATACCAATGAAAAAATACCAATAACATAAGTAAACCTAAGTTGACTTAACAAGTGAGATTTAGGATAATTACAAGTTAGGTTTAACCATCACTAGGTTAACCATGGCCCATAGGGATTCAATAATAACTAAACACATTTTACAATGACACTCATATGCCTATACCAAAGTACATAATGCAATACTAGGCTTGGTTATAAGTCAAATTACACTTTCAACAAACCCTCATAATCTTAACTAAGGATACAAGAAGAGAAACTATTAGTGATAATAACATATCCCCCCTAATAATGGATGCTCTAGGCCTTCATAGTTGAGGAAGATTTACCTGAATTATACTCATCATCTAGAAGTTTTGGATTATTTGAATATACCCCTACACAAGAATATCCTCAAGTTGGACATTAGTCACCACAACCATATAATATATTCTTGCACATGTCCAAAGAACATCTTACTTGTAGCTCCATGTGAGAAATACAAGCCTACCTCCTCTTATAGCTACTTTAATATTCTATAGTCACATGAGGCAAGAGCTAGAAGCACCACTTTCCTTTTTATAGCACACTTCACCTTATTTGAAAAGTTTAACTTATCTTTAGCTACCTAATTTTCATCACCAAAAGAGGCTTTGCATGAACCTATTATTTGAAGAGTCATTACAATATTCTATGACTATCTACAATAAAATAGAATAGATAAGATATCGTGAACGGTTAGATATTCAAGTATAAAGTGAACCAATAGCCAAAGAATTTAATAGAAAGAGGTAGGTGTGGATCCATAAAAGCCTCCACATAGATAGTTCTTAGCATAATGCTATACTATCAATTTTTTTGTTAACATAAGGAAATTTTGATAACTACCATAAAAAAATAGCTAAAATCTCAAGAGTAGCATGTTGGGCCAAAATTCAGCTATGGAAAAAGGGCCGAACCACTCTAAAATATGGATAGATAATTTTGGATACATGACGTAATTGAGGTATGTAGTGACCTTGGTCAGTATTGAATGGAGGTGTAAGTGGCTAGATGTCTTTCTAGTGGTTAGATGTTATGAATTCTTATGATATCCCCAACCAAGTTCTCTAACATCCTAGTGACCATCAAAAGCATGCATTAGATAGTGATAAAGAAGAAGATTCTTGACTAGGTCCCTTTTAGAGGAAACCATGTATATTAGAAATAGGGGAAACCTAGACACTTCTTAGCCATCCAAGCTAGAACAATTACTAAAAAAGAAACAACCATTCTCTTGATACATGTAACAAAATCAAACATCACTAATCATGAGAAAAAATCCATGTAAATTTGATTAACTAGATCAACAACAAGGTATGATAGGAGAGGTTAAGCATGTTTAGGTGGCACAAAACTATCGAGGATATGTGATGGATTTAAATGGTGAATAGTATTGATCAATAAAAATGGGTAGAATTAGAGAAAAATGTGGCATCCACTCCTTCCTAGCATTCTAATTAAGCATGAGCTCCAAACTAGGCTAGGCTATACCTTTATTGTCAATCCCATGGTAAGATTTCCTTGTAATCATTAGCTAGGCTAGTATAGTAATTTATATAGTAGTATATACCTTAATACAAGGGTTGGAAATTTGAGTGTTTGTCTATTTTATATTATGTAATTTTTTGTTTTTCAATTTTAATGAATTAGCTTGTCATTTGACCTTTGATAGCATTTTATTATTGAATTCTTATGTATTAAGGATTCTCTATAGGCCTTAGATGTTTTTGTAAATTATCTTTGGGAGGTCTAGTAGACTATCTGTTAGGCTTAGGCTATTGGAATACTAGGGATTCTTAGTATCCAATTTTGTGGTTCTACTTTCTTTTATAAAAGTTTCTTAAGGTACTAAGATCTATTGGAGTATTAGAGGGCACAATCTTGCGATTAATTCATATTCAACAATACTTTACCTACTAACTGGTCTATTTTCCTTATATGTAGTTTAGTTGTAGTGTGTGTTACATGGTCTATAAAAATGTTGTTAGCCAAATGTTGTCTACCTCTAATACAAAAGTTCCATTCCTAACCCACTATTCCTTACTTTAATATTCCTCATAATTTTATTTTAATTTTATAACAATGAATCAAACTTCTCCAGTAGTTGGATGAGAGATCCAAAGCCATCCAATCTTAGTCTTGTAGTTAAATGACACACTCCCATCCATTAGTAATATGTAGACCAACATTTTTTGGCATGCTCAATGGGACTAAATATTTTTATTTGTTTCTACCAACACATTAATCATGGGATAAAGTAGTTTGTATCACTTACCTAGAGGACCTAATATTTTGGTTAATAGTCTTGACCTCACAAGTGGAGAGCACATTTTCACCTCATTACTCCACTAAAGGAAGGCATTCGAGAATCACACCTTAATGATATTAGAGGCTAAGAAGATAAAAAAACCTATGGAGTTTGCTAAACTACCTAACCAAAGAGCTTGCAAAATACTAGGTAAATCCCACTCTTGAGTTAGAGCTCCTGATATTCAAAGTCTTATTTCTCTATAATCCGTTCCTAGGTAGTATCCTAACAGTCCCTACCTAGAATATATGGCCAAATAAATCTACCCAAGGTGGGATAGAAATGGTATCCTTGTTTTAGATCTCCATGAAACCCCTCAATCTACTCTTAAATATTTACAAACTTTTGATGGAGCTAAGAAAACTACATAATATCACTACCAATATGTGGTTGCCCTTGCTAATATTTATAATATCCAACATGAATATGTCATGGTGCAACTATCAACCATATCCTTTAAAGAATAAGTATTTACCTGGTATAGATCCCTTGATGATAATAGTAGTACTTCATGGGCTCAACTTGTTAAACCATTCATATTGTAATTCAACCAAGTATGAGATCCATTTTTATTGCTTACTTAGTTACCTCCATTTGGAGACACACATAAGAGAATATAATTAATTTTTCATTAGATTTAGCAAAATATGAAAGCAAATTCCTCAAGATATCATACCTTCCCATACCTAGGTATATATATATTACATCAAAGTCTTTGATCTAGATATAGGCCTCCAAATATGGCCAACCAATGAAATGAGGTTTCCTTAATTCTTTAAAGTTGTAATTATTGTAGAATATACAATCATCTTAATTGGCAAGTTTCCCCCAATATCACTATATCACACCTTCTATATTTACCTACACAACATGTTCTAGACACTAATATGCCATAATATACTCCTACTCTAGCATCTGGAGCTTTTCCTAAGCTTGTTGCATTGTATTTCACTCTCTTGCCAACTCCATAAATTTAGTAAAAGGTAGAATTATTAGATCTAAAGGCAACATTAAAAATCTAAATAACAAATTCAACATTATAGAGAGGCATAATGCAAAGAGGATATATGAGGGTTATGAGCCCAAAATATTTCCCTATATCACCAAGGACCGAGGGCCCTCTAACAATAATGTTGTTGAAAAAACAAATGTTGCATATAATGAACTAGAGGAGATGTTGTATACTTCTAATCCTTGTGAAATCTATTGGTGCTTGGCCTACAATAATCCTCATAACATAGACACCTATATGGTCTACCAAAACCAAGCCCAATTGGTATCAATAAAGAAAATGCAATGAATAGAAAAGGTATAGAAGGAAGAGGTCAAAATTATAATGAATTTAGAACAAGTCATTATGGTCAAGCAACCCAAGGAGAAAGAATATATTTAGGTCCTAACCAAATCTAAAAAGAGGACTCCACATGTAGAGCCTCAAAATATGCACTCATTCATAGCTCCTACTCAACCTTATAAAGAGTAAGCAAAAGAGAAGCCAAGGCAATATTCACTAAGGATGGAAGTAAAGGCAAAAAATATACTAGAGGATCCTAAGGAGCAATCACTAAGAAGATTAAGGTATCCCTCCATGACCAAAATACAAATGTTAGAAAACATTGAGCAATATCATAGAAGATTCAAATAAACTGACTAAAAGGAACAAAAACTACCAAGAATGACCAATTACAATATTATTGAAGAACTAAAGACTCCTTCCAAGGCAAGCACGTACGATGCATTGCTAATTTTTAGGTTCCTAAATCCTATCTTGTGTATGCAATGAAATAATTAGAATTTTAATGCTTAAAATATGCAAAAGAAATATTGAATCACTATTTTAAATGAATCACTATTGCATTGGTAAGGAGACCCTTCCAATGGATTAAATAAATTATATTCTTTATACTTTGATCGATGATCTCCTACAATATTATCTACCCTATTTTATATCTAGCTAGGGTTATGATGAAAGGACACAATGGTCCATTTGTGATAATAAACATAGTTAATTAGATAAATAAGTGATAAATAGGTTAGGATATGGAATCCTAACATGCCACCCTCCTTAAAAGAAGATTTGTCCTCAAAGCTGAAAGTGAGGAAATTTTTGTGGGGATGGATGAAGCACTTTCCAAGTAGCATTTTCTCAAGTTCTTGCACTATTTTAATGTCATATTTCCATAAGTCGGGATATTGTGAAGGTTGAAGTATTGGTTGGGGATTGGTAGGAATAATAGTAGTCTCAGAACAATGATGGGGGTAACCCTTTTGGTGCATGAAATATTATAGAATGGCGTGTTAGAAGTTGTAATTCTGGTACCTCTTTTTGTTCCTCCTCAGTGGCTTGGATAGAAAATAGGTGGGCAACCATTCCCTTGCCTCCTTTGCAAATAATTTTCTCCATTCAGTGAGAACTTACAATTTGGGAAGGGTCTGATTGTAATCCTTTAAGAGTATATATTTGATTCTTTATTGTGAATTTCATCCACAATTATTCAAAAATCAATTGGATTATCTTGATTGTTCATAACCATTGCACTCCTAAGACAATATCACATCCTCCTAATGGAATTGCATACATGTCATTTTTCATGTTGTAATCACCCATGGTGAGCTTAATATTTTGGCATTTCCCCTTACAGGTGATCCTTCCCCCATTACCAATCATAACCTCAAAACTATTATAGGGTTGTATATAGTAATTAGCTTATTTTACCACATATGGGTCAATGAAATTATGGGTACTATCGAAGTCAATAAGCATAATGATATTTTGTCGTTTGAAGGACACTGGAACTTTCATAGTTTGGGGAGAAGAATTACCAGTGAGGGCATTAAAAGAAATTTCTAGTGGACCTTTAGTGCTATCATCGGGTGTATCCATCACTACTTTTACCTTGATCTCATTTTCTTCGTTAGTTAAACTACAAGGATCAACTGCATATAGAATATATAGTTTAGGTGTAATACATTTATGATTGGGTACAAATTTCTCATTGCAATGATAACAAAGGCCTTTTTCTCATATTTCCTTCATTTCCTCAAAGTTGATACGTTTAATTGGTAAGATTTGGTTAGGTGTGTGGGTAGTGGAAGTATTTTGTGATTTCCCCATAGGTGGTTTTCCTAGTCAATGTTGAGCATTGAATTTGTCTTCCACCAATTTGGCCAATCCAATGGTCTACATCATGGTAGTGGGATTGAACATTTGTACTTCCAGCCAAATTTCTTCTTTCAAGCCACTAATGAAGCAACTTTGAAAGAATGAGGTATCCAATCCTGATGTACGATTGGATAATTTTTTAAATTGAACTTGGTATTCGTGCATCGAAGTCATTTGATAGAGCTTGGTAAGAACTCCCATAAAATATTCAAATTTACTAGGGCCAAATTATACTAATAGATTTTTTATAAAGTCTAGCCACGTAGGGGTGCCATTAGTTTTTTTGTACCACTGCTACCATTGGGTGGCATCATTTTCAAGGTGGAATGATGCAATACAAACCTTTTGCACCTCAGGGATATAGTAGAGGGATAAGTATTGGTCTACCCAATAAATCCAGTTAGTGGGATCACCTCCTTCAAATTTGGGAAAATCTAATTTAGTAGTTTTGGGAAGGATGGAAGTTTGTGGCCCCCCAAGTGGTGTCTGGTGTGTTGGCCCTCCAATGGGTTGGCCAACTTGAACTAGTGTCATATTTTGATGTAGTGTATCAATAGAGTGATTGTAGGTGTCTATTTTCAATTCCATTGCTGACATTCTCTGCTCAAATTCCTACCTCATTTTTAAATTATCTTGAGAAATTTGGTCCTTCTATTGGCAAAACTTGTGGTGGAATTTTTTGAGAGTAAGACCTTGCGATTTCCGTCCGTCAGCCATTAAAGGAGTAATTTGCAAAAAATTAAGTCTTCTTTGGCAAAATTAATTAAGTTTTAATTTTTTTTTTTGCAAAAAATATGAAATTTGTCAAAAATTTGATAATTTTTTTTGGTAAAAATTTGTTTAGCAACTATTTTAGGACCTCCAACGGTTATATTTTTAATTTTAAAACAACGTTCTTGATGAAAAGCATAGGCAATGACAGTGGTGAGGTGATGTAAACAACGGATGGAGTGAAATTCAATAATGGAAAGCACGAGGTGATGGTATCAGTGGGTAAGGGAAATGACAAGCACAAGGTATGGGAGGGACAAGGTGACAATGAGAAGTATGATACAATGAATTCAATGGTAGAAAAAAATGTTTTAATAGTGGCAGGTGGTGGGCATCATGCGAGGCGTGTGAGGGAGGGTATGACTTAAGTCATGATATCTTCTATGCGCTTGCACGTATAAAAAACTTAGATTTTCTTTTCCTTATTCAATGTGGGACTAATGTCCCATCAAAAATAATACGATACTTTTTCTCGCGGATTATGATGTTAGAAAATTGAAAGTCAGTGGTCGAAAATATTTAAACCTTAGCATTATTTTTAATTTTTATTTTTTTTATCATCGATTTCTTGGGCTAGTCATCGAAGATAGTATCTGTGTTGAGAAATGAGCACTGAATTACCTCTATAATATCTATGGACATGATTTTATTAGTGATAGGAGATCTAGAAATGGCCTCAACTATCTACTACCATGCCAATGATTTCAGATGGGTTCTACAATTCCTCCATAAAGTGAATTAGTTCACCGTATATTTGTGTACATTTAGTTATGGAAGTTGCACGTTGAATTTTATGTATACTGTGAGATATTTGTGCATTCAAATATCTCTATGAAATGTCTACCACAATTTTTATATGGTAACCCATTTATTGGAGAATGAAGTTTGGTGGTGGTATTTCATATTTGGAAGTGAAAAATAGTGACTACTGTTCTTGAAGCCCAATATTTCAAGATGAATGCTCCGATACCAGATGTTAGGTTCTTGAAACCTATCTTGTGTATGCAATGAAATAATTGGAATTTTAATGCTTAAAATATGCAAAAGAAATATTGAATTACTATTTTAAATGAATCATTGTTGCACTAGTAAGGAGAAGCTTCCAATGGATTAAATAAATTATATTCTTTATACTTTGATCGATAATCTCCTACAATATTATTTGCCCTATTTTATATCTAGCTAGGGTTATGATGAAAGGACATGATGGTCCATTTGTGATGATAAAACATAGTTAATTAGATAAATAAGTGATAAATAGGTTAGGATATGGAATATTAACCCTAATCCCCAATTATATAGATGTTCTTAGAATGATAATAAAATGCATCAATCTCAAAGAAGAAAAGTTTCCAAACCTATTTTTTTCTCAAGACCAACCAGTTCTCGACATGAGTAAGATATGACCACCCCCATTTTACATATCTTTACAAATTGAGTGACATATAGTACACAATTACATGATTGACTTAGGAGTAGCCACTATTATCATGCTAAAGGAATTATGTGAAGCAATGGGAATGGAATACACTCGATTGATCCCTAAAGTTCTACAAGTATATGGTACCCTTATCCAGACAATTGGGGTGGTCAAGGATATACCGATGGTGCTTCATAAAATATTGGAGGTAATAATTATTTAAGAAGTGATTATGTTAGATCTTTGGGCCTACATTTGGTCTATTCTTATTCAAAGAATTTACTACTAACCTAGGAGGTTATTTATCTTTGGATTATTCTTATATGACCATCCCTTACAAAGTATGAAAGGTCAAGATCTATGTAGAAATGCATCTCCCTTTCACATAAAAAATCAATAATAAGAGTTAACCTACTAGAGGATGATCTAGACTATGCTAAGGAGGTTAACTTGATTGAAAATTATTGGTACTATTGTGGAAAATCTAGGCATCCTTACAAATAGATATGCAAGTTTTTTTGGACTTACCTCTGACCTAGAAATGGTTTATATATAGAACTTGAATGGAACAGGTCGGATCAAGACACCCCTATTATGATCTTAATTAATTGTTGATATTTAATTCTTGATGCTCATCCAGATAAAAAATAAAATATGAATTTATTGTGACCAAGACATTATAGCAATTCCTAGCCTTAGCTTCAATCAGTAGATTTGTGTCTTATCTATTAGGTGATTATAGCAAGAATCAATATTTTATGACTTAGAAATAAATGGAAAAGAAAAAACTAGTATGCTTACATTCATTCAAATCATGAAATAAACATAAGCCATCATACCAATGAAAGAAAACATCATTCGTATATTCAAATAATGAATACACAAACAAGCAACTTAACACACAATGAAAACTGAAAATGCCAGAGAGAAGGAGTTGGATTTGTATTATATTTGAAGGTTACAAAATAAATCCCAGTAGAGTGCTTATGTCTCTTTTAGTATATAATATAGTATTCAAATTTTTTAAATGATGTAATAGGAGAACTTAATTCCTTGTCCTGAACAACAATGACAAAGGATCTCCAACCCTTGGTTCAACTCTTTGGAAATGATCTCAGTGGGTTGGATGGACTCTCAAAAATTCTTGCACAATGATGGAAATAAATAAAATACAAAAAACTAAGAGATAGACAAAGGAGAATACAATCGATCGGGATGAAACACTCAAAAATATCTCTTGCAAAATGTTGCTATGGTAATGCTTGATGTTTTTTATAGCTATAGGTACCTCATTTATAGCTTGGGATACTCCAATTTAGTTGCAAATGTATGGTGTGGATGTGCACATCTATGGATTTCTCTGCCCTTGATATTTTAAGTGTATTATAATGAAATATGGGTTGTTACAGGCTATCAAAACTATGAAAAACTTCCATATATCATGAATAGTGCCACCTATTATCAAAACTAACATTTAGACTCCCTTGGCTCTAAATACCTTTGAAGAAGAGATAGTTATACCTCAATATCATTTTTCCTGCTTCTAGCCCTATTTCTTTGGTTGTTTCTGTGGTGGGCCCAACACCAACTTATTTATTCTTGTCTTCTAGTAACTTTACCCCTAGAAAGATTATAATTTGCCTCCATGCTTCATCACAAAAAGAATTTGCTGAAGTGATCTCATATTTCATGCTTAGTAACTGGTTGACATAGTTTTTTTGATGAGGATTCATTTTCATCTATGAACTTGATTATGTTCTAGACTAGTTGTGTCAATTCTTTAATTTGCTATGCCAGTTTCTACTCGTCTTCTTTGTTACATTCAAATTTCTCTATCCTTTTAGCTATAATTTTGTCAACTTTATTTACCACCAAAAGTTCCTCCAACATGATCCATCTCCTTTGTCCATTCTTCCATGTCCTAAAGGTAGTTATCCTAGTATGGACTTTTGTGGAGGTAAGTGTTCAATTTGTGAAATTTTGTTTGACAATCATAACTCTGGCCATCTAATGTGGTAACTCACCTACTACTGATATGGATGTACTATTATTTATATCTTACATAAATAGGCTTTAAGACCACTATTCTTTCATATGTATTCTACAAAAAGGTCCTCATGATTTGAGTCATATTTGTGATTTCAACCTGGTCTTTAAGAATATTAGCTAGTGGCTTTACTTCTCCTTTAATTTCTATTATTAGTTCTTCTTTATAGTGCTTAACAAAGCTAGCACTATCAAATTATTTCTCAGTCTATGTCTATGATATTTGTTCTTTGAGTTTGTTAAGCTTCACTTGTAGCCTCTCCTTCTCAGTTTGCACCTGGTCTTTCTTGGTATGTACTTTGAGCTGAGCAGTTTGGATTCTTAGTTCTTTTAATTATTTTTCTATGGCTACAGAAATATGAGACTGAGCCTAAATTTTTATCTTCATGATATCTATGGATTCCCCTTTAAATTGCATCTATTTATTCATTGGACCAATATAGAATTCTATTATATTTTTTGGCAAGGGTATTGTAATAGTAACATCATGACCTCCTTGGTAAATATTTTGTTGAGCTATCATTTGCTAGGCAACATTCTCCTCAGTTGTCTTCTCAATGGCCAATATGTATTCTTCTTCTATAGGACTTAACTAAATATCTTTCTCCTTTATCCTAGCCAAGATAACAAAGTGGGATGCTTCTGAAATTAAACTAGATTCTATCTTGAGATTATTTCTTGGTGGAGAGATAGAGCCAAGAGTTTCTCCTATAAAGTACCATCTTAATAAATTTTCTAGCCCTCTAGCCCATCTGATATTTTACATGATAATATTAGAAATTTTATGTTCCTCCTTATCTATCACCATATGTGCAGGGACTATGTCAGGCAACTCAATTGCCAATTCTAGTTCTCTTTTAGGATTTATTAATATCTTGTTGATCTCTTTGACTGTCTTTAGCTTTGGAATTTGAGGGGTGGCACTAACCAATTCTTTCATATTTTTAGTTCTTGATCTATATCCATTGGTGGTTTTTTCTTGAGAAGGTTTCTCAATCTACTTTTAGGGAGTTCCCACTTTAGAACCCTATTGAATCTATTCTTTGTCAGTAGATTGGACCTCTTGTATTACTACTTCAAACTACTATGGATCCTTTTCAATTACTTTGAGGAAGGGATCTTCAAACTCTTTAGGTTGTGTCATAGGAACCAGTGGAGAAATAGGTTCAATAGTGCTCATTCTAAGTACATTGAGATTAGACTGATAATTTCCCACTATCTCTATTTAGGTATAAGGTCTATCTTTCATCTTAAAAATATTAGTCAATAATTTAAGAATTCTATCTACATGGTATCCTCAAATGGGTATTCTTCATGACCCATATGGATTTTGATTACTTTATGTATTTTTTATCATAATTCCCTTTTGGATCATAAGCTCTCCAAGTTATCTCAACAAAGTCATATTCATCCATTCTCCAAATAGTTTTGAGTAGGCTATAGTATCCTTTATAGATGTAATGCCCTAGCCAACAAGGTAGTTTGAGCCATGGGACTCTTTTTTAGTTTGCTTTCTTGACTATTTGTTTGGCAATCTCTAACATAGGTATTGACATTGAATAGTACTTTAGGAGTGCCTTTGGAGGTAATTTTATCCCAAATAGCCTAATATACATGAACTCTTTTGTAAAAAATAAAACTCTTTCTTTCCTTTGATGTAAAAACGAGGCCACTCTAGAATTGATCCAAGGTGGGTTTTGACCATATAGTTGGTAATGGATGACTATTAGGAACCTCCCAAAGAACTCACTTTAACTGGACCAACCCTCATGGATCCAAAAGAGTCTTTCTTGAACTACCTCAATATTTATTCCTCCTAAGGCCTAGATTGTATGTGCATCTATTTGTCCTAGAATGACATGAATAAGGAGATAATAGTACATAAATTATGGCATGACATCCCTATTTTCTTTAAGGGATGTTTGCAATTTTATCAGTTGTCTATGTAAATTTTTACTGATGTTATCTTCCCACAAGTACATTGGTATTTCTTCTCTTTTATTCAATTGAATGGCTAGGTACATTACTTCTTTTCTAATGGAATATAGGTCTCTTATCCCGAATATGATATTGATTATATCTACATAGTCTTTGGCCCAATTTATAAGAGATAATTTCTCAATTGAGAACTTGTAAGATACCCAGTGATCAAAACCAAGCATTTTGGTATAGAATGTAGATTAAGCATAAATGTGGACTGCAATGAGATTAACTTTGCATTTATAACTTGGTTTTTTGGACTAAATTTGAATACTCTTTGGATGGCATATATTGTGATTATAAAATCTTCTAATTATAGTGGTTGAGGATAGCTTTGAATTCTGGATTGTACACCACTACTAACCAAGATAGAGATCAGATGAGTGATAAACCTTGGGATAGATTAACTTTCCTAGATTGTTGTTTCATTTGTTGTAGAAAGGGTTTTATTCATATCTATATCTCTTAGCTATTTTAAAAATATATTTTAGTAGAGTTTTATGATGCCTATAGTCCTCTTCTATCTACTCAAAGCTTTAGGTGGTTGTATCCTCAAACTCCTATTGTTGCTATTTGGTGATTACTTGAATAGGCCTCGATTGTGCCAATATATTTTTTTATTCTTTTACAATCGGATTTCTAGGTAACATAGGGGTAAGATTTAATAATTTGTAGATTATTATCTATAGTGTTCATGGTAGATGTTTGGAGTGTGTTGGAGGAAGCCATAACTTCTATTGCTTAAAACTATAAGACCTCACAGTGGCTGAATTCTTGACCTCTTCAAACTCAGTCTTCTCATATTTATTGGATAGTAATGGTGGTATTTCAAGATTATCAAGTATGATATTTAAAATGGCATGGGTTATATCTTATATGCATTACTTTAATTTAACTTATGCTTCCACATTTGAGCACATCCTTATGATATTTGCCACCTTGTATTCAATAACTACAATAATGATATTATCATAAAAGCTTAGTTCTATGATTGACCCAGTGGATCTATTAGTTCATGTTCCCAAATCCTATTAGTACCATGTAAGTTTGTGCTTTCCTAGGATTACCACTTTTAACATCTCTAAAAAGCACCTTTTTTATTTTTTTAGACCTTGAATAAATACATGTGTGATCTAAGTCATTCGATCTCCCTTTAGCGATGCAATACACACCGTAGATCTTGTTTTTCTTCTCTAGCCAATCAGGCAAATCTTGTTTCTTTTCTCTAGCAAATCAGGCATCATTTCTCTTCTATCCCTGATGAAATTTACACCATCCATGTCATAATTTTTGCTAAATCATGATCCATACAAACTAGACCAATCATAGTCCATCATTGATGCATCACCAATGAAGGCCAAGCCATCGATCTTTTATTGTTGACCAAATATAGTTTATGCATATTTATTCCAATCATAGGCTATCATTGGTGGATCGCTAACAAGGACCACACCATTGATTTACATGATGATATCTAGGCCATCCACATTATTTCACTTTATTTTCTTCAACACACTTTAGGTTAGTGAGAAAAATAAATCCAAAAAAGACTTGAGACTATGGTACAAACATAGGCCTATGAAACCTTTAGATATTAGACCTTGGAACTCAACACTCAAGATTAGTGAGGATTTATAAAGGTATTTCAAATACGTCATGATTTAATTAGACCTAGAGACAATGGATGGGATTTAGATCTATTAATAATATTTTTTATTGACTTGACCTTAAGCATTAGGAAAACGAGTGATGTATACATTTGTGAGGGGTAAAATTTTATGTTGAGTGGGATTTCAAATTAAGTTTGACATGGTTATATCCTAGAACTTAGAAGGGTTTCTTATATGCATTCCAAGGTATATCGAGGATATCTCAGGACTTAGTATGCTCTAGATAATAGAATGCTAAAAGGACTTAGATATTTTGGGAATTCAGGTAATATTTGGGGTTATTAAAATCATAGAGCAAGTTAATACATTACTTGGTCATGACCAATCATCAACCTTCACTGATGTTGCCCTGACGAGATCTAGACCATTCGTTCATGTATCTATGATGAAATCTAGGTCACTCATTATACATCCAATCGGGCCTCATTGCTAATGGATCATCAATGAAAGTTGTGCCATCGATCTGGTCAACTTTTGACTATCACAATGGCATCTAGTCTAGTCACTTTTTATCTTTGATGAATTCTAGACTGTCTATTCATCATCTAATGGGAACTCATCATTGATTTATCCTCAATGTAAGTTGGTAGAGATAAACAACCGAGATCTAGTCAATGATGAACAAATCAACAATGCAAGTTGCATTTTTGATTTGTTCATCATTGACTGGATCTCGGTTGTTTATCTCTACCCAATAAAATATCGGCATTGAGTATCACTGACAAGGACCACACCATTGGTCTTCATATGTGTGATATGATATGGACCATTTATCTCCATCCAATCAAAAATTGTCGCTAATATATCATCGATGAAGACCATGTATCACCAACATGGTTTGGAAAGGGTTTGAAATGCTTTAATGATAGAAATAATATTATGAATATGGGTGGCTAGACCATGTTGGTATGAGATAATTATGAGAACCTTAGTGATGAGGGGTTTATTATGGGTGTGGACAAATATCGTGAATATTATAAAAAAAATTGAATGTGGCATGATGAGGGCCTAATAAAAGCTTATGTATGTCGTAAAAGGGAGGATATCTTAGGGTCTTAGAGATATAATTTTTATAGGATAAAAAGAATACCCAAGACTAAAATAAAAAAATGGGGTGAAATGCCTTGGCAAAGATTTATGTAAGGGGATAAATGCCATGATTTAAATGGAAAATAGAGGCTTTATGAAATAATGAGGGGTTAAATGGTTGAATTGATGAAAATATACAAGAAAAGAAATGAGGGTGATAAAAGGGTTATGGACTTGGGATAAATTGAAAATTAATTTTCTTTGAGAGACATATAATGGGGATAAGAGACCATATCTTGGACTCTCCTAGAACAATGAGGATATCTTAAAACAATGTACATTCACATGATAATCAAACATATTAATAAAGTAGGCTTAAACCTACAAATCTATAACTCATTAAAATGACCAAAACTTCCTAGAATCACCTAGATATTTGACCTTAATAATTTTAAAAAATTATGGGCATAGACTAAGTTGGAAATTTATAGTCCAACACAAGCTTTGACTAGGACAAGTGTAGAAAACTTGAAGAACTTGAGGACTATAGACTCTTCAGTTTGGACTTTTATAATTGTACTCCTAAATCACCTAAATGGAATTGGGAAATATAAAATATGAAGAATATAATGACTTTCTACTTAATCACCTAGTTCTATGAAAGAAGAATTTTTGTGATCAATGACTTGAAGACTAGAAACTGACTTTTTTTACCTAGTCACCTAGCAATAAAAATTCCTAGTCACCTAAAGAATGTAATAAAATTGAAGCATATTTTTTTAATGATACAAGTTTTCAACCTTTTCTAACCTCACATTGAGGGTTGAAAAGCTTCAAATGTTTGTCGTTCACTGGTATGGGCAAATTCTCACCTCCCACATATTGCAATATATAGGTATGTTGGCCAATATTTTGAGCAATCTGGTAAGGACCCAACCATTTAGGCTCAAGCTTCTCTTTCTCCCCATGTCTATCATTTTTGGGATCCCAATATAGCATACATCCCCTTTTGCAAATGGTATTCCTTTTTATTTCTTATTGAATAACTAAACTTTTTTTTGGGCTTCTTGAGTCATCCTTACAAAGGCTTCCCTTCTATCCTCTTCTAGCTTAACAATCCAATCCAGTATCCTTTGCAAGGCATCTGGTTTCTCATGGTCCTATATGAGAAAGGCTATGGTAGCTCTTTCTACCTAAGGAGGAAAAAGTGCTTTTTCTCCATAGACTAGCTCATATGGTACCTTTCCTATGGCTTTTTTAATAGAGAGCCAGTTTGCCCATAAAGTTATTTTAGTTCATTATCCCAGCCTCCTTTTGTTCTTACCAAGAGATATTTTAATCCTGGTGATAAGGCTCTTGTTGGAGGACTTAGCTAAAACATTCCCTTAAGGATAGTAATTGGTAGAATGAGCTAACTCTTTGCTATAATTAGCACAAAACTCTACCATCTCAAAAGAAATGAAGTAATTTCCATTATCTATAATTAGCTTTCTGGGTACCCCAAATCTAGTCAAGTTTGTTTCTTCTAAAAACTTGATGATTACTTCTATTTTGATTTCTTTAATGGGGATGCCTCTATCCACTTTGTGAAGTAATTTTTTGCTGTGATTATCCACCTATGGTATCTTGAGTAATTTGGATTAATTTATCCTATTAGGTCTATCCCTGACTAAGTAAATGGGGCTTCAATTATCACAGGTTTTAAAGGCATGGCAGACAATTTTTTCTTATCCACAAATATGTGGTAATTATGATATTTTATGATAAATAGATACACATTTTTGAACATAGAAGGCCAATAGTAGCTAGATCTCATTATGCTATTTTTGTTGCTTTTGGGGCAAAGTGTCCTCCATAGAAGCCAGTATGGAAATATTTGATGATTTTAGGAACTTCTTGAAATAGGTAGAGTAATATCTCCAATAAAGCTTATCATACTAAATGTAATATTTTTAGGCCTATTATTTGATGCTTTCAATTTTAATCTATGATAGACCTGCTCAGAATGACAATATTTGTAAATAGAATACAATATCTTTGTACCAATGATTTTTAGCACTATATATCTTTTTGTTTTATTATACATTACCTACCATGATTATATTATTGATGTCTTATCCTACCTTAGTGGCCATATATTTTGCTAAGACCTATCATTTTATGGTTTTTACTACCTTAAACTTAGCATCATACTATAGTAGTTTTGCCATCCATCTCACTAAACTACCTGCAGGCTCTATTTGAGTGAAAACATCCTTAATAACTATTTAAGGTATGCAATTTATCACCTTAATTGACCCTAAGATGCCCTTAAAATGTTCTAAAGCCCTTATTAAAGAGAGAGTCTATCATGATAAATTCTAGCTGTGCTCCATTCATTCCAGAACCCATGAAGGCTATGGGTCTTTCATTTCTTTCTTGGTCTTTTTGAGATAGAACAACAACAATAGTATTTTTTTAAGCAAATGAGTAAATATTAAAATACTTTGTATAATTAGGGGATGCTAGGACAGGGGCTTGTGTGATTGCATATTTTATTTTCTAAAAGGCTTTCATATTCTCTTAAGTCCATCTTGTGTTTCCATTCTTCTTTATCATATCATTTATGGGATTTACTATTTGAGCGAAATTTGGAACAAATCTTCATACAAAGTTAAATTTTCCAAAAAATGATCTAACTCCTTTTAATTTTTTTGTGGAGGAATATTTTCAATAGCTTCAATTCTTTGAGGGTCAATATTTATTCCTTCTTTAGATACCACATGTCCTAGTAACTTGCCCTATGTAGCTCCAAAAATGCACTTTTTTAGACTTAAATAAATACCAAACTCTTTACACCTTTCAAAGACTTGAGACAAATATGTAAAGTGATCTTCTAGATTTTTAGAGAATATTATGTTATCATCTAGATAAATCACCACTATTATAAACATAATTCCTTTAAAGGTAAAATCCATGATCCTCTAAAAATTGGACCCTATGTTCATGAGTCCAAATGTTATTCTTAAATACTCAAATGTCCCTCATGGCGTGTGAAATTTATCTTGTATATATCTTTTGAATCCACTAAAAATTGATTGTACCCTAAAAATCCATCTAACAAATACATCCTGGTTGATCCCACCACTGCCTGTAATAGTTGTTCCATATTTGGAAGAGGATAATTATCTTTCATTGAATTCTTGTTAAGGTTTTTGAATTCCACACAGAACTTGATATCACCATTTTTATTTTTGATAGGTACTAAGTCAGCTATCCAGAAATAAAATATAACCTTTATGATGATATTTGCATCCAATAGCTTTTGTACCTCTTTTTTCATTATTGGATGTAATGTCAAGTTGAATTTTATTTTCTTCTACCTATGAGGTTTGGTGTTTTCTTGTAAATGAATAATGTGAGTCATTACCTTAGTGTTGAACGTTCTGAGCTCTTCATAACTCCAAGAAGAAATGTCTTTGTTCTTTTTGAGAAAAATTATGTATTTATCTCTTTCTTTTCTAAACAAATTTTGGTTAATTTTTACCATTTTGGGCTCTTGTTTTATATCTATATTGATTTCATCAGTCTATAACTCCTAAAAAATAGGCCTATGAGCCCTATCAAAATCATCAAACAAACTTTCCAAAGAAACTAATCCTCTTAGAATATTATTTTTCTTTAGTTGTATCACTTCTATAGGTTCCCCAATGATATATTTCAGCTTATCCCCATCTTCCTCATCACACAAGATATCAACATAATGATTTTACATGGTCATGAAATCGTTGATGTCAATGTTTTCCTAGAAAACCTATAAGTATACAATGTTATTTGGCATAGATGGGTGATATACAAATATAGTGGGGAACCTATAAATGTACTCAATATCTATTTTAGGGCAATCTATGCTAGATGCATTTATATCCAGTAAACTTGCTACATGATTTTCCCTTCCAAGGATATATGGTAAATTGAAAGCAAGGAATTTTTCTCTCATCTTGGACTACCTGTTTATATTATTTCAGCCTTGGATTTTTATTTGATATTTATATTTAATCTACTATATTATGAGTTCTACATCTCCATATACTTTTAAATAATTGATATCTAATTCCTTTGATTTCCTTAACCCTATCAATAGTACCTCATATTTAGCTACATTATTGGTACATGGAAACTCTATTCTATAAGGTATGCCCTAGTAGTTTCCTTTAATATCAATTAAATTTATTCCATTCCCTACACCATATTATGATTTAGCATTATTTAAAGTCATAGTCCACATCTCAAATATCAACACTATCATATTTGGCATCTACTTCAACTCTTGTCTATAGATCCATATCTATCACTTCAGGGGCTTCAGCTAGGAATGGTGTGTGCCAAACTAAGTAAACTCCTATTTCATTATCTTCAATGGAATTAACCAGATTTATTGTAGTATTATTTAAATTTTTGAATTCCACTAGATATATATTGAAAGTTTCTCTTCTAAGTGTGACCTATTCTTTGGCTGACAAGGAAATAGTGGCATATGACCAATTTAACTGAATGGAGCCACCTAGTTGTTCTACCCAATATCTATATAGCAGTAAAGAAAATAAGGGATCTACGTATACAACCGCTACATCCATGACTATTTCTTTATTTGGGTATTGATCTAGGAAAACTAGTAAATTAGTTATTACTCCAACACATGACACCTGCCTATTATCCATTACTAAAATGGGAGGATAATATTTGGTGCATATTAAACCAAACTGATCTATTATTTGCTTTGGCATGATATTATGGGATGCCCTATTGTATAGCACACAATTATGAATCATGTATTGGTCCCCTAAGTTTGACGTATATCTAAGGGATATGTAGAATGGTCTTACTGAGGATGGGATTCTAGTTATAGGATTTTTGACTGTTGAGGCACTACAAATCTGGTTTCCTATATGATCTACTAATTCAAATGCCTTGAATACGTGATATCTATATTTTGGAATATCATCAACTCATAAAAAGTGATTTATTTTTTGTTTTGCTATTTCTTGTCTGGAATCAAACTCAAATTTCTTATTCTCCATAACCTTCCCAGAATCTGATTATATTTTGACATCATTTTCTATCTCCATCTCAGGAATCATTTATTGCTTATTACTGTTTTATCTTTTTGTCACCTTTTCTCTATTTTGGTTTTGTTGATTTTTATTTTTTGTGTTGGATTTATCATAAATTCTATCTGGCACTATTCTATTCCTCAAATTTATGGCATGAATTCTTTCTAGCACCTTAATTTATTCTATCATAGGTGTTAATTTACCCTGCTTCATTCTCGAATCTTTTATCTCGAGGTTTTTTAAGAATTTATACATCTTCTAGAATGAAAGCTTTAGGTTCCCCTCCTGAAGTGGGAAATTTACTCATATCTTACTCAAATTGAATTTATCTAACTTCATCATATCTAGTACAACATACATTCACCTTTATTTCTTCTTCAGACTCCTTTTCTAGATTAAAACCAACATGCATGCTGAAATATATGCCACAATCATCAAAATTATGCAGGGCATTACATGCGAGGTAGTAAAAATGAAAATCAGAAACTACCTTGGCTAAAGGTATTGAATTTGGGACTACATATTGATATTTCTATCCTTTTTTTATCCAACCATTATTATTATTTCCATTCTTATTCCCTTCGTCTGTGTTGTTTTTATTCTAGTTTCTATTGAAATTTTTCTTGAATGGAGGTTTGTTATCATTCTGGGGTTGAGATGACTCAATACTTTCTCTTTTTCTCTTTCAATTTTGGAAAACCTATTTTTAATCATGTTAAACATATCGATTAACTGATTTGATAATTTCTCTATGGGATCTTGCTCACTTTTCTTTAGTAATGAGAAACCAATCTTTTTGGGATTTTTATCTACTTAATTTTGGATTTTCTCAGATGAAAAGGGTTTCACTTTTCTATTGTCTATCATATTTATCTCAATTTATGTGGCCCTCTCCATAATTATATCTATATTTGTAATGGGTTGTTGTCACAGTTCGTAATTAAAGTCGTTGAGAAAAGCATTCTTGTAAAAGAAAATGGATTGGTTGTCATTTGGTCTAGTCCCAACTGGAACTCTATTCCTAAGTTTGGTGAAACTTATATTGAAATATTTTATAGATTCATTATCCTTATTTTTCATGGTAGCTAACTTTTTTTAGAAGGAACTACTCATTCTTTCTCTCATCATACTTTTTAAGGAAGCTTTCTTGCATTTGGTGAAAATTTTGAATAGTGCTAGTCGGGATAGTATTAAACCATTATCTAGAATATTTTTCTAGTGTCTGTAAAAATAGTCTAAAACTGCATCCTCCTCATCCACTTCGAGACTATCCATAGCATAAAGAAATTATCTAAGGTGATCTTCACTAGAAACTACATGATTACCTTAAAACTTAGGTAGCTATTTATGAGATTTTGCAGACAAGGAGTGTAATATTGGTAGCAAGAAAAAAGGTAGATATCCATTGGCTTTCCATTTATGCAAATTTTGTTGTTGGTTTAGAGGAACATTAGCCATGTTAGGTATGGGGGTGGTCGTAATAGTGTATACAATTATCTTAGGAGAGGGATTTGACACAATAGTGGAATTCAAAACTATAGTAAAAGATGTATTTGAATTTTTGTGAGGTCTCAGGAATATCATTGGATTTAGAATTTCTTAGTAGAGTTTGTCGCTTCTTCTTGTATGCACCAGACCAGATTATTGGATATTTTAGTCTTTGGGTTTGTTCGGTTCAGAGTCACCAACACTATGGTGTAAAATAATTTCTCATTAGCCAAGATTTCTCAGCCTTGATATTATCTTACTCTTACAAAATTATTAGAGGTATTATGGGTAAGAAAGTTTTAAAGAGAGCATTAATACCCAAAATGTTGAGAATTCAAATGAATTCAAAAATAGTGAAAAATATATAAAAATATATTTTAAAGAGTCATTCCCTGAAAACGGTGCCAAAAATCTATTGTGTAAAAATTAGGTACCCTTATGATATCTATCAAGCTACTTAGAATTTATCTTTCACAAATAGATATGCAAGCTCTGGTGGACTTACCTCTTTGACCCAAAAATGGTTTATCTATAGACTTTGAGTGGACTAGGTTGGGTTAGGACACCCTTATTATGAACTTAAATAGTGGTTTAAATTTAATGCCTAATGCTCATCCAGATAAAAAATAAAATTTGAATTTATTATGACCAAGCCATTATAGCAATTTCCAGTCTTAGCTTCAATCAACAAACTAGTATCTAATCTATTGGGTGACTAAAGCAATAATAAATATTTGTATGACTTAGAAAGAAAGGGAAAATAATAAATTGGTTTGCTTATATTCATTAAAATCATGTAATAAACATAAGATATCATACTAGCAAAATAAAGCATCATTCATATATTTAAATAATGCAATACACATTGAAGTCAAAGATGTTGTCAACTCCAAAGGATAAGTCTAATTCTCCTGACCTTGTTGAAAGGTATATTCACAAGTTGGTTGTGCATACAACTTTAGACACCATTGATCATATTGAAACTGCTCATTTGGCCATTGGAAAGGTGATATCAACTCTCAAAGAACAGTGCCATGCACTAAGCCTCTTGTTTTTCTATGACAATTTTGATAATGTTCTAGTCTTGGTCGGTGTTGAGGTATCCTTTGATACCAAAATTGACATCAAAGATGCTATCAACGATGAATATGTAATAGAGATCACTAAGGATGCCTGTACCACTATACTTAAGGATATTACTAAAGAGACTTCTAAAACAAATGCGAAAGACACTGGCCTGGAAGGTGTTGCTTCGTATCTCATGCAGATGGACATTCCCCTTGATGGCTGAAGGATTTTCCACTATTTTTAGGTTCCTTTGTCGTAGAATATAGATTATTTTTTAGTTCCTCTATGGCGGATGATCGCTTCATTTTGGGTTCTATCATCTTTTATCCTGTTTCTCTCTGTTCCTTTTCTTCAAAGGATTCTTCTTTTTTGCTTCTTTTAGTATGAGGTTGTAATTTTTTGTTTCAGCAAGCAGTTTCGTGGTTCCTTTTTGTCTGCTGATTTTTGATCCTTTGATATACAAGGTGTTGGGCCACCTTTCAAATGCCCTATTTTTAATAAAATTAGTAATTTACCAAAAAAAATAATACAATACACAAATGAGCAACATAACACACAATGAAAACTAAAACTACCAGAGAGAAGGAATTGGATTTGTATTATATTTGAAGGTTAAAAAATAGATCCCAATAGAGTTCTTAGGTCTCTTTTAGTATATAATACAATATTTACCCTATTTAAATAATGTAATAGGATAACTTAATTCCTTTCCCTAAACAACAGTGAAAAAGGATCTCCAACCCTTGGTTTAACTCTTTTAAAATTATCTTAGTGGGTTGGATGGACTCTCAACAATTCCTACACAATGGTGGAAAGAAATAAGATACAAAAAACTAAGATATAGATAAATGAGAATACAATCGACTAGGATGAAACACTCAAAAATACCTCTTGTAGAATTTTGCTATGGTAATGCTTGATGCTTGTTCTGGTTATAGGTACTATTGGGGTCTGAATTAACATCAAGGGAACCTTGAAATACAACTATGAATATATGAATTCTGGTAGGTGCATACCCATTAATCATAGCTCAAACCTCAACATTGGATGGATCAAAGATATACTTCAATCCAACCTCTAGAGTAGGCTAGTTCCTTGTCAACTATTTTAGATGTTGACTCAATTAAGCTCAATTAGAAAGTGTAAGTTTAGGGATAGAAATAGAGTAAGGGTTAGAAAATAATTGAGAATTTAGGTGGCCGGATAGAGCTAACAACATTGACAAATATTAAGAATCCATTGATCAATCACATTTCCAATATGCCACACTTGAGACTAACAACAATCAAAACTCAACATATTTACCATTATAATAAGGAAATGCTCAAAAAAATATTTCAAACACCTAAATTCTAATAATAAAAATAACATGGAGCATATATTGAACATCCCAAAATGAAGAAAATTGGAGTTCTAGCTGGCGATTTGGTGGGAAACCTTCTGAACTGTCGACGGCCGAGCCTCTAGGGTTTCAGATCGGAAACTTCTTCCAGGGTCTTTGGGGGTTTGCTGCTGGTTTTTGTTCTAGGCTCTTTCGGTGCCCCGGGAGGGCCCAATGGGGTCTCTTCTAGGTTCTCTCGAGGGGAAGAAGACCTCTTATGCGGAGATATTACGAGAAAATCCTACGTCTTCCTCTGTTGATGCTCAGCGGAGTGCTTTCCATCTGCTATCCAGGAATGCGGGCAAGGGTTCTCCTATGCATAGAATCAATGGATGTCTCCCGCAATCTGCGTCAAGACCAAAAATAGTCATCGAACCAGAGCTGGTTGAATACACGATAAACTATCAGGATAATCATGATCTGATCTGCAAGTTCATGGGCATTCGACCCACCCTGCACTTTTTGCATTCCTGGGTGAGACAAAACTGGGAGCCTATCGGTGAGTACTCATTATGGCCCATAAGAAATGGGTATTTTATTATTAGTTTTTCTTCCCTAATGGATAGAAACAGAGCATTTGAATCATATAAGAGGAGCCATGGCCCGGCAGGGTTATTTGTCCAACCGTGGAGAGCGGGTTTTGAACCTCGCATTGAGCCCACGGCTGTCCCGGTTTGGATCCGGCTGTATGCTCTCCCGATGGAGTTTTGGGGTGAGCAGATTCTTGAATTGATAGGCAACTCTCTAGGTAGATATTTGGGAGTTTCCAAGGATACCATTGAAGGAAATACTACTGTTTATGCGAGAATTTGTGTAGAACTGGATATTAGTCAACCGCTACCAGCTGAGATGGAACTGGAGTTAGCAGGACATTCCTGGATACAGCAGTTAGACTATGAAGCCCTACCTTTTCGATGTAGAGTCTGTCATTTGCATGGCCATTTGGCAAGGTTCTGTCCAAATATCTTGAGCACCAAAGCGGATGCTCCACAGGGAATGTCAAATCGCCCCCGAGAAGGTAAGTCCACTTCGGTCAAGGAACCACCTGTCATTCCCCCGGGTTCTGAGGGCCAGAAAGATGGCTTTGAACAGTAGAAGAGAAGAAGAAACAAAAAGAGAAATGGCAAGGAGCAAGCTCTTCCCAAGCCAACCAACCGGTATGAAATCTTCAAATCTCTTGTGGATCAAGAAGACCAAATTATGGAAGGAGCAGATGGGAACCTTGAGGATAATATCATCCTTATTCATGCTCCTCCCTCATCAACCCCTGTCCTTGAATAGGTTATTGACTCCTCTGAGACTTTGCAGCAAGAAAACCCTGGGACCCTGGTAATCCACTCCCTAGTTCAGCCAGCTATTAAAGATGTTACCATGGGAATTACAGAAAAGCTCAGAGAAAGACCAGCTCTTGGAATTTCCCAGGTGGAGAAGAGGTCGAAAAATAGTAATTCCCAAGGGGTGGGCAAGAAATCCAATAAGGATCTAATTTTAGTGCAATGAGATAAGCTAATCAATGGAGGATTGGCGAGAACAATTGATTCGTATTGCTCCCAAGGTTTCCAATGATTATTCAATCTTGGAATGTGAGGGGTTTAAACAGTAGAACCCATCAATCTGTTGTTCAAAGACTTTTAGAGAGAAGTAAAATAGACTTTCTGCTCATTCAGGAGACAAAAATGTCATTAGACCTTATGAGTAAAACTGTCAGCCGAATCTGGAGGGGTGCTGGCCATATGGCGGTGGCTGCTCTAGGTGCCTCGGGAGGGATTGCTACTCTTTGGAATCCTCTGGCGTGGATAGCAATAGAACATATAGCCTGGAGAGGGGTCCTCACATCTCTTTTTAAGAATATTGTTACAGCTGAACAAGTCTTAATTACAAACTTCTATGGGGCTCAGAACACCGATGGTCAGCGGTTTCAATGGAAAGTTGTTCAAAACATGAGGTCCTCCTGGGAAGATCTTGATTGGATTATTGCTGGGGACTTCGATGCTAAATTATCTGCTAGGGATCAGGAAGGTGGCTTCCCTATTCTGGATACTGGGGATCGGCTGTTTATTGCCCAAGTCCAGGCCTTCAACCTTGTTGATATCAAAGGCCCTGGTACAAACTTTACCTGGACTAATAAGAGAAGAGAGCCATACAATAGGAGGGTTAAGCTTGATAGGTTTTTGGTCTCGGAGGAAGCTTATGTTAGATGGAATATCAAATTCTAGATTTTGGAGGGCCCAGTCTCAGATCACTCTCCCATTTTGCTGGAGGGAGGGACTATGTCAGGGAAGTATTACAAACCTTTTAAATTTGAAAATTTTTGGTTGCAAAAAAGAGGACCTACGAAGGAAAATTCCACAGTGGTGGGAAGAAGGTCGTCTCCCTTTTGGAACAGCTATGTTCAAATTTCATAAACAACTTCTTTTTGTTAAGAGTAAACTAAAACAGTGGAAGCAAACTAACAAATCCGATTTCCAGCTCCAACGGGCTCCCTTGTTGGACAGATGGAATGAGGTGCAAAAACAATTCAGATAAGGAATTATTTCTGAGCATCTTAAATTCGAGGATGACGCTTTACGCAAAGCAGTTGAGGACATTGATAATCAAGAAGAGATCTACTGGAGACAGAGAGCAAGAAATACTTGGCTATTAGAAGGAGACAGAAATACTAAATTTTTCCATCGCTCTGCCTGTGCTAGAAGGCAATTGAATAACATGGAATTCCTTCAAGATGAGAATGGAAACTCTTTTGACACTCTCCCTGATATGCACTCCCTCTCTATGGAGTACTTCTCAAACCTCTTCAAGGAAAGTATGCAGCATGATGTGGAAGCTCAAAATGAAGTCATTGAGGGCATTCCCTCTATTATTTCTCATGAAGAGAATCAGGCCATTCTTAAGCCCATTGATCGTGATGAACTCAAGAAGGTGGTCTTTGGGATGTGCACAGGAAAATCGCCTGGTCCGGACGGTTTCCCTATTGAGTTCTTTTAGGCCTTCTGGGATATCTTGGAGGAGGATGTGTTGGCTGTCATTGAGGAATCCCGAAATAACAAAAGAATGCTCAAGGATCTAAATCACACCTTTATCACCTTAATTCCTAAAGGAGAGGGGGGGGCTCACATTTTCGATTTCAGACCTATTGCATTATGTAATTTGATTTACAAAATTATCACTAAAATTATTGCTGAAAGACTAAAACCCCTTCTTTAGAATATAATCTCCCTTGAGCAAGGGGGTTTTGTTGAAGGAAGACAGATCTTGGATGGAGTGATCTTGGCTCAGAAGGCTATCCATTCTATGCATAATTCAGGTAAAAAGGGAATGTTCATCAAACTGGATATGTCTAAGGCTTATGACAGAGTAGAGTGGGGCTTCTTGGTCAAGATGTTGGCAGCCTTTGGTTTTTCTCAGGACTGGATTGCCTGGGTCATGAGTTGTATCTCTTCGCCTTCCTACTCTGTTTTAATTAAGGGACTTCCCTCGCCACCTTTTGGAGCCTCTCGGGGTCTTCGCCAAGGATATCCTTGCTCTCCTTATCTCTTTCTCATCTTTGCTGAAGGTTTAGGCAGACTCCTCCTGAGAAGAAGACGTCAAGGACAGATTATAGGAATTAAAATCGGGGCTAAAGTTTTGACTCATTTACAGTTTGTGGATGATACGAGCTTGGTGGGAGTTGCCAGCCTCAGGGAAGCCAGAGGAATCAAAGATTCTCTTAACGTCTACCTCCGGGCTTCTAATCAAGTCATCAATGAAACAAAATCAAAAGTGGTCTTCTTTAACCTTGATCAAATGTCATAAGAGAGAGTTATGGAGATCCTGGGTTTCACTAGGACCTCCCTTCCTGTTGTTTATCTGGGGGTTCCTCTGCATTTCAAAAAATTGAAAGCTGATTTCTGGAAGGACCTTTTGGATGGCATCAAAGAGAGAATGAATCACTGGTCTCATAGATGGTTAAGCTATGGGGGCCGACTAACTTTCCTGAAGTCTGTTATTCAGGCCATGCCTATTTACAAATTCTCTATTCTGGCCGCCCCTCCTTCAATTTGGAAAGAGCTGGACAAAGCGGCTAGAAGTTTTCTCTGGGAAGGTGCCAAAGGAGAGAGGAAATGGGCCTTGGTTGGTTGGGATAAGGTCACCTAGCCCAAGGAAAAAGGTGGGCTGGGCTTAAGAAGCTCCAAGTTTAAAAATCGGGCCCTGGCTGGGAAATTGTATTGGAGGTGGATTTCCCAGCCTACGTCCCTCTGCAGCAGAATCCTTTCTAGTAAATACTTGGGTCTTGTTCATCCCAACGACTTGGGCCGCTATCCTTTGGAGGGTAATGGATCTCTTGTGTGGCAGGCGCTCAAGCTTGGATCTCGCATTATCAAAGATCAATTGTTCTGGAAAGTTGGGAGAGGGGAGAAGGCCCGATTTTGGACTGATTCTTGGGATCAGCATCCTCCTATCCTTGTTGTGTTTCCTGATTTGCATCCATTAAAATCAGCTCTTGAAGATAAGGGTTGGATTAATATTGAGAGCTACTTCAATACCAGCCAATTGGGGGAGTATAAGGTTCAAAAGTTTAAGCGGCTGGGTGAATGGCCTATTCCAATCCCTCCGGAGCAGGCTCCAACTCTGGAAAAACTTTTGGCAGAAAGGTTTCTTACTGGGAGAGATGAGGAGGATGCGCTTGCCTGGGGCTTTGGGAACCTTGGGGTTTATTCTGTGAAGGAGGGCTATGATTCGATCCTTCCTGAGCCCCCCCCACACTCTTTTCTAGTTCAAGAATGGAGGAAGATATGGCATCCCAAGGGCTGGCCGAAAGTGAACTTCTTTGCTTGGCAGCTGATGCATAATGGTATCTTGACCTTTGACAACCTTAGAATTAGAGGCATCATTGGCCCTTCCTAGTGTGTTTTGTGTTATAGCAATGAGGAAACTGTGGATCATCTTCTGTTTGATTGTCCTTTCACACAGTAGATTTGGCATCGTTGGTTCTCCCACTTTAAACTTCAGGTGCTTGGAGACTTGTCCCGGACCAATTTATGGGAAAGCTGGAAGAGAGGTAGATTTATATCTAAAGCTCTTCGTACTGGCTGGGAGCTCGGTTTCCTTTTTATTTGGTGGCAGGTGTGGTTGGAAAGAAATGCTCGTATTTTTCGTGAAACCTTCTCTTCGTTGGATGGGATATGGCAGGTCATCTGGAGCAAAGTTGTGGAAACCGTTGCCATCTATGTTGAGGAGGAAAATCAGCCAGCTTCTAAGTCTTTGAAAGGGAGAGTTGTTGATCTTGAGAGACAGGTAAGAAGTTGTTGGAAACCTCCCCCAGAAGGCTGGGTCAAAATCAATACTGATGGAGCTGCAAAAGGTAATCCGGGCAATGCTGGTAGTGGAGTTATCTGTCGTGATCATGCTGGGACTGTGCTCTATTGGGAATTGCAAGGTCTGGGATATGCCACAAACAATGAAGCTGAGGCCTTTGCTATTAAATCTGCCTCCATCTGGGCCGTCAAACAAGGTCACAGAAAGATAATCATTGAGTCTGATTCCCAAATCCTGGTTGGTGCTCTTGATTGCATGAGGAACTTTGCCTTAAAAGCTTGGAGGCTACGGATTTTGGTTTCCCAAATTATAGAGCTTTGGAAGGAAGTTGAGGATGTGATACCTGTTTATGCTAGTAGATCTCTCAATAAAGCGGCTGATTTCCTTGCTAAGATGGGTGCTGAGAGAGAGGTTGGGATGCATCTGCATAGCAATATGTCTATGGAGGATGCAGAGATCAGACAAGGCCTTGAACAATTTTTGAAATAATGTGCAAATTTTTTTTTGCTAAGGGTCCTTTTTTTCGCGATATCGCGACATGTAGTGCTGTCGCGGCCTCTGGCTGGTTGCTGTCGTGATATCGCGACAGGTTGAGCCTCCGCGGCCTCTGGTGGGTTTTTGTCGCGATATCGCGATAGGTCCCGCTTTCTTGGTCCGTGTGGAGTTCTTGTCGCGCTTTCATTCCCTTCATGAAGTTGAAAAGCAAAGTTAATATTTCATCGTGTTTTCGTGACAGGTTTGAGAATTGGAAGCTGCATGGTATTCCTGTCGCGATTTCGCGACACGTTTGGAACTTAGGCGGCTGGGTGGAAAATTGTCATGATATCATGACCTATAGCACTGTCGCGGCAACGAGTTGGTTTTTGTCATGATTTCACGATAGGTTGTGCCTTCCTGGCCTTTGGTGAATTTCTTGCGCGATTTCGCGCCATGTTGCGCTGTCGTGGCTCTTGTTGGGCTTTGCTAACGATATTGTGCCTCTCTTGAAGATGTTGTTCAAAGGTGGTATTGTGTCGCGTTTTCGCAATAGGTTGGCTAATTGGATGCAGCTTGGCTTTTTTGTCGCGATTTCGCGGCATGTTTGGCTCTTTTGCGACTGGTTGGTTTTTTGTCGCGATATCGCGACCCTTTTGCGGCATGACTGTTGTTTAGTTTTTTCGTCGCATTTTCACGACGCTTTCTGCGGTTGGCTGTCGAGGGCCCTTCCTGTCATGATTTCGCGACATGTCATGATTTCGTGACATGTCGCGTTATCGCGACTGTTGGCATCGAAGTGGCCGTGACGGTTTGCCTATCGTGATTTCGTGACATGTCGCGTTTTCACGACTTGTCGCCTTTTCGCGCCATTTGTTCCTTGTGCCTTGTGGTTGCTAGTGTTGCCCTTGTGCGCTGCCCTTGTTGTGTTGCTCTTGGCTCTGGGTCGAGATGTGTTCTCTCCCGCTTGTATCTGGTCTTTGTATTAATACAAGTTTTCATTTTTTTCAAAAAAAAAATAATCCAAATAGCAGAATTAGATCAACACTTAGGCTAACAAAAATAGAAGTCTTCTACAACATTTATTCAGGCATGAACCATTCCAAGGTGCTCTAAATTAGCAATCCAATATCAGCAGAATTGACTAACCATAAAGCAGTAACATAAATGCATTCACAGAATGAATCTACAGTTGGTAAAGATGAAGAATTAGAGGTAAACATCCAAGTAATGCTCCTTCTATTGATCTTTCAGCAATTACAGTAATATATCAGGAAAACACTCCAGAGCCGACCCTTAATCATGGGGGTTCGATCTCCTTATATAGATTTTACAATGATTAACATGATGGAACATTACAAGGACTTTCTCTATTAAAATAGCAAAGTGCTGAGGTGGTGGCCTCTCATGAATCTTCAAGAAGGGAACTGAGTTGTACTCCATTAATGTTGTATCTGCACTCTGCAAACGCTCGGCTCCTCAACTAACTTCCATGGCTGGAGAGGTTATAGATCAATCTGGACCACTCTTCATTCTTGCAAGAATCTTCCACCATTAATTTACAACTAAAAATATAGTTGGATCTTGATTCTGGTGATGTTTGGTCTTCCCAAATCTTTTTTGTTACCTTTGTCATGTTCAGAATCCATTGGTTCATTTTTCACTAGTCCTGGCTTGACCATATTGACTACGGAGTATGGGTTCTTAAATATATTGCAACCTTCCAAAGAATCTGCAACTCCAAATTCCATCGAGTAAGGTTTGACTATGCTGACTATAAAATTGGCTTCTATGGTTGCCAACAACTTCCTACAAACTCTGCTACTTTGATTTTCGCTAGGTCAGGTTTGACTAGTTTGACTATAAAATTGGCTTCTACTTTGGCTTTTGGAAGATGTTATCACTGCTTTCCAAAATCTGCAACTCTATATTCCACCTTGCATCATTTGACCATGCTGACTACAAAATTTATCTTTTAGTAGATTTTAAACTCTCACTTCTTTTGACATGAAAACTTTCCATACCCTAATGTCGCTTCTTCTATTTTCTGCCATTTTAGATTCTGCTTGTCCGAATTTGACCTCACTAACTACGGAATTTGTCTCCAATGGAACTTCACATAGCCTTTTACCATTTTTTGATTACTTAGCAGATTTATAATTTGGCTAAGTATGTAGCCTTTTGGGGTCTACATTTTGGTGCCTCTTAGGGAGCATTGCTAGCAAGGCTATGAACTCAGATCCTTATCCATTGGGCACTGGAGTCAAAAATAAAATGAGTTAGCTCTACCCTCATGAGTCTTCTACAATCTTGTCCACTGGTTGCAGACTTATGTTTCCAAAGAAAACTTCCCTATAAACCCTACTCTCTAAAGTCATTGAAAGAAAACTCAGAGAGTAACGGTTCACATGGAGGTCATATTTAGGAACAACTATTGCCATACTCAAAATTCATTGGAGTATGCTCCTTATTATATATACATGGTCAGGATAAGCCTCACACCTTCCACATGTCTGGATAAACTCATGCTTCTTTTTCTTTCTGATAGTGTCAGGTTCAAAACTGCTTCTCCCAAAAATGATCTTTATATTTTATTACTCTAACTCTATGCAAAACCTTGAATTAAAAGCATAACAAAATTATTGGCATAATCATGCCTTTATTGTTGATCTTGTTCTTGGGCAGCATCTTTTGCTACCTCCTCTTCTTGTTCTTCTTGTTCTTCTTCCTCTCCTGAATGTTGTTGCTCCTCTTTGTCCTTGGCCCTTTCTGATTCTGGTTCTCCTTTCAGAATGTGTTTTGCTAGATTCAAAATATCCATAGCATTATTCTAGGATTTTAATGTAGGATTTTGGATTTCTGAAAGTTGACGATGAACATATCACAATTCTACCATTGTATCATAAGAGGAGGAAGCTCCTCCTTCTACCAAGTTAATCATCAAATCCTTCAATTTGGCTATTTTTTATCAGTTGAGTAACTTTCTCTTGATCGATTGGCTCCTGCCATGCATCTATTTTTGATTCTTCTTGAATCAATGCTTGTATACTCCTAGGAAATATTCATTTGATATCATCAAGTCATCTTCCCTCCAAAATCTATTGAAACCATATTGCACCATCTCTTGATTGATATCAACAATCCTTTGCAATTCTTCATCCAATTTCTCAATTAATGGCCACCCTTTCTGGAGCAAATTATTCTTCTTAAGAATGATTCTAGCTACAATTCTTGAAGTGCTCCAATCCTTTTTGGGAATAGGCTTACCCAACTAGCTGCATGTAGCTTCAAACATATTGAGGAGCTCATTGGCCTTAGGAGCAATTGGTCATATGAGTTTGGTGGTGGCTTCTATAACTTCTCTTGTTGCTAGCAATACCTCACTAGCCTCATTCAGGAAGTCAAAAATGTGTTGCATTCTGGAGCACCTCTCCAAGATCTCGGATAGGATTTCTCTCCTGACTTGTTTCACCTTGTCCTTGGAAAATCTGGCAGACTTCATTTTCTCCTCCTGTAGTTGTTGCTCTAAAACCTGTATTTGCTCTACATACTGCTTATTCTTCTCTTGTAGCTATTGTACTTGTTCCTTGAAATCTACCATATTTTCAAACCTACTCTACCATTTCTTAGCATCATTTTCCAAGGCTTGCATCTCCTTCTTCTAGTCCTTGATGGTAGCTTGGAGTCTGGTAACCTTTTCCTCTAATTTAGTAGCCTTCTCCCGATAGATATCAGTCTTGACAAACATGGTTTCTAGTCCAGCCTTGGTTGTAACCATCACATCCTTTGTTGCCAACTGCTCTATATCTTCTATCTTCTCAACTATCTGATAATATTCAACTATCATATCTTCAGTTGGTTTATCGACTAGAGGAAGCATTTTGAATTTCATCCTCTATCGAGACACCAGATCAACCACTATTGTCTTTCTCACCCTAACCGCTCCTTTGGAAGATTGGGCCAGCTTCATGCTCCAAAAATTTTGTGCTTTCAGTGAAGAGCTCGTGATCCTCTGAAGAGATGCCACTATGGGATGATCCATAGGGGTAGTAGGAGTGACATTGGTAGGGAAAGAAGGGACCATTGTAGCAGAAAGGGGAGTTGAGGTAATAAGCATTGAATCGATATTTACAATGGAAATGGCAACTGGAATAAAGCTAGTTGCTATTGTTGATGGAGGGGTAAATGGTAATGATATTATCATTATTACTGGGGGTAATGATGTTATGGAAGTTGGATTAATGGAAGTTGGAGGTGGAGAAGGCAATGGGTTTTATGAACATGGATTCAAAGATGAAACTTTGGGACTTTCAATGATATTGGGTGGAGAACTGATTGAGCGAAAAGGGGAATGGTGATGAAGGGGAGATGATTGAGGGGAATATGGTTCAGATGAAGATAAGTTCACAATATTCTTGACTTGAGAAGGGGAATGAGATTTCTCTAGGGAATAAGTAGGAGAAGAAGGGGGAATGAGATCAAAAATCATACCTGAACCTGCTGCTGTAGCCTGATGGAGAACTTCTTCAACACTTTTCTCCCTATCTTCTTGAATCTTCGATCTACTAGATGTAATGGGAGATTGTGTTAATCCTTCCACTTCATCCAATATCTACTTCTTTAGGGCTTCGACATCAATCTCCAGTACTACACCTTTCACTTTCCTTATGAATGGTATAGTCAATTGTGTTACTTGTTGGGGAGATGCTTCAATAGATTCAATGGTTGGGGTTCATTTACTTTTCCTTTTAGAGGGGGTGATAGCCATCTGGTCTAACACCTTCCTCTTTTTATTTTGACTCTCTTTTACAGGGATCTTTGCCTCTGTAACTCTGCATTGGGATCTTCTCCTCCTTGGAGTATCCTCTTCTACTATGGCTTCTTGTAAGTTTTCCTCCTATTGTAGAGGAGAAGTGGAGAGTGGAGTAGACTCTTGTTGCTTCTTAGCTATTCTAGGCTTCTTCTCTTTTGCTTTACCCTTTTTGGGTTCGCTTGTTTCCACTTTCCCTAGAACCACTACTAAGATTTTCTTTGGTTGAGCCTTCCAAGTCATAGCATGTTCATCATATATTTTCTCAAATTCATCATCAATTTTGGGAGTGGGGTATTTGTTCTTCATTGCATTTCTTTCCACTCTCATTTTCCACCATTCAAGGGTTTTGGCTGGAGGCCACTTGTGAGTTTCCTCCATTTCCTTTTCTTTTACTTGGTTGAGCTGGTGAGAGACCTTGGTTGGATCATAATCATTTGCATGCACATAAAAATATCTCCATGGTGGAAGTGGTTCCATCTTACTCACATTCCATTTAATAGGAGACTGCTCTCTATTATTTCTATTTTTCTCCATATGCGTGCATTTAGATTTCACCAGTTTGGCCATTTTTTCTCCATGCAGCTCCTTGATTCTTACTATGAATAAATCATCTGGGTCATACCCCCATCTATGTGGAAGTTGTATGAGGCCTAATATTTCCATGGTTGTCATGATTTGCTCACACTACCATTTCTGCCACATAGTGATGTCACCCTCATTGAAACCATATTCAATGGTTGCCCTCCTTTTATTTTTAAAACCGAATCTACAGTTTATATAATCAACTTGCCTACAATATTCTAGCATGAATAAGCGGTGAGTGACATAATGTGGCAATAAGAAGGGCTTCTCTATAAAACCATATAATATGATGATTGTACCTTCTATTAGAATGTACCAATATCCTTCTTCTACCCCATTTACCTTGATTCTCTTTTCAATTTTTGGGGCTAGTCTAGGACAATCACCATACATAACCTTGAGAGCAGGTCCAAGAAATTCAAAATTGAAAGGGTAATATGACTGAGTTCTACTCAGAACCCTAGTCCAATGATATACTAGCAATATGTGTCCATCTGAGTCCCTATCATTTATTGATATCCATGGGTATTCCTCTCTAGTAGCACCAAAGAACATCCAGATCAGATTAGAATAGTGTCTGATTACTAGATTTTCTTCTTCCTACTACATTTCCACCAGTTACTCATGCATTCTTCTGGCAAGGAATGAGGGCCAGTTGAAGTAAATTGGGGTGCTACTATTATCACCTGGTTGTGGGGTGTACATACTACTATTGGAAATACAATATGCAATAGCTAATTACCAATCATTCACCTCTACATCTGACTCAAGGCCAGCTATAACTGCTAACATAGAATAAAGCTCTACTTCTTTAAATTCACTTGTGGGAATGGGAGTCGCAGGTAGGGCTTGACTGGGCTTGGCATTCTTGAGCTAGTTGTACACCCAATCTCTAAAATGATTTCCATTTTGCTTTCGATTCCTCAAGGTATAATACTTAGATTGTTGCTCTAAGCTGAAGTCTCTAGTGGGTGTTCGAGGTTTTTGCCCTATTGCGAACATCTCTCGATAGGTTTGTTCAGTGATATGGAACAAAACCCTATCGTGCGATGTCCTTACAGACCTTGACTCAGGGTCATAAAACTTAGCTATACTAGAGACTAATTTAGGGTATGGATGTACTACATCACAAATGTAATAGGTGAGGAAAGAATACATGGCTCCCATACCTTGGTCTGAAAGTGGCTCACCCTTGAAAAATTTCTCTTTGTACTTCCATATTAGGTTGTCTCTGGTCATATATGTCATCTTTGTATCCATGACCCCTACTTTCTTGTCTATGTAGCATGGTTTATCTATCTGCTTTGTCGAAGATGATGCCATTTTAGCTTCCACTCAATTTTTCTTTCACAAACTCCTTGGTGATAAGTTGCAGACCATTCTCAATAATTTTTTCTCCTTCTAATCAGTTGCTTGTAAATGGTTGAGTATTTGAATTTTCCTATTTAAATAGCCCTTTTTGCATCCACTCATCATTAATGAAAGTGAGTGGGTAGTTGCCCTCCCATGATTTCAAATGGATGAATAAAATGATGTGAAGTGTGGCTTGTCAGTGAAGGGTGAGTCTCTGATTGGATGAGGTTCGAGGTAGATGGTGGTAAACTAACCATTGGTGCACTTCCCAAAGTGTATTTAATTTCCATATCTTGTAGTAAACTATCAGACAAAGTAGATTTATAGTGCTTAGCTTTCCTCTCTTGAAATTCTACCAGTTTGTAATTCCGCTATGCCACTTTGACTACTTTGACTATGGATTTTCCCCATTGAGTTACCCTCTTGCAAAATGTATCACAGTATTTTCTAGGGGTAGAAATTTACTTCCCCTTTTTTTTATTTTTTTGCTTTTTTCTTTTGAATGTGGTACAAAAAGAAAATAATACATAATGCATACATAAAGAAAATATAATACATCATATGTACATATATTACAATAAGAGGATTTTCTCTAACTAAAGTAGAGTTTGAGATGGTACCCATTTATAGGAATGGGTTGTATGTTTCCTCTTTGATCCTGGAGCTGAAATGCATTGCTCTCTTTTACTTCAATGATCTTGAATGGTCCTTCCCAAAAAGAGTCAAATTTTTGATGATTGTCTAGCTTAGCCTTTTCAGCATTCCATCTTAGCACCAGGTCACCTTCCTTGAACTTTCTGAACCTTACCTTCTTGTCAAACCACTCTTTGGTGTTTATGGAGTACTTCTGAAAGTTTTCATACGCCTGAGTTCTCTATTCCTCTAGATGTAGTAGATGCATCAATATGGCCTCCAGTGGACTTTGATCGAGTTTTGGATCATGACTGACCCATATTAAAGCTGGTATTTCTAGGTGAGTGGGTAGGAGAGCCTCCTTACCATAAACCAATGCATAAGGAGATGTCTTGATAGATCTCTTGATAGTGATTCTGTCAGCCCATAGAACTTGGTCAAGCAATAGATGCCAACTCCTTTTGTTCTCCTCTAGTGCCCTTTTCATGATTCTAAGCAAGTTCTTATTGGTAGATTCTGCTAACCCATTTCCCTGAGGGTAATAGTTAGAAGAGTTCTTGATATTTATACCATACTTGCTCATGAATCCAATGTATTTTGCACCTATAAAATTTGGGCCATTGTCACTCACTAGTGCTTTTGGGATTCCAAATCTTGTAATTAGATTCTCTAGAAAATCAATCACTACCTCCTGATCGTATTTCTTAGTTGGAATAGCTTCAACCCATCTAGTGAAATAATCCATGGTGGTAAGGATGAACTTATACCCTACTGATGAATTTGGACTGATAACTCCAACAAAGTCAAGTCCCCACTACTGGAAGGGTTCTTCTACCTGAATCGGTTTGAGCGGAAATGTTGCATTCTTGGTTCTTCCCACATATCTTTGACATTTGTCACAGGACTTAGCTACTTTGAAAACATCTACAAATATGGTAGGCCAATAATATCCTACCCTTATTATCTTCATGGCAGTTATTCTTCCTAAAAAGTGACCACCTGATAGGCCTTTATGAAACTCCTCGATGACCTTTTATTTCTCATTATCCTTCAGACATCTTAAGAGCACTCCATCTAAGTTCTTTCTATACAATCCTTTAGAAGTAGTATATATTTAAGAGCTTGCAACCTAAACCTTCTCCTTTATGAGGGGTTGAGTCCTTGAGGGCACACTCCTGACCAAAAATAAATTATCAATTGATCTACCCAATCAAAATCTTCTGAGAGACTATCATCTTGATCATCCTCAACCTCCTGATAGGCCACTGTTTGCTCTAAATCCACCTTAGCTACTAGCTCTTGGCATAGTGCTCTTCCTCTGACTAGCTTGGTAGGATGGATCTCTACATCATACTCTTGTATCTTAGTAATCCATCCAGCCCTTTTATCACCCAATTCTCCTTGAAGGATGAAGTTTCTCACATCAAGGTGAACCACGTAGACCAGAGTTTTGCTCTGAACCAAGTATTACCTAAACTTCTTCAGAGACTTCATAATAATAAATACTTGTCTTTCAATGAAGTTGTACTTAGTCTGATACTCATGCAATATCTGGCTCTAGAAGAATATGGGGTGTTCCTCTCCACTCTCATATTTTTGAGTAAGTATAGATGCATAGCTTTCCTCAGCTCCATAGGCATATACAATAAAATATTTGGTGAAATCTAGATTTATCAACACTGGTGCAGTGGCAACTACCTGTTTAATAGCCTCAAAGGCTTGTTTCCACTTTTCAGTCCACTTGAACTCCATATTTTTCTTGAGTAATTTAGAGATAGGCCTGACTACCTGAGCGAAGTCTGAAATAAACTTTCGCACAAAGTTAATCTGCCCAAAGAAGGACTGTAAACTCTTTTTGTTTATGGGCAAGGGAAGGGCTAGGATTGACTTTACTCTATCTAGATCTATTGCCATCCCTTCTTTGGAAACTATATGTCCTAGTAGTTTGCCCTCATGAACTACGAAGAAATATTTCTTGGGATTAAGAGATATACCAAACTCTCTATATTTTTGGAAAACTTTCTCTAAATGTTCAAGATGTGACTCTTTTCTATGAGAGAATACTGTCATGTCATCCAGGTAAATCAAAATGATTTTATTGATGAGTTCATTGAAGGCATAGTCCATTGCCCTCTAGAAAGTGGCTCCTACATTGGATAGACCGAATGACATCCTCTGATAAGCGAATGTGCCCCATTTGGTAGTGAAAGCTATTTTGAACTGATCTTCATCCTTAACCCAAATCTGGTTGTACCTAAAAAATCCATCCAATAAAGAGTACCTTTTCGCTCCTGACACCATCTGAAGGATCTGATCCATATGAGGAAGAGGATAGTGATATTTTAATGAGGCTCTATTTAAATTCCTAAAATCCATGCATAGGCGAATGTCTCCATTTTTATTTCTCACCGGGACCAAGTTGGTGACCCATGTGGAATGCTTGATGGGATATATGATTTTACCTTTCAAAAGTTTAATCAGTTCCTATCTCATTATGGATTCAATTTTTGGATTGACAGGCCTTTGTCTTTGCCGAAAAGGTTTCGCATTAGGTTCTAGCTCAATGGTATGTTGAATGATCTTCTTATCATAGACTTTAAGATCATCATAGGACCAGGCAATGATATCAGGATATCTGGAACATAATGCCTTAACTCCTTCCACCTCTTCTAGAGAGCATCTTACTCCTACATTGATTTTCTTATCTGCTCCTATCTCCACCTCACTACAGATTTTATCATCTATTCTCATAGTCTTTGATTTTTTGCCATCTTCATTATCAAATAGACTTTCTAATGTGATCAGACCTTTAGGAATATGATTATTCTTGAGATGTATCATATCTTGTTGCTCTATTTCTTGAACAAGCTCTTCTTGAACCTCTGATAAACAAGCTTCTCTGACTAGAAAATCAATTATCTGGTCATCACTTTCGAAGACTTGCCAAAATATCTGCCTATCTGGGACTATGGGCCTGAAGACTAGCTTGACCTTCTTACTTGTAGTTGTGCCCAAATCTGAGGAAGGGTTGAAATTAGCTCCTTTAATGGCCAAAGCATCAACGAGTGTATTTCACTCCCTAGGAATGGAGTGGAGATTCAATGCATCAAATGACTCCATTAAATCCCACACTCTATTTCTGTAAGTCTTCAAATAGTGATGTTTACTATTGCACTTTTCTGTGACCTGGTTGACCACTAGCTCTGAATCGCCAAATATGTCTAATATTTTGATTCCCATATTTTTTACTTGCATCAACCCTAAACACAGAGCTTCATATTCCATAGCATTATTTGTACAAGCCCAAGTGAATCTGAAGGAAAAACTTTTTACTCCTTCTGAAGGAGATTTTAGCACTATACCAGCTTCGACTCCATTTTTGCACCTTGCTCCATCGAAATGCATAGTCCAGACCTCTGTCTATCATAACGATTGGTTGGATATAGCAGGGACATTCTTTTCAACCTCAGCAGATATACTGTATATGCCCAACCCAGTATTTTCTAGACTATAGTCATATCTGAAGGGTAATTCATCTTCTATCTCTAGATATTCTAAGATTTCTACCATTTTTGGTTCTTCCATCACTGAATTATTGTATAAATCTTCTTCAATTTTTCCAATGTGGAAGGACATCAGATTTTTCAGAGTTATTCTTATTCTTTTGCCTTTGTAAGGAACTATCATTGTGGAGTAATCAAGATACATGATTCCACCCATTTTGGTCATGAACTCTCTTGAAAGGCAAATGCCAAAATATGGCTCGAGGTCTACTACCACAATTTCTTGGACAATTGTAATTTTTGGGGCCTTGTGTAACCTCATCAATACATATTTTATAACTCCCATGGTCTTTACAGGGGTGCCATCAAGTTGTAAAACACCTTGGCAAGATCTTGTGTACTCCATCCCCATTTCATCACAAACTACTTTTGGCATAATAGTTGTTGAGGTGCCTGAATCTATCATACAATTGTGGACTACCCATCCTTCCATTCTGAGAGAGATGTAGAATGGTGGTGGTTTATTCTTCAGGGTGGCAGGAGACATATTTTCTCTATCCTATGCTATATTGAAAACTATGGTAGTTTCTTTTCCTTGAGACCTTTTATGCAGGGAAGCTTTCAACAAGTCAATTTGATTGGGGAGGAAAAGAGTGTCATACAGGCTTGCTCTAGCTGGAACTCTCTTTAATTCATCAATGATGTTATATTCCATCTGAACTGGTGGAGGTCTCTCATACCTTTTTTCTAGATCTCCATAGTTATTTCTGTACTATTGTGTAGCTTTGATCCTTTGGTGCTTCGTAATCGAAGGGAAACTTAGCTTTTCTTGGGCCTCTTTTCTTGCACTTTCTTGTTCCTTGTTCCTTTCTTTCTCACCTCCTCCTAGAAAGCTTACCTCCCTCTCCTATCTTCTAGGGACTATGTTACTTTTATCTACTGCTTGCAGAATGGGAAATTGGTCCTCACTTTGTAGTGGTGTTTCTCTCCTCTTTTGTGAAGGAACCTAGAAACTACCCATATTCTATGGGTCCACTTGCATGGGCTTCTTTTTGGACCTTGTCATTACCGAAACTTGCTCCTCCTCGAAAGAACCTTGTCTAGTCATGACTTGATCATACTACCGCAACATGTTGACTCTTCCCTTCTGGTTTCTTTCCACCTTCTCCATGGCTTGCTGCACATGGTGTTGGTACATGGCACAAGATTTTGAGTCATGTGGATCATTGCATACTAGACACCATACATTGACAAGACTGGTCTCAGAAATGTGATCGTGATCATCCTGATTTGCATTGACTTTGATTCCTATACTATTACTGGGACCAAGATTTTGATCTCTGCTTATATAAGGGAATATTCTTGGTTGAAATATTTCTATCTCTCTCTTCTCCATAGCATTCATTTTATTACTAAGCATCTTGAGTGTACTTTGAATGTCAAGAAGCATAGTGGACTCTTGAGGAGCTTGAGGAGGGAGTGGCGGAAAGGAGTTTGTAGGTATTGGTATTTTTGATGGTGGAATGGGAGTCATATGAGGGAGGGGTGATGAAAAAGGAGGGGGATCCATGTATGAAGATGTGGAATACTAACTTAAGGCATGAGATGTCTCAGAACCATAAGGTATGACAACTTTGGGAGGTAACCTTCCTACATTGATTAGGATGTTCTCAGCTTGCACAACTGCATTGTAGACCTGAGGGAAGGTGTTAAATCTAGACTACTATGTTTGTAACCCAAGATCTAACCCCAAAGCTCTTATATAGTACATAAAAGTGAGAGGGGAGGTGGGTCTAGATTTTAATGGAATTCTTTTCCAAGTTCTACTAAATCTCAAGTTGAAATTTGAAATAGATTCTTGTTGATGTTTTTGCATAGATGTAAACTAGTTAAGGAGGGAAAAGGGATCAACTGACTCATTGAAATCTTCTACAAAGGGTTCTGCTAATGTGACCCATGAAGTAATGGTGTTATCTTCTAAAGTTTTGAACCAGTGCAAAATTTTCCCTCTAAAGGATAGGGCCAGGATTCTGATAATGACATCCTCATTTTTTATATTATGAATAGCTACTAAATTCAAGATATCTTGGTAGTGCTCATAGGTGGTTTTACCCAACCCATCATATGTAGGTATAGCTTTTGATACAACCTATGAAATATCATGCATATGGGCAAGTCTCAGGGGACCAATTGTATTCCAACTAGGGTATTTTTGTAGGGGCTGATTTGGAGGCACATTTTGAGCCATGTTTACTGGTGGTATTCTAGCTAGAGGTGGTTGTAAAGGTGCTACAGGGGTTAGTTCAGGAGGAGTCTAGTCTGAATGGAATTCCTAGTTTAAATCTCTTATGATGGTGGATCCTTTCAGAGGGAGCTCATAATAAATGAATGAACCTGGATTGTTCTTTGCAATTGACCTAGTATTCATGAAAAAATTGCAAGTTGCTGGAATGGATTTTTGGATCTTTGCATTCAGGGGAGTCACCAAGTGAATTTATAGATCACCGCTTAACGAGGTCAAGACAACTCACTAAATCTTGATTCCTCTAGGAGGGGTAAAGAAAATAAACTTTTGTGGGTTATGTATGCTTCTTGTAAACAGGTCCCACCGGGCATGCTAGAACTGTTGGGGTCTGAATTGACATCAAGGGAACCTTGAACTGTAACTATGAATCTATGAATTCTAGTAGGTGCATACCCGCTAATCATAGCTCAAACCCTAACATTGGATGGATCAGAGATATACTTCAATCCAACCTCCAGAGTAGGTTGGTTCCTTGTCAACTATTTTAGATGTTGACTCAATTAAGCTCAATTAAAAAGTGTAAGTTTAGGGATAGAAATAGGGTAAGGGTTAGAAAATAATTGAGAAATTAGGTGGTCGGATAGAGCTAACAACATTGAAAAATAGCAAGAATCCACTGATCAATCACATTTCTAGTATGCCACACTTGAGACTAACAATAATCAAAACTCAACATCTTCACCATTAGAATAAGGAAATGCTCAGAAAACTATTTCAAACACCTAAATGCTAATAATCCAAATAGAAAAATTAGATCAACACTTAGGCTAACAGAAATAGAAGTCTTCTACAACATTTATTCAAGCATGAACCATTCCAAGGTGCTCTAAATTAGCAATCCAATATCAATAGAATTGACTAACCATAAAATAGTAACAGAAATGCATTCACAGAATGAATCTATAGTTGGTAAAGATGAATAATTAGAGGTAAACATCCAAGTAATGCTCCTTCTATTGATATTTCAGCAATTATAGTAATATATCAGGAAAACACTCTAGAGCCGACCCTTAATCATGGGGGTTCGATCTCCTTATATAGATTTTACAATGATTAACATGATGGAACATTACAAGGACTTTCTCTATTAAAACAACAAAGTGCTGAGGTGGTGGCCTCTCATGAATCTTCAAGAAGGGAACTGAGTTGTACTCCATTAATGTTGTATCTACACTCTACAAATGCTTGGCTCCTCAACTGACTTCCATGGTTGGAGAGGTTACAGATCAATATGGACCACTCTTCATTCTTGCAGGAATCTTCCATCATTAATTTACAACTGAAAATGTAGTTGGATCTTGATTTCGATGATGTTTGGTCTTCCCAAATATTTTTCGCTACCTTTATTAGGTTTCACTACCTTTGTCAGGTTCAAAATCTATTGGTTCATTTTTTGCTAGTCCTGGCTTGACCATATTGACTATGGAGTATGGGTTCTTAAATATCTTACAACCTTCCAAAGAATCTACAACTCTAAATTCCATCAAGTAAGGTTTGACTATGCTGACTATGGAATTGGCTTCTATGGTTGCCAATGGCTTCCTACAAACTTCACTACTTTGATTTTTGCTAGGTCAGGTTTGATCGATTTGACTATAGAACTGGCTTCTACTTTGGCTTTTGGAAGATGTTATCACTGCTTTCCAGAATCCACAACTCTGTATTCCACCTTGCATCATTTGACCATGCTGACTATGGAATCTATATTTTAGCAGATTTTAAACTCTCACTTCTTCTAACATGAAAAATTTCCATACCCTGATGTCACTTCTTCTATTTTCCACCATTTTGAATTTTGCTTGTCCAACTTTGACCTCGCTGACTATAGAATTTATCTCCAACAGAACTTCACATAGCCTTTTGCCATTTTTTTGATTACTTAGCAGATTTATAATTTGGCTAAGTATGTAGCCTTTTGGGGTCTACAAGTACCTCCATTATAGTTTGGCCTGCTCAAATTTAGTTGCAAATCTATGGTGTGGATGTGAAAATCTATGGCTTCTTCTACCCTTGATCTTGTAAGTATATTATAGTGAAATATGGGTTGTTATAGGCTATCAAAACTATGAAAAACTATCATCTATCCCAAATAGTGCCACCTGTTATCAAAATTGACATTTGGACTCCCTTGGATCTAACTACCTTTGAAGAAGAGACAATTATACCTCAATATCATTTTTGTCTTGTTCCTAGCCCTATTTCTTTGGTTGTTTCGATGGTGGGTCCAACACTGACTTCTTTATTCTTATCTTCTTCTAGTAACTTTACCCCTAGCAAGTTTGTGATTTACCCCATGCTTCATTATAAAAAGAGGCCACTAAAGTGATCTCATATTTCATGCTTAGTAATCAGTTGACATAGTTTTTTGATGAGTATTCATATTCATCTATGAACTTGATTATGTTCTGGACCATCTATGTCAGTTATTTAAGCTATTGTACAAGTTTCTACTCATCTTCCTCGTTACATTCAAATTCCTCTATCCTTTTAGCTATAAGTTTTTTAACTTCATTTGCCACCAAAATTTCCTCTAGAATGATGTAAACCCTTTTTATTTTGTCATTAATCTCCTTTGTCCATTCTTCCATGTCCTAAAGGTAGTTATCCTAGTATGGCCTTTCATCGAGATAAGTATTCAATTTGTGAAATTTTGTTTGATAATCATGACTCTTGTCGTTTGATGTGGTAACTTACCTATTGTTGATTTGGCTATACTTTTATTTACATATTACATAAATAGACTTTATTACCACTATTATTTGATCTATATTCTACAATAAGTTCCTCATTTTTTTATTCATATTTGTGATGTTAACTAGGTCTTTGAGAATCTTGGCTAATGGCTTTAATTATCCTTTCAATTTTGTTATCAGATTTTATTTATAGTTCTTAACAAAGCTAACACTTTCCAATTGTTTCTTAGTCTACATATGAGATATTTTCCCTTTAAGTTTGTTAAGCTTCACTTGCACCCTCTCATTCTTAGCTTACACCTAGTCTTCTTAGTCTATACTTGCTTGAGTTGAGTAGTTTGGATTCTTATTTCTTTCAATTATTTTTCTATGTCTACAATGATGTGAGAGTGAGCCTCAATTATTGTCTTCATGATATCTATGGAGTCCCATTTAACTTGCATCTATTTATTCATTGGATCAATATAGATTTTTGTTACATTTTTTGGCAAGGGCATTGTAATAGTAACATCATGACCTCCTTGGGAAATATTTTGTTGGGCTATCATTTACTAGGTAGTGTTCTTAGTTATATTCTAAATGGTCACTATATATTCTTCTTCTATAGGATTGAGAATAATATCTTTCTCCTTTATCTTGGCCAAGACAACAGAGTGGTATGCTTCTAAAATTGAATCAGATTCTATCTTGAGCTTCTTCCTTAGTGGAGAGCTAGAGCCAAGATTTTCTCCATGAAAGTGCTCTCTTAATAAATTATATAGTCCTCCAACCCATATGATATTTTGCATGACAATATTATAAATTTTATGTTCTTCATTATCTATCACCAGATGTGTAGGGACCATGTCATACAAGTCAATTACCAATTCTAGTTCTCTTTTAGAATTCAATAATATCTTGATGATCTCTTTAGTTGTCTTTAGCTTTGGAATTTGAGGAGTGGCAATAACCAATTCTTTCCTTATTTCAATTTTTGATCTATCTCCACTGGTGGCCTATTCTTGACAATGTTTCTCAATTTGATTTTAGGTATTTCCCACTTTATAACCCCACTAACTATGTTCTTTGTCAATAGATTGAACCTCTTGTATTACTAATTCAAACTACTCTAGATCCTTTTCAATTAATTTGAGGAAGGGATATTCAAACTCTTTAGGTTGTCATAGGAACTAGTGGAGCAACATATTCAATAGTGCTCATTCTGAGTACATTGAGCTTAGATTGATAATTTTCCACTATCTCTATTTGGTTATAAGGTCTATCTTTCATATTCCACATGTCCATCAATGATTTTCTATTTATGATTTCTATTTGTATGGTATCCTCAAATGGGTCTTCTTCATGCTCCATAAGTACTTTAATTACTTTTTGTATTTCTTTATCATAATTACCTTTTGGATCATAAACCCTCCAAGTGATCTCAACAAATCCATATTCATCCATTTTCTAGATAGTTCTGAGTAGGCTATAATATCCTCTATAGATGTAATGCCCTAGTCGACAAGGCATTTTGAGCCATGGGACTCTTTTTTTCTTTCTACCAACCCTCATTTTTTCTTCCTTAACTTTTTTTATGGCAATATCTAGCACATATATTGACATTGGATAGTACTTTGGGAGTGCCTTTGGACTCAATTTTACCCAAATAGCCTAATATACGTGAACTCTTTTGTAAAAAAAAATCTCATGCTTTCCTTTGATGTAAGAATGAGGCCACTCTAGAATTGAGCCAAGGTGGGTTTTGACCACATAGTTTGTAATGAATGACTATCAAGAACCTTCCAAATAACTCACTATAATTGGACCAACCCTCATGGATCTAAGGGAGTCTTTCTTGAACTAGCTTAGTATTTATTCCTCCTAATGCCTAGATTGTACATGCATCTAGATGTCCTAGAATGAGATGAATAAGGAGAGAATAGTATATAAATTGTGGTATGACCTCCCTATGTTATTTAATGGCTTTTTGTAATTTTATCAGTTGTCTATGTAAATTTTCACTAATGATATCTTCCCACAAGTACATTGGTATTTCTCCTCTTTTATTCAATTAGATGGCCATGTACATTACTTATTTTTTAATGGAATCTAGGTCTCTTATTCCTAACATGATATTGATCATGTCTATATAGTCTTTGGTCAAATTTATAAGAGTGACTTTCTCAATTGGGAACTTGTAAGATACCCGATGATCAAAACCAAATATTTTGGGATAAAATGTAGTATTAATTATAAATGTGGATTATAATGAGATTACCTTTGCATTTAAGCCTTAGTTTGTTGGACTAAGTGTGAATACTCTTTGGATAGTATTTATTGGTATTTTTAAGACCTTTTGATTCTAGTGGTTGAGGATAGGTTTGGATTTTGGGTCATACACCACCACTAACTAGGATAGGAGATCAGATGAGTGATAAACCCTAGGATAAATTAACTTCCCTAGATTATTGTTCCATTTATTTTAGAATGATATTTCTTCATATCTATTTAACTCTCTTGAAAAGATCACTTAGTTGAGTTCGATGATGTCTATAGTCCTCTTTGTTAGAGTTAGAGTATATTACATCATTTGGGTCATGTAAATGTACCACCTTAGGTACATAGTTAGGATAGGATATTACTTTAGGGGGAAGTTATCTAGTTACTTCAAGCAATGTAATAAATGCACAAGTGGCATGTGCAAGTTGTAATGTGCAAGGTGTCCCCTTGTACAACTAGGTAGAGTGTTGGCCAAGGAATATATCTTCCTATATAAAGGGCCTCATAGTAGTAGATAACATATCATAGTATATCATAGCATATCATAGCATCTTCATATCATCTCTCAAGTACTCCTGTATGGAGTACAATGTAGCTCTTTAGCTCATATCAATGGAGTGACCATTTCCTCCATATTGCATTGTATTTTTGTCATTTCTATTTATAGCATATTTTAGTCATATTGTTGTTTCACTTTCTTTCATATTTCTTGTATTTCATTGGGACCTGTGTTAGATCTCTCCACAACATATATCCTCAAAAGCTAACAGTGGTATCAGAGCCATGGTTAATCGAGATAGGAGGACCTACATCCATCATAAGAGAAGTCTAGTAGGTCAAGAGGAATAGGGAGAGTCACCATTACTACTATTGGTCTGCATATTTGCAAACTGGATCTACCATTGAGTGTCACTGCATGCAAAAGTTGCCATTAGGATTAATTGATAGAAAAAGCCATAGTAGTCAACAAGATTAGAAAAGTGAGGACTAAAATAAATCTCAGTTGCAGAAAATCTGAGATTACATCTGGCTAGGGTCTTTCCATAGAGTTGCAAAAAAAATCGTGAAGACTAGGACTCAACATTCAAGCCACTAGTTTGACAAATCAACTAGTGAAGATTATTATCTCTAGAATTATAAATTCTTATGTTCCAGTTTCTAACAACTTGTTGCAGGAAAAGGAGATTCAAGAAAAAGTTGGGAAGCTTCCTACAAGAGATTTAGGAAGAACATCTTCAAGAATCATTCCAACACTTGCAGCAATAAGGTAGAAGATTAAATATTTCAAAGACCTCGAGAAAGGTCCCATTACAAGAGCTGCAATCTTACAAATTGTAGAAGTAAAGAAAAGGTCACAGTAGCCTTATAGCAGACTCAAGGAAGAAGAGACTCTAGAAGTTGAGTCATAGGAGGAGATAGGAGATTGGTGATCTCCATTCAAGATCAATACCTATAGAGTGCAGAAGAAGAAGAGGCCAAATAAGCCTAGAAGAAGAAAAGGCCAAAGAAGCCTAGAAGAAGAATAGGCCAAAGAAGCCTAGAAGAAGAATAGGCCAGAGAAGCCTAGAAGAAGAATAGGCCAAAGAAGCCTTGAAGAAAAAAGGCCATAGAATCCTTAATTCCATAGAAGCCTTAATTATGAAGAAAAATTTAGAGAAGGATTCCTATTTCAGAAGGAAAATTCTTGATTTAGAAGTAAACTCCAAAGAAGAGTTCTTAAAGAAAACTTCAGAGAAGAATTCTTGATTCAGAATAAGAATACCTGACTTAGAAGAAATACTCCAAAGAAGAGTCCAAGAAATAGGAATTTGGTGATCTCCATCAAAGCCTACAAATTGTAGAAGAAAGAGAAAGGACCATCGAAGTCCTATTCTAAAATTCAAAAGTAGTAAAATCAGAGATTCAAGAAGATCTCATCACCAACACTTCTAGAAGTAGAAGGTTGAAGAAAAGGTCTTAGGTAGAAGACCAAAGAAGCTGCAATATAGAAGACCTTGGAGAGGTCTCAAGGAGAAAAATAAGAAGGCTTGGAGAGCCTTGTTGTAGAGCTCATAGAAGCATCATCAAAATAGTTTCTAGGAGAACTCATTGAAGAATTCCACTACCAAGGAAAAATTTCCTAATAGTGAAGGACTTGGGACAATTATTGCCATCCGAAAATAAGCCCAAGAGAAGAAGAATTTGGCAAGGAGTACCAAATCTGAGAAAAATTTGTAAAGGAGTGCCAAATCCTAGAAGAAGAATACAGTGAAGCACCAAGATCTACATCATCTACATTAGAAGCCATCAAAAAATATAAACAACTAAGGTGAAACTAGTTGAACTTCAGATTAGGGTTCATTATAAAATTCCATTAAGCACCATATTTGGATTAAAAGTTGTAGAAGAATAGATTGCATTATAGTCTTCAAGAAAGTGCAAAAATGGAGAGTTCATTTTAAGGATTATTTGCACATTAATTTGGAGTTGAATAGATTTCATAATTACAACTATCTATCAACTACCTATCATCTACTTTGGAAAAAGAAAAGAAGACTAGATCCTACAACTTTATTTGTAGTGAAAATTTACAGAATACTTATTAAGGGTTCATTACAAATTACTCTTAAAAGTTGTAGAGATTATTAAGTGCATCTGAAATTATTTTGAGTTTATTGGAGTGATAAGGTGAGATTGTTAGTGCATTAAATTGGTAGTATTATTAATATCATTTTCACTACACTAATTACTCTCAAAAAGGTTAGTTTGTGTTTGTTGATTGTTAAGGATCAAGAGCACAAAAACTAGCAGATTAATCAAAGTGTCTAGAGACACTATTTGGTGCACAGAACCTGCAACATTTCATGGCCCAAAGAAGCCACCAAAATCAGATCATATTCCTCCAAGGAGTGGAGAAGAAATCCACCATTAAAATCAGCAAGAGAAGCTTCAAATCGAGACTTGGTGAGTCTCAAGATTCAAAGTGCACCAAAAAGGGGTGCAAAAATTACTTCTACAAAAAAGAAGGAAGCTTCTATCTACATGGTTACAAGCTTGGGTTCATTAGAAAAATATCCAAGAAAAAAGGGGAAATATGTCTAATCAAAAGACAACCTCAAAATCCCCCATTGCCTTCAAGAAAGTTGCCATAAAAATTAAGAAAATCAGATCTGCAAAAGGAGTGCAATAAGGGCATTCTTATATACAAAATATATTACATATTGGTGCACCAGTCTAATATATTCTATGTAGGAATTAGGGTAGAGTTTAAAGTGCCTCAAAGGCACACTATTCACAAGGTGCAATAGCTGAAGGCAGCCAAACATTAGCACACTTCGAGCAAAGCAAAGAAGCCTCTCGAAAGGCTCATATCCTCTATGTCTTGGACAACCAAATATGCAAGTAAACACAACACAATACAAGGCAAAATAAAGCATTATATTCAAGGGTAAAAAGGAGAGCATAACAGGTTTGGAAAAGAATAAAAGCAAGGTGTAAGAGACTATATTCGATGCACGTCCAAGGAGCATTCTATTGGAGGTTTACCAAAACTCCACCAAAGCACCACCAAAGCATTGCTCATCACTCCAGTTGGAACCAACTCATAAGCAAGCGCCATCGAACAAAGGAAGAGCCAAGAATATTACAATGTTTAAAGGTGCTCCAAAGGTACGTTAAAGAAGAATTAGAGAAAGAGCCCATGCATAAGGAGGAAGTGACACTTGTCACTTGAAAAGAAATCCTAACGTTCACTACATGAGCACCCATCTTTCACACATTCAAGCAAAGGAACATTACTAGCAAGAAAGGTGGTATGTTAGAACAAGGGAGACACTTGTCTTCAAAGGAAATAAGTGCTCCTCCAAGGTTGTAATGCCTAGATGTTACAAGCATATTCATTCCCTCCAAGCGCTCAAGAAGTAACCAGCGTGACACTTGTCACATAGCACAAGAATTCTCTTCTATTAAAAGGTGTCAAAGACCAAGAAAGTAAAAGTATTTAGTATTCCAACATTTAATCACATCACAGGCAGAATTAGAACATGGAAGAAAGGTGAAAGAGCATTAAAATCTCTGGTCAAGGAGGTCAAATAAGTCCAACATTGAAGCCAAGGGAAAATCAACACACATCATTCTCCATAAGCGTTCAAAGGAAAGGTAAAGAAGTGGACTGTCATATACATCTGAGATCTATGGCAGATACGTAGAGAATACAACATCAAAGGTAAGGTCTCTACTTTATTAATATTTGCTTTCATTAACCAAGAGTTATAAGGTATAACATTAGGTTGAAATACTAAAGGAAATCAACCATATTTGAAAGCAATATAAAAGGGAGAAACACATATTAAATAGCCTAATATTTGCAATATTATAACATAGGAGAAATAAGAAATTCTACTTGGAAATCATAATTTCTATTATTGCAAATAATTATTTTCTAATATTCCACATTAGGGAGTTATAAGGAATACTACATCAAAGTAGGAAATTGGAAATTAGAAACAATAAATATCAAATTATTAAAGGCTATAAAAAGAGGTTTATTAAAGAATATTAAGATTTGGAAATTAATTGGTATATTTGTCTCAAAATACATTAAAGGGACAATAGGAATCCAACTATTAAAACCTCATCAAATTAGAAAGTGCTTAAAGTTCAATAGGAGTAATAAGGTGTAAAAGAAGTTGATTTTTGCTATTCTCAAAACTTTACAAAATCAACCCAAAATTGAACTATAATTCTCAAAAGCACTTTATATAGCATTTCCAAAATCACTAGGGAGACATAAGGCATTCTACAAAACCTAGAATTTCATCATGGCATCAAACAAATTATTTCTTGTGGAATCCCAATTACTTAAGGGACCAAATTATTTCTCTTGGAAAAATAAGGTTAAAGCAATCCTAGTATATGAAAAAAATTGGGAGATAACTCAAGGAACAACAAAAAGACCAAGCACAGGTGATACTAAAATACAAAATTTTGATGACAATGATGCAAAAGCCCTAATGATAATAACCTTTGCTATCACTGATGAAATACAACCTTATATCAGTTCAGCAAAGACATCTACAGAAGCATGGAAAAGCTTAGAAAATATATTTTAAGGAAAAAATAAAGCCACTATCCTTCATCTTCAAACTCAACTACATTCTCTAAAAATGAACAGTGGCGAGAGCATAGAACTATTCCTAAGGAAAGTAGCAGATATCAAAGGGAAATTATTAACCTTAGGAGAAGAAATTAAAGATGAACTTCTTACTCAAGTAACCATGAGAGCACTTCCAGATAGCTACAAATATTTGGTAACATCTTTACAAGTCCTAAGTAAAGATACTACTTTTGATGACCTAATCAATATTCTTCAAGAATATGAAGTAGAGAATACAATTAAATATGAAATGACTAACATTGCATTGGCATCAAAAGACAATCCACAGGGAAATATTGCTTCAACATCAAAAGGACAAAGACCATGGTATAACGCATATTGTTATATATGCAAGAGAAAAGGTCATAGCACAAACTATTGCAGATTCAATCCTATAAATAATTCAAGGAAATAAAATGAACAATGGGAGCATATTTCAACCACGACAATATCAAAATCAGTAGCAAGCTCAACATCCAACCAATTATCCCCAATTGGAGTATCAAAAAATGAACCAAAAAGGACACCTAGCTCAAAGGATAGAGGAAATAAAAGAACTAGAAGAATCTACAGATGATTATGAAGTCAAAGCTCTTTCAGCAAGAATAACAGGTTATGAAGACACTAACTACTTGCTTGAACAAGTTATAGAAAATAGAGAAGAAGAAGAAGACAAGTTCCAAGACAAATAAGAAGATCCATATTGAAGATTGAAATCTTCAATACCCAAATAATGTAATACAGGGGGGTGTTAGAGTTAGAGTATATTACATCATTTGGGTCATGTAAATGTACCACCTTAGGTACATAGTTAGGATAGGATATTACTTTAGGGGGAATTTATCTAGTTACTTCAAGCAATGTAATAAATGCACAAGTGGCATGTGCAAGTTGTAATGTGCAAGGTGTCCCCTTGTACAACTAGGTAGAGTGTTGGCCAAGGAATCTATCTTCCTATATAAAGGGCCTCATAGTAGTAGATATCATATATCATCTCATATCATAGCATCTTCATCTCATCTCTCAAGTACTCCTGTATGGAGTACAATGTAGCTCTTTAGCTCATATTAATGGAGTGACCATTTCCTCCATATTGCATTGTATTTTCATCATTTCTATTTATAGCATATTTTAGTCATATTGTTGTTTCACTTTCTTTCATATTTCTTGTATTTCATTGGGACTTGTGTTAGATCTCTCCATAGCATATATCCTCAAAAGCTAAAACTCTTTAGTCTGCTTAAAATTTTAAGTGGTTGTATCCTCGAACTCCTATTGTTGCTCTCTAGTGATTACTTGGCCAGGCCCCAACTGTGCCAAAATATATTTTTGTTCTTTCATAATCATATTCCCTGGAAATTGTTCATAGGGATAAGTTTTAGTAATTTACAAAATATTATCTGTAGTGTTCATTGTAGACACTTGGAGTGTGTTGGAGGAAGCCATAACTTCTATTTCTTAAAATTGTAAGATCTCATAGTGGCTAAATTATTGAACTTTTTGAACTCAGTCTTCTTGGATTTCTTGGATAGAAATGGTGGTGTTATAGGGCTCTCAAGTATGATATTAAAAATGGTGCAAGTGATATCTTCGATATTCTAATTTAATTCATCTTATGCTTCCACATTTGAGCATATCCTTATGATATCTACCACCTTGTCTTTAATAACTACAGTAACGATATTATCAAAAAAGCCTAGTTTTGTGATTAGCCTAGTGGATCTATTATTTTGCGTGCTGAAATCCTATTAATACCATATAAGTTTGTGCTTTCCTAGGAATTTCACTTTTGAGATCCCTAAAAATCACCTTTTTAATTTTGTTAGACCTTGAAGAAATACATACATGATCTGAGTCGTTCAGTATCCCTTTAGCGATGCAATCTACATCGTAGATCTTTTTTCTTTTCTCTAGCCAATTAGGCATCATCACTATTCTATTCCCAATGGAAGTCGCATCATCCATATCATAATTTTTTCCACATCTCAAGCCATCCAAACCAGACTAATCATATACTATCATTGATGCATCATCGATGAAGGTCGGGCCATCGATCTTTTATCACCGACTAAATCTAGCCTATGAATCTTTAGTCCAATCATAGACTATCACGGGTGGATTGCAAATGAGGACTATACCATTGATTTACATGGTGATATCTAAATTGTCCACATTATTTCACTTGATTTTCTTCAACACACTTTAGGTTAGTGAGAAAAATAAATCCAAAAGGGACTTGAGACTGTGGTACAAATATGGGTCTACAAAACCTTTAGACATTAGATATTGGAATGTAACACTCAATATTAGTGAGTATTTATGAATGTATTTCAAATACATCAAGGTTTAATCATACCTGGATATCATGGAGAGGATTTAGGTCTAATTATAATATTTTTTTAATGACTTGACCTTAGACCTTAGGGGAACAAGTGATGTATACATTTATGAGGGGTAAACTTTTATTTCAAGTGGGATTTCAAATTAAGTTTGACATGGTTATATCCCAAAACTTAGAAAGGCCTCTTATATGCATACCAAGGTATATAGTGGGTATCTAAGGACTTAAAATACTCTAGATAACATAATGCTAAAATGACTTAGACCTTTGGGAAATTTAGGTAACATTTGGGGTTATTAAAACCATAGAGAAATTTAATACATTACATGGTCATGATAAATCATAAATATTTGATGATGTTGCCTCGACAATATCTAGGCCATTCGCTGATGTATCCACAATGAAATCTAGGCTTCTCATTATCTAGCTAATTAGGCCTTGTTGCTAATGGATCATTGATAGAAGCTGCACCATTGATTTGGTTAAATTTTGACTATCACAATAGAATCTAGACCAGTCACATTTTATATTTGATGAATTCTATATTGTCTACTCATCATACAATGATAACACATCATTGATGTATCCTCAAGACAAGATACACCATTGATTTGTTCATCATCGACCAGATTTGGGTTGTTTATCTCTACCCAGTCAAATACCATCATTGATGTATCATTTATGAGGATCACACCATTGATCTTTAGATGTGTTACGCAATCTTAATAATTTATCTCCATCCAATTAGAAACCATCACTAATGTATCATCAAAAAATATCATATATCACCGACATGTTTTGGAACGGATTGTAAAGTCTTTAATGATAGAAATAATATTATGAGTATGGGTAGCTAGACCATATTGGTATGAGATCATGATGAGAACCTTACTGATGAGGGATTTATTATGTGTGGGTGGATATCACAAATATTATAGAAAATTTTGAATACGACATGATGAGGGCCTAATAAAATCTTATGTATGACTTAAAATGAAGGAGATCTCAGGGTCTTAGAGATATAACTTTAATGGGATAAAAATAAGATCCAAGAATAAAATAAAAAATGGGGTGAAATACCTTGGTGAATATTGATATAAGGGGATAAATGTCATTATTTAAATGGAAAATAGGGGCTTTATAAAATAATGAGGGGTTAAATGACTAAACTGATGAAAAGATACAAGAAAAGAAATGAAGGTGATGAAAGGGTTATGGAATTGGGAGAAATTAAAAATTATTTTTCTTTGAGAGACATATAATGGGGATAAGAGACCATATCTTGGACTCTCCTGGGACAATGAGGACCTCTTTCAACATTCACATGATACTTGAACATATTAATAACATGGACTTACCCCTACAACTCTATAACTCATTAAAATGACCAACACTTCCTAGAATCACATGGATATTTGACCTTAATAATTTTGAAAAATTAGGGGTATAAACTAAGTTGGAATTTTATAGTCGAATAGGGACTACACTCAAGAAGTGGTTGGAGGATATCAAATGAAGGGTTATTGTTTCTCTAAATAGGTTATTGAAAACTTCCATGTGAAGGCTAAATTTTCCCTAGAGGAGTTTATTGCCATAACTGAGGAGGGACCAATTTTTTATTATGATGTGAAGGAAAAATATCAGTAGTCATACACTACTTAAAAATGATGGTTCTATAAAATGATTATAGCTAGATTGCTATTATATGTGGAACCCAAAAAGAAGGATTTTGATGACCTCTAGAAACAACAAGACACTACTTGAAACTTTTTTGACAAGGAGATTTATTCACAAGACTTCCAAAAGGACAATCTACTACATTGGGATGAGGAAGGACCTAGTATGGGGAGGCTTAAAATTTTTATCCTAATAGGGCCTTGTCCCTAGAAAATTACCTATAAATACAAGTGCAATACATATGAGTTATCGATAATCAATGGCTAAAATTTTCCAATAGTGGTAAGCAACTATTCTTCATGACACATTTTGCACAAAACAAGAATATGTTGATTTATATTATAAATATACATAATAAAAGTTCATGGTAATTTTAGGAAGTGTTAGCTACCATGTAGTTGTCTTGAATTATAAATAGCATATCAATTGAGATTATAATAGTGGATCTTAGTACATACAAGTCACATACTCTGAAAGACCATAAGGTGAATATTCAGAATTATTTGGTCCATACATTGCCAATTTTTCTAAACTGAAAATATGTGAACAACATTTGGTAGGGGTAGGACCTACCAACATTTTAAATAAGAGCTAAAAAAGCCTAATAGTGTATATGGTTAATAAATAAATATGTTTAATCCAAGTGACATATCCATTTTGATTAGACCAAGTGATAAAGAAACAATCATGTGAGAAAATAGGGTGAGTAGATTCAATGGATCTACTAGCAGGAGAATATTATAAAAGGAAGATCCCTTATCAATAGAATATTGAGTAAATTTGTGCCCTAAGAAAACTTTGTCCAACCTCAATTAAGACTCTAGGCCCAAGGGACGTGACCACTACTTTTGGGGACTTTGACCCATACAATTAGAGGTCTCATGAGGATAGTCATGGGAAATTTTTGAGCTAAATGCTCACCTAGAACTAAACAAGATAAAAACTTGGATGCCTCATAAATTTATCAAGTGATGATGTTTTGAATATCTAAATATGTACACAAATAAATGCCTATTAAAGAAGAAAATATCACATTCAAAGCTCTCCATTCCATGAGGTAGTGTTGATTCACCAAATTGAAAAGGAAACAAATGCTATATTCATAGCCTTTCTAGTGACAACTAAGCTAAATTTGTCTATTGGTAGGAGACCCAAAAGTTTTTTGGTATCAACCAGAAGGACTCTATAAATAGAAATATTTAGCATTAGGCTCCATTTTTTAACACACCTATTATTTTTAGTAATAGGTGCAAACACAAAGATACACCCCACTAGCAATGGCACTTTCGAAGGAATTTAGATAATTTCTCATCTAGATATAAGGGAAGAGGTTTTTAAGGCAACCTTCACCATGGACCTACTTACAAACGCATTAGGATAACTTGTAGAGGCTCCAAAAAATATAGAAAAAATGGGAAATAAAGGCTTTCAACTATCAATAAGTGAAGTAATATGATAGAAAACAAGCTAAAAAATGCTTAATGGAGCCAACTTAATAACATATCAAACCTAATCAGTTTTAACCAAGATGGTATATGTCAATAAGTTCTTAATTTTTTATTTCTTTCTTGTGGTGCTACTTGACTCCCTACCCACTGAACATAGATACCTAGGTTCTCCTTTTTGCAAGAAAAAATCTCCAAGAGGTGCTAAGGATGTGGATCCATAAAAGCCTCCACATAGATATTTCCTATAATAGTATTGGACTATCAGTTTTTTTATTAACATAAAGAAATTTTTATAACATTTGTACAAAAACTAATCAAAATTTTAAGAGCAATCCACTAGGCCTAAATTAAGGTAACATAGAAGTGCCCAACCACTCTAAAATGTGGCTTGATAATTTTATAAGCATGACATAATCGAGGTATGTAGTGGCCCCTACTAGTCTTGAATGAAGTTATAAGTTATTAGATGTCTTTCTAGTGGTTGAATGCTCTAATTTCTTATGATAGCCCTAGAGAAGTTCTATGACATCTTGACAACCAACAAAAGCATGTAGTAGATAGTGAAAAAGAAGAAGATTCCTAGCCAAATCCTTTTTAGAGGAAACCATGCATATAAAAAATAGGGGACACCTAGAAACTTATCAACCATCCAAGGTAGGTTAATTACTAGAAAGCAACAACCAGTCTCTTAACACCTACAACAACATTAACCACCACTAATTATGAGAAAAAATCCTTATAAATTTGATTAACTAGATCAATAACAAGGCATTATGGGAGAGGCTAAACATATTTAGGTGGCACACATCTACTAAGGACATGTGATGGCTATAGATTTAGAAAGGTGTCAATCAAAAATAGTAGGTAGTGTCTAGCTGTAGATGCTTACATTTAAATTTGTCAATCTAGGTTAATCCAGGTTAGATTTAAAGAAAAAACAATCCTATATATATTATTATGCAATCCTTAATCATCCGACTTTATTCCATTTCCTTAGTCTCATTTGTAGGAAACAAAGGTTTGCAAGAAAATGAAATGAAATGAAATTGTGCTTTAATGTAAAGAAATGCAATTTATGATTTAATTTAAGTTTGTGGATCCACATACGATTTACTAATGCATTTTTATCTAATGTATTTTCTAATTATGTTTTTATGCAAATTAATCTACATTCTAATTCTATCTACCGTGTTAGTGGGGGGAAGATATTTAGGGACTAACCTTTTGGAGTGGGTCCTACCTTCGAAAGGTTAGTATTAATCCCTTCCCCTTTTCTAATCTATTTTAACTTCAGTAAACTATTTCATTAAATTAATCTAATGCTAATTATTTCATGGTTGTAGGAAAATAAAATAAAGGGAAGTTACAAAAGCAAGCAAAGCATAAATAAATTATGAGATATAGTTACCATATTCAGAATAAAGTATTGCTGCTAAAATACCACTTTATTCCAAGCTTTACAACTTGTACAATGTAAAATGGATGCATAATCATTCCTTTGTTCTTTCTTGTGTTCATCAATATCTGTAACATGGAGAGCTTTGTGTAATTTATAGTTTTACATTATGCTCTTCCAATAGAAGTCTTAAACTTCTTTTTCATTGCATATTGAATGGACTCCAACTAAATCCTAAAATTACATAACAATATAATCTAATATTAAGAAATCCTAAAACTACTTTTGGACTTCTAAAAATACGTAACAACATAATCACTAATTTGGACTTATTCCAACAACTATGTAACAACATAACTACTAACAACCACTAATTTAGACTTATTCTTAACAACTTTATCCTTTTCTTTAGGAAATGACATATTTATTATAAGCATACATGTAGCTTTATAATAAATATCATAAAAAATTTATATGCCCAAATAAATAATGATGAGTTGCCCATGTTTGATTCTTTTAACTGCCTATGTGGCATTTGAAATCATCCATGTTTGATTCTTTCAACTGCCCATGTGGCATTTGAAATCATCCATATATTTTTCTAGGTTTTCATAGCACCTTTTCATAGCGCATTTCCACGCATCTCCTCAACACGTCATCCTCACAACTAATCTATCCACACCTATTATCTGTTACGTGCCTTGCCTCATCTTGCTCTATGAATCTCTTGCAATGTTCTCCTACCAAAACACACAAAACTTGCACACTTTTTCATAAAATACAAGCATAAATTATTTTTATCATCAAGGATCAAATTCATTTGTAAATCACATAATTAAGACAAAATGATTATCAAAATATGCTTATTTTCATAAATTCATAGACATAAAATGAATTAAACTAGTATAAAATATGTGCTATTCTGACACTCATCATTCCCCAAAATGAAGGAGATGCATGTCCTCATGCATATAGATAATTACCATATGTCTAATAAAATTTTGTAATAGTTGTTCAATCATTTCATAATTTTTGCAGACATAAAACCGATCATTACAGTGTTATGTAAATAATTTTATAGATATAAAGTAAAACACTATAATTATTTTCATAATTTACTTTGACAATTATTATCAACAAGAAACTATAGTTTACATGAATTATTGACATTCATTTTCAGAAGTAAGTTTGCTAGAATTTGAAATGACATACTGCAAGATGGAAACAATAACTATTTTCAGATATACAATCAAGAAAAATACTTGCAGATATAATGATAAAATATGAAAACATCTGCAAATAGTTAAGACCATCATTATTATTAAAAAGTAAATAAAGTATGTAAAATTATGCATAATTTTTATTAAAGTTATGTTATGGACTGTTCGATTTTTACTAGTAAATTATTTTCTTTCTTCTCCTTCTACACATGTTCCTTAGCCTTTTTGGGATCAAGTGGTAATTCAACAAATATTATCTTGCCAATATTGACTTATGCAGATCCTCCATCCTATGACTCATTTATGCATCCTACTTTTTTGGAGGGGGAGGAGTTTCTGCTACTTCAATGATATGATTGATGATTTCATCTATGTCATGGTGCATCCTAACGTTAAGGAATAATCTAGGCTGTGGTATCCTTATTTCGACGGATGATTCTAGTCCTTGGGACTATGGGTGCATTTTTTATTCTACTGGGAAATAAATTTGGAAAGTGGAAGTGAGTTGTCCCCATAAAGTATCAAGTCAAGATGCTTGCTAAAATTCACTATTTTTCCTATCCTTTTCTCAGGATGTGGAGCTCTTATTAGGGAACACATCGACATTCACTGGTTGGGTGACTTGGTTAGCCGATTTTACCACCTTATCCGCAAAAATTATTTTTAGCAGATCAATATGTATGGAGAAGGTTTTATTCACTATTATTGAATGCTCCTAAAATTTGTTTATGAAGCCATCCAAATTAATCTATAGTGGAGCCTACTGGGTTTGGATTAGGGCTAGGGTTCGATGGAAAAGTTCAAGGTAGGTGGGCTCACTATGCTTATGGAAAGTGGATATTTTGCATAGTGACACTAGTTCAAAGGATGAAGAGGTATGAAATTTAGAGGACAAGGGTCAGTTTTACTTTTTAGACTTTGTTGTAAGATAAAAACCTAAAAAGAAATTATACATACATGCATTCATCGGTTATGCAAAAAAATGTTTATTGCAGAGGAGACATTCAATTTATTTGACAATTTAAAACCAATTTTTTTGTAGAAAAATAAACATAATACTCTTTTAGATCTATATTCTATGAATTCATTATTCCCATTACACCCGTCATAGATTGTTACATTTCTTTGCAAAATTATTTTAAACAATCACTTCTTTCAATCGATTTATGTGTCTTCTTTCTAGTGATCACATGTAAGTTTTATCGGTTTGCCCTTTAATTTCGTCCTCTGCACGACGTTTTTGGCCAATATGCAACTTTAGATTTTGCTACTTTTTTAGCTGTAATTCATGGAATTGCTTGGCTGGAAGTGAAAACCTATTTGTATTCACATGAATTTTTATTGTCTACTCCATGCATTCCCTCAACTCCTTCCACCTGCAATTCTCCTTCAAACTATGTCACCGCATGGTAATTTATGTCTGCTGCTTACAACTGCAACTTTTTTGTTTTTAGCTACACAACAGATTCCCAAAGGGAAATTGTTATGACTTCGATTGCCAAAGAGAAATTGTTTAAATAATAAATCATAAAAACTTTTAAGCCCACTTCCCTTCAAATTTGTGTCATCATGCCCTCTTTTTTAACGTTACATCATTGTGGCTAATAACGTGCATAAAAATTTTATCCTCTTAGTTGCTGCCATAACTTCCATGTGTATGGTTGGCCTCGTCATCTTGTTTTGAATTTTTAAACTTTTATAAACTCCATACATGTCTTATGTCCATGTAATCTCTTCCATAGATGGTATTTATTCCATATTTTTACCTTCTTCCCATAGATGATTTATTAAAATGTGCTTACAATTATCTTCCTTCAACCATTCATAACTATCCACATCATCCTTAGTGATTCATTTACAATTTTGAATGTGTAGGATTTAGAGTTTCGAGCTTATTAAAACCCTAACCTTACACATAAGATTCCCAATGGTCAGATTTTGATCATTCATATTTTTGATTGGTGCATTAACCTTCCATACAAAAGGACTAATTATACTACATTCATTTTTAATGGTTGTACTTATTTACTAAATATATTAAATTATAGAGCAACAATTTATTTAGTAAATAGTATTGTAGACACCTAAAAGTCGCACATTGCTATACCTACGTACTTGTAGATCCTTTTGGACACTTGTAGGTTTACATAGGCAATCCTAGATACCCCTAGGCTATCGTAGACCAATGTAGACTATTGTAGATCCTCCTAGACATGCATAGACTACTGTAGATATGTGTAGACATGCGTAGACTATCGTAGACATGCGTAGACTAGCGTAGATCACCATAGATTATCATAGCATTGCGTAGACTTCCACACACTACTTCACTAGTTTTTAGGTCCAAAACCCTAATAAACTACCTAAATCACATCATGAACACCTTCCATGCATCGAAAAACCATCCACCAGCCTCCTAAGGTGATACAAGACTCCTTTATACTTAATTGAGGCCCCCACGGGGCTATTAATTGGCAAAAGTATTAATTGAGTCAATTGTTAAATCTAATTTTAAAGTGACTTCACTTAAGTTCACTTTTAGGGCTAAAAAGGTTAATTAGGTCCTTAATCCCTAATTATCCCTAATTTCTCCCTCCCACATGTGTGTGCACTAGGTTAGTTAGGATATTTCTTAGGAAACCCTAACCTAACCCCAGACCTAACCTAGAGTTGACTAATCCTAGTTAACCCTAATCTCTCCTCACACATGTGTGAGGATGAGATATTTCCTCAAGGGAATGTGAGGATGCCACCTCACAAACCCTAACTTAACCTTCATGGGATCTCACCCTAGGGCTTAGTTCTCCTAACTACCCCCCTACACCTTGGGTTTTCTTATAAATAGTGGGCCCAAACCTTCATTTATCTCTCTCTCCACTTATGTCCAAAGCACAGAAACTCTACCAAAATATGTACAAAAGCACAAAAAAACAGTCTGAACCTGCACATCAATAGTACAATAGCAAAGGAACCCCTCCACCGAAGGATTTCTGAAGAACAGCAGTTATAGTCGAATTCACCCCCCACCCCATGAATCCGGCACCAGTTCACCCCTTAGGTGGTGAATTGGGTCTACAGGTCCCAAATCAACCCAAATCTTGGAGGTAAGCTTCATTTGGTGTTTTTATGAGGTTATGCATCATTTATTTCAGTTTTTATCATGTTTTATGAGTCGATTTGTCTTTCTTACTATGGGGCCTGACTGAGGCAAGCCCCCCAACCCACTAACCCCTTTTTGTAGGTTTATCATAGAACCAAGGAGGGAAACAACAAACAACTACAACCCCGTAGTGGTACGCAAGCCCATCTACACTGAGGAACGTGAAGAGAAGGCATCAGGCCTATTGTAACATTTGTGAAAAGAAAGGAAAAAGGGGAATTCCCCCCATTTGTAACCTATGCAATCTTATCATGAATAAAATACATTTTCCTGTATAGCATGTGTCTTTAATGTGTTATTAGATCAAATGCATGTATTTTGGCCATTTCATTCTGGCACGCCCGATGGGACCCCCACAATGGATAGTGTCGGGTTAACTAGTTTTGTGAATCTGACATTATTCTCTATTTTTGTGTCTTGCAGGTACTAGATCTGACTATTACAGAGACCTTCAAAGCCCTGGGAAACACCTCAGGCCTTCAAAAACTAGATCTGAAGTCTCCAAACCTGATTCACCCCTCACCCCATGAACCAGATCTCAATTCACCCCTCGGGTGGTGAATTCAACTTGGTAGCCTCAAAAACCCCCAAAATTGTAGGGGTGAGTAGCAGAGGGGTCAACCAGACCACCTACAACATCAGAGTCCAGGTATTCTTCTTTATATGCTCTATTTGCTAATTTTTGTATGTGTAAGATGTTTACTAGTTAAGGCGCAAGAGCTAGTAACAAATTTTCCCCTTCTTCGCATCTCCATTGGGTTTAAATTTTGTTGTAATTACAAAACCTGTCAAATTTCTAGCAACTTTAAATTTCAAAATTTCATGTAAATTTTAATTTTCTTTTCTTCTAATTTGCATGTATAAATTTCTTGTGATTACTTGTCTATACTTGTATAAATATTCATTGCAATTACTACATGTTGTCACACATATTTAGGGTCACATAAACCCCTTTCTTCACTCCCTCGTATTGCATGTTTCTATGCTTTGAAAAGTAGAGTCAATTTCTTTTCCTAAAAGCATCTAGGATTAGATTCTTTGTTCACAAAAAGCATTTCATTCTAGTCTTTTGCTTTTGAAAAATGCATATAAGGCTAGATTTTAATTTGAAAAGGCAATTAGTTAGATTTCATATTTTACATAACATCGATAGCAAAACACAAACCCACACACACTCACATGGTATTTAAACAAGTGGTGAGATTGGACTTCATCCCCAATCCATCACTAGAGATTGGTGTGGTAGGTGTTTTACCCTCCACCAACTCACCTCCCTAGACACCTAGTATCCCCAAAGGAGTGGTTTTCTGGGTCTCATCATTGGAAAACCCCCCACTTTTGAGACTGGGCTTCTAGATTTCATCACTAGAAGTTACCTTTAGAGTGGGATAGGATTAGACGCCTTTGTTCACAAGGCTTACATAATTAGTGAACATGATAACTATCGTTATTGACTAAGCCCACCCGAGGGTGAAGCGAAAGCATGGGTATGTCGGTAGCAGGTCTCAGATAGTACCACCTCTTCTCATGAGAGGATATAGCGAACTCACTTCAGCATAGTGGGTTCCCCCCCTTTTAGGTTATCATTTTACTACACCTTCCATACAGGTCACCATTCGCACATTGTGATATTGTTCTATTATGTGCATCTTTGGGTGTTGCAGGAGGTTCGATACCGATGACATTCCTAATTTACTAGAGTATTCACTCCACTACCTGTGATACTACCTAGGAGGTACCAACATCAAAACACACATAAATGAACAAAACACTTTTCTTTTTAGTATTTAGAACTGATTCCAGTTAGCATTGTTTGCATGATCACAGACTAGTTTCAGCACATTACACCACTTATTGTTTAGCTATATACAATACTTCATTGCTTTATTTATATATTAGACACAGTTGAGTCTACACCATACAGGGTTAATCCCAAGCCCCTTCACACAACACACTTAGAACTACAGACTATAATTCCTGCATAGTCCTAAACCTTCATGACACGACACATGCTACCATACCTATTGTCACCCATAGTCGAGCGCATGAGCAAGCACACCTTATAGAGGAAGCACCTACCACTTCTTCTAGTCAGTCCCCTCCTACTCCTTTGATCATGAAGGGGAAGGCCATACACACATCTGATTTACTCATAGGGTCTGATGTATAGTATACACACATGATGCCTCAGGATGAGACATCCACTTTGAGTGAAGCCCTTGCTACTTCACTTGCAGAATATTATCCACTTCTTTCATCCCCATCCTCGCCTAATCCACCGACCACGTTCTATGACCACGTGATCTACACGATGTCAGGACAACCTCATCCATTCTTTACCATAGATGAGGAGGTCACACCTACTTCCCCTACCTTTGCACACCCCTTTTTCTAGAGTCTATCTCAATCCCTTTTTGAGAATGACTCCTCCCTCTTGAACCGCACTCGCCCAGAGGTCACATCATTCACCCCTATAGTAGGAATGATTTTTGACCCCTCCTCTTCTACCACAGGTACCCAGAGGCCAACATTCCAAACTATGCAACAACAACCTCCTCTATAGGAACAACAAACACCCCCTCAAACATCATACCCATACTCTTCTCAAGAGTCCCAACCATCATCATCTCAGTAGCCATTTTTCACAATGGTTGAGGACTTATCACAGAAACCTCTCCAAACCCAAGACACCAAATGTCAACAACAACAACCAACAACCCAAATTCATTCGAGAGTGGACACAGGCACCACCTCCTCTTCCCAAGCTCCTACTTTAGAAGCTTACCCATATTTTTCTACTGCATTCCCACCTGTATCTCAGGTGCCCAGAGTGTACAATGCCCAACCCTTTACTATACCCTCACCCTCAATGACCTTCAGTATACCTCCTCCTCCTCCTTTCCAAGAGCCTACCACTAATCCTCCCCCTACCTATGGATCAAAACCCATAGCCTATACACCCACTTCCCTAGGCTATTCCACATAGTTTAGCTTCACCACCACCCATCCTTTAGGATAGAGATAGGTCCCAACTTTTGACACCTTACCTCGACCATCCCTAGCACCAATAGCATCGATACCCCCACTCCCACCTACTAGCGCTACATTTTTCACACCTCCTCCTTCATGGTCATCACCTCCTATGGCCCAACCATTACAATAGGCTCCTACCCAGAAGGAACCCCTACCACAACAACACACATCCCAATCACAATATTACTACCCCCAACAAACATCTATTCCATAGCCTAGTATCCCACTAGCCCCTACATCATATGCCACTCAATACCCATCATACCAAGACCAGCTAGAACAATTCCCTCCATAATATAGGGAAGAACAACAAAAACCTCACTATCCACCACATTCCTAGGCTCAACCAACCCTAGCACAATCCTCCACACCCTTAACACCTAAAATTCAACTCTTACGAGATGAAGTCAAGATGTTAAACCTACGCACCGCAAGCTACGGGCCACAAAAACCATCCTACGATGAACTCTGCAATGAGTCGGTTCATCCATCCATCCCTATTCCACCTTACCCCTACCACTTTGAGATCCCAAAGTTTGATAAGTATAAAGGTAAGGAAGACCCCAGAGAGCATGTCAATAACTATCGCTCAGCTTGCTACCAACTTCATAGTAGCAATCCCCTTATGTTGTGTACCTTCTCCCTCTCCCTTGTAGGACAAGCCTTAGATTGGTATAACATGCTACCATGACATAGCCTTTATACCTTTGAGAAATTAGCAAACACATTTTTAGAACACTTCTCCATTAATATCAAGAAGAAGACTACCTTCTCTAGACATCTATGCCTTATGATAGGTTGACGATGAACCTATCACCGAGTTTGTATCTAGATGGAGAGTGATCATCCATGATCTCACCCATAGCCTCCCTACCATGGAGCTAGTGACACTCTTTTCCAAGAGTTTCCACAAACACATTTCTACCTCTCTACAGCTTCACCAAAGCTGCACCTTCGAGGAAGCCATTTCATAGGCAAAGGTTATCGAAGACATTAAAGTCCAATCTAGCAAAATTAAGTTAATATCAAAGCCTAACTATAGTTCAAACTTCCATTTTAATAGAAACACACCCAACCAACCTTATCCTTGGCCTCCACAAACCAACCAAGTGGTAGCTGCTACCCTAGCACCCGCACCAAGCCCACCACCTTACATTCCACAACAACAAGTATTTCAAACCAATGTGCCTTCCCCACCTAGGCCTCAACAGTCTCATAGCATGCATCCACAAGGTCCACAATGTAACCTTACACCACTATCCAAACCCTTACTAGCCCTTTTCCATAGGTTACATGAGGGTGGACATCTCCTTCTACCCGAGATTCGACCATTAGATCCAAACATACCTAAGCCTCATGGATACAATGAGCAATCCTATTATTTGTACCATAGACAGCATGGCCATGACATTCGAGTCATGTCACTCCTTCCATGCTCAAGTTCAAGATCTAATCGATAGGGGTACCATTCAGGTATCGAACCCTTTGGCCCCACAAAACCAAAACCTAGGGATCTTCCAGAATCCTCTACCCGACCATAGAGGAACCAATCCCCAAAGACCTCCAACCAATCCTCCAGGACCACCTCACCAAGTGAATAGTGTCCAATGTGACCCTCCATCACATGGTGTGGTTGGCATGATAAATATTACCATGCAAAACCAATGATATCCATCGTGGTAGACCACACCTATTATCTCCCCACCTACCCAATTCACATCACCATAGGTCTCCCAAACTCCTAGCATTGTACCACCTCCACCCCAAAATGTGATCATGATACATGGTAGCCTCACCCATCAATTATATAATACCCCTACATGATTATCCATTTTTGACCTCTTACAACAATCTCAACCCCATCGCGAGGCGTTGAATGATATTTTATATTCTATAGATTTAGAAATGCATGATACAAATGCATTTGTAAACTTTGTAGGGAACATCCCATGATACCTCCAACCATCCATTAGTTTCCATGACCATGAGATAACAGAACTTGTAGGAGAAGGAGCGGATCCCCCTCTCCACATACAAGCCACTATCAATGACATCACCTACAAGCGGGTCCTCATTGATATGGGCTCATCCATTAGTATCATATCTACGGTAGCCCTACATCATTTACATATTCCACCAGCCCACTTTGCCATACCTTCGCTTGACTTACATGCATTTGATAGCTCTATGAGACCTACGGTAGGATCCATAGTCCTGCCTATCCGAGTAGGTGTCCATACCATTTCCATCCTCTTCCACATAATCCAAGGGGAGATGCAGTACAACATCCTCCTTGGTCACCCATGGATCAGGGATATGCAATGTGTCCCTTCCATGCTACACCATTATCTCAAGTACATCCATAATGGACTTGTCCATTGCATCCTGGCCGATGGGGACCCCTTTAAGTTCTGCAACATCATAGATCTCCCACCTGCACCTTCCTTCTCATCCATGCAACTATTCCCTATTTCTTCCCATCAATCAGTCGAAGCATCAACATCCTCTCCTACATCCACCTCATTACCCCAATCCTCATCAAGGACACATGCTTTAGTGTCAGCACCTTTAGCACCATCATCTATAGTGCCTAACCCCACTACCATACCATTCTCACCTCCTATTTTATGGCCACCACTACCATCCCAACCTTCATCCTCTACAAACTCACCTCCGATGCCACAACCACCATCGCCACCCATATCGCACCCTATCGCTCCACCTCAATCATCCTCCCCTATGGAAGTACCTATCCTCCCTACACCGAGCACACCTCCTCTTCCTTTTCATCCATGGCCTAGGTCATTCACTTCCTTGCATAGTCTAGTACCTACTCCTCCTTCATAATTCCCATAGGCCAATCATCCCATACCAGCTACCACAATCGAATGCCATGAGTGGGAGCAATGAGCATCTCACTTAGATGACCAACTACTACACCCTTCCACTACTACCATTAGAGAATCTCAAACTTCACCTTCATCATCTAATTTGGATTCACCACCTCATTCACCAGAGCATGCAACACCATGCATATCTATTTTTATGACAAACTCAGGTCCAAGGGATTACAATGTGCGTGATGCCCATGTACGCCCACCTACCATCCAATCCACATGAGACTTTGGTCACCCCTCAACCTCAGTGTTGACTATTGGAACCATCATACAACTAGGATCTCCCGATAATCATACCAACTTTGTCTACATCAAAGTTGATTCCTCGCTCCCACCTATAGTATCTCCACCACCACAATCTAGCTTTTGTGGTACAATTGATCACCTGGCTAATCCTTATTTTACCTTATGCTACCTTTAATATTTCCACTAGCATGGGTTTGGACTAGGCCACTATGAGCAAGGGTTGCATACACCCATTAACCCTCATGTCCAATCCCCTACCAATAAATCTAGCTTAGGTTATCACCCAACTGTCATCCATACATTAGAGGATGAACTTCAAGATCTTTCCCTGAATCCTTCTCCTCTTCCAATGCACACTTTGGAAGAGTACATTGACATGGACATCCTAGAAGACACTCCATCACCCCAATCTACCATTACAATCCCATGTGATTTCTTCAAAGAATCACCCAATATCGACAACACATCCTCATGTTGTGTTGATGAATTGATGAGCCAATTTGTGGCCCTATCCTTGAATGCTCATTCCCCTAGATAGAACATGACATCCCCACTACCATCATCAACATATTTAGCTCCCTTCCTACCTATACATTGACAACTTCAATGAGCTGCCACTCGACCATGATCTCCACCAGTCATCCTGTGCCCTCCTTTAAGCCTTTTAGGATGCTCGTAGGTTGTTGAGTCATCATCACCAGACTCTTCACCATCCACATCCCCCAAAGAATTAGTTAATATGGTCGAAGTGGATCTTTTCTCTCCACTATGATACACACACCACCCAACACGAGATGATACACCAAACCCCAACTTCATCGATCTCATACACATCTCACCCATACCAACACCCCAATATTTCCTACTCTCACCACACATCTTGCACATTGTGAATGCCCCTTCATCATCTGCACCACCTCACATACCATAGGTGCACCACATAGAAATTTACCTAGATGATGAATATGAATTTATCGAGGCCATCGATGACCTCCATATTATTCCAATTCTAGAACAATTGCGTGATGGTTCCCACATGCTTATCGAGGAAACCATTGATGTTGACATAGGTGATGATCCTAAAACCCCTCACATAGTTAAATTAGTTACTAGCCTCTCACCCGAGGAGCACATTTTATTCATAAACTTCCTTTGCAAGTATATCCGAGTCTTCACATGGTCATACAAAGATATGCCAAGACTCGATCCCGCCCTAGTAGTCCACAACCTCACACTAGATCAAAATGCCAAACTAGTAAGGCAAAAGTTATGATGCATGCACCCAACCATTGCATTACTAGTAAAAATTGAGCTCCAAAAGCTCTTATATGTAGACTTCATAGTACCCATAGACTATCCTGAATGGGTCTCTAACATGGTCCCCATACCCAAGCCATCCGGTGAAGTTCGCATCTGCATAGACTTTTATGACTTAAACAAAGCTTATCCCAAAGACAACTTCCCCCTACCTAACATCGACTCACTCATCGATTCCATCATAGGCCATGAGATGATATCCCTCATGGATGGATTTTCAAGTTATAACCAAATAAGGATCAACCCTGTCGATCAACACAAGATATCATTCACAACCCCCTGGGGGACCTTTTGCTACAAGGTCATGCCATTTGGCCTTAAAAATGTTGGGGCAACCTACCAACATGCAATGACCTACATATTCCATGATTACATGCACAAAATCATGGAATATTATGTAGATGACCTCATTGCTAAATCCAAGAAATGCTTGGAACACCTTGAAGATCTTCATCGGATCTTTGACCGCTTGTTAGAACACAACATCCACCTTAACCCAAAGAAGTGTGTCTTTGGTGTTACTTCAGGAAAAATTTTAGGATTCATTATCTCCCAATGAGGCATTGAAGTTGACCCTAGTAAAGTAAAATCCATCACCGAGATGCCCCCACCTACTACCCTAAAACAATTGTGTAGCCTCCAGGGCAAAATCACTTCTATCCATTGATTCATAGCACAACTGTTAGACAAGTGCAAACCATTCAACCACCTCTTACAAAAGGGAGTAAATTTCAAATGGGACGATAACTGCCAACAAGATTTTGATGACATCAAAACTTACCTTACTTCACCACCAGTTATGTCACCCCCACACCCACAACTACCACTCATCCTATACATTTTTGCTATAGATTTCGTGCTAGGTACACTTCTAGCTCAAAATAATGTACTCGACAAAGAGCAAGCCATCTACTACATAAGTCACATGCTAGTTAGCTATGAAGCTAGATACGGGTACATGGAGAAACTATGCCTAGCTGTAGTATTCACCACCCAAAAACTATGCCATTATATGCTCAACCATACAACCTTTGTCATCGCCCGAGACAATCCCCTCCATTACATGATGAACAAAAGCTATCACAATTCTCGCACAACTAAGTGGATCATGCTTCTAACAAAATTCAACCTTGAATTCATTTCACAAAATTCCATCAAAGGGTAGGTCATAGTAGACCAACTTGCAGAAGCTCCCTTGTTCGATGACCAACCTCTCCTCATTCAACTCCCTGATGACTCCATCTTCCATGTAATAGAAGATGAAGAATATGTTGAACCAGAGATGATAGCTGACTTGACTCTATTCTTTGATGGCTCTCGATGCATGCATGTTGGGGGTGTAGGCATTGTATTCTTCACACATGAAGGTGAACCACTCCCCTTTTCATTCAAGTTGGACTTCCCTTGTACGAATAACAATGCAAAATATGAAGCCCTAATCCTTGGATTGAAACAGGAACATTCCATGCATATCAAATACCTCCATATCATAGGTGATTCCCTTTTAATAGTAAACCAAGTGCAAGAGATCTGGAAATGCAATTGCCCAGTCCTCCAATAATACAAGCACATTGCACAACAACTCCTCTACCGATTTGAATGGTATGACATCGAAGCCACTCCATGATCCTCAAACCATTTTGTGGATACAATGGCCTCCTTAGGATCACTAATCCCATAAAATCCAACATCAACAACCACATCCATGACCATTCATACACTCACTCAATCTACCATATCACCCACATCTCCTAAATATGATGGTGGCATTCATGTGGTCGATACCGAACCACATGACCCATGGTTTGTATAGATCAAATATTATATTAAATTAGGATTTCTACCATGCGACTTACCGCATGCTCAGTGCCAAGCATTTAAACAAAGAGCAATCTACTACACATTATTGGGGGACATCCTCTATCACCATAGCTATGATGGCATGCTCTTGCATTGCTTAGAACCTCATGAATCTCAGTGGGTTGTACAAGAAACCCATGATGGTACTTGTGGTGGCCACTTCAGTGGCATGGCAATCATGAAACGCATCCTTCACATGGGATACTATTGGCCAAAAATAGAACATGACTATTGTGAGTATGTGAGGCATTGTATCAAGTGCCAACAACATGCAAACCTCACACATCTTCCATCTCAAGTACTCCAACCTATCCAATCCATGTGGCCTTTCTCCCAATGGGACCTAGATATTATTGGAAAAATTACCCCTACCTCCTCAGGTAATCATAAGTTCATCATCACTACCACAAAATATTTTACAAAGTGGGTCGAAGCCATCCCACTTGTCCAAACCATAGGAGCAAAGATAGCGGCCTTCATAATAGACCATATCATATGTCACTTCAGAATCCCTTCCCAAATCATCTCTGACAATGGGAAATCCTTCAAAAACAAAACCATCTGAGCTCTTTGCAACAAGTTCAACATTCAACATAGTTTCTCTACCCCATACTACCCATAGGGTAATGGCCAGGCAGAGGCCACAAACAAAATAATTTGCTCCATCCTACACAAAACTGTAGCAGAATCGCATCGTGATTGGCACAACCAAATACCCTTAGCCTTGTGGGCATACCGTACAAGCATCCATACCCCCACTGGGGCAACCCCATTTTCACTTGTCTATGGGGCAGAAGCTATCATGCCCCTTGAGCTTGAGATACCTTCCCTAAGGGTATCCATGAAAGAATTCATTGATGATGACATTGCTCACCAAGCTCACTTAGATCAGCTTACACTCCTCGATGAACATCACATCCATGCCATCGAGCACACATGAGTCTACCAAGATCACCTTCACCATGCCTAAAATAGTAAGGTACATCAATATGAATTCCAAATTGGTGATTTGGTTCTCAAAGAAAACCAACAGATCACAAGTCAGCCTCACCAACAACGAGATAAGTTTACCCCAAACTGGTTGGGCCCATTCATCGTCACACACAAATATGGTTCAGGTGCCTATCGCTTGGCTAATATTGAAGGCCTTGATGAACCTGAGCCTATTAACATTTTACACCTTCGTGCATTCAATGCCTAACACACATTCACTATACAATAACAAACACAAACACATCACCCACTAGGCACATCATGATAAATGCATGTCTTTTTACTTTAAATATTTTGCATGTACTTTCCCTTTTATGTCATTTTTATGCTACTAGTATCTATTTTTCTTTTTGCAGGATTTACATCATCTACAACCACACCGTCAATAATAAGATATGATAACATCCACACACATCATCATGCAGGACCCTCCACCACCACCGCCTATACCGATCACACCGACTGACCTAGCCCGACCACCAATCACCCTTCATACTAGGTGGTCTTCACATTCCTCACATTTGGACCATTACACTCCACCTCGATGCCTTTCCCCTCACCACCGAGGTTCATCCTACTCACCCCATTCTAGAGACAACCAAGTCTCCCTATCCTCTTTTGATGAAAAGGAGGAAACATCCCATCCCTGAACACAAGGGTCTCCCTCTCATCTGCCTGAAGATACCAAGAACCCTTATTCACCAACTGATTCCCCCCCACCCTCTAGGAGCTTACTGCCCTCCTAACAGAGGATACACTCCTCATACGGCCCATCCTTCATGCCTACCGACCCCACTCCCTAGTGGGGAGTCATCTTATGCCCAAGCCTTGCAAGCCCGTGTGGCTCAAGCTACCCAAGCCGCCCATGCACACATGCCTCCATCTCACATGCACCACCATCTAGAGCCATCTCCTATACCACCTATCCTCCAGACACCACCCTCACCACTACGAGGCTTACCCTTTCAGCAAGCCTCACAATCCCCAAGGTCATTCCACTCCTCCTCATCATCATGACCTCATTCATCTTCTCATGCATACCAGGCCACTCCATACACATTGGGGTCTCGATCACCACCTTCTTTGATACTATCACCTCCACACTATGATATACAACATCTCCTTTCCCTATCTTGAGGCTCTTGAGCTACATATGAGCCATTGTCATTGCCACATTCATCCATGCTAGTCCCCCATGACCCATGCATCCTTGCCTCCATGCAGATCCATTCCTCGACCTCAAATTCAACCCACATTGGACTCTCGACCTGCACCTCCACCATTGGACCTCCCTTCATCCACCCCTCATTCACCTCCAATGGAACCTTACATTTACCCCATGCCTATTCCATTCACTCCATTATCAAAAATATTTTATCACCTCATGCATCAAGGCCTTCTTGACTTACCTGAGATTCGGCCCATAGACCCCTCACATCCTAAACCATGTAATTACCATGAGAGCCAATATTGTATTTATCATCATCAACCAGGTCATGACATTGAAGAATATCAATCATTCAAGAACCTGGTGCACAACATGTTGCATGGTGATCGAACTCCATCACCTGAATGCTCCATCCCATTTAGCCAACTATTGAGTCCTCCACACTGCATCATCCCTAGAACCTTACCACCACATGAAACTTTGATAGTGCCAGCTCACTATATTCACAACATATCCAACTACACCAACCATCGAAGTCCCAACCATACCATCACTTCACCATCCCATTCTTAACCTGACCCATACCACTTTACCCATCAGTAGCTCTCATCTTCTTCCTTCTTTCTTCTTCTTCTTCTTACTTCCTCACGTAGTTGTATGGTCACGCTTCGAGCGGCTACATACCTACGTTGATCTATTGTTCTTCTATCTTCCTTTGGCTTTTGGTAATCCCCTTATCTTGTTAGTTACCAAAGCCTATTTCTTCTTACTTCTTCCATCTATACATCCTACTCTCACTTCCTCTTTCTTTTTGTGATTATTACATATATTTGTACAACTCACAGTCTATTCACCTACTATACACACACCCCACATGTTAGGGCAACCATTATCATAGCATCATGCTTTTTACCATTACGATACACTATACTCATCTGTAGATAAGTTTTCCACACTTCTCCTTCTACATTTCATGAGCTTCCTCTTGTAGATATTGCATTCCCCCACTTGCATCATTTACATTACCTCCATTGCATATATCCATATGTTTTTCAGGTTAATTTCTTTCAAGTTTGTATATTCTTCCTCCAAAAATGTGCCTTCAATAGGAGTAATACATGCACTTGTTAGCATCACCACCTAGATGTCCATTCCCCTTTTTAGGATTAGGGTATACATAGGTGTCATGTTAAGATTTGACTACTTACTAGTTCAATCAATCAAATGTCACCCCTAGCTAATAGGTTTTACATACTCCTTATGGTTCTTTAGGCTAGTTCAACTTCTCTCATGGACCATTCACAATAGGTTACACATTAAATAATTTTGAGTCTAGGAAAGATGACACCTTATAATCTCTAAGTTCCCCCATCATCCTATCACTTGCATGGTCAACATATGACCTAGGGATAAACAAAGGGATAAGCATAAGCAAAAGTAAAACAATGAGGCAGAAAACAAAAGCCAATGCCCATACAAAAAAAAGAGAAAGAAAAAAGAAAAGAAAAGGAGCACCACAATAAATAGGTAAACAATAGATGAGGGGCAAAAACAAAAGGAAAAGCCTCCAGATATCACCAATGTTATGCTTCATCGCCTTTGGTCCTTAGGTTCAACATAACACCATGGGATGATTTCCATCGCTAGCAATAGGCTCCAAGAGCCTGCCTACCAGTGGAATAGTCTTACAAGTGGTGATATATCTATCACATTAGCTACCCACTTTTGTATAGATCATTATTCACTTATGGATGAGCTAGCTAGTTTGGCCATGTCTACAATGGGTTAATCCTACCTCCCTCAAAATGGATAAATGAACCTCACTCATTTACACACATAGGTCCATGACAGATTTTGAACCAGTCCGATTAGTTATGAGTTGCCACATAAACTTGCATAGTTTTGGGTCCGAGATTTGATTGCCAAAACTACATTGGTCAAAACCATTACATGTCCCCTATACCATCCTACATTTCTGAGATCATGGAATGGATCACATCCACATAGGTACATGCAACAATACAAGTGCTTCCTTTGCGCATTTCAGCCCTCCCATACATGCATCCATGCATCTATGTTACATAGATTTATTACATATTACATCAATGCATTTACACTACATGCATCACATCAAACATTACATCAATGCATTTATCCTACATACACTTTCTCACATTGCATCATCGCATTTCTATTACATGCATTCACTACAAATTGCATTTCACATTACATCACATCACATCACATTCAAAATACAATCATGCACACTATTCTACAGTATATTCATACTACAATACAATCATAGATCTACACCATATCACACATGTATATCCATTCATTATACATACCTACAAATTATGTTATGCTATCTACGCAAACACAAAAATAACACATTCAAAACCATAACCACAACACATGTATATGTAATAGCCAAAACCAAAAGGTATATATATATGTCATCCATCAAAAATACCCGTAGGCTACAAACTAGGACCATGCCCCATCATCCATCATCCAAAATACCCATAGGCTACAATCATAAGCAACCCTAACTACCACTCGAAGTCTCCCCATGCCCCTCATGGCTCGCTCAAACCTTTGCAGCTCTGCTAGACTCCACCCTGGCCCCTGAAGCCTAAAACCTAGTAGGTGGACCTCGTACCTCAGCCCTGGCACCCATCTACTCTATCGAAGTAGCACTACACTGGCTATGCTGTGAAGGTGCCCATACTCATGATCATGATCTAGACTGGGACACCACCTAGCTATAATCAGGGAGTGTGATCCCATGTACCATCAGAGCAGCCTCACACAAAGACTTCTTCATAGACTCTACAACCAATAGACCAGTCACCCTCTCAATGGCCCATGATGCCTCCTCTCATACCTACTACTGGCTAGCCATATCTACCCTCATCTACTCCATATCTACCCTCATATACTCCATCTCTATTACCACCTTGGCATATCTAGCCTCGATGGCCTCACCCACACTCTCCATGGATATCAATCGCTCCTCGAGATTGGTCACCTATTTCTTGTGACTCTCCTCCTTCTCATGAAGCTCAACCTCTAACTGACGAACCCTATCACGTAGTACCTGAGCCTCCTCATCTACATCCTACCTCTCCTAAACCTCAAATGGAATCTCCTCCATATCTACAAATAAACCAATATCAATGGTGTCATCCACACCACCCCTCGTAGTAGACCCGCCTACCTCCTCTACTACCCCAACCGCCCCTCCCATGGCCATGTCACCCTCCATAGGATCTATCTCAATGATCATGGGAACCTCCCCTACTCCTTCCCATGAACTTGAAGCACCATCTAATCATCATCGAGACCATCATAGAGGAATCTCCATCTCACTACCAGCTCTCTCCTCTAGCCTAGCTCGAGTCCCTCTACCTGCTCTCCCCTCTATCAGAGGCACACCACCACCAGGTGGTACCCATCGATCAATCATGCCCCTACTAGGCTCCCAACTCTACATCACCCACCAGGCCTCAAACTCTAGTGTCATCCCTACATTATCCACATCTAGGATAACCATAGGTAGGTCACTCTCACCAACCCATGGTAGGACCACAGGCCGCTCTCCCCTATCACCTCATCACCTAAAGTAGATGACAGGAGCCTCTAGAATATCCTATCGTAACCCGAACTACCATCTCACTCGACCAAACTGAAAGTACTCAGCCTATCGAGTATATCACCCCACTAGCCACCTCCCATGATGAATGGCCCATAGTTGCTCATCATCCTTCTCCTAGGTCACCCCACCCAACCAAGGCCTCCACTTAATATCATCAGGTGTCATCTCTTCGAACTTGACCCTCCACACCAAAGGATCACCCTCATGCGACCTCTTAATGCCCTTCTCTGCATCTATCCTCCATATCAAAGCATAGGGTAAATACTCCTTACCCTCAACATGGGTAGGGTGAGGCAATAGTGATGACCTCTCAATAGATATGTGCTCCCATGCCCATACCTACAATAGGGGAGTCCAGCTCAGACTCTTTCATCCAACACGCACAACATCATGCAACTCTCTGTATACCTAGGCTAATAGTGTAGGTGCCCATGCAAACACAACCCTCCACTCTATCATGTCACTCACCACATCCAACATGTTCTAGGTAAACAACACCCCGAAAGTGTCAGGTAACACATAGGTAGATATCATCATCATCATTGCACACTGGTGATTAGATATCTTCTTATTAAGCCATAACCACTCATAATCCATCTTCCCAACATCTATATCCCTCCACCCCTCACCAAAGAAGCACTCCAGTATAGCCTCCTTAGAATCATCCGGTGCTACTCTAACTGGAACACCCTCAATAGGTAACTTATAAATCCTATACACATCCTCTAGTGTAATTATCATTTCCCTTGTAGGAAAATGAAAAGTATTACGATCCACATCCCATCGCTCACATAATGTAGATATGTATACCCTATTGGCATGAATACTCTTACACTCCCACACACCTCTGAACCATATGGCATCCAACCACTCTAGATCATCGGCATTATCCATCAGCTTGTTAAAATCACTCTTCATCTTGCGTACACGATGATGAGGCTCAAGCATCTTCACCTGTTCATCCACAAACAAGCACAACAAAATATACATTAGCCATCAACACAATGATGCAATTCAATAAAACTCAATCATCACATGAATCCAACATACAAATTAAACTATTTAATTTGACATGCACTTTGAGACATAAAATAGTGCACAATTCACATATCAAAACATATCAACAAAATAGTCACATATTTGGATACCCATTTTGCCATTTCATGGTAAAAGTTTAAACAGATGCAAAAAATAGTACATATTTGGCTCCCAACAGTCAAATATAAAATTACCCACATACCCACTATGGCACGAAATTCAAAACTAAGTCATTCCATCAGACATACAAAAACAAAGTACATTTTTGAATACCCATTTGCCCATTTCATGGTGAAAATGTAGACAAAATTCAAAAATAGTATACAAACCAACACGGAGTTCAAGGTCAATCTTACCACAAATACATCCAAATGGTACATACACCAAAACACACAATATCAAAAACATAGTCGCATTTTTGAACACCCATTTGCCCACTTCATGGTGAAAGTTCAAACAGATATTGAAAATAGTGCAAATTAGGCTCCCAACAACCAATTTCAAATTCAACACTACCTACATCTTGGCACGTAAATCAAACACATGCCAAATGAAATCATATACCAAAACAAATAATATTTTTAGACACCCATTTCACCCTTCTACGGTGAAAGTGTTAACCGTTTCTAAAAATATTGTATCTACGATGGAAAACTTAATAGTCAAAGTTTTCTAATTTACACCTTAAAACCACACATTCAGAAAACATGCCAAATGAAGGCAAAAAAAATAATAGTCACACAAATGGATACCCATTTCCTACTTTTACAGATAAAATTCAACCACATTGCAAAAATAGTACACCATCGCTCCAAAAATGGACGGTCAAACTATGCAACTACTCTACCCATCACCCGATCAAACTGACGTGAAAACAAGTCAAACCTAAAAATAAATTACATTTTTGGGTACCCATTTGGCTAGTTTTACACTATGTGTTCCAATTTCAATTAAAATTTGTAAAAAATTTTAAAATGAGATGAAAACCTCCCCCCTAATTCACATTTCTCTAGAAAATTAAAAAATGCAAAATGAGGCAAGTAGAAGCACTTACCAATGGATCCCCATACCTGTTGTCTAGCTCCATGTCATCCTCTCATCATCCTCTCACTTGAAATCACCAACCATAATATCTCCATATCATCGAATGCTCCTTCCACATGCTCTCCAAAGTTTGTCACCATCAAAATGAGCCCTCCCAACTCAAAAATTAGCTTAAATATACCTAAAACCCTAATTCACCCCTCGCCCCATGATTTAGGTCCAATTCACCCCCCCCATTATTCAGGTCCAATTCACCCCCACCCCATGAATCAGGATTCAATTCACCCCCTCCCCATGAATTGAGCTTATGACCCCCAAAATCAATCAAATTACTTCCAAAACCCTAGGAAATCATGCAAATTTCTTCCAAAACCCTAGGAAACCTCCCAAACTATCCTCTAATTTGCCTTTCTTATCATTTTCATCATGCATTGGTATTCTATCAATCATTGCATCACCAAATCACCACATTCCATTCACCTCATTGTTGATTCCTCATTTGAGGGGGTATTCATATCCAAAGTCAGCTTTGCATGCAACCAACCAACCGAACATCCAAAAGCGTGGATATCGCATCTGTCTACAAATTTTTTTGCTAAATATTATCTTATGAAATAATCTCAATCCCAACCAGATATTTGTTATATCACGAGAGCTATGCGTTTTGATGGAGAAGTCAATCTAGCATTCATGTATGTCGAATACAGAATGAATGATACATTTGACGTAATCCTAGTGCAACATTTGGAAAAGGATTTCTAGCATTCATGATGCATAATGAATGACACATTTGAATAATCCAAATGTCCCTTTAGCTCAAATGGTTTGACACTTGTCGCCATGTACTCATCAATCAATCGACAACAAATATTTGAATAGGCATTTGTTCTATTCATACTTTTGGACCACGTTGAACTGGTCGCAAAAGCAAAGCAATCAAAAGTTGCCTCCCCCAAGCAACTAGTATGACATCAAAAATATCATACGAGCTCAGCAAAACCACTGCATTGCATCCGCAATCATCCATCTCCATTCACCGACATTGTTTTCATTTCATTTTATTTCTTTCTTCTTCTCATTCTTTTCCTCTTCTCCTTCTTGGCTATCGATCAATGTTGTATGGTCACGCTTCGAGCGGCTACATACCTTTGATTGGATCCCATTATTTTCCCTCTCTCCCCTGGATTCCCAGTCAATGTTGTATGGTCACGCTTCGAGCGGCTACATACCTTTGGTTGGATTCCATTCTCCTTCTATCCCTTTTCCTCTACACAAACCCTTCACATTTTTGTATTAAACTATATTCCACATAGTATAGTACAAAAAGGGGTAAAATGTAGACACCTAAAAGTCGCACATTGCTATACCTACGTACTTGTAGATCCTTTTGGACACTTGTAGGTTTACATAGGTGATCCTAGATACCCCTAGGCTATCGTAGACCAACGTAGACTATTTTAGATCCTCCTAGACATGCATAGACTACTGTAGATATGCGTAGACATGTGTAGACTACCATAGACATGCATAGACTAGCGTAGATCACCATAGATTATCGTAGCATTGTGTAGACTTCCACACACCACTTCACTAGTTTTTAGGTCCAAAACCCTAATAAACTACCTAAATCACATCATGAACACCTTCCATGCATTGAAAAACCATCCACCAGCCTCCTAAGGCGATACAAGACTCCTTTATACTTAATTGAGGCCCCCACGGGGCTATTAATTGGCAAAAGTATTAATTGAGTCAATTGTTAAATCTAATTTTAAAGTGACTTCACTTAAGTTCACTTTTAGGGCTAAAAAGGTTAATTAGGTCCTTAATCCCTAATTACCCCTAATTACTCCCTCCCACATGTGTGTGCACTAGGTTAGTTAGGATATTTCTTAGGAAACCCTAACCTAACCCCAGACCTAACCTAGAGTTGACTAATCCTAGTTAACCCTAATCTCTCCTCACACATGTGTGAGGATGAGATATTTCCTCAAGGGAATGTGAGGATGCCACCTCACAAACCCTAACTTAACCTTCATGGGATCTCACCCTAGGGCTTAGTTCTCCTAACTACCCCCCTACACCTTGGGTTTTCTTATAAATAGTGGGCCCAAACCTTCATTTATCTCTCTCTCCACTTATGTCCAAAGCATAGAAACTCTACCAAAATATGTACAAAAGCACAAAAACAATAATCTGAACCTGCACATCAGTAGTACAATAGCAAAGGAACCCCTCCACCGAAGGATTTCTGAAGAACAGCAATTACAGTCGAATTCACCCCCCGCCCCATGAATCCGGCACCAGTTCACCCCTGGGTGGCGAATTGGGTCTACAGGTCCCAAATCAACCCAAATATTGGAGGTAAGCTTCATTTGGTGTTTTTATGAGGTTCTGCATCATTTATTTCAGTTTTTATCATGTTTTATGAGTTGATTTGTCTTTCTTACTATGGGGCCTAACTGAGGCAAGCCCCCCAACCCACTAACCCCTTTTTGCAGGTTTATCATAGAACCAAGGAGGGAAACAACAAACAACTACAACCCCACGGTGGTACGCAAGCCCATATACACTGAGGAACATGAAAAGAAGGCATCAGGCCTATTGTAACATTTGTGAAAAGAAAGGAAAAAGGGGAATTCTCCCCATTTGTAACCTATGCAAATCTTATCATGAATAAAATACATTTTCCTGTATAGCATGTGTCTTTAATGTGTTATTAGATCAAATGCTCATCTTTTGGCCATTTCAAGCATTTTTTTGCTTTAAGATAGAAAAGAGAAGTTTTTATTTAATAGTAGTTGATTGCATCAACCTGTTGCTTAAGATGGTTTATATAATGCCTCTAATCCCATTATATATACATATATTTATAGTTTATTATTATTATATATATTTTAATAATTATTATTATATATATATATATATTCAAAATACCCAAATTACTCTTTCCCAGTAGAGTAACTTCTTGTTTTACCAGTAATTTCCTGAGGTTTATAAATGTAGAACAAATAATGCAACTATCCACCATTAGCAACTTTTACTTCTATTTTTTTTTTAGTTTTCACAGTTTATATATATTTTCTCTTGTTTTTGGTTTTTTTTTGTTTTGTTTTTATTTTATTTTTTATTTTGTTGACAATTTAAAGCAATCCCACTGTTACTAAAACTAGGTGAGATTCACGAAAAGTGGATCTGAATAACTAATCTTAGCACAGTAAGCGAAATATAAAAATTTTAATTTCTAAAACAATCCTACTATTACTAAAACTAGGTGTGACTCACAGATAGTGACTCTGAACAACTAATCTTATCACAATAGGAGTAAAATAAAGTTTAAATTCTAAAGCAATCCTACTATTACTAAAATTAGGTATGATTCACGGACAATGAATCTATACAACTAATCTTAGCACAATAGGAGGAAAATAAAGTTTTTAATTCTAAAGCAATCATGTTGTTACTAAAATTAGGTGTGATTCATGGACAGTGAATCTATATAGCTAATCTTAGCACAATAGGAGGAAAATAAAGTTTTTAATTCTAAAGCAATCCTACTATTACTAAAATTAGGTGTGATTCACGGATAGTGAATCTATACAACTAATATTAGCACAATAGGAGGAAAATAATTTTTTTAATTCTAAAACAATCCTACTGTTACTAAAATTAGGTGCAATTGAGGACAATGAATCTACACAACTGATCTTAGCATAATAAGAGTAAAATGAAATATTGTTTGAAAAGTAAATTTTACTAGAAATGAAATTACTAAAATAAAAGGTTAAATTATTGTTACTTCTTTGATTATTTAGGAGCATTTCACTATGATTATGTCACTCAATTATACCTACAACCTATTTCCAAAGGTCAAAGAAACCAAGCGAAAGCAAGTAATAACAATCACCCAATTATTGGAAATTGCTGGAAATGAAAATTGTTGAAATAAAATATTAACTACGAAAGCAGTAAAATGATCCTAAGAAAAAATAACCTGGCAACATCGAACAAAGGGACTTATTGGGACTTCTTGTTCCACTTTGACTCGTATGCATGCCAAGGACTTGTACCTCTTCCCACATACAAATAAGCCTCTCTTCTTGCGGAACCAATAGTCTTTGATTAAAACTTATGGCACTGCTCTCCCCAACAATGGTGCCAAAATGTCTAGCTATAGATGCTTACATTTAAATTTATCAATCTGGGTTAATCTAGGTTAGATTTAAAGAACAGATAATCCTATATAGATTATTCCACAATCCTTAATCATCTGAATTTATTTCATTTTCTTAGTCTCATTTGTAAGAAATAAAGGTTTGCAAGAAAATGAAATTAAATTAAATTGTGCTTTAATGTAAAGAAATGCAATTTATGATTTAATCTAAGTTTGTGGATCCACATATGATTTACTAATGCATTATTTATCTAATGTATTTTCTAATTATGTTTTTATGCAAATTAATCTACATTCTAATTCTATCTACCGTGTTAGTGGGGGGAAGAGATTTAGGGACTAACCTTTCAGAGTGGGCCTTGCCTCCGGAAGGTTAGTATTAACCCCTTCCCCTTTTTCTACTCTATTTTAACTTCAGTAAACTATTTCATTAAATTAATCTAATGCTAATTATTTCATGGTTGTAGGAAAATAAAAGAAAGGGAAGTTACCAAAGCAAGCAAAGCATAAATAAATTATGAGATACAATTACCATATTTAGAAGAAAATGTTGTTGCTAAAATATCACTTTATTCCAAGCTTCATAACTTGTACAATGTAAAATGGATGCATAATCATTCCTCCATTCTTTCCTGTGTTCATCAACCTCTATAACATGGAGAGCTTTGTTTAATTTATAGTTTTACATTATGCTCTCCCAATAGAAGTCTTCAACTTCTTTTTTGTTGCATATTTGAATGAACTCCAACTAAATCATAAAATTACATAACAATATAATCTAATATTAAGAAATCCTAAAACTACTTTTGGAATTCTAAAAATACGTAACAATATAATCACTTAATTTGGACTTATTCCAATAACTACGTAACAACATAACTACTAACAACCACTAATTTAGACTTATTATTAACAACTTTATCCTTTTTTTTAGGAAAAGACATATTTATTATAAGCATACACGTAGCAAATATCATAACAACTTTATATGCCAAAATAAAAAATGATAAGTCACCCATGTTTGATTCTTCTAACTGCCCATGTGGCATTTGAAATCATCCATGTTTGATTCTTTCAACTGTCCACGTGGTATTTGATCAAACTATAGCATATATGGCACGTTTATTATGCGAAATAGGTTTTCCATAGATTTTTCCAGGTTTTTTTAGCACCTTTTCATAGCACGCATCCACACGTCTCCTCAACACATCATCCTCATAGCTGATCTGTCCATACCTATTATCTGGTTCATGCCTTGCCTCATCCTACTTTACGATGCTCCTGCAATGTTCTCCTACCAAAACACACAGAACTTGCACACTTTTGCGTAAAATACAAGCATAAATCACTTTTATCTTCAAGGATCAAATTCATTTGTAAATCACATAATTAAGACAAAATGATTATCAAAAGATGTTTATTTTCATAAATTCATAGATAGAAAATGAATTAAACTAGAACAATGTGTTGTTTTGACACTCATTAAGTAGAATCAAAGTAGAAAGTCGCATCCACTCCTTCCTAGCATGTTGATCAAGCATGAGCTATGAACTAGGCTAGGCTATGCCTATATTGCTAGTATTATGGTAATATTTCCTTGTAATTATTAATTAGGATAGTATAGTAATCTATATATAGTGGAATTTACCTCAATACGAGGGTCAACAATTTGAGTGTTTGCCTATTGTATATTATGTAATTCTACTTTGTAATTTTAATGAATCAACTTGCCATTTGACCTTTGCTAGCATTATGTTGTTGAATTCTTACATATTGTGGATGCTTTATAGGCCCTAGATATTTCTATAAAAGCTCTTTGGGAGGTCTAGTAGACTATCTATTAGGCCTAAACTATTGGAATATTAGGGATTCTTAGTGTCTAATTGTGTGGTTCTACTTTATTTTGTAAAATTTTCTTAGGGTTCTAAGAGCTATTAGAGTAGTGGAGGGTACAATATTGGGCTTAATTCATATTTAGCAATACTTTACGTAGTAACCAGTTTATTGGCCTTCTATGTAGTTTAGTTATAATTTGTATTACATGGTATATGGAAATGCTATTAGCCAAATTCCATTTTCCTCTACTCCAAAAATTCCATCTCTAACCCTTTATTCCTTACTATAATCATCCCCATAGTTTTATTTTTATTTTTATTTTATAACAAGGAATCAACCTTCTCCAAAGGCTGGAAAAGGAGAGATCCAAAGCCATCTAATATTGGCCCTATAGTAAAAAGGAACACTTCCATAATTTAGGAATATCATATATCAAGAGTATGATTGATTAGATCACATATTAAATCATTTTTCTATATCCATCCAAAAGATCTAATAACTACTATTAATTCCACAAATCCAATTGTCTCTCATGAATATGGAATAAAAAATTTAATTGCATAATATACTATAAGTTTTCCCTTTTGAAATGGATCAATAAGCTTTGTGTATAATCATGCACAATTCATCCCCCAACACAATAATAGGTCCTTGAACTAATATCACTAATGTGAAGAGCTTGAAAAAGTATGCAATTGAAAAGGGGTCAAAATAATTCCATATGTTAAATAATGCTCCTAAATATTTACCCTAATAGCCCTAAAAAAATAAAAATATCAACCCTTTAAAACTTATAAATGTTGTATCCAACCATATTTTTCTATTTGACATCCACTAATGTGCTAATTTATGTTGTTTATTTTGCACCACATATTTACCATTCGATTGTTAGAATAAATGTGAGTTAGAAACTTGCTAGGATTTGATTGTCTAATTTGGTATAAATATATGAAAATTGGTTTTTATTGGTGTGATATAACATCATGTAGACCATATTTTGATTTCACCACCTTTATTGTGCCAAAATACATCATTGATTTTGGAACATTGGCCTTCCATTAGTAGGGTCCTTTCTACCAACCATAATATTGGTGCTTTTGTTGAGACATCTCTCCACTACCCATCAAAATAATAGAGCCAATGTGATGAGGTTAAAATAGAACATATCCAAAATTATTTTTGTGGAGAGGACATGATATTCAAACATAAGCTTAATAATTCATCAAAATACTTGCACACCTCGCATAGCTAGCTAGGCTAAAATATCCATATTGAATGGATTCACAATTCCTTCATGAATAACAGTGACCCATCCAATATAAAGTTACAAAAAGATTAACCTTGAACTTAAACTTGTAACCAATGAGGAAAGAGATACTACATAGGTCTCATCCAACTACTCTAAAATTCTTTCTTATCAAAAGATAAAGCACACTTTCTCCTTAAATATAAGAGCTAACCATAATAAAAAAATGTGAAGAAATCAAAAGAAGAGATCATGCTTCAAAACTATGACCTCCTATATAACACAAACAATATTGTGTCCTATTAGTAAGATACCATATCATGATGTTAGATAAAATGTGAATGAAGAACAAATTATATTCCAAATATGAGAAGAATTTTATAAAAGAATAGGTTGTGAGATAAACCCATAACTTGACTAGAGTAGTCAATTATTACATGCTTCTCTAACCACTTTGGCATGCCATATAGATAAATGAGAGTGTGTGCCCTCTCCTCGAATAAAATCATAATGATATCTATGTAAATTGAGTTTTAATAGATTCAAAAAAAGGTGCATGAGAACTTTTAAATTTTGTAGCATCCATGAGAACTTTTAAATTTTGTAGCATCCATGTCCTCATATTTCTCCTCTTTAGGAATCTTAAGCCTTTATTTGATAAGATAGACCTTACATGATGTAGATACTCTAAAGGGATGGATGGTATGGGATAAAATAGAATATCCTATTTTCACCTTATGCATAAATCACTTATGAAGATCTAAGAAGTAATTCACCCTAGAATTTAGAAGAAATATCAAAGGTTCTAAATGATATTTTTATCTGATCAATCAATGTTATTCCATACTTGCACTAGTACCATGTTGTATTTCACACCTATTTCTAGTATTGAACAAAATCAATCCATTCACTCAAATACTATATAAAAAGTATAATAGAACAAAAGATAAATTGAAATACATATAATTAGTGTGTGCCTTGGCATCATAAATAATCATTGTATTATCCATGGATAAGAATTATAGCACTATGATTTAATGGATGGAGTGGGGAGTATTTATACCAATAGAAAAATCAAAATTTTATTAGTAAACCTAAGTCAACATAACAAATGAGATTTAGGATCAAGTGAAATTAGCTCAATCGGTTAGATTCCTCAACATTTCAAGGAGGAGACTCGAGTTCAAATCTTGCCAAATGATATATGGATAATATCCAATATTTGTTGTAATACCACTATGTGGTTATGATGTAATACGGGTGGGGCCCATTTTAATCCCATATAACCCATTAAAAAATAGATTTAGGTTAGTTACAAGTTAGATTTATTATCATAAATGTTAATTATTTCTCATAAGGATTAAATAAATAATACTTAAATACATTGTACACAATATTGACTATAATTCATAGTACAATTTCAACAGGAGGGTGATTTTTGCCAAATAATTCAAGGATTGGTTAGGATAGATAATTCTAATGCACTTAGCTCATCTGGATGACTTAACTAGGAAAAATAATCTGATGAGGAGACATAATAACCAAGAGGAGATATAGTCTAGACTATAGGATTTGTTAAACCTCTAGGATCATTTGAAAAAAACTTGTCTAACATGACGAAAAGCCCTACCACTAGATATCTAGTTAAATTGTGGCCTATTTTTGGGTCTATAAGAAACCAAAATTAATGGTATTTTATTTATGATTCCTAAATAATATATGATCATTCCATAGTTGGGGAGTAGCTGAATATTCTATTATGAAAAAGTCACCACCACAGGTCACTTAGACAAAATCTAAATAAACTATATTAGATCCATGTTTTCAAGATGATTTTTCACCATGGAATTTCTATTGGAAACCCTAGGTAGTACAAATCCTTGTTGAAATGGTAAAAGAAACTAAGAATATGATTATCTCTAATTTTCCTATCTAAGAATCTTAGGAGGAAGTCAAAAGCACATTCTACCTTCTATGATTTCCACCTTTTATGGGATTTCTATAGAATATCCACACGGTTTTCTCTCTTATTTTGATATGTGTTAGAGCTATTATTACAAGATATATCAATGTAAACTCTAGCATTTTTCTATAACACTCAAAGATGCATCTTTACACTAAGACATGGAATTAAGTGGGAAGACCATTAACATGTGGGACATTATAAGGATATAATTTTTTAGGAATATTAAAATTATTGCAAGACTCATGAAGCACATGATAAAGTCCTTAGAATGATAGAAAGGGAGGAGAAAACTTCTTAATATTATATTAAAATGTTTTAGTTTAATCTCTATCAGTCTGTGAGTTCATGTTTGGAGGAAGAAACCTTGAAAGTATTTATTTTGTAACAAATTTAAGATGATTGTATTGGGGCTTTGAATTTAATAAATAGAGGATATATTTATCAAATTAGTTTTAAGGATATCAAGATCCTTGGCTAAAAATATTCATAAACACTATGAGAAAATGAAATAGAGTAAGAGGAAGTGTTATTCTAGCAACTAAAACTTTAACTAGTATTATTAGAGCTAATACTAAATTCCCAAGGATCTAAAAATAAATATATTCTCTCCTTTGTATACTTAATTGGATATGAAGGCAAAAAAATATTTAGCTATTTACTAATCATGATGCATAAAGAAGCATGTATATATATAAATAACACTAACTGATTTTGTAGGAGGTGGAGAGTCCCATTCTCCTACTTATGGTACAAAGGTGGACTAACTTTGTTAGTCCTTAAGTAGAACAACAAAAATCCATATTTATCAATTATAAATTTTCCATCTTTCATGATGTTTTTGGCTCCTAACTTTCTTTTTGGGATCTGAATTGACATCAAGGTGATCTTGAAACTGTGAATACTATCTACAATGATCTGTTTAGGTGTACACCCACTAATCACAATCCAAACCCTAACATTGGATGGATTAAATATTGCTTTAACCCAAACTCCAGTGTAGGCTGGTATACCTTATCAACTAATTTGGGTGTTGACTCATTTAACCTTAGCTAAATTTTTAAATATAGGGATAGAAATGGGTTTAGGGTTAGGAAAAGTAATGATCTAATAGTGGTTGGATAAATCTAACAACATAGGCATCTACAAGGAAATCCTCCACAAATCAATTTCCAATGTCCCACACTTGCGACTAACAACACTCAAAATAAGTAATATTCATTAATTCAAGAACAAGAGATATGCTTCAAGAAACTATTTCAAAGATCTAGAGTACTAATAATATAAATATATAAATTAGATCAATACCCAGACTAACAAAAATGAATTCCTTTTGAGCATATATTCAAACATGAAATATTTCAAGGTGCTCTAATTTAGCAAATCAATATCAGCATAATAGACTAACCATAGTAGCAGTAGCAAAAATGCATTCATAGAATAAATATCCATTAAACATAGAAGACACCAGTATGAGGAAAACATCCAAGTAATGTTACTTCTATTGATTTGCAAAAAATATTACATAGTAAGGCAAGTAAAGACTTTAGAACCGATCTTGAAAAATGAGGGTTCGACCTCTATTTATAGTTAAGATTGAATAAAAATAGAATATTACAAGGAATTGGAGTGCCAGATTAGAAATATGTTAAGGTGGTGGCCTCTTGTTTATTTTGGATGAAGAAGGAACCACATAATATTTTGCTTCCCTGCAACTCATCTTCTGCAAGTCGCTCGACTTTCATGGCCTTCTACCCATCAAAATCATTCATTGTTCTTGTTGATGTTATTTGACCATGGATCTATAGCTAAACCTGTCATGGTTCTTGATTTTGTTATTTCCTCTCCCTGCTCATTTTAGTTCAGAGACCCTCAAACAATGATCAATCATTTTGTCAATTCTTGCCTTTATACGTATTTTGGAACATAAGAAACATGAGAAATTGATCCCTATTTGAATGGTTGATATTTATGCATTATGAGCTTGGTGTGTACATACATAATTTACAACACCAATGGTACATAAAAAATGTTATTTCTTCCTTTTTAGTTTCTTTAGTGGTGTAGAACTGTATTCCAACCCACTCTTTAAAGACCTCACTTGATAATGTTGATTCCTTTGACCATGAGCAGGACCAAAGAAATCTTTGTTATATTTTATGCAAAATATGTTATGAGCCACGTGGGGTAGAATGATGTCCTGGCCCACTCCTCATATCTTTAATATAGTCTTCTTGTTGTTTTGGGCTGTGACGTAGAACCATTACCCAAAATATGGCATAGCCCATGATTTGAAATTACAACTCACAAGGTTGACTAATGCTGACCGTGAGATGGAACCATGCACTGAGGCACTGGATATAAAACATGTACTGGCCTCCATGGGATAGAACCATGTCATGCACCACTTGACCATATTGACCATGATGTGGAACCATGCATTGATTTGCACGGTGTAGAACATGTGTTTTGAGCCATGATTCAGGTGACAAACTTGCAATATTTGATTGCGTTGACTATAGGGTAGAACCTTGTTCTAGGCCACATGGGGTTAAAAGTTACCACAAATCATCGAATCTTCATTGTGCTCTAGCCTACGATTTTAAAAGCACTATGTAAAAATTTGACCGAGTTGACTATAGCGTGGAACATGATGCGTTGTGCCACTGAGCAGTTTAGAGCACCTACTTTAGGACTTAGAAATATTTGCAAAATAAATTCTAAGTATGTGGCCATTTTGGACCTACATTCTAGTGCCTCCTGGGGGTATTTTCTCATAAATCTTGGGAACTCAAAACCTTATCCATTGGGTATCAAGAGTCAAAATAATATGGAAAAATGATAGTGCAACGGGATGAATGAATGAAAGCAAACTTTTGAAAGAACATGTGAATGAATGGGATGTAAGAGAGAAAATATATGCAGTGAAAAGAGTTAAAGAGTGAATGTAAAGGGGTAGACTCTAGTCATCAGTGAGCTATGTTTTATAGAATAACTTCTATATGACCATCACTCTCTAGAAAATTTGTGAAGATACTCAGAGAGTAACGATTCATATTAAAATTATGCAAGAAGCAAAACTTTGCAACTCCTTTCATAATTTTATTCTTTCTCTTTTTACAACAAGATGTGCCCCTTTTATGCACTCAGTATGATCATGAATCTTCTTTGTGGCTCAACATCATGATTTTTTCATGTTTTCCTTAAGTTTTATGCTTTAGGTCTACCTTCTGATATTGTTAGGATTAAAACAACTAACAAAAAATGTGCATGTGGCTCTCCCACCAACTTATGATATGTACAAAAATACTTCATTCATGCACCTTCTCTTGTTGATCTTGCTTCTCAAGCTCTTCATTCTGCACCTTCTCAGTATATTCCATGTTATTTTCATTTTGGTACTCTTCTTATTGGTGCACTACTTATTCATTCATTTCTTGTTCTTCATCTTCATTGGCATCTTCCTTGTCCTCTTCACCCTCTTGTTCTTCTTCAAATTTTGGTTCTACTCCAAATAGTTGGATCATATTTTTTAGTGTCTCTAATGCTTGGCTCCAGGTTGACTCAATGGGATTAGTCATTTTCTTAAGATGCTTATGAGCATATTCAAGCTTGGTAGTCTCTTCATAGGATATAGAATTACCCTTTTTCACCAAGTCTTCCATCAAGTCCTTAAGCCTGGTTAAATATTTGATCATTTGAGAAACTTGATCTTCATTGATTGACTCCTCCCAAGCGTCTATTTTAGACTCATATTGCATTATTGAGGCTACACTAGTTTGGAGGTCTTATTCTATCAATAAAATTTTATTTTCATCCCAGAGTCCTCCAAAACCATATGGCATCATATCTTGATTGATATCTACAATATCCTATATCTTACCTTAAATTCTATCGGATAGCAGCCACCCCTTCTAAAGCAGCTTATTTTTATTGATTACAATCTTGGCCACCAATCTAGTAGTATTCTATGCCTTGTTTGGGATAGGCTTAGTAACTTCACTAAATCTGTTCTTAGATAGCTTATATATTTGCTTTGCTTGTATCATCATGGGTTGTATCTCTTCATTGATCTTTTCCAAGTCTTCCTTAGTTGCTTCCAATAAATAATTGGCCTAATCCATGTAATCAATTATAGGCTATATTTTTAAACATTTCTTCAAGAATATCGGACCATATTTGCTTCCTAACCTACTTGACCTTATCTTTAGAAAATCCTACAACTATAGCCTTTTTAATCTAAATTTGATGTTTTAAGTCTCATATTTCCTTGGCTTGGACCTCATTCTTCTTTTTTATCTCTTCAAATTGATTTTTGAACTTGATGGCATCTTGATATTTATTTTGCTATCTCTTAACCTTGTTTCTTATAGCCTTCTCCACCTTCTTCTGGTTGCTAATTTTTTTCTCCAACTTCTCAACCTTTTCCTCAATTTTTTCATATTTCTCCTTGAAAATGTCAGTCTTGATATAAATTATTTCGATGTGGGCCTCAGATATGACTAATTTGTCCTCCAAAGATATTTGATTGATTTCTTCAGTGTGCTCTTCCAACAGATAGTCCTCCATAGTCATATCTTCCTCTGGTTCATTGATAAGGGAAGTGATGAAGATAGTTGTTATTTTTCTAGCCACTAGATCAGCGATCATGGTTTTTCTCCTTCTAGTACTCTACTTTGAAGGCTGAGATAGTTTTTTGGCCCAAAATTTTTGGAATTTTTATGAAACATTCCTTATTTTTTTCAAAGAGGTTGTTGTAGAATGATTTGTAGGAGTGGAGGTAGTAATGAGTGAAGGGAAAAATGGCACTGACATAGATGAAAGAGGAGTGGTTGTAAGGATGGTGGAATCTTTTCTTATTGTGGGGGTTGTAGTTGATGTAAACATGGTAATGGATGTTACAACTATGGAATGAGGTGGGGAAGATGGAAGTGATTGCCCCTCTATAGTTACCATAGGAGATGATTTTGGAGATGAAGATAGGTGAGTAGGTGATGAATTTACTGAAGAACACAAGATTATACTGAGATGGGGGTGAATAGTATAAGACCAAATTTTACTTTTATTTCCCAAATAATATTATTCAATATTATCAATGGCAATATCAACAATAATAATAAAAGTAATGCAAAAATCATTACACACAATAGAGACACCAATTTAATGTGGTTCACCCAATGTGGGCTACTCCACGAAGAAAATATTTCCACTAAAATTTTCTCAATAAATCTCTTGGGAATCACTTCCCTATTACAATGTTTATGGACCTATATCCAAAGGATACACCAATCCCCTATGCTTTCATTTGTGGATCTCTATCCATAGGATAAATATTTCCCCTTTTCTTTGGTTCGTGGAACTTGATCCAAGAGAACTCTTTCTTCTCAACTAGTTTATGGATCTCTCTCCATAGAAGAAATCTATCTTCCAAGCTGGTTTGTGGATCACACTCCATAGGATAACTCTTTCTCATTGCTCTGGTTTGTGGAACTCTATCCATAGGAGAACTCCTTCTCCTCTACTCTGGTTGATGATCTTTTAGAAGACTTCTACCCCCATTGCTCTAGCTTGTGTATCTCTCTCCATAGAAGACCTCTATTATCACTACCCTGGCTAATGGATCTCTATCCACTGGAGATTGTTGTCCTCTACTCTATCACCTCCAAAGCTTGCTCTCAAATCTATCTTAGATTTGTATCAAACTCTATTCCAAGTATAGTATAAATTTTCTCTAACTCTATATGAGGTCTAGCACAAATATGCTCTCAAATTTGCACCAAAATTTGTCCTCAAAGTATGTCCTAAAGCCTTAACAAAAAGATTGAACAAATCACCAATAAAATATACTCAGATCTGCCCCAAGCCTTAACATAAATCTTGAAAAAATAAATCAAATATGCTCTCAATGTTGTCTCAAGTCTTCACCAAGAATTTCTCAAATTTACCTTCAATTATTTACCAAGACTTGATCAAATCTGCCTTCAAGTCTTCACACAAAATTGCTCAAATCTGCCTTCAAGTCTTCACCAAGACTTGCTCAACTCTGCCTTTAAGGTTTCACAAAATATTACTAAACTTTATCCTTAAATCCCCTCAAGGACTTATTCAATCTACTCTCAAGTCTTCACAAATACTTACTCAAATCTGCATTCAAGTCCTCTCAAGAACTTTCTTAATTCTACTTAAACACATGCTCAAAATAGCTTACAAGATATTCTCAATCAATATCAAATCTTGCACACAATGCTATCAAATGCTTTTTTTAATATTCAAAGTAATTCTTTTAACTTGAAGCAGTTTAGAAATATTCTATTCAAAATTTGTTTAACCTTTGGATCATATAAATAATGATGTACTCTATCAAAACTCAATATGTTCTACTCAACCATTAAGTCTGTCACTTTGACAAATCTGATTTCTAATGTTTGCACATTCACTTTCAGTATCACTCAAAACCAATGCTCAAAAATTTTTACTCAATCATTCAATAAATGAAACACAACTTGCTCACAAACCCTAAACAAGTGTTTTCATACTTCTTCAAATAAAGAGCACAATGTGGGTCTCAAACTCTAACTCAAATAATCTTCAATATTTATCTCAAATATTCTCTAAACATTCACTAATAATGCATATAAAAACTCACTCAATTGTTTCCAAATGCTTATCAAAAAATCCTTTTCACTCCACCTTATGTTTCACACTTTCATTTCAATCACTTCTAAACAAAAGATAATGTGCCCATACATTTTTGCTTTGATGGAGATAAGTCTTCAAAACCTATTTTTGTAGACACCTAAAACACGTCGTGTTTAGGAGAACTACTCACATGGGCACATTCATAGATCATGTGACTAAACCTTGGAACCTTCCAAGTGCCAAAAGTGGTTTTCACCACTCATCTAGGGTAGTTTTGGCCCATCCAAGCCTGGCCGCTATGAACCAGAGCGGCTGAATCTTGGCCGCTGAAGCTCAGAGTGGCCAATCCCTAGCCACTGCAGATGACAGTGGCTAGACCCTAAAATGCAATTTGCCATCAAACCAGCCTAATATCGGGTGGAAGTGGTAGTTTGCATGCAATAAGGCCGAGCGGGGACAACTTTGCATTCCTCCTCACAGCCAGTCTACATGAGAGACTCAAGTCTGGATTTAGACATCAGTTAACTGGCCCTCAAGGGTAGACAAAGACTCAAATTCTCATGCTAACAAATAGTTTGTATGCAGGATTCAAGTCCTAGGGTTTTTAGACCTAAACCTAGGACCTCAACACAATATAAGGTGCAAACCTAAGAGCACCAAGGGATCTTCGAGAATCAATTGAGGACTTTATTTTATCATTTTGGAGAGATTTTTGAGACTTGAAGAGCTTTTCTTGTAGTGAAGCCCTATCGGATCGGAGAGCAAATTGGAGCACCTTTTAGGAGCAATGAAGTGCTAGCCAACTGAGGGGTTATCATCTACAGGATATTCAATACATCGGACAAAAGTGACAATCATTTCAACATCAGCAACAAGCCTAGATCCATAGCCTTGGAGCAATAGAGACAGGTTTTCATCTTAGCGGCCACTATCTCGGACAGTGGCCCGTAGGCCTAGTCTAGGGTTCTTAGCATTAGGTCCTTTCATTTAGCTTATTACATGTTTTCATGCCATTAGCATAGATCTGATTTATTTCATGTACTTGCATTCATAGCATTAGTTTCTATTGTCATTGAGCATATTTTTGTTTATCATTAGGGTTATCACTAACAACCTCATCCGGGGAGGCAATCTCGGATAGCTGAGCGTTTGCTATTGTTTTCATGCTTGCAGGACTACAGGTTCACTGGATAGGTTATCAACATACGAAAGCAAGAGGATCCCTCTAGGAACTAGACCTAGAGAAGGAGGCATCTGTAAGCCCTCATACAGTTCCATGTGCATCACTGAGAAGCCTACGAGAGCGCATCTCCCCTTGCGAGGGGATATCATACATCTACTGCCCTATTTTGTAAAATCTGTATCAAATGAAGGGAATCCCTCAGAGGGATCTATATGTAACTGAACTTGAGAAAAAGCAATAAAAAGCATTATCTATTCATTTCTTCATATTTTGGTTGTATCTTTCATTTAATGCATGATTAAGTAAATAATATTCGCAAATAGAGTAGTGGATGGTGCACCGCTTCCCTAGGGTCGCTACAGATGGTGATCATGGTGGGACCCCCACCAAGTTTTTTACTTTTTTCTAGATTATTGACTCAGGTTTTTGTGTGCAGGTTTAGCCACTCTGGTCTACAATGACCCATAGTCTTAGCCGCTCTTGCTAACAATGGTCAAAAATTAGCCACTCTAGTCAACAATGATCGGAGTTGGAGTGTAGTAGGGGATAAAATATTTATTCTCTGAGATGGATTAGAGGTTGGTACAACTTTTTTGATGATTTATGGCTCTTTGTCTACTTCTGTTTTCCTAAAATAGTGAAATTAAGACACATTTTGATTTGGAAACTAAGGAATGGAAAGGAAAGAACTTGCATCTTGCACATCTTAGGGTTTTTTTTAGATTTCCACTAGGCGTTGCTAGGAACAATGGCTTATGCTTGTAAAGTCCACCCTAGAATCCAGCGTGCTAGAAATCATGTGTTGGTTTGCTTGCTTTGAGGCCCTGCTAGAGGCCATATTTGCACAAAATAGAGTGCATCCATGAAACTCATATTAGTTTATGCATCTTTCTGAAAAGTGAAATGTCATTTATATTAGGCATATAGGAAAGAGGCATTCCTATTGTATGATGCATTTTACTTTATGCAAATTTAAAATGAACCCCACACACGCACACATATTTTAAACATTGGGGAGTTGGATTTCATCACCAACCCTCAATTCAGTTCGGTGACGTTGGCATTCATCTCCTTCCACCGGCTTGCCCCCTAGATCTTTCTAGAATGGAATAAGGAACTTCTTTATAGTGGTACTAAGTTACTCATGTTCAAACTATCTCCCACTATTGGAACAATCATTGGTTCAGAGTGGAAGAGCTAGGTGAACCCCCCACTAGGACTTCAATGGTGTACCCTAGTTTCTTTTGAGAAAATCATGTTTGGCATGGGTGTTCTTGATTCCCACTATGGATGAGTCTCCTCATTCTAAATCCAAAACAAGAGCAAGAAGACAAGAACAACAACACATCAAAACACACCAAACAATTTAGGGCACACATAAATTGGTAATCAAGATAAACACTTGCTTGATATTGTTTGGCTATCTCTAATTGCAACACAAAATATTAATTCACAAACACAATGGTCAAAACCAGAAGTAAGCATCCTCGGTCCAACACCGAGGTAGAATCTGAAACAACACACACCCATAGGCGAAGTCATAGTACTCATAAGACCATGGGATGTAGTTCCATGAGCCTAAGGGGTGATAACTCAACCCTTGGGGGTTCTCCTCGAGAAACCCTAGTTAGGGAGACACATCATGGAAGAAAATCACCTAAACACAATGAGGCTTCAAGGCCTCCTTCATCATGGAGATGTGAGGAGCCCTTAAGGCCCTCTTCTCACCACACAAAAACTTCTCAAAGACATGAGGAGGCTTCAAGAGCTTCCTCCCCACATGGACATAAAAGGGGTTCTAGACCCAATTCTTCACATAGGGATGATGAGGGTTCCCCACCTCCATCCTCATGGAGAAGAGGTGGGGCCACAAAACCTCCATCACCAAAAAGACACACAAGAGTCACAACATCTCAAACTTCACATGAGACTCTGAGAATAGGTCTACCCACTGAAGGGCAAGAAACTAGAGTTACATCCAGTCATAGACATCAAATAGAAGATACCCTTCACACAAGAGGAAGGGTTCCAATATATTATGACCTCATTGGAGTAAATGGCACCCCATGGGATCAGCCATGGAAAACAAGATAGTTAGATGAGTTGGATCGGTTTCATTCGAGGCCAACTCCCAGAACCATAGCCACAAAAAATTCTGCATCTAGAAGTTCACAAAGTGTTACTTCTAAATGCACCACCCAACCTGGGGAAGCTTCAAAGTGACCCCATAGTACGCATACAGAGTGTGATCATAGAGGCACTTATCAACACACTGAACAAGTCACATTAGCTAGTAAGAGCAAAGAAATAGTGGAAACCCCTTCAAGGAATCTATGAATCAGAACCACAAGAACAGAATCAGACAAACATGAGTCTTCTTTAACAGTGCAATATGACCACGTGCGATGGTTAGAAAATGCATTATGCAAAGAGCGAGAGCTAGTGGAAGCTCTCGAGCATGACAAACAAAGAGAAAGGCTCTTGCACCAACATGAGCAGTATTTAAGAGAACAAGCTGAGCAGCTAGCTCGTATCAATTTACAAGAAAATGGTGATGACCACCAAAGAGATAAACATGTTGAATCACCAAGAGAAGGGTGCACTAGGCAAGAAGACAACCCACAATGAAACCACCACTCAAATCATGAACAAAATCAAACTGGTGGGGAAAGGGTAAACATGATAAATCAGGATCAGACACATCCTGAATCCCCTCATAGGAGGGAAGAGAATAGAACAAGACAAGTGGATAGAGGGTTACCTCCATTACCACCATGAGTGGGCCTACAAGAAGAGGAACTCCTCACCTCAAAGGCATTCCAGGCACTCACTAAAAATATGAAGTCCTTTGAGAAGCAAGATATGGCTGGGAACCAACCAACATTGAGTAAAATACACAACCAACCATTGTGCCCATCAGTTCCTAGCCCTGCATATCCTAAGCACTTTGAGATGCCTAGGTTAGAAAAATTCAAGGGTGAAGAGGATGCACAAGAGCATGTTACCAATTTCATCAATGCATGTTTTCATCTTGAAGACAACGATGCTCTTATGCTGAGAACTTTCATTATGACATTTTTGGGGGCTGCCACCCAATGGTTCAACCAACTTCCCAAGCACAACATATCCAATTTTGAACAACTAGTAAATGCTTTCCTAAAGTATTTCTCCTTTGGTGCTAAAAATAAGGTGAACCTTTCAGACCTGGCCAACTTAAAACATTATGATGATGAGCCAGTAATGGAGTATGGGGATAGATGGAGAAAAGTCATGGTAAAGTTATCATTCTCCATCCCCACAGAAGAGATTGTTCGCATGTTCACCAAGAGTTGTTCTAAACACATTTCCCTCTTGCTACAACTTCAACAATATCCTTCATTTGAGGAAGCCTTGGCATAGGCCAAACTCATTGAGGACATAAAAGTAGATGAGGGAACCATTAAGCTCCGAAACAAGGAGTGGAACAAAAATGGCAAGAATGACAAATACAAGCAGAAGCAGGCAAGCCCTGCTCCAGTTAATCAAGTAGTATTGGCTGCACCTAAATATGGGGCTGTGCAACAACCCCAAAATTATCAAGCACAACCCCCACCATCCAATTACGATCAAAAGAACAATCAGGGGTGAAACAGAGAATGCAAGCCACCTCGCTATTTTACACCTCTTTCAGAGTCAATGCAATCAATTTTCAACCAGTTGAGCGAGGCTGGGAAGATCAGATTCCTTGATGTACCTCTTTTAGATCCCAACCATCCTAAGCCAAAAGGATATAGGGAAGATCAATTTTGCCCTTATCATAGAATACTGGGGCATGAAATTGAAGGGTGCATTGGTTTCAAGAACCAGGTGCAAAATATGATTGAAGCGGGAGAACTTAAAGTTGACAACCCATTGGCTCCCGATAATAGAGATATGGGCATATACAAAAACCCGCTACCAAACCATGAGGTCCCTAGAGGGCAAGGTGCCCAAGTCAATCAGGTTTGAATCGATACACCTACCCATGGATGTATTGGGATGGTTGAAATTGTCAATATAGCAACCAGGAGTAGATGATATGGTCAACCACAACCTCCTACAGCTCCCATTAATGTCCCAACTACACCTAGGTAGAGGTAGGGGTAAAACAACCTTCCAGGTCCACCAACCCGACCTATGGTAACTGTTCGGAGTAGACTAGAACAAAACTTACAAATGACTCTAGCCAAGCTATCTATCTATGAGCTCATACAACAATCCCCAAAGCACAGGGAGACTTTAATGGAGATTTTAAGATCAATTGAGCTCCAACCACAAGATTCAAATGCATTCACTCATTTTGTGGGACAAGTACAACAATGCCAAGAACCTATAATTCGATTTTATGATCATGAGATTAAGACAGTACCTACTACCATACCAGACCCTCTACTGCACATTGTTGCATCAGTCAATGATTTACCTTTTAAGTGGGTCTTGATCGATACAGGTTCATCAATCAACATCATCACAACAACAACAATAGGGCACCTTAAGATCCCCAAATCCAATATCATTCCAGGAGCCTACACGTTAAGAGCTTTCAATGATGCTTTATGCTCTACTATGGGAATGATAGTCCTACCCATTAAGGTGGGGCATAAGACCATCCCTATGATGTGTCATGTCTTGGAAGGGGCCATGCAATACAACATCCTCCTAGGACACCCCTGGATAAGAGATATGAAGTGTGTGCCTTCGATTTTACACCAATGTGTCAAGTATGTGCATGATGACAAAGTCTACGTAGTTTTGGCTGATGAAGAGCCATTCAAATATGTCCATCAGGTGGATCTTCCAGGATATTTTGTGATTCCTTCCACCCACCTGTATGTAGGACCTTCATCTCCAACTACGCAACTAGATGACAGAGACAAAGGGGTACAAAAAGACCCATCCACATCGGCACCTCCTCTTGCACCCAAAACAACTGACGCTTCTAAGAGACCATCAATATCTAAACCTAAAGACAATCAAAAGCTAAAGGTACCCTTAATCGAGGAAGAAAAACCCAAGGAATTGCTAACTATAGCCATTGCAGAAATCCTAAGTCCCATGGAAGAAGAAGATCTCCAAGATCAAGCAGAGGAAATACTAGAGCCCGCTTCACCAGTGTCATCTGTAGGGTCATCCACATCACATGCGACAATACACTTGGCAAGTACAGGGATAGGAGAGTACCTTGTGTAGAACATAACATTCATGCCCATCATTGAGTCTGCACAAGACATGGGATGACCAAAAGACCTAAGACCACCAATGGGAATAGTGGTTCCACTTGGAATCCCTCCCAACTAGACCAACTTTATCTATGTTAGCCTAGACTACGCCCATAAGTCTTCGAACATAGAAGAGGACAATGATGAGCTATTCACTGTTAATGTTTATTACCTCTCTAATCTCGAGTTTGCTCTAAGCTACTTTGAATATTGCCATTGGCATGGTTACGGTCTGGGTATATATGAGCAGGGGCATAGGTGGCCATGCGAGCCATAGTACCAACTTCCCACTGACAAGTTTGGGTTAGGTTACCACATCAGAGGTCAAGATGACTCTCTAGAAGTAGCCTTGGATAGATTAAGCTTGGGGTTAGGAGAAGACATCAATTTTATTCCTTATCACCCCATAAGACATCTGATCAATAGACAAGTGGTCATGGTAAACATACCACCACCAGAGAATTATCATCCAAACTTCTCAATTGATGCCACCCCTACAGGTTGCACCTTGTGGGATGAAGAGTGAGAAGAAAATGGATATGTGGCAAGTGATGATGAAATACAGGTAAGCTTAGCCTATCATGGGCCATGCTATTTACAGAGCCTTACCTAGTCCAACCACAATGAGAGTGGATACATATCAGATAAAAGTGGCTATGAGTCAGAAGACTCAACAGAAAGAGCCTACCTAGGGCCAAGGTAGTGGTCCCATAGCTTAGGGTAAGAAACTAATGCAAATGGCATCTTCATAAGTGATGAAGAATATGAGGATGAAATAGATATGGCCTACTTGGAGCCAAGACACATGCCCCTTGTCTTAGGACCACATACCAATGCTAATGGTTTTTGGATAAGTGATGATGACTTTGAAGATGAGACTGAGATGGCTTATCTTGGGCCTCACCACTTGTGATAAGTCAACATGCTGGTAGAAAGAGAAGTGGCACTTCATGCCATAGACCCTAGCTTATAATTTTTGGGAAGACCTATCGACTTAAATGCCATTTACCATGCAATCAATCCCCCTCCACCTACATTCAGAGAGCTCTTGGAACCCAATGATCCTATTATCCAGCCTACTCATGGGCCAGATCTAGAGATTCCTTTTCCTCTAGAGCCTCAACATGAGTATGGAGGGGAAACCTATGAGACAAGATTTCACCCATGTGGTCCTAGAGATTTCATTCCATCCATCAATACAATCTCCATTGATTTGACCACTCCACTTCATAACCCAATAGATCCTACCAAACCATTGTATCTTGATATAGATGCTATTGATTGGGATCACGTTGATTCACTTGTAGAGCCTGAGGATCTTTTCCCTAATGAAGAGGTGTTACAACCATTTCATTTTGCATCAGGATGTGCATATGATGTATTCCATGCTGGTTTGGATCCTGAGTCAGTAGGACCTATAAATCCTATCGATGACATTCATTTGATACCCACACCTCACCAACTAGAGGATGGGTCACATATGGCTATAGAAGTGACTTTCAAGGTGGACATCAGTGATGATCCTACTCAACCAAAGAAATTCAAGTTCGGAGAAATTCTATCTCCAGAGGAACAAGCCATCATAATTCCTCTCCTCAAGGAGAGGCTAAATATTTTTGCTTGGACTTACAAAGACATGCCAGGGCTTGATCCAAAGTTAGTTGTACACAACCTTTCATTGGATCCCATGAAGAAGCCGATCAAGCAAAAGCTGAGGAAAATGCATCCAACCATCGCTTTGATGGTGAAGAATGAGTTACAAAAGTTGTTGGATGTGGTTTTCATAGTTCCTATTGACTATCCTGAATGGGTCTCGAACATGGTGCCCATGGGAAAGCCTGATGGAAGAGTCCGTATTTGCATAGACTTCAGAGACTTGAATAGGGCAACTCCAAAGGATTCATTCCCATTGCCAAACATAGATGCTCTTGTTGATGCCACTATAGGCCATGAGATGCTCTCCCTAATGGATGGGTTTTCTGGATACAATCAAATCCGAATCAAACCCAAAGACCAGCATAAGACCACTTTCATTACTCCATGGGGGACATTCTATTACAAGGTAATGCCATTTGGCCTAAAGAATGTTGGTGCCACATATCAATGGGCCATGACATACATCTTTCATGACTATATGCACAAAATATTAGAAGACTACATGGATGACTTGCTGGCCAAGTCTTTAGTGCGGCAAGAGCACGCTGAAATCCTTGAGAAAGTCTTCGATCACCTCATTGAGCACAACGTCAGATTGAACCCTAAGAAGTGCGTGTTTGGCATGACTTCTAGTAAGCTCTTGGGTTTCATCATTTCTAAGAGAGGCATTGAAGTCGATCCTACAAAGGTAAAGGCTATATTGGAAATGGCCACCCCTACCAACATTAGGGAGTTAAGAAGCCTACAAGGCAAGGTAGCATCCATAAAATGATTCATTGCTCAATTATCAGATAAATGTCGACCCATGAATCGGTTGCTATGCAAAGGAGTCCTTTTTCATTGGGATGAAGAGTGCCAACAAGCCTTTGCAGAGATCAAAACTTACCTGGAAACACCACCAGTATTGGCTCCACCAAGGCCAGACGTACCATTTTTACTATACATATCAGCTACTAATTTCACTTTGGGCACCATGTTGGCCCAAAATAATGCACAAGACAAAGAGCAAGTCATATATTACATCAGTCGCACCTTGGTGAGTTATGAGCTAGGGTATGCGTATGTAGAAAAGTTATGTTTGGTAGTGGTCTTTGCAACTAAAAAGTTGTGACACTACATGTTGAGCCATACGACCTACGTTATATCAAAACAAAATCCTTTGTAGTACATGATGAACAAGACCTATCATAATACACGTACGACAAAATGGATCATGCTATTGATAGAATTTGATCTAGAATTCATAAGCCAAAATTCCATCAAGGGACAAGTCATAGCAGATCAATTAGCAGAGGCACCTCTTCAGGATAGCAAGCCTCTCACCATAGAATTGCTTGATGATGTAGTCTTTGCATTATCAGATCCACCCAAACCCAAAGAACCTGAGAAAGAAAGAGACATGACATTATTCTTTGATGGTTCGAAGTGTGAACAAGGAGGTGGAGCAGGGATTGTCTTTATCACACCATAGGGTGCTCCATTGCCCTTATCATTCAAACTAGACTTCCCTTGCACAAACAATAACATAGAGTATGAGGCCCTGATCTTAGGACTCCAAACAACTATCACAATGGGCATTAAAATATTGAATATCTTTGGTGACTCCTTGCTCATAGTAAATCAAGTCAAAGGATTGTTCCAATGTAGGTGCCCACTCCTAAAAGCTTACAAGGAGCTTGTTGACACTTACCTAGCCCGACTAGAATGGTATGACATCGAGGCAATCCCTCATACATCAAATAGATTTGTAGACACCATGGCATCTTTGGGATCCTTAATCCCTCAGAATCCATCTACTGATTTCACAACCATTCATGTTAAGGTGCTCGTGCACTCAACGATACAACGTGAGGCTATTGACAATCTAGAGTCAGTCAACATGATCAATATTGAACCAAATCAAGAGTGGTCCTTCAGAGCTAGAGAGTTCTTACAGATGGCACCTTGGGGATCTTTGATCTCCTAGGGTCCTATGGAGTGTGGTGCAACCATTCACCATAGGGTTGTCTCTCAATATGTATTCACGAGTTCCAGAAAGTAGGAGGAACAGGCCATATTTTCTATAGAAACTATGGCTTACCAGGATTGGCTTTCCCAAGTGTGGGATTTCCTAAAGCTTGGAATGGTACCACAAGGCCTATCACATGTTGAAATATGAACATTTAAATAGAAGGCAACAAGGTACATCTTGTTGGGAGAGATTATTTATAGGTGAGGTTATGATGGAATGCTCCTTCATTGTCTTGAGCCGTAGGAAGCATCTTGGGAAATTTCATAGGCTCACGATGGTACATGTGGTGGTCACTTTAGTGGCATGGCCATCATTAAGCGCATCTTGAGAATGGGTTACTATTGGCCCACTATGGAAAAATACTATTGTGAGTATGTCAAGAAATGCATTAAATGCCAGCATCATGCAAACCTCACACATTTGCCATCACAAGCCTTGCAACCCATCCAGGAAGCATGGCCCTTCTCGTAGTGGGGACTAGACTTAGTTGGGAAGATCTCACCCCCATCCTCAAGCCGACACACGTTCATCATAACGACCACTGAGTATTTCACCAAATGGGTCGAAGTGATCCCCTTGACATCGACAACTGGACCAAGGATTACGGAGTTTATACTCCACAATATCATAAGTCATTTTGGGGTCCCTTCAAAAATAATATCGGATAATGGGCCATATTTCAAGAATAAAAATGTGCATGCTTTGATGAACAAATACCATATTCAACATAGTTTTTCAACACCCTATTATCCGCAAGCAAATGGGCAAGCAGAAGCCTCAAACAAAACAATAGTCTCCATCTTGAGGAAGATGGTGAAAGATAATCACAAGGATTGGCATCTACAATTACCTCTTGCATTATGGGCATACAGGACTAGTGTGCGGATGCCCACTGGGGCAACACCATTTTCACTTGTATATGGCACTGAGGCCATCATGCCCCTAGAGTTGGAAATTCCAACCCTACGCATAGCATTACAAGACTTCATAGATGATGACACCGCACGACAAGCCCACCTTGATCAATTAATGCTTCTTGATGAACGTCGAGTCAATGCCTTGGAGCATCTCCACATTTATCAGGATCACCTTACGTGAGCCTACAATAGTAAAGTCCACTTAAGAGAATTCAAAGTTGGAGATCTTGTGCTCAAAGAAAACCAACAAAACTCAAATCTGCTACCGCACCTACGAGACAAATTTATGGTAAATTGGATAGGTCCATACATAATCTCGAAAAGGGTTGGGCCTGGAGCATATCACCTCACATCATTGGATGGTGTTGAAGAGCTTGAGCCTCTCAATATCATCCACTTGAAGGCATTTTATACATAAAATACAAAAACATTCAAATATACATAAAATTACAAAAAAATTGTAAAAACATAAAATATTCAAAAACAAAAATCTCCAAGGGTATCTTCACCACCTTGGTCAAAATCAATCAAAATGCTCCAAGGGTATCTTCACACCACTTGGTCAAAATCAATCAAAATGCTCCAAGGGTATCTTCATGCCGCTTGGTCAAATTCAATCAAAATTCTCCAAGGGTATCTTCACACCACTTGGTCAAATTCAATCAAAATTCTCCAAGGGTATCTTCATACCGCTTGGTCACCTCAATCAAAAATGCTCCAAGGGTATCTTCACGTCGCTTGGTCAAAATCAATCAAAATGCTCCAAGGGTATCTTCATTCGGCTTGGTCACCTCAATCAAAAATGCTCCAAGGGTATCCTCATGCCATTTGGTCACCCCTAAAAAGCCCCAAAGGCACAATAAGCCCTTTGGTCAAAAAAACAAAATAATCAAAAGCACAAAACAATAACAAAAATCAAAAAATACAAAAACATTTGCATCTTACATTTGCATCCACATAGCTGCATTACATTCATATCCATTGCATTTGCACATGTTATGATCACAATCTTGCAAACGATGCCACAGTTTGTATCACAACCACAAATCCATCTTCATCCATTCATCCATGTGTGTAACTGTGTTTTTCAACACAACCATTTAATGTTGCTATACAGAATAGGATAAGGTTTTCTGGTCATTCAACCATATCTAGTGGTCTTATCAGCTTTTGTGGAAAGCCATATTGATTAGTAGAGGGTAAGGTCTAGTGGTGATAGTGCCTAGCATACTTTAGAATCCCATCACTAATTAAAAACAATAAAATCCTAGTTGGTACAAGGGAAAGATAAAAGCTGCAAAAGTGGTCTAGGTTACCTTAAGCGAAAAGGGTCTTCCTTGCTTATCCCCCTATGTGACCGGTTCAAAGGTGTTGAGAATTGGAAAAAGGACAAGTTCCGCCCTACCTAGTTAAATCCCTTGCTTTCATTAAAACAAGCAAAATCCTAGAGTCAAGAAAAATTCAAAAGCAAAACAAGTGATTATCATCACTACATAAATCCCTTGCTTTATCAAAACAAGCAAAATCCCAAAATCAAGCAAAATTCAAAATCAAAACAAACAAGCAATCATCATCTCTACATAAATCCCTTGCTCAAGAGAAAAAAAAAAATCAATAAAAAATAAACAGTGATTTTCATCACTAAGCATGAGCAAGTATCCCAAATAAAATGAAGAAAATAAGGGAATGGAGCTTGAATCCCTGGAATTCTCAGCATTGTACAAAATTGGAAGGTGATCCCCATTACAAGTTTGGTGTACAGCCATGCCTGGCAATGGTGATACCCTTACGCATGATGATATGTCTATCACAATAGCATCTTGCATTTGTGTAGACCAATATTTGCATGTGGATGAGCTAGCTTTAGGTAACCCAATGCTACCTAGTGGTATAGTCCAACTAAGTCCAACATAGGATCAGATGAACAATTGAGGATCCACGATCTTAGCAATGGGCTGAAAGAATCCCACCTGACATCGGAGGAAATGCTTGAGTTCTATCTAAATATATTCATTTGCACACATAGGGATAATGAATATCTAGGTCCATGATGAAAGCCTTGCTTTTCAAAAGTCTTGTGTGGTCAGTACGTAGTTGTTGATAGGGTAACTAGAGTGTTTGAGTCTCAGGAAAAACCTCAAAACTTCCTACATAGCAACAAATCATATCATCAATCGCATCATCAATTTTCTTTATGAGGTTTTGTGAATTAAAGGGTATTAACAAAGTAGGCTAGATACCGGATAGATGTCAGAAATGATATTTAGATGACCACTGACTATTTTGTATCTTTTAAATTACAGAAGCTTATCAAGAAACTACACACATTCCATGCCATTACATTTCACATATGGATGCTCAAATAATTAATTCTTGTGATAAGAGTGATTATTTACATTCATAACTAATATACTTTCTGTGGTGTCGCCCATTAGATTGTGAAAATCATATCATATGCATTCCTTATGTTTTAAGTGATTAAAGCATATAGGTTCATTTACATTAGATCAAAAACCATGTAGATAATGCATTTCACACATTGCATTTACCACATCATAACATAAGTCGAATGCATACAACTAAAAGCAAAATTAAACATGCATTTAACAAATAACATTGCATCCATAAATACATAGATCATCAATCATCCATCTACACCTAAAATCAGATCATTACATCCACATGCATCACATCATATAGCCATAATCAAAGCACATGAAATCCCATAAACATCCACATATGCATACATCATAATCCATCTATGCACACCATCATAAATCCATCACTAAGTCAACTCATGATACATCACATCATGACACGATAATCAAATCATATAAGCATCTACATAAGCATCCATTCAAATATCCACATCATCATAAATATCACCTATCATCTAACACATACATCAACTCATCATAATGCCATCATCACATCACATAAATAAAACAAAAACATAAGCAATAAATACACATAATGAATCATAATGCAAATATCTCATATAAATATGTGTCTCAAATACATGGATGTACAAAAATACCCATGGGCTATAGTCATATAGGTCAACTGACCTCAAAAATAAAATCAAAGTGCATCATCAATCAAACTAGGCCTACGCCCCTGTAGCACCACCCCCTATGGTGGGATCCCTGGGAGTATGATGTGAGCTAGATCCTACTGGTCTCTCTGTATGAGTCTGGGTCCTCTACCTAGGCCGGATGGAAGACTACCCTGATGTGGAGCACCCGCTAACCTGTGATCCACCTACACCTACCCTCTCCCTAGGAGTGGCTCCTAGCCTCCTAATCTGCATCGAGAGAGTGGCAATGTAGGCTGCATCATCAAAAATCTTTACCTCATACTCATCTAGAAAACCCTACATCTGCCTAGTCTCTACCCCTAGATCTACCTCTGTAGGAACCTATGGTGTAGGAGGATCAACAACAATCTGCATCCTAGTAGCACCTCCCCGATAGCAGCTTAATACCTGTATCTGAGCCATGAGCTATGCTATAGTAGCATCTCATTGTACTATAGTGGCATCTCATAGTGCTATAGTGGCATCATGCTGTTGTACCTAGATCTTGGTCGACTAGAGCTTGACCTCTACCTCATGCAGCTGTGCCCTAAGAGGAGAATCTCTCTCCTTAAGATCCAACTCCTCCTCCTCCTCCTAAGAGCCTCCTGCTCCTCTGCTACCACCTGCTCTACCGGTTGGCCCCATCCCTCAGTCCTAGCTCGGACTCTATGCCCTGCTAGATCTGCACCTCCATCACCACCATCATCCTCATGGCCCAGACTACCATCACCATGCCACATCTGATCCCCCCACCACTGTGCAAAGGCCTCTATCACTCCCCCATCGACACCTGCATCAACTACTAGGGCATCCTCCTCATCAGTAAGCTCTGTAATCCATGGTGGGGGAAGGTCTCTCTCTATTATAATGCACCTATACAGGACTGGGACAAATGGCACATCCTGCTACAACCCATACTGATGAAGGACATGAGAGTAGAAGAAATACTCTCTGATGCTGACCTTGTAGCCAATGATCCATCGCTCGTGATGCATCCTAGCTATGAATCTGGCTGGATCATCCCATGTTGGGCACTCATGATATGGGTGCCATATGATATCTTGAGCCTGTAGCCTAGTGAAAGTAGCAATGTAATGGGGGAGCTCCCCACATGAGGGTAGCTCTTGCACTTCTCATGCTCTCGAGCCCATATATTAGCATAACACTACATCGAACCATCAATCTCGAAAATCTCTATAGGGAGCCCTCTAGGATGATCTATACAGATATGCTCCCATCCCCATATCTACAGGAGCAAGCTGCATGTGATGCTGACACGACCCCATCGATGGATGTGATACAACTCATCATAGCACTATGCTAGCAAAGACCTACCCCATGCATAGATGATAGGCTCCTCATTATCCACCAAATCTTGAACCATCACAAGGAGGTTCCATGAGAACCTCAAGCCTGAGAAGTCTAGGATAAGAATATTGCTGACAACCATCAACAACACCGCATACCTCATAGAGAAGACCCTCTCCCTATACCACCGTAGAATAGATACACCACCATATTTATTATCCTAGAAGGTAGCCACAACATGCCTCCCGAACACCCTAGCAAAGACTACCTCACGATCATTAGTGGCCAAAGAGACGATGGCCACTCCATCAAAAGGAATCTAGAAAATCCTATATACATCCTCCGATGTGATAGTCATCTCATCGGTAGGAAGGTGGAAGGTATTAGTCCGAGGATCCCATCGATGAGCCAAGGCCATGAGGTAGGCCTGATCCAACATAATCTAGGGAAGCTTGGTCACATACTATAATCCATGAGCATTGAACCATGCCCAGTCCATATCATCCATACGAGGTAGGAGGTCAAGCAAGAGCTTTGGGTCCCGAGCCCGAGTAGTAAGAATCTAAGGACAAGAATCAAGGTATAACTACAGTGCATCTAAGGCATAAAACATAATAAAACATGGAAAATAGTGCAAATAATGATAGACTATCCTAAGTCTAAGTGAAAAGAGCAATAAATGCACCTAATCATGCAACAAAAATCAATTAATCACCTCAAAAATTAAAAAAATCAAAAATAACCTAAGGCTTCCTGGTCGCTCTCATCTACAATGACCAAGAATCGATCATTGAGGCTAGTAGCGACCAGGCTCCAATGGTCAAATTTTTGATCATTGGGATTTTGAACCGCTATCCATCAACAGATGGCCAAGCCTGGCGAAATGGCCACTCTGAGTGGTAGCGACCGATGGGTGACATGACAAACGCGTATGCCCTAGGCCAATAATACCAAAAAAATTGAAAAAACATAAAATGGGGACAAGCCCACCAAATTAAAACCTAAACTAGGCCTATCTATGGATTCGGTTCATTGCCAGCAAGTTTAGTGAGGTTCATTTACCGGTTACTTAGTGAGGTTCACTTTTACCAAAAAAAAGCAAGGTTAAGGGTTTCGAAGCATACCCGAGAAGCTCTAGCTCCTCCACTCATAGATGCCTCACCCTGCGCAACCATAATCCTCGATGAAAATGCTCCAAGTTGCAAACTATCACTTTCTCTCTAGAGCTCTGAAAAGTGAATCGCCAGCTAGAAGAATGAAAAGTCAAAACCCTAGGCTAATTTTATATTTCCCAAATTATGCCTCTGGCCATTATTGTCATCAGCGACCCACACTTCTTGGCCATTGAGGTCGAGAGCGGCCACAAATAGGCATTTGGGAGCCGTTGGAGCTGACACGGCTAGAAGCACACCAAAAAAGAGAAATTCCTCCCATGAGAAATAACAAAAATCAAATAAACACATTTTGATGGTTCATAATCATCATAATGCTCAAAATAACAAAAAAATCACATAAATACAAAATCTCAAGTAAGCCTCGTATCCAGTTACTTACTCTATCAACTCGATGGTTGTAGCGATTTGCATTCCATGCAATTCGGTGAGATGAGTAAGCTACCATAGGGCTACTTGGGGTAAATTAATCATTTTGGAATGATGATGAACCCCCTCAAATCCCGAAGAAGACCAAGATGGTTGGACTGCTCCATGGGTACGATGGAATCATCCTAATTCCCTTATGACATAAAAACACTGAGCCAAGTGATTCAACACAAAGCCTAAATAGAATCGTTCATCCTAACTCCCTAAGAAGGCCATTTATGGTTGGACCGCTCCATGGGATAGGGATGAATGATCATCATAAATAGTTGAGATCACACTTGGATGGGGGTTTGCCCATTAAAAGAACAAGCACTAGAAAGGAACCAAATTAGTCATATTGGTCAAGCGACTTGTCGCTTCATTAATTGCCCTTCCCTCATCAATTCATTGTGTGAGGGGGTAGTTCAAATCTTCAAATAATCATAATCAAAGTCAACCAAAGATCACTCAATCATATCAAAATTGCGTTCATCCTATGAATCATTGCAGACAACTATTACAAAATTTCCCTTATTTGTTGGGTTCATAAGCAAAATATGATATTTTTAGTTTGTAGCTCTCCTCCGATCGGATCTCATTGTAGTGACATAAGCTACCCGATTGTGTTTGAGGAATGAGTGCAAGTGAATATGTGCAAGCCCTATGCTAAATTAAGCCTTCCAATACGTTGAAGCAATGATTCAAGGGTGTGCATCATCTTGCATGATTGGGCCATCCAACATTGATCAGACCAATGATCATCATACACCCTACAAACATAGTAGTCTACATTTTTGCTCAGCATTGTGTTTTTCCCACACAGTGCATCCCAAAAAGGGGCATCTGTAGACACCTAAAACACGTCGTGTTTAGGAGAACTACTCACATGGGCACATTCATAGATCATGTGACTAAACCTTGGAACCATCCAAGTGCCAAAAGTGGTTTTCACCACTCATCTAGGGCAGTTTTAGCCCATCCAAGCCTGGCCGCTATGAACCAGAGTGGCTGAATCTTGGTCGTTGAAGCTCAGAGTGGCCAATCCCTAGCCATTGTAGATGATAATGGCTAGACCCTAAAATGCAATTTGTCATCAAACCAACCTAATCTCGGGTGGAAGTGGTAGTTTGCATGCAATAAGGCCGAGCAGGGACAACTTTGCATTCCTCCTCACAGCCAGTCTACATGAGAGACTCAAGTCTAGATTTAGACATCAGTTAACTGGCCCTCAAGGGTAGACAAAGACTCAAATTCTCATGCTAACAAATAGTTTGTATGCAGGATTCAGTCCTAGGGTTTTTAGACCTAAACCTAGGACCTCAACACAATATAAGGTGCAAACCTAAGAGCACCAAAGGATCTTCTGGAATCAATTGAGGACTTTATTTTATCATTTTGGAGAGCTTTTTGAGACTTGAAGAGCTTTTCTTGCAGTGAAGCCCTATCGGATCGGAGAGCAAATTGGAGCACCTTTTAGGAGCAACGAAGTGCTAGCCAACTGAGGGGTTATCATCTACAGGATATTCAATACATCGGATAAAAATGACAATCATTTCAACATCAACAACAAGCCTAGATCCATAGCCTTGGAGCAATAGAGATAGGTTTTCATCTTAGCGGCCACTATCTCGGATAGTGGCCCATAGGCCTAGTCTAGGGTTCTTAGCATTAGTTCCTTTCATTTAGCTTATTACATGTTTTCATGCCATTAGCATAGATCTGATTTATTTCATGTACTTGCATTCATAGCATTAGTTTCTATTGTCATTGAGCATATTTCTATTTATCATTAGGGTTATCACTAACAACCTCATCCAGGGAGGCAATCTCGGACAGTTGAGCATTTGTTGTTGTTTTCATGCTTGCAGGACTACAGGTTCACTGGACAGGTTATCAACATACGAAAGCAAGAGGATCCCTCTAGGAACCAGACCTAGAGAAGGAGGCATCTGTAAGCCCTCATACAGTTCTGTGTGCATCATCGGGAAGCCTACGAGAGCGCATCTCCCCTTGCGAGGGGATATCATACATCTGCTGCCCTATTTTGTAAAATATGTATCAAATGAAGGGAATCCCTCAGAGGGATCTATATGTAACCAAACTTGAGAAAAAGCAATAAAAAGCATTATCTATTCATTTCTTCGTATTTTGGTTGTATCTTTCATTTAATGCATGATTAAGTAAATAATATTCGCAAATAGAGTAGTGGACGGTGCACCGCTTCCCCGAGGTTGCTAAATATGGCGATCATGGTGGGACCCCCACCAAGTTTTTTTACTATCTACTATATTATTGACTTAGGTTTTTGTGTGCAGGTTTAGCCGCTCTGGTCTACAATGACTCACAGTCTTAGCCGCTCCTACTAACAATGATAAGAAATCAGTTGCTCTGGGCAACAGCAACCAGAGCTAAAGTGCAGCAGGGGATATAATATTTGTTCTCTAAGCTGGATTAGAAGTTGGTACAACTTTTTTTATTATTTATGGATTTTTTTTTGCTTCTGTTTTCCTAAAATAGTGAATTTAAGACATATTTCGATTTGGAAACCAAGGAATGGAAAGGAAAGAACTTGCATCTTGCACATTTTAAGATTTTTATTAGATTTCCACTAGGTGCTGCTAGGAACAACAACTTATGCTTGTAAAGTCTGCCCTAGAATCCAGCGTGGTAGAAATCATGTGTTGGTTTGCTTGCTTTGAGGCCCTACTAGAGGCCATATCTGCACAAAGTAGAGTACGTCCATGAAACTCATATTAATTTATGCATATTTATGAAAATTGAAACATTATTTGTATTAGGCATATAGGAAAGAGGCATTCCTACTATATGTTGCATGTTATTTTATGCAAATTTAAAATGAACCACACATATGCACACATATTTTAAACATTGGGGATTTGGATTTCATCACCAACCCTCGATTCAGTACGGTGAAGTTGGTATTCATCTCCTTCTATAGGCTTACCCCCTAAATCTTTATAGAATGAAATAAGGAACTTTTTTATAGTGGTACTAAGTTACTCATGTTCAAATTGTCTCCCACTATTGGAACATGCACGCAAAACCACCTGTTAAATTTCAATGCCAATGGGTGTACGGTTCACAAGTTATGGCTCTGGCAAGGTGCATCAGTTCCAATAGATTATGACCTCATTGGAGTAAATGGCACCCCATGGGATTACCCATGGAAAATAATATAGTTAGATGAATTGGATCGGTTTCATTCGAGGCCAACTCCTAGAACCATAGCCACAGAAAATTCTACATCTGGAAGTTCACAAAGTGTTACTTCTAAATGCACCATCCAACCTAGGGAAGCTTCAAAGCGACCCTGCAGTATGCATACAGAGTTCAATGTCACTTCATCTTATCACTTCCCTACCCCAAAAATAGAACCACGTAGATTTCTTCTTCTCTCTCTTCCATTCTTCGATCGATGAATAGGATGTATAATATTTTGATGAATACCTTAACATTTTCCACCTTCGACTTTCACTATTAATATACCTTTTAAGAAATTTACCTCCAACGTTGGTGCATATTAAAATTTAGACTTTGGATTTTGAATTATATTATATTTTAATTATAATTATTTGAATGAATTTAAATATTATAATTTAAATATTTAAACTTCTTATAGGCCTTCCATTAATTTAAAATATTAAATCTCTTTTAGGCCTTTAAGGGGAAACTTTTACCACCATCACCTTAGCAAAAATTCATCAAATAACCTTATTATTTTTCCTCAAACACCATGGAACGAAGTTATATTTTCAACCAACTTGGACATCAAACCTTTGATATTAATCAAACCTTTTGACATTAATTTCATCAATTTTGGACATCAAACCTCTTGACATCAATGACAACAAAACTTGCTAAAATTTCCAACAATCTCCCCCTTTGTCATTGATGGCAACCCCTTTTTATTTAAGCATTCCTTTTACCTTTTTCCAATTTTTCTCCCCCTGACTGAATGCTCTCCCCCTAACTCAAATCTCTCCCCCTTTGACATCAATGGCAAAGGGACACCTTTGGGGCTAAATATAAGACTCTTAGCTCAACCCCCTCCCCACCTCCTCTCCTTGAGGTGATTAATTTTGGGGTGGGAGTATCTCTACTCCCAGCATACAATGCTCTTTTTCTTTGTCCACCTTCTTCCTCAATTGATTCTTTTAATTCTTTTGAATATCCTTGTTCCTTCTTATCTTTGGAAATTTTGTTCTACACCACTTAGCCATATGCCCAAAATTATTGCACTTATAACACTTAATATTGTGGTTCCTTGAATGTGCAAATATCTTGAAGTTCCTCCTGGTGAAGCCATACCCATTCCTATCATGAACCCTACAATGAATTGCTTTATGACCAAAATGATTACAAGAGTAGCAATACCCTTGAAAGAGATGCCCATTTCTGAAATTCCTCGTAGTGAAACCACATTCCTTCTTTTTATGTGTCTTGCACTACAAAGCCTTGTGACCAAAACTATTACATGAGAAGCAATGTCCTTTGAAGACATATTTCCTTGAATCCATTGGTTTCTTAGTCCTTTCTTCCCTGTGATATTTCCTATTCCATCTATTCCTTATTTGTGCATTTTTACCTTCCTTGTTGAACCTTTATTTTTCAACTTATCCTCATAAGTTTCACTTTCTCCTTCACTCTCTTCTTCTAAAGCTTCTTCTTATTTGGATATTGAGCTTGAATTCTCTCCTTGTTCTCTTTGTCCCTCTTCAAAACCAAGTCCTATCTTGTTTTATGAAGATCTTTGTGCATTGATAATCTTATCCAAAGTCTTTGAACTTTTCCCAAACCTGTGTAGCTTGTATTTAGACTCTTTCACTTCCTTCCTTAGTGAAACTACCTCATGCTCTAATATTTCACATTCTAAGACTTTTGCCTCTAAATTTTCTTTAAATATCCTTATCTTAGCTATTGAGTTAGTTAGATCTTGTATAAGCTTTCCCTTCTATTCATCACATTCTTGAAATTGAATCTTGAGTTTTGAGTTCTACTTTCTAACCTTTCTTAATTCCTTAAGAGCAGAAATAATCTTAGATTCTAGATCAACTACTCCTTCCTATTCATTTTTTTATTCTTCCTCTACTTCTTTGTCTTCAAGAGCATCTTCATACTTTTCAGATTTATCTTCAATAGGAGCACTTCCTTCTTCCTCTATTTCCAAGAAGATAATTTCTTCTTCTTCACTATTTGAGGATCTTCCATCACTTTCACTTGAACTCTTGCCTATCTTATCTGCATAGAAACTCTTCTTATGCCTTTGGAAAAACTTATTTCCATGCTTGCTTTGTCCATCCCTGCTTTTCTTTTCATACTTGGATTTCCCTGCTTCCCTTTTCTTATGATCTTGTTTCTCTTCACCACTGTTACTTTTTGCTTCTGTATAGTTAGATGCATAATGACCATATTTACCACAATTGAAATATTTTACTATTTTCATACCTTTGTGCTTTCCTAAATCCTTCTTGTTCCTTCTATCATAGTTAGCTTCCTCATCACTGGTTGACTCATCACTTGAAACAAATTTCTTATCTTTTGCTTTCTTTGCTACTTTGAAGGTTGCCTCTTTCTTCGGGATAGGGTCCTTTACTATTCTCATCTCATATGTTGTGAGTGTTCCCTGTAACTCATCTAAAGTCAATTTTTCAAGATCTCTTATTTCTTCTATGGCTGAAATATTTCCATCAAACCTCATAGGAAGTGATCTTAGAACCTTTTGACAAACATCATATTCTTCAAATTTACAAGTCCTCGCATGGAGTTAACAACCTCATCCACACGAAGTAAGTATGTAGCAATGTCTTCCTCATTTTTCATTTTCAAGTCTTCAAATTTTTTCTTGTGATTTTGAAATTTACCATCTTAACCTTTTTATCTCCTTCATATGCATTCTTCAACTTATCCCATATCTCTTTTGTTGATGTGCAATGCATAAATTTTATAAATTCTGCTTCACGTAATCCACCCAATATTGCATTCATTGCCTTTGAATTATACAAGTGTAAGAGCTTACCATATTTATCTATAGGAGGAGTAGTTGGCGATGTGTACCCATCCTCAACTACTTGCCATATCTCAATTCCTTGTGTCCATTAGGTAAATCTTCATTCTTACACTCCAGAATGCATAATTGTTCCCATCGAATAATGGTGCCTTATTTGATGAAGCTCCACTCTGAGATGCCATATGTGTTCCTGTATGCTTTTCCTTCAAGCTGTTAAACTCTTTTAAAGGAACCCGCTCTAATACCAATTGAAGAACACGAGCTTATACTGAGAGGGGGGTGAACAGTATAAGATCAACTTTTACTTTTCCTTCCCAAACAATATTATCCAATATTATCAATGGCAATATCAATAGCAGTAATCAAAGCAATGCACAAATCATTACACACAATAGAGACACCAATTTAACGTGGTTCACCCAATGTGGGCTACTCCACGAAGAAAATATTTCCACTAAAATTTTCTCAACAAATCTCTTGGGAATCACTTCCCTATTACAATGTTTATGGACCTCTGTCCAAAGGAGATACCAATACCCTAATGCTCTGATTTGTGGATCTCTATCCATAGGAGAACTCTTTCCCCTTTTCTCTAGTTCGTGGAACTTGATCCAGGAGAACTCTTTCTCCTCAACTGGTTCATGGATCTCTCTCCATAGAAGAACTCTATCTTCCCAGCTGGTTCATGGATCACACTCCATAGGAGAACTCTTTCCCTTTGCTCTGGTTCGTGGAACTCTATCCATAGGAGAACTCTTTCTCCTCTGCTCTGGCTGATGATCTTCTAGAAGACTTCTGCCCCCACTACACTGGCTTGTGGATCTCTCTCCACAGAAGACCTCTATCCTCACTGCCCTAGCTAATGGATCTCTATCCACTAGAGACTGATGTCCTCTACTCTGTCACCTCCAAATCTTACTCTCAACTCTGTCTTATATCTGCACCAAACTCTGTCCCAAGTGTAGTACAAATCTACTCTAACTCTGTCTCAGGTCTAGCACAAATCTACTCTCAAATCTACACCAAACTCTGTCCTCAAATCTATCCTCAAGCCTTAACACAAAGCTTGAACAAATCATCAATCAACTCTGCTTATATCTACCCCAAGCCTTAACACAAAGCTTGAACAAATCCAATCAACTCTACTCTCAATGTTGTCTCAAGTCTTCACCAAGACTTTCTCAATCTGCCTTCAAGTCTTCACCAAGACTTGCTCAAATCTACCTTCAAGTCTTCACCAAGACTTGCTCAACTCTGCCTTCAAGCTTTCACAAAAGCTTACTCAACTCTATCCTTAAGTCCCCTCAAGGAATTTCTCAATCTACTCTCAAGTCTTCACAAAGACTTGCTCAAATATACCTTCAAGTCCTCTCAAGAACTTGCTCAATTCTACTCAAACACATGCTCAAAATAGCTCACAAGATATGCTCAATCAATTTCAAATCTTGCACACAATGCTATCAAATGCTTTGTCTAATCTTCAAAGTAATTCCTTTAACTTGAAGTGATTTAGACATATTCTATTCAGAATTCATTTAACCTCTGGAACATATAGAGATTGATGTACTCTATCAAAACTCAATATGTTCTACTCAATCATTAAGTCTGTCACTTTCACAAATCTGATTTCTAATGTTTGCACATTCACTTTCAATATCACTCAAAACCAATGCTCAAGAAGTTTCACTCAATCATTCAATCAATGAAACACAACTTGCTCACAAACCCTAAACAAGTGTTTTCATACTTCTTCAAACAAAGAGCACAATGTGGGTCTCAAACCCTAACTCAAATAATCTTCAATATCTATCTCAAATGTTCTCTAAACATTCACCAATCATGCATATAAAAACTCACTCAACTATTTCCAAAAATACTTATCAAATAATCCTTTTCACTCCACCTTATGTTTCACACTTTCATTTCAATCACTTCTAAACAAAATATAATGTGCCCATACCTTTTTTCTTTGATGGAGATATGTCTTCAAAACTTGTTTTACTCACAACCAATTCCTTTTGTTCCACTTCCAAGGTTAGATAACAATAGTCTATCTCAAAACCTCAAAATGAATATTTCACAACATCCACAAAATATTCCTTCCAAAATGTGCTTAGTGAAATCTGAAAAATATACTCTAGAACCCTTCTTTTGATCTCAAGGAGAATGCATTAAACCTTCATCATCATGCCACAAATATTCTTCTTCATAATGCAAAAGGTACAATAAAATTCAAACCAATTTTACACCTTATAACTCCTAATATTGCAAATTAAATCAACCCAATAATATCACAAATTACACAAATAATTTTTCACTATTACACCTTTTAACTCCCCTCTTAAAATGATTTTCAATCAAACTATTATAATCAAAAACCCTTTTTCAAAATAACACCATACACATTATTTCATGCATTCCTTTTTATCAAAATAAAATGTTTACCTTATAACTCCCAAAGCCACATTAATATTTGCATACCTTAGCACTTAGTACCTTAGGCATTAATTAAAAAATTAATGCATGTGATGCCTCTGCAAGAATCGAACCCCCACCATCTCAAACCACCTACACCTTGGCCATGACCTAACCACTACATGAGCTAAGTGCTCACGTGGAACCTTAAGTGTGCCTACTGTCCTTTGTCCTGGTTGCTGGCACCAAAATATTTTAACAATAAAAACTTTATTCCTCTGTCACTGCTATGTCTCAAACCTGAGACCTCCCTGCTATAACAACCTAGTGCCAAGGGAAGGTGTAATCTGGTCTATCCACTCGGATGGAAGCAAACATCAATGCCACTTCATCTTATCGCTTCCCTACCTCAAAAATAGAACCATGTGGATTCCTTCTTCTCTCTCTTCCATGCTTCGATAGATTAACAGGGCGTATGATATTTTGATGAATGCCTTAACCTTTTCCACCTTCGAATTGCACTATTAACATCTTTTAATGAATTTACATCCAACGTCGGTGCATATTAAAATTTGGACTTTGACTTTCAAATTATATTATATTCTAATTATAATTATTTAAATTCAAATGAATTTAAATATTATAATTTAAATATTTAAACTTCTTTTGGGCCTTCCATTAATTTAAAATAGTAAATCTCTTTTATGCCTTTAAGGGGCAACTTTGCCACCATCACCTTAGCAAAAATTCATCAAATAACCTTATTATATTTTCTCAAACACCATGGAATAGAGTTATATTTTCAACCAACTTGGACATAAAACCTTTTGATATTAATTTCATCAAATTTGGACATCAAACCTCTTGACATCAATGACAACAAAACTTGCTCAAATTTCCAACGGTTACTAGAATCTCTGGTGAATGTGGAGGTGATGGATTAATTTGGGACTTTATAATTATAGGTTAAGAATATAGTAGGCTATAAGGTGGGGGTGATACCTTTTGTTCCATTTGTTCTTGATAATGGGAGGGAGATCCTTTTGGGGAAGGAGAAGGAGAATAAGAATAAGGGATAGAATATATACCTTCACCTACCAAAGTAGTTTTCTAGAAAATATTATCCACATCTTGGTGTTGTGTTTGTTGAACCTATTGTTCTATAACTGACACAAGAGTTTGTTCAACTACTTGCATTTGATCCATTTTCTACTTTATACTAACCTCCCTTTTAGCTTCCCCTACTGAATAATTTACATTTCTTTTGAACATAATAGGTATTGTAGGCCTATCTTTATTAGTTCCACCTTCATGTTGTGTTTATTTTAGTGAAACTTCTAAAACAGGGGATGACTTTACTAGGGTTTTAGTGGTGAATTTCAATAGGTATTGTAGGCTTATCTTTATTAGTACCACCTTCATGTAGACTTATATTTTGCTTCTTTTTCCACTATCTCTTGTAAAGGAGCTTATCTACCTAAGGCTATACATTTTGGCTTTTTAACTACCTAGATATTTTCTATATTACCTATTTCATCTTTACCCAAACCACCACCAGAATAATGCATCTTTTTCATTATCTCAACACCCATAGAGTATTGCTATAATTGCTCTGGTGAAGGCTCAAAAGTGGTTTGGGTTTCTTAAGTTACTGATATAGAATTTATCATAGTCTCTTGTACCTCTTCCTGTGAGGGTGGATAAGGATAATTTGATGATACTTGATCTTTCTTTTTTCCTTTTACTCTTGTTTTTTTTGTAACTCATTGCCAAAATCCTACCATTCTTGGATTTCCATGTTTTAATATGTTTTTCATATAGCTTAGAAAACTCGGTATATGATTCATGGCTTAATCTGGCCTTTGTAGTGCCCATATCTACTCTCATCTGCAACCATTCCATAATTTAACCATTGTCTCATTTATGCTTTTCTTATAATTCTTTGATCTTGTATTCTTTCAATTGGTGATCTTTGTTGTTTTTAGGATCATAATCAACTATTTACTCATAAAAATCTCTCCAAGGAGGAAGTTTTTCCATATTTTTAACATTCCATTCCAATGGAGCATTTTCCTTGTTGTTTTTTCCCATCTCAAAGTGGAGCCTCAAAGTCTTTTTAAATTTGAGGGTTCTTTCTCCATTCAAAGTAATATTTATGTCTAGGAACTTGTCATTAGGGTTATATCTCCATCTCTGTGGGATATACATTAGAACAAATCTCTCCAAATATTGAGAAATTTATTCATGTTGACCCTTTTTTGTTATGGTTATATCATCCACATTACAAGAATAAACTAATGTTCCCTTCCTTCCCTTACCAGTGTTGAAGCTGACATTGATGAAATTAGCCTGCCTCAAATATTCCAAAGCTAATAGTCTATTGGTGATAAAGTGAGGCAACATAAATGGTTTATCAATAAATTCATAGAGTCTAATTATTGTTCCCTTAGTAAGGATATACCAATCACCTTCCTCAGATTTCTCTACATGCAACAACTCCTAAGTAAGAGGTAGAATTCTAGGGCATTGGCCATACATAATATTTAGGGTAGGGCCCAAAAATTCCATGTTGAAACTATAATAAGACTTGGTGTTTCTCAGATAGTCAGTCCATTGGTAAATTGGTATAGGGTCCCTATTATAATTTTTATCAATCATTAGAATCTAGGGCATCATTTGTCTTACAACACTGAGGAACATCCATATCAAGTTTGAATAATTATGAAAAGAAAGGGCCTCTAAATCTCTTTTCATGTTGACCAATTGTTCATGCATTCTTTTGGAGAGATAAGCTGACCCATCTATTGTTTTCATATTCTACTAAAACCTTGTACATTTTCTCATTGGATATGCAATAAATAGTTGCTATCTACCAATCCCTTACATATCAGTCAGATTCTAGATACTCTAGGTAGGATAAAATGGTAAAAAGCTCTAGGTAGGCAAAATGCTCAGTGGCAATTAGAGTTTTGGGAAAAGTACTCCTAGAATTTATAATTTGAAACTAACTGTAAATCCATTTTCTAAAAGGTTCACCATCATGAGCACACCCCTACAATGAATAATATTTGGCTTGGGCTGATGGGTTGAAGGGTTTAGGGGTCACAGGAGGGTCTACGCCCATGGTAAAAAGACCTTGGTAAGCTTGGAAAGTTATACTAAATAGGGTTTTACCCTTAGCTGTCTTTACTAATTTTACCCTAGGGTCATAAAATTTTACAATGGTGGCTATCAGCTCTGGGTAGGGATGTATCAAATCACAGATATAAAATGAAAAAAAGGAGTGGATGGTGCAAATACCTTAAACTGTCATCGGTTCACCCTTTTGAAATTTATCATCAATGTCTCATCTAAGACTTTTTTTCATCATCCACATAATTTTAGTATCTTCCACTACTTGCACTTTATCCACATAGCGCTCTAATTCACCACTCTTCTACTAAACAGTTTACACTGCTACTTTTGATACCATCTCTAAGAAAATTTGTTGAAGGTTGCTCTTTTGGTAGCTTCATCTCACTACTTAATTAGCACTCTTTGGTAGCTTAACACTATTTGTAAAATGAGAAGTAGGTGGATTTCAAGCTTTAAATATCTTGCATGCATACTTTATACCATTAATACGGTAGATGAGCTATTGGCCATTGCATGCTTTAAAATTTATAAGATGAATGAACTGGAAGTAGAACTTGTCACCCCATTCATTGATTGGTCATGGTGTAGAACATTTCGTAGCCCAAAACTTATTTTAATTTACTCTCCTTGAGAATAGACACAAAACACACAATGGGGTAGAGAATATTTTAGCTTTGACTAACTTGACTCCCGATTAAGGACTTGTTGTGTGCCACTACATTGCTTTTTTATTTTTCTCTATACAAAAAAAACTAAAATAAAGAAAGTATAGTATAAATATATACATATGTTACATGGGAAAAATTTTACTCAAATTAAATCTTTAAATGGTATTCATTAACCATAATAAGTTGAATGTTTCCTTCTAGATATTGAAGCTGGAAAGAACGTTTCTCCTTGACCTCAGACACTTTGAAAGGACCATTCCAGAAGAATTCAAACTTTTGGTGGTTTCCTAGTTTGGATCTCTCTACATTCCACCTTAGGACAGAGTCACCCACTTTAAATTTTCTAAATTTGAATTTCTTATCAAACCATCCTTTAGTGTCAACTGAGTGTTTTTGGAAATCCTCATATGCTTGAGTCTTTTTTTCTTATAACTTTAGGAGATGCATCAACCTAGTTTCTATTGGATTTTGATCTAACTCTTCTTCTTGGTTTTCCAATATTAAAGCTAGTATTTCTAAGTGAGTAGGTAGGATAACTTCTTTCCCATATACCAATGCATAAGGGGTGGGCTTGATAGATTTCTTAATAGTGATCATGTCTACCCATAGAGTCTACTCTAAAAGAATATGCCAACTCCTTTTGTTATCCTCTAGTCTTCTCTTTGTAATCCTGAGCAAAAAAAATTTGGTTGACTTAGCTAATCCATTTCCTTGAGGGTAGTAATTAAAAGAGTTCTTTAAACTTATGCCATATTTACTTGTAAATTCAATGTATTTAGCTCCTATAAAATTTGGACCATTTTCAGTTACTATAGCTTTAGGAATGCCAAACCTTGTGATCAAGCCTTCCATGAATTCAATTACTACTTTATGATATGATTTCTTGGTGGGAATGGCTTCAAACCACCTGGTAAGATAGTCTATAGAAGTCAAGATGTACTTATGCCCTGCTAAGGAATTGGGGTTTATTACTCCAATAAAATCTAGTCCCCATTATTGGAAAGGATCTTCCACTTAGATAGGTTTTAGAGGAAATGCCCTTATTACCTTGAAGGTATCAGAAAAAATAGTAGATCAGTAATAGCCTACCCTCATAATTTTCATAGTTGTAACTTTCCCTAAAAAATATCCTCTAGACAATCCCTGATGGAATTCTTCAATGACTTTCTATTTTTGGTCATCTTTTAAACATCTCAAAAGGTCTCCATAGAGATTTTTTCTATATAATCCCTCTGGTAATAGGATATACTTCAAGGCTTGGATTCTATACCTCCTCATTTGTGAAGGATTAAGGTCTTGAGGAAAAACCCTTGTTTGTAAATAGCTTGTCATCTGATCAATCTAGTCAGAACCCTCTAAGGGAAAATCTTTGCTCTATTCTATTGTTGATGGCTGATTGGTTAACATTTGTTCTAAAATTATCTTTTTCTATCATCCCCTGGCATAATAATCTGCCTCTGACTAACTTGGTAGGATGAATTTACACATCATATTCTTGGATTTTGGTAATCCATCCAGCTCTTTTATCTCCTAGTTCTCCTTGTAAGATGAAACTCCTAACATCTAGGTGTACCATATAAACAAGGATTTTACTTTGATCCAAGTTTTGTCTATACTTCTTCAATGAATTCATTACTGTAAACACTTGTCTCTCAATAAAGTTGTATTTGATTTGGTACTCATGAAGAATTTAGCTCTAGAAAAATATGAGATGTTCTTCTCCATCATCATTTTTCTGCATTAGTACAACTGCATAGCTCTCTTCATCTCCATAGGCATACAAAATGAAATCCATATTGAAATCAAGATTCACCAGGACTGGGGTAGTTTCAATAGCTTTTTTAAATGCTTCATAAGCTTATTTCCTCACTTATATCCACTTGAAATCTATTGTATGTATCTCATCCTTTGTAGAGGAAGTACTGTACGACAAGCCCCTGCTTTGGTGGTCCTACTATATTGTTGGGCCCCCTTTTTTCGAAGATATTATCGGACCTATTTTTAGAGGTGTTGGTGGGATTTCTATGATTGGTGGGTATGGGTGGTTTTAGCCCATGGTATTATGCCCACAGTATTCTAATACCACATTTTGGTTTAGGGTTGTAATAGTTTTCTTTATATTGATTGTAATGTCCCATTACGGGCAAGGTGAATAATAATAAAAAGGAGGTGTGGCTCTTGTTTGTTGGATGTAGCCTATATCAAGTGAACTAGGATAAATATCTTGTGTTCTATGTGCATGTATTTTATGAGTTGTATTTTTCTTCTGAGTTATTTATTTATGCATTATTATTCTTGAATAAGTCTGGGTAGAACTCTTCAAAATCTGCATTATTTTTTAGCAACTCTAAGATAAGCTTAACCACTTGAGCAAAGTTTGAGATGAAATTTCTCACAAAATTTATCTACCCAAAGAAATATTACAAGGCTTTTTTATTCATAGGTAAGGGAAGGGCTAGAATTTATTTTACCCTATCTGGGTCAATAGACATCCCTTCCTTAGAAAAACATGTTCTAATCACTTTCCCTCATGAACCACAAAAAATGACTTATTTGGGTTTAGGAAGATACCAAATTATCTATATTTCTTAAACACTTATTTTAGGTGCTCTAGATGAGCTTGTTTCTTATGAAATAAAACAATCATATAATCTAGATAAATTAGGATGACTTTATTGATTAACTCTCCAAAAGCATAATCCACGGCTCTCTAGAAAGTTGTCCCTGTATTGGATAAACTAAAAGGTATCCTTTGATAGGAAAAGGTCCCCCACTTAGTAGTAAATGTTCTTTTTGAACTGATCCTCATCCTTTACCCAGATCTGGTTGTATCTTTAGAAACCATCCAACAAGGAAAATCTCTCAACCCTTGCAACTATCTACAAAATTTGATCAATCTAGGGGAGAGGTTAGTGATCTTTCAATGATGCTTGGTTCAGATTCCTAAAATATACACATAAATGAATGTCCCCATTCTTATTTCTAATAGGAACCAAATTAGCCACCCATGTATAATGCTTGATTGGGTAGATAATTTTAGCTTTTAGCAATTTGAGAAGTTCCTCTCTCATTATGGACTCAATCCTAGGATTTATAGGTCTCTTCTTCTATTTGAAGGGCTTTGCATCAGCTCTAGCTCAATAGTATGTTGCATCATTTTTTTATCATACACCTTTAGATATTCATATGACCAAGCCACAATGTCTTGGTATTTGAGGCATAGAGCTTTGATTTCTTCTACCTCCTCTAGAGAGCATCGAATACCAACTTTGAACTTCTTATCCTTTTCAACTTCAATATATTTATAGGCTTATTCATTGATCTCTATAGCTCTACCTTTCCTCCCATATTCATTATTAAAGAGGTTTTCTAGGGTGACCAAATCCCTAGGGATATGGTTGTTTTTCAATTGAATAACATATTATTGATCTATATCATGAGGTATCTCCTCTTGCACACTGGATAAGAAAGCTTCTCTCACTAGAAAATAAATAATTTGATCATCACTTTCAAAAACCTACCAAAAAAATATATCTATCTGGTATTGCAGGCCTAAAAACTAGTTTGACTCTTCTATCCTTTGATAATCCCATATCTAAATAAGGGTTGAAATTTGAACCATTAACGACTAGAGATTAAAGCAATATATTATATTTTCTAGGGATAGAGTGGACATTAAGGGTATCAAAATATTCCATCAAATCCCACACTCTATTCCTTTACAATTTTAGGTAATGGTGCTTACTGCTGCACCTTCTCTTGATTGACTATCAACTCAAAGTAGTCATATATGTCAAGCATTTTTATTCCCATATTTCTACTTGCATTATTCCCAAGCATAAAGCTTCATACTCTACAACATTTTTAGTACAAGACCATGTTAGTATGTATGCAAAATGTTTTACACCCTCTGAAGGAGACTTCAAAACTACACTAACACCTACCCCATTTTTGCACCTTGCACCATAAAAATGCATAGTCCAGATTTTTATTTCTCTTAGGGACTGATTAGAGATGGTAAGGGTATTTTTTTTAATTTTTTAAGAAATATTGTAAGTGCCCATACCTGTTCCAAATTGATTGTAATGATATCTGAATGACAATTCATCCTCCACCTCTAATTCTTCAAAATATTCTACAAAATTGAATTCATATGGAGTTGAGAGATTACACATATCCTCTTCTATATTATTGATGTGATAGGATACAATATTTTTCAGGAATTATCCTTATCCTATTTCATTTGAAAGGAATCATCATGCCAGAGTAATACAAAAATATATAGAATTCTAACTTAGCAGTGAACTCTCTGGAAAGACACATGCCAAAATAAGGTTCTAGATCTACCACCACAGTTTCTTGCACAATGGTCACCCCTAGATACTTGTGCAACCTTATTAGTACATATTTTACTACTCCAATAGTTTTAACTGGTGTACCATCTAACTAAATAACTCTAGGATAGGATCAGGTATACTCCATACCTATCTCATCGTAAACCACTTTGAGCATGACTATGGTTGAAGCCCCTCAATCAATCATACAATTGTTGACTATCCACCCATCCATTCTCAAAGAAATATAGAAGGGAGAAGGTTTGTTCTTCAAAGTAGGAGTCATTATATCCTTACTAGAAGGTATGCTAAATATTGTGGTAGTCTACTTTTCTTGAGAATTCTTATTCAAATAAGCCTTGAGAAGATCTTTCTGACTAGGAATAAAGAGAGTATCATAGAGACTTATTTTGGAGGGAATTTTTTTCATTTCTTCTACAATGTTATACTCTAATTTCTTTGAAGGAAGCTTCTCATTCCTCTTTTCTGGCTCACAATATTTCCTCTTATACTTTTGTGTAGCCTCAATCCTTTTCCTTTTAGTGATGGAAGGGAATATTAGCTTTTTGTATGCTTCATATTTGGAATTTATTATTTCTTTATCATTCTGTTTCTCATACCTCTTTGGAAAACTGGCCTCCCTTTCCTGGATCTTAGGAGCTATATCTCTCTTTTCAGCTACTTCAGGAATAGGGAATTTATCATTACCTTGCAAGAAATGGTATGTCTTCTTTTGATAAGGGACCTAAAATTGACCCATATTTTGTGGATCAACCTAAAATGTCTTTTTACCTGACCTTGTCATGACAAAAATAGGTTCCTCTTCACAAAGATATTTTCCAACCATGATCTGATCTAACTGCCATAGCATGTTAACAGACCCTTTTGATTTCTCTCGACTTTCTCCATGGCCTATTGAACATAGCATTAATACATAACACAAGAATCTCAATCATGCAGATCATTACATATAAGGCACCATACACTCATAAGACTGGTCTTAGGGAAATATTCTTGATCTTCTTAGTATGTGTTAACCTTGACCCCTACACTATTACTGGTACTAGGCTTCTGATATCTATTGATGAAGGGGTATTTTATTTGTTGAGACCTATTCATCTCTCTTTTCTCCATTGCATTCATCATGTTATTAATAGTTTTCAATGTGCTCTGGATATCTAGCAACAAGGTGGATTTTTGAGGTGCTTGATAGGGAAGTGGTGGAAAAGAAACTAAAGTAGATGATGCTTTGGGAGCTATAATTGGAGCCACTTGAGGAAGTGGTGATGATAGAGAAAGTGGGTACATATAGTAAGGTGTAGTTACCTTAGCTTGGATATGGAAAATATCATAACAATAGGGTATAACTATTTTTGGAGGTAGCCTTCCTACATTAATAAGGATATTTTCTGCCTATACGACTGTGTTATACACTTAGGAGAAGGTGTATACTCCTGACTATTGAGTCTATAGCCTAATTTCTAATCTAAGAGCTCTGATATAGTACATGAAAGCAAGAAGGACATCTAGTTTAGCTTCAGGTGGTATCCTTTTCTAGGTTCTACTAAATCTTAGATTAAAATTTGAGACTGACTCTTGTTGATGCTTCTGCATAGATGTGAACTACTTTAGGAGAGAAAAGAGATCAATGGATTCATTAAATTCCTCTACAAAGGATTCATCTAACATAGCCTATGAAGTGATGATGTTATCTTATAAGGTTCTAAACCAATGCAAAATCTTCCCTCTAAAGGATAGGGCTAGAAATTTGATAATCCCTTCTTTATTTCTAATGTTGTGTATGGCTGCTAAATTTAGGATATCTTGGTAATTCTCGTAAGTATTTTTACTTGATCCATCATATGTAGGTATATCTTTAGATACAACTTGGGGAATATCATGTATTTGGGCAAGTATTATAGGACCAACGGTATCTCAATTAGGATATTTTTATAGAGGCTGATTTGGGTTTAAATTCTATTGTGGAACCATATTTAATGGTGGTGTTATTTATGGAGTTAGTCTTGGGGGTATTTAAGGTGCTAACTCAACTAGAACCTCATCCGAATATGAGTCTAAGAACAAAATTGTATAATAGTGGACCCTATTACAGTAAGCTCATAAAATATAATAGGGTCTTGGTTGATTTTGGTTGAAGACCTGGTATTCAGAAGAATATGAGCTACTAGGAAATACCTCTTAGTTTTTTTATCTTAGGGAGTCACCAAGTGAATTTTCTTTCACTGATTTATGAGTTTAATACAATCCACTAAATCTTGATTCCTTCGAGAAGAGTAGAAATAAAATCTTGTGGGTGAACTAGTGTTTCTTGTAAATAGGGTCCCATCGGGCGTGCCAAAATTTTTGGGATCTGAATTGACATCAAGGTGATCATGAAAATATGACTACTTGTAGTGATCTAGTTAGGCATGCACCTGCTAATCATATTCCAAACCCAAACATTGGATGGATTAAATATTACTTTAACCCAACCTCCAGAGTAGGTTGGTATGCCTTATCAACTAACTTGGTGTTGACTCATTTAAGATCAATTAAATGTTTAAAGATAGGGATATAAATGATTTTAGGGTTAGGAAAAGCAATTATTTAACAGTGGTTGGATAAATCTATCAGCATAGGCATCTACAGGGAAAGCCTCCACAAATAAATTTCTAGTGTCCCACACTTGCGACTAACAACACTTAAAACAAGTAATATTCATTAATTCAAGAACAAGAGATATGCTTCAAGAAACTATTTCAAAATCCATAGTACTAATAATCCATATAGCATAATTAGATCAATACCCAAACTACCATAAAATAATTCCTTTTGAGCATATATTCAAACATGAAATATTTCAAGGCGCTCTAAGTTAGCAATTTAATATCAACAAAAGAGACTAACCATAGTAGAAATAACATAAATGTATTCATAGATCAAATCCCCATTAAACATAGAAGACACCAGTTTGAGGCAAACATCCAAGTAATTTTCCTTCTATTGATTTACAGAAAGTATTACACAGTAGGGAAACCAAACACTTTAGAGCTGACCCTAAAAAATGAGGGTTTGACCTCTATTTTATAGTTAAAATTGAAGAAAAATGAAACATTACAAGGGTTTGGAGTGATAGATTAGCAAGATGTTGAGGTGGTAGCCTCTTGTTTTTTTTGGAGGAAGAAGGAACCACACAATATTTTACTCCCTTGCAACTCAGCTTTTGCAAGTCGCTCGACTTTTATGGCCTTCCGCCCTAGATCAAGATAAATGAAAATCAAAACCATCCATAATTCTTGTTGATGTTATCTAACTATGGATCTACAACTGAATTTGTTGTGGTTCTTGATTTTGATGTTTTGTCTCACTGCTCATTTTATTTTAGAGGCCCTCGAACAATGATCAACCATTTTATCAATTCTTACCTTTATACATATTTTGGAACACAAAACACATGAGCAGTCGATCCCCATTTGAATGGTTGAGATTAATGCATATGAGTTTGGTGTGCACATCCACAATTTACAACACGAGCGGTCTATAGCAAAAATAATTTCTTCCTTTTTAGTTTCCTCAGTGACGTAGAACCATGTTCCAACCTACTCTTTGAAGACATCACTTAATAATGTTGAATCCTTTGTCTACGAGTGAGACCAAAGGAAGATTTTTTGGATTTTATGTAAAAATATATTCTAAGTCGTGTGGGGTAGAACAACATCCTAGAACATTCCTCATATATTTGATATAGCTTTCTTGCTATTTTTAGCCACAACGTAGAACCATTCCCTGAAATATGTCATAAATTACAATTTAAAATTACAACTCACAAGGTTGACCAACGTTGACCGCAGGATGGAACCATTCATTGAGGCACTAGATATAAAACATGCACTAGCCTCCATGGGGTAGAACCATATCATGCATCGCACCTTAGAATATTGATTTATTGGGTTTGACCATATTTATTGTGGCGTGGAACCATGTGTTGATCCACGTGGTGTAGAACATGTGCTATGAGGCATGATTTAGGTGATAAACTTACAATATTTGACTGCATTGGCCGCAAGGTAGAACCTTATTCTAGGCTATGTAGGGTAGAAATTTGCCATAAATTATCAGATCTTCATTGTGCTCTAGCACATTATTTTAAAAGCACTAAGTACAAAGTTGACTGAGTTGACCACAGTGTGGAACATGATGTGATGCACCACTAAGTGGTTTAGAGCACCTCCTTTAGGACTTAGAAAAAATTGAAAAAAGTTTTCTAAGTATGTGGCCATTTTGGGACTACATTCCCCAAATATCAAAATAAATATAGGGTTATGGTTGAAGGACTTTTTTACATTCATCCCCCAAAGTACATGTTCTAAAAATTGATAGTTCCAAGACCACCAATTTAAGTGGGGAGCTTGGTCATAAAATTAATTTTAGAATTGTTTTATGCATGGTCATGATTCTAGCATATTTTTACACCTAGGGTTCAAACAATACATCATATGTACCAATAGTTATGATTTTATGACCTAAAAAAGGGAGAAAATTATCCATCAACTCAAAAGGGAGAGTTATCTTCTATAAATATCCCTTTCATCTCCTTATTTTTTTACCAAATCATTGTTAAAAATCTATAAAATACTTTTATGTTAACATTACTCTTGAAATTTTACCTTTATTTCTATTGCTTCATGCAATCTTTGTTTACTCTCTCATCCTTGTAGGTAAAACCAAAGCCATAAACCACTAATTCACTACCTTCCATGGAAGAGGGTTGGAATATCTACCAAGATTTGTATCCAGATGTCATTGATTTCAATGTGAGGATGATGGGACTCTCTACAATATATCTTATCATTTAGTATCTTGATTTCTTGTAGTGCTAGTACACTTCTTGATAGTAATATTATGATATCCTACGCTTTGATGATGATTCATGAATATCATTTTCAAGTCACAAAGATAGATAATATTCTTTCAAAAATATCTAGCTTGTAGGCTATTCCATGCCTTTTTAGTGCTTTCTTCATAATAGGCCATTCACCCTCCAAATGATTTTCTTTGTATTTTGGAAAGTGAGTAGAAAATGAATTGACTATGAACTTAACATCTTCAATATATGATGTATTGAACCTCTTGGTCTTATAGGTCTCCCATGGCTTATGCTTATAATAATTTCTTTTTTATTCATTCAATGTTTCCTCCTATTGGTTCCTTGGATTGAAATTATCATCCAGTGGAACTCTTCTTATATGATAATTTGAATGCTTCCAAGTTACTTGACTTGTCATATGTTTGGTGTTATACCAAATATTATTGTGTTTTCTCAAGTGTGCTTGAGCAACAAACACATTTTCTTCTTATTATTATTATTTAAATTAGTTCTCCTTGGCTACATTACTTTGATATTCCTTTATCTAACTTTTATTTTGATATTTTGATGATGACCTATTTTGCATTTGGTTCATCTCCCATTAAGGTGATCCATTTTTAATAGAATGTGCCAACATTCCATTATAATGTGTCCCTTTCTTCCATAATGTTCACATATATTTTACGTGTTGAAAGTACTTCTTTGAGAGTCATTCCTTTGATTATAAAATCTTTGAAAACTATTTCTTTTTTAGAATAATTGTGGAGGTCTCATACCTCTCTTGAGTGGCTACTTCCCTCTTTAACTTATAACTAGTAATTGCTCTTATTCTATAGTTGTGAGGCCTCAACTTTTTGAAGTAGGCTCACCAACTTCTCAAAGCTTAATGTTTGCTCAGTATTATTTAATTTATTCATAAAAAACATTATACTTGGATGGGATTGATCTCAAAATAATAGGAACTAAAAATTCATCAAATACATGTGTCCCTAGTGCTTGCAATGATGCTCACAATTCTACTATTCTTCTCATGAATAATTCCAACGTTTCTCCTCTCTTTCTCTTTAGACAATGGAGTTGGCTTTGGATGAATAAAATTTTATTTTTATTCTTGGATTCAAATGCTATAATTAGCTTCTCCCATGCAACCTTGGTTGTGGTCGTATCTCTAATGTATGCTTAGATGTCATGTGCTACTCTAAACATGATGATGATTCTTGCCTTTCAATCTACATTATAAAAAAAAATTGATATTCTCCTTATGTAGTAGGATGGATATTTATTCCATCTAATAGATGTCATGAGTGTGGTCTTCTAGGTAGTATAATTATTTTCCTTCAATAAATAGGAATCTGGTAACAAAAACTTTGGTGCTCCACTATCCATGATAAACTTTCATAAAATCTAAATATTCTTCTTTTATTGAGTCTACCTCAAAATGTTTTTTTGATGAATATATATATGCCTATACTCATGTTTTAATTGATATTTCAAAAATATAAGATGATTGTGTCTTTCTGAGTAGAGGGAAATGTTTCTTCCTCTATGGAATATCCCCTTTATATTTTCACTTTTCAAATAATATATTTTCAATTCCTTTTATAAAAAAGGAGTAATCTATTCCTTTTTGTTTTTGTTATTTTTAATATGTACCTCTAAAAAGTTCCTTCAAAAATCTATATCTTTTGTTTCTTTAACAAACATAAAAGCCTCTTTGTTCACTTATGTACACTCTTCCTTTGTGAAACACACCATTTTTAATTTCTTTACACCTTTTTTCAAAACCTTTGATTGCACTTAAAATTTTATTGTGCAATACCTCCAAGACATCTACAAATGATTTATTGATAATTGTCACTTCTTATTTGATTGAGGTGATCATTCTAAAGTCTTTCTTGTTCACTTTTCATTTGCTCTAGGTGAGAATTTTATCCTTTGGGAGCTTAGTTTTATCATCTACTTTCATGTATAACATCTAAGTTTTTCTCTTGCTTTGACATCTATGTTTTTCTTCTATCTACTTCATCTATTTTCACATTTGTCTTGATGTTTACAATATTCCTTTTCAATTGTTGTGATTGTTATTTTTTCCACATGTTTTTAGTTTCCTTCTAAGATGGTTCCATTGTGATGACCTAAGTCTCCTTGGATAATGTAGAAATATCCATGGGAGAGAAGGTAGTAGAGTGTTTTACTTTCTTTTTTTCTTGTAATGATATTTTCTCTTCATTCCTCTCATTCTACCTTGTTCATGCTTTGTAACCTTTACCTTAAGATTATTTTGTTAAAATATGAGATTTTTGTCCATTCTATATTTTTATTCTTGCTTTATAACCTTTTCCTTGAGGTTGTATAGTTGAAACATGGGATTTATTCCAATTAAATGTTCTATATTTCTTCTTCCTTATTTGCCTTTCATTTTTCTAAATATGAGTGAGTACTCATTTCATGAACTCTTTTAACTGCTACTTTCTCTTGTTCATCTTAATAATAATGAAGTTATATACTTGGTTTGTTATCTTCACTTGGACTTTGGTCTGGTGTTTTGTTAACACCATTCTCATGTTTTTAGAGCTCTTCTCCACATGATTTTATTTCTTCTCTATGTAGTAGGAACCTACCTCGCATTCACAATTCAATAATTAACTTTATTTCTCTTACTTCAACTAGATTTCTCTCCTACCCAAACTTTGGTAGAAATACTTAATGTTTTTTTTTCCTTGTTTTTACTTTTCATTCCAAATGTTGAAGGGCCTTTGAAAGGATTATACAAATATTTTAACTTTTCCTTTAAACATGTTCTCTTGGAATGTCTATAAATAGCTTCAATGGACTATTTTAAATTTCCTTTAAATTTTCTTTTCAATACCTTTTAAAAAAGCTTCAATAAAAATTTCAATTTTCCTTTAACTTATTTCCAATGCCATTCAAATAAGGCTTCCATAGACTATTTTTTATGATAATTTGTGGGCTATTTAAGTTTTCTAACTATTTTTTATGAGACTTTGTGGGCTATTTAAGTTTTCTTCAAAATTCTTTCAATATATTTCAAAAATAACTTCTTTGTAATTTTCAAAAAGGAGCTTGAAATGACTTCCTTCATTGCAACTTTTGAGGAGCTAAAAGTGTCTTCCTTCCTTGCAACATTTGAGGAGCTACAAATGGATTACTCTCTTACCTTAATTTGACCTAGTTGTTTACTTTAAAAAAAAATCCTTTGATAGAGTTTTTTCAACTTGATTTTATTTTATTCTACCATGGAATTTTGCTTCATGGTGAAAATTTGTATTGTTGGACATTTTGAGTGGATGAGTTGTCATTGATGTCAAGAGTGAGTGGTCATTGATGTCAAGATTTCAGCACCAGTCAGTGGCAGTTTTAGTGGGCAGCATTAGTTTCAGGTTCTCTAATAAGTACAAAAGGATAGTCCGTCTTCAATTGATCAAGACCCAGTTCCAGGAAGTCAGATGAGGTCCAAAGGGCAAAGAAGAGGCCCGGGCAAATAATATTATAATATTACAAAGGAAATTTAAATTAATTAAAAATTAATTGATATAATTTTATTATAAATTAATTTAATTAACTTTCATGTTACTTAAGTTAATTATAAGTTAATTTTAATTTAATTATAAATTAATTTTTATTAATTTAATAAACCCTAAAAAAGGTTATAAAGTTAAGGTTAAAAATCGAATTTAAAATTCGATTTGAGCACCGACTTTTTATGGCAATAAGGCATCATGTATAAATAAAGGTAAAACCTTTGCCTTAGAAAAACCACCAATGCTTTTATTCGAATGCCCTAAGCTCTAAAACGTGCATAGAAAGGACACAATAATTTGTGTGTTGAAAATTCTCCGACAGCAAAAAATGAAGAAATAGGAGCTAGGCTCCTCTCACCCTGCACATGTGCCACGTAGCGTAGTTGGTGACGACAGAAGGTGTTAAGACGTATTTTTGGCAAGGAGGACGCAGGTTGGAATCCCATGGGGTTCACGTTTTGCAAGGAAGTAAGGTCTTCATTTTAGAAGCAACGCCAACGAGGAAATAAAGGGGGGCAAGTGCCTTCCCCTCCTCATGGAAGCACCTAGCCCATGTGGCGGGATAGCGCCTTGGTAAGGTGCTCGGTAGAGAGGTTTTGGGGTAGAAACCCATCGAGGCTTTTTTGGCAATTGAGACAAAGGTATGCACTGATGATTGTTATGTTGGTCACTTAATTTGAAATGTGCTAAGGTTGAAGGAAAATAAAAATATTTTTGTGTGCCTAAGGTTGAAAAATAAATTTTTGATGGTTTATAAGATTTAATTTTTGCCTAAATTAAAATTGGTTATTAAGTGTTTTGAGGGAGATAAAAGGGTAGGCAATTATTATTTTTGAAGGGTTATTTTTGAAAGATTGATTTATCAATTTGGAGATTATAAGGAGCAATTTGAGTGATTATTTTTATGTGTGATTTGATGATTGCTAATTTCAAGGAGTAATAAGGTGTATTTGGGATTGATTATTTTTATGTTTAAGAAATATCTTGAAAGAGAGTTAGTGTGATATTTTGTCATCTAACAATTGAAATTGGTAAAGAAGGAAATTGTGATTGCGACAAGTTTTCTAAGGGCACTTCTACATCAAACAAAAGGGATGGGCACATCTTCCTACTAAGTGATTGTTGAATGTTGTGAATGCATAGTTGGAGTGAAAAGGATTGTTTGGTAAGCATTATTGAGTGTATTTTAAATTAATGCTTCAAGGTTTTCTAGAATAAAGAGTTGTTGATAAAACCTTATTTTATAAGCATTATTGTTGAAGTGATTATTTGAGTGAAGAACTTGAACTAGGGTTTGCAAAGATCATAAGTATCATTGTTATGTGAGATTGATTGATAAGCATTGTTGGAAACATTTGAGTGAGTATGCTTGGACTAGGGTTTATGAGCAAGGACTATTTCATTGAGTGATTTATTGATTAGAGTTGGTTGATCCTAGTCAAGTGGATGTGTTAAAGTGATAATTCAATTTCTATGAAATAATTTATTCTATATTTTTGAATTGATTTGAGAAAGAGATTGAGTGTTGATGAATATGAAACATATTGAGTCTCTAAAAAATATCTATATGTTTATGTGATAAAAGAGAGATTGAAAGTGATTGAGAGTTTATGAGTGTGAAACATATTGAGTCTCTAACAATTATCTATATGTTTCTATGATAAAATAGTGATTAAGCATTATGGTGAATGTGAAGCATATTGAGTCTCTAACAATTCTCTTTATGTTTCTATGAGATTGGACAAGTTCTAGTGAGGACTTGTTGAGCATATTTGGGATAAGTCTTTGAGAAGACTTGTGGATAAATTTATGTGAGCTTTTGTGGAAGCTTACAATACAGAGTTTGAGGACAGATATTGTTGAGGAGATTGGACAAGTTCTAGTGAGGACTTGTTGAGAAAATTTAGACAAGTTCTAGAGAGGACATGTCGATAGATTAGTGTGAGCTTTTGTGGAATCTTACAAGGCAGATTTGAGATAAGTCTTCGAGAAGACTTGTGAGTAGATTTTATTGATTGATTTATTCAAACCTTGATTTAAGGTTTGGGGCATATCTAGCAGTGTTGATTAGTTATTAGATCAATATTTGTGTTAAGGATTGAGGATAGATTTGTGCTAGACCGAAGGACTATGTTTAGTACATATCAGAGGATAGAGATTGAGTAGATTTGTGTTAGAACAAAATATTGTGTTTAGTGCATATTTGAGACATAGCTTTGAAGGTGATATATTATAGAGGACGACAGTCTCCAATGGAAAGAGATCCATTAGCCAGGGTAGTGATGATAGGTGTCTTAAGTGGATAGAGATCCATTAGCCAGAGCAATGGGGGTAATAGTTCTTCTAGAAGATCACCAGTTAGAGTTAAGGAGAAAGGAGTTCTCCTATGGATAGAGATCCATGAACTTGATTAGGGGATTGGTGTCTCCTTTGGAAAGAGATTCATAAACAATGTAATAGGGAAAAGATTCTCAAGAGGTTGATTGAGAAACTTTTAGTGAAATATTTTCTCCATGGAGAAGCCCACATTGGGTGAACCACGTTAAATTGGTGTCTCTATTGTGTGTGGTGATTTATGCATTATCTATACATTGTATAATATTGATTGGAAAATAAAAGTAAAATTTGGTCTTATACTATTCACTCCCCCTCTCAGTATAAGCTTATGTTCTTCAATTGGTATCAGAGTGGGTTGCTTCAGAAGATTTTAACAACTTGAAGAAAAAGCTTTCAAGAACACAATGGATTCTAATAATGGGTACTCTAGATAATTCAACACCAATATTTTATGGAAGCGATTATATATTTTGAAGTATGAGAATGAAGATTCACCTAAAGGCACTTGGAAATGAAATTTGGGAAGTAGTTGAAAATGGATACATACCACTAGTTGATCCACCTATAGATAAGGAAGGTAAGATTCTACAACATTACAATTCAAAAGCAATGAATGCAATTTTGAGAGGTTTACATAGAACATAATTCATAAAAGTTATGCATTGTAAAGATACAAAAGGAATTTGGGATAAGTTGTAAAGCATATATGAAGGAGATAAAAGTGTCAAAAAGGTAAAGATACGAAATATCAAGGGGCAATTTGAAGAATTAAGAATGAAGGATGAGGAAAACATTAGTACTTATCTACTTTGGATATATGAGGTTGTTAATGTCATGCAAGGACTTGGACTTGAAGTTGAAGAATTAGATGTTTGTGATAAGGTCTTAATATCTCTTCCAGAAAGATTTGGTGAAAATATTTTTGCTATAGAAGAATCAAAAGATGGTGATTCTTTGATGAGAGATATGTTACTTGGTATTCTTATAGCTTTTGAGTTAAAAACAAAAGAGGAACCTAATATCTAGAAGGAAGCAACATTCAAAGCTACTAAGAAGACAAAGGATAAAAAGTTAGATTCAAGCAATGAGTCATCCAGTGATGAAGAAGCTAATTATGGCAAAAGGAATAAGGATTCAAGAAGATTTAAAAATACGAAATCTATTAGATGTTTTAATTGTGGAAAGTATGGTCACTGTGCAACTGATTATCAAGAAGCTAAAAATAACAATGATGAAGAAAAACATGATCATAGTTACAGGGAATAAAAAATATATAGGTACCAAAAGAAAGGTAAGGATGGAAAAAGGAGAAAACGAAAGAAGTTCTTTTAATAAAAAAAAAAGAGCTACTATGCAGACAAAGCAAGTAAGTACTCAGGTGCTAGTGATAATAGTTTCTCGAACAATAATAAATATGAAGTTCTATTTCTGATTGAAGAAAAAAAGAAGTTAAGAAAAGGGCACCAATAATTCTCAAGTGTTTTAGATGTGGTAATTTTGGACATCTTGAAGATAGTTGTACAAGGAATGGTTTCAGTTTCAGTGATGATGAATATGAGGATGCACTTGAAATACCATAAGAGAGTATTCTAATGGCACTAGAAGAAGAACAAGGTGATCCTATAGAAGACAAGTCAGAAAAGAATTAATATGTTCTCAAAGGCAAAAAAATAGAGGAAGAATAAAAAAAGAAGTTTATCTTGAGGGAGAGCTTATTTATGCTCTTAAAACCTTAAAGAAGGTAAGAAAGCAAAACTCCCAACTTAAGATTCAAATTCAAGAATGTGATGAAGAGAGAGGAAATTTTATAGAGGATCTAAACAAGTCAGTGGCTAAGACAAAGAAGTTCAAGGATAAGTTAGAAGAAAAGGTCTTAGAATGTGAAAAGTTAGAACATAAAGTAGCCCTACTAAGGGAAGAAGTAGAGAATTCTAAGGATAAGCTACACAAGTTTGGAAGAATTTCAAAGAATTTGGATAAGATTATCAAGTTACAAAAGCCTACATTAAACAAAATAGGTCTTGGATTTGAACAGGATCAAAAGAAACAAGAAGAAGAGTCAGCCTCAATTTTTGAAGAAGAAGAAACTTCAAAAGAAGATAGTGTAAGAAAAAGTGAGACTTCTTAGGATGAGTTGGACAATAGAAATTTCAACAAGGAAAGGAACAATGCACAAATAAGAAACATATGGAATAGGAACCAACATAGAGAAAAAGAGACTAAGAGACCAATGAGGTCAAGGTAAGTAAATTTCAATGGATGATGTTTCTCATGTCACAGATTTGGGCACATGGCTTCACAGTGTAGGACACATGAAAGATAGGAATATGGGAACTTCAGAAGCAGGCAACTTTTCCATGGGTATTGCTACTCATGTAATTAGTTTGTTCACAAGGCAATGAATTGCAAGGTACATGATAGGAATAGATATGGCTTCAACAGGAGAAACCCCAAGACATTTGCACCTCCAAGTAATAATAACATTAAGTGTTATAAGTGCAATAATTATGGACATACAACAAAGTGGTGTAGAGCAGATATTCCAGAATCAAGCATGAACAGGAACAGGAATAGGAATGGACATGAACAAGAATAGGAATATGGACATGAACAGGAATAGGAACATGGACATGAAAAAGAATAGACAAAGTAATCAGAAGGATTAGATGAGAAGGAAAGAGGAAAAAGGTAAAGACCAGTGCTTTCTGGGAGTATAAATACTCCCACCCCAAAATTAACCACCTCAAGAGGAGGTGGGGGAGGGGCTAAGCAAAGAGACTCATTCTTAGCCCTGAGCCCCAGAGGTGACCCTTTGCCATTGATGTCACAGAGGGAGATATTTGAGTAAGGGGGAGATATTTGGTTTAAGGAGAGAGCATTGAGTTAGGGGGAGCAATTTCCCAAGGGGAGCAGAACAGGAAAAATGTCAAGTTTTGGTAAAAATAATTTGGGTTGCCATCAATGACAAAGGGGGAGATTGTTGGACATTTTGAGTGGATGAGTTGTCATTGATGTCAAGAGTGAGTGGTCATTGATGTCAAGCTTTCAACACCAGTCAGTGGCAGTTTCAGTGGGCAGCATCAATTTCAAGTTCTTCAATAAGTGCAAAAGGATAGTCTGTCTTCAGTTGATCAAGATCTAGTTCCAGGAAGTCAGATGAGGTCCAAAGGGCAAAGAAGAGGCCTAGGAAAATAATATTATAATAGTTTATTATAATATTAAAAAGGAAATTTAAATTAATTAATATAATTTTATTATAAATTAATTTATATTTAACTTTCATGTTACTTAGGTTAATTATAAGTTAATTTTAATTTAATTATAAATTAATTTTTATTAATTTAATAAAATTTAAAAAGGGTTATAAAGTTAAGGTTAAAAATCGAATTTAAAATTCAATTTTAGCGCTGATGTGTTATGGAAATAAGGCATCATGTATAAATAAATGCAAAACCTTTGCTTTAGAAAAACCACCAATGTTTTTATTCAAATGACCTAAGTTCTAAAATGTGCGTAGAAAGGATGCAACAATTTATGTGTTAAAAAGTCTTCGATAGTAGAAAATGAAGAAATAGGAGCTAGGATCCTCTCACCCTACACATGCACCACATAGCGTAGATGGAAATGGTGAAAGGTGTTAAGACATTGTTGGCAGGGAGGACACAAGTTCGAATCTCATAGGGTTTGTATTTTGCAAGGAAGGAAGGTCTTCATTTTGGAAGCAGTGCCAATGAGGAAATAAAGGGGGGCAAGTGCCTTCCCCTCCTCGTGGAAGCGCCTAGCCCACGTGTTGGGCTAGTGCCTTGGTAAGGTGCTCGATAGAGAGGTTTCAAGGTCGAAACCCATCGAGGCCTTTTTGGAAGTTGAGACAAAGGTATGCACTGATGATTGTTATGTTGGTCACTTAATTTGGAATGTGCTAAGGTTGAAGGAAAATAAAAATATTTTTGTGTGCCTAAGGTTGAAAAATAAATTTTTGATGGTTTATAAGATTTAATTTTTGCCTAAATTAAAATTGGTTATTAAGTGTTTTGAGGGAGATAAAATGGTAGGCAATTATTATTTCTGAAGGGTTATTTTTGAAAGAATGATTTATCAATTTAGATATATAAGGAGCAATTTGAGTGATTATTTTTATGTGTGATTTGATGATTGCTAATTTCAAGGAGTAATAAGGTGTATTTGGTATTAATTATTTTTGTGTTTGATAAATATCTTGAAAGAGAGTTAGTGTGATATTTTGTCATCTAACCATTGAAATTGGCAAAGAAGAAAATTGTGATTGAGACAGGTTTTCTAAGGTCACTTCTACATAAAAAAAAAGTGTGGGCACATCTTCCTAGTGAGTGATTGTTGAATGTTGTGAATGCATAGTTGGATTGAAAAGGATTGTTTGGTAAGCAGTGTTGAGCGTGTTTTGAATTAATGCTTCAAGGTTCTCTGGAATAAAGAGTTGTTGATAAAACCTTATTTTATAAGCATTGTTGTTGAAGTGATTAGTTGAGTGAAGAACTTGAACTAGAGTTTGCAAAGATCATGAGTATCATTGTTATGTGATATTGATTGATAAGCATTGTTGGAAATATTTGAGTGAGTGTTCATATTCTTGGACTAGGATTTGTGAGCAAGGACTATTTCATTGAGTGATTTGTTGAGTAGAGTTGGTTGAGCCTAGTCAAGTGGATGTGTTAAAGTGATAGTTCAATTTCTATGAAACAAATTTTTCTATATTTTGAATTGATTTGAGAAAGAGATCGAGTGTTGATGAATGTGAAACATATTGAGTCTCTAAAAATTCTCTATATGTTTCTATGATAAAAGATAGATTGAAAGTGATTGAGAGTTTAGGAGTGTGAAACATATTGAGTCTCTAACAATTCTCTATATGTTTTTGTGATAAAAGAGTGATTGAAAGTGATTGAGCATTGTGGTGAATGTGAAGCATATTGAGTCTCTAACAATTCTCTTTATGTTTCTATGAGATTGGACAAGTTCTAGTGAGGACTTGTTGAGAAGACTTGTGGACAGATTTGTGTGAGCTTTTGTGGAAGCTTACAATATAGATTTTGAGGACAAAGATTGTTGAGTAGATTGGAAAAGTTCTAGTGAGGACTTGTTGAGTGTTGTGGCTGCTCCACAACTAGCCCCAAGAATTGAGGACCCACCTTTGAATTTTGGTCTTAGGAAGTTTGTATGATTTGAGTATATTTTGATAAACCCTTGCTCTTGGAATTTGTTCATGTTGATATCAAAATTCATTTTGGGGTGTGTCCTCCCCATTGTCTTTTGTAGTGTTTTCGTGCTTTGGTTGAGGTTTGTGCTTCAAGTTTTTAAATGTTGGTTGATGGGACTTTGTTAAGTCTTTTGAAGTAGAAATGCTTCTCACTATATGAAGTGGCTCAAATCAAACCTTCAATAAAATAAAAACAGAATGAAAGAGCTTGAATAATAATAAAAAGTAAAAAATTAAATCTATATATATTTATATATAAATTTAACAAAAAATAAATAAAAAAATAAAAAAAATCATTTAAAATAGATAAAATAATGAAAACATATATGTAAAAGATGATTTCATATCCAATAATATGAAATATTATTATTATCTATAATTCCTATTATAATAATAATAATAATAAATGATAAATAATAAATAAAAATAATAATAATAAATAAATAAACAAGATTTAAAAGTGAAAATAAGTGAAATAAAATATAAAGTAATATATATAAGATAAATTATATATTATATGATATATATTATATATATGTATAAGGTTTAAAAGAAACCCATGGATTTCTTTTGATCTAGAAAGAGTATAGCCCCGTTGCTATCTTTAGATTTTTAGCTATTATTATTTTTTTTAAAGGGCTCTAAATTTGGTTTGGGGTTTTGTGCAGGTGACTCAGCGCCGGTGGACCCCACAACCACGTAAAACGTCACAAGCAAATGATGGGGTGGCCAATATGCGCACAAACCCAAGGACATTAGACTTGGACGAGAGGAGTCATCGACGAATCGACGTGGAACGAAGAGTGGCACGACGACCGATGAAAGCCATACAAGTGGCGACTCATCACGAGGAAGGACCACCGGACGAAGAACGTCAACAATGGGGAAGTCGTGGCAGTGGTAAAGCAAGGGCGTCACGAGTGTTTGGAGGGAATTTGATGTGGATAGCCACGCGAGCCTGGAGGGTTACCAAACAGATTCTAAACGTAGTGGATCGGTGAACAGTGTGGATATGATAGGTTCGGACGGCGTGAAGATTTGAATATGTGGTGTTAATAAACTCGGTGAAAGGGTGGTTACGGGTCAGTGTGTAAGGTAATCACCTTCGACGTAAATAGAACATTTTCAGAACGTTCGGATGGGGCGGCCACAACGATAGCAGACCCCACGACGGGATAACTCCAACGCCAACACGACCAGAAAGCGGTTCGAAGAACGCCATCACCGGGATCACACGAGATGCTAGGGTTGTTGTAATGGGGATGTTGGAAGCCACCAGAGGTGCTGGAATAGAGGTCATAAGAAGGCTGCTCACATGTTGCAGATCGAAGAGCGAGAGAAAGACGTAGTAACCAGGTTTAAGAAGGGCACGAGGCCTCACGAAATCATGAGGTAAAATTGATTGGAATTGTTGTTATATCGTATGTTGTTATTAAAGGAGTTTCGTTTGCTTATATCACAATGCGGGAGGTATAAGGAGTTATGGTATATATATCTATTATAATATGGGATATGGGGAGTCAGGGGGTAATTAAAGGTTTAAAGTTTATTCATATCTTTTAATTATAATATAAGTATAAAGGAAGATATAAGGGTTTAAAAAAAACAAGTGTTGCTTTATATTTATACTTTGCATATATTATAAGGCACATGGAAGTTATAAGGAGAATGATAAGATTTAAAGTTTTATTATTATTTTGTTTTGCTGCCTAATATGAAAAGATGAAGCTTATGTAAAGCGGGTATTCAAGGTTTGTTTATTTTTGTTGTTGGGTAGTTATTATTTTTGTATGATGTTAAAATGGGTTACAATGGAAGATGAAGCAAAATAAATTTGTTTTATCTTATATTTTTCTTTAACATCGTAAAGAAGAGGGAAGGTGAAACGAATGGAGATATGGAAGCTTTAAAAAGCCCAATGAGGCCATTGTAAAGGGGCTGGAAATTTTGTAACCAAGGAGATTTTTGAAATACAAGGCTTTCATTTTGGCAAGAGCAACCTTTGTGAGCAAAACCAAAGGGAGATTACGTCTAAGACTATTGTTTTATTGTATATCTTTTTTGCATTATTTTTTGCTTATATCTATTTGTTTATGCCATGAAATGGGTTGCAATAGGTGAATGCTAAAGATAATGCAAATTTTATTTTATCCTTTGAGTCTCGCACTTGGTCTAATCTGATTGTGCTTATGTTGCAGGTCTGTTAGGTCAAGTTGTTTTAGATTCATCTCACAACTTGGGGTTTTGCAGGGAGGGGATTGCTAACCAAATTTGATATTATTTGTTTTTCCAGCTAACCTTGTAGATAAGTTCTGTTTCTATTTTTTGTACTTAGAATAAATTTTCAACATTCTCTTTAGTTGCACATTTCTCATTCTGGTCCATTCCAGAATTTTGTTTAGTTTTTCATTCTGGTCCTTCCAGAATTTTTATTTTTTTTCAATTTTATTTTCATTCTGGTCCATTTTCTAGAATTTCTTATTTTATTTCTGGTTCATTTGTTTCTATTCTGGTCCTTATCCAAAATTTTGCACCTCCAAATACATCAATTTAATTTTTAGATAAAATGCTGGTTTAGGAGGGCTACTAACGCCAAATTCACACTAAGGCAGATAAAGCAAATGAACACTGACATGCTAACTTACTAACTTTTACTAACACCAAATTCTAACATAGGGATAGTGGAACATTTATAATGAAGATAAAATGAATCCACTAACTTTAAAATGAACCACACATTAAAGGCACGGATTCTAAAATGAAGTGGACTATTCCACGCACTTTTGCATTTGAAATCCTTTTAATTTGAAGATAAAAGTCATTTACTAACTGGGATTCAGGGTAGATCATACTAATATCAAGAGCACTAAAAGAATCAATATTTTGCATTTTGGAAGATTTTTAATTGCTAAGCATTGTTTGAACTATTCAAGGCCCCTTGTTAACTATCACTTGCAGGTTTGAGTTCATTCTGGTATACATTTGTTGTTATCTCATTTTCATTGATTATATACTCACAAATGTTAGCTTACCAGAACCTTGGAGAAATGGGTGATTTCACTTAATTTCTTTGCAAGAGAGAGTTTTCAATTTAATACTCTATTTGTGGTGATTATTTTGCAATAGGGCAAAATATTCACTCAACATTTTGGTGCTAGAAGGAGGGCCTTCTTTATTGCTTTGTGATTTAGATCTTGTCTAACGATTAACGTGGGTAGTTTTGTTTCCACCTTATTGTGCTTGTAGGTACAATATTTATTCAAGTGTTATTGTGAGTGATTTGTGAGAAGTCTTTTAGAGAGTTAGGGTTCCCAAGTTGGATCAACCTGAGTACATAGCTACTAGGTCTAAAACCACCGGGGAAACTATTTTCCAAAGTCTTTCTCCCAATTCTAGAAGACCAAGAAACAAAACTCAACAGATCGAAATCCCACCCAATATACTTGAGCTAGGGTCATCATTAGACTCAAGTACATCTAGTGGGCCTGCACCCACTATTTCTATTGTGATAGCTACATCAAGTGTATCTGTCCCTATTACTACGATTGCTAATGTTCCCGTAGGGTCATCACCATTGAATAACATGGCCCAACAACAACAACAACCACCCGCTCTTTGGTGTGGTGTGCAAAGCTCTCCCTTGAATATACCTAGGGATGTCCATGACTTACCTAGGCATATTGAAATATCGCTACCCAAGTTCATACATGATGGTCCCGTTACCACTGAAGAGCATGTCCAAATTTACAAAGACTACATGTTCAGACATGGGGTCACTCACGAAGATGTTGCATGTCAAGTATTTCCCAATAGTTTGGACCATGTGGCTAATGAGTGGTACATAAATCTACCCGTAGGGTCCATTACTTCATGGGCCCAATTGGAAGCTGCCTTCATTAGCCAATTTTGGTTGTTGTTAGATCCTTCCATCATCTATAATATATTTGTGTCCTATAAATGATTACCCAATGAGCCTATTAGGACGTTCAATGCTAGGTTCCAAAAGCTATACACGAATGTAACTCGCCACTTTGCGGTAGATGTCGTTGTGGCTCTTCAATTATATTTTGGAGCTTTAGATCCTATAACATCCTTATTTTCTCGAAGAAATCCTCAGGTTACGACTCTTGCCTTAGCTTACGTCGAGACAATGACCCTTGAGCAACAAATGAACTCACCAGGAGGGGGGTTGTCTCAATGGGCTGGGATGGGACAATATGGTCCATACAGTCAATTCGCCATGATGAATCAGGTAATGGCATCACAAGTGCCAACAATGAACAACTTCCAACAACCATGTCCATTAACGCAAGCGTATTCACCATTTCTTGCTTTTCCTAACGCATCCATTCCACCACCAGCCATGTTGCCAAATAATCAGATGACCATGCCAGGGTTCAGCATGGTCAATAATCAGTTGACCATGCCTGGATTCAGTGCAATCAATACCCAAAGCCCAATGACTTATCCTTCGATCACACCGCTTCAAAGTGTGAATCCTGGATGGAACCAAAATACTCAGAGTCAAGCCATTGTGCCCATTCCAGAGGTGGCTAATGCAGGAAATGCATTTGGACCTGGAACTACAGTGCCCCAACCGAAAGGGCCTAAAGCTAAGATGGATAAAATGGAAGAACAGTTAGCCAAACTGACAATCAACATGGGAAACATAAATAAAAATTTGGCACAATCCTCCGGATATAACCGACCTCACAACCATAGAGGAAAGGGGCCATACAACACTCATCCCAATAATGGGTGCGTACCCAACCCAGTAGCCAATCAGGCAGATGTGTTGGAATATTATGGTGAGTTAGAACCTTGTGATGATGAATTGCCCCATTGTTGCCAAGGGAAGCAAGATGCTTTGGTGACAAAAGTTGTCCACATCCAAGAAAGTGAGGAAGAGGAGGATATTGAGGTCTTAGGAGAAGAAGATGAAGAGACTTTGGAAGTCCAAGCCACTAGACATTTTGGGAAAGGAAATCATCGGTATTACACAAGAAGCTCTAAGGATCCCAAAACTTCCTCCACTCCTCCAAACAACCCCTTACTTCCTCCTGATACAAAAGGTGAGGTTAATCCACCTCCTCCACCGATTGTGGAGAAGTCCAAGCCAAAGAAAAAATGCCAAATTCGAAAAAACTCACTTATGACTTAGAAGAAGACATGAAGAGAAATAAGGCTAATATCTCGTTGTTCGAAGTAGCTAAACTTTTGGGTCAAGAGATAGGTTCGCTGAAAGGGTTGAACCCACCTAGTCAAGTCCATGAAGCCAAGGGTGTCGAGTCTCAATTGGTTCTGAAAAGGGAAAAATGAGAAGTACCTCCCTTTCTCATAACCATTAGAATTGCAGGCAAAAATTTACACAATTGTTTGATAGATTCAGGTGCTTCGACCAACATCATGCCCCTGGAAATTTGCCAAAAGTTAGGACTCACACCAATCCCTTCTAAGAGCAAGGTGGTACAATTGGATAGATCTGTTATGGATGCGGTTGGAAGTCTAAATGATGTCCTTATTCAGATTAACTTAGAACCTAGGGTTCAACATCACATAGATATATTGGTGCTTAATATTCCTACCAAATATGGAATGGTATTGGGAAGAGATTGGAGTAAAAATTTGAATGGGTATATTGTAACAGATTCTTCCCATATGTGGTTGCCTTGGAGAGGAGTGGCAAATCAAATTTGGGTGGATAGTGAACCTAGACTCAAGGAGATGATAACTGAATACAATAGACCCAACGAAATCCAATATGTTGAAACTGAATTAGGGGCCTATAGCTTGGACATAGAAGAAGTTACCGAAGAACCTCAAAAGGAGAATTTTTCTTGTAACACTTCGGAAGAGGATAATTTGGTTTGGACTCTAAGATTTGATGGATCTAGGTCAAAGCAAGGTGTTGGAGCTGGTATTGAACTTACATGTCCAGGTAGCAAGCCTATACTTGCTGCCTATAGATTATAGTTCCCAGCCACCAACAATGTGGCAGAATATGAAGCGCTTATTTTTGGACTTCAATTGGCCCTAAGGAAGAAAGTCAAATGTCTCAAAGTGTTGGGAGATTCGGAGTTGGTGGTTAAACAAGTTAAAGGGCAATATACTTGTCGGGATAAAATATTAAGCCTTTACAAAACTAGAGTTAGGGAGTTAATAGATGAGTTTGATGCTTTTAATATCTCCCTTATTTCTAGGAAAAATAATCGAATGGCAGATTCTTTAGTTGTGGCCGCAAGCATGCTCAAACCTGTGGACCATAAGAAATGCAAGAAGTTTTCAATTGAACTAGTGCCATGCCCATCAATACCAGATAATGTTATTAATTTCCAAGTATTTGATAGTGACAGACACATTTTCAATTTTATCACTAATTCTGGTATATTTGAAAATCAAGTCATTGATGAAGATGAGAGGGGGCAAGAAGAAACAGATTTGAAAAAGGAAGCAACCGGAGTGTGGAATGAGATGCCAAATGGTATGGCTTCTTTAGAAAAAATATTTGATATTGGATATCAAGCAAAAAGAGGTAGAAAGGTACCACCCCCTAAGGAAACATGTGATTTAATCAATTTAGGGAGTGCAAAAAATCCACAAGAGGTATTCATCGCTAAGGCATGTACCAAGCAAGAAAAGGAGTCTATTGCTTAGGTGTTAAAGGAATATATGGATTGCATAGCTTGGAGTTATAAGGATTTGAAAACATATGATCAAAATGTGATAATGCATACGATTCCATTAAAACCAGACTCCAAACCTTTTAGATAGAGACAAAGAATGGTCAACCCGTTATTAGAACCACTAATAGAGAAAGAGGTGAAGAGATTGCTAGAAGCAAAAATCATCTTTCCTATTAGACATTCCACATGGGTTGCCAATCTTGTCCCGGTAAGAAAGAAGAACGGAGAGATAAGGTTGTGCATAGATTTCAGGAATTTGAATAAGGCTTGCCAAAAGGATAATTACCCATTGCCTACTATCGATGAGATTCTTCAAAAGGTGAATGGGTCAGAAATGATGTCATTCTTGGATGGTTATTCAGGATATAATCAAATTCTAATTCATCCAAATGATAGAATGAAGACAACCTTCACGACGAAATGGGGAACATTCGCATATAGGAGAATGTCATTTGGATTATTGAATGCAGGTGCAACTTTCCAACGAGCCATGGATTTCATGTTCAAAGGGCTCATTGGTAAGTGTATCATTGTTTACGTTGATGACATTCCTGTCTTCTCTAAGAAAAGGGAAGATCATGTTAGGGACTTGAGAAAAGTACTTCAAAGATGTAGGGAACATGGGATCTCCCTTAATCCAAAAAAATGCATCTTTGGAGTAACGAAAGGTAAGCTATTAGGTCATGTCATTTCCAAGGATGGGATTGCTATTGATCTAGAAATAATCTCAGCTATACTAGCCATTCCTCCACCTAATAGCAAGAAAGAGTTAAGATCCTTTTTTGGTAAGATTAACTTTGTGAGGAAATTTATTTCAGGTTTTGCCGAGATTGCCAAGCCTTTGAATGACATGTTAAAGAAGGATGTTCAGATCAAATGGACAAATGAAAATAGGGAAGCTTTCAAAAGCATCAAGGATGCTATCTCTAAAGCCCCTATTTTAATTAGTCCAGATTATTCAAAGCCTTTCTATGTCTATACTTTTGCTTCAGATCATTCTTTTGTGAGTGTCTTAACACAAAAGAGTGAGGGTAGCATTGAAAATCCCATAGCCTTCTTGAGTGCTCCGTTGAAGGATGCAAAGTTGAGATATTCTATTTTGGATAAACAAATGTATGCCCTATTCAAGACCATCAAGAAATTCAGGCATTATCTAGTTCACAGTAAAGTCTTTGTTGTAGTTCCCGACCCGACCGTTAAGTCTATGTTTTTACAAAATGAACTAGGTGAAAGATGGGGGAAATGGATTTTGACCCTTCAAGAATTCGATTTGGAAATCCGACCCATGAAAATAGTTCATGGACAAGGTTTGGTCAAGGCAATTGCATAAATTGATCCATTGATATCATGCCAACATTACGAGGTAGATGACATAACCAAAGATGAGTGGTATGTTGATATTGCATATTTCTTGTTGCATGGTAAGTGTCCATCACATTTAAATTCCACTCAACGTAGAGCTTTGCATTTGAAATCTGCAAATTTTTTGATTAAATCTGGTGTTTTGTATAGGAAGAACCATGAAGGGATTTACCTTCGTTGTGTTAATCAAGAAGAGGCGACCCAAGTACTTAAGGATTTCCATGGTAAGTATGGAACTGGACATGGGTCAGCCAATGCTATAACTCATCAAATCCTTAGGGCTGGATACTATTGGCCCCATTTGTTCAAGGATGCACATGCTCATGTGAGATCATGCCACATATGTCAAGTGGCGGCCAATAGAGAAAGAAATGTTGCAATGCCATTACAATCTGTGGTAGAGGCAAGGCCTTTTGCACAATGGGGATTAGATTTTATTGGGATCATCAATCCCAACTCATATGATTCTCATAAATATATCCTTACTACCATAGATTACTGCACAAGGTGGACCGAAGCTATTCCTACTAAGCATGCCACTTCAGAGGTTGTCATTAAGTTTTTAGAGGATAATATTGTGACTCATTTTGGAATGCCCAACGCAATTGTAAGTGATAATGGCTCTGCCTTTTCTTCTTTGGAGTTTGCAAATTGGGCATATGATAATATGGTAAGCTTGAAATTCTCCTCAAATTATTATCCACAAGGTAATGGTTTAGCGGAATCCTCTAATAAGAACTTGTTGTGTGTAATAAAAAATTACTTGAAAAGAACCCTAGGGATTGGCATAGCAAGTTAAAGTTCGCCCTTTGGGCTGATAGGATCAGAACCAAAGAATCAATAGGAACATCTCCGTATCATTTAGTCTATGGGCAGGATCCCATATTTCCCATAAATTTAAGGTTACAAACATTGCATTTCATGAAAGAATATGTTGGAACTAATGATAAACTTGAAGCTAGGTTAACACAGTTAATGCATCTTGATGAGAAAAGAGATGAGGCTATGCTTCATTTTAGCAAACATCAAGATGTAGTGAAAATATGGTTTGATAAGAGATCTAAAATCAAAACATTTAAAATTTTAGACCTAGTTTTATTGTGGGATAAAGGACATGAAAAGAAAGGAGATCATCAAAAGTTTGATTGTTTGTGGTTGGGTCCATATCAAATTTCTGAAATCCTAGGTGAAAATAGTTTCAGATTAAAAACCTTGGATGGGAATGATTTGGCTTTGCCCGTTAACGAGCTACATTTGAAGCACTACTTTCAGGCCTAAAAAGGGCAAGATCTTGTATTATATGTAAATATGTTTGTGTTTGATGATGTTGAGTTTGATTTGTGTTTGTATTCATTCGCTTCCAATATTTTGTTGATTTTTAGTCTTTTGTATATAGCTTGGGTGTGTTGGTTTCATGTTTAGTTTTGGGTTTGGATTTTTTTATGTTTGCAAGTTGATTGGGTGTTTTGTATTCATTCGCTTCCAATTTTGGTTGTTTTCCAATATTTTAGAGTGAGATGTCAGCTCATGTCCTCATGAATGTTCAATAAGACCAAGAGAATGTGAAACATCAGAATTGTATTGCAGAAGGCTCCACAATTATCACAAACACATTAAAGTATATCGTTTGAAACTTGTGATGCATGAAGTTGTCAATTTTGCAAATTAGGGTGAAATATTTTACATGCTCCATCTCATTCAGCCTCATTTCATGGTACATTTCACATTACATTGCATCTCACTTGCATCTACATTTCAAAGGCAATCACCGAAAACATGTCAAATTCTCTTAGGATCATTGCACAATATACACTAAGAAGATCTTGAGATTGGGAACTGATGCCGAAACTGTCTTGAACCAAACACGATTTGCACATATTAAAAACATCTTGGGTAAAATGGTCAAAACCATCCTTGGGAGAAAATGTGAGGTGAAAAGAGTCATTCTTGTCGGTCCTATCATGCAACATAGTCCATAAAATAGTGGTTTTCACCACTTCCACAATACTTGAAAACCCAAAATCAGAGTAGTAAGGATAGGGTCAAATTCTCATCATACTTAGGTTGAGAATCCGATTCCCCAAAGCTCTGATTCTGCCTCCATCACACCATTGACTATTGGGTCGTAAGGATCATACTACATATCCCCTGGAAGGATGGGTAGTCATCCCCAAGATTCAAGAAATCTAAAGTAAAATATTCATCATTCCACTTCCATCACACCACTAACTATTGGGTTGTAAGGATCGTACTACATGTCCCCTTAGAAGGATGGGTAGTCATCCCCAAGATTCAAGAAATCAAAAGCTAAATCATGGACTATGGGGCTAACCTCCACCGGGGCTATAGATGCTTGACTGGCAGTGGAGTATGCTCATGCATGGTGACATGTCTCATTTAAAAGTGAGACCTCTGACCGCTCACACGGATAGGCTAGCCTTGTGGTTTCATCCATAACAGGTTTAATTATTTTGGTCAAGATGAGGTAATAAACTCAGATCAGAGTAGTAAGGATAGGTTCAAATTCTCATCATACTTAGGTTGAGAATCCGATTCCCCAAAGCTCTGAGTCCACTTGCACACACTGGTTCGGGATGGTAGCGGTTCATAACCAAGCTCTTGATCTGGTAAATGAATTCACTGCACACACATTTGGTCCTAAGAGGGTTAGATAATTTTAGTGTGTTTGTTTATGGTACTAGAATGTTTGAGTCTTTGCAAAGTAGGCCGTTCATATTATAGCATCCTTTCAATACATCCAATCTTGCATAAATCATCCATAACATATCATATGCATCCATGTGAAACTGACGATGGAATGTGGAATGGTTTCAAATGATAAGGAATGAATCACTTTGCACACACTGAGCTGATGCTGAATGATTTTGATGGTTCATATCTTTTGGTCTATTTTCATTCTCTGGATACTTGCTGATGCTTGTAATTTTAATTTTTGGGTTTTGTGTGTTTTTAGGTTGGGTTCTCACCGAAATGCTAGGAGCATTTCCCAGTAGAGTCGCCATTTGTTGTGGTTGCTCCACAACTAGCCCCAAGAATTGGGGACCCACCTTTAAATTTTGGTTTTAGGAAGTTTGTATGTTTTGAGTATATTTTGATAAGCCCTTGCTCTTGGAGTTTGGTCATGTTGATATCAAGATTCATTTTGGTGTGTGTCCTCCCCATTGTCTTTTGTAGTGTTTTCGTGCTTTGGTTGAGGTTTGTGCTTCAAGTTTTAAATGGTGGTTGATGGGACCTTGTTATTTCTTTTGAAGTAGCCATGCTTCTCACTATTTGAAGTGGTTCAAATTAAACCTTCAATAAAATCAAAACAAAATGAAAGAGTTTGGATAATAATAAAATTTAAATCTATATATATTTATATATAGATTTAACAAAAATAATATTTTAAAATAGATAAAATAATGAAAACATATATATAAAAGATGATTTCATATCCTCTCCTATATATACACTTTTATATATGTGCAATAATATAAAATATTATTATTATCTATAATTCCTATTATAATAATAATAATAATAAATAATAAATAATTAAAAAACAAGATTTAAAAGTGGAAATAAGTGAAATAAAGTATAAAGTAATATATATATATATATTATATATTATATAATATATGATATATAATACATAGTATATAATATATATTATATATATGTATAAGGTTTAAAAGAAACCTATGGATTTCTTTTGATCTGGAAAGAGTATAGCCCCGTTGTTATCTTTAGAGTCTTAGCTATTATTATTTCTTTTAAAGGGCTCTAACTTTGGTTTGGGGTTGTGTACAGGTGACTCAGCGTCGGCGGACCCCACAACAACGTAAAACATCATTGGTAAATTACGGGGTGGACAATATGCGCACAAACCCGAGGACATTAGACTTGGACGAGAGGAGTTCAGTGGCACGACGACCGATGAAAGCCATACAAGTGGTGGCTCATCACGAGGAAGGACCACCAGACGAAGAACGTCAATAATGGGGAAGTCGTGGCAGCGGTAAAGCAAGGGCATCACGAGTGTTTGGAGGGAATTTGACGTGAGTAGCCACGCGAGCCTGGAGGGTTACCAAACATATTCTAAACGTAGTGGATCGATGAATGGCGTGGATATGATAGGCCCAGACGACATGGAGATTTGATTACGTGGCGCTAATGAACTCGGTGAAAGGGTGGTTACGTGTCAGTACGTAAGGTAATCACCTTAGCGGAATTGATGTAAATAGAATGTTTTCAGAATGTTCGTATGGGGCAGCCATAACGATAGCGGACCCCACGACGGGATAACTCCAATGCCAACACGGCCAGAGAGGGGTTCAAAGAAAACCATCACCGAGATCACACAAGATGCTAGGGTTGTCGTAATGGGGATGTCGAAAGCCACAAGAGGTGCTGGAATATAGGTCATAATGAAAAGGCCACTTGGAATATATGTGTTGCTTTATATTTATACTTTGCATATATTATAAGGAACATGGGAATATATGGAACATGGGAGTTATTATTGGAAATTTGAGTGATTTTATGTTGTCATTGATGTCACATGGATCACATTGAGTTTTGGTGGCCAAAGCATTTCATAAATAAGCATTTATGATATTTTGGAGAGCATGGATATATACAGGGTTTTTGTGAAAACCAAGGCAGGCAAAATAAAAGGTTTTATTTAAAACCATGGATGGCAGATTTGAAATGGGTTTTTCTTAAAACCCAGGTTGGCTTTTCGTTTCATCGAAAAAGGTGCCCCGATGATGGAGATATTTAATTTTAAATATTTAAGTTTAAATTTTAAATTATTTAAAATTAAAATTAAAATTAAAATTTAATTTATAGCGCCGACGTCAAAGAAAGGAAAAGGCATAAAACTAATATTTAAATTATAGCACCGACGTCAAAGGAAAGGAGGAGGACATATATATATATATATATATATATGTCCAGAGTTTCGATTTATTTCTCTAAGCGCTCGATTTGATATTTGGATTCGAATGGTAAAAGAGCCTGCGCATCGTGTGTCGAAGTGTGTGTGAAAAGGGTTTTAAAAGGCTTACGATTTTCGCGTTCGTTGAAGAGACTATTGTGGAGTAAAGCCAAACGTATAGGCCTCCTTGGCCTAGTGGTTCATGCACTGTGTGTGAAGCAGGAGGTCCTGCGTTCGATTCTTGCTGGAGGTGTTTTGCTGTGTTGAAACGCGTGAAGCGCGTTTTGTTTTCGAAGGGCGTAGATATTCGTGGCATAAGGTTTTGTTGTGTGCTCCTTTTGAGCACGTGAGGGCATGTGGCCCAATGGAAGGTTGGTTATGGTTAAGGCACTGAGCAAGGAAGGTCATGAGATCGAATCCCATTAGGGACAGAGGCAAGTTAATAATTTTTAAATATATTTTATTTTTCTAAAGTTGCCCTAGGAGGAATAAGGGTTATGATGCATGTTTAAAAAAGGAGAGATTTTTGGTGATTTAATTTTTAGAAGTATATCATATTATATATCGTTGGAAAGCTTATTCCGAGGGCTATTTGATTAACTTGCTTAGAGGGAGAAATAAGGTGTGTGTAAAGAGATATTTCTGATTTTGTAAAGAGGTTCAAAAGTGAAGGTTGCTTTGTTCTTTTTCAAAAGAGATTAATTCATTTATGAAGTGACATGGTGTATGTTATTGAGTAGGAGTAATAAGGTGTTATTTGGATGTTATTGTTGTGTTATTAATCAAGATCTCTAACCCTTGTTGAAAGTTGAAAAAGAAAGTGTGTTGAGTGAGACAGATTTTGTGGACAACCAAAAGGCTTCTTCATATTCATAAAAGGTATGGGCACATTCTCCTATTGATTGTTTATGGTGGTTGATTTCTGAAATATCATTGGAGAGAAAAGGATTAATTGTGGTTTCCTTTTCGAAAGTAGTTGGTTGAATGTTTCAAGGTTTTCTAGGTTGAGAGTTGCTATTAAACCTTGTTTTATAAGCATTGTTGTTGAAGCCATTAGTAGTGTGAAAAACCTGAGATAGGGTTTGAGAAGAACATGAGTATCATTGTTATGTGAAGAATGTTTTATTAGCATTGTTGTTGAAGCCCATTGGTTATGCAAAGAACTTGAACTTGAAAAGAACATGAGTATCATTGTTATGTGAGATTTGTGGTTGAGCATTATTGGAAACATTTGAGTTGGTTGATACATGCTTGGACTAGGGTTTGTAAGAAAGAGTTGTTCCTTGTGGTAGTTGGTTGAGAAGAGTTGTTTGAGCCTAGTCAAGTGATTGTGTGAAGTGGTTGTTCAAGTTCCATGAAACAAACTATTCTATATTATAGATTTGAGTTGAGATTGAGATTTGAGGATAGAACATATTGAGTCTCTAACAATTCTCTTTATGCTTCTATAATATTGATTTGAGTTGAGATTGAGATTTGAGGATAGAACATATTGAGTCTCTAACAATTCTCTTTATGCTTCTATAAGATTGATTTGAGTTGAGATTGGATTTGAGTATAGAACATATTGAGTCTCTAACAATTCTCTTTATGCTTCTATGAGATTGAATTATTGAGCAAGTTCTTGGTGAGCTTGCTAGAGCAGATTTGGGCAAGTTCTTGGTGAGCTTGCTAGTGCAGATTTGGGCAAGTTCTTGGTGAGCTTGCTAGTGCATATTTGGGCAAGTTCTTGGTGAGCTTGCTAGTGCAGATTTGGGCAAGTTCTTTGTGAGCTTGTTTGAGCAGATTTGGACAAGTTCTATGTGAGCTTGTTGAGTAGATTTGGACAAGTTTGGAGTTTTGTGTGAGCTTGTTGAGCAGATTTGGACAAGTTCTATGTGAGCTTGTTGAGCAGATTTGGACAAGTTCTATGTGAGCTTGTTGAGCAGGTTCTGAGTGAGCCTATTGAGCAGGTTCTGAGTGAGCCTATTGATAGAGCTTTGGAGGTGACAGAGTACAGAGGATAGAGTCTCAGTGGATAGAGATCCAATAGCCAAGATAATTGAAGATAGATCTGAGTGAGGAGTCTTCAAGTGGAGAGAGATCCACCAGTCAATGCAGCAGAGAGACAGAGTCTTCTAGAAGATCACTAGCCAGAGCAGAAGGGGAAAGAGTTCTCCTATGGAAGAGATCCATGAACTTGAGATTAGGGGATCAACATCTCCTTTGGACAGAGATCCATAAACATTGTAATTGGGAAGGATTCCCAAAGAGATTGATTGAGAAAGTTTTAGTAAAATATTTTCTCCATGGAGTAGCCCACATTGGGTGAACCACGTAAACTATGGTGTCTCTATTGTGTATGGTGTTTTGTGCATTGCTTGATTACTACTATTGATATTGTTATCTATACACTGCATAATATTGAATTGAAAAGAAAAGTAAAAAGTGGTCTTATACTGTTCACCCCCCTCTCAGTATAAGCTTGTGTTCTTCAATTGGTATTAGAGCGGGTTCCTTCGAAAAGGCTAACAACTTGAGGGTAGATTCTACAAGAACATAGATGGCTTCACAGAATGGATCATCTACAAATAAGGCTCCACTATTTGATGGTAACAATTATGCTTTCTAGAGCATGAGAATGAAGAACTACTTGATATCACAAGGATATGAGGTATGGCAGATGGTTGCAAAAGAGTATAAGGTTGAAGGTGATCCCGAGGTAGATAAGACTATCAAGAAATTGGTTGAGATCAATGCAAGGGCAATGAATTGTATTCTGAGTGGGCTACGTGAGATAGATTTTGCAAAGGTCATGGTATGTAATTCAGCAAATGAAATGTGGACCAAGTTGCGGAATACCTATGAAGGAGATTCCAAGGTAAAGTTGGCAAAACTACAAACTCATAGAAAAATATTTGAGGAATTGAAAATGGAAGATTCTGAAGATATTGCATAGTTTTTACTTCGAGTTGATGAGATTGCTAACACCATGAGAGGTCTAGGATTTGAGATGAAAGAATCAGATGTTACTCAAAAGGTTTTGAGATCACTTCCCATGAAGTATGATGCAAAGGTTTCAGCAATAGAAGAAACAATGGATATCAACAAGCTAACAATGGAAGAACTACAAGGAACTCTCACAACTTATGAGATGAGGAGAAGTAAGCATCAAGTTCCAATAAAAGAAATTGCATTCAAGGCTTCAGAGAAAAAGAAAGGGAAAGTTCCAGAGACAGATAGAGATTTAGATAATGATGAGGAAGCTAACTTCATCAAAAGGAAAAAGGACTTAAGAAATTATAGGGATATGAAGAAAGTCAGATGCTACAAGTGTGGTGATTTTGGTCACTATGCATACAAGTGTCCACATGAAGAAAATAGTGATGATGAAAAATAGGGTCACAGAAGAAAAGAAGATGGAAAGCATAAGCATGACAAAGATGACAGATACAAGCAAAGCAAGTATGAGAAGAAGAAAAGTTTTCATAAGACAAAGAAAACCTTCTACATTGTAGAAGCAAGTGATAGCTCAGATCACAATGATAGAGACAAGTCAAATGATGAAAAGGAAGAACATCTATTCCTAGGAATAGAAGATGAAAGAGAACAATGCTTTGTGTGTGGTCAAAGAGATCACAGATCAGGATATTGCAATGGCTTCAGTGATAGTGAAGATGAGATGACACATCAAGGAAATAGGTATGGTCAAAGAAATCATGAGAGTTTGTTTGCTATAGAAGATTATAATGATCTTAGTGATAGTGAATATGAAGAAGGGTTTTTCTATGGGATAAAAGAAATAGAAGAAGTCTCACTTTTGGTAATAGAAAAAGAAGAGGATGAGCCAAGAAAACAAAAAATAGAAGTCAAAAGGCTAAAAGAAGAAATTAGGAATCTTGAAAACAAGATTCGAACAGATGTAAAAATTAGAGTAGAACAACTTCAGACAATCAGTGATCTAAGATATGAGCTTCAAAATGCAAAAAGGATAGAGGAAAGGATGAATGAAGAATTAAGGACAATAATGACAAGACATGACACATTAAATGAAAAGGTTCAAAAAGGAGTGGAAACTTATTTTAAAGTTGTATCTTATTTCCAAGAAAAGTCACACTCAAAAGGAAAGGAAGTTCTAAAATATGAAAGCAAGGAAGCACCTAAGATTTATGAAGAAAGTTCCAAAGTTCCTATGGCTCCAAACATCCAGTTTGGATCTTGTTTTGAGATAGGTGAATCAAGTTCAAAAGGAAAAGAAATTCTTGAAGAGGAAAGCAAGGAAGAAATTAAGGAAGAGGATTTAGATGCTACAAAGAACATTCAAGGATACAATGCACAAGTCAAAGATGATTACAAGGATAATGATCAAGAAAGGTATGAGGAACCAAGGCATGAACAAAGGGCTTTTCAAGGACATTGTTTTTCTTGTAATGGATTTGGACACAGGGCTATACACTGAGGGATCCATGGATCAAAGAAGTTTGATTTTGCTAGAAGAAACTTCAAAGGAAGAAGGTATGGTTTTTAGGGACATTGCTTCTTATGCAATAGGATTGGTCATAGAGCTTCTCAGTGCAAAGAAAATGAGCAACATGGTTTTGGTTTTAGAGCTACACAAATCAGAAGTCATGGTCATAATGGTCATGAAAATAGAACTTCACAATACAGGGTTCAAGAAAGGAATGGATATGGAAATTATTTCAAGAAAGAATTCAGGATATGGGCACCATCCAAAGGCTACAATATCAAGTGTTTTAATTGCAATAACTTTGGACATATTGCAAAATGGTGTAGGACTCAATTCCAAACAAGTTCAAGACAAGAAGGTCAAGCGGTTTCAAGGCAAGAAGGTCAAAAATGTTCAAGACAAGAAGATCAAGTAATTCATCAAGAGAAGGATATCAAAAAAATATGGAAGGAAGTTGATAGAGGAAAGAAACAATGTAATATGGGAGTAAATGTACTCCCACCCCAAAATTAATCACCTCAAGAGAGAAGGTGGTGAGGGGGCTAAGCTTAAGAGTCATATCTTTTAGCCCCATAGGTGTCCCTTTTGCCATTGATGTCAAAGGGGGAGAGATTTGAGTAAGGGGGAGAGCATTGAGTTAGGGGGAGCAGCCTCCAAAGAGAGCATTGAGTTAGGGGGAGCAGCCTCCATAGAGAGTATTGAGTCGGGGAGCAACTTTGATTCTCAGAGATGGTTTTTGTAGTGATTGTGGTGATTTACAATAGAGGTGTTGCCATCAATGACAAAGGGGGAGATTGTTGGAAATTTGAGTGATTTTATGTTGTCATTGATGTCACATGGATCATTGATGTCACATGGATCACATTGAGTTTTGGTGGCCAAAGCATTTCATAAATAAGCATTTATGATATTTTGGAGAGCATGGATATATACAAGGTTTTTGTGAAAACCAAGGTAGGAAAAATAAAAGGTTTTATTTAAAACCATGGATGGCAGATTTGAAATGGGTTTTTCTTAAAACCCAGGTTGGATTTTCGTTTCATCGAAAAAGGTGCCCCGATGATGGAGATATTTAATTTTAAATATTTAAGTTTAAATTTTAAATTATTTAAAATTTAAATTAAAATTTAATTTATAGCGCCGACGTCAAAGAAAGGAAAAGGCATAAAACTAATATTTAAATTATAGCGCCGACATCAAAGGAAAGGAGGAGGACATATATATATATATATATGCCCAAAGTTTTGATTTATTTCTCTAAGCGCTCGATTTGATATTTGGATTCGAATGGTAAAAGAGCCTGCGCATCGTGTGTCGAAGTGTGTGTGAAAAGGGTTTTAAAAGGCTTACGATTTTTGCATTCATTGAAGAGACTATTGTGGAGTAAAGCCAAATGTATAGGCCTCCTTGGCCTAGTGGTTCATGCACTGTGTGTGAAGTAGGAGGTCCTACATTCGATTCTTGTCGGAGGTGTTTTGTTGTGTTGAAATGCGTGAAGCGCGTTTTGTTTTCGAAGGGCGCAGATATTCGTGGCATAAGGTTTTGTTGTGTGCTCCTTTTGAGCACGTGAGGGCGTGTGGCCCAATGGAAGGTTGGTTATGGTTAAGGCACTGAGCAAGGAAGGTCACGAGATCGAATCCCGTCAGGGACAGAGGCAAGTTAATAATTTTTAAATATATTTTATTTTTCTAAAGTTGCCCTAGGAGGAATAAGGGTTATGATGCATGTTTAAAAAAGGAGAGATTTCTGGTGATTTATTTTTTAGAAGTATATCATATTATATATCATTGGAAAGCTTATTCCGAGGGCTATTTGATTAACTTGCTTAGAGGGAGAAATAAGGTGTGTGTAAAGAGATATTTCTGATTTTGTAAAGAGGTTCAAAAGTGAAGGTTGCTTTGTTCTTTTTCAAAAGAGATTAATTCATTTATGAAGTGACATGGTGTATGTTATTGAGTAGGAGTAATAAGGTGTTATTTGGATGTTATTGTTGTGTTATTAATCAAGATCTCTAACCCTTGTTGAAAGTTGAAAAAGAAAGTGTGTTGAGTGAGACAGATTTTGTGGACAACCAAAAGGCTTCTTCATCTTCATAAAAGGTATGGGCACATTCTCCTATTGATTGTTTATGGTGGTTGATTTCTGAAATATCATTGGAGAGAAAAGGATTAATTGTGGTTTCCTTTTTGAAAGTAGTTGGTTGAATGTCTCAAGGTTTTTTGGGTTGAGAGTTGCTATTAAACCTTGTTTTATAAGCATTGTTGTTGAAGCCATTAGTAGTGTGAAAAACCTGAGATAGGGTTTGAGAAGAACATGAGTATCATTGTTATGTGAAGAATTTTTTATTAGAATAAAATTTTTATTAGCATTTTTTTTAAGCCCATTGGTTATGCAAAGAACTTGAACTTGAAAAGAACATGAGTATCATTGTTATGTGAGATTTGTGGTTGAGCATTGTTGGAAACATTTGAGTTGGTTGATACATGCTTGGACTAGGGTTTGTAAGAAAGAGTTGTTCCTTGTGGTAGTTGGTTGAGAAGAGTTGTTTGAGCCTAGTCAAGTGATTGTGTGAAGTGGTTGTTCAAGTTCCATGAAACAAACTATTCTATATTCTGGATTTGAGTTGAGATTGAGATTTGAGGATAGAACATATTGAGTCTCTAACAATTCTCTTTATGCTTCTATAAGATTGATTTGAGTTGAGATTGAGATTTGAGGATAGAACATATTGAGTCTCTAACAATTCTCTTTATGCTTCTATAAGATTGATTTGAGTTGAGATTGAGATTTGAGTATAGAACATATTGAGTCTCTAATTTCTTTATCTTCTATAAATTTAAAATATTGAGTCTCTAACAATTCTCTTTATGCTTCTATGAGATTGAATTATTGAGCAAGTTCTTGGTGAGCTTGCTAGAGCATATTTGGGCAAGTTCTTGGTGAGCTTGCTAGTGCATATTTGGGCAAGTTCTTGGTGAGCTTGCTAGTGCAGATTTGGACAAGTTCTTGGTGAGTGGAGGGATTGGGAAGTGTGAGCTTGTTGAGAATTTGGACAAGTTCTATGTGAGCTTGTTGAGCAGATTTGGACAAGTTCTATGTGAGCTTGTTGAGCAGATTTGGACAAGTTCTATGTGAGCTTGTTGAGCAGATTTGGACAAGTTCTGTGTGAGCTTGTTGAGCAGGTTTTGAGTGAGCCTATTGAGCAGGTTTTGAGTGAGCCTATTGATAGAGCTTTGGAGGTGATAGAGTACAGAGGATAGAGTCTCAGTGGATAGAGATCCAGTAGCCAAGATAATTGAAGATAGATCTGAGTGAGGAGTCTTCAAGTGGAGAGAGATCCACCAGTCAGTGCAGTAGAGAGACAAAGTCTTCTAGAAGATCACTAGCCAGAGTAGAAGGGGAAAGAGTTCTCCTATGGAAGAGATCCATGAACTTGAGATTAGGGGATCAACATCTCCTTTGGACAGAGATCCATAAACATTGTAATTGGGAAGGATTCCCAAAGAAATTGATTGAGAAAGTTTTAGTAAAATATTTTCTCCGTGGAGTAGCCCACATTGGGTGAACCACGTAAACTGTGGTGTCTCTATTGTGTATGGTGTTTTGTGCATTGCTTGATTACTGCTATTGATACTGTTGTCTATACACTGCATAATATTGAATTGAAAAGAAAAGTAAAAAGTGGTCTTATACTGTTCACCCCCTCTCAAGTATAAGCTTGTGTTCTTCAGTTATATGGAGCATGATGGGATTTAAAGTTTTATTATTATTTTATATTGCTTCCTAATATGAAGAGATGAAGCTTATGTAAAGTGGGTATTCAAGGTTTTTTTTTTTTTGTTGGGTAGTTATTATTTTTGTATGATGTTAAAAGGGGTTACAATGGAAGATGAAGCAAAACAAATTTTTTTTATCCTATAATTTTCTTCAACATCATTAAGAAGAGGGAAGGTGAAACAGATGGAGCTATGGAAGCATTAAATACCCAATGAAGTCATTGTAAGAGGGGCTGGAAATTTTTTGTAACCAAGGATATTTTTGAAATAAAAGTTTCATTTTGGCAAGAGCAACCTTTGTGAGCAAAACCAAAGGGAGATTACATCTAATACTGTTATTTTAATGTATATTCTTTTCTGCATTAGTTTTTTCTTCTATCTATTTATTTATGCCATGAAATGGGTTACGATAGGTGAATGCTAGAAATAATGCGAGTTTGTTTTATCATTTGATTTTTGCACTTGGTCTAATCTGATTGTGCTTATGTTGCAGGTCCGTTAGGTCAGGTTGTTTTAGATTCATCTCACAACTTGGGGTTTTGTAGGGAGGGGATTGCTAACCAAATTTGAAATAATCTGTATTCCAGCTAACCTTGTAGATTCTTGTTCTATTTTCTATACTTAGAATAAATTTTCAACATTCTCTTTAGTTGCACATTTCTCATTCTGATCCATTCTATAATTTTTGTTTATTTCATTTTGGTCCTTCCATAATTTTTGTTTATTTCATTCTGGTCCTTCCAGAATTTTTGTTTGTTTTTCAATTTTAGTTTTTCATTCTGGCCCATTTTCCAGAATTTCCTGTTTTATTTCTGATTTATTTTGCTTCTATTTTGGTCCTTATCCAAAAATTTTGCACCTCCAAATACATCATTTTAATTTTAGATAAAATACTGGTTTAGTAGGGTTACTAACACCAAATTCACACTAAGGAATATAAAGCAAAATGAACACTGATAGGCTAACATGCTAACTTTACTAACACCAAATTATAACATAGGATAATGGAACATTTATAATGAAGATAAAATGAATCCACTAACTTCAAAATGAACCACACATTAAAGACACAGATTCTAAAATGAAGTGGAATATTCCACACACTTTTGCATTTGAAATCCTTTTAATTTGAAGATAAAAGTCGTTTACTAACTGGGATTCAGGGTAGATCACACTAATATCAAGAGCACTAAAATAATCAATATTTTGCATTTTGGAAGATTTTTTTTTAATTGCTAAGCATTGTTTGAACTATTCAAGGCCCCTTGTTAACTGTCACTTGCAGGTTTGAGTTCATTCTGGTACACATTTGTTTCTGTTTCAATTTTCATTAATCACATATATTCACAAATGTTTACTTACTAGAACCTTGGAGAAATGGGTGATTTCACCTAATTTATTTACAAGAGAGAGTTTTCAACTCAATACTCTATTTATGGTGATCATTTTGCAATAGGGCAAAATATTCACTCAACATTGAGAAATTTTGGACAAGTTCTATAGAGGACTTGCGAATAGATTAGTGTGAGCTTTTGTGGAAGCTTACAAGGCAGGTTTAAGATAAGTCTTTGAGAAGACTTGTGGGTAGAGTTGATTGATTTATTTGTTCAAACCTTGAGTTAATGTTTGGGGCAGATCTAGAAGTGTTGATTAGTGATTGGATCAAGCTTTGTATTAAGGCTTGAGGATAGAGATTGAGGATAGATTTGTGCTAGATTGAAGGACTATGTTTAGTACATATTAGAGGACAAATATTGAGCAGATTTGTGCTAGACCGAAGGACTATGTTTAGTGCAAATTTGAGATAGATCTTTGAAGGTGACAGAGTATAGAGGATGATAGTCTCTAGTGGATAGAGATCCATTAGCCAAGGCAATGAGAATAGGTGTCTTCAGTGGATAGATATCCATTAGCCAGAGCAGTGGGGACATAAATTATTCTAGAAGATCACCAATCAGAGCTAAGGAGAAAGGAGTTCTCCTATGGATAGAGATCCATGAAATTGATTAGGTTATTGGTGTCTCCTTTGGACAAATATCCATAAACATTATAATAGAAAAAGGATTCCCAAGAGATTGATTGAGAAAATTTTAGTGAAATATTTTCTCCATGGAGTAGCCCACATTGGGTGAACCACGTTAAATTGGTGTCTCTATTGTGTGTGGTGATTTGTGCATTGATTTGATTACTGGTGTTGTTATTGCTATCTATACATTGCATAATATATATTGGTAAAGAAAAGTAAAAAGTGATCTTATACTGTTCACCCCCTCTTAGTATAAGCTTATGTTCTTCATGTATAGGATAATTTTTGTTAGATGCTTATTACCTTATTTGGATCAAGACATTATTTGTTAAAGACTTATAATTATTTAAACAGATTATGGGAATATAGGTTTCAATAAGAGACTTCAAGATGTAGTAAATGATATCCTTGTATGAATGTATGAAGATGCATATGAATAAAATAATTTCTTTGGTTTCATTTTGAATCTAAAATATGGTCATAGTGAAAGATCTTAAACCATGAGTGGAGAGGATCTTTTTTTCTAAGTATTTTTTAATGTGGTGAAAGTTTTTAGAAATATAGAAATAATAAAGGTGTTGTCTAGAAGTTCTCACAAAGACTCAAAGGCATGAAGTCACTACCATATAAAAGTTCTCACATAATCCTAGAGAGAATCAATGTGATGATTGTGTCATCCTAAAAGAGGTATTTGGCACATAATTTTTAATTTTTAATTTTTTAATTTATTTAATTTTAGAAGACAAACCCAATAAGAAAAATCCAAGTGAAAGGAAGCAATTAATATTGCTTTAATACTGGAATATGAATTCAATAAGAGATATCTAAGTCCATACCTACTTCTAGATATTTAAGTCTTTTACTATGGAAGATAATGAAGAACACAAGCTTATACTAAGAGGGGGGTGGATAGTATAAGATAAAATTTTACTTTTCTTTCCCAATCAATAGCATCCAATATTATCAATTACAATAATTCTCCAAAGTAATATTAACCAATATCATCAATAGTAGTAACAAGGCAATGTACAAATCATCACACACATGAGAGACAAATATTTAATGTGGTTCACCCAAAGTGGGTTATGTCCATGGAGAAAATATTTCTTCTAAATTTTCTCAAAAAAAATTTTGGGAACCAATTCCCTATTACAATATGTATGGACCTCTATCTAAAGGAGATATCAATCCCCTATGCTCAGGTTTGTGGACCTCTATCCACAGGAGAACTCTATCCCCTTAACTCTGGTTCATGGATCTCTATCCAAAAGATAACTCTATCCCCTTGCTAGTCTGGTTCGTGGAACTCTATCCATAGGATAAATCTATCCCCTTGCTGGTATGGTTCCTAGAACTCTATCCATAGGATAACTCTATATCCTTACTGGTCTAGTTCATGGAACTCTATCCACATAAGAAATTTATCCCCTTGTTGGTCTAATTTATGGAACTCTATCCATAGGATAACTCTATCTCCTTGTTGGTCTAATTTGTGGAACTCTATCCATAGGATAACTCTATCCCCACTGCTCTGGCTACCTCCAAAGCTGGTACACACCTCTACTTAACTCTGCTCCAAATATGCACATGCTACATGCATAAATTTATCTCAAATTTGTCCCAAATATGCACATATTACATACATAAATCTATCTCAACTCTATCCCAAATCTGCACACATTACATACACAAATCTATCTCAACTCTATCCTAATTTTGGACACATTACATACACAAATATGTCTCAACTCTATCCTAAATCTACACACATTACATACACAAATATATCTCAAATCTATCCCAAATCTGCTTCAAGTCTTCTCATAAGACTTGCTCAAGTCTGCCTTAAACCTACTTCAAGTCTTCTCACAAGACTTGCTTAAATCTACTCATAAGCCTAATCAAAAGGCTAGCTAACAAATTTGTTCTCAACTCTACTCAAGACTCACTGACAACTCACAAATTTATTCTCAATTTTGCTCAAGACTGCTCATCACTCATGCTCAAACAACTCACAAAGCAAGCTCAAAAAAACTCATAGCACATGCTCAACCAACACACAAATGATGTTCAAAAAAATTCTTGTATATATTTTAGAAATGCTTTCTTCAACTAGGCAATTCAGACATATTCTACCCAAAATTCTTTCTATATTATATAGAGAATAATATGCAATATAATTTTACAATATGTTCTTTCCAATATCACTCAAGCCCAATGCACAAATTGATTCATAAAACTAGTCTCTAACACTTGCTCACTCACATTTAATGTTACTCAAACCAATGCCTAAATGCTTCACACAATAATTCAACAATGCTCCACAATTTATTCTCAAATCCTAACACAAATGTTTCCAATCTCTTTCAGCAATGAAGCACATTTTTTTTCTCAAACCCTAGCATATGTGTTTCCAATATCATCCATCAATGGAGTTCAAACAATGAAGCATAACTTATTTCACAAACCCTAGATCAAATAATTCCAATAATGCACATATACAATCTTTATTTCTCCACCTTAATATTTAGAAATATTTGCTCAACTAAACACCTCAAAGAAGGAATAATGTCACCATACCTCTTAGCTTGCTTTTATGAATATGAGCCCTCAAAACCTGTCTCAAAATATTCTATCTATCTTATGCCACTTCAAGGGTTAGTTAGCATAACACTTTTTCAACCATCCACATGAAAACCTTTCCTCAAAAAATTTGCACAAAAATATTGCTTTACAACTCCTTTTAATTTTCTAAGCCAAGGCTTTTAATCAATGAACAACATCCTTCAAAATTTCTTTCACCATGCAAAATACACAATAATTAAACCATAGAATACCTTATAACTCCTACTTGTAAAGGCCACAAGTAATTTTCAATATTATCAAAAAAATCCTAAGTTCATACAACAATTTTAATTCCACTTTCATACACCTTATACCTCCAATATTTCTAAAAATTATTTTATCTTTATAAATCCACACACAAAAATTTGAAATGCACATGTAATTTTGATTTCAAGAACTTCAACCTTATGTCTCCCTAGATCAAGCAATATGCACACCAAATAATGCAAACTTAAAACCTTATGCCTCCCATCTGCTTGTTGTGGTGTAGTGGTAAATGTCCTGGGTGATGGTAGAGGCCGACCCAGGTTCCATTCCCCTTGTCTCCATCCTGCAGATATATGGTATAGTTAGGAATGTCCTATGTACTGGTAGAGGCCGACAAGGCTCCATTCCTCCTATGCCCAACCTGTTGAAAGTGGCACCTCGAAAGGGGTGTTTTCCACTATAAATTAGTTTTACCCAGGTGTTGTAGGTGAGTTGGAGAGGAGAGGGCAATCCTCCAAGGGAGGTCCCAGGTTCGAATCTCCACCCTACCAAAAAGCTGAATTGGGTACCCAAAATCCAATTGATAATGTTGGTGCGAGCAGGTGGGTGCGACCCTCAGGTGACTTTGACGGTGTAGAACCCCCTGTTTGTGGTCTCTTAGACCAAGGCGGCCCCGCAAGGGGTTTTTCGCTTAAAAAAAAAAAAAAACTTATGCCTCCCTAGGTCAAGTGCTATGCATACCTTGATTATTATTTTTTTGCCTTGCCTCGAGTGCTATATCCATGATTTAAACCTCCACATTTTTCTAGCCTGCATCCTAGCGGTTAACCACATAGGCTAGCTACCCACTTGGAACAGATCGTGCACTACCTCCTTATTAGTTTGCTGTTCCTTATTGAAATGTGTGCGCTATGATTTTTCTTCTCTCCATACCCATGCAAGATTTACCTAAATACGAATCTCGATTGGTGCATTCAACCTTAGCCTCACTGCCCTCGACGAATGGTGCAAATTTTTTTACCTATCTCTGCATCCATGATTTGCATGCTCGAACGGATATCAAATGGTGCTCTATATCAACAAATAATTTACCTTCTTATATACGTTTTCTTGCCCTTTGAAACTTTGACATCAGCGCTTGGAACATAATTATATTTTTAAATTTAAAACCTTTTGGTGCCTAGCTTTTAAACCTTTTAATTAATTAAAGTATTTTAAATCTTAAAATATTTAATAATTATAAATTGGAATTTTCACCTTTGGGCCTCCTCACAAAATAATGTCTTTTATTTTTCTTTGCAAATTCCACCATGGAAAGCTATTTAAACCTTTTATTTTACTTGCAAATGTAACCATGGATAACCTTATCTTTTTCTTACTCACACAACCATGGAGAAAGCTTTTGCCTTGACAATAATCGCCTCATGTACCCTTTGAATATATTTTCATTGCACTTTGATATTTCAACCTTGAAGGTATTTCTTAACTATTTCACCTTTGACATCAATGACAACCAATGTACTCAATATTTCCAACAATATCCCCCTTTTTCATTGATGGCAACCCTTTCTAAAAACTTTATTTTACAACCAATGTATTCTAAATCTGCTCCCCATGAGAAGCTGCTTCCCCTAACTGAATTATCTCCCCCTTACTGAAATATCTCCCCCTTTAAAATCAATGGCAAAGGGACTCCTTTGGGGCTAAAAAATAAGACTCTTAGCTCAGCCCCCTCACCACCTCCTCTCCTTGAGGTGATTAATTTTGGGGTGGGAGTAAATCTAATCCCAACTTACAATGCTCTTCTTCCTTTTCAACCTTCTTTTTCAACATATTTGTAATCATACCCTTTTTATCCTTTTGAGTGTCCCTATTCTTGCTTGAATCTCGAAGTTCCAGAAACTCTCTTCTATGCCACTTAGCCTTATGCCCAATATTATTACAGTTCTAACACCTGATGTTGTAGTTCTTGGAAGGTGCAAATGACTTGAAGTTCCTCTTGGTGAAGCCATAATCATCTTTGTTATGAACCCTGTAGTGTATAAATTTATGACCAAAGTGATTACATGAGTAGCAATGGCCTTGAAAGAAATATCTATTTTTGAATGAGTTGAAGTTCCTCTTAGTGAAGTCATGCTCCGTTCCATGAACCCTACAATGCATAGCTTTGTGACCAAAATGATTACATGAAACATATTGCCCTTGGAAGAAATATTCATCTTGTCTTGCAACATTTGGTCTCTTAGTCCTTTCTTTTCCTTCTCTGTGATGATCCCTATTTCTTGTTTGTGCATTATTTTATTTCTTAGTGAAGCTTCCACTCTTCAACTTATCAGCATAGGTCTTAGGTTCTTCTTCAATATCTTCCTCTGAAACTTCCTTTTTATTTGAGATTGAATCCTCTTTTTGTACCTCTTGTCATTTTTCAAAACCAAGTTCTATTTTGATAAATGAATATCTTTGTGCATTGATAATGTTATCCAAATATTTTGACATTTTCCCAAACCTGTGCAACTTATCCTTAGAATATTTCACTTACATCCTTAGATAAACTACTTCATGTTATAATATTTCACATTCTAACTCTTTTACCTCTAAATGTTTAAACATGGCCTCTTTAAATCTCCTTGCCTTAACTTTTATATTTTTGAGATCTTTTAGAGGATTTTCCTTTATTCCCTCATCTTCTTGAACTTGAGATTTCATTCTTGAGTTCTTCTTTGTAAATTTTTTCAACTCTCTAAGAGCAATAATAAATTCCTCTTCTAGATCAAATATGGCTTCTTATTTTTTTGAATCTTCCTCTAGGTATTCATTCATAGGAGCATCTTATTTTTCTTCTACTTGGTCTTCAATAGGAGTGTGCTCTTCCTCTTCTATTGCAAAAAATATAATATCTTCTTTTTCACTATCTAAGGATATTTCATCACTATCACTTGAAGCATTGCTTGCTTCTTCAACATAGAAACTCTTCTTATGCCTTTGAAAAATCTTCTTTTCATGCTTGCCTTGACCATATCTATTTTTATTTTCATACCTAAACTTTATTTCTTTATTTTTATTATAATCTTATTTCTCTTCACTGCTACTGCTTCCAGCTTGTGGACAATTTGATGCATAGTGACCAAAGTCTCCACAATAAAAAAATTTCACAGTATTTATATATTTGTGTTTTATTGAGTCCTTATTTCTTCTCACATAGTTAGCTTCTTCATTATTGCTTGACTCATCACTTGATTCTGGTTTCTTATATTTTGTCTTCTTTGAAACTTTGAATGTTGCCTCTTTCTTGGAATTGTGATTTTTTTCTGTCCTCATCTCATAAGTTGGGATAATTCCATGTAACTCATCCATAGTCAACTTATCGAGATCCTTCATCTCTTCTATAGCTGAAATATTTGCATCATACCCTATAGGGAGTGATATTAATACTTTCTAAGCAATACTGGAGTCCTTAATTTTGAATCCAATTCCATGCATGGTATTAACAACTTTATCAACATGAAGTAAGTATTTAGAAATATATTCCTCATCTTCCATATTCATCTCTTCAAACCTTCTCCTGTGAGTTTAAAGTTTTGCCAAATTGACCTTGCTATCTCATTCATATGTTTGCTTCAATTTATCCTATATTTATTTTGCTGATTTGCATTGCATAACTTTCATAAATTTTGATTCACGTAATCCACTTAATATTCCATTCATAGCCTTGGTATTATTCACATATAATTGCTTGCCATCCTTATCTATGGGAGGAGTGGCTATAGGTGTGAACCCATACTCAATAGATTACCAAGTTTCATATCCTTGTGCCATAAAATAAGTCCCCATACTCATACTTTAGAAAGCATACTTGTTCCCATAAAACATTGGAGCCTTACTTGTTGAATATCCATTCGAAGAAGCCATATGTGTTCTTGTAAGATCTTCCTTCAAGTTTTTAGACTTGTTTTGAAGGAACCCACTCTGATACCAATTGAAGAACACAATATTATACTAAGAGGGGGTGAATACTATAATATAAACTTTTACTTTTCTTTACCAATCAATATCATCTAATATTATCAATTGCAATAATTATCCAAATTAGTATTAACCAATATAATCAATAGCAGTAACAAGGCAATGTACAAATCATCATACACATGAGAGACACATATTTAACGTGGTTTACCCAAAGTGGGTTACGTCCTAGAGAAAATATTTCTTCTAAATTTTCTTAAAAAATCTCTTGGGAACCAATTACCTATTACAATGTTTATGGAACTTTGTCCAAAGGAGATCATAATCCCCTATGCTCAAGTTTGTGGAACTCTATCCATAGGAAAACTCTATCCCATTAACTCTAGTTCACGGATCTATATCCATAAGAGAACTCTATCCCCTTGCTGGTCTGGTTCTTGGAACTCTATTCATAGGAGAACTCTATCCCCTTACTAGTCTAGTTCATGGAAATATATCCACAAGAGAACTCTATCCACTAGAGAAATCTATCCCCTTACTGGTTTGATTCATGGTGTTGGCAATTTGAGTTATTTTGTGTTGTCATTGATGTCACATGGATCACATTGAGTTTTGGTGGCAAAAGCACTTCATAAATAATCATTTATGATATTTTGGAGAGCAAGGATATATACAGGGTTTTGTGGCACAAGAGGCATATAATATTTAATTTTTTAAATATTATATTAATGGTTTTTATTAAAACCAATGGTAAAGGTTTTTATTAAAACCAATGGCAAGGGTTTTTATTAAAACCGATGGAAAGGTTTTTTATTAAAACCAACGGAAAGGGTTTTCATTAAAACCATTGGAAAGGGTTTTTCATTAAAACCACTATGCTAAGACTTCTCCAAATTATGATGGATGAAAAGGTTTTCCAATAAAACCTAGGTGCAAAAAGTTTCATGGCGAAATTCAAAAGAATGAAGGAGATATCCCAATTCAAAGTTAAGAGGTGAATTATTAAATTTTTATTTAATAATTCTAAGGTCTAAAGTTGAATTACATTATCCGTCGACGTGCAAAGGTTGGGGAGATTAATAAAGATTCGTCGACGTCATTCGAAGGCATGGAGGTGCATATAAATAAAAGGTAAAAACCTTTGTTTATTGAAGACTTGACATAGCGCATGAGAGAGAGTCATCGAAAGGGGAGCAGCGAAGAAAGAAGGATAAATAACTTTTGATTTGAGAGCAAGGTCAAGTAAACAATGTGGGAAAGTGACGTCACGTAGGAGCCTATAGCGCAGTTGGTAGCGCATGAACTTTGCACAAGGTAGGTTCATTGTTCGAATCCCGCCAAGGGCAAAGTGTTTTGCTAAGAAAGTAAAATCGAGTTTCAGATTTGAGCGCAGGTTAAAGTTGGGTGTTTGGGATTAAAATCCCAATGTGGGCTAGCACCCACGTGGTAAGCGCTTCATAGCGCTAAGCGAGAGGAACGGAGTTCGACTCCCGTGAAGGTGTGAAGGCGCATTAATTTTGGCAAGGCATTTTGGCAAAGATGATTTCGAAGGTTACGAAGGCAACGAATTTCATATAAAGGTATTTATCTCCAGCGCATGGTAATATTTGTTATTACCAAAGTTTTGGTGCATTAAAATTATTTCTATGATAACTAGGGAGTCATAAGGAGTTTAGGGAAATAAATGCTTGTTGTATGTGTTAATGTGCTTAGGGAGTTATAAGGTGTAGAATTAAATATTTGTTATTGTTGTGTGTGATTAGGGAGATATAAGGTGTGGAAATAAATATTTGTGATTGTTGTATGTGGAGTTATAAGGTGTGGAATTAAAAATAAAAGCATAGGTGCTTGTTGTATGTGTTAATGAAATTAGGGAGTCATAAGGTTGAAAAGTGTTGAACTTGTTATATGTCCTAGTGCATGATTTAATTATGAAATTAAACTAGGAACTTGAGACCTAGTTAATTGCTACCTTGAGTTAGAAGACATGCACATGAGTTAGGGTTTGAAGTTGAAGACAAATTGCTTGATTATGTGCCTTGGCTATTGAGAGGAAGTGGATGGATTAGAAAATCAATTTTATGGATAAAATTGATGCTTGAGTTCCATGATTGCTTTAGTGGAGTTCATTGAGAGTATTGCCATTATTGAGGAGGTTTTTGCTATTGCTTTGAGGAGATTATTGTTGGTTACTTGTTAAGTCCATTGCCACTATTTGAGACCATTGAGGAGATCATTTGCTAGTCACTTGTGGATACATTTGTCTTTCATTTGAGGAGATCATTGTTGGCTATTTGAGAGCTCTTTGCTTGAGGGAGTTGTGCTTGTTTCTTGAGAGCTTATTGACATTGCATGAGGAAGATATTATTGAGAACCTATTGCTATCACTTGTGGAGATTGTCCTTGGTTGGTTGAAGTCCTCATTGTTATTGCTTGGAGAGGTTTTCATTAGAGAGATCATTTGTTATCCATTTGAGAGTACATTGTTGAGCATTGTTGTCATCCATTTGAGAGTACATTGTTGAGCATTGTTGTCATCCATTTGAGAGATCATTTGTCATACATTGTTGAGATCATTGTGGATCATTGTTGTCATCCATTGAAGAGTACATTTGCCATTCATTGTTGAGCACATTGTTGAGTATTGTCATCATTCATTTGTTATCCATTGTTGAGTTCATCATTGAGCCTTGCCTTCATTGATTTGTGGTTGAGATTTGAGTGCTACTTGAGAGTCATTGGTTGAGCCTTTGGGAAGGCTTTTGGGACAGAATTTTTGGATAGATTTGAGACAACTTTTGTGCATGATTGGTTGAGCCTTTGAGAAGGCTTTTGGGATAGATTTTTGGATAGATTTGAGACAACATTTGTGCATGATTGTTTGAGCCTTTTGAGAAGGCTTTGAGGATATATTTGGGATAATTTGATTTTTGATGAGAAGCATTATGAAGATGGAGCCCCACCACGCAGATCAAGGACAACCTAGCTTTGAGCAGATCAAAGTAATCATTTGTATTGGGATAAGGATCCCTATTTCTTTGTGAAATATTATAAGGAGAATATCTTGTGGACTACCCCACATTGGGGGAACCACGTTAAATCTTGTGTCTCAATTGTGTGTGATGATTTGTGCACTTGCTTACTATTGCTATCTATGTTATTAATGCACACTGCTATATTTGGTTATTGCAATTGAGGACACTAATTGATATTGGTTTGGAAAGAAAGTAAAAAGTGGGTGCTATACTATTCACCCCCTCTCAATATAAGCTTGTGTTCTTCAATTGGTATCAGAGTGGGTTCCTTCGAAAAGGCTAACAACTTGAGGGTAGATTCTACAAGAACATAGATGGCTTCACAGAATGGATCATCTACAAGTAAGGCTCCACTATTTGATGGTAACAATTATGCTTTTTGGAGCATGAGAATGAAGAACTATTTGATATCACAAGGATATGAGGTATGGCAGATGGTTGCAAAAGAGTATAAGGTTGAAGGTGATCCCGAGATAGATAAGACTATCAAGAAATTGGTTGAGATCAATGCAAAGGCAATGAATTGTATTCTGAGTGGGCTTCGTGAGATAGATTTTGCAAAGGTCATGGTATGTAATTCAGCTAATGAAATGTGGACCAAGTTGCGGAATACCTATGAAGGAGATTCCAAGGTAAAGTTGGCAAAACTACAAACTCATAGAAGAAGATTCGAAGAATTGAAAATGGAAGATTCTGAAGATATTACAAAGTTCTTACTTCGAGTTGATGAGATTGCTAACACCATGAGAGGCCTAGGATTTGAGATGAAAGAATCAGATGTTACTCAAAAGGTTTTGAGATCACTTCCCATGAAGTATGATGCAAAGGTTTCAATGATAGAAGAAACAATGAATATCGACAAGCTAACAATGGAAGAACTACAAGGAACTCTCACAACTTATGAGATGAGGATAGATAAGCATCAGGCTCCAAAGAAAGAAATTGCATTCAAAGCTTTAGAGAAAAATAAAGGGAAATATCCAGAGATAGATAGAGATTCAGATAATGATGAGGAAGCTAACTTCATCAAAAGGAAAAAGGACTCAAGGAATTATAGGGATATGAAGAAAGTCAAATGCTACAAGTGTGGTGATTATGGTCACTATGCAAACAAGTGTCCACATGAAGAAAATAGTGATGATGAAAAATAGGATCACAGAAGAAAAGAAGAAGGAAAGCATAAGCATGACAAAGATGACAGGTACAAGCAAAGCAAGCATGAGAAGAAGAAAAGTTTTCGTAAGACTAAGAAAACTTTCTACATTGAGGAAGCAAATGATGGCTCAGATCACAGTGATAGAGATCACTCAGATGATGAAAAGGAAGAACATCTATTCTTAGGAATAGAAGGTGAAAGAGAACAATGCTTTGTGTGTGGTCAATGAGATCACAGATCAGGATATTGCAATGGCTTCAGTGATAGTGAAGATGAAATGACATACCAAGGAAACAGGCAAAGACAAAGGATTCATGAGAGTTTGTTTGCTATAGAAGAAGATAATGATCTCAGTGATAGTGAAGATGAAGAAGGGTTTTTCTATGGGATAAAATAAGTAGAAGAAGAACTTCCACTCCAAATAGAAGAAGTTAAACAAGAGGATATTTCAAGAAAGATAGATGTCTCAGTTGATCTAAAAGAAGACTTCAATGATATCCATGAGCAACTACAAGAGGTTAAGGAGAATCTAAAAGAATTGAGATGTTCCATACTTGAGAAGTTTGATCCATCACATGACTCAAAAGGTCAAGATATTTTCACTGAGAAGGAAACATGTATTTTAGAGACAATAGAGATGGATGCCAGTTTGCTATTGGACACAAATGAAGAGAAATATGAAGAAAGTTCCAAAGCTCCTATGGCTCCAAATATCCAATTTGGATCTTGTTTTGAGATAGGTGAATCAAGTTCAAAAGGCAAAGAAATTCTTGAAGAAGAAAGCAAGGAAGAAGTTAAGGAAGAAGATTTGGATACCACAAAGAAGGATCAAGGATACAATGCACAAGTCAAAGATGATCACAAGGATAATGGTCAAGAAAGGTATGAGGAACCAAGGCATGAACAAAGGGATTTTCAAGGACATTGTTTTTCTTGTAATGGATTTGGACACAGGGCTATACACTGTAGGGTCTATGGATCAAAGAAGTTTGATTTTGCTAGAAGGAACTTCAAAGGAAGAAGGTATGGTTTTCAGGGACATTGCTTCTTATGCAACAAGATTGGTCATAGAGCTTCTCAGTGCAAAGGAAATGAGCAATATGGTTTTGATTATAGAGTTGCACAATTCAGAGGTCATGGTCAAAATGATTATGGAAATAGAGCTTCACAATACAGGGTTCAGGAAAGGAATGGATATGGAAATGATTTCAAGAAAGAATTCAGGATATGGGCACCATCCAAAGGCTACAATATCAAGTGTTTTAATTGCAATAACTTTGGACATATTGCAAGATGGTGTAGGACTCAATTCCAAATAGGTTCAAGGCAAGAAGGTCAAGCAGTTTCAAGGCAAGAAGGTCAAACAGGTTCAAGACAAGAAGATCAAGTAACTCATCAAGAAAAGGATATCAGAAAGATGTGGAAGGAAGTTGACAAAGGAAAGGAACAATGTAATATGGGAGTAAATGTACTCCCACCCCAAAATTAATCACCTCAAGAGAGAAGGTGGTAGGGGGCTAAGCTTAAGAGTCATATATTTTAGCCCCATAGGTGTCCCTTTTGCCATTGATGTCAAAGGGGGAGAGATTTGAGTAAGGGGGAGAGCATTGAGTTAGGGGAGACCAAAGAGAGCTTGAGATAGGGGACCTCCAAGAGAACATTGAGATAGGGGGAGCAGCCTCCATAGAGAGTATTGAGTCAGGGGGAGCAACTTTGATTTTCAGAAATGGCTTTTGCAGTGATTGTGGTGATTTGCATTAGAGGTGTTGCCATCAATGACAAAGGGGGAGATTGTTGGCAATTTGAGTTATTTTGTGTTGTCATTGATGTCACATGGATCACATTGAGTTTTGGTGGCAAAAGCACTTCATAAATAATCATTTATGATATTTTGGAGAGCAAGGATATATACAGGGTTTTGTGGCACAAGAGGCATATAATATTTAATTTTTTAAATATTATATTAATGGTTTTTATTAAAACCAATGGTAAAGGTTTTTATTAAAACCAATGGCAAGGGTTTTTATTAAAACCGACGAAAGGTTTTTTATTAAAACCAACGGAAAGGGTTTTCATTAAAACCATTGGAAAGGGTTTTTCATTAAAACCACTATGCTAAGACTTCTCCAAATTATGATGGATGAAAAGGTTTTCCAATAAAACCTAGGTGCAAAAAGTTTCATGACGAAATTCAAAAGAATGAAGGAGATATCCCAATTCAAAGTTAAGAGGTGAATTATTAAATTTTTATTTAATAATTCTAAGGTCTAAAGTTGTATTATATTATCCGTCGACGTGCAAAGGTTGGGGAGATTAATAAATATTCACCGACGTCATTCGAAGGCATGGAGGTGCATATAAATAAAAGGTAAAAACCTTTGTTTATTGAAGACTTGACATAGCGCATGAGAGAGAGTCATCGAAAGGGGAGCAACGAAGAAAGAAGGATAAATAACTTTCGATTTGAGAGCAAGGTCAAGTAAACAACATGGGAAAGTGATGTCACGCAGGAGCCTATAGCGCAGTTGGTAGCGCACGAACTTTGCACAAGGTAGGTTCATTGTTCGAATCCCGCCAAGGGCAAAGTGTTTTGCTAAGAAAGTAAAATCGAGTTTTAGATTTGAGCGCAGGTTAAAGTTGGGTGTTTGGGATTAAAATCCCAATGTGGGCTAGCACCCACGTGGTAAGCGCTTCACAGTGCTAAGCGAGAGGAACAGAGTTCGACTCCCATGAAGGTGTGAAGGCGCATTAATTTTGGCAAGGCATTTTGGCAAAGATGATTTCAAAGGTTACGAAGGCAACAAATTTCATATAAAGGTATTTATCTCCAGCGCATGGTAATATTTGTTATTACCAAAGTTTTGGTGCATTAAAATTATTTTTGTGATAACTAGGGAGTCATAAGGAGTTTAGGGAAATAAATGCTTGTTGTATGTGTTAATGTGCTTAGGGAGTTATAAGGTGTAGAATTAAATATTTGTTATTGTTGTGTGTGATTAGGGAGATATAAGGTGTGGAAATAAATATTTGTGATTGTTGTATGTGGAGTTATAAGGTGTGGAATTAAAAATAAAAGCATAGGTGCTTGTTGTATGTGTTAATGAAATTAGGGAGTCATAAGGTTGAAAAGTGTTGAACTTGTTATATGTCCTAGTGCATGATTTAATTATGAAATTAAACTAGGAACTTGAGACCTAGTTAATTGCTACCTTGAGTTAGAAGACATGCACATGAGTTAGGGTTTGAAGTTGAAGACAAATTGCTTGATTATGTGCCTTGGCTATTGAGAGGAAGTGGATGGATTAGAAAATCAATTTTATGGATAAAATTGATGCTTGAGTTCCATGATTGCTTTAGTGGAGTTCATTGAGAGTATTGCCATTATTGAGGAGGTTTTTGCTATTGCTTTGAGGAGATTATTGTTGGTTACTTGTTGAGTCCATTGCCACTATTTGAGACCATTGAGGAGATCATTTGCTAGTCACTTGTGGATACATTTGTCTTTCATTTTGAGGAGATCATTGTTGGCTATTTGAGAGCTCTTTGCTTGAGGGAGTTGTGCTTGTTTCTTGAGAGCTTATTGACATTGCATGAGGAAGATATTATTGAGAACCTATTGCTATCACTTGTGGAGATTGTCCTTGGTTGGTTGAAGTCCTCATTGTTATTGCTTGGAGAGGTTTCCATTTGAGAGATCATTTGTCATACATTTGAGAGTACCTTGTTGAGCATTGTTGTCATCCATTTGAGAGTACATTGTTGAGCATTGTTGTCATCCATTTGAGAGATCATTTGTCATACATTGTTGAGATCATTGTGGATCATTGTTGTCATCCATTGAAGAGTACATTGCCATTCATTGTTGAGCACATTGTTGAGTATTGTCATCATTCATTTGTTATCCATTGTTGAGTTCATCATTGAGCCTTGCCTTCATTGATTTGTGGTTGAGATTTGAGTGCTACTTGAGAGTCATTGGTTGAGCCTTTGGGAAGGCTTTTGGGACAAAATTTTTGGACAGATTTGAGACAAATTTTGTGCATGATTGGTTGAGCCTTTGAGAAGGCTTTTGGGATAGAATTTCTGGACAGATTTGAGACAACATTTGAGCAAGATTGTTTGAGCCTTTGAGAAGGCTTTGAGGACAGATTTGGACAACATTTGAGGATTGTTTGAGCCTTTTTGAAGGCTTTGAGGACATATTTGGGACAACATTTGAGTAGGATTTTTGAGCCTTGAGAGATTTGTGAGAGAGGAAATAGAACAACAAAACATATACAATTATGATAGCCTAGTGTAGTAGATCAGTGGATAGCCTAGCTGAGCAGATCAGTGGATAGCCTAGCTGAGAAGATCAATGGATAGCCTAGCTGAGCAGATCAATGGATAGCCTAGCTGAGCAGATCAGTGGAGAGCCTAGCTGAGCAGATCAGTGGAGCCCACCTGAGCAGATCAGGATAGCCTAGCTTTGAGCAGATCAAAGTAATCATTTGTATTGGGATAAGGATCCCTATTTCTTTGTGAAATATTATAAGGAGAATATCTTGTGGACTACCCCACATTGGGGGAACCACGTTAAATCTTGTGTCTCAATTGTGTGTGATGATTTGTGCACTTGCTTACTATTGCTATCTATGTTATTAATGCACACTGCTATATTTGGTTATTGCAATTGAGGACACTAATTGATATTGGTTTGGAAAGAAAGTAAAAAGTGGGCGCTATACTGTTCACCCCCCTCTCAGTATAAGCTTGTGTTCTTCACATGGAACTCTATCCATAAGAGAAATCTATCCCCATACTGGTCTGATTCATGGAACTCTATCCACAAGAGAAATCTATCCCCTTTTTAGTCTAATTTGTGGAACTCTATCCATAGGAGAACTCTATCCCCACTACTCTAGCTACCTCCAAAGTTGGTACACACCTCTACTTAACTCTACTCCAAATTTGCACACACTACATGCACAAATCTATCTCAACTCTTTCCCAAATTTGCACACATCACATGCACAAATCTATATCAACTCTGTCCTAAATCTGCACATATTATATGCACAAATCTATCTCAACTCTGTCCTAAATATGCACACATTATATGCACAAATATATCTCAACTCTGTCCCAAATCTACACACATTACATGCATAAATCTATCTCAACTCTATCTTAAATCTGCACACATTACATGCATAAATCTATCTCAACTCTGTCCCAAATCTACACATATTACATGCACAAATCTATCTCAACTCTGTCCCAAAAATATAAAATATTTGCAAAGGCCAAGGCAGAAAGTTTATAGAACTTGTATTCATGTTGTGAGCAACTTTTCAATAAAGCTAAAGCTATTTGGTTCAATTTTTTCTACAAAAATTAATACTTTTTCAAAATTAAGAATTTTTCTATAGTTAAATCTTTAATCTATAGAAATATTTTTGCAATATTGATTTTTTTTTTCTGTAGTCAAGCCTTTAAAATAGAAATATATTTTTTATAGTGAAACCTTTGAACTATAGAAATATATTGTAAGATAAATCTTTTAAAATTTAAAAAACGTCATTTGTGCATTTCAATTTAACATATGGAGTCAAGAAAGTTATTTTTAAAGGTCCTAGAGAAATATTTTTTCTACTAAGGTTGCAAAGGGGTTTTTAAAATGGCCATAACTCTTTTGCAAACTGAAAGAAAGATCTAATATTAAGCTCCCAAGACTAGTCCAACTGAATTAAAACTAAGGTTGTTAAATTAGATACTAAACATGCAACCTTACAAAGATACCTTTACTTAGTAAACAAACTAAATGAGTAACCTTTGAAAGGCCAAAAAACCAGTTTTAGAATGTTCCCCCCATATATTACCATCAATATTGAGAAATGCTAACCATAATGGGATCTACTTGTCGTTCCTTAATGAAAGTTTATTCTTTGTGCATAGGCCTGGTGAGGAGGTAGGCATGAAAATGAGATCCTCTTGGAACTACTAGGTGTGTGATTAGTCAACATACTTCTTGAAATATGCTAGATGACAATATTAAATCTAACAAAAAGAGAGTTAATGTTGGATTAAAATATGCCATTGTTGTAGAAAGGTGTTGCAACTATTTATTTTAGCCAAAGTATAACAATTGGATGAAATAAGGTTGCCCTGTATTTCAACCTTCAAACAAGGTCAAATCCTTTGAATTAATTATTTTGGGAAAAGCGATAGGAAAAGAGTAAGGGTAAGAGAAACAAATTGAAAAATGGATGGGATATAATGTAACAACATTGGATATTACATAGCAATTTACTATCAAATCAATTACAAGACACTTAAAAATCCAACCATTATTACCTATGATTATAGATTCATTATGCTCATGGAATTTTATCTAATCATTCAAAGGATTCTAACAGTTAGCAATCCAATCAACGATTCATGCTTTAACAAAATAGACCAACTATTGAATGTAATAGAGATGACTTAAACAAAATGTATATAATTAATTTTATAATTTCCAAGGACTTCAACTATTAGCAACCTAATAGGTAATTCAAATATAATAATTATTTTAACAGATACACTAACAATTAAGTATAACAAAAATGACTTAAAGAAAAACATTTACATAAAACCCACAATCACACAACAATGGAGGTCAAAAAACTCTCTTCATTCATCAACAACAATTACAATGTAATACCAGGCAAGGACTATAGGGTCAACCCTTGTAATGAGGTCTTTGCTCATATTTATAGTTTATAATTTCAATTTTTTTGTGGAAATATGGTTGTATGGCCATTTGGAGGATATTCTAGCAAGAAACCAAAAATGTTTATTTGGTAGCCTTGAAATTCATCTTGGGCATAAATTTGAATTTAGCCTATTGATATGCAACTATCTTTTGTAAGTGGCTAATTTATTAGAGCTATCCCTTTCTTGCTTAGGTGTCATAAGCTAGAACCAACTAGCAAGCACCATGGTAGTTGCAAGTCTGAAAATGATGTTAAACTAAAAACTACTCAAAATTAGGCTCTTTGTTTGCTTATAGAGTTCTAAAATGAGTGCTTTCATAAGTGCAATCACAAGATCAAGTTTACTAAATGATGATGTTGTTGGCTTGAGTGATGCAATTTTGAGAACCTTTTATATTTATTTGCTCACATCTCGGCTTTGTTATTTTTGACTATTTTGCATGGTCTTGGGCTCTCTTCAATTTTACTAACAACATCGTTAGGAATTGTGCAATCTCCAGCAGCACGGTCACAAGTAATCTTCAAGCATTGACTTGTGTGACCTTGGGTGATTCTTCTCTTTGACTAACATCATCAACTTGAATAGCCCAATTTTAAGATATTGCAATCTCGAGCATTACCTTTTTATATTTTTATATTTTTTTGGTGATACCATGCTCTTGCCTCGACTTGCTAATATCATTTTTATCTTTGACACAATTTTAGGTATCTTAAGCTTAAATTTTTATTTCTCCCATTCTTGAAGGAATCATGATTTTATGCTAATGTTATTATTAATGTAAGCATGGTTTGGAGCATCCTAATCCTATGCTAAACCTTATTTTCTAGTGCTTAGTGAAATTTTGGAGAATTTCAAAAGCTCTCTTACTATGAAAATATGGTCAACAATTTGACCCACATGTTTGGAACCTCTCGAAGAATTTTTTCTCATGGGAATGAAGAACTCAGAAGGTCTAATTCCATTAGGTTTGGAGTTTATATGATAAGAAATGAAATGTGAGTGAGATTATGAAATAAAATGAGAAAGATATGTTTATAAAAAGTAAAATATAGTAAAGAGGTGATTTATGTATAGTGAAGAAATGTGAATGAGGTGTCAATGGAATATAAGTTGATGTGGAAGTGAATAGAAGCAAGCGTATTTTACATTTTTCAGAACTTATAGATGGCATGTTGTTGTTATATCTATTTTTTTATCGTTTTCCTCTATTGTGCTAGAGGTGAAATTTCATCAACTATTGTTTTTCCTTGTACCTATACCTACTCACCATGTGTTGCTTGATAATATGGAGGCCTTATAAGTATGTCCTTTGAGGGAATCTCTACTTCATGAGTCTCTTATCCTTCCTCGTCTTCTTCTTCTCCATAGAAAAATTTATTTGATTTTTCAATTATCATGTAGAATCTTGCCCATACTTAAGGTGGAGGGTTCTTGAATAGACAAGATCATTCTTGTATGTGCTTTAGCTTATATATTTTCATAATATGGATATTGATACCTCTTAGCTATTTTTTAGAATTTTGATTGTAGCAAAATCTATTTTTTTTAGAAATTCAAGCACCTAGGTTTCTCTAATGAGCTCTTTCCACTAATTTATCTTTGATTCATCATTGGAAACTACTTTTATTTGATAACGTAACTCTTTTTTATTTAGAAGTTGCATCTCTTGACTCCCAAAACTAGGGAATCCTAGTGTTGAGCTTCCCACATAGGATCCATGATTTTATCAATCCTATTCTATAACATTTCTATCATTTATCTCCTTTCTATACTAGCTTGTATTTTTCAATCACATTATGAGAGATGTTTCTTGTTGCATTCCAATGTTCACCAGAAATAGCTCTAGTTATGGGTTCAAGTCTCCTTTTATATATTTTCATCAAAATTTTAGATTATCTGATCATGTTTCTATTTCTTGTTGAAATTTTCTCAAAAAAAGCCTTTGCTTCTTATATGGCTTATCCACAAGAGTATGTTCAAGAATATTTCCCTAACTATCTTTTCTTAATGACCTAAGGGTTTCTTTAGAGAAAGTGGAAGTGTTGTTTTTTCCTCTTCATCTTGCAACTACTGCTACAACTCTTGGAATTTTTCTATCAAGGCTTTGTTTAGCTCCTAAAAGCTTTTGAGCCTATTATTTGGTATCTATAATTTCTATGAACTTCTTCTTCCACTTTTAGATTTCAAGGTGTAGAGATTTCTTCATGTTCTGATCCTCTTTGGTTATTTAATCTAGCTCCTTGAAATTTTCTTCTAGATGTTGGCAGCTATTCCTTAGTATATCTCCTTTTAGGTAGATTGTGCTCACATGATATTGGGCATTCATCTGAGATTCTTCTAGTGGTAGATGAGAAATATCTATCATTTGAGTATATACATAGTAGTCATAAAGTGTCATTTTAGTCTCTATATTTGTCACTTTTGGGGTAGCCATGATTCTCATATTTTGATGGGTGGTGGAATATATGGTATTCATTTCCTTAGGAATAATAAATCCTCCTACTTTCCTAGGTGTCTTCATCCTCCACTAGTCTTGAGTATTGTGGCTCATCTTTGTAAGCTTGTTGATGATGGCTTTGGTTGGATGATTAGGTGGTGCTAGCATGGTAAGGAAGAATTGTAAAATGATAAAGGGATATGAAGGGTCTTCATATATGGGATGATTTCTAGTGATTGGAGGGATTAGGGTTAATGAAGTGGAAGTGATGGTAGGAGTGGCTTCTAATGTGAGAATATTCTAAAAATTTATCTCTAATGTTGGAAGTGATAAAGAAAGGGAGGGGATTGCATCAAGAATAGAGAAAGAAAAAAGAGTGGTAGAAGGATTAGAAACATTTATACCTACTTCTGCTATCGAGGTTTTCTCCATCGCTGGTTCAATTATCACTTCCTCAGTTGCTAGAAATGGTTCTTGGATTGCCTACCTATTATTATCTCATTCTCGTAGCTCTTCAGATAAGTTAGCCTTTCTTTATACACTCCTTTCTAATGTGAAGAAGGGATAATTTGAGTTCTAGATGCTTGTTATTGAGGAATGGAGGGAATATCTCTAGTTTTGAGTAACTATTGCACTTCAGAATACACATTCACTTTGAGTGCCTCATCATTGTTGATAGGCTGGCTATATGCCTATGCACTTTTAGCCAATGTTTATTTTCCTAAAGTATCTTGATGCTCTACTTGTCCTACCATAAACTTGAGTGGTGATCTAGTAGGAATTTTTAAAGTGAATCTCTAACTTTTTTTACCTTTTATTTTTGGGGTTGGGGAGCTTTGAAAAGGTGCACCCAATGCCAAATGTTTAGGCCTTTCCTATACTTGAATAGTTTCTTAAGGACCAATGGATGTCTTCCCTAAGCCCCCTCCTGTATATCCCATTTTGCTTATGATATGAGAACCCTTGGGATAGAATTATTACTACAATTTTGTTGGAATAAAGACTTGGGCATGTGGATATGACTAAGGATTTTATTTTGTAGTCTCTTTTTTTTTTAGATCTTTTGTAGCATCATCAACAATTGGCCTTTATTCAAGTATTTGTACTACTTTGACTAGATTCTTCTTAGGGACAACTTGCTTTGTAGAAGCTACTTCCTCTATTTTATTTGTATTAACATGTGTCTTTTTTATTTTTTCATCAAATATTATAACCTTTGTATTCTTATTTTTGGTATTCCATGTATCCACATTCTCATCATATTTCTAAGAAAATTCATGGTACATTGAGAAATCAAATTTGGATTTAATAGCATTTTTCTCAATTTTGAATATCCACCATTCTATTGCTTTAGATGCATACCATTTGGTGTTTTGCATGAAAGCAACTAACATTTTAGTAGTTAATGCCTGATCTAGATTTTATTTCAAATTATAGTCATTTTATTGCTCATACCAGTCCCGCCATGGAGGTAAATATTACATCTTACTAATATTCCAACTGAGCTCATTGTTCTCATGATTATTTTTTAATCACTCTATTTTATGCCTACTTGTTTTCTTGAAAAATGCAACTTCCTTGAGTTTATTAAGCTTAATATATCACTAAAATTATTTATAGGATCATACCTCGACCTTGGAGGTATAGCTCACAATCCTAATTCTTGTAGTTTGTGGCACAATTTTTCTTCTTGACCCTTACCATTTATATGTATTGGGTCATAAGTGAGTGGATACTTACAAGTTCCCTTAATAATTCTTGTGTCATATATGATATTGATAAAATCGGTTTGTCTACGATATTCCATTCCAAATATTCTTTATGTAGTATAGTATGGCAATAGAAAAGGCTTACCTATAAATACATAAAGCTTGATGACCATCCCTTCTATGAGAAATAACCAATAACTTTATTCTACATGATGGGTCTATAATAGAATTCTATCTTGAGTAGAAATATGGGGTAATTCTCCTAAAACTATTTTTAGAGTTGGCCCCAAAAATTCCTTGTTAAAATCATTGTAGGACTTAAAATTTCTTAGTAGGTTGGTCTAATCTACCATTGACAAATTATTCCCCTTGTTGACCCTATTTAGGCCTACCCAAGGCATAATATCTATTGTATAATAGATAAATAGCCAAGCAAGATGCAAATAGTAGAAAAAAGTACCATGTGGAGATAATTACAATTGGGTAAGTTGGTCATGTATTCTATCAGATTTAGGTATTTATCCCAATAAAAAAATAGGGGAACATTTGCTTGGTCTGAGTAGGACTCATCATAATAACAAGGGTTTTAAATGATGCAAGCCATAGCTATCTGATAGTCATGCACTTATTTGTTAGAAAGCAAACAAAAAATAATGGCCACCATTGATTATAGTTGCATGTTTTTAAAGTCTATGATTTTTAGGAGGGTTTTAGGGATCTTGTCCTTGATTAGGGAATGATGGAGTTCTGAGTGGAGCCACTTCCTCAATTTTTTTCATTTTTAGCATCTTTCTTAGATTCACAGTACTTACTTTGGGTCTGAGTGTTATAGTGCTTGGGTGAATCTCTAGGAGTAACTCCTGCAACAGAGGCATCCTTAACACTATCTAGAGTGAGGTAAAAAATAACTTTCCCATTGGCATCTTGGTCTATTTTTAATTGAACATTGTAATGTCTTGATATTGAAAGCACTAATTTAGGTCAAGGGTGGGTGGATTTAAGAACATAATGAGATAAGGAGTGATAAGAAAAAGAAACTAGGCTACTAGAAGAAACTCCCCAAGCTACTCATTGTTTGACATCTTCACACAACTATTTTGGACTTTTTAACATTAATTCAATATGTACAATGCAGTTGGTTTGATATTGGAGGGTATTATGTGATTTTTTGTTGGATGCTCTTGCTATAATAACCCAAAACTACCGATCTATTTTTTTTTATAGATAATTAATGCAAGGGAGACATCCTTATTTTATTTATTTTAGCATACAAGGCTTCACCACATTTGAGTTCTAAGTCACTACAAACAACACTCAATGTATAAGAGTGGTCAACTCCCATGATTTTTTGGGTTCACCTTACTAAACCTACTCATTTAGAATGATGCCAATTAGTCCCCCCACATTTCCTATACCCTCATCAACATAGGACCATGTGACCATGACATAGGGATTACCCTTTAAGGCCCATAAAACTTAAACGGGAATGTTTGTTCCCTAACATGACTCTAAGTCCATCTAGGTAGGTTAATCAAGTGTAGATCCTTGGATCTTAGTTACCATACTTTTGTGGTTGAACTAAGGTCATTTCCACTTTGATTAAAACTAACATGATTACCTGATCCTACATAATTGAGGGATCATCACTATTGACTTGTGAATGGTTCCTCAAATCCTAGTTGGGATACACTTGATCCTACTCATTCAAGGTGCAAAACCTTCACAAGATACCAGACTATTGTATCCACATAACTTATTTTAGTATTATGAGTTCTTACCTATTGCATCCTTGCAACTTCTTCTAAGTCTCATATTTACCTGGTTATTGCATCCACGCAAATCCTCCCAATATTATATTTTATTATGTTTTTGTGTTCATAAGAGTATTCTTAACCACCCCTTCCCAAGGTAAAAAATCTTGAATTGAGACATATATCTCTAACAAAACATTACATGATATGAAAGCATTTCTAAAGCAACTGCATAAATCAATATGTTGCAATTAATAATAAGATTCATCAATAAACAAGGCCAAATCACACATAATAAAAAAGCTTTTCATAAAATTCCAAGGATCCTTTTTGCTGAAATACATATTTTAAAATAAGAGATCCATTATCATAAAAATCCATTTCTATGAACAAACCTTCTAGTACAAACCCATAGCATAATTTAAACAACATAATATTTCAATTTGTACAATAATCAAGTTTACAAAACTATTTGACAAAGCATTCCTTTACATAGCCTTTATATTTTTTTTTCAACAACTAAACATTTCTAGAGTCTATGAAGACATTCCCCAAGGATATCCAAGCCTTATAAATATTTGCAACATCTTCTTGATAAGGACTCCATCCATGACCTATGAGAGATACTTAGGGATTAGGATAGCTCTAGATGCAATGCAATGTTTCATGAAATTTATTACTATGCAATCAACTCATGCATAAAATATAAAATAATACAAAAAAGAAGAGAAACTCATTTTTCTCTTTATAATGAACCCTTATTCCACATAAATATTCATTAGAATAGTTTCTCTTTCAAAACCCACACGTAAAAATCCATATTATAAAATAGAATCCCATACTTCTCTTTATAATTATTCCTTAACTTACAAGAGACTTGAAAACCATTATATGGGTTTCTATTTCAAAACCCACATTCAAAAAATCATCTTAAAATAGAATCCCATAATTATCTTTATAATGATCCCTTAACCCACAATAGTCTCATGAATCACTAGAGAAATTTCTCTTTCAAATCTCAAGTTCACTAATTTCTTTTTCATTAAAGAAACCCAAGTTCATTATTTTTTTTTATAATAAAAAGAACCTATGTTCATTAATTATTTTCATAAATATAAACCTAAGTTCATTATTTCCATTATAAAAGAAAAGAGAACTCAAAACCAAATCCTAGCATTTATCCACAATCTACATAATCATTAATTATATTAAATCAAAGCAACCTTATGATAACATAAATAAGCTTTTCCAAAAGCATAAAAATTAGTTCCAAACAATGTGGTAATATTAATTCTGCCAAAACTTTTTAAAAACCAAATAAAAGCATAATAATAAAATTATACTAACTATTAAAAAACCATAATCATTCCAAAAACCATTCAAAAATTTTAATCTTAGACACACATGAGATAGAATGAAACACACTTAGTCGAACACACATGATGCATGCAGGAATAAGGCAGAAACTTTATCAAACATCTTGATCAAGCATTAGACTTGAGATAAAGCCATACACCATAAGAGACTAGAAAAACACACTGAATACAAAGCATGTCATAGATCAACCATACCAGACAAATGTCACCCTAAACTAAACAAAAAGATAATGCCATGAATACAAAAAGTATTGCACAAATACATAGGGTAGTGCTAACAATACTCGAGCAACCTCAGGAATTGTAGCACAAATAAGAGAACAACCCCTGAACCACAACAGAGGTAAAAAAAAATACATCAAGATATTTACAAATAAGTCCAAAATTTACCAAAGTCTACCAAGTTATGAGGTGATCATAGTGATATGGCAGAAGATAATCCACCAACAACTCTAAAGGAACCAAAGGATTACTTGGGCAAAAGCAAAGATCAGTATACAAAAACCAAGTGGTGGAAAAGTGTAGAACAATGCAACATAGCAAATTTGCTAATAGTATCCAAAGAACAATAAAAAAGTGACAACAACACCACTAACATAACTTCATCAAACTCATAGTAAAACAAGGGCCTTTTTAAAACGGGCCCTCTCTATGGGGGAATGCCCTTTATTTCTTTAAGCCACATTACCGGAGAGCTTAATTTTTAAGAGCCGCTTGACCTCTTAAAAAAGAAGGAATTCCCTAAAGCCCTAAAGTAACGAATCCACACGAATCCACTCGATTTTTCTTTCCGCACCCATTATATGGCACCGGAATCATCTCTATAAAAGCCCTTTACTCGTTTAAGGTAAGGGATTATCCGGAGAAAAATGATGTCTAAACACCTGCTGATGATGATGCCTTGTCCAAACATATAGAAGGGACCGCTTTTGGCCCAAAGGGAATAGGGGCCGTCCGTAGATTGTCTTGATGTCACTCACCTTATATCTAGTTGGTCGAGATAGGTTGGTCTGGTTCATATAGCAGAGAAAAGCCCCTTTATTGACGTATTTTCACTCCTTACCCCACCCTATAAAAGTGGGGGTGGGGTGGGGGATCACTATAGGCCTCTTAAGAATATCCTTTGAGGCATTTTTTCAAGTTCTCTATCCCCGAATATATATGGAAAAGTTAAAAGAGAGGGTCCTTTATATCCTTATTTAAGGGTCGATATGGATGAGAAATGATGTAACCTCCCATTCTTTTAATGAGACCCCAGAGGTAAAAATAAAGTCCTAATTTATCTGGTCGATATATATGCAAAACATTCTGTATATTCCCCAGGGACGAGAGAAAGCTTAGAACTATGAGATCGGCCTGCGGGAGGCCTTGAGGCCCTTTTTATACCTTAGTAGGCCTCTCTATATAAAGGGTCAAGGGATTTCAAGAGATCGCATGCTCTTCTTTAATAACAACACGAGTGCATTTCAGAGACGTTTGAAGACCACTCTATTTACCAGACCTTAAGGACTCGGGGAGATTAGTTCGCTGTAGAAGGTTGGCAAGGCCCTCTCCATTTCAAGGTAGAGTCATCCTTTAAAGAGCTATCTCCGGCTTAAAATAAGCTCAAGAGCGCCCCCTCCCCTCTCTATTTGAAAAATAAAAATCTTCCTCTCTATTTTCAAAGGGGTTGGAGTCATCCGCCTGCGCTATCCCCCGATCGAGATTCTATATGTAATATGATAGGCGCCGGTCAAGCACGATCATTAAAAAGCTATAGGAACCTTAAAAAGAAGTTTACCAGAGAGAATAGAGCTTTTGAACACTCAACTGAAGCGAGCTCAATCATCTTATCCTACTAGGGAGAGAGGGGCTTTCTCTTCTAAACTCTCAATCCGCCCTCTCCCCCACCATTTCAAAGGGTTTACAAAGGGCTGTTTTATTTAAAAATAGAGAGGTCGCCCTTGCCATTAAATAGGGGGCCATTGAATAGGGGGCCATTAAATAGGGGGGCCATTAAAAGGGTTTCCTTTAATAGCCATACTTGGGCTTATAAGGAGCGAGTGGAGATAAGTCTTCAAAACCTGTTTTGCTCACAACCAATTCCTTTTGTTCCACTTTTAAGTTTAGATAACAATAGTCTAACTCAAAACCTCAACATGAATATTTCACAACATTCACAAAATATTCCTTCCAAAATGTGCTTAGTGAAATTTGGACAATATACTCTAGAACCCTTCTTTTGATCTCAAGGAGAATGCATTAAACCTCATCATCATGCCACAAATATTCTTCTTCATAATGCAAAAGGTACAATAAAATTCAAATTAATTTTACACCTTATAACTCCTCATATTGCAAATTAAATCAACCCAATAAGATCACAAATTACACAAATAATTTCTCACTATTACACCTTTTAACTCCCCTCTTAAAATGATTTTCAATCAAACTATTATAATGAAAAACTCTTTTTCAAAATAACACCATACACATTATTTCATGCATTCATTTTTATCAAAATAAAATGTTTACCTTATAACTCCCAATGCGACATTAATATTTGCATACCTTAGCACTTAGTACCTTAGGTGTTAATTAAAAAATTAATGCACACGCTGCCTCCACGGGAATCAAACCCCTGCTATCTCAAACCGTCTGTGCCTTAGCCGCAGCCTAACCGCCGCATGAGCTAAGTGCTCATGTGGAACCTTAAGTGCACCTTATGACCTTTATCCTGGTTATTGGAACCAAAATATTTTAACAATAAAAACTTTATTCCTCTACCGCCATTGCATCTCAAACCTGGGACCTCCGTGTTGTAACAACCTAGCACCAGGGAAGGCACCGTGTAGGCTATCCACCCAGATGGAACCAAACCTCGATGCCGCTTCATATTATCGCTTACCTACCTCAAAAATAGAACCACGCATATTCCTTCTTCTCTCTCTTCCATGCTTCGATAGATGAACATGGCATATAATATTTCTATGAATGCCTTAACATTTTCCACCTTTGAATTACACTATTAATATACCTTTTAAGACATTTACCTCCAATGTCGATGCATATAAAAAATGGACTTTGGATTTCAAATTATATTATATTTTAATTATAATTATTTATATTCAAATGAATTTAAATATTATAATTTAAATATTTAAACTTCTTATGGGTCTTCCATTAATTTAAAATATTAAATCTCTTTTAGGCCTTTAAGGGGCAACTTTTACCACCATCACCTTAGAAAATATTCATCAAATAACCTTATTATTTTTCCTCAAACACCATGGAACGAAGTTATATTTTAAACCAACTTGGACATCAAACCTTTGATATTAATCAAACCTTTTGACATTAATTTCATCAATTTTGGACATCAAACCTTTTGACATCAATGACAACAAAACTTTCTCAAATTTCCAACAATATCTCCCTTTTTCATTATTTGCAACCCCTTTTTCTTTAAGCATTCCTTTTACCTTTTTCCAAATTTTCTCCCCTTGAGAAACTGCTCCCCCTGACTGAATGCTCTCCCCCTAACTCAAATCTCTCCCCCTTTGACATCAATGGCAAAGGGACACCTTTGGGGCTAAATATAAGACTCTTAGCTCAACCCCCTCCCCACATCCTCTCCTTGAGGTGATTAATTTTGGGGTGGGAGTATCTATACTCCCAGCATACAATACTCTTTTTCTTTGTCCACCTTCCTTCTCATCTGATTCTTTTGATTCTTTTTAATATCCTTGTTCATGCTTGTCTTTGGAAATTCTGTTATACACCACTTAGCCATATTATCAACATTATTGTACTTATAACACTTAATATTGTGGTTCCTTGAAGGTGAAAATGTCTTTAAGTTCCTTCTGGTGAAGCCATACTCATTCCTATCATGAAACCTGCAATTACTTGCTTTATGACCAAAATTATTACAAGAGTAGTAATACCCTTGAAAGAGATGCCCATTTCTGAAATTCCTCTTAGTGAAATCACATTCCTTATTTTCATGTGTCTTGCACTACAAAGCCTTGTGACAAAATCTATTACATGAGAAGCAACGTCCTTTGAATATATCTTGCCTCGAATCCATTGGTTTCTTAGTCCTTTCTTCCCTATGATATTTCCTATTCCATCTGTTCCTTATTTGTGCATTGTTACCTTCCTTGGTGAACCTTTTGTTTTTCAACTTATCCTCATAAGTTTCACTTTCTCCTTCACTCTCTTATTATAAATCTTCTTCTTATTTGGATCTTGATATTGAATCCTCTCCTTGTTCTCTTTGCCCCTCTTCAAAACCAAGACATGTCTTGTTTGATGAAGATATTTGTGAATTGATAATCTTGTCCAAAGTATTTTAACTTTTCCCAAACATATGTAGCTTATCTTTAGACTATTTCACTTTCTTCCTTACTGAAACTACCTCATGCTCTAATATTTCACATTCTAATACTTTTACCTCTAACTTTTCTTTAAATATCATTATCTTAGCTATTGAGTTAGTCAGATCTTGTATAATATTTCCCTTATCTTCATCACATTCTTGAAATTGAATCTTAAGTTTTGAGTTCTGCTTTCTAACCTTTTTTATTTCCTTAAGAGCAAAAATAAGCTTAGCTTTTAGATCAACTTCTCCTTCCTCTTAATTTTTTGATTCTTCCTCTACTTCTTTGTCTTCAAGAGCATCCTCATACTTTTCAGATCTATATTTAATAGGAGCATTTCCTTCTTCCTCTATTGCCAAGAAGAGAATTTATTCTTCTTCACTATTTGAGGATATTCCATCACTTTCACTTGAACTCTTGCCTATATTATCTACATAGAAACTCTTCTTATGCCTTTGGAAAAACTTCTTTCCATGCTTGCTTTGTCCATACCTACTTTTATTTTCATACTTGGATTTCCCTGCTTCCCTTTTCTTATGATATTTTTTCTCTTCACCACTGCTATTTTTTGCTTCTGTACAGTTAGATGTATAATGACCATATTTACCACAATTGAAATATTTTACTATTTTTATACCTTTGTGCTTTCTTGAATCCTTCTTGTTCCTTCTACCATAATTAGCTTCCTCATCACTGGTTGACTCATCACTTAAAACATATTTCTTATTTTTTGCTTTCTTTGTTGCTTTGAAGGTTACCTCTTTCTTCAGGATAGGGTCCTCTTTCTTCAGGATAAGGTCCTTTACTATTCTCATCTTATATGTTGTGAGTGTTCCATGTAACTCATATAAAGTCAGTTTTTCAAGATCTCTTATTTCTTCTATGGCTGAAATCTCTCCATAAAACCTCATAGGAAGTGATATTAGAACCTTTTGAAAAACACAAGATTCTTCAAATTTTCAAATCCTCACATGGAGTTAACATCCTCATCCACAAGAAGTAAGTATGTAGCAATGTCTTCCTCATTTTTTATTTTTAAGTCTTCAAATGTTTTCTTGTGATTTTGCAATTTTACCATATTAAAATTGTTGTCTCCTTCATATGCATTCTTCAACTTGTAACATATATCTTTTGTTGATGTGAAATGCATAACTTTTACAAATTCTACTTCATGTAATCCATTCAAGATTGCATTCATTGTTGAGCAAGGTACAACAACAGTATTGTCATTGTTGTCAATACAGTCAGATAGATCTGTTGATGCAGTGGACAGGAAGTTCAAAAGCTAGTCAGATGCAGAAGACAGGAGTTCAAAGGCTACTCAGAGTATGTACAGTGATTTTCCAAGAAGACCGAAGTGGACCACTTGCAAAAGATCAAAGAAAAAGACAAGTAAGAAAAGTGTCGCGATATCGCGACATATACAACAGGCAAGAAAAACTGTCACGATTTCGCGACATGTTGGAAGAGAGAGAAGAAGAAAGAAAAACTGTCACGATTTCGCGACATGTTGGAAGAGAGAGAAGAAGAAAGAAAACGAACAAAAAAGAAGACAGTGGAAGAAAAGAAGAAAGAAAAACTGTCATGATTTCATGACATGTTGGAAGAGAAGAGAAGAAGAAAAACTGTCACGATATCGCGACATGTTGGGAGAAGAAGAAAGAAAAACTGTCGCGATTTCGTGACATGTTCGAAGAGAAAAGGCGCAAGCAAGAAAAACTGTCACGATTTCGCGACATGTTGGCAAGAAAAGGCAAGTAGAAAAAGTGTCGCGATTTCGCGACATATTGCAAGAGAAAAAGGCAAGAGAAAAAGTGTCACGATTTCATGACATATTGGAAGAGAAAAGGCAAGTAGAAAAAGTGTCACGATTTCGTGACATATTGAAAGAGAGAAGAAAAAGTGTCATGATTTCATGACATATTAAAGAGAGAGAGAAGAAAAGTGTCACGATTTCGTGACATATTGAAGAAGAGAGTAAAGAAAAAGTGTCACGATATCGCGACATGTCACGTTTTTGCGACCCGAAGGCAAGAAAAAGTGCTAAGGAGAAAAAGTGTCATGATATCGCGACATGTCACGTTTTCGCGACCTCGAAGGCAAGAGAAAGTGCTAAGGAGAAAAAGTGTCGCGATATCGCGACATGTCGCATTTTCACGACCCGAAGGCAAGAGAAAGCGCTAAGGAGAAAAAGTGTCGCGATATCGTGACATGTCACATTTTCACGACCCGAAGGCAAGATAAAGCGCTAAGGAGAAAAAGTGTCATGATATCTGACATGTTTTCCGACTAAAGAAGGAGAGAAAGGGAAAGTGTCACACAAAAGAAAAGTAAAAGGTACAAGAAGAAAAGGAGGAGAAAAGTGTCACGATATCATGACATGTTGTATTTTCATGAGCCAAAGCTAAGAGAAAGCGTACGAAGAAAAAGTGTCACGATATCGCTACATGTTGTATTCTCACGGGCCAAAGCTAAGAGAAAGCGTACAGATGAAAAAGTGTCGCGATATCGCTACATGTTGTATTCTCGCAGGCCAAAGCTAAGAGAAAGCGTACGAAGGTGAAAGTGTCACGATATCATGACATGTGTTTTCATGGCAACAACAATAGAAGAGTTACAAGGGCAGTTGAAGCCGACGAAGACCGATGTAAGCCGACGAAGATTAGGGTTTGCAGCCGATGAAGATTAGGGTTTACAGTCGACTAAGATTAGGGTTTACAGCCGAGATTAGAGTTTTCATCATGAAAATATTGTTATAAAAGGAGGGCTATTTGGAGAATTTGAGTTGAACAGACGGTTTAATGTGTGATGTGCTGAAGTTCGATCACAGAGCGCAGAGTGCAAGTCATATCGAATCATGCTAAGTGTGAAATTCACAAAGGAAGCAGAGTGCACAAAAGGGAGAAGACGATCGTTTGACTATGACAGTAGAGTGTGAAGTGATTTTGTAGAGAGAGCAGAGTGCAGTAGAGATCGCAAAGGTGACCAGTAGACCGATCTTGTAAAAGTAAAGGTATCTTACTATTAATCTTCTAGATTCATAATTCAAGTCCAAGTTGTAGCTTGGCATCAAGGGTTGGTGCTCCTTCTAGTAGGTGCGGTAAATCAGGGGTTGGTGCTCCTTTCTATTGGTGTAGATAAATCAGGGGTTGGTGCTCCTTCTAGTGGGTGCTGGTAAATTGTTTGTAAAGTTGTTGCTTTGCAAAGGCTGGATTTGGATGGTAGTCCAAGCAGTCATTTTTGAGGAGTAGCCACATTGGTGAACCTCATTAAATCTTGTGTTGTGTGATGCTCTTTTGCTATACTTGTTGTATCTATTTATAAGTTTTAATTGCTACTATTTTAAGAGCTATAAATTCAAGATTAAAAGAGCTACACTGATTCACCCCCCCTCTCAGTGTCATTGTAAGACTAACAATTGGTATCAGAGCTAAGTTCCTATACAAGCTTAATCGGCTAGGGTGATCTTGGAAGTAACACAATGGCAGGTGGTGAAGGCTTCTCATCAAACAAAGCACCATTGTTTGATGGATCTAATTACGCGTTCTAGAGAATCAGGATGCAGACATATCTCTGTGCTTTGGGATACGACATCTGGGATTCAGTAGTTAGTGGATACACAATTCCCATCACTCCTCCAAAAGAGGCTGACGAAAAGAAACTATTTGAGAATAACTCAAAAGCAAAGAATGCTATCATGTGCGGATTAGCAGATAGTGAACTAGTAAAGATCATGAGCTGTAATACGACAAAAGAGATATGGGACAAACTAAGGAGTATTCATGAAGGAGACGATAAGATCAAGGAGGCCAAGTTACAGACACATCGAGCTCAGTTCGAAGCATTGAAAATGAATGACGATGAAAACATTGAGGCATACATGCTGAGAGTTAATGGAATCATTAATGCGATCAGAGGACTCGACGAGGATATTGGAGACTCTGCCGTCATGAAAAAGGTACTAAGATCTCTTCCTCAAAGGTTTGATTCCAAAGTCTCAGCGATAGAAGAAGCTAAAAATCTAAATTATTTTAGTATAGATGAGATGTATGGTTCTTTAACTGCATATGAGATGAGGATAGGAAGATCTAAACCCATAGACAGAGAAGCGGCTTTTAAAGCCCTTAAAAATAAAAACACAAAACAAGAGTCCGAGGAAGAAGAGACATCAGATGAAATGGAAGCAAACTTTGTTAGAAAACTGAAAAAGAGAAAAGGAAAATACGAGAGGAAGCTACCATTTAAATGTTTCAACTGTGGAGGCATTGGGCATTTTGCGACTAAATGTCCACTTAAAGAGAAGAACAAAAATGATGAAGGATCGCACCAAGAAAGAAGTGACTGGAAGATGAAAATGAATTTCAGAAAAGGCAACTTCAAGAAGAAAAGTTTCATCTCCAAGAATGTCAGTTCATCAGAAGACAGCTCCGGTGAAGAGTCTGAAGAGGAAAAAGGTGAAGCTCTTTTCATGGCATTTGAAGAAGTAAAATCAGAAAAGGAAGAAGGAGTGAACTCTGAAGTATGTGGTGAAAACCCTGAAGTTGAAGTAGATCTAGAAGGTGAGTTGATCTCTGCACTTGAAGAGTGGGAGATAGAAAAGAAAAAGAATAAGAAACTTTCAAGAAAGCTTGAGGATGCAAATGAAATCATAACCAGTTTGAAAGTACAGATAGAAGAATCCAAGAAAATCTTCGAAGATCTGGAAGTGCAAATAACCATGAAAATAGATCATTGCAACAAGCTAGAAGAAGAGATTGTTGGGTTAAGAATGCAGCTAGAAGAGAGGAATAAGAAAATCAGTTGCTATCACAAACGTGAAGAAAGTTCTATGAAGCTGGATAAGATCATAAATGACCAAAGGCCTGCAGGCATCAAATTTGGTCTGGGTTTCATCGAAGGAGAATCATCTAATGGATCAAAGGCCAGAAATGTAGAATCCATAAAGAATGAAGATAAGAAACAGGTTGATCAAGGAAAAACATCTCATGCAACAGAAAGCAATAATGCCAGGCACGAAAGGAAAATTGACAATGATGGATTCACCAATGTCACTCATCAAAGAAGAAGAAGACCTAGGGCTCCTACGACAACATGGCAAAGACCATCACCCAGGTTCAATTATCCCTTTTCTGGTTTCTGTTTTAAATGCAATGGCTATGGACATAAAATCTCAGACTGCAAATATAATGTAAGACCAAGGAATTTCACCAGTAGAAATGCTTTCTCTCCTTTGATGAATTATACGGTAGAATGTTATAACTGTCACAATTTTGGGCACATTGCAAGAAACTGTAGAAGTACATTTGCTTCAAATCAATTTCAGGGAAGAAAAATTCAACCAAACAGGATGAGACAAAATAGAAAACTTCCAAAAAAACAAGCACAAGCTATTGATAAGGGAAAGGCTAAACAAGAGCTCAAATCTACTATCAAAACGGAGTGGAAAGAAAAGGAGCGACTTAAGGAAGAAAAGGAATCCTTAATAGTACAAACAACATTTAGAGCACAGAATAAATATGTACCATGGATACTTGATAGTGGATGCTCCGAGTCATATGACGGGGTGACAAACAGAAGTTTGAGAAGTTGCAAAAATATGAAGGTGGTTCAGTAAAGTTTGGAAACAATGATGGAGCTAAGATAGTTGGCAAAGGCTCTGTCAAAATTAGTGACGGAAAAATTAAGTCAGAAGAAGTCCTGTTTGTAGATGGGTTGAAACATAACTTATTAAGCGTAAGTCAGATTTGTGATAAAGGTCATGAAGTAGTTTTTATGAAGCGGGGGTTGTGAAGTCAGAAAAACAAACAGTGGAAAATTGATAGCAACTGGATTAAGGACATCGGGCAACCTGTACACGCTCTCAGAGACTTCAAAAGGAGCTTGTTTTATTGGACAGGAAGAAGAAAATTGGCTGTGGCACAAGAGACTTGGTCATATCAGTTTTGATAATCTAGTAAAAATCACCTCAAAAAGGGCTGTAAGAGATATTCCCACCATCAGCAAACCTGCAAACAACATTTGTGCTTCATGCCAAAAGGGGAAGCAAACTAGAGTCACATTCAAAACTAAAGAATACTACACAAGCAAACCTCTGGAACTAATACACACTGATTTATGTGGACCCATGAGAACACAAAGCATAAATGGTGACAAATATTTTATGTTGTGCATTGATGACTATTCCAGAATGACATGGATATTTTTCTTAAAGCATAAATCAGAAGCTTTTGATATGTTCAAGATTTTCAAAAACCAGGTTGAGAATGAAACAGGTAAGAGGATCAAATGTTTAAGATCAGATAGAGGAGGAGAATTCATTTCAGAGGAGTTTATAGAATACTGTGAAAAATACGGTATTAGGAGACAGTTTTCAGCGACCAGGACACCTCAACAGAATGGAGTGGTAGAAAGAAAGAATAGGACGGTGCAGGAAATGGCACGGACTATGTTGGATGAAACGAGTCTAGCGAGACGGGTTTTGGAAAGAAGCAATCCATACTGTGGTGTATATCCAAAATAGGTACATGCTGAGAACACATGAAAGCAAAACTCCTTATGAGTTATGGTTCGAAAAAAGGGCAACAACAAAATACCTCAAAGTGTTTGGCAGCAAGTGCTACATCAAAAGAACTGAAGATAATCTTGGTAAGTTTGAAGATAGAGCGGATGAAGGTATTTTTGTTGGTTATTCATCAAAAAGCAAAGCTTACAAATGCTACAATAAGAAGCTAAAGAAAATTGTGGACAGTGTCGATGTTAAATTTGATGAAGGTAGAGAACGAGTAATTAGCTATGAAACGAACTACCCAATTTATGAAGAGGTTATTGAAAGAGATGAGGAAAACGAAATGGAAAAGATACAAAAAATTGACTCAGATGATGATTCAGAAGTGGAAGAAAATAAGAAATTCAAAACAGGCAGCTGGCAGAAAAATCATCCTAGAGAGCAAATAATTGGAGACCCCAAAGTTGGTGTTCAGACAAGAAGAAGAGTAGTAAGTAACTACTCTCTGCTATCCAGCATTGAGCCCAAAAATGTTGTTGATGCAAGCAAATATGAGAGCTGGATGAAGGCAATAAATGAAGAATTAGATCAGATTGAGAAAAACAAAACTTGGGAGTTAGTACCTAGACCTGCAAACAAAAATATAATCGGGACCAAATGGATTTTTTGAAACAAATTGAATGAAGATGGACAGGTAGTCAGAAACAAAGCAAGATTGGTATGCAAGGGTTATGCTCAAGTTGAAGGCATTGACTTTGAGGAAACGTTTGCACCGAGTAGCTAGACTAGAGGCAATTAGAATGTTTCTGGCTTTAGCAGTCTACAAGAATTTCAAGGTTTATCAAATGGATGTAAAATCAGCGTTTTTGAATGGGAAACTTGAAGAAGAGGTTTATATTGAACAACCAGATGGTTTCCAACTTGGTGATGATCCCAACTTGGTGTGCAAATTGAAGAAAGCATTATATGGTTTAAAACAGGCACCCCGAGCATGGTATGCAAGGCTAGACAACTATCTCACTCAACAAAGGTTTAAGAAAGGTATGGTGGATAGTAATTTGTATGTCAAAACAGAAAATGGGCATCTTATTGTTCTTGTTGTATACGTAGATGATATCATATTTGGCAGCAACAAAGATGAGTCGTGTAAAGATTTGGCAAATAAGATGCAGAAAGAATTTGAAATGTCAATGATTGGTGAACTTTCGTATTTCCTCGGGTTGCAAGTTAATCAAAATAAGAAGGGCATATTTATTTCTCAAGTTAAATATGTGAAAGAGATGTTAAAGAAGTTCACAATGGAGGATTGTAAGCCGGTTAGCACTCCCATGACAACAGGTTGCAAGTTGAGCAAGGATGACAAATCTCCAACTGTTGATCAAACCATGTACAGATCTATGATTGGAAGCTTACTGTATCTGACAGCCACCGGACCAGATATTTTGTAGGCAGTATGCATGGTAGCACGATTTCAGGCTAATCCCAAGGAGACTCATGTGACTGCAGTGAAGAGGATTCTTCGGTACCTCAAAGGTACTATGGAGTATGGGTTATGGTATCCGAAAGGTAAATACTTCACCCTTATTTCGTATTGAGATGCAGATTGGGCAGGATGTGTAGATGACAGAAAGAGTACCAGTGGAGGTGCATTCTATCTTGGAGACAGATTGGTCGCATGGCACAGTAAGAAACAAGAGTTAGTTTCTCTATCGACAATAGAAGCGAAATATATTGCAGCAACAACATGTTGTACGCGGGTATTGTGGATGAAACAAACCCTGAAAGATCTTGGTATTAGCTTCGGTGAGCCAATATCGGTTAAGTGTGATAACACCGAGTGCCATTAACATCTCCAAGAATCCGGTGATGCATTCACGCACAAAACACATTGCTATCAGGTATCATTTTTTGAAGGACAAAGTTGCGGAAGGTGAGGTTAAGTTGGATTTTGTTCCAACTACAGAGCAAGTAGCAGATATCTTCACAAAACCATTGCCCAAGGAAATTTTTGAGTACCTTCGCAATAAATTGGGAGTGGTCACACTTCCCAAGAATTGACTAGCTACAGAGATCACATTCTCAGGGGGAGCATTTAAGTATTTGATTATCTTTTTGCTCATGTTCATGATTTTTGCTAAGTGTAATAAATTGTGCCTGAGAATGTTGTGCATGGACTCAGGGGGAGTCTGCAGTAGCCCTTTGGTATTATTGTCAAAGGGGGAGAAGAGTTACAGGAAATTGCACATGTGTTGCCAACAATTCCAAAGGGGGAGATTGTTGAGCAAGGTACAACAACAGTATTGTCATTGTTGTCAACACAATCAGATAGATCTGTTGATGCAATGGACAGGAAGTTCAAAAGCTAGTCAGATGCAGAAGACAGGAGTTCAAAGGTTACTCAGAGTATGTACAGTGATTTTCCAAGAAGACCGAAGTGGACCACTTGCAAAAGATCAAAGAAAAAGACAAGTAAGAAAAGTGTCGCGATATCGCGACATATACAGCAGGCAAGAAAAACTGTCACGATTTCGTGACATGTTGGAAGAGAGAGAAGAAGAAAGAAAAACTGTCACGATTTCACGACATGTTGGAAGAGAGAGAAGAAGAAAGAAAAACTTGCAACTGATTTCGCGACATGTTGGAAGAAAAAAAAAAAAAGCATTGAAAAGAAGAAAAATGTCACGATTTCCGACATGTTGGAAGAAAAAGAAGAAGAAAAAGTGTCACGATTTCGTGACATGTTGGAAAGAAGAAGAAAAATGTCACGATTTCGTGACATGTTGAAAGAAAGAAGAAGTAGAAAAAGTGTCACGATTTCGCGACATGTTGAAGAAAAGGCAAGTAGAAAAAGTGTCACGATTTCGCGACATATTGAAAGAGAAAGAGGCAAGTAGAAAAGTGTCACGATTTCGTGACATATTGAAAGAAAAAGGCAAGTAGAAAAAGTGTCACGATTTCACGACATTGATAAGGCAAGAAGAGTAAAGAAAAAGTGTCGCGATATCGCGACATGTCGCGTTTCGTGACCCGAAGGCAAGAAAAAGTGCTAAGGAGAAAAAGTGTCGATATTTTGCGACACGAAGGCAAGAGAAAGCGCTAAGGAGAAAAAGTGTCGCGATATCGTGACATGTCGCATTTTCGTGACCCGAAGGCAAGATAAAGCGCTAAGGAGAAAAAGTGTCGCGATATCGCGACATGTCACATTTTCGTGACTCAAGGCAAGATAAAGCGCTAAGGAGAAAAAGTGTCACGATATCGCGACATGTCGCATTTCAGACTAAAGTAAAGAAGGAGAGTACGAAGGAAAAGTGTCACGATATCGCGACATGTTATTTTTAGAGTGCAAGCAAGAAAAGTAGCAAGAAGGAAAAGTGTCGCGATATCGCTACATGTTGTATTCTCATGGGCCAAAGCTAAGAGAAAGCGTACGGATGAAAAAGTGTCGCGATATCGCTACATGTTGTATTCTCACGGGCCAAAGCTAAGAGAAAGCGTATGGACAAAAAAGTGTCGCGATATCGCTACATGTTGTATTCTCACGGGCCAAAGCTAAGAGGAAGTGTATGAAGGTGAAAGTGTCGTGATATCATGACATGTGTTTTCACGGCAACAACAACAGAAGAGTTACAGGGGAAATTGAAGCCGACGAAGACCGATGTAAGCCGACGAAGATTAGGGTTTGCAACCGACGAAGATTAGGGTTTCAGTCGACTAAGATTAGGGTTTACACAAGATTAGAGTTTTCATCATGAAAATATTGTTATAAAAGGAGGGCTGTTTGGAGAATTATATAATGAATTGAGTTGAAGTGTGTGAAGTTCGATCATAGAGCACAGAGAGCAAGTCGTATCGAATCATGCTAAGTGTGAAATTTGCAAAGGAAGCAGAGTGCGCAAAATGGAGAAGATGATCATTCGACTATGATGTAGCAGATTGTGTGAAGTAATTTTGTAGAGAGAGCAGAGTGCGCAGAGATCGCAAAGGTGAAGCAGTCTTGTCGGGATCTTGTAAAAGTGAGGTATCATTCTATTAATCTTCTAGATTCAGAATTCAAGTCCAAGTTGGGGCTTGGCATCAAGGGTTGGTGCTCCTTCCAGTAGGTGTTAGTAAATCAGGGGTTGGTGCTCCTTTTTGTTGGTGCAGATAAATAAGGGGTTGGTGCTCCTTCCAGTGGGTGTTGGTAAAGTGTTTGTAAAGTTGTTGCTTTGCAAAGGCTGGATTTGGATGGTAGTCCAAGCAGTCATTTTTGAGGAGTAGCCACATTGGTGAACCTCGTTAAATCTTGTGTTGTGTGATGTTCTTTTGCTATACTTGTTGTATCTTGTTATAAGTTTTAATTGCTTCTATTTTAAGAGCTGTAAATTCAAGATTAAAAGAGCTACACTGATTCACCCCCCTCTCAGTGTCATTGTAAGACTAACATTCATTGCCTTTGAATTATACAAGTGTAAGAGCTTACCATATTTATCTAGAGGAGGAGTAGCTGGAAGTGTGTACCCATCCTCAACTACTTTCCATATCTCAATTCCTTGTGCCATTAGGTAAATATTCATTCTTACACTCCAAAATACATAATTGTTCCCATAAAAAAATGGTACCTTATTTGCTGAAGCTCCACTCTGAGATGCCATCTGTGTTCCTATATACTTTTTCTTCAAGTTGTTAAACTCTTTCGAAGGAACCTGCTCTGATACCAATTGAACAACACATTCTTATACTGAGAGGGGAGGTGAACGTTATAAGATCAACTTTTACTTTTCTTTCCTAAAAAATATTATCCAATATTATCAATGGCAATATTAATAGTAGTAATCAAAGCAATACATAAATAATTACACACAATAGAGACACCAATTTAACGTGGTTCACCCAATGTGGGCTAATCTACGAAGAAAAACTTTCCACTAAAATTTTCTCAACAAATCTCTTGGGAATCACTTCACTATTACAATATTGATGGACCTCTATCCAAAGGAGACACCAATACCCTAATGATTTTATTTGTGGATCTCTATCCATAGGAGAACTCTTTCCCCTTTTCTCTAGTTCATGGAACTTTATCCAGGAGAACTCTTTCTCCTCAAATGGTTCATGGATCTCTCTCCATAGAAGAACTCTATCTTCCTATCTGGTTCGCGGATCACACTCCATAGGAGAACTCTTTCCCCTTGATTTGGTTTGTGGAAATATATCCATAGGATAACTCCTTTCCCTCTGCTTTGGTTGATGATCTTCTAGAAGATTTCTACCCCCACTACTATAGCTTGTGGATATCTCTCCACAGAAGAAATCTATCCTCATTGCCATAACTAATGGATCTCTATCCACTAGAGATGGATGCCCTCTACTATGTCACCTCTAAATATTGCTCTTAACTCTGTCTTAGATTTGCATCAAGATTTATCCCAAGTGTAGTACAAATATACTCTAACTTTATCTCAGGTCTAGCACAAATATACTCTCAAATATACACCAAACTCTGTCTTCAAATCTATACTCAAGACTTAACACAAATCTTGAACAAATCACCAATCAAATCTACTCAGATATGCCCCAAGCCTTAACAAAAATCTTGAACAAATCAATCAACTCTACTCCCAATGCTATCTCAAGTCTTCACCAAGATTTTCTCAAATCTGCCTTCAAGTCTT